>JAUMIR010000005.1:77772491-79022491 GCA_030847615.1 Gambelia wislizenii | reverse complement strand
CCCATCAGCTCCAACTGGCATAGTCAGTGGTAAGGATTCCAGTTCCTGGAATGTTAGTTCCTATCGCTGAAGGAGGCGAGAAAGAAATGGAGGGAGAACTTTAAACCTTTTGCAATAGCAGTTATCTGCTGGGAAAACGTTAGTTGTTGTTTATGATCTATAAATCTTTCAGCTGTTCCTTTCTCCGCATCCAGTTCATCCTCTCCATCACAGCATTGGGGTTCATTGGGGTTGGGGGGGGGGAACTCGAGCGCCACCCACTGTTTTCTTCGGGCAAAGCAGGGAGGGCAGCGAAAGGCTCCGGCCTTGCAAAGAGCTGGGCTGAATCCTGGCCGAGGTTGCCACCTCCAAAAAAACAACCGCAGGGACTCTCCGGAGAGCGCTTTGAATGGCAAACACATCGGATGGTCTGCAATAATCACTTCGGAAGGGCCCGTCGGCAAACATCCCTGGGAGGGGCTCGTCGGAGGTGTTAACGACAAAGCTGCCGTTTGCCAACTTTGGACTTGAAAAAGCCACACAGGGGAAAAAAAAAACAACTGGCCATGAATACTGAAAAGAATGGGATTTTCCCCAAACGGGCCATGGAGCGGGTTGTAGTCGGGGTTGAGGAGAAGATAGCGAGCTGGGGGGAAATTCCAGGATCGCAGGGGGATTCTGGGAGTTGTAGTCCCCAATGTAACTTCTCTGAAGTCAAGGGGTAGTTGTAATGGTGGTAAAAGACAGGTTACAGAAGGCACAGGCGTTGCAGGTATATTTTGGGGTCTCCTTATGTTCTGTGGAGTTCACTCGTTCAGAAAAGATGCTCAAGGTTGCAGCCATGTCGATTTAGCTCCATCATCCTATTGGAAATTATACCAAACAAATAAATAAATGAGATTTAGTAATCTCAGTAGCAGAGTTAAACACGCTTAGCAGAAGGTGATTTTGGAAAGGGATTAAGCCAGCCACCACCCACCCACAGTTATCTAGCTGAGAAATAAATCAAACTTTGTCTTCTTTAAAAAGATATCTAAAAAATATTTAAAAGATATTTTTAAAAAAGTAGTTTACTTACCAAATATCATGTGCATAATCATTACGCAGGTTCAGTCATCTTCAGATATGCAAGCATGAAGAAATACCAAGGTCTACATGTTGGTCAGAACTTAATCATTTTCACTATGGAGCTACTTAAAAACACATGCTCCATGGTGGAAAAGGTAGAAAGAGAGAGGTGTCCCCACCTGGCCTTCTTCCCAGAGGACAAAGGACTTGTGTGCCAGGAAAGGAGAGGATCATAAACAAGCAAACAGGAATCTAGTCATAAATCATGCTCTGCACAAACTCCTACAAAGCACATGCACTTTAACTATTGAACTACTGGAGTTCATGGATGCAAAAGGCTGTAAATCCCAACATATCCATATTTTCAGAGGAAGGGAAGTAACCCTAAATCTACTTAGAGGGGTTTTGGAAATTTGCCCTCTCATCAAACCGTGGTTCAGGTCGTGTGTCTGTGGTTAGGGGAACACAACAGGGTTTATTAGCTATGTAACACAAGAGGAGTTTTGCAGCGCTTTGATAACTATGGGGTTGCAATCCTAGGCACACAAACCTGAGAAAAAGTATTTTGAACTCAGTAGAACTTTTGAGTAGATGAACATAAGAAGAGTGCCTTGTCAGGCAGAGATCCCAGAGCAATGGTTCCCAAACTTTGGCCCTCCAGATTTTTGGGGGGACTTCATCTTCCAGAATTCCTAACCGTTGGCCAAAATGGCCAGGGCTTCTGGGAGATGAAGTCCAAAATCCTGGAGGACCAAAGTTTGGGAATCACTGTCCTAGACCAACTGACTTGGGAGTCTTCCCCACTAAAGTCAAAGGCACTTATTTCTGAGCAACCATACCTTACTGTGGCCAGCAAGTCGGATCCTACCAATCCTTTTGCTCCTGCGTGAACACTTGAACTCGAAAGAAGTCCTATCTCGACTGTGCCAACAGGGCATTCCTAAGCAAGCTGTTGACTGTAGTTTAAACAGAGCTTGGGGAACCTGTTTTTTGGACTTCGTTCTTGCGTGCCCCGTTTCATAGGGTTCTATGGCGACCCTAAGGCGAAGCGATCACGGGATTTTCTAAGGCTGAGAGTGTGTGACTTGCCCAAGGTCACACGCTGAGTTTTTATGGCCGAGCGGGGATTCGAACCCAGGTCTCCAGAGTAGTAATTCAACACTCAAATCACTGCTCCAAGCTGTATCCTCAGAATTCCCTAGCCAGCATGGTAAATGGCAATGTTCTCCAGAGAGTCTAAAATATGTAGCCCAAAGATTAACTCGTCCACGTGTTCCACGCTAGATGGGGAGTTCTGGGAGATACAGTCCAAAAAGTAACCTCCCTGAGCTCTCTGTGCCGTTTGGGGGATTCTGAGAGAGGCAGTCCTCAAGACAAATTTGCCCAAGCGCTCCATCTTGCCTGGGGGGATTTAGGCCACAAAGCAACGCTCCGTGTTGGCTGGTGGTGTCTGGGAGATGTAGTGTGCAAAGTACCTTACCTATGTTCTCCAGGCTGGCCGGCGAGTCTGGAAAGTGTCGTTCCAAAGCGTGGAGCCTAAGCCCCCTTTGGGTGGGGAGGGGTGGGGAAGGCCCTCACTGATGGGCGATTAACCCCAAGCATCCCCCTGGCCCCCCACCCGCCGGAGCCTTCCGTTCGTTCGCCCGGTGACCTCGCGCCCCAGCATCCCCGGCCAAATGGGCTTCGCCTTGCCGGAATGACAGCTCGCTGGCGCGCTAATGAAGACGAATCCGCTGTTGCCAGAAGCTGCTGACAGAGCTTCCCAAGGGGGGCGGGCATGGCTCCAAAGACCAGCAGACACGGGTCGGTCGGGAGAATTCGGGGCTGTGGGTCCCGTGCTGTGCCTTAGACCGGATAGAGCTCAAGCCAACCGAAAGAATGCTAGTAGTGCTGCTAAAAGGAATTTGCGATAAGGAGGCTCAAGCCCAGGTCCTTCCCAAGGGACTAGCTTATTAACGGAGTCCAGCCTCTCACGCGGAAGAGCCTGAAAGAGCCACTTCTTTGGGTTAGAAGTCCCCAAATCCCCTAGCGGCCATCCTGGCTGGGAGTTGTAATCCTTGGCCTATGAAATCAGTCTCTCCCCCTCCCCTTTCGGTCAAAAATGGCCCTGGAGGTAGGGATGATGGGACATGCAGTGGTTGTGGTTCTATACCAGGATGATGGGGTATGCAGTGGGGTTATAGCACTTCGCTGCTTTTTCAGCCCCATCCTGAAAACATCTTCAAAATGGCAAACTAGTGACCAGAAGTGACCAGAGCATCATTTCTGTAGCTTTTTCCGTGGTTCCCTCCCCCCCCCCGTTCTGGAAGAGTTGATTCCTGATGTGTCGCCTGCATCTGTGGCTGGCATCCTCAGAGAACATCATTTCTGTTTTCAGCAAAATGGCAACCTGCAACCTATATGGATGATGGCTGTTTCTGTGTTCACTACGTCCTAAATCCAGTTACTAATCCTATTTAGAGTAGACATTGAATCAGCAGCTGAACCACTTCTGCAAATCCTAGGGATTCAATAGGTCTGCTCTAGATGAGAACTAGCATTTGACTTAACCCCTCCACCCACTCCGTTTACAAACTCATTGGCTATAAACTTGTCCACATTTGAATGAGTACACCAGTGTCTGGCTGCATCACACTAATTTTGAATTAGCAATAATTTAAAAATAATAAATAAAAAATGTTACACAGAGAAAACAGGAAGTCAAAGAGATTCAAGGCATCTACCTTAGTTTTTATTTTATTTATTTAACTATTGATATCCTGCCCAGCATCACAATATCTCAGAACAATATATAGATAAAACAATGTAGAACAATTTAAATGTAAAACAATGAGAAATAATTTAAACAGTGTAGAACATACTTTTAAAATTAACAATTAAAACTTTTTTTTCCCAAAAAATGGAAACCTGTAAAGATCTGGGCAAAACTGTTAGATTCCCAAGGCTTTGTAAAAGACTATGTTTTAACCTGGCATTAGAAAAATATTGGCATTGGCACTAATTGACTTTCCAAGAGGCGCCACAGCTCAGAAGGGCCTCCCGACATCCTTAGGCGGTGAATTGCTTTCACTGGTATCACACAGCAGACCTTGATCTGCAGGCAGACCTATATATGGATATACTATGCCCCTTCAAGTATCCCAAGCCATTTAGGGCTTCACAGGTTATCACTAACACCTTGATTTCAGATGAGAAGTATATCAGTATCGAGTGCATTTCCATTAAAATCAGTGTGATATGGTTTCTGTCTAGCTGCTACATAATGCTCTAGCTGCAGTCTTCAAGTTGTGTGCAATGGTAGCCCCACCTAGAGTACATTATAGTAGCTGGGATGTTACCAGTGTATGAACTACTGTGGCCAGTTTATCTCTGTCCAGAAAGGCTGGCAGGCCACTAAATGTTGTCCCTAGGCACTCTGAGCCATGGAGCCCACTTTGTTTTCCAGTGACAGAGATGGCCCTCGGAGTATTCCCAGGCTACTCATTTGGTCCCTCAGAGGAAGTGCAACCCCATCCAGGGCTGATCACTTACCCAGTTCCCAGATCTGGCAACTCCCAAATCACAAGGTCTGTTTTACTGGGATTCTTCTTGATTTCTGCTTTACTTTCTAAGAGGCCATTTTGCTTGGGGGAACTTTCATTCACCCTCAGACTCTCACAGTCCCCTGCAGTGTAGGTCAGATACAGAGACAATACTAAGAAGGTCCAATGCAGTGTTCACATTTCCAATAATGACTACGGAAATTAGCTTTCTGCTTTGACAATAAAAAGGTTTCAATGCCAACATAGCGCAGTGGTTAGAGTTCTGGACTCAGAATTGGGAAAATCCAAGTTCTAGTCCCCACTCAGCCATAAAACTCACTATAGGAACATGGAGCAGTCACTTTCTCTTGGTCTGACATACCTCACAGTGGTGTTGGGAGAATAAAATGTGGGGAATGAGAGCCATGTATCCCATCACAAGTTTATTGGAGGAAAGATAGGATGTAAATGTAACCAATTAATATTAAAATTAATAGTGTTTAAAGAACAAAAAATCTCCTTCTTGTGTGCACAGTGTTGTTGGAGTTTGCCACAGCAAAGAAAGGCAGCTGTTTCATTTTAATTTGGAAGTCTTTAACAGGAGAACCAAGTCAAGCAATACGTTTTTAAAGGTTTTCTTTAAAGGTTTTGTTTCCTTTCTACAGTAAGGTGATGCTTTCAGGATGCTGTGGCAGGAGTCTGGGACCATGCCTAACTTCTAAAAAAAAGAAAAGAAAAGAAATACCAGGATTATGTGGGAGCCTTTCGCACAAATTGCTGGGGGGCGGGGCGGGGGGGCCCACTTATGACATTCAAATTATAATATTACCGGTAAATTGGGGGATTTTAATTAGCTCAAAGGTACGGCTGTGAGAGGTCAGGTAAATTATGGGACCTTTGTATCTGTATACAGTTATCCCTCCATATCCACGGATTTGGTAGTCACGGATTTAAGTATTCACGGCTTGAAAATATTCTTAAAAAACAATAATCTAAAAAGCAAACCTTTATTTTGCCATCTTGTATGAGGGACACCACTTTGCTATGCCATTGCATATTATGGGACTTGAGTATTCATGGATTTTGGTATCCACGGGGGGGGGATCCTGGAACCAAATCTCAGAGAATATGAAGGGACAACTGTATATCAGTACTCACTGACAAGACTCCAAGCCAAAATAATATAAGAATGGTTTTTATTGAAAAATAATCACAGAAGCATTTGCTCATGCACACACATTCACAAGACAACTGCACAAGACTAATGAAGAGTTGAGGCAGAAACACTGGGACAGATGAATAGATTTGGGAAGAAAGGGCTATATTTACCTGTCTGAAGAACAGATATTCGTGCAGCAAAGAAATTCAGACTTGAAGCTGAGGATGTGACAGCAGTCCGGAAGAGTGACAGTACGAGAAGAACGGTGCACATTTTGGCTATGATTTGGGGGTAATATTTATACCCAATATCATACCCTTAAGGCATGTTTTGGATATAAAATTATGCTTAGATGGGTTTCCCATAGCTAAACAATGGAAGCTCCAGCTTCAGTGATTGCCACTAATGGTTAAGACATTAAAGTTAATGGGTTTATGGCAGCCTCCATATTGTGGAGAGGAAAAGGTGTGAGGGAAGGTATTTTGTGGATAATGGGGGTTCCAGTCACTGTTTTGGAGTATTACTGCCAGGTGTGTCCAGGGAAGATTAGTACATTCCACCTTAACTACTCTAAGGGGTTCCACAATAATCTAGTCCTGGGCATGTTTATTTGGAGAATTTCCAAGACAATTTCCTTAGGCCTTTGGGTGACCTTCATTCAAACCTAATTGCAGTTGGTCTTGGTCTACTTTAGACCTTGAGAACTGTCCAGTATTGTCAAATTATGAAGTATTGGAGGGAGGGGACCTGGGTAACAAGCCATAGAGGGCTTGAGTTGAATTGTGAGATGGGTTTTGTGATCCTTGTAGCTTTCCTCATTTTGGTGCCCACCAGAAAAATTGGACTATAACTCCCAGCATGGTCACAATGACTTGGGGTGGGGTACAAAGGAAGTTGTAGCCCAAAGTGCTTAGGGAAATCTGCCTTGAAGAATCTGCAGGTGCCATCCCCTTCTCCCTCTTCATGTCAAATCATGGCTTCTTCATAGTCTTCCAATTCAAAAGACTCCTTTTCCCTAGCCCCATAATTTTAGTCATGAAGCCATGACTAAAGGGGGTCTTTAATATAACAAAGTTATGACAAAGACCCCCTAGAAATGAACAATATCTGAGATTTTGGTTTGGAATAAAAGAGAAGATAAAAGAAGACTGCATGGTATATATTCATGGGTGTATGGTCTTCGAGATGTTGTTTAACTGTTGTTGAACTATGAAGTCTTAGCCAGTGGTGAGGAGTAATAAGAACTGTCCCTGAATGGCATCTGGAAGTCCACCCTTTATTCACTTCTGCTACACACAGTTTAATCAATCACTTTTGTGTGTGACTATTGCAGGTTGCATTCCAAATTCCCAAGCATTATGAAACAGAAAATAGTACAAATGACTATTCCTTCTAGTAGTGAAAGATAGGTTCTGTCTATTAAAATATTTGGCACATTCCTTCAGGATCCTCAGTCCTTTGTACGATATGTACAAATGAACATTCATACACCCATCAAGCTTATGAAAATACATGTACACTTGTATACCTTAGTGTAATGTTCCAACGAAGATCATGTTCATCAAAAGTATAATAGGTGAGTCTGACCGCAGTCCTTCAGAGTGAGTCCTTCAGAGTCCTGAATGCAATGCAGATAACTTCTGAATAGAAATGTATAAGATTCCTCCATAAGACATTGGTTTCATTTTTCAGGTCAGAGATGAGATCCTATTATCCCTTGCCATTGGCTATGATGGCAAGGGTTAGGGGGAACTGCAGTCCAACAACATCTGAAGGACCACACATTGCCTGCCTTCATTTTAGGTAAAACTAGAAAAGAAAGATCATTTCCTTTGTGTAAGGAAGCTTGTTTATGACCTTGAAGTCTTTGCCAGCCTTCTGCCTTTCTGTGAAACACATGGCAAAATAGACTCCTATTGTGTGCCCACATACTTTCCCAATGTGAATAAATGCTTTCGTCTTTCATCCTGTGGACAAGAACTTAGTGGCAGCTTCAGCTTGGGGAAAAAACACATCATAAATTAGGCAGGTTTTTTTTTTTTCTTTTAAGGAAATGTATGTAGACAATTTGCCACTCCCAGCCTGCATGGCTTCCCATCCTCTTTCTGTTCATCATCTGGCTCAGTTCAAGGATGGGATCACAGCGCTCTAGCACTCAGCAACCTGACAGCAGAGGTGCATGGTAAGAGTTTAGCTCCTTAGGGAAAACACACACACATCAATTGTTTAGGCCTCTTGAATCTGCAATAAATGTGACTTCCTTCTATGCCATTTGGGTGTCAAATTATGTTTAAAGACGGAGTGATTGTATTGTTTTAAAAAGAATAAGATTTCATTATGCACACCTCCATCCACAAATCACATAGACTTCGTAAGTGCATACGCCCCTAAATCTTTGGCAATAATCCTCAGTTTATCAGAGATTTTCAGATGTGATTTTCAGCAGGATATATTCCAAAACAGCTCCGTTGCTGCCACGCTACAGGGGAGCAGTTTCGGACGACGCCATCCCTCTGCCGAACCCCTGCGTGTCACTTCCGTGACAGAATGGAGGAAACCGCATCATATTTCATTCACGATTGTTGCCCGTGAGTGAAATATGACGCGGTTTCCTCCATTCTGTCACGGAGGTGACACGGAGGGGTTCAGCAGAGGGATGGCGTCGTCTGAAACTGCTCCCCTGCCGCGCGGCAGCAACGGAGCTGTTTTGGAATATATCCTGCCAAAAATCGTGTCTGAAAATCTCCTTGGTGTCTCTCAAAGCTTTGCTCATTTATAAGTCATGTATTCTTTCAGCCTAATCCAGTTTATAGGGTTACTGTGACAGTGTAGTGGGATAGCCCTGTATTCCCCATCTTGAGAAACAAGGTAGAATGAGTGGATGTAAAAACAGCCTTGAATTCAAAGTTGCAACATATTAAAATGGTTAACCACACCTCAATTCAAACACACCACCAGCATGTACCCAGGAATAGCATATGATAGACTCTGAATAAATATTAACCATTAGCAATAATAGTAAAAATAGCCTTGTTTTCACTAAAACAGCATTCCCTAAAAACAGACTGTAGGCTCTGCGTTCTATACATGTTGTCAAATCTAGTTTCATTATCTATCCATTAATCCTTAACAGATAACATTAATTGCATTAATCCCCCTCCATGGGAGGTCCAGTGCCTCCCCCACTTCCTGCTCAGCAGGTGAAGACATGTTTATTTAGGCAGGTTTTTGAATCGCAAATTTTGAATTTTAATTATAGAGCTGTAGTGCATGTGTAAGTGGTGTGCTGTTTTAATCTTTTTATCTTTTATTGAAATGATGTTTCAAATATGTTCTAAGGAGATTTTCAGATGCCTCTTGCCGCGCAAGCAGCCTCTGGAGCAGTAACGAGGCTGCTGCGCGGCAAGGGGCCCATTTTGGACGACGTCGTTTCTCTCTCGGCGTCGTCCGTGATTGTTGCAGCTAGCATTGGAGGCGGCCACGCTGTTTTTCACTCATGGAAGTTGTGCCCTTGGATGTTTCACCCTAAATGAAGAGACAGCTGCACAGGACCTTCAGATCCATTAAGGAGAGCCAGCAATGAGAACAGCCTGTTCATAATCTTATAACAGCCATCCCTTTGCAATACAGAATAACATGGCAAATCATGCATATGATTTAACTGCAGAATTAAGCTAATGATCCCCAAAAGAATGAGACTGACTATACATGGGCAACAGGCCCTGTATTATTTACACATGCTTCTCTTTTTGTATATTTTACTTAATGCATATACATGCAACATACACATAAGTCTTCATTTCTTTTGAGAGACATCCATTCTCTTCTTCAAAACAATGGCCTAAATCCAATTGTTAGTTCAAAGAAGAACATGTAAATGTTGACTTACCACCCAACAAATGATTCAGTGGGTTCACTCTAGCTTGAACTAGCATTTTGACCAACAAAATATTTGTTACAGTTCTATCTTTCCTTTCCCACTAAAAATAGCACTCAAGGCAACTAACAAACATACTTGAAAGCAGATTGGAGAATAAAAACATTACAATAACCAAAATAATCAATAGTCATTGCAATAGTTTAAAGACAATATTTCAAAAGGCCAGGACTGTATCCTCCAACTGTCCCAGATTGTCAGGGGAAGTCCCAATTAACCTCTGGTGTCCCACTTTATAAGCTGCTTTTTAAATGTCCCACTTTCTCCCACTTTCATCTTTTACCCTTGGCTGACTTCACTTGCTGCAAACAGAGTTAAAGGTGCAAAGTGCTCATCAGAGGGGAGAGGGGAGAAAAGGAAGGGTGGAATCTTACCCTTCCCAGTAAACTGAGGCAAAAACAAACTGCTGCAGCCTCTCCTAGTTTGTGTGTTCTTTGTCATCTTAACCATGATCTAATGTTGCTTGGCCACACATATTCTGTTTTTAAATTGTGAAATGTTGGAGGGTAAGCAGGACATGTGATAAAGTAATAAAATGGGATTTTTTTTCCTGTCCCTTTAACTTGAAAAGTCGCTCTATAGCACCAGCAATAGATGTTTTTTTCTTTAAGTTCGACAGTGTAAATCACCTGCAGCCACCATCTAGCATGCAAAGCTTATGGGTGCTTCAGGGGCCAAAAACACCATCAAGACAAGTCTTGATGCTGGTGCGAAATGCCATTACTGCGAGGTACTGCATTCCCCTCCTTGTATAAACTAGCCCTTAATCTTTTATTTACCAGGGACCCTCTTTAAATATATATTTAATATCTTTAAATATGACATAATTGCTTGGGGACCTGAGATTACTTTATCATATGCACGGTGTGTTTTCCTGACCTGCAGATATTTCTACAAATGGTTGTGGGGTGGGGTGGAATAAATAGTGAGTTCAGAAGGAAATGAAATGGAGAGAATATAGATATTCAGGCATTACTGAGGCTGCAATCGGAAACACAATTCCAAGGGCACAAAATGCACCAAACACAAAGGGACATTTGTAAATATAAACATGCAGAGGTGTGCGCTGTTGGTGTTTTAATCTCTCTGGTGCATAATGTAGTCAGGCCCAATACTACCCCAAATGAAAACAGTGGGAGTTTGTAAAATCACCTCTCTCAGTAGAAGATCAGCTGTAACATCTTTGCATGTGGAGGTGAGGGTAGGGGTGGGAGGAACATCAAAGTGTGTACAAAGCACAATGTGGAACACAGATGAGAAGCTCTAAAGACTTCCCTGGCCAACAATTTTTTTAAGTGTTTCTTAGAGTTCTCCAGCTTTTTCCTCTTTCACAGGCAGTTTAGCTCGAGGCCATAAACACGCCATTAAGCTTTTGTTCAGAGGCAAAAGAAAGAAAGAATTCCAAACAGCCTTCTTAGTTCCAACATTTCCATTAAGGGAAGAAAGAAGAACTGTCAGATCCACTGGTGAGAGGCTGCTGCCACACTGCAGAAATAATACAGTTTGACACCGCCTTAACTATCATGGCTCCATCCTATGGAATCCTGGGATTTGTAGTTTGTTGCAGTGCCAGGGCTCTCTGACAGAGAAGGCCAACTATCTCATAGAACTACAATTCCCAGAATTCCATAGCATTGAGCCATGGCAGTTACAGCAGTGTCAAACTGCATTATTTCTGCAGTGTGGTAGCAGCCAGTCTCAGATCCATTAGAAAGAAGTGTCAGAATACTGGCATACCTCAGTTAGCCACACTTCTTGTGAATAAACTCTTTTTTTTTTTAACAAAGTATTTTTATTCCTGCCCAACTCCCCTTTTTGTCTACCACTGTCTAGCTGAAAGTGGATTTTTTAGCAGCATTAGCATTGGGAAGATGATGAAGGAAGTCTGGACTTTCAATGTCAGGTTGCAGCCATGTGTCTGCAGTAAATGATGAGGGGGAGGACTTGAGCTGGGAAAGAATGGGATTCTACTCTAGCTATAGCTCTATCTGCCTACTTAAAACAAGTAAGTAAACAGCACCTGTTTTCAGAAGCCTTTACTAAATCTATGTGGAGAGCAAAACAGACACAAAAAGGGAGAGCTGATAAGCCTGCCTTACCAGCATGTTGAAAAAACTCATAGATCTGTAAGTCTGGCCACTAACATGGAAATCATAAGTGGAGCCTGATGAGAGAAAAAGTCACCCCTGGAGATAATTTCGAAGAAGCCTTCAGGTGGTCTCTAGAAGGCTTGAAATGTTTTTGTTGACTTATGCAAGGCTCATCTCACCTGGTTGTTTCATTTCACTCGTGCATATTGTTGGGGTTGAATAAAAACTTTGCTGAAACATGTTGAAGTGGTCTTCCTTTTTTGCAGTGTAGGAATCTTATCCTTATTCTTTTCATGTCATTTCTCCCTCTGGTTCCCATTTTTTTTTTGTTAAAGAGGTAGTTCCCAGGAAGACATTGGCTTTATCAACTGAGGTATACCTTTATGGATCTGTACCATTTATTGTTATAGGGCAACACATGTGTATACACACACACACACAAACACACACGATTGACAAGGTGACAACCCTCCTCCGCCTGCTCTTCTTTTTTGTAGCCCTGGGAAGTTAAGTTTCCAAGCCCTGTTCTACAATCAGCCTGCTTCAACCAAAAATGCCATTTCTTCATTCACCCAATATCTCACTTCAGACAAAAGTGACATTTAAAAGACAGCATCATCCAAGCACCTCAGTGTAAAAGCAGAATGAGAATACCATAATTCAACAACAGTCTAACATATAAAAAGATGGCAAACCACCCTCACAGGGTGGTATCTCTTTTGTTCTGCTTTTCAGCTAACATGGAACTTGTCTGTTTCATTGAAGACTGGAGACAGATCCAAGTATTGGATTTGCTATTCTCAGCAATGGTGATTTAGCCATTGTTATGTATTTCTTTGTTCCTTGGTAGGAATACCAGCATTCCATGGTTTCTATTTTGTGCACCTTTCCTTCATATATTTCATCTTTTTATGAGACTGCGGACCAACCCAAGACATTTGTTGACTGTGATGGAAGACACAAGGACAAACCCTAATGCTCTCTATAACAGTCAAGTTGACTGGCAGCTGGACCTTCAACATTGGTGCTGGGGCAGAGCAACACTGTTCACTTTACCTCAGGAAGGAGGCCAGCTTAGAGGATACAGGACAGGCTGCCCATAACACACGGTTCTATCTTCCAATGGGATAGAATGGCTATTTCCTCCTCTACACCACCAATCATCTGCCACCCAGAGCAATTGCTTCCTTTCATCTATTGGTAGGGCTGGCCCAAAGTAAGCTGTTTGCCAGTGAATTTATCCCCACTGTGACTGTAATATTTAAAACTTCCACAACCATGTAGACAAGACCTATTGTGTGGGTTTTCACTATAAAACAGATCTTCACCATGGAAATGGATGCCAATTATGGAGAAAATCCCACACAATTGACCTCACTCTCATAAATGCAATCTTGGAAAAGTTACAGTTGCACTACTGCATAAATCCATAGAAAATCTGAACACATGAGGCTATGAAGGCACTTCTCCTTGTAGTCCTCATAGCCACACTTCCTTGCCATGTCTAAAATGCAGGCAGCAATATTGACTCATATTAAGAAACTAGTTCTAACAGTTTTCATCCTCACAAGGAACATGTCTTTACCCATTCAAGACCAATTCAGGGGGAAGCCCGATGGAGGTGACAGATGACACAGTTGTCCTGCTGATCAAAAAGACCTGGAATTTCAACCTTGTAAGTCCCGGCTCCACTACATTATTGCTCTTCTTGATCCCAAACCAGGGATACACGATGAAATGCAATTACTAAATACAATTACTTACTAAATATTATTAAGGTCAGTGCTACTTACTCTTGTGCAAGTGTGTATTAAATGTTACACCCTTAATGAATTTGTTTGACAAACTGTCTTAAGGAGGCATCAGTTTGAAAAGTGATATAAATTTTTTTCAAATAAATGAGTTTGTGTCATCCAAGTGTATAGCCAAGTAATATATTCTGAAAAGAAAAGAGGTTTGTATTCCAAGGAGACAAGAGGGGGAGGAGAGGCGGAGTCAAGGCAAAGGAGAATGTTACACAAATGCCAAGATGTGGTTCCCTATGACATCTGAGGTTCACAACTTACACAGTGTTGCTGCATTCTCCTAGATGTTCAAGATGAAGAACATATGTTGGGAAGCTCTTAAAGTCACTTATATTCATAGTTTCTGAAGTATATTAAAAATATAACATTCTACATATGGATTTAGAGGAGTTTTGTTTTTTGTTTCTGTTGAAGTCCAGGCACCATCTGGGAGTGTCACATTCACCTCTGACAGCTGAGTGGAGATACAATAATTACGTTTCACAAGTACTTGTATGTGGGAGAGGAACTGACAGGGAAGGATTCTGAAAAGACACCACCAATGAAAGAAACCCCAAGTACCGTAGATGCTTTGAAGCAGCTCAGAGAGAGATTGTGTGGAATATGTGTAAAGGTCATGATGCTGGAAAGGGGATTTAAGGCTCTCCTCACCTTGTTTTGCCATTAGAACTTCTGGTCATGTGTGAAGTTTGAGGGCCTTTTTGCCTTTGAAAATGAAAGGCTGCTAAGCAATAACTTAGCTAGCCAATGGCCAGCTGCTTGAAATAGCTGTCTCTTTATTTTTAGCAGGGAAGTAAGAAGATGAAAGGTAGAGAAGAGAAAGGTGAAAACTGTGTCTGTTGCAAAAATGGCATATGACTCTTTTTTATCATCATGATGGTTAGCTAATCTTTTGTTTTCATAAAAAAAATCCCTCTGTTCACATATGCCTATGCAATACAATATCTGTGCATATACCTGTGCAATACAATATGAAGCTTTTTTTTTAAAAAAAAATGAAAAATAAGAAATAATTTAAAACAGTCTAACAAGCCACAGAAAAACCAGAGCAGTCATAGTCGTTACAAGACAGGAAACATCAGCATCAGTTTTCAGCAGGTGTATAAGGTTGGGTAAACATTTCTTTGCCTAAAACCATGTAGGGAAGACTATTCCAGAGGATGGGTGCCACCACTGAGAAGGCCCATCTTTGTGATGGTGGCATTCCATTAGTTGCATCTAAGATCTCCATTGCGGATTTCAGGAGCTGACTGGGTTACATAGGGGAAAGTGGTTCCCTATATAGATTCATTCCTCTATGGCAGGGACAGTCAGTCAGCAGCATGATGGAGGAGGCTTAACTCAGTCATCCCAGGTTAAATGAATTCTTCCTTATTGTGGCTCCCAGAGAGCAAGGGCTAATGAGAGGAGGTAACAGCAGCTCCTTGCTGGAGCATCTGGTGATCGCTCAGCCTTTATCCCTTCAGTAAGGCTTGGACAAGCTATGCTTATTGCTGTCTTTAATTGCTCACCTGTCCTCTCTTCAGTTTGCTCACACTTCTTCCTTTGGGCCATGCATGGGGAAGGGTTGGAGCCAAGCTTTAACAGACAATACCATTTCATCCTGACTGCAAAGCTGTGGAGGCACTCTCTACATTTTTCAGGGAGGGGACGGCCAACATTTCAAGAGAGAGGTTCTTTTACAAGTGAGGTAGCAGAGGGTAACTTTTTCCTCTTCTTTTGGACCTTCAGAACCTCAGAACAGCCTGTCTTCGTGTTCCAAAAAATGCCCAACATGATCAGTGCTATATCACAATATAGCCTTATTCACAGGGGCACTATTGGAATAAAAGTGGTGTGTGCTTCCTTGAGCATGTATTGATGCCATATGGGCAAACTGGCATCAAGTTGGCTGAGGCTATGGTGCAATTCTCAAAATAAAGCCCCCTTTCTGCATATGAGTGAGCTATTCTAGTGGTAGCATAGAAATTAAATACAATATGACCCCTGTATCCATGGGGGATTGATTCCAGCCCCCCCCGGATAATAGCAAACGTGCACCCCATTACCATTGCCGCTATGGGAGCCATGGGGGGGTGAAGGGAGAAGGGAGGTGAGATTTCTTCTCCTCCCCTCCCTCTCCAATCCACTGCCCCCCCCCACTGTCACCACCCATGGATAATTGAATCAGTGGATGGCAAATCAGCAGATACAGGGGTGCTACTGTAGAACAGTAAACAAACAACCTAAAAATATCCATGTATGAAACCATTTTCAGCCTTGTAAATTTGATGAGACGAACTGCCAAATTCCATGCAGTATTACTCAATTATTCAACGAACTCCCAAAATATTGATGATAATAGAAACATTGGAAGATACGGGAAATAACTGTGGGAGAAATGGAAGCAACTTACATCCCTTTCTTTCAGCACTGGGTGCCTAGCCTATGATGTTGTTGTAATGTGCCTTCAAGTGAACTCTGACTTATGGAGACCCTATCCTAGGGTTTTCTTGACAGTATGTATTCAAAGGAGGTTTGCCATTGCCTTCCTTTAAGGATGAGAGAGTATGACTTGCCCAAGTCACCCAATGGGATTCCACAGCTAAGTGGGGATTTGAAACCTGGTCTCCTGGAGTCCAACACCAGATCACTACAGCACACTGGTCCTCAGCATGCAGGGGGCCTTGAGCAATTGTTCCAACAGAACCATTGGTAATCCAGACAGGACTTTATGGCTGAGCTCCAGGCCTCCATTCAAGAAGATATCCCCCAAACACAGCAGGATTGGTTTACAGCGCTTTGAAATATGTGAAATGATGCACAGATCTTCTCAGGATAAGATCATTAAGACCATAGTTTAATATTATCTGCCACTAGGTGCATGCCTTTTCTTCAAAAGAAAAGGAGTACAGTTAAGCATGCTTACATAGAAAAGAAAAACATGAAGTGCAGTTTGAACCTACAAATAAAGGTCTTTAAACCCGGCCTGCTACTTGTGTAACATAGCAACAAACTCCTCATCTTGACCACTCATTGTGAGGCCAACTTTACATGTTTACCATTTTAGTGGTGTTCCTTCCACAAAACTGCTCCCCTCTGGTTGCTCTCATGTTGCACAGCTAACAGGGGTGGGAATGATGCAGCCTTCCAGATGTTATACTGTAACTCCCAGCATTCCTCACCATTGGCCATGCTGTTTAGGGATGCTGTGAGTTGCAATCCAAGAACATCTGGAGGGCTACATGATGTAAAAGTTGACTCATGTGAATAGCACAAGTCATGAGATTCCTTCCATGCCAAGAAGATATCTCTACTGGCACCACTGAAGCTACCACAGTAAGCATACCCTTGTGTCAGGTGACCCCTATTAGGACTTATGGATATGACTAATGCAGTTTTCTAGGCTTTTACACCTATTGCCCATCCTGGAACAAGCGTGCAGTCACTGCAGACTGCAATCCTGTTCACACAGTGCCATTCAGCACTCTGGGGTTTGCTTCTGAGTACATGCACTGGATTGTGCAACATACTTCCTTCTACAAAAAGCTAGCCTCTGATTTTTCACAGTTGTGGGTTCATTTGGTGCTATTGTAACGCTATTTTTCAGGCAACATCTTTAACATTCAGGCTGATATTACAAAGAAAAAGCAACCTGAGCACTTAATGTTTCCAGTTCCATGGGTAGACTGGAAACATTAGAGAAAGAATGAAAAACTATGATCTCTGCCGTTCAAACTGAAAAGGAGAGAGCCTATTCAGAAAGATTAAGGGAAGCCCAAATCTCTAGACATTAGAAAAGTGAAACTTCCTGTGTTTCAGCCCAACATATCAACATTTGATGAAGAACAGGAGTAGCACTTGGAGTGAGATTACTGTTCTATATGCAAATGAAATTAAGGCCACATTCTAGAGATTAAAGGGATCTCTTCAAAGAATACAAGGATAGACCTGCCACCAGGAGAAAGAGGCTATGTTACAGGTATACACTGCTGCTGTTTCCCTGTTGTAGCAGGTGTTTCTGTTATGGTAAATTCTTTATTATTATTATTTTATTTAGAAAGAAGAGTTTTCCCAACATACATACACTTATATACATATAAACATTCAAATTCTTACATACAAATATATATGTACATACACATACTGTATATAGTACATATAATACATATACTCGAAATCTTACACGCTTCTTCCACCATTTCCTCCTTCTTTTCCTTCCCTTCTTTCCTTTCTCCTTTAGCATTTACCTTCTAGTTTACCAGTACCTTCCATCCTTTCATCCTATCCATAATCTTACATTCCCTTCTTCCACTACTTCCTAATCATCACATTCCTTTCATTTCCACTTTCACATACCTGTTATGGTAAATTCTAGAGAAAACCTTCCTGGCATAGAATGCAAATGTATGTTTTGTTTTTTAAAAAATTGGATTGGTTTTCTTGTTACAGCTACACTCAGGTTGATGAGGTAGATGTGTTTCTGGGCATTACTTCTTTAACAGAATAATTGGTAGCAGAGGCAGAAGTAACATGGAAAGCACAGAGATAGGTTCCTAGAGGGGAGGGACCTACCTGCCACACAGGTCTGAAAAGCGAGGGTCACTTTTGTGGCAACCCTAATTCAGCACTAGCTTGGTTGAATCTTCAAACCCAGATTTTAAAAATTAAATACTTAAAGTCCTCAGCATGGCGGGATAAATGGGTCAATTATGGTCTCTCCCAGTTCTCAATTGTTTTAAATCTCAAGGTCTTCCCATCCCTAATATGAAGAATATGTACATTCAGGTGAATTACTTTTAGATTTGACAAAATGTAGTCGCTTATATCAATAGATAATAGGTTGATTCTTTAATGGTATAGAAAAACTGGTATAATGGCATAAAATTTGATAAGATTAGAATCTTAAGGGCATTTTTAGATTCTGAGTTGTAACCTTTCAGCTGATAAGTTGGAACCTTACTTACCCTGTCTAGTGTCATAGATTTTTTTTGGTAGTGTGGAGTAAAGGATAGTTTAGAAGGGAGAAGATAGATAAGAGGGGTGCGGTTATTGTTTAGTGTTTTTCCTTAGTGTGTTGTGGTTTTTGTATTTGTTTTTATGATTTTTCCCTTGTATGTGTTTTAGATTGTAAAATTTAGATGTTTAAATAAAAATATTGAATAAAAGAAGTAAATTCAGATGGATTATTAATTTTTAAAACTGAAAGAAAATTCTTAGCCATGTCTAATTTGCTGACAACTTTCCACATAGCATCAAACCAATGCATTCTCAGCATGAGCTTGCAAGTCAACCACAGTCCTTAACTCTAAGCTGTCATCATTCCTATCTAGCCTCCTACCAGGCATGCAATTGTAACAGAGTCTTTGAGCAGAGTAGAGCATTGGTCTAGTCACCAGAGCATTTTTGGACTGCAACTCCCATAAACCCCCAGTCAGCATGGCCATTGTATAGACAGATGATTCTGGGAGTTGCAGTCCAAAAACTAACTTCTCCAGGCTCTGACAATCACTATCCTGCAAAAGAGTTGTTCAGCACTGCAAAGTATGTTCAAAAGTGTAATGTTTAGATGGAATACAGGAATTTGTCATCAGTTTGTTGGAGATCCCCAACCATGACTCAGCATGTATCTGAGCATGGTCTTTTCAAAGTCTGTATTGCAATTTTCAGTAGTTTTGATCAATGAACCTGGCAAAGGATGCAAACTGGGTGGCTGCTGAAACTTAGGGATGATTCTATCCTTACCTTTGTATATGGTCATTCATTCCAAACAGTCACAGACCATACCACCATAGTAGTGTTCAAACACAAAAACCATGATGGCCACTTGTCATGTCAGTACAGTTCCTCTCTGGAAACTGCTTGACATTGGCATGAGAAGTGACATAATCATGTTGTCCCCCTGACCCACGTAGTCTCCTCCATTTCAGATGGCCCCTCTGTTGTGTGGTACTTGTCAAAGCTGCAAGATGAGACGGTGCCAGATCATAGCTGCTCTAGACCTGCAGAAAGTATAATTTATTACCTTTTAGATGGTAGACCAAGGTGGCCCTCTTCTGGAGGGTTTCTGTGTTGCTCTCCTTACTGTTTTTTTTTTTTTTTAACCCACCTAGGGTTTGCTGCCATGGTTCAAGTGAGATGGTAAGAGAAACATGTGATGGCATTTCATGTACCTTCTTTTAAGCAACAATGGCTTACCAATATCACGTTTCAACACTTATGTAGACTGGAGAGACTGCTTTGGGTGAGGGGTGTTACAAATAACATTTTCTAGCCACTTTCTGTTTACTGTTGATGCCATTCTGTCCTGGAAAGAAGCTATCAGTAGAGTTAAGGGCCCTTCCCAGCTGAGGAAAAGAACGGTTTAGAAAGGAGGCCATTTTCATTCTGACTGCCAATGAACAGGTACAGTCCTGTTTCCTAAGTGCAATGGTCCCAAACCTGATCCCCTTCCCATTCCGGAGTACCTACTATTTCCTTTTTTGTTGATGTTGTTCAAACTGTGACAAGTGAAACACAACCAGAATTTTGATATATCATTTAATTTGGCCTTTATTAAATAAGATTTTTAAAAAGGCTACACTTTAATATGATTTTACATGATTTTCAATATGTTTTGTTCATAGCCATGGAGATTTCAAATTGACACAGATCAAATATTTCCTAATAACAGAAATTTTGCCTAAGTACCTTGAAGTCACCAGATCCCATCTGATCTTGGAAGCGAAGCAAGATCAGGCCTCCTTATTACTTGCATGGGGGGACCACCAAGGAATAACAGGTGCTGTAGGCTATGTTTCATACAAAAGGAATGGCAAACCACCACTGAGTATAAATTGCTTAAGAAAACACCATGAAATTCATGGTATCACCATAAGTCAACAAATGACCTGAAGGCACATACAGTACACGGAACCCTTATCCGTAGTTTCACTTACCCATGCAGTTTCACTTACCCATGTCTGAAAAATATGTCCTCCCTAGGCATTTTCTATGTCCTCCAGCATAACTCTATGGTATGCTATGGTATGCCTCCATAGAAGCTGACCATAGAGTCACACTACACAGAGGGGTTCTGTGTAGGCATATTCCAAATTCTCCAGCACGACTCTATGGTATGCTTGGGCTGAAAGGATATTTACCCCATGTAGATAAACCCTAAATTTAATCTAGTCAGGATTAACAAAAGGATTTAGGCCATAGAATTAGTAATTGCTTATTTTGTGGCACTGACTTTTTAGCAAAAGAAAAAGGAAGGGAGAAAGGTAACATCTGACATGTCCAGGAGCATCAATGTCCTGACAAACCCATTGTATTCAGTTCCACCTGTCATAAAGCATAAACCAAGGTCAGTACTCACCTCACTTCTATGATAGCAAAAAAGACCAACACAAAGGAGATTTTCAGACAGGAACGAAGAAAGCATCCCTGTTCCAGAATCTCCACTCCCACCTTGTCCTGTCCCTGTCACGCCAAAATCACCCTCCCCACCATACTTACCTCCTCTCCTGTTGTTCTGGCAGCACAGGAATGAACAGAGCTCTAACGGAGCTCCATTCACTTCCTGGATCAAAATCCCGCGGATTCTCACGAGAAGACGCGAGTGCGGGAAATTCAAAAATAAAAATAAAAATAACATGAAAAAAATGACTGCAAGCACAAAAACACACTTTAAAAGGTAGAAGTAACCCAGGGAGGGTCATAAAAATGTGTCACTTATCTGGATGTCCCGATCTCACCTGGATGTGTTCTGGCAGGGACCTCCCATTGACGCTGGGATCTCGCTAGCATAACAGGGCACCTTTTCGCTCGCAGGAACATCCGTGACAGAAATGGAATGGAGGATCTATTGACAGCTTATCCCATCAATAAAAAGCAGTGCCAGCAAAATGGCAACAGGACAGGTGCATAAGAAGGGGGGAACAATGTTGTCTGGTAAAGGAGCCCTTTTGCAATCTCCTGGCATTCGTGTAACGCCACTTTTAACGCATCTGATAATCCCCTAACTCTCACAAAACTACTTAATTTTTATTTTTAAAGAGAGGGATAGATGTTTTTAAGCACATGTTGTGTATATATAGCAGATAATCTCATAAAATTCCATTTCCCTTTTTGGACACCGTAACACATCTGGGAAGCATTTGAGGAGACCTAATATGTTATGAAGTGATTTAGAAAAGAATATGTTCTGCCTCTGTCAATTTTGGAATGTTGTAGCAAAAATTTAGAGGAGGTCCTTTAAGTTGCAGGCAGGGCTCTGCTGCAGATGTTATGAGTTTCCATAGCAGAGAATTGGGAAGATCAGCTCATCCTGTCATTATTTTGAAGAACCTTCAGTGAGGAAAGGGGCCACTACATTGTTTGCATTTACATACACAGGCCATTCATGTGTAGGACTGAATAGAATCTTACAATCATAGAGTTGGAAGAGACCACAAGGACCATTCAGTCCAACCTCCTGCCATGCAGGAACACACAATTGAAGCACTCAATAGAACTTACTTCTAAGTAAGAGAGTGCAGAACTGCAGCCATAGAAGGATGTAGGAAGTCAGCTTGTATCAAGTCAGACCACAGGGACTATCTAGCTCAGTACTGTAGCTACTGACTGGCAGTATCTCTCAGGGTTTTGGACAGGTTTCCAGTCCTACCTATACCTTTCACATGCAAATCCTGTGCTCTGTCTTTGAGCTACAGCCTAACACAGAAAAGTATAGTAACAAAGGGCTCATCCAAAATGGGGAAAACTCTCTGGAAATATCAAGAGTTTCCAGTTCTTTTTGTTTTGATTTTACCTGCATATTCCCAGGTTTTCATCCATAGTTTTTCTTGAAATATTCTGTTTCCTTCCCTCTCTCTTCCTTTTTGTTCTCCCCGCTCCCCATTCCATTGATTGCACGTCACATCTAGACCCATGCAACATTTCAGAAATTGCTTTTCACAAATTTCCACTGGGCTTCCATCATCATCATCATCATCATCCAGGAGTTATAGACAAAGTGCTAAAGTGCTTTAGCAATATTACACCAGTTATACATTCTGATCATTTTGTGTTGGTGCAAACATTCCTCTTTCCCTTGCTTGATCTCTGTTGAATTGTGTACTGGAAACACCAGTTGTATTTACTAGCGGTGGCCATCTTAGCTAGTTCTGGGATAATACAAACAGCCAGCTGTGTAGAGATACATTTCATTTTGGAAAGTTAATTTAAATTGATCTAGGAAGTAAGAATGAAAAATCCTTGGTAGAGCCAGGAGTTCCCTGAAAATACTTCAAGATGAAAAAAAAGTCATGTGGATCTCCAAAATAACATTGGTTTGTACAGGAAGAAACCCTGGGACTTTCAGAGATATTTTTCTCATCTGGAGGAGCTCAAAGATTCATCTGCCCCAAGTCAAACCAGACATTAAAAGGTATCATGACTAAACCTTTCCACTCCACAATAGCATTTCTCTAGACTTATGTGCCTCAGCAATCACGTTTGCAAATGAAACTCATGTTTCTTCATTGTGGTCTCTGTGAATCACACAAATGGGAAATGTACCTGCGTAGAAACAGCATTTGGAACATTCTAAAGCAGTCATTTAGAGCTTTTTGGCAGTAGTTCTGCCCACCTCCCTGTGGTTCTTCCCTTAGTTCTTTTCTGTCCGGTGTGATAGCAGCAATGGTTTACCTTCCAATCTCAAACACAAACCCCACACAATAAATGTTAAATGCATAGTGTCGCATGCTATGACAAATAGACATCTTTCACCACTTGAGAAAGCATGGCAAATTTGCTGCATTTATAGGTTGCTGACACACTGCAGAAATCATGCAGTTTGACACCAGTTTAACTATCATGGCTCCATCCTGTGGAATCCTGGGATATGTAGTTTGTTGTGGCACCAGACCTCTCTGACAGAGAAGGCTAAATATCTCACAAAACACAAAAATATCTCACAAATCCCAGAATCCCATAGCATTCAGTCATGGCAGTTAAAGCAGTATAAAACTGTAGTCATGGCAGTTAAAGCAGTATAAAACTGTATGATTTCTGCAGTGTGTCAGCAGCCTTATTCGATGTGCACACACATATATAGCTCACACACTTTCTGACAAGGAAAAGTAACTGTGTAATAAGAAACCAATTTGGTAAATAACCTGTGTTCCAATGTACTATGTGAGACAATGTAAACTAATGCAGAGATGGGCAACTGAAACCTGCCAAGGCTACAAATATATTTCCTTTAAATTAAAGGGATATCTTGCTTTCAGAAATATTTAATTATTCTTGTACTTATTTAATTTCTGTTTACTTCAACCTTTCTTGGGCACTAGTTAGCAATTAGAAAAGAAAGCATATGCAGTACGTAACTATACAGTCAGGCCAAAATAAATAAACATTAACATGCTTGTGAATCAAGAAGTGATTCTAACAGACGAATGGAGAAAATGTGGCCCTCCAGATGTGGTTGAGCTTCAGCTCATGGTCCTTGCCATGATAAAGTAGAGGTGGACAAGATAAATTACAGCTCCCCACATCCCTCACAATTGACTACCTTGGCCAGAGTGGATGCGAGTTGCTCTCCATTAGCATCTTGAGGATCACATCCCATTTGAGAGCCCAGGTCAACCAGGTAGAATGCTGACCTAGAGCCAAGAAGACATGTGTTCAGATCTTCACCTAGCAATTGAGTTCACTGGTTGTCATACTCTCTAGCCTCAGATACTTTGTAGGATTGCTGTGAAGACAAAATGAAGGGGGATAAGCCATGCATCTCACTTTGGCGTCCTTTCAGGAAAGCGAGGATAGCAATGTATTAAAACAAATAATCTGCCTTCATGACCAGTCTGAATTGTAAGAGGACTGCTATTCATTTTGAATTCATTAGCAGAGCATCAGTCAGCAAAATATATGCTACATGGTATAGGAAACTGAGGGACAGTGATCTTCTGCCTATACAAGAGCACCCAAAATGTGCAGCTTTTATGAAAGCCTGAGCCATCTGCTAATGTACTGACATCATTCTGAAAATATTTTCATACAGCATGGTCTCTGAAAACCTTGCGTTTATGCTCCCATCAAATGATGACTCGGGGGGGGGGAGGCTTCCATGTTTTTCCAATTAGGCACTCCCAGTTACCCCCTCAACAACTTCCAGATCAAATTAGCTTCTTTGGCTAGTTGGGACCCCCCCCCCAATCAGATGGCAGGTAATTTTTTAGGGTCCTGAGCAGGTGGGAAATGGAATGCTGGCAATCAAAATTCCATATTAATATTAAACTAACAATACTCAAGACTTGGAGCAGCAGAATATTTTAGTTAACCTGTTATAACAAGCAATTAGAAACCCACTCTCCCAAAACACAGAGTAATACTTTCATGCTGTGGCTTTGGATAAATAAAAAAAATCCCCTCTGCACCAATTAAGGCTCATTAAATGACCCGGTGTTCTCACTTTTCTTCTTTGTTCTGGCAAGACAAAGCAGCTATAAACTGCCTTCACCATCCAAGTTAAACCAAGCTTATGACTCCATGCAGTAATAGAACAATGTAAAAATCCCCTCAGCTGGATGGATTCCATTAAAGTCTCAATAGTAACAAGCCCTTGATCATAAAGTTTTCACAAGCAAGAAAGTTTTTTTTTGGAGGGGTGGGGGTATCTGTAGAGGGTGCTCTCTGCACATTACATTTTTAGGGCTAAACTCCTCTACTTACCTCACAGCACATTTCACTGGACACAATGGGACTTATGAGGTAAGCATGCATAAAAGTGTGCTGTACTTGCATCATGTGTTTTGCATTTGGTTGGTTAATAAACGTATCACTTTTTTTAATTTTGCTGCGTGGCCAACTCAGCTACCCCTAAATGTGTACAAGAATAAGTAAGATGCTTTATGGGGACTCACCCTCCAAGTGTAGTATTAAAACAACAAATGTACATTTGCACATATACCATATGGATCCAAATGTACCATATAGATATGCTAAGGGGCTTACTGAACTCCAAAGAAAAACGGCAGTGCAGCAGGAACGTTCCATCTTCCGTGCTGCCTTACTGCATGGCGTTGTTGTTCTTTCATTCTGTCCCATGGTGGACTGAGGTAAAACCACATCTTTTTGCTAACTGGAAAAACCTGCTAGCAAAAAAGCACGGTTTTATCTCGGTTCCCCACGGGACCAGAATGAAAGAATGCCAAAAGAACAACGATGTCATGTGGTAAGGCAGCATAGAAGATGGAACCTTCCAGCTACACTGCCACTTTTCTTTGAAGGGCAGTAAGCTCCCGCCTAATGAAGGGACCTACAATTTTAGAAAGTGAAGCAGAAGCTGTTCTCAAAGTACTTGGGAGAGGGCTATTTATAACAAATCACTATATTAAATAAAGCACCAGCTTACCAATAGGGCGGTTTCAAGCTACAGAGACAGTATCCATCCATTCTAACAAAAATCTCATAGCTAATGTGGAAAAAACAAAACAATGGTCCAAAGAAATGCTCAATATGCACTCCAGTTCCTAAGAAGAGGACATCAAGGACTGTAGTAACTATCAGAGCATTATGCTAATTTTCCATGCAAGCAAAGTGGTGGCCAGGATTTTACAACATGACTTTTACTATACATGGAGCAAGAAAAGACAGACATTCAAGTTGGATTCAGAAATGGAAGAAGCAGTAGAGGTCATATTACAAACATACCTCTGGTGCATTACTGGAATACTGTATACCAAAGCATTTCAGAAGAAAATCAGCCTGTGCTTTATAAAATTCAGCAAAGCTTTTGACTTTCTAGATCCATGAAAAATTATGGATCACTGTAAAAGAAATGGGAGAGTCACAGCATTTTATTGTCCTACTGTGTGACAAAAGGCACTCAGAACAGAATATGGAGAAACAAACTGGTTTGCAGTTGCCAAGTGTATCAAACAAGGGTGCATTTTATCACCCTATCTATTTAATTTATACACAGATCCTACAGAAAGTGTGATTATACTGGGATAAAGGAGGTGTGAAAACTGGTGGGAAAAGCATCAAGAATTTACAATATACAGTACATATTACTAGCAGGAAAGACTTGGAACAAATACAGTGGGGCCTCAGTATCCATGGCTGTTTGGTTCCAGGACCTCCCACAGATACCAAAAAACCCACAGATGCTCAACTCCGTATTTAAAATTACTATCTGACATCAACTGCAGCCAGGCTGAGAAGCTGTCCGAAGTGAGCAACAGAGGCTATTGTGGCAAGGCTTTGGCTGCGGCACTTGGCCAAGGGCATGCTCCCAGCAGGAAGAATGTGCACATGAAGCACAGAGCTGCTTCCCTCTCTCCTGAAAATAGTGTGCAGAGTTTGCCACCACTGCCTCACCCTCTCCTGAAGCATTTTCCAGCTTCAGGAGAGGGGAAGGTGGTGCTGGCAAGGATGCCTGGAGCTCATTGCTGCTGCTCACTATGTCCCTGAAGAAGCCGCTCACTACTAATTGCAGGGTGGCAAGAAGCTTCTGCAGGACATGGCGAGCAGTGGCAGTGGTGCTCTTGCTCACAAATGACCAGGATAGCCTGCACCCACTGTTGCTCGTCATGTTCCTAAAGAAGCTGCTCACCACCACCACCATCAATCACAGGGTGGCAAGCAGCTTCCTCAGGGCATGGCCAATGGCAGTGGCAGTGCTCTCACTTGAGAACAAATGAGACTGACTTCCATCAGCCAAGATGGTGATTGTGGGGAAGATGTCAAACCCCAATCACCAGGTGCTTGCCACTTCTGCCTCCCCTGCTAAGCCCTTCCTGGGATTGACTACCATCAGCCAAATGGGAGGGGGGGGCAACAAGCCCTGATCACTAGGTGCACATTCTTCATGCTTGCTCATGGTAGCATGCCAGCTGCCATTTCCGCCTTTTGAAGGAAAGAGCAAAATCACCACTGAGAAGAAGGAAGAATGTAGGCTTGGGACCCGTACCTTGCTGCTGCAGCCCCCACTATTACCCTGGGACTGCTTCTCAGCCTGTCTGCAGTTGATCACAGGTAATTTTTTTAAAAAAAAATATTTCTTCATTTCAATCTGTGGTTGTTCAAATCCACAGATACTGAACTCGCTGATACCAAGAGCCCACTGTACTGATGAAAGGACAGGAGAGTGCAAAATCAGGGTTACAGCTGAATATTAAGAATGGAAAATGGAGCATTATCAGTGGAGGCTGGTACTCTGCTGTCAGTGAAGTGTTGAGTCTGTTTTGTGTTCTAGTCTGAACTTTAAAGGAGCTATCCAAGATACTTAAAACTATTCCCAAACAGGTTTAGCTCCTTGAAGAGCTCCTTGGAAGTTCAGAATGAAACCCAGAGTGGATTCACCGTCCGCTGACAACAGAGCCACCAGCCTCCACTATACATTATGGGAGTATCACCATTATAAATGTTTGCAGAATCTGCACCCCTTTGTGTAACACTGCTGCTCTAATGCTTCTGTCCGTCATACCACCATAGTCATTGGTCAGCCTCTTGGAGGGCAACACATCGGTATCAGTATCAGATGGCAGCATCTTGCTAGGGGTCTATTGTGCCTGAAGCCTTGTTCAGTGTGTACCTTAGTGTGTACCTTAGTACCTTCTCCTGCTTGAACATTCTATTTGAACAGAGACATTTGAGATCTTCAAAGACAGACTGAGGGACTGATGGAGTGAGTCTCACAGAAACATATGTTGCATCCTGTTGGTGAAATACAATAGCATAAGTTGGACTTGCATCATTTCAACTCACGTTTTTGTGTGTTGAGAAAGTCGACATTCACTACCAACTGCAATCATTTGTGGAACGATCACTTGGACTGTTCCTCTGTTCACTCTAGGTGCCAAGTAATTTAACATTTTGCTTGATCTTAGAGCCTGGAACCAACAGGCTGAATTTAATTATGTTAGTGACTAATTAATCAGAACATAAACAGCCCTTTTTGTCAACAAAATTCAATGTAATTTTGGGATTTTTTTCCCAAATGGAAATAAAAGACATCATTTTCCTGTTGTTTCTCCCCCTCATATTCACCATTGGTGCTACCATCCCCACCAGATTTTTTTCTTCCATGACAAATTCTGGTAGAAAATACAAAGAAGTTGTGACACCCATGATGGTCAAAGGGATTTCTTTCCCTTACCTGCAAAGTTTACTTTTTTCTGTTATTGTAGGTTTTAGCTTTGCTACTTATGCAGTGGTTGCTAGATTATGTCAGATGTACTACTCTTACTGTCATTTCAATACTGTTCACTCTGTGGCTATCAATGCTACTCATTGCTAATCTGGGCAAAAGGAAGGACAGAAATATTTAAAATGAGTGATGCATTTTAACAATTCCCCTGTTGGACTGCAAATCCCAGCCTTTCTCACCTTTGGCTATGCTGGCTAGGACTGCTGGGAATTGCAGTCCAACAGCATCAGGAGGATCACATGATTCCCATCCCTGACATAGACCTAAACACATCTGGCAGCACCAACTAGAATAGACCTAATAAATCTATGCAACTTAACTAAGGGCTTATCTGCATCAGCAAGGATATGCTGGCTCCCCACCAGTGTATCCTAACTGTGAAGGTGGCCCATTCTGCCCCCGTTAACTCAATGAAACAGGCTAGAGTCCACACATGAACAGCAGTCCATCACTGTAGCCACCACCACCATTTTCTTCGCTATCTCAGAAGGCAGGAAGGGGACCCACAACATTTGACTGAAGCCCCCCTGCCTGGCTTCTGGGAGAGCCAGGTGGTAGCAGTGAGGGCCAGCATGCTGGATGGGCTCCTATGGACATGCAGGGCCCAATCTGGGTTTTGGCCAGCGGTACTGGATTAAACAAGGTATTATTATGTAACAGTTTATTGGGCCCTACTCCGGCTTACCCCATCTCAGCCCTTTATATGCCCTGGGGGTGGTGAGGACTGCCTGGGGTCAGAACAGGCCAAATGCTCTGTGCCATATGGAATGCAGGGCTCTGGAACAGGGGCAGGCCAGGGTATTTAGCCCATTTAGATAAGGCTTAAGGCTGCTGGCAGAAATAATGCAGTTTGACACTGCTTTAATGGCCAAGGTGCAATGATATGGATTTTTGGGATTTGTAGTTTTGTGAGATATTTAGCTTTCTCTGGCAGAGAGCTCTGGTGCCACAACAAACTACAAAACCCAGATTCCACAGGATGGCGCCAAGATAGTGAAAGCAGTGTCAAAATGCATTGCTTCTGCTGTGTTTCAACAGCCTGAGTATTGACTTTTCACTTTCCCCTTGACTAAATAGGTCTACTCTAACTGAGATGAATACCTGGACTTAGCCCATAAACTGTCTCATCTTCTGATGTTCATGTACAAAAGGTAAGCACAGATAAATAAAAACATACACACGTTGTCTTCCATATAACCATACCTGCCTCCTGCTACATTGGTAAAATCTTCTATAATACAGAATATGTGCCATTATTCATGCTAACCATTCAGGGTTTTTTTTCCTGAGCTAGAGATGTTGCCCTTTTCATTTACTAATCAATGCAAAGACACAGCCAGGTGATTCACAAATTAAAACTTTAAAACAATAAACTATAAAATGCCATTAATTAAAGCCACATTTGAAGAAATCACAATGGTTAAAAAAAAATCAACCCCAGCAAGTAAAGATGCTGTTATAGGAACAAGTCTGAACAGTCATTGTTTTGTGCAGAATGGATTGCCTAAGAGTGGGAAACCTTTTTTAGAACAAGGGCCAGATTCCGTTTCAGAAAATTCTTCAGGAGCCACATTTCAATGGTGGGCATGCGGGTGAGCTACCAGGGGCTAAATGAGCAAATCCTCCATAAGGATTTCCCCTTTCCAATGAAATTTTCCTACAGTCCCCAAAATTCAAGTATTATAAATAGCAAAACATTAAAAATCATCCACACCTCAAACTTTTCTGTTTGCTGTGTTTGCATTCCCTTAGCCACTATGCCTGTCCCTCTTTTTTGGATGTCTAATCTGCATTCTTCAAAGGTCAACTGAAATCTTAAGTGGTTGCAATGCTCAAATTTGGGGACTGAAGGAAACATTTCATTTGAGGAAGCAGATTTCTTATTTGGAGGGGCAACATTCTCATTTTACACCTCCTCCCCCACAGTACGCCCCAGGTGGGCAGGGACAAAGACAAAAGGGTAGGACCCAAAATACTCCATATTTTCGCTAAAAGAATCATAGAGTTGGAAGAGACCACAAGGGCCATCCAGTCCAACCCCCTGCCATGCAGGAATAAACAATCAAAGCATTCCTGACAGATGGCCATCCAGCCTCTGTTTAAAAACCTCCAAAGAAAGAGACCCCACCACACTCTGAGGCAGTGCATTCCACTGCCAAACAGTTCTTACTGTCAAGAAGTTCTTCCTAATGTTTAGATGAAATCTCTTTTCCTGTAGTTTGAGTCCACTGATCTGTGTCCTAATCTCTGGAGCCACAGAAAAAAAGCACTCAATGCTGGTAAATAAGCTATAGCGGAGAGGTTTTAGAATGGGGAATATAACCCCTGTACAAATGCTGGGAAACCATCAGATGGCCACATCTTGGGAATTGGGTATAGCACAACCAGAGGGCTTTGGGACCCCAGGAGAAATGGATTTGGTTTCATGGCCTGAGGTTTTCTACCTATGTTGTAGCCCAAGAAAGCAGGTGAAGTGTTTCTGCATTTCTGCAACTGCAAAACAAATGAAGATGCATTTTTATTCATGCCTACTAACATTGCAGGGGCATGTACTGAGCTGTCATTTGTAAAGAACAGCCCCCTAAAAGGGAGAGACATACTCTTGCTTTTTTGTATAGCATCCTGTTGCTAGACTTGTTGCCCCATTGTTGTTCAGATAGAAACCAAAGATACATAGCTTCAGGTTTGGGAGAGAGTCAAGGTGAAATGTATATGCCTTCTCTCTATTTCTCTCTGTCTCTCTCTCTCTCTCCCCCCCCCCCCCACTCCGCTTTTAAAGCTGGCAGCACGGCTTTTTGCTTTTCTTCATACCAGGCCTAGCACAGCCTTGTGACTAAGAAACAATGAAGGTTGGCATGTTCTGTGCATACCCCTCAGCTGCTTCCCTGCCTAAAAATAATTTGAGGAGAGGGGTGGCTGTCTTTTGCAAAAAAGTCTTGTGACCCCTTAAAAACTAATAAGATTTATTGGGCACAAACATCCATGGACTCTCCATCCCACTTCATCACATGCATGGAGTGTGGCCCGGGTGCATATATTTATGCACATGTTGTAGTGTGGATGGATGGAGATTCAAAAGGTACCACCAAGTGATTTTCTTAACAGTGGTCATTTAACTGTGGTCTTTAACAGTCACTGAGAGGTGGAAAGGGATCCAAGTATTGGTAAGTGGATTAACACATGCACGGTGAAGAAAAGTCCTTGCTCAATCCAAGTAGAATTAACTGGAGGGTGAACTCTAGTGGATGTGGATGCTTGAAAACTGCAGCCAGACTACTGACCCAGGCTTGTTAAATGGAACATATAATGCCATGCATTGTCCTTCCAAAATCTTGTCTCAGTCCACAATGAATGGGACAGTACTAATCTTTCCTTCCTTTAATGCAAAGGTGGGCAACAGTCAGGAGTTGAGGAGCCACATTGGGCTTCCATGGGGGTTTGGAAGGACTAATATTTATACCCTGCTTCATATCCTGAAGGGGGTACTTCAATAAGGACAAAGCTTAGGTGGGTTTCCCACTGAATAAACAAAAGAAACCAATACTTAGCTGATTGTTTTTAATGGCTGGGAGATTGGAATTGATGGGTTTATGACAATCTCACATTGCAGTTCAGGAGAGGGTTCCGAGGGGATATTTCCTTGGCAAAGGATTGGAAAAGTCCTTTGATTGTTTAGCTGGGTGACTCACCACTAAGTTGCCCAAGAAGGAATTAGCACATATGTTTTGTTTACCGGGGGTTTCTGCTCAATTCTTGTTTGAGCTTGCTTGCTAAAAATATATCTAAGACACCTTCCCAGTCCTTGTGACCTCCAAGTGATCTCTTTTGAGATTACCCCAGTCTACTTGACCCCTTCAAAGTGTCCAATATTTCCAATTATGAGATATTAGAGGGAGGGAGTAGTAGGGCATGCTAACAATACACGTACACATCTAGTCTCTAGATGCTTCCCAACTCAGCAAAATCATAGAATCATAGAGTTGGAAGAGACTACAAGGCCATCCAGTCCAACCCCCTGCCACGCAGGACTACATAATCAAATCATTCCAGACAGACAGCCATCCAGCCTCTGCTTTAAAACCTCCAAGGAGGGAGACTCCGCCACACTCAGAGGCTATGTATTCCACTTTCAAACAGCTCTTACTGTCAGGAAGTTCTTCCTAATGTTTAGGTGGAATCTCTTTTCCTGTAGTTTGAACTCATTGCTCCATGTCCTAGGACTTTTTCAGATGCCTTAAAACTGTAAGCAGAGGTTGGGAGAGGTACGTGGCTATCCTGCGGCAGGGGGTCCATTTCGGACGACGACGCCCCTCTCCCGTCATCGCCTGTGTTGCTTTCGTGCTCAATCTATTGAAAAGGGGCCACTTTTTACTCACGAAAAACTTCCATGAGTAAAAAGTGGCGCCTTTTCAATAGATAGAGCATGGAAGCAACACGGACGACAACGGGAGAGGGACGGCATCATCCGAAACGGACCCCCTGCTGCGGGATAGCCGCATACCTCTCCCGACCTCCGCTTACAGGTTTTAAGGTGTCTGAAAAAGTCCCTAATCTCTGGAATAGCAGAAAACAAGCTTGCCCCATCCTCAGTATGACATCCCTTCAAATATTTAAACATTGCTATCATGTCATCTCTTAACCTTCTCTTCTCTAGACTAAACATGCCCAGCTCCCTAAGCTGCATGGCATAGGGCATGGCTTCAAGACCTCCCACCATTTTGGTTGTCCTCTTTCAGGGCAAATGTCTGCTTTTAGATACTGATTTCCCTTAGTGGATCAGTATGATCCAACAAAGGGAGCACGACAGACACACTTTTTAAGTGCACACATTTCAGACAATGAAGCCACAGAACAGACTCAGTTGAGCTGGAGCTCTGTTTTGGAAAATAACAGCACAATGGTTGGCTGAATCACTCACACCTGTCTTTTTGTTATAGGTTTTTGAGGATACAGAAAGCCTGGAGTGAGAAAGTATCATTTCCAACTAGCTGACTGTCAAAAGATAATTACCCCCTATAAAGCTGGCATCCAAAAATCCCACAGCCTGAGATCTGTTCTGTGTTAGAGGTGGTGGCAGGATACTATTTATTAAATGGGTTCATTGCATTGTGTAACATTTTGTGTCATGAAAAGGAATGGCAGCTACACAAGATAGCTCAGTAGAAGGACCATGGAATAAGATGTTTATCTCAAATCATTATTTTTATGATCTGTTTAAAACTGTATTTGATAGGCTTTGTATTGCAGCTTTATAGATAAAAGTGGTGTGCATGTATGTATGCAGGTAGGTAGGTCGCTTGACAATTAGGTAAATCATAGATTTTTATAGTTAACATAGATATAAATATTCATCCTTGCATACACTTGATCAAGTGATTGTTGCTGTGTGCCGTCATGCAATTTCTGACTTATGGTGTCCCTAAGGTGACCCTATCATGAAGTTTTCTTGGCAAGATCTGTTCAGATGGAGTTTGCCCTTGCCTTCCTCTGATGCTGAGAGAGTGAGACTTGCCCAAGGTCACCCAGTGGGTTTCTACGGCTGAGTGAGGATTCAAACCCTGGTCTCTGGAGTTGTAGTCCAATGTTCAAACCACTACACCATGCTGGCTCTCGGTACATATATTAATTCTAGTAGAATTGATTAAAAATAAATATTTAAATAAACATTTCATTCTCTGTGACTCGGTGCTAAAATAATTCCATTGTTGTACTATTGTAAATCCAGGTACACATCTCACCCATGAAATTAAAAATGTTGACTGGGATTCTGTTGGTTAGTCCCAACTAGAGTAGACCGATTAACTCAATGGGATTTATCTATGTTTAATTTACCATTCAGCAATTGTTTCAATGAGTCTACTCTAGATAGGACTAACCAACAGGATTCTAGCCAGTGTTTTTTACTCAGTACTCATAATGCTTTCCTCACTGTTTGCATGGCAAAGTAAATTAACAGGGCAAACCTATGTCTACTGCAGGGAGCTCCAATGTCAGTCTCCAAAAATTCCAAGCCCTACTGGTGAGAGAAGAAAGCCTGAAAAGAAGGAGGAGCAGTGGTTCCATCAACACCTTTACCATTCTGAACACCTGTAATCTCGTAAGATTTCAGAAGCTGTGGGGTCAGGACTGGTGAGTACTTGGATGGAAGATCAGAGATTTTCAGGTAAAACTATGAAAAATCCTGCTTGAAACCCTGCAAAGCTGCTGCCAATCAGAGTTGACAATATTGGGCTAGGTATACTGTGGTCTTACTCAGTATAAGGCAGTTTCCTATGTTCCCTATTTTCCTTCCAGCCCTGGAATCATACCACCCAGTGAATAATCTCACCTAGAAATCACAGAGATGTAATGGATTTATACCTGCTGCAAGGCTTCCATGCATCTCCTCCTGTTTGCAGGGAGGGGAAGTCTAGGGACCTGGAGAGTTATACTTGTCCCTGGCTCATCTCTGGTTTGGCTTTTTTTTTTTTTTTTTTTTTTTACCCCTTCCCAATATTGGAGTTCTTGCATCAGAAAGGAACCACTACAGAGCCAGGGATAGGTGAGAATGTGAGGTCAGGTCTTCCACTGTGAAGGTGGACTTCTCTGCTCTTGGAGGAGGAAATCAGATTAATCCCGTGCCACCCTTCCAAGGATCATGGGACTGTAGCCTAAATAACTTGTATTGGTTGGCATCAATATTACACCTCATTTAGGAATGTTCACTAGTGATGAGTTAGAGGGGAGAACTACAGCTGTGGGATGTTTCTTTGGGAGTAGGGAGGTCTAGCATTGCTGTTATGTTGGAAGGAGAGTTGCCATTTTCCCTTGTCTTCCTCTTCTTTTTCCCATGAAGGGAAGGTGGCAAGGTGCCACCAGTACTGTCACTCACTCTCTTTCTCACACACACACACACCTCTGCTCATGGAGCAGTTGCTTGGCTGGCTGCTCTGCCAGGTGCACCAACCAGAGTTGGGGAGGGGGAGGTTCCCCTGATGTGGGAGGCAAGTACTGTATTTCACTTCCTGCTTCAAGAGGCAGGAGAGCTTGGGCTGTCCCTTAGCAGGGTGGGTGGATGGCTGGGTTGCCAGGGCATTACATCACCATCCCAAGCACCTTAAGGAGTAGCCCATGCTGTCCGATATTTCACAGATGAAACTTGGAGCACATGTGGCCAAGCAACATCAGAGTGTGGTCAAGATGGCAAAAGTTATTAATGAGGAAGAACACACAAACTAGGGCAGACTGCAGCAGTTTGCCTTTGCCTGAGTCTACATAGAATGGCAAGACTGTTCCCTCCCCCACCATCTCCTATGTGCTGAGTTAACTGAGTGAAAACGATTATTACACTTTGGACACCATTTGCTACAACTGAAGTAAGTTGAGGACAAAGGGGTTATGTGAAGGAGGAGAGAGAAGCTAGTTATTTTAAGAGCAGCTGAAAAAGTGAGATGACAGAGGATTCATTGGGAGTGTCTCTGCCAAATCGGGACAGTTGGAGGCTATGGTAGCACCAAGTGCTTATGGCAGAGACAGAAAGGTTCCAGCATCCAGGCAGTAGGGGCAAGTGAAACAAACATAATTCCCCACCCCTACTCTTTAGACTGAGTGATTGAGGATCATTTGCCATTTCTCAGCTAATGTGGATTATGTCTTGAGTCCCTGTATCACCTTCTGGGCACCTAGACCTCCCATGTGTGATGGTGGTGAAAACCAGACAGACAGTTAATACCAACTTTCCACTTAAGCACTTTAAGTCTAAGATGCAATTATAGATATACAAACATAGGGAGAAACACGAACATGTTAATGTTTGGGCACTTTGCTTTCATCACAGTGCATTACATTGCATGTAACACATCATAAATTCATTACATTATAGTATATGGCAAGTGTGATGTTACCCTTTATCAGGGTTGAACCTCTATTTCTCTCTCTAAAATTCTTTAATAAACTTCTCAATAGTTATCACATAGAGGAATATTACCATCTTAACAGTCTAGCTCAGCTCTTTATTCATTATGAATACTATCCTGTAGAGGAAATATACATCTCTAAACAGGCATCTGTGAAAACACAGGCATCCTTGTTAAACTCTTGTTAATCTCCTTGCATTGTTAAATCTACCAGCATCTGTTACATATCTATAAGTGTCTTGACGGGCATCCATTATAATCATAATGGGACATATGTCTATATTAGCATAGCATAGATGAGAGTAAACATTTTCTATCTCATATCAACATGGTCTATCTTTACCAGCATGTCTGGGCAGTTTATCAATTAACAGGAAGAGCAACCCAGAGGCTACATTATAACCCTCTCTTCATATTATGGAGATCAGTAGAGCAGTCTAATTTCAGCCTCTTCTTGGCTTCTTTTATTCTTTCCTAACCTCTGCACAGCTACCAACTGACCTATCAAACAATGGCATGGATAGTGCCTTGTTTATGTTATCCAGTCAAAACAGAGATCTTAAATATGATGTCACTCTGGGTCTAGTTGGGATCTTTGGCTGCCTCCCATCCTGATTGCAACAGCCATTGCACCTGCTAGGAGGGTTTATTAGTAGTCAAATCTGCTCATATTTCAATGTTAAAAGAATTGCAGGCATTCTGCAAGGTATTAGGCTGTCACTAGGTCAGTAACACACATGTGATTTAACACACAAAGCTTTGTCTTTTCTTTCTTAGGCTTAATATTTTATCTAACTCCAGAACTCGCTACAGTATTTACATTTGGGGGGACTTAAATTTAGTAAATTGTAACCCAAATTAGACATCAGTATGGTGTAGTTGTTTGAGCATTGGACTATGACTGGCAGGGTTTGAATCCCTGCTCAGCAATGGAAACCCAGTGAGTGATCTTGGCTTGTCACACTCTCTCAGCATCAGAGAAAGCCAAAGGCAAATCCCCTCTGAACAAATCTTGTCAAAACACCTCATGCTAGGTTCATTTTAGGGTCTCCATAAGTCAGAAGAGAGCCAGCATAGTATAGTGGTTTGAGTGTTGGACTACAACACTTGGAAACTAGAGTTCAAAATCCCCACTCGGCCATGGAAACCCACTGAGTGCACTTGGGTAAGTTACACTCTCTCAGCTGCAGAGGAAGGCAAGGGTAACTCTCCTGTAAACAAATTCTGCCAAGAAAAAACTGCAATAGGTTCACCTTAGGGTCACTGTAAATCAGAAATGGCTTTAAAGCACACAACAACAACAATAAGTTGGAAATGATTTGAAGGCATACAACAACAACCACCTAAATTAGCACCGAGCCTGTATTACAATACCCCCTAGGGCAGGAACCGAGGGTGCTGAATCCCCTGGTAGCAGCCCTCTGTCTTTCTTACATACAGAGAGAGGGGGAGGGTTAAGCAGATAACCATGGTGGAAAAGGGCTGGGAAGTATGAAGCCATGAAATGGGCCTTTCCAATGCCTGTTCACATCACCAAATGTCTTGGTGAGATGGCACTACTGACTAAATAAGTCCGTACTGTGCAGTATTAGTTTTCAACTCTGAATCATAGGGCAATGTGGTACCTTCAAAACTAGGGGGCTCTGCCATCTGAGAGTGTGTGGGTTAGACTTACCGTACTTAACTGCCTGCTCCTCTACTCCACCTCTTAACCTGCCTGCCAGCCAGTCACCTGCTGCTGCCTATCCAGTGTCCACAGAGCAACGTTTCCATGAAATACGTCAACTCTGACACTTACATTTGGTCTTTACTCCACTATTCAGTACTTCATCCCTAAACTTTGGAGGTGCTTTTTGAGACACTAGAATGGTGATCCCAATTAAGGACACTATACCTGCCTGCAAAGCTTAGCTTTGATTTAATTGTCTGTTGCTCTGCTCTGCTTTTTCACCAGCCTACCCACATTTCTCTATCAAGCACTGCTACCTGGCTGCCTGTTCACTGTCTGCCTATCATTGCAATGCTTTCATCTCTTCCCAACTGGTTCTTCTTTAACTGGTTCTTTTTGGCACAGTTCTCCAACTGTAAAGCTTAGGGATGCTCTAATGGCTCTGGAAAGATCCTGATGCCAAGGGCAAAAGCTGGAAGAATTGGCATGTCTGATCACTAGCTGAGCACACATGCTTTTAAAAACACTGTTTTGCTTACAAAAGCCTCTGAAACTCTCTTCAGTTTGCCAAGGTTAATCCTATTGGGAATATGAGGGCATTTGCAAATGCTCCCCCCACTGCACTTTACTCCTTGGAAGTACATCAGATTAGCAAAGTTCATTCACGCACGCAGCAGTGTTAGCGTAACAATTCCAGCATGCACAAAGAGAGCTTACTGATAACCAACACCCTGTTTGTACCCCAAGTTACTTGTTTAGACAAATAAGTACTCGAACCACACAAAAGTATTTAAAAGGTATAAAAACTTCATTACTCAGTTTCAAAGCATATAACATGGAACAATATCAGCACAGCTTCAAAGTAGGCTAAAAACTACTTTAAAATGACTAAAAACTACAAGGTTACAAAAGAAGATGTGCAGGACCCCTGAGTGGGAGGTCCACTCTCAAAGAAATCATCATGGCATGTGGGCTTCTTGCCACATGGCTGGCTTCTAAGACAAAGAGAACACTTGGACACTCCTCTTTCCTTAGAAGCCCAATCAGAATCCAATAGGAAGTTACATCAGACATTCTGTTTGCTTCTACCAGTTAACCCTTTAGTATCAAAACATCTCCACTTATTGGATTGCAAACTATATATTCCAACAAATCCTCTCTTTAAACTCTATTGTATCTCCAGATTTCATGAAAATCTATGAATAAAACAAAACAAAAACATAATAGCCATTTTGGTTTCCTAATAAGAAGACCAGCAATCTGGATTTCTTCTTCTTTTTTTGAAATATCTTTATTAACACAGAAAGTTTTTATAATATACAACAACATATAGGGAAAAACTACTACAACAAAAATACACATACAACTACAGCTATTAAACTGAAAAGGTAAATAACAACTTTCCATCTAATGATTATAGTTATCCCCTTATCCCACTTACTCTAAGGGCTTGTCTGTACAAGGCCAAAAAAAAAAAAAAAGTGGATTGCTCCACAGTAATGGCAATTCATAGCAGCTGCTATTTGTCTTAACATTTTTTGGCAGACTGCAAGCATGCAACGCTATAAGTGTTTGCTACGCAAATGGGCATGCCTGTGAATCAAGATGGTGGCCGCAAGTGAATTACTCACATTTTTACTTACCTCAATTTGCTGCTGCTGGACAGTATTTTAAAAAACAAACATATCCAAGGTGTGAAAGAGAGATCTTTCACTTTAGCTAAAAAGAAACAAAAAATCCATTTTATCGCCTTAGAGCTTCCTTACTAAGATGAAAATCCAACATGGCAGCTCTGGATGCTTGCCTTGTTAGCAAGCTCCACTCACACGTCTGACCAATCAGCTTTCAACTTCTGCTCATATAGGGAAAGCAAACTAAATCAAATAGCTTGTCCCAATGAACAGGAATGCACATTCCCCCCTTGCTGGTTTTTAAAAACTTCAGGAAAAGCCACAAAGGCTTCTCCTGTCCAGTATACGGTAGATTTGGCCCACTCCTTCCCAATACATCAAAATGATGAGGGATGCCATGTAGTCTGATTGTATTCTCCTCACATTCTGCGAGGAGTATTTTTGCCATTTAGACAAGCCCTAAATCAATAGCTTAATAAACTTCTACATAATATTTGATTGTACAGTACTGTTTTTCAAATCCTACTACTGATAATCTTCCCCAGTAATCTCTCTCAAAACAATGATTAATTCCCAATCTTAAAACTACATTGAGACTTATTACAGGTAGAGTAGAAGTACAGCAAGAGAGTAGCGCCTTCCATTGTGCCTTATTGCATGACGTCATTGTTCTTCAGTTTTTAGTTCCTGGCTGGGAGAGAGTTGTAAAAGCAATTTCCCCCTAACTGGAAAACACTGTTAATGACCTCCTTTGCCACTTATATTGTGCTGTGATTTAAGCATGAAACTTCAATTGCACTTTTACAGGAAGCCTCCATTTATCCCATGGGTTAAGGACTGCTGCCCTGCTCAGAAACCTATTTAATTTTTGGCCACTCATAGAAAAACACACCAAGACCTCCTGGGTGCATAGGAGCATGGACACACACACAAAATGCCCACCTGAGGCAGGGGGATGGCCAAGAAGGGAGAGCAGGGGTATGTATGGGTGGAGGAGGTCCTTCCTTATTATTACTTCCTCAATGGAGGGCTCATGGTGAGGATTTGGAGAGTGCCAGGCTGGCAGATTCAACACCTGTAAACTACCCTCAATAGTTTTCCCTCACCCAAAGAAAGGAAGTTGCTTCCTCCCTTTCATTTGCAAAGTATTCAAGTATTAAAACACTATTAACATATCTGGAATGCTTTTGTCACTCTCTTTGTAACAACAGCCCAAACCTTTGTCTTCTACTCAAAATCCCATCCCCAAAAGGCAAATGTTTACTATAAAAACCCCTTGAAAACTGCCTTCAGTGTCCTTCAGCTTCCCCCTCCTACATCCATGCTGCCGGTTTGCTGACTGACTCTTAGAGTGCAACTCTGAGACCCCCATTCTGCTGGTTTTCTTCCGCAACCTCATCTCTTCAGGAAAAGGTGTCATACCACCCGCTGGAAACTCCCTTCGCTATTCTTCTATCTCAGCCTCTCCCACTTTATTCACTAGTCTTGTGTGAATGCTTGATGCCTGATTGTGTGCGTATGAATGTGGTTATTACAGTCGTCCCTTCACATTCGCGGGGGTTAGGTTCCCCAGACCCCTGTGAATGTGAAAAATCCGCGAATAATGATTGCCCTCTGCCGCCAAAGTGACCATGGGGCCTCCAGAGGCCCCATAGTCGCTTTCTCCGGACTCCCCAGTCCCTTCCTAGGCCTTCACTGGGCCTCAGGAGACCCTCCCGAGGCCCCGTGGATGCCTCCCTGGCCCTCCCCCTCCCTCCCAGGGCCTTCACAGAGCTTTCGAAGGCTCTGTGGAGGCCTCCCCAGCCCTCCCCCTTCCCTCCCAGGGCCTTCACGGAGCCTTCAAAGGCTCTGTGGAGGCCTCCCCGGCCCTCCCCCTCCCTCCCAGGGCCTTCACGGAGCCGTTGAAGGTTCCATGGATGCCTCCCCGGCCCTCCAGCCTCCCTCCCAGAGCCTTCACAGAGCTTTCGAAGACTCCGTGGAGGCCTCTCCAGCCCTCCCCCTCCCTCCCAGGGCCTTCATGGGGCCTCCGGAGGGTCTCCGAAAGCCCTGTGGAGGCCTCCCCAGCTCCCCCTCCCTCTCCGGGCCTTCACGAGGCCTCCAGAGGCCCCGTGTAGCGATTTTAGGAGGTTGGGGGGCTGCAAATATCCAAAACTGCGAATGCTGAGTTTGCGAATGTGGAGGGGCAACTGTATTCCTTTTTCCAAATAAAAATTGTTGTTATACTATCTAGCTTATGTCACCTCCCTAATGCTGGTATAGTTGGTCACAAAAGCTTGCCATTACCCCCCTCTTGCATTTCCAAGCTAAGTACATTAATTCTCCAAATTAATATTAATATTTTGAGGTCCTCACGACCCCCAAGAATAAAGGATAACACCTTCGTCCACATTCTTTCCAATTGATCCATTTGTATATTAGGACCAATATTCTGAGCCCATATTATCATACATTTTTGACCTATTCATCTTCCATTTCCATTTTCAACAATCTTATACATCTTAAAAATTAAATGCTCTTCATTTTTACACAATTGTACTCCAGATTCCGACTTAGTTCAGAACCGTATAGTTTCTGGTCCATTTTAAATCACTCAAATATCTGTCTCTACAAATACCATTGAAAATTATAGTACTCTAATTCCACTTCTTCACTTGTTTTCATCCTCTATTGCCTTTTTTCTAATAGAAGATCTCGACAGATAATCCATTTATCTATAGATATTGATTCTCTTCTATATAAGGCTTCATGAGCTGAAATCCATAAAGGCATGTTAGAAAATAATCTTGTTTTATATCTAATCCATATTCTTAGCAAAGAATATCTAATAAAATATTAAAATCAAAATTTGGCTTAATTTTGTCATACCAAAGAAATCCATGCCAACCAAACTTCAAATCAAATCCTTCCAGTTTTAACAATTTTCTTTTTTATCCATTATCCAATCTTTATCCAATCTTTTAACCAGATGAAACAACAGGCTAAAAAGTACAATTTCAAATCTGGAAGTCCCAGACTACCTCTTTGTTTTTCATTTACAAAACTTTAAATCTAAGCCTTGGCCTCTTGCCTTGCCAAACAAAATTCAGAATATATTTTCCCCACTGCTTAATGGTACATCATTGGTCAGGATCAGTACTGTTTCAAACAAAAATAACTTCTTAGGTAAAACATTCCTTTTTATAGTTGGAATTCTTCCCAACAATAGTAAATTCAGATTACTCCATTTTTGCAAAAGCAATCTGGGTTTCTGAATCTCTAATCATATTGGGCCAGATCTAAACTTAGCTGAGCCCAAATGGGACCGGATCCAAATAACTGAATTGGACTCTGAACCAAATTGGATGGAGGGGACTTGCATAATCCTAGTTCCTACTTCACACAAGGAATTTAAAAAATAACAGTTCTTTGTAAGATAGTTGGCATTTCTAATTAAAAGCAAAAAAGTTGCATTTTTGCCAGCTGAGAAAGAATGACTGCCCCAAAGTCTTATACTAATTTCATGGGTAAGTGGGGATACAAACCTCATTCCCTCCAGTCCTACTGTAATAACCACATTTAATTTCTGAAAATGTCCCCGGAAGAATGTTGTGGCACCTCAGAGACTTTTAGATTTATCGTAACATACACTTTCATGGATTGGAGTCCACTTCCTCTCTGATGGAGCAAACTTTTACCCATGTAAATTGATGTCATATTAAATCTGTTAATCTTTAAAGTGTCACAAGGCTCTTTGTGTAGATATACAGTATTTGCTATAAGAGATGAACACAGCTGGAATCTGTCATTTTCAAAATTTCCACTAAAACACTGCATTTTAATAAATAAATGTAGTCAATCAGGAAGATGCTGTCATGGAAAAGGAGTAACTTTTGGGAGGTGCTGAATAAAATCTTCAGGTTAAAGATTGTCAAAATTCAGCTACAGAAATCTTGAATAATAAATGAATATGTCTTCAAACATGATGGGTCCAGGAACATCTGCTGTAGATTTTAAAGACTGCACCTTTCTCTCTTTGACAAGTTAAGTAAAAGCAGATTCTGATCATGCACATGTCTGCTATCTGCCTCTGACTTAAAAAAACACAAAACAAAATCAATTACTATGGCAACCGGGCCATATAGATGAGAACATATAAGACACAACAGCCTGTAATGAACTTGTATATGGTAGGAGAGGCACAGCAGAGGATGGGGAGGGTGGGTTGTTTTACCTTTTCGGACTCTTTGCCCCTCCTCCAAGAGTTACAGTGCTGTTCTGTGCATCTCTAGTCAGATGCATGTCTCACTAGGGTCAATGGGACATATTCCCAGAAAGGTGTGCATAGAAGGGGTATATGAAGCCACCAAAGCCATTTTTGTGGTGCCTAGGCCCCCCTCAAAACCACACCATAAAACTCCCTTTAAAAGTAATATTTCTTACTTGATTGAACTACCAATCCAATTGGCTCCTGGGAATGGAATGAGAAGAGATGCCACCTCATCCTTCACTTCAGGGAGGTAAATGTCTTGGGATAGTGGTGGAACATACTTTCCTTCTGAGCAACTGACATATCACCCAGTCTCATCTGTCTTACAGCACCAGTTCAAAGTCTTTTCAGACAACCACAAGCTTATTTTAGCAGAGCTGTTTTCTCCATTGTTCTCCTTCCCCAAGGTTGCACAGCTATCTTCAGGAGGCACAGGAGGATCCAGAAATCTTTATTCAAAAGGCATCTGTGTTGTGGGGACACTGTTTTTCCTGGCACTCTTAGGCTGCATCTGCACTGGAGAAATAATCCAGTTTGACACCACTTTAACTGCAATAGCTCAATGCTATGGAATCCTGAGATTTGTAGTTTGTTGTGGCACTAGAACTCTCTGACAGAAAAGGCTAAATTACAGATCCCAGAATTCCATCATATTGAGCCATGGCAGTTAAAGTGATGTCAAACTGGATTATTTCTGCATTGCAGATGCAGCCTTAGTTGTTGGCCAGTAATCTTCCACAGCATCAGCCAAGACCTTCACCAGTTTTTACCTTGTCACATCGTTTTCAGATTAAATGTTTATACACTTTTCCCTACTTACATGGGAGAAGGCATTCCCTCAGCTTCCACACTTCATCCATCCTCCCCAGATATGGAACGGACTGTCCTGAGATACAAGACTCATGTATCCATCTAATCCATCTAGCTATCATTTCTTTCACCATCATCTGCCATTCTCGAGTGAAACTGGCAAGGATCAAGGATTACCATTTTCATAATGTATATTTATTTATTTATTTATACTATGTTCTTCAGCCACAAAGGCTCTTAAAGCAGCTTACAAATTGTTAAATAGCACTTTACACATCTACACCACATTAAGCGGTTTCCAATGTGTGTTAGCTAATTGTCCCCACAAACTGGGTACTCATTTTACTGACCTACAAAAGGATGGAAGGCTGAGTGAACCCTGGAACCCTTGGGATAGAACTTGCAACCTTGTGACAGCAGTACTGGCATTTAACAGGGCTCCCTCATAAGAGCAATGTCACTTCCTTCTTTTATTAAAATATTACAGCATACCTCAGTAAATGTTCATATGCTTGTCCTTTTAAATAACAATACTGTTGTGGAGCCAAAACTAACAGGGTTGGAGTGTCAGGTTTTATGATGACATAATCTGATCTTCCTGCCCCTGGTTTCTCTGTTGCCTCTGACCTTACCTGTCATCCCCATAGAAACTGAAGGTTTTCTTAGCAAAAATATACTGTCATTTACTATTTCTGTTGTAATGCAAAGTATTTGGGGTTAGATTGGTCTTAAATGGGTTATTGAAGGATCATCGACTTTACAAAAGACCTATGTTGCTTGAGATGACATCTACTAGATTTTTTTGGAGGGGAGGTAGCCATAGGTCAGCATAGCCACCTGCATGTTTAGGTTTTCCTTGAGACTTGGCTATAAGGAGTGTGATGATGAACATGGATACTTCAAAATTCACCACTACAGTCCTGTTTGAAAAATTAAAAAACACATTCACACACAGAGACATGCTCCCCTTCAACTGCAACAGAAATAGAAATTTGGGAGGATAGGCAAGTGAAGTTTTTCAAGCATCTTGCCAGTGATTTCATGAGTAGTCGAGGGAGGTGGTGAACAACATACTGCATGTATCAGGGAAATTGACAAGGCTGCTACATAGGAAAGACACATGGGTGCAAATCCTCAACAATTCCTGAAGATGTACCATTTGGGGGAGAAAATGTGGGGAGAGAACAATGTATTCAGACAGAATGCATCTCTTTACTTGCGACATAAAAAACCACAATGTTGAAAGGGGAACAAATGAGAAACCCACACTTCTACATGGACATAAATGTATTTCAAAACTTGTTACAAGTACACTTAAAACTGCATCTCAGGACTTTATCAGACACATGAAAAAATGCATCACTTTGGGAAAATATCAAACTGGATATCTCTGGTTGAAGCTTTCAGCAGAAGATGGGGATATGTGGGTAAATCTGGTAAATGGATTACATATAAGGAACTATGTATAAAAAAGGGGACAGAAAGATGGAAATAAAAACAAAAGAGGAGCTTGATGGTGAGGGATGGAAATTTAACTGGTTCTCCTATCAACAGATACATAGCAGATTTAAGAAAGATATCGAAGAATTTGGTCTCTGGGAAGAGGAAATGGAAATAGAAAAAATACTATGAGATGATAAGAAAAAGAAAATTGCGAGATTGTACAAAGTCCTTAACTCCAAACAACTTGAAACCGAAGTAGTTAGAGATACAGTGATTAAATGGGCAAGAGATATAGGCGAGGTGATTGAATTAGAGGAATGGGAAGGTGCTTGGAAGAAAACAAAAAAGTTTACTGCATGTCAGGCCCTAAAAGAGAACTTTTTAAAAATAAGTAATAGGTGGTATATGACCCCATCAAGGTTAAATAAAATGTTTGGAACTAAAGAGAAGAACTGCTGGAAATGTGAAAAAGTAACAGGAACATTAAATCGTATATGGTGGTCCTGCCCGAAGGTACAGAAATTTTGGGTAAAGATACATAAGATTATTTTAAAAAGTATTTAATATAGAGTATGAATTAAACCAGAAATTATATCTCCTAAATATCACGTCAATGTTAACAAAAGAGGTGGAAAGGAAATATTGGAGAATATTGCTATATCTTTGCACAGCGGCTCGCATTATTATAGCTGCAAAATGGAAGAGCAACGAAGAGCTGAGGATAGATGATTGGCTTAATAAGATACAAGAAATGAAAGAAAATGATAAATTAACACATCTACTAAATCAAAAATCAGTACAAAAAACAGAAGAAGAGTGGTTGCCAGTAACAAACTATTGTAGGAAAAGATGGTGTACAACAGAGGATATAGAAATATAAGAAGGACAAAAAAAAAGGTATAGGAAGGGAGAGGAGAAGAAGGAGAGGTGAGAAAGAATAACTCATCAGTACGCTAGGAAAACTATAATAGATATATTGTAAAAAGGAGGGCAAGAATAAAAAATATAGGGAAGAATAAACTCTTTGAGCTATTTTATACGGAGGAAGTCATATTTAGTTTTATTTTAAAGATGCTTATTCAAGTTTCAAGGGAGGGGGGGGAAGGGCGGGATGGAAATTTGTCTCTCCCGCTTATTTTGTACCCCAAACATGAGTTGTTTATGTAACAATAAAAAGTAATAATTAAAAAAAAAGAAAAGAAAAAAATGCATCATAAGGATGCCACAATAACACAAAAAGGCAAAATTAACAGACGTTCAGCCATTTCAGGGGCGTAGGGTGGGTGTGAATAAGGTGTCACTTTTTATTGATGGCTCAGGCCATCAATAAAAAAGTGACGCCTTGCCCTTGCCAGTACTATGCACTGGGAATGGGTGAGGATGCTAGTGTCTGATAATTTTGCCCTTTTGGCTATCGTCCTATCCTTATGATGCAATTTTGGGTGCACTTTTTTGCCATTTTTTCCATGTCTGATAAAGTCCTCAGTCTTTTACATATACACACACAAACACACACACAGACAACAGGAGAGAGCCTTTTTAGCAGCACATGTGAAATAAATTTTGTTTTCTGTAGGTCTTTTCTATGTGGAATATCTTGTTTTTGCAAAAGAAATTGGTTTCAGTTCAGCTACCTTTTGCATTTATCTTCTTTTAAAATTGGGTTTAATTTTTTTTTCCAATGTTTAATCAGTTTGATCACTATATACATTTTGCTCATTATTGGTTCTGCCATTTTCAGAGTGCTTTTTACTCAGTCTTTGGGCCTCTGCTTGTCTTTTTTTTGCTCAGGACTAGGTTCTGTGTCAGACAGCTGAGATCTATTTGGAGAAGGGAAAAGTAATAGCGAAAGTGAGCATGGCTGCCAACACTGAGGTATAAATTCAGCCTTTGAGAAGATCTGCCATTGCAATCATCTGTTGCAGACATTCTGCTATGATCATCAGGAAGCAATGTCTATCAATCAGTCTTTAAATCCACCTGCAAGGCTCTCTAAAGGCCAAGCTACACATTACATGCAGCTGTGTATATCTTTGGGGGGATGTTTTCTTATTTTAACTGTACATAACCTCTTTCTTCAGGGGTTCCCCCTTTCCTTGCACCTCAGGTTTACTTTTTGGGTACACCAGACCCTTTCTAGCCCCTTACCTCCAGAGCCATCCCAAGATATTTTGTTGTGTGAAGCAAAGGAGTATATGGCATCTCACCCACCCGATTCCTGAGAGAGGGTACTCAAAACTAGCCAAGTTATTTGGCAAATTAGACAGATCATTCCAAAAGCATCTGTTTCCATCTCTAGTAGTAAAAATATAATAGTAAAAATAAATAAGTAACCATTTGCCAGGATCTGACACCATTGTTTGAAGCTGTGTGTGTGTGTGTTTTTTTAAATCTGGCTTGTTCAGTCAGTAACCAAAATTTTACAGTTCAGACCTAATGAGGAAGTGCTGGTTTCCAGCCCAGAGAGAAGCGGGAGGGTGGAAGCAAAAGGGTGGAACATGTAGGCATGGGATTCGTGCACATCTTAATTTAACACACTAAGATAAGTCCAACACAGCCAAGCCACAATAATCACAATCCTATCACATACTTGTGGTGCATCATTGAGTGTAATTCTACTGGGCTTCTCTTCTGCCTTCTGCATAAGCCAGCTTCTCAGTGACAGCATACAACCCCAGTATAACCAGTTAGTGGCCACGGGTAGGGTGCATGGGAGACATCCAGATAGGATCTGACTACAGTTCTACAGTTGAGAGAAGTAAGCAGACTTCACCAGAAGGTGGTATCCAACTATTGTTGTGCACCAGGACACCAGGAAGAGAACAATCATCCTCCAAGTGATATCTGTACTCTTGGTGACTTCTGAATGTTGCTGCTGGATGCACAACTACAGCTGGATGGTACCCCTGGTCACTAAATGACCACGCACCAACAATGAAAAGCTACTTGCACAGAGGGTGGAGGTGTTTCCAAAGGAGATATTAACTATCTCCTTGCCCAATGCCCCAGTATTGGCATGTATATGTGTTAGCTTTCTATTGCTTCTATGTCCAGAAGAACTAGTGTGGCTATATATCTCAACTACATGTATGTGTGTGCACATAAGAGATCAGGGAGGAATGTATACAGCTTGCCTGATCAGTGTGGAAGTCAGGTTTCCAAAACTGAGGCTGATTCCAATTTTGTAGCATTTTTTTTCACCATTTAGATCAGCCTTTCCCTAGATCTGGTGCCTGCCAGATCTGTGGGATTACAGCTTCCACCATCCATATGTTATAGGCTGTATCAAATGGTTCTAAGGATGATGAAGATTCTGTTCCAACACATTTGGAGGGCATCAACTTGAAGAAGGCTGTTTTAAGTCGTTTGTGACCAATTTCTGTTCCCTATATTGATAACTTGAGTTTAGGGGCTTCATCAAGGCATCTGGTTCTTCCTCTTCAATGTTCCGTTTGGAAACAATCACCCAGGCCATGAGTCATGCTTCTGAGCTTGTTTTTTAGGCCACATTTCTGAAACTACAGTGCACACATAGCTGAAGAACCTGCACAAGGAATGCATTGTATGCATACACAAATAAATGACACAATTCAATGGTTTAATGCTATCTGCCAAGTTAAACTAGTGCTGAGCAGCTGTGTACATTTAAAGTGATGCCTGGCACTCCTGAAGTTCATAAATCAGGAGCAACATACTTTATTCCAATTAAAAGAGTTACAGGAGTGCAGGGGGGGGGATTAATGTGTCTAGGACATGAATGACATTTCTATGCATTTATAAATGCAAATAAAATAAATTGTATGTAAAGCCTACTGTGATATTGAAATGGAAAGGTATTTGTGTTTTTTTAAGTTTTCATCAAGCATTTTGAGTGTTTTCTAAAGCTTTGCTGAGCGTAGTCCTGCTTTAAGACCCTTCCTCTCTGTTGCCAGTTGCCAAGATGAAACTGACTTAAGAACCCTATTAAATACTCACAGCCTTTCAACATCTACATATATTTCATACTAAGTTATTTGTATCTGATCCCTTACTATAATGAGCTATATTACATTCATATTAACTATATTAAACCTTGATGAGTTCAATGGGACTTACTCCCAGGTAAGTAGTGGTGATTGGAACAAGACTTCATTCTTAATGGTTCTTGAGAAAAAGAGTTGCAATAACATGCAGCTGCATCAGCTATTTGTATCCTTTGGGGGTTTTAAAATCAATGTCTCCTCCTCCTCCCCCCCCCTTTATTTCTATGTGGCTACACATTTTTCATACATTTTACATAGTCTGGATACATATCTTCAACTACTAAGCTGCTTTTGGCCACCTCTCTAAGGCAAATATGTATACAAACACACACACACATATACATACATATACAGTACACATATACATACATACATACATACAAACAAGCTCATGGCTCCGCAGCTACCAATTTTCCTATAATAGAAATACAGTCCTTTACTCTTAGGGCTTGTCTACATTGGCTGCTTAAATCCAGGGCCAGTCCACAGCATTATGCTCCAGACTGATCCTAGATTCACCACGATGGCAGCCACATGTACCAGGCTGAGCCCAATTGGCCCCAATTCTGCTAGCCTGTCTCCTGTTTTTGGAGCTACCACTTCACCAGCAAAGCAGCTCGCTGTGAGAAGGTGGCTGGTGGTGTCGCTTCTGCTGAGGTTAGAACTGGGTGCCCAGGCATAGCAAGGCAGAGAATGTGGTTCTGGCAGAGATCTATCCCCTTCTCTGCACTGCTCAGCACAGGGTAAGGGAGATGGTGCCACGTTTGCTTGTGAACAACTGAATCAGGCTAAATCAGATCCAGTCTAGTTGTCCAGACAGCAAAAGAACCTGAGGTCATTCCAGAGCTTCCAGGAAATCCCAGGTTTTCCTTGACTTTGCTTAGTTAGGAGCAAAGTTGGGTTAAGGGCAAAAAAAATGTAGTTCCTCCCAGAAGTAGCCATGCCTCATCTGGACTGTCAGCACTGGATTTGGGATGAGTTTCTTTTTCTTTTCTTTTTTTGCTGGTATGAACAAGTCCTTAGAAATTAAAGGTGTCAGTGCTTACTTATAAACAAAAAAGATGTCAAACAAGGATGGAAGCTTTAATAATTAGTTCAGCAAGAGAGGCACATCATTCTTTTTGTCAGTGGTTTCATACTAAGACCTCTAGAGGTCATTGAACTACAAATCCTACAAATACCTGACCATTAGCAATGCTGGTTGAGTTTTCTGGAATTTGAAGTCCAGCAACATGGGGGATAGTTTGGATACCACTGTTTTAGATGTTACAGAGAATGATGTCCACTGATTCCAAAAGCAGCTGGGTATTTGTCAGTTTCTACTTCTGCAGTATCCAAACGCTGCAATCCCATGCCCAGTAGGGATAGAAAGACTATTTGAAAATATTCCCAAAAATGGTCTAAAATGGTCCCTAAGGACATTTTCAGGTGAACCTTAAATCCAGAAGAAGCAGTCGGGAGAGGAACACAGCTGCTCTGCGGCAGGGGGCAGTTTCTGACTACGCCACCCCTCTCACATTACCCTCCATGTTCCTTCCGTGTCGCTTGGAAGGAAAAGGCACCACTTTTTATTTATGGAAATTCTTCGTGAATAAAAACTGGTGCCTTTTCCTTCCATGCGACACGGAAGGAACACGGAGGGTAACGCGAGAGGGATGCCATCATCAGAAACTGCCCCCTGCCGCGGAGCAGCTGCGTTCCTCTCCTGATGGCTTCTTCCGGATTTAAGGTTCGTCTGAAAAAGTCCTAAGTGTCAAGAAACCTTGATGAGAAAAGTCCTGGACTGAAAAGAATCTTCACAGTTTGGGACTTATTCTGTACAACATTCACACATGGCTGTTTGGGGCAGAAAATGCTGTTTTCTGCACAAACTTTCTAGGGAGAAATATTTTCTGTACAGAAAGGACTGTTTCCTGTGCAGAAAAATGTTTTTCCTGGCCCCAAAAAATGTGTGAAGTTATCACAGAATAAACTCCAAATTGCAAATAGTCTTCAAAAATTGCCCAGTTTTGAGGACTTTCCTGCTGTGAGAAGAAAATTGCTAAAATTACAGTAGGACCCCTGTATCCATGGGGGACTGGTTCCAGGCCCCACCACAGATAACAACATCCGTGGATAATAGCAAATGCTGGCCGTTGCCGCCAAAAACCCACCCTGTGAGTGAGCTCTCCCCCCCTCCCTTCTCCGTCCACCCCCCTGCCAGCTTCATCATGCCGCTGGAAGTCCAATGGAGAAGACAGGTGGGAGGTGAGCTCCCTCCTCCCTTCCTTCTCCATCCACCCCCCTAGCTTTACCACACTGCGGGAACTCCCCCCCCCCATGGAGAAGGTAGAAAGGAGGTGAGCTCCCTCCTCCCTCCCTTCTCCATTCACCCCCCCCCTTCAGCTTCACTGCACTGCTGGAACACCCCCCCCCCAACAGAGAAGGGAGAAAGGAGGCGATCTCCCTCCTCCCTCCCTTTTCTGTCTACTATCACCACCCGCTAGCTTCACTGCACCACCAGCAGCCCCACAAAGAAGGGAGGTGGGCTCTCCTTTCCCCTCCCTTCTCCATCCACCCCCCTGCCACCGCCATCACCACCCATGGATAATTAAATCAGCAGATGGCAAGTCAGCAGATATGGGGGTGCTACTGTATTCATTGTTTCCTTTGAGAATAAAATTAGTAAAGAATTATATCCCAAATGCCCAGTAACTGTGGCAATAAGAGTAAGTCCCACTGAGTTCACCACCCAACAGCTGTGAGGGGAAAAAGCAAGCTTTGACAAAAGAAGATAACTCCATGATAGCCGTCTGATAGCACTTTAACTTCCATGGCTTGTTCCTATGGAACCCTGAGATTTTTAATTTAATGAGGTACCAGAGGGCTTGTCTGTATGAGACAATAACATGTGAATTGATGTGCAGTAACACCAATTCGCAGCAGCTTTCATTTGTCTCCATGGTTTTTTCCCAAGATCACAGGCATGCAAAGAGGATACAATGTTCAAACGGATATGCCTACAAATCAAGATGGCCAGTGCAAGTGAATTACTCACGTTTTTATTGTTACCAGTTGCAGCTACCAAACAGTATTAAAAAAACAAACAAACCCAAGGTGCAGAAATGTGATCTTTTGCTTAAATAAACAGAAAAAAAGAGAGAAAAGTATGGTTTTTTTTCTCCTTAGCGCATGATTGCTACGGCGAAAATCCAACATGGAGGTTCAGGGCACTTACCTTGCCAGCAAGCTCTGCCCTCTGTGCACATCTGACCAATCAGCTTTCCACTTCTGCTCTTATTGGGAATGTGCAACAAAGCAGCAGGAATATGCATTTCCTTCAGAGTTTTTTTTTAAAAAAATACAGGGCTTTTCCCACAGAGTATTTATAATGTTTGCCCCCCCCCTTCTGAATATGGCAAAATTATGTGGGATCCCATTGGGACAAACATATTCCCCTCAAATTCTATGAGTCCACTAGCTCACTCCCCTGAACTATAGAACTGGAGTTCTCTATGCAGAGAATTCTGAATACATCACCAAACCACAAATCCCAAGATTCCATAGAAAGGAGTAATGGATGGTAAAGTGGCAATCAACTGTTATAGCTGTGTAGTGAAGATTTCGAATCCACGTGGTACCAAAGGTTTTCTTGTGGACTCTACCCTTCCCCATTGCCAAATTTTAGTGGCTCAGCAGCCCTTGCAGGGAGAGGGTTATATCCCTCCATTGATCCAGGGGAGGAGTTGGCCCCCAGAGCCACTAAACGTTCCCCATCAGTGCTATTAATAGTACCAATATCATGGTGGGAAATGAGTTTGTTTGAAATGATCCTAAGAACATGCTATAGCTTCTACTGGGTTAAGAACAATTCATACTCATTTCCCTGGGTTTGGGGTGTGTGTGTGTGTGTGTGTGTAAAGGAAAGGGTCTTCAGACATTTGATACTTGCATAGATCACAGATGGTTGGATGGATGGAATGAAAAAAGATCCACTGCAATTTTATCAGCTGGCTGCCACTTTTTGTACTAGAGCCAATAGCAAAAAAAAAAAAAAAAGAAGAAAGAAAGAAAAAGAAAAAAGAAAAGAAAAGAAAAGAAAAAAAGAAAAGAAAGAGAGAGAGAGAGAGAGAGAGAGAGATTTTTATGAGGAAGCCATGTTTTTCTTTCTTATATCAACTCTCCCAGGTAGTATTATATCAAACCACAAATGCAGATAGTAAAAAAGAGAGACCTCCCTGTACCACTGTAAAGATTTTCTCAAGAGATGAACCTGTCATTTATCACTTACATCTCCTTCTTTCCATCAAATGTGTTCTGACTTTACATTTTGGGGTTCAGAGGTGTGAGTAGCATGTAGTTAGAATCTGGTGCTAATTCACTGTATATCCTGAACTCCTGTTCTAAAATTTTGAGGATTCAGTTATAGTCTGGGCTCATGCCAATATGACACGAATGGAGGAGATGACAAAAAGATCAAATGTCACAAGTTACTGAATAGATCAAGTTGCTGAACAAATCGATGTGAAAAGCCTTTTAGTAAAGTGAGGCTCTCGTTGCCTCTTTGCCAAAAAATGATAAAATGTGAAGTGAATACATTGTGGCACTTTTCCCCACAGCACCACCACTCCCAACATAGAGGATACAATAGTTTTGGAAAAGGTGGGATATGTGCACTTCTATGAAGGTAAAGATGGTGTACATATAATTTATTTATTTTTTAACTTTCTGATTAACGTCCTGTGTTTTTTGGAAAGGAAGTGTGATAATGCTTGTACAAATGACTGTGTGCCACCAGGGGGCAATAAAGAGCAATACAGTTAGACTTTTCTGCATCATTCCCTCTTTATTTTCTCTACTGGTTCCTTGGGGGCTTATCACATGGGGGAAGGAAGTGGCAGTGTACTCCGATAATCGCACCGTTTACCTAGCCTTATTGCACAATATCAATGTGTTTCAGCTGTTCTCCCATTCTGATCCTGTGGGAGACATTTAACTACAATAAAACATTCTCATTTTGGACTCCAAATTCAGCCTTTACTATTGACCACCATCCTGCAAGAGACATGCACGTGTGTAAATGTGGCTTGCATGCATGCATGTCCCTGTTTGGGCAGAGTGCATGGGGCTAATCTCTTGCCCTTATATTCCATCCCAAAATCTCCCTCCTGGCAGGTGTCAAGTCCCAGTAAGGGTTTCTGTCTTCTTCTTACTGGAGGGAAGGAAAGAGAGGAAGCATTTCAGACTATGGAGATATGGCTAATCTGGGCTTACAGAGAAAGGAAAAGGTCCATTGTACCCACAAGTGTGCCCTCATACCCCCTCCACCAAACTGAGCAGCAGCCCCACTTGGGGCCTAACAGCAGTTGAAGGGCTATAATCCAACATAGGATCTTGGCCAGCTACTGTACTTTGCAAGCTCTAAAATCCATGAATTGGCAACTGTTCAGAGCCACATCTCACAGAAGACACTTCATTTGGGCAATAGACATGAGCCATCTTACTCTGTGCTATGGCTAGCTCAAGCATCACCTGTTTTGGAGTGTGGTTCTGAACAATGCAGTTTCTTGGCATTTTGGAGCCTGAGTGAACACCCTTAACACAATTTGGTAAACCAAAGTTGTTTTCTATTCATTCAATTTGACCATGTTTTGAGAAAGCTATGCCAGCTCTCTGATTAGGCAAGCTTGAAATTAATAATGAGATATGCAGTGACTGTAATTATGTGAGTGTAGATTTACACTACACAACCCTGATGTAGGATTTCAGCCATTATTTGCAAGAGCATTGTACATAAAATAGATTTCTGTATGTATCACATTATGGCAAGGATCCTATGCATAGCTTGTGTTGGAAATGCAACAATGCTTAGCACTGAAAGAGTTAAGCATGCTTCAGAGTGGGCAGTAGCTTTAGGTTAGAAAGTTTGAGTGGCCCACAATCCTCCCTTTGTCTACCTATCTTGCTCCCTCTGTGATGTAAACTGATACTCTTAGGGATGTTTCTGAGGAATACTACATGAGGGTTTGTTACACTACCAAAATGGCATGATTCCGCAAGTGAGTTTTTTCTGAGTGCACGATGCCACCTCCTTTTGGTTGTTGGTTCAAAAGCGGTGTGTCATCATTGCGCAATTTTGCATTCATGGCTAATCCCCATCAATGAAATCAATAGCGCTGTAAATGCACCATGTTTCTTTGTGCAGTAGTAACATTCTGTCATTACTGCGCAATCTTCAGAGCACACCCTGGGGAGTGGGGGTGTTTAGGGCCACCCACAAGTTTTTGCTTCTCTGTACCTAACTGCTGCCTCCCACTCAACTTCTGCTGACTGTCGAGGCTAGCTCTCTTAATCCCTCACCATCTCTCTCCAATATAGCTATGCTGGACAACAACCCAATGTACTTCCTTTTGCTTTTGCATTTTGTGACTGTTCATTATTTCCCTGGATTTCTAACCGTGGCTCTAAAATAAAAGTTCATTGCTGCAGCTGTGAGTGGTGTGAGACAATGACGTTGGGGGAATGGATGGAAAGGAGGGGGAAGGTGGGTTCTACCTTTGCTTCTATCCTCTACCCTTTGGTTCAGGGACAGCATGGAGAAAGGCTTTTTTCCCAAAGGATGTGGGGAGGGGGAACCCACCAACATCGGACTGAGCTTGGTGGGGAGATGTGTGTTTTGAGGATCATAGTCCGGGGCATCATCTGGAGAGCTGCCTTTCACCCAGCAGAACCCGCCATGACAGACTTTGGCTCTGGCTGGACAACTTGAGCGTTAAATCCCCTCCTGCTGGTGAGGATATGTGGCTCCTCCTGTCTTTTTAAGTAGCCTTTGGCAGCAGCTTGTTGCACTGCCAAGAAAGTACAGGATGTTACCCCGGGGAGGGAGAGAGGGAGGGAGGGAGAGTTTTAGATATGGTGGGCAGACAGACCACGATTATGGGGGCAGTATGGATATGAAAGTTTTCTCATGGCTTAAGCCCACATTTGTAGGCTTCAAAGGGAGAGGGGGGAAACAAACCAGTCAACATTTCCTCAAGCTTAAGTTTTAAGAACATCAGAGCCAGAAAGGAAGAGTATGCATTTTCTTTGGCGGGAGGGATAGCAAGGTGATTTGGTGTGTGGTCTCCCCTCCCGGTCAGTAGCTGTGGGAAGAAAGCTGAGCTGATTCACAAGGGCGCAGCTATTCACCAAGTGCTTAGCCTGGATGAAGGAACCGAGTTAGACATGCGAGTCCCCATTCAGTTCCAGTCTTTCCTCTGCAGCAGTGGGATCCCTCGGTCCACAATGGGGCCGCTCAGCGAGCTCTTGGGCAGCTGCCTGGACTCACCCCTCATCGCCTTTACCCCACCTCCTGCCCTTTAGCTGACTGCAGCAAGGGGGCACCACCAGCCCCGGGCTTTTTGTCCCTCTCAGAGAGTCAACCATGGCGAGGCACCTTGCCTGTTTTGCAGTCAAGACCAGGGCAGGGTTGGGATCCCTGGGAAGAAAGGAGAGCATGGTCATATGGGGTGGGGGAAATTCCCCTTCATTATCTACTTTTTCCCCCCTTTATTTTTCTCATGGGAATGAATGATATTTTATTATGGTCATAGACCAGTATGCAAAAATCAGTTACAGACACAAACATTAAGCATTAAAAAGATCTTAGCAAAATAAACAAGGTAAAAATACATACTAAATACATTTTTAAAAGCAGATCCAAATAAGTATTTAACTGACAGAGGAAAGGCCGTACTAATCCTAGAAGGGGCCAGTACTATAGTAATCCTTGATGTCAGCCATTACTCTGCATATATTTATTTCGGTGCTTGACCAATAAGTGAAAACAAAGTAGTTAAAACACTGTAAAATGATTTTAAATGCTCTATTAAATAAAAAGTAAATTACAATATTAAGGGTAAGAACCATTAAGGGTAAGAACAATGCTAAAGGTAATGATGTTAAAACAGTCAAGCTACATTAGACATTAAAACATTAAATATTAAAAATTTAGAATTGTAACCACATCTTCCGCCTACAAGCTATTGCCTCTGTGCAAAAGCTTGCTACCTTGAGTGTAATCTCTGGAAACTTGTCAGCCAGGAGGTAATCAATATAGAACAATTCTGATATTCCTGGAATATTTTGTAAAATTAGATTAATTAAATGATGTTGTATATCCTGATAGAAAGCACAGTGCAAAAGGACATGCCCCACACTTTCTACTTCCTCTGCTTCACAAGGGCACAAGTGTTCACAATGTGGTACATTATTATACCGACCGTTCAGAACCACTGATGGGAGCACATTGAATTGGCCTGGGTAAATGCCTTCCTGTATTTTGGAATAGTTAGATTTATAAAATAATTGGCAGGAAGAAAAGTCCAACCACTGTCTCTAAAAGTTAAATATGTAGAGGCTAGGCCTATGAGGCTTTGCAGCTCAGTATCCCAGATACATTGGTATATGTTTTCTTTTGCTTTTGCATAGCCCATAGCTAATATAACATTTTGTGAAAATCCCAAATTTAAAACTTTCTGAATTACTATCTTTTTCCATCTTGACTGAAATGTATCAGTGAGAGTCAAGGGAGCTAAGCCCTTAGGCCTGAATAGCAATTTTAGCCAAAAGTTTAATTTATATATCCAAATCTGGGACTCAACAGTAATTTGTCCAGTCTCCATGAGTAAAAATACATTGGGCACGCAACATGGGAGGCTGAGCACATTTCTCAAGAATTTTGTTTGAACAGATTCTAGAGCCTTAAAACTATTAAACATACATATTTGTCTCCATCTTAGCATTAAACACTTGGATTACTGAAGGTACATGCTGGCCGCCCTTGGAGTAGAAAAAAGTAATGAGTGAGTTATAACTCTGTTGTGTATTTGCTATTGTATATGACACTTGGGCTTTCCAGGAACCAGTAGATTGAAAAATAACTCCCAAATATTTATAAAAAATTAACTTGTTCAATTGGGTGTCCATTGATTTGCCAGTGATATTTATGCTGTTTCTGTGTAAAGACTAATACTTTAGAGTTGTCATAATTTATTTCCAGCTGTTCTGTGTTACAATAGACAGCCAAAGCTCTTAGTAATCGTCTCAAACCTATGCATATCAGTGACAGGAGTACTGCATCATCTGCATAAAGGAAAATGGCAACTGATCTCCCTGATAGTTTAGGTGGATGAGAGTTGATTTCAGAAAGCGACTTAACCAACGAATTGATATAAATGTTGAACAGAAATGGAGCAAGGACACAGTCTTGTTTTACTCCAATATGCATTGGTATTGATCTAGTCAAGTGTCCTTCATGATTACATCTCACTAGCAAATAGGTTTTATTATAAAGGCTGCGAATGAGAGTCAACAAACACATATCAATGTTAGTTGTCTCCAACTTGTGACATAGTTTATCTCTTGGGATCTTATCGAATGCAGACTTAAAGTCTATAAAAGCTGTGTAAAGTGTCCCTCTAACAGGAGTGGAATATTTTTCTAGGAAATGCTGTAAAACTAATCCCTGGTCAACTATCGAGCGACCAGACCTGAAGCCTGCTTGCTCTTCCTCCAGAAGTTTCCTTCCTCCATCCAGCTTGTAAGTTTCTCTAAAAGATGGCTAGCGTACAGCTTGCTAATAATACTGAGAAACTAATAGGTCTGTAGTTGGCAGGGTCTGATCTTTTTCCTTTCATACAAATTGGAATGATTATTGCTAACCCCCAAGTAGGTGGAATGGATGCAGTGCGATCAATGCATTTAAACAGGACAGCTAGATCTGGTGCCCACCATTCCAAATTTAACTTAAGCAATTCAGGGGGAATGTGATCACTGCCTGGGGCTTTGCCCAATTTGAGACCAGAAAGAAGCCCAGCAATTTCAGATGGGAGAGATTCAGGAGTGAGCCTCGTCTGTTTCAGGAGCTGTACATTGAGTGCAGTCAGTTTTAAATTACCAGCCAGATTTCTGGCCTGAAGCGGAAATGGTTCTCTTGCCTCAGCTGCATGAAGAGAGAGGGGGAATGAGTGACATCCTCACACAAACGAGAGGTTAAGGCATCATGAGACCATGCAATTGCATGGATTTCTCCTTTTAAAAAAAACACGCATGCACACCCCCAAACCAGGAAACGAAAAATCAGCAGGGGGAGGAGGGTTGGCGCACATGGGTGCAGAGCTGGAAGGCCAAATATGGTGCTCTTGTAGCAGTTTCAGATGCTGCTGTAAGAGTATAAACATGACATTGGGCATAGCATCTGATACCTTTGGCTTCATCCAGGAATACATCCACTTCCTTATAAAGCAAAGCAGAATGAAGGCACGGTGTGGTAAACTTCTCTGTCTCTTCTCTTACCCAGATCTCTCTCAGCCCTCCATAGAGGTGTAGCTAGCTCAGGATAGCACCCTGAGTAACCTTCCTATCTTAGAATGGAGTTCCTACAACAAAAGCCTTAATCTAATTCTCTAAAGCCATGGGTGTCTTTGCTCCTTAAGACAGTACCTCTTACTAACCTCTGTGCACATGCATTTGTCTATCAACTTGTTTCTGGAATAACCATGGGTTATGATAACTTAAGTACTTTTAAGACCATTGCAGACGAAGGTATCCTGTACCTCCTTGTGCAATGCCTTTACCCCATGTGCACCCCGGCAGCTGGAAGTTTCCAGTGCAGAACCCTCCCAGTGCTTTCCTTTGGATACAGATTGGCTGAAGAGCTGTCCATCTGCCCTTGTACACCTGGCATTGAAGAAGCAGCTTCTGCCTTTGTTGGCTGTTTCTTCTTGTTGTATGTGGGGAAATAATCATTGTAATGTAAAAGCAATCTTGTGTACCTCATTCACAATCTTAGATAAGTCTAGGGTTTTTTCCCTGCATGCATTTTGTTCTCCCAAAATTCCCTTCTCTTACTTCACTGGACACTTCTAGCCAACTAGAAGTGCTGGGTGATTCACACATGACCTAATTTGAATTTTATTGCTTTTGTGTAAGCTTCCCTTCTGAATCTGTCTCTCCATGAGAATGGATGCATCTTAAGTTTTCCTGTAACCATGCCATGATGCATCGGAACCCAGCCCACAGCTGTAGGCTGGTGAGTCTTTCCTACCCTATTCTTAGTCAGTTAAGGACCTTTTCTTAAGTTTGTTTTAGTATGTAGATTGAGATTGATAAACCTTCAGTAAACTTTGTTTTGCATTTTAAACTGACTCCTTTATTTTGTAATAAGTCTAATTTAACTGGGGGATCCCAGATCTCTGAATACACTTTCAAATGATAATTGAGCTTAAGTCTGCTTCTTAACCGCACTCTGCATAAAGCGTGAAGTCAAAAGTGACTGAATGTTTTTAACTCTTTTTTAAAGGAAATAATTCTTGTTGTTTTTAAAGGACTAGATCCTGGAATGTTTTAATACAATTTTATTTTTAGACTCATTACCTTCCAACACTTCTCTAACCCCTGGGGTGGGGCAAGGGCAGCTATAGGCCCCTGGGTGCACCCCCACAACCAATCAGTGGCTGGGGAGGGCAGAGCTGCATCTTTGCATATGCAGGGAAGAAGACATTGTTACTCTACAGTTTCCCTGGTCTAGGGAGCCCTGGTGGTGCAGTGATTAAATGCCAGTACTGCAACCCACAACATGATGAGTTTGATCCCAGAGGTCTCCAAGGTTGACTCATCCTTCCATCCTTCCATAGGTTGATAAAATGAGTACCCAGATTGTTGGGGGCAATTAGCTAAAATAATAATAATTGTAAACCGCTTAGGGAGTGCTTTGGCACTGATAAGTCGTATAGAAATATCAGTGCTATTGCTATTGCTGGTCTAAGGGGGTGGAGAGATTATACAGATCTATGCTAGCTATTCTTGCTGTGGGATTCTGAGTGCTGTAGTCTCAAAAAACTAAGCTAAATTCTGGTGCTAGAAGTATATCTCAAGTACATATGAGTTTTATAGAAACTGAGTCCAATACATATTACCTTAGTGGTATGTTTGGCTTTGATAATGCTTTGGTAATTCATAAAAATTTCCTTCCACAGCCAGAATGCTTGACCACATTCAGAGATATGCTAGCTGCTTTTTAATTTGGATAATAGAATAAAGTTGTTTACTGTTGGCAAAGAAGCCTATCAGATAAAAGAGACCAGCTCTAAAGTTACTCTCGAGGGATGTTACCAAAGGAAATGGAACAAACCTTTGGAAGGGCATCTTTACCATATATGAGTCAGTCCAAGGAAATGCACTGAGCTGGAAGCAAGAACTAAAATGCATCATACCAGGCATACTTTGAAATCCTCATCTGACAAATGCAGCAAGCACAGAACAGAGTCCTGGATCAAAGGCTTAGGAATGAATTATAGGCATTGCAGATGCCCTTACTCAGTAGAAACAAAAAAGTGGCTAGCAGATGAGAAACAGCAAGAAATGAAAAGGACCCAAGTTCTGCATTTGTCTGGAACCAGTTTTGTGAATACCTTCCTGAGATGGGGCATGGAGGTCAAGGTGCTAGATTTAGATCTGGATGATTAGGGTTCTAGTCCCCATTAAACCATAAAAGTCACTGGGTCATGTTGGACCTGTCACTCTGCCTCCTTCCCTCTTTCACACACAATCTCAGTCTAACCTACCTCATAGGGTTCTTGTGAGGAGAAAGTGGGGAGGAGCCTTAAGCTCCATTGGAGGAAAAGAAGATAAAAAATTACCAAATGAATAAATAATAAAACCATGATAGATCTAGTGTGGGGTAGTTGTTTGAGTGTTGGAGTAAAACTCAGGGGACTGGGGTTCAAGTCCTTGCTCAGCCACAGAAACCTCTTAGGGTGCATCTACACTGTAGAAATAATGTAGTTTGACACCACTTTAACTGCCATGGCTTCATCCTACAGAATCCTGGGATTTGTAGTTTTGTGAGGCATCAGCACTCTGGCAGAGAAGGCTAAAAACCTTGTAAAACTACAATTCCCAGGTAGGATGGAGCTATTGCACTTAAGGTAGTGTCAAACTGCACTATTTCTACAGTGTAGATACACCCTTAGTGAGCTTACGCAAGTCCCATTCTCTCAGGCTTGGAGGAAGGCAGTGTCAAACCTCCTTTGCATAAATGTTGCAAAGAAAATCCTAACATAGGATCAGCATAACTTGGAGTTTACGTGAAGGGACACAAAGGACTTTTTTGGACGTCTAAAATGTAACGGAAGCAGCCTCGCCACGTTGTGAGGCTGCTGCGCTGCAGGGCGTCCCTTTCTCATGACGCCCGTCCCTGCCGGTACTGTTGCGGTACCGCAGGGACATTTGAGTGTTATATTTCAGCGATTTTTACTCACGAAAGTTGATCGTGAGTAAAAATCGCTGAAATATAACACTCAAATGTCCCTGCAGTACCGCAACAGTACCGGCAGGGATGGGCGTCATGCGAAAGGGACGCCCTGCAGCGCAGCTTCCTCACAACGTGGCGAGGCTGCTTCTATTACATTTTAGACGTCCGAAAAAGTCCAAAGACAACAACAACAACAGTCATGGCAACATAAAGGCCAGGAAGCATGGAAGGAAATGTAGTAACTCCATAATTATTATTTTTTATACAGTCAAAATTCAAGCTACCAATGTTCTGTGCAAAGAAGAAATACAAATAAATAAATTTATTTAATTTACATTAAATAAATAAAACAAGCAGTTAAAATACCCAGCTTCCTTCAGCAAGATCCTGTTCTCTGCCGAGTACAAACCTCTCTGTGTGTGCATGTATATGCATAGAATGCAATGCAGCAGTCCCAAATACAGGGAATGATTGGTTTGTTTCCACTTGTTAGTGACCTTTGATGGCCTGCTAGTAAAATGTAGTACATTTATGGCCATGATAAATGGCTCTTAAGGGAGCCATTTCCTCACCCTCCCTGCTGGCGGTAGAGTTCTGCTGTTAACAGAGCAGGCTTAAGAAAGGTACAGGACAATAGGTAAAAGCAAGTGGGGCCCAAGCTAACACAGAGTGGGTGGTATGGGGAGTTCAGTCCAGAAAAAAAGGTGAATAATGAACTGAAAGATGATTTACAGCCAACCGGAATCAACAATGGCAATCACAGTAGGACAAACATGCCATGAAAGGACTTACGGCCAAAGGCCTCATTGGCTTCCTTTTTAATAGATCCTCTAGCCATGAGGGGGGTGGTCAGGAAAAATATACCCACTCGTAAATGTGAGGTGTTCTTGATCAAATACATTCCCCCATTAGAGCACCTATCACAACAAAATGAAGTTCAAAATCAAGCCCAGTTTCATTAGGCCTCTTAATCAACTCAAGTAAGGGTACCAGGGAAGCAGGAAAGAGGGAATAGTGAAGAAGAGATGGGAGGATTGGGGATGTGACTTGCCAGCCAATTTCTTTCCAGTGGGGAAGGATTTCACCCACCGTCCCTGTCCCCCCACCACCACAGACACACTAATTTTAGAACATCCTGAAATTAAAAGCCTTTTTCTCATTTTTGGCAATGATGCCCAAAGAAAATGATTGATAACTTCCAGGAGGAGTGTCTCCTCGTATTCAAGTCCTGCATTAACAAGTCCAGTGAAGAGATTGGAAGGACAGTCCACAGGTACAAGGGTCAGTATTCTGCTGATAGAGATGGAAAAGAAAGGACTAAAATGGTTTTCATGGGGCCTTTCACATTACACAATTATACCACTGTGATTCCACTTTCTTCCATGGCAACATCCTATGAAATCCTGGGTTTCAGTTTAGGGGGAGGTACTTAAAATTCTCTGCTAGAAGCTCTAGTCTCCCCAAACTACTAATTCCAGGATTTGACAGGATGTAGCCACGGCATTGAAAGCGGCATCTTAGTGCTATATTGTAATTGTATAAAGTGAAGGGGACCGTGACCATGAATTTGTTTCCCAGCTGCAAACCACCACTGTGCTAAGAAAGAGCTGCTTGATCCTGTATGACAGGTGTACAGAACCTATAGCCTTTAGGTGTTTTGGACTACCATTCCAATAGTCCCTTACTTTTGGCCATGCTGTACCGTGCTCTCAACCGCCTTGGCTTCCCGCTTGATTGGTATCCTGGAAACGTGACCTTGGTATACTCCTCTGACTTCACTTCTGGCTCTTCACTTCACTCTTGCTCTAATAGATGGCCTGATGGACCTCTGCTCTATGACCTTGGCTTGTGTCCTGTCTCTTTCATCTGCTCTTTTATGCATCTGTTGTCTCTGTGTACTGACCCTGATGTAATTCTGACTTCCTCTGCAGACACTCTTTTGAAATTATTTACGGTACATGGTTGTCACACTTCTTAGCTCTGTTGGATATGTACAGCCATTAAGCAGGGCATTTTGTAGTGCAGGTTGCCCCATAGAGTTGCATTGGAGATGCCTAGAGAGGCAGCCTATCTAGGTATTTCCTAGGTCCTCCAGAATGACTCTATGGGTTTGCTATTACCCATGGTTTCAAGTATTTGCAGTAATTCTGGGAACATATCCCCTGTGCATACAGGAGGCAACTTTTATTTGTTACCCAATCCAGTCATTTTATGATCAGCTGATATCACTGGAGTACTGCTGACATGTGATTTGTGTTTTCCTTTCTCCATGGAACAACTTTCTCACTTCTGAAGAGCTATCATACGAGGAAAGAACAGGGGGGAAAACTATGAGCAAGAGCTCACTGCACCAAAGCCAGATAGTTGCCCCTATACCCTAAAGGCACCATATCCTGTCTGATCTTGGAAGCTAAGCAGGGTCAGGCTGGTTAGTACTTGGATGGGAGACTATCAATGAATATCAGGTGCTGTAGGCTATATTTCAGAGGAAGGCACTGGCAAAACCACCTCTGAGTATTTCTTGCTTAAGAAAACCCTATGAAATTCATGGGGTTGCCATAAGTTGACATGCAACTAGAAGGCACACAAACATATCTGTCTGTCTGTCTATCTTAATTTTGTTTATTGCCCTCTCAGCCCACCAGGGTTCCCAAGAAAGCATAAAGGAAATAAAAGCAGATAAAAACGAGTAAGAACACTACTTAAAAACAGATCAAAACAACTTTTTTTCATAAAAACATTTTTTACAAAAACACATACACAATGAAAACAATCAGAATGCCTACCCTGGTTTTAAGGACCAAAGGCCGTATGAGACACAACTGTTTTGGTTGCCTGCTGGAAGCTCAGACCTATTTTCCAGGTCCTTTTAACCTTTTGAAGTCCTGTTCCGAGAATACTGAAAGTGCCAGTGCAAGCAACCACTTGTGTTATCAATATCAGTGCTAATATAATGAAGTCCAAAATCCATCAGGACCAGGTATATTTCCACAAAAGATTACAAGCTTTGGAATTCCCCATGGCTCTTCATCAGGATAGATGGTAAATTAATAAAGGGAAGGGGCACCAGAAAAGCCAAAATAATTTGGCCAGATGTTTTAACTCATTAAAGATTTTGATAAAACTCAATCCCAAAATAGAGACTTCATTTCTGCTGAGTCACTAATAGGTCTGCAAGTAGCATAGAACATATAGCAAAGGCTGTGGGAATAAAGGCAAAAATAGTACACTTCCTTCTTTTGCAAGTACAAGGATGTTAGCAACTTAGACATCTGCCATTAGCCTTAGGCAACCATATGAGGGTTTTGGGTAGCACACAGCAGCCATTAGTACAAGAATTCAATTTACAGTTTGGAAAAGCTAACTTTTGGACTACAACTCTCAGAATCCCCCAGATAATCATAGCTCAAAACATTTCTTTTCCAAGCTCCTTACAATACCAGAACAGAGAATAATACAACATATCTGACTATGAGAAGATGTTCTAAGATGCCCGATTGTATTAGCTTAAAAGGACACAACCAAAGAAATAAAGCAGTTCCACATAAGAATCCTCTATAAATAGAAGCAGGCAGTGATCCAACAGACCTGTCAAAGATGCAGACATCTTTATCCCCTAAATTCAATGGGAGCTATATAATCTGATTAAAGTTAAAGATGCTTTCGAAATCAGCTGCTAATTAAAGCTCGGCAGAAATGCCCTGCAATAGAAACCAACTCTGAGAGAACAGACAACGCTGGTACCTCATGAAACTAAAGCAAATGCTAGCAGCGGCCTCGTAATCTGTCTTTAATAATTTGTCTTTGGGGAGATGTCAAGCAAGTGAAATTATCTCTTTTATGTGACCCACAATTAGCTGTTTAAAATGTTACAAGCCATCACACTGGCTTGCTCTGCATCAGACACAGGTTCCAGGAAAAAGGGGAGGGGGTGGCAGTGACACAGGCAGTCTGAAGCCACATCACGTATTAGTAGCTTTGAGTACATCCAGTTCTAAGTTTGGAACTAACTGCTGCTAAGCATATAGCAGCCATGTTAAGCCTATAGTAAAGAAGCACAGTGACACTAACAAGGAAGCATGAGTTGCTACCATGCAGCCATAAACTTAAAATACAGGTGAAAGGAGACAAAGTAGATGTAACCAAACAATCTGTTTGATCGTGTGCCCCCCCCCCACAATCAAGACAACCATTGTTCTATGAAGAGGTTGTCATTCTCAACCAAATTCCTTGTAGCACCCCTAGGGTCCCATAATTCCTGCAAATTCCTTCTTTGCCTTAGCCGGTAGGGGAGTCCATTACAGTTTGACCAATTTCAGCCTGGTTTACATTCTTCAGGAGCCCCACCGTTCACACAAATATCTTCTCCAACTTTGGGTCCTCTTGATCTGCTGCACTACATGTGTCACCACCCCTGGTCAGCATGGCGTGCTCTCTGGGAACTGATGAAAACACTCATCTGGAGGGTGTCAGGTTGAGAAGGGCAAGAATCTTAGAAGACAAGAAAGTGAAAGGGAGAGAAGAGTTGAAACAGTATTTTGCTGCATAAATTGATCTGGCCACAATCAGAGTTTCAGCTCTGTAACTGACCTGCTGCCATTTACCCATAATGCTTTGAAGATATATGGTAGACTATATACCTGGGTTGGGCACTTGTGTCCGTCCCCCCCCGCACATACAGTGATGCCAAAGGAGAATTCTAATAGTAAAATATACAATATCTTTATTTTCTTGAAACCTATTTTTTCTACCTGAGTCAAAATCATAACATGCCTTTTAAAAAACCTTCAGAAAATACCTCCTATTCTAGTAATACACTTAAAGGAAGAGTGACCAACTGCCAGCCCATGGGACAGATATGATGCCTGATTTTATTTATTTATTTATTTATACCCCGCTCTTGAGCCACAAGGCTATCAGAGTGGCTTACAAATTGTTTTAAGCAATAGCTATTTACACATCTACACTGCAATAAGCAGCTTCCAATGTGTGTTAGCTAATTGCCCCCCACAAGCTGGGTACTCAATTTACCGACCTACGAAAGGATGGAAGGCTGAGTGAACCTTGGAGCCGGCTGGAATCGAACTTGCGACGTGGTGGCTTGCAGTACTGGCATTTAACCACTGCGCCACCAGGGCTCCTGATGTGATGCCAAATGTCAGACAAGGCATATGAAAATGGCCTGAATATGATTTTGACGATTATGAAATCATGTACAATATGCACTGTATGCCATCATATATTGTATAACTTTCTATAGCATTATAGCATGAAATGATTTTCACCATTTAATGAAGACATTTCTTTTCTTTTTGTTTCTATGAGGCTATGTTTATGATTTCACCATACCACACCAACTGAGGGATGGCTGTTTGTTGTTGTATGCCTTCAAGTCATTTCCGACTTATGGTGAGCCTAAACTGAACCTATCACTGGATTTTCTGAGGCTGAGAATGTGTGACAGGCCCAAGGTCACCCAGTGGGTTTTCATGACCAGTGGGGATTTGAACCCCAGTCTTCAGAGTTGTAGTCCAACTCTCAAATCATTATGCCACGCTGCCTATACTTCCTCAAATTCTTCTGTTTTTCTTACTTGCATTTCCAGTGAAGAATTTGAGTAAATAGCTCATAATATTTTGCACTAGGGTAATGACACTAAGCAGGGTCAGGCTTGGTTAGTACTTGGCTGAGAGACCACCAAGGAATGCCAGGTGCTGTAGGCTATATTTCAGAGGAAGGAAGGAACTGGCAACTCTGAGTGTTCTTTGGCTAAGAGAACCCTATGAAATTCATGGGGTTGCCATAAGTCAACAGGCAACTTGAAGGCACATACTCACAACATGGCCTGATTCTCTGGCTTGTTCTGTTTTTCTTCCTGCCCCATGGGCTCCCAACAACAATGGCACATAGTGGACTGAGTCCTGTATTTTGAACACACACTGTCCAAAAGTACACTAAAAACACTTATAAATCTACAGGTATTCAGATTGTTCCACTGATTCATAATAATAACTAGATGCCCCAAAATAAGCAAACGCCTAAGTGCTTTTATGGATTGGGGCCTGCATGTCAATTTCTCAAAATGGTCAGCCTGAAATCTATTTCCACCAAAGTCAATGAAAGTTTTACCATGGACTTTAGTGGCAGTACAGCCAGGCCAATATTACTTTGGTTTTTTAACATTCTCTCTCTGGGGATACACTGAATGCTCAGTGCTGCAATCCATTTCCATTAGTTCCTTTTACTGCTGCCTTACTAATGCTGAAAACCTTAATTTGGTCTCTGTTAGTCTAATGCCTTTGGGATGATGTCATCTGCTTTACTATTCCCAGCGAAATGTAATTCACATATCAGTAGCCAAATTTTCAGTCAAATTTATGCCAATGGAGCTGTAACTGACCTAGGCGGTCATATCTTCCGTTTAATTCAACACTGGCCATGATGGTGATGTATGAGATTCATGGTTTATAAACGGATAGGAGAATGGGTTAAGACAAGAGTCTACAACACAGCACTATAATAATGCATTACTTCCATCCGTTCCTCCTCCTTGAAGTGTATTTCAGTCATCAGTTACACACTTGCAATGAATTCTATGCCTGCTGAAATTTATAGGTTTATACCTCCTTAACTTGGCTTCATCCTTTCTCCCTTTCTGCTCCATATGCTGGGAATCATCCCCTCAAAACTCTGTAGATGGCTCCTTTGATCACTGGCTGGCATCCTGTTAGTGACTTATGCAGGCATAAGTCCAGCTTACACCTGTGTAAATCATATTTAGGGGGTTGTCACAGATGTTGTAATTCTCTAATGACTTTGTACAACAAACAAACTGCCCCCAAAAGCCACCTTTTATCTGCTGCACCTCCTCCTCCTCCAACATGGGTATTTACTGGCCAGTGAAGAACAGGTGGTGGTGGTGAAGCCTCCAGCTATGTTACTATGGAGATTATCAGACATGTAAAAAGTGGTGTTACAGGAACACCAGGATATTGCAAAAGGGCTCCCTTTTCAGATGACATCGTTCCCCCCCCCTTGTTATGCACTTGTTCTGCTGCTATTCCACTGCCACTGCTTTTTATTGATGGGAGAAGCCATCAGTAGATCCCCTGTTCCGTTATTGTCACAGATGTTCCTGTGTGTGATAATGTGCCCTGTTATGATGGTGAAATCCCAGCGTCAATGGGAGGTCCCTGCCAGAACACTTCCGTGTGAGATCAGGACATCCAGGTAAGTGACACACTTTTTATGACCCTCCCTGGCTTACTTCTACTTTTTAAAGTGTGTTTTTGTGCTTGCTGTCATTTTTCCATGTTCTTTTTATTTTTTAATTTCTCACGCTCACATCTTCTTGCAAGAATCCGCAGAATTTCGATCCAGGAAATGAAGGGAGCTCCATTAGAGCTCTTTTCATTCCTAGGCTGCCGGAACAACAGGTGAGGAGGTAAGTGCAGTAGGTAGGGTGATTGTGGCATGACAGGGAAAAGACAGGGGCGGGAGTGGAGATTGTGGGACGGGAACACTTTTTTTTTCATTCCTGTCTGATAATCTCCTATATCTGGACACACAGTAATGAGTCATCCTCCAGGACCTTCAGAGCACCTCCAGTAGGTTGAAGAGGACACCTTATCACTGTGCATCCAGCTATAGGAACATAACTGGACACTTCTCCATTGCCACCCCCTGTTCTCCAGGAGTCAGTAAATGGCCATGTTGGGGGGGAGGGAGTCTGCAGCAGCTAAAAGGTGGGTTTTTGCAGAGGAGAGGAAATGTGGCATAGATCCTCCTGGCTGAATTTTACATTATGTCTTCCTAATGCAGAATCTCAGCCACTATTTCTAAATCTCAGTTTAAAGTATTTTTGTTGTTTTCTACAAACTTTGGAATGTCACTTTAATTTTATCCTAACAAGTTAGATTAGGTATATCTGAACTACTTGTCTTACCTGTTCACATTAGTCCCTTCTTCCCTTATATTCCCTTTTTTAAGATGGTATGCCTTTGGCAAGAATGTATATTTATGGGGCTAATTTTTTTTTTAAAAAAAGATTGCATCCATATGGTTGAGAGATGAAGTAGAAAGATGTGCACAACACACTTCTCATAGTTAGCACAAACATTTCTGAAAAACAGAATGAAATAACTAGCCATTTGCTGCCCTTTTGTGATCCTCCAAATCAATAGACTTTGCTGGCCACCCTATTTTGCCTAATGGTTGGGCTGGCCTTGCACTGCATGCATGGAGCTGCCCTTATCAGCATTGAGAATGAGGAAGTCTATCTGGGGCAGGAGAGCTCCATGTTTATTAGGGAGCAACCCCTGCTTGGCTGGTGTCACTACACCTAGCCCAAACCCCTGAATCCAGTGGTTCTAATCCACAGCATGATCCTTATTTCATAGGAGGTTGGGGATGGCTTAGGAAAGGAAATCAAAAAGTCTACACATTTATTTATGAGGCCTTTGTACTGTATGCTTATGTTGGATTTTTAAAAACATTTGAGATTTGGTGATCTCAGTAGCAGAGTTAAAATTGCACTTGGCAGGAGTTAGGAACAGATAAGCTAGCCACCACCCCACATGCAATATCTATCTGGGAAATAAAACAAGCTTAGTCTTATTTTAAAAGTATAAAAAGATAGTTTACTTACAAAGCAGCATGTGCATAATTCAACACATAGGTTCAGCATCTTCAGGTGAGTAGGAGGAAGAAAAAGTCTACATGCTATTAAGAACTTTGAAGCATCTCACCCAGACAGTTCCTTTAAGCCTACATGCTTCACGGAGAAAAATCAGATAGAAAATGTACTTGGGGCTGTACTTGGAGAAATTTTTTGAAAAGCTGAAGAGAGAGGTGGAGAGGACAGAACAAGAGAGAATATTACTTATAGGAGATTGGAATGGTGTAATAGATCCACTGAAAGATAGAACATCTAAAAAATGACTGAAGAAAAATCAAGGGAAGCTCCCAAAGGCTATTTCTAAGATCACGGATGAGTTATCCTTAACAGATGTTTGGAGATACAAATACAGTGAAGCCAAAGGTTTTACATTCTTCTCTGAAGTCCATCACACGTCATCCAGAATAGACATGTTCTTAACCATGAGGAATTTACTGACAACAATCAAAAATATGGAGATAAAGGCAAAATGGATCTCTGATTATAATCCAATACTATTAATGATGGCAGAAAGAAGGAGAGAATTCAGTTGGCAATTAAAGAATAACCTTTTAAATGACGAAAGTGTGAATGAAGCCAAAGAAATGTTGAAGTTATATTTCAAATAAAATATGTCGAAAGAGATAGCCATGAAAACTACCTGGGACACAGGTAAGGCAGTCATGCACAGTTACTTTATAAAAAAAGGCATATGAAAACAGGAAGAAAGAAAAAGAGAAATTAAATAATATATTAAAGGATATTGCATTGAAAGAAAAGAAGCAAAGAGAGAATCCAGGGAGCAAAGAAATCCAAACTGAACTTAATTTATTAAAGAACCAACTACAATCACACATGACAGAAGAAGTAGAGCAGAAGCTGAGGATCATGAAAAAAAAACATTTTGAAGATGCTAACAAAATGGGAAAATGGCTAGTGCTAAGACTAAAAAAGAAAAGAGAGACCAAATTAATTACAGAAATAAAATATAATGCCAAAAACACGACCGATCATAAATTAATACTGAAAGGATTTCATGAATTTTACGAAGAACACTATAAAGATGCCAACTTGACAAAATTAGAGGATAGAAAAATTATTGATTATTTGGATAAACAAAGCATACCCAAACTGACAGATGAACAGAAAGAAACTCTAAACAAAGAAATTATAATGATGGAATTAGTGGAAGCAATAAAAAGATTGAAATATGATAAGGCACCAGGACCTGACGGTTTTACTACACTCTATTACAAGAAACTAGAAGAGGAATTACTTTTCCCAGTACAAAAAATAATGAATCAAATCAAAATAGATGGCATACCTGATTCTTGGAAGGATGTGTATATCTCTGTAATACCTAAAGAAGGAAAAGATAAGAGTGAGCCAAGAAATTACAGACCAATTTCATTGCTAAACTTAGATTATAAGATCTTTGCAGATATCTTAGCACAGAGATTAAAAATCATTTTAAATAAGATAATATACGAAGACCAAAATGGCTTTTTGCCAAATAGATACATAAAGAACAATGTAAGAACAGTTGTGGACATAATAGAGTATTATGAGAATCACAATGAGAAGAAATTGGCAATGATTTCGTTAGATGCCGAGAATACTTTTGACAATTTCAAATGACCTTTCATGAAAGCGGTGCTGAGCAAGATGAATATAGGAGAAAAGTTTAGCAGCTGGATCAATTTTATATATGAAGATCAAAGAGCTCAAATATTAATAAACGGTGATAAGATGAAAAAGATCAAAATTAGAAAAGGGACAAGGCAGGGATGCCTGCTGTCACCGTTATTATTCATCACAATGATAGAGATTTTAAACAATAACATCAGAGCGAATGAAAAAATCAAAGGTACAAAAATTCAAAAGTGTGAATTTAAAATAAAGGTGTTCACAGATGATTTGATAATCTTTTTGGAGGAACCACTGGAACACTTGGGAGAACTAATGAGCACATTGGAAGAATTTGCACAACATTCAGGCTTCAAGGGAAACAAAGATAAAACTGAAGTTATAACAAAGAATACAACAAAAAAGGAAGAAGTAAAAATAGAGGAAATAACGAGGTATAAAGTAGCAAGTAAAATCAGATATTTAGGAATATGGATTTCCAAAAGAAATGCAGACCTGTTCGAGAACAATTACAACAGGATATGGAAAGAAATATTAAAAGATCCACGGAGATGGTCAAAAGTACAGCTATCCTTCCTAGGAAGGATATTGTCAATAAAAATGGTAGTATTATCAAAGTTCATGTATCTATTTCAAAACTTACCAATAATAACAAATATGAAATGCTTTTAAAAGTGGAACACAGAATTGACAAAATATATCTGGGAGGGAAAAAGACCAAGGATCAGAATGAAACTATTAACAGATGATAAGAATAGAGGAGGCTGTGCCATGCCGGATTTAATATGCTATTATAACACATGTTTGTTAACATGTTAAGACGATCGGATACAACTAGAAAATGATAAAATACTTGCGTTAGAAGGACCTAACTTAATTTACGGATGGCACACCTACATATGGTATAGTAAGAAAAAAGACAACAAAGAGTTCGATAACCACTACATTAGAAAAGCATTGCTAAAAACCTGGCTAACAATTAAAAAAAATTTTTACAGAAAAATACCCCATTGGATTTCAACCCAGGAGGCCTTTTATAAAAAATCCAAAAGGAAGGAACAGGAGTGGCCAAAATAGCAAGATTTATTAGAGGAAACACCGAAACTAATGAAAATAAAGACAAGAGAGCAATTACAGGAAGAAGGAATAGAACTAAACTGGTTTGCATACCACCAAATTTATGAGAGGTATAAAATGGATCTAAAGCTTGAAGGGTTTCAATTAGAAAAAAATTGATATTGACAAAATTATATATGACAAGTCAAAGGAGCATATAGCAAAATACTATAAAATCCTAACGGAGAGAGATCTAGAAACAGAACTGGTGAAGGACCACATGATAAAATGGGCCCAAGAAATAGGTAAAATCATTGAAATTGAAAGGTAGGGAAAGGCCTAGATAAACACTCAAAAATTTACTTTGTCACAAAATCTAAAAGGAGATTTTGTCAAAATGTTTTACAGATGGTATTTAACACCAGTCAAATTAAACAAAATGTATAATACAGGGACAATAAAGTGTTGGAAATGTGGGGAGGTGGTAGGAACTCTAATACACATGTGGTGGAATTGCCCCATAGCTAAGAAATTTTGGAGAAAGATCCATGTTAAGATCAAAGAGATCTTAGAGATTGATTATCCATTAAGTTCGGAATTATACCTTTTAAACATGGTAGATGACATAAGGGGGTCAGACATTAAAAACAAATGGAGAATTTTGTTATATATTATAACAGTGGCTAGGATTTTATATGCCCAAAAATGGAAAAGGAAAGAAAGCCCAATAGTTGAAGAATGGATTGTAAAAATGTATGATATGTGAGAAGCTGACAAATTAACAACATTAAGAAGGAAACAGTCAGTGAACAAAATTACAAAGGACAGGGAGCCGATGGAGAAATTCTGGGCAGAATACAAGACCATAAAAAGCTAGTGACCTTTATAAGAGAAAAGGGGTCAGATATAGAAGGAAAAATAGGTGCAGAGAGATAAGAGAACAGTTATGAAAGTAGAGGTGAAATAGAACAAGGGGTGAATGGCTGAAAATGTATAGAAGGAACAATTAAAGAACGAAGGAAACAGAAATCAAAAAAGAGAAAGAGAAAAAGAATCCTGGCAGAAGTAGATAGGAAGGAAGGTAGAGATTAGAAAAGAAGGTAGAGAAGTGTAATTGTAAGAAAGACATGAAATAGAAATAGACATAGAGATAGAAATAGAAATGGAAATGGAAATGGATACATGGCAAAAATCAGTTTTCTGTTAGTTTTTATATAAAAGAAACAAGGTTACAATAAGTCAAAAAGGGATGATATTATGATTCAATGTACAACAAGATGTAATGTAGTAAGGTAAAACTGCAATAATAAAGAATGTAACTTAACAGAATAATTGTAACGAATAAAGAGTATTTTAAAAAGAAAGAAAGAAAATGTACTTGGGGCTTGTTCCCCAGAGAGCAAAAGGTGCCACATGGCCAGGAAGAGAAAAGGTAGGTAAACAAGCAAACAGGAAATCAGTCATAAACTTGTTTTACATAAACTCCTAGAGAGAACATGCACTTTAACTACCATAGAGTTCAAAAAGTTCATGCATGTGAAAGGTTGTTTTCCCAACAGCTTGAACTTTGGGTAGATCAAGAAATAAAATCTCTGGGAATAAAGAAAGTCACTGGCATTTCTTCAATAATCTTATCTATCTTTCATCATACCTTAGGCCCAGGTCTTTAAAAGAGGAATTGTTTTTTAAAATAAATTTCCAGATCGCCTCCTCCCTTCCACTAGCATGGCTAGTATGTTTCATCCCACTCCTCCCCATTTTGTTTGGCTGAACAACTAAGCATGAAACACAAGTGGCATGGGATTTACTGGGCATGTTTTATTGGGCTGTTAATACACACCACAAGTATCTTGAAGAACAAAGCTCTCCTTAATGGTTTGCACATTTACCGTTAATGCCTTCAAGTAACATTAAGTAACAGTTGCATTATTGAGAGCATAGAAAGAATACCCAAAGAATAAAAAGTGATGCCTTGCCTTTCACTGTGATTAAGAACATTAATTTGATGACAAAACATGAAGGCACTGGTAGCCCTATGTAGGAAATTCTAGAAATCATTTGGAACACATAAGTATTTACTGTTGTTTCCCTTCCAGTATTTTGTGAATAATATACTGAGAACTAGTTCATACAACTGTATCAGGCCATGGCTGTCAGAAGAAAGTTTCACACAATGTGACAGAGGTACAGGTTTGTATTTAGAAAAAAATGGAGTCAAAGTTTTGCTCAGATTGTCCCATGGATGGATCTTGAGTGGGTGAAGATATGCTTCAGGAGTGGCTCAGGACTTCGTGTCTATGGCAACCATGGGTCTGTCCCAAGTGGTATATTGCCCTACCCATGCTGTTGGGCACACGCTAGACCTTGTTTTCTGCATGGGGGGCAGGGGGGGACAATGGTAATCTGGGAATGGAGGAGCTTTCTGTCACTCCATTGTCATGGACAGATCTCTTCTTGGTCAGGTTTAGATTTGCTGGGACTCCAAGCCTCTGCATTAAGATGGTCTGCCCCAGGATGCTTTTGGATCCTGATTGATTCCTGATGGCTCTTGGGGAGTTTCCTGCTGCCTTGGCAGGTGGTCCTGTGGAAGCCCTGGTTGATCTCTGGAATGAGGAAATGATCAGGGCAGTTGACATGATTGCTCCTAAGCGTCCCTCTCATGGAGTGGAGCTAAACCACCCCCCCTGGATTTCTGAGGAGCTGGCAGCAATGAAACAAGTGAGATGAAGACTGGAGAGACAGTGGCAGAAAACTCAAAGTGAGTCTGACCAAAAACAGGCTAAAATTTACTTGAGGGCCTATGGTGGGGCAATAAAGGTGGCAAAAAAGTCTTTTCTGACTAACACAATGCTGTTAGCACAGAATCAGACAGCAGAGCTGTTTTAAGTGGTCAGGGATCAGTTACAAAGGGAATGTAGACTACTCAACAGCCCAATGTGAAAAATGTGTCCACCATTTTGCAGAGAAAATAGCTCAGATTTGCTCTTAGATGCCAGAGAGGATACAGTTCTGTTGGATATAACCTTGGCACCTGCTTGTCCAGTGTTAATGGATACTTTTCAATTTGTGCAGCCTGAGAATGCCGACAGGATCCTTGGAGGGGTGAGAGCTACCACATGTGTACTAGACCCTTGTCCTCGCTAATTAGACAGGACAGAGGAAGACTGGTTGAGTGGGTAAGGGAGGTGATTAATGCCTCCTTAAAACAAGGCAGGGTTCCAATATGCCTGAAGGAGGCTGTGGTAAGGCCTCTTTTGGGGGGAAAATCCTACCCTAGATCCTACTTTATTAGAGAATTATAGGCCAGTCTCCAACCTTCCATTTTGGGGCAAAGTGCTGGAGCATGTGGTAGCTTCTCAACTCCAGGTTCCTGGATGTGGTGGATTATCTAGATCCATTCCAGTCTTGTTTCAGACCTTGTTATGGGACAGAGACAGCTTTGGTCACCATAGTGGATGACCTATGCAGGGAACTGGACAGGGCAAGTGTGTCCTTTTGGTTCTGCTGGACCTGTCTGCGGCCTTCAATATCATCGATCATGGTATCCTTCTGAACTGCCTCTCTGGAGTGGGGCTTGGAGGTACTGTTCTACAGTAACTCCACTCTTTCCTGGAGGGGGCGGTCTCGGAGGGTGATGCTGGGGGATTCCTGTTTGATTCCTTGGCCATTGGCCTGTGGAGTCCCTTAGAGTTCAGTCTTATCCCTTATGCTTTTCATCATCTACATGAAACTGCTGGGAGAGGTTGTCCAGAGTTCTGGGGTCAGGTGTCACTCGTATGCTGATGATACCCAGCTCTATTACTCCTTTCCACCCAATTCCAAAGAAGCTGTTCCTGTGCTAAACTGGTGTCTGAAAGCTGTAATGGACTGGATGAGGGCAAACAAACTGAAGCTTAACCCCAGACAAGACAGAGGTGCTCCTGGTCAGTCAAATGACAGACCTGGGAATAGGGGTTCAGCTTGTTTTAGATGGAGTTACACTCTCCCTGAAAACACAGGTTTGCAGTTTGGGGGTTCTCCTGGATTTAACTCTGAGCCTGGAGCCCCGGGTCTCAGCAGTGAGTAGGAGTGCTTTTGCACAGCTGAAGCTAGTGCGCCAACTGCACCCATTCCTGGAGAAGTTGGAGCTGGCCAAGGTGGTACATGCCTTGATTACATCCCATTTGGATTACTGTAATGTGCTCTATGTGGGGCTGCCTTTGAAAAGTGCTCAGAAACTTCAGTTGGTCTAAAGAGCTACAGCCAGGTTGTTAACTGGGGCTGGCTACAGGGAGCACACAACTCCTTTGTTGCAACGGTTCCATTGGCTGCCAGATCGTTTCCGGGCACAATTCAAAGTGTTGGTTTTGACCTATAAAGCCCTATATGGCATGGATCCAGGTTATTTGAAAGACTGCATCTCCCTGTATGAGCCTGCAAAGCTTTAAAATAATCTGGAGAAGCCTTTCTTTCTGTCCTACCAACTTCTCAGGCTTGTTTGGTGGGAACAAGGGAGAGGGCTTTTTTGATGGCTGCCCCCAGACTCGGTAACTCCTTCCCCAGAGAGGCCAGGATGGCCCCATCTTTGCTCTCCTTCTGGTGGCAGTTTAAGACATTTTTATGTTGCCAGGTTTTTATGACAAGTGCTAGGCTAGTGAGACTGTACGGTGCAGGTTTTAAAATTTCAGAGGTTTTTTTAAAAAAGGCATTTTAATGTTTTTATTGTAATGTTTTTAACTTATAAATGGTTTAATTCTTTTTTTAAATTTGATATTTATAATGTTATTTTAACTTTGTACTGTTTTTAGCTTGTATGGTTTTAAAGAGGTTGTTAGCCATTTTGAGTCCCATTGGTGGGAGAAAGGCTGAATAATAATAATAATAATAATTTCAGTTATAAGAACAAATAACAGCTATTTGGCTGCTGCCTTGTCAATGCAAACAACACAGATGTAAATTAAGAGGCTTACCGTACTCCAATGTAAAGTGGAAGTGCAGCAGGAAGGTTTCATCTTCCGTGCTGCCTTACCGCATGATGTTGTTGTTCTTCCGGTGTTCTATCATTCCAGTCCCGTGTGAGACTGAGGTAAAACCATGTCTTTTTGCTAACAGGTTTTTCCGTTCTTGTTTTTTTACCTCGGTCTCCCATGAAAGAACAATGACATCATGTAGTAAGGCAGCATGGAAGACGGAACCTTCCTGCTGCACTGCTGCTTGACTTCAGAATGTGTAAGCCCCTAAGCATGTCATGCCAAAGCCAAAGCCAGCATATTTTAATAAATTCTGTGTGTGGGTTTGTTTGTTTTTTAAGTATGTGTATCTACCTTTACACAGCAGAGTCTACATATGATTATCAAGTCAATAGATTCCCTTCCCTGAGGTTTCAGGGCAAAACCTGAGATGAGGGGACAGGTCTTTGTGATGTCAAAGAGACAAGTGAGCAAGGGTTGGGAACTGGAGCAGAACTGCTTTGGGACCAGCCATTTTGAGGAAACAAGCAAAAGGGGAATCCAGGTAAATAAGCAAGAATCTGTGGATAACCCAGCTAATCAGATAATATTGCAACTTGAGCTATTTTACAGATAACTTTTCTCCAGGTAGGGAGAAAAATGAGCTCAGCCACTGTACTAGTTGCCATAATCTCCACATCGTGTCAGATGTGGAGTCCTTACCTACAGTTATACATGACACGTGGGAATTTTTTCCCAGGCTGTGCAATACATCTGTACGGAAGGTTCCCTGCCATCCCATGGTGAGTATCTTGCCAGGCCCTGATCTGCTGCTGCCAGGGCCTTTACAACAAGAGGGCTTGTGAGTCACAACACCACTCCCTGCCTTTCTCCAAAAGGCAAGATGGGGCCCTGTGCATGTAACCTCTGTTCCTGTTCCCATTACACTCTCCTTGTTCCTGGCCTTGTGGTGCAAATAAGGGCCACACAGAATGAGACACAACTGGTAGAGATAAATGTTTGTTCTCCAAATGGGAAAAAATGAGCACACATCATTATAAGGGGCTGTAGTGTGGTGGTTTTCAGGTCCAATTACAATGGCATTGAAATCAGTGGGTCTTCTTAATTAATACTTTTAGTTTGGGGGCAATGATACTTTTAGTTTGGGGGTATTTAGAGTTCATTTGTGACCTCTGGTGGTTGTGGTGGTGAATGACAACAATACTGATCTAGCACAATGTATTGTACTTTGATCCTTTATCTTAGGGCCCTTTCATGCTTACAGAGTTATAGCACTATAATTCCACTTTAACTGCCATGGCAGTATCTTGTGGAATCCTGGGATTCATCGTTTAAGGGGGCACGTAACATACTCAGCCAGAGACCTCTAGTATCTCACCAACTCCAAACCCCCAGTTCCATAGGATGTAGCCATGACATTTAATGTGGAATCATAGTGCTCTAACTGTATAGTCTAAAAGGGTCAGAAGCGATTAACCTAAGCTACATTCACACTCTGTCCTGCTCAGAGATTGGTCAAAGTAACACAGATAACCTACAATTTTTTTGGTGATGAGAGTGGAACAAAATTTTCAAAGTAATATAACAAGCTGGAGCAACATTACCAAATTGGCATAAATAGTATTTTTCTAATTAAACATTTTAAAAAGACATTTTAGAGGCACTTTGACAGGAATTTCCCCCCACATTTTCTGTCATTCTGTCTTAATCCATGGTGCTCAGGGGTGAATGAAGAGCAGGTTGTTTGGAGATGGGCGAGGGTGGAAGAGGAGATAATAGACAGTACATCAGGGCAAAACATGATCATACAAGTTGCTAAGGATCATGCTTTAGGAAAAGCATTTTCCAGCCTGGCTTTTTTCAGATGTCTTGGGCTGACTACATGAAAGGAGATACAGCATTACCAGGCATTCGAAGCAGCTCCATGTTGTCGCCACGATTTTCTCCAAAGAAGTTGCGTGCGAAGCAATGCATGGTGGAGAAGTCAGGCGGAACCCTTTCCATGAATTTAAGATGGCAGCTGCGAGTAAAGGCCGCTACTCCCCCCCAAATAATTGTTGCTACACTTTTTTTTAACTCTTTCTTTAAAGGGGCAGAAGGGAGCGCTTCCACTTGTTAAAAAAAAAATCACCTCTGTGCTGTGATACAGTGCATGCACAGTCCTCCTGAAGACCAAAATGGCATTTCCTGACTGAGTAAGAGGAAAACCCATCCCCACTTGCACAATGGACCAATCCCTTTAAACTTCCTCCAGACTCAGATATGCAGCACTGCGAATCGGTCATTCAGCTTATTAGTAATGCACAGCACTGCACAGTAAAAAAAACACTTTGTGGAAAACTGCAAAATCCCCTAACATGCAGTAAATGGAGTTTTTTGCCTTTCTCCTTCTGAAAACACCAAATTTCCAGTGCAACTCGTTAGAACAACAGGTATTCTCCATGAATTCTATAAAGGGTATTTTCATCATTTAGACAAACCCTTATCCAAACAACTGCAGCCAACAATTGAACTGTGAAATTTGTACATGTCTGGAAAATATCATCCTAAATTTTCCAAAGAGCACTTTTGAAGGAACCAAAAAACTAAAATGACATTTGTCTGATGTCAACTAAAGTATAATATTACATTTTTCTCTGCTAATCCTATTGGCTGGCATACTGTTAGTGATTTACACGATTGTAACACACTTTTATGGATTACATAGGTTGGATTTCTGTTCCAAACACACAATGACCAAAAGCCCACCCCAATTCCCTTCCTTGTATACCACCACTGTGACTATATCCAGGTTGTCAGATATTGTGGGGATACAATTAAATCTGTAAGACTCCTAGGAAGAAATGAGGGGAAATTAGGCCACTTTAAAACAGGACACGTAGCAAGTTTTCCTGTCATTAAACTTTACAAAAAATAATGGGCTTGTTTTTTTGTTTTGTTTTTCTGCTAAGAGTAAAAACTAACCTGCTAGAGATATGCAAGGGGGGCGCAAATATTTCCAAGTATATAACTTAAAAATTGTGTGCTGTAATGAAATAATCAAGATCAGCTGAGATTATGAAATAATCAGTAGTGAAAATGAAACAATAGTACATTTACAAAATTCTAACCCATCTTGAGGTTTTACGCTAGCCTGAGAGGGGAAACCACTGACCTTTCAAATGCTAGACTACAACTTCCATCATCCCTGATCACTGGTCATACTTTTAAAAGGTTGGTAGGAGACATAGTTCAAAACAACAAAGGGGCCAAACATTCTTACTCTTTCTTACAGATAGGAAAGTGGAGACTGAGGTGATTATCAGATGCGTCAAAAATGGTGTTATGATGACGCCATGAGATCGCAAAAGGGCTTCCTTATCAGACGATGTCATCCTCCACCGTCTCCCAAGCATTCTGCTGCCTTTACAGGGACATTGTTTTTTATTGTCAGGGAGAAGCCAGCAATTGATCTCCATGGTGTTTCCGTTCCGGATTTGCCTGTATGTGACAATGTCCCCTGTTTTGCTGGCAAGATTCCAGCATCAATGGGTAGTCCTGACAGAACAGATCTCTGGGTGAGATCGGGACATCCAGGTATGCTACCCTTTTTTTTGGTACCCTCCCCTGGTTACTTGTAATTACTTGTAATGTTTTTTGTATGCTTAGGTGCTTGGTGTCACTTTTTCTTGTGTATTTCTCTCTCTCTCTCTCTCTCTCTCTCTCTTTTTTTTTTTTTTTTAATTTCCTGCACTTATGTCTTCTTGTGAGAATGGGTGGGATTTTGCTCCAGGAAGTGAATAGAGCTCCATTAGAGGTCCGTTCACTCCTGGGCTACCTCAACAATGGGAAAGAAGGTTAAGTGTGGTGGTGGGGTATTGTGCTGGGACAGGGGTGGGATTGGAGATTGAGATATTTTGCTGTCTGAAACGGAACCCGAATCCATCACAACTCTAGCTGAGCATCTAGGGCCCACATTTTTAAATCTCTTGCAGCAGTAGTCAGACATCAGTTCATTGCTTGAAGTACTCCCCCACCACTTTCGAAGTAAGCAAGCTGCTTCTGCCTACTCTGTGGCAGGCCAGTGCTGGTTAGTAATGGTTTCTAAATCTAGCTGGGAATGCCCTCTTTGCAGCTGTGCTTAAATAAAATAAAAAATGTGTTAATAAATCCCAGTAGCAAATGGCATTCTTCTGTTTCTGTTGGCACAAATGTTTTGTCTATTCTAGCTGTTTTAATTTTACACAGCAATTAATCATGGGGCTTGTGTGCAAAAACAAAACAAAAATCTATGTTCCCTTGTACCACCAGGTGGAGCCAGACAACCTTAAATTAAGAGGTTTTCTAACTGTGCCTCAATGATCCTAACACATAGCCAATGATGAGTATATACCAGGACTTGCCTTAAACATTTTGCAGCTCCAAGTGAGTTTACCACATGACTTAACTCCAGGATGTTTTACAATGTCGCAGACAATGCTGGGCATCATTCTTTAGTCACACCTGTTTGTTTCTCTTCTATGTCCCACCTTTCCAATCTCATGCTCCGGCCAGCTAACAAATTTAACATTCTGAAACTGTTCCCCAGTTTCCGTGAGCTTACATGGACCTTGGCATTGTACATACCATAAACAATGCTCTAGTGCCCATTATAAACAATAATACCTCATCCCCTTTTCTATACAACTACAGTGTAGTTGGCCTCTCAGGAATGCAAACTGAAAACTCTGGAATTAAAATTGGCCCTCACACTGAAAGAGGTTCCCATCCTTGCCATAAAGGCATTTCATCAGCAACAATATTTAAATGGCAGCAGCACATTGGCATTAATGGTGGAAAACTGGAAGTCTTAACTCAGACCTCACCATATCTATTACTGGTACAACTCAGACGGGAATATTACTTGGCTGAAGAGCTAACCACACAATGGTGAGGGCATACAGAGAATTTAACCCCATTTAATGTACATATTTTTGAGCAGAAACACACATGCAGGATTCTGTTTAACAGTGTTTGCTTTAGACTGTGTGTGTGTGTGTGTAAAGTACATCTGTATCTTCTGTATGGGCTTCTCGCATCTAATGAATGTGTTCTATGTAGTTTGAAACATTTACCATTGTGCATTTTTCAGATAGCAGGATGCTTATTTTTTTAAATTGTTATTTAATTTTATAGCAATTCATTTGTATTAATAAACAGAGCTGTATCAACCAGGAAGTCTTTTAAATTCAAGTATAGCCTAAGCAGTTAAGATAGTTCATCGCCATTCCAGCTGAAGATATACCAAAGGTCATTTTCCATAGACCTCTCTGCAACTGTGTTAGGACTCTCATATGGTGGATCTCACTGAATCATTTTCTAGCAAGACCATATACTGAGGAAGAAGCCCTGTTCTCTTTGATGAGAAGGCCCTCACCACTGTGTGGTTAGCTCTTCAGCCAAAGTACTATTCCCATCTGAGTTGTACCAGTGACAGACATGGTGAGGTCTGAGTTAAGACTTCCAGTTTTCCACCATCATCTGCCAATGTGTTGCCGCCATTTAAATATGGGAGTTGATGAAATGCCTTATGGTAAGGATGGGAACTGCTTTCACTCTGATGGCCAAATTTAATTTCAGAGAAGGTCTCAGGTTGCATTCTTGGGGTGGGCAAGGCCAAAGTCAAAAGGGTGGCACTAGATATGGAAGCCTATTTTAGTTTAAAGGTCTCGCTGTCAGCAATTGAGCTTTAGAAGTGTTTCAACATTTCAGAATGGAAAAAGCTATACAAGAGCTAGGAACCCAGCAACTGAAGGTCTCATTAGGAAGGAAGTGTGGCTATCCAAAGAAGCCCAGAGACATGGGCTGAGATTCCAGGACATCTAGAGTTGGTCCAGGGCCTGAGGTTCACCAGTCCTGCCCTATGGTATAGTTATCATATTCTCATTTCCAATATGTTTTCCATTTACAGCTTTATCTCTAAAGGACTCACATACCCTGAGCAAGGCCTTTTAACCAACTAGTCAGCCTTCAGTATCCATGGATTCTGCATCAACACAGTCAACAGTTCAAAAATATTCTCTCTCTCTCTCTCTCTCTCTCTCACACACACACACACACACACACACACACACACAAATCCAAAAAGCAAACCTTGATTTTGCTGTTTTATATAAGAGACACCATTGTACTATGCCGTTGTTTATAACAGGACTTAAGCATCCACCAATTTTAGTATCCACAAGAGATCCTAGAACCAAACCCCAGTGGATACTAAGGACCCACAGTATGGTATTTGTAATCAAATCCATCCCAATTTCTGCCTATCTTTTTTCAAAAAGTAGAAATCAATATAGACAAATTGCTAACTGCCAAGACAGGAACAGGAATAAGATTTGACATTCAAGAAGTTCAAACCAAGGTGAAATTTTATGTGTAATTAGTTTGATCTCCTGAAGAACATGTTAGAACTTCCCATCAATCCCACTTGTGAAACAGTTGGTCTTGGAAAAATTGTTGCATTATGCAAATATGAAAAATGGCTGTAGTATGAGTTTCTATGATCGTGGTATCCTAGTTTTCATGCTTTTTTTATATTAGTCATGATGGAGCATGGTAGGGTCTCCTTCCTTGGAGGTCTTTAAACAGAGGCTGGATGGCCATCTGTCAGGGATGCTTTGATTGTGATTTCCTGCATGGCAGGAGGTTGGACTGGATGGCCCTTGTGGTCTCCTCCAACTCTACAATTCTATGATTCTATGAAATCTTCTAGAAGTTGTAAACAGCCTTACCATATACTTTGCCCCAAGGCTTTAGTGCTACCAAATTTGAAAAAGACCGAAGTCCAGTGCATCGAAAGCTATAAGTGAAACTGGCTTTCTTTCATATGTGTCCCAAACTTTATTCTGCATTTCATATTAATTTTATAGCTTGCAGAAGTGCATTTGTGAGAAAACAACCTTTTGCTTCATTAAAGAAACCCAAATGTTCTTAAGATGATATTTCTTTTTATTATGACAGTTGCCTGGATGGAGGTATCATCATTCTCATTATAATTTCTTTTTGTTGGAAATGTTAGCCCCAGATAATTCTTCCTGAAAGTTATCATTAATACATATCAGATATATGTTTTTATTTAAAATGTTGTTCTTTTGGTTTTCCCATTGTTTATCTTCTCTTCCACGTTGGTTGTACACTGTAGCCATCGACAGAAAATGAGCTGCACGCTGTAGACAGTGGTAAATTTTGAAGTGGTACTAAATACCCTAAAGTCACTAGAGCCTGTCTGATCTTGGAAGTTAAGTAGGGTCAGTCCTGGTTAGTACTTGGATGGGAAACCACCAAGGAATACCAGGTGCTGTAAACTGTATTTCAGAAGAAACTGACAAAACCACCTCTGAGTACTCCTTGCCTAAGAAAACTCTATGATATTTATGAGATCAACATGTTGACAGGTGTCTTGAAGGGACATACATACACTCAAAATAGAAGTGTCGAGAGTCCCACAATGCAGAGCAGCTGTTCCAATTTATGTCAACAAACCAACCCGTACATTTTTCATCTCCACCAGGAGCAGCTCACTGGGAAAGCCAATGGGTCTTAATAGCTCATTCAATCCCATGCCATCCTTTTATACTTTTGCATGATGCCTGCTCACAATAGTATATTGTTGTTTGGAAAATGCCTTCTCCACAAAGTATTGTGAGGTTTGTGATTACAGAATTTCCTTGGGGTTTTTTCCAGGCTGTGAGACCATGTTCTGGATGAGTTTCTTTCTGATGTTTTGCCTGCATCTGTGGCTGACATCTTCAGAGTATGGTTGGGTAGGAGTGTGTGTGGGGTTTATATACTGTGAACTTCTGTTGGGGAGGATATGTAAATTTGTGTATTTGAATGGCTAGTTTCTGGGTGGAGATATGCAAGGTGGATTAGTGTCTCTTTGGCTAATAGTTGGTTAATGCTCCATTATCTGCTAGAAATCCCCCTGTCCCTGGGTGGGGTTCATTCGCAAACGCTGAGTTCTGATTTTAGTGTTCTTCAGGACTTGCAGCCAGATTTTGTTTACTTTTAGGCTTCCTTCTTTCCTGTTGACATTGTCCAGGTGTTTGTGGATTTCAATAGCTTCTCTGTGCCTTCCGACATGATAGTTGTTGGCCTGGTCCAGAATTTCAGTGTTTTTAAATAACATTTTGTGTCCAGGTTGGTTTATAACATGTTCTGCTAAAAAAACCCAAGGAAATTCTATGGATGCTGGCAATGAAAGCCTTCGACTTCAAATTTGTGATTATGTTCAAGAGGGAGTTGTGAGGGGGGTGGCATTGTCGCTCCTAATAAATAAAAAAACCCCAAGCCTTTCAATCCTGTGAGCCCTGGTTTCATTATACTGCTGCTGTTATAACAACATAACCTATTATAGCCTCATAGGCACTCATAGGCACATTCACAGCTTAATTTCCAAGAAACAGTTGAAGTTTTTGAAATCTCCAAACCTGTAATTATAACTGGTGATAGTAGACTGAAACTTCTTCCACTTTTGGACCATTTCTGTAGCTGCCAGGTTAATACCACATCACTGCTGGACCTGACAGGAAATTCTGAAAACATGGTGCTTGCAAATCATTTTCATTGCTATACAGTACTTATGACTGGATGGCCACTTCCTATTTCCTACTTCCTATGAATTTCAATCCGTGAGTACCGAGGACGTGGACAAGCTACTTGGTAGGGTGAAGAAGATGACCTGCCCTCTCGATCCTTGCCCTTCATGGCTGGCCATCCAGGGGGGACTGCCTTGATGGTGTTCCTTAAGGACATCATCAATGCATCCCTCAGAGAAGGGTGTGTTCTATCTTGTTTAAAGGAAGCAGCCGTTAGGCCGCTCCTGAAAAAATCTTCCCTTGACCCCCCTGGACATGAACAACTATAGGCCGGTTTCTATGTTACTATTCTTGAGCAAAGTGATCGAGAGGGCAGTTGCGCTTCAACTCCAAGTGGTCCTGGACAAAACCGATTATCTAGACCCATTTCAAACTGGCTTTAGGATGGGATTTGGAGTTGAGACTGCCATGGTTGCCTTAACCGACGACCTGCGTCTAAGCATCGACAGGGGTAGAGTGACCTTGTTGGTGTTTTTGGACATCTCAGCGGCTTTCGATACGATAGATCATAGCATCCTCTTGGATCACCTGAGAGGGTTAGGAATCGGAGACACTGCGCTCCAGTGGTTCCTGTCCTTCCTCTCGGGCAGGTCCCAGAGGGTGTTGCTCGGGGACAGTTGCTCCAGCAGAAAGGAGCTTAATTGTGGTGTTCCGCAGGGCGCCATCCTGTCCCCGATGCTGTTTAACATCTATATGAAGCTGCTGAGTGAGATTATTCGGAGTTATGGGGCTGGGTGTTATCAGTACGCTGATGACACCCAGATCTATTTCTCCTTGTCCCAATCGTCAGCCTCGAATTCCGATGGCGTCTCTCCTCTTAATGACTGTAATGGGCTGGATGAGGAAAAACAGATTGAGATTAAATCCAGACAAAACGGAGGTGCTCACGGTAGCGGCCCCAAAACCAGGAGTTGGGTTGCAACCTCCAGTCCTGTACGGGGTCACGCTCTCCGTTAAGGACTGTGTTTGCAGTCTGGGGGTGCTCCTTGATTCATCGCTTCAGATGACAAGTCAGGTGAATGCGACAGTCAGGAGCGCCTGTTATCAGCTTTGGCTGATATGCCAGCTGCGCCATTTCCTGGAAGTAAAGGACCTCGAGACTGTGGTGCACGCGCTGGTAACCTCTCGTCTAGATTTCTGCAATGCGCTCTACATGGGGCTGCCCTCATGCTTGGTCCGGAAACTTCAGTTGGTACAAAATATGGCAGCCAGAGTGGTCTCGGGAACATCTCGGAGAGACCATATAACTCCAGTGTTAAGATCTCTCCACTGGCTACCTATCAGTTTCTGGGCCCAGTATAAGGTGTTGGTTATTACGTTTAAAGCCCTAAATGGCTTGGGTCCAACTTATCTCCGGAACCGCCTCCTCCCATACAATCCTCCCCGTGCACTTTGGTCCTCTGGGAGGAATTTGCTTCAGCCACAAAAATATAGGCTGTCTGCAACCTCCCAGAGGGCCTTTTCGGTAATCGCCCCCAAATTGAGGAATGACCTGCCGAACGAGATCCGTCAGATGACAAGCCTGAGTAGCTTTAAAAAAGCACTAAAGATGGATCTCTTTCAGCAGGCCTTTCCAAATTAGATCCCAGCCTCAGGGGATCCTGGCTTTTTTTAGTCCGCTGGCTATTTATTGTATTTATTGTTTTTAAAGGTGATTTTAGACCGTTGTTTTTAATTTACATTTGTTTAATATTTTTTTATGGGTGATGGTGGGGGTGGGGGGTGTTTAGGGATTTTTATCTGTATTGTATTTTAATTTTTGTAAGCCGCCCCGATTGTTTTAACAGAGGAGCGGGGTATAAATAAATTTTATTATTATTATTATTATTTGGATGAAAGCCATGTCTAGGCCTAAAAGTCCCCCTCCCAATAGACTTTGGGGGTGCTTTTAGATATTTTGGAGATGGAAGAAGAAAGTTACCTGGGAGAATGACCTGCTTATTATGGCTCTACGTAAGAGGTACTTTCAGTGGCACTACACAGAATTGTCCTGCCATTAGGCAGAGTGAGGCAGCTGCCTCAGATGGGAGAGTTTGAAAGAGTAGCAAATTGCATTCCTAGCAGTATTTTTACTGTCAGGAAGAGAAACAGATACTCATATGATATGATTCCTCTGCCTCGGGCACCAAAACAAGACAGTTGGCTTGAAGTACTATGTGAGTTTGATGAGATGGACATCTATTTGCTGCTATGCCTCAAACACAAAATTAACTGAGGCTGGTTCTTGCACATGACACTGAGGGTCACCTTATGGACCCCCGCAACCTCCTATCCCAGAGTTTTAGTGCTGCAGTACCTGCCCTGTGAAATTCAACTCCCTATAGATATTATGCAAACACCTACAGTTTTGAGCTTGGGACAGTTAAGTAAAACTCATCCTTTCCTGGCTGAGTAGTCATTTATCTGCATTTTATATTGTAACTACCACTTCTATTTTTATAAAAAATAAAATAAATATGTATATATTTAATATTTAAATATTAAATATGTAAATACAGAAGATAAAAATAAATATACATTTTTATAAAATGGCATATAAATTTGTGTAACTAAAAATAGAGAAGATCTTTAACACTATCAGATTATTTGGAAACTTGTTCATTTTTGACACTCCTACAACATGCAGAGGTTGTTATCTCAATGTGTTACTTTATAGCGCAAGTACACAATGAAACATCACACACACACACACCATCACAGCTTGGAAAAATTACATACTGGGCTGCAGCTCCCAAAATCCCTACGCAAGCCCTCCCAATGTTTATGCTTGGTAGGGATTCTGAGAACTGTTGACCTATAAGTAACTCTTCCAAGCTCTGGACCAAGACTATGCTATTTAGTGAACATCTAGTGATGGTGACTGTTCTGACTAGACATTAGCATGTGGATGTCTGCATTAAGTGTTTAGTGTCTTATCCAAGGATCCACTCATTTCCTAATGAAGCTGACTGCATAGTGATGCAAACAAGTCTCCTACCTACATCACCATGAAAAGCCTGGAAAACTTGGCTCTTCCACTTGACAGGAAGCAAGGCTGGGGAGTTACACATTTACTGCAATATGCACTCAAGAGCTTGTAAAATTTACTTTTGTGGATTACTACTCCCTGAATTACCCAGCCAGCAAGGCCAGGAAGATTTGATGAGTTACATTTTTTAAAAGCCGCCCCCTCAAGTTATGTATTTAACAAAGATATTAATGAAACTAGCATGTGCTCTTCATATTGTAAGCAAGGGGATCTTGTAGCACCTTTGAGACTTTACCTTGCATCTGAGGAAGTAGACCAAGTCTATGAAAGCTTATGCTACAATTTATTTCTCTCAATCTCAAAGGTGCTACAAGATCACCTTGCTCACTGATATTCCAGATTAACATGGCTATGTCTTTGAATTCTTCATATTGTGAGAGGACCAGGGCTACTGAATACTTTGGAAACCTCTTCATAATTAAAAAAAATGACCAAGCACCACCATAAAACTTTGGACACTTCAGCTAGGTGCCATGCAACACAGTGCAACAGGTAACCACATATAAGAGGGGTTGTGAGATATCCAGTATAGCAGTCGAGAACATTTTGCAATAGCAATAGCATTGATATTTCTATACCACTTATCAGTGCCCAAGCAGTCCCTAAGCAGTTTATACTGTGTTAGCTAATTGCCCCCGACAAGCTGGGTACTCATTTTACCAACCTACGGAAGGATTGAAGGCAGAGGGGGCCCTCTGGGATCAAACTCATAATGTTGTTTGTACTGATTCCTCATTGATTGACCATCAAAAAGTTGCCCACGAGTGCCTGTTCACAGGGCCGGTTTTAGGCACCAGTGGTGTCAGCATCCTCAGGGGGCCCCATCATTGTGGGGGCTCCCATAGTAACCCTCCTCCTGCAAAAACATTATTAGTAATAATCTGAATATCCTGTACTGTGAATAGCTTAGGTTGAGTTAAGTTACATTGATCTGAGATAAACATATACCCCCCCAAAAGTAAAGCATTGTAGGGGCCCCCAAAATTCCTTAAACCAGTCCTGCCTGTTCATAGTGGTGACATAATGGCAGCCCCACTTCTTAGCCAGCACAGCCAACTTTTAGTGACAATAGGAGCTGTAGGTCAACAACACCTGGAATGCGATAGGCTGCCCAACAACAATCAGGACTGGCAATATGCCCAGCGTCATTCAGAGAGACATTTCTGTGTTGTTGCACCCTCCAGATGTTGTTGGACCAAAACTCCTAGAATCCCAAACCCATGAGGGATGTTTGGATTTGCAGCCCAATTACATCTGGAGACCTGCAAATTTCTGCTCGTGATGTAAACTTTCTAAGATTGCGCTGCACAACCTGATCTACTTGTTCAAGCATACTCCTGTCTTCTCTTCACCACACATACACGCACACACACACACACACACACAGAGAGAGAGAGAGAGAGAGAGATTTTCTATTCATTTGCTATCATGTTGCACATGGTTTTCCTCTTGATTTTGCTTGAAATTATGTGAAATTACTGCTTGGTTTCTGTTGGGAAAGGAATTCTTCATTTCACTCTTCTTGAGAATGTCAACTGAAAAGGTATTTTCTTGCAGTTCCTCTCCTTAGCCCCTGGCTAGACAGAGAAGACAGTCTGCCACTGAGAGTCAAGACAAACAAAAGAGCATTTCTCCACAACATCCTCTTAGCCCTTCATTCCCGCATCTCTCTTTAGCACAAATCTCTGCTCGCTTGAGCATTTGAAGAGAGACAACTGCCAAGAAAGTGAGAAGGAGAAGCAAGAAAACAAGGTAAGTCTATTCTCTACCCTCCCCCCCACCGGCAAGTTATTCCAATTAATTATTTCTGCCTCTCAACTAGTTATGAAAGCAAAAACTAAATCCAGGTACTAAACAGAGTCAGCAGAAAACACTCAAGAGTAGCTGATAGTGTCTTATGCTTCATAGGGTAAGGGATGAGATGAGCAAAAATAATTTGCTTAACAACCTTGATAAAACAGCAAAGGGGAAAAAAAAGCACTTTTCCTTCATATTAAAAAAAGAAATAGAATGTTAAATATCATCTGCAATGCCGCAAAGCTTCACTGAAAATTATAGAACAAAGGATGCATATGAAGAAACAGAATTTATGTATATGTGTGTGAGTATGTGTTTATATTCTGGATTCTTTAAAGAAATTCAATGGATTTAATTTTTCTTTTAAATCCTAGCTCCTGTGAAGAATCGCAGTATTGACAGCCTTCACAAAGAGTCAATTCATACAGTCCTGTCCTTAGTGGATTAGCCTCTGTCTTTGCCATTACACATAATGTACTGGCTGTCTTGGTAAAATTAAAGGGAAGGCTGATACATTTCATTTTCTGATATTTGAGTTCTATGAATTTATTTATTGTTGAACATAGTAATCAGAACAGCATTAAAGATACCATATAAATACATATAAAGAGGTATATTACACTGTACATCCATATGGGACTGCACTGCCTGCCTGATTTAATCATGGGGTTATCAAAATTGTTGGGCTACCTCTACACTGCATTAAAAAGCTAATAAACATGTAGCCCATGTCACCCTGATTACTTTTTTAAAAGTCTGAAAATGGGGTGTTTGTTGACTTGAGGGATATCATGAGCACCTCAGAATTCTTTAGATATGCCCACACTGTCTAGAAAGTTGAAATCTAACTTGGCATATGTTGTCCAAGAAACATTTACTAGTAGAGAAGCATTTAAATGGGACCTTCTGATATACAGTATTAAAGTGAAAACTGAGGACACAAAATGTACTTCAAAACAGAAACAAAATAGAGGCCCACAGACATAATGGAGCAAGGCCTTGCAGGCTCAGAGTGCCAGAATGATAGTACCAGTTGCCTTTCTCCTCAGGCTTGCCTGTCTCCGGCCTCCACACACACATAAAACTCACAGTAGAGTTGATGGTGGGCACAGAATGTGCTGTCCCAGCAACAAAGTGCCATTATGTTGTGAACCAAAGTATTTGGGGATGTTTTAATCTTGAATGGGTAACTAAGATCTATCAGTTTTATGCAAGATTTAAATGTGTATTTTGATACTTGTAATCACACATGGCTAACTTAATTCCCACTGATTCAGAATAAGGTGTGTTCCACACTACACACTTTTAGCACTTTGATCCCACTTTAACTGACATGGATCAGCCAGAGAGCTCTAGTGCCTCACCAAACTACAAACCCCACAATTCTATAGGATGCATCCATGGCCATTAAAGTGATATTAATTGTAGTCTGAAAGAGAGCTATGTCTGAATCCAAATCATTGTGTGGACCGAGAAAGCCCGTATTGTAATGTAATATTAAATTTCAGCAGTTAAAATAGTTTTAGGCACCACTCAAAGGACAACTCAAAGGAAGATGGCCAAATTACCTTGAGAGTATTCAGCTTTTGTTTTTGTTTTTTAAATGGAGTGGAAAATCAAGAAGTTAATATATTCCATGAATGTTATTTCTGATTATTTTATTTTAAAAATTTTCATTACTTCATTTAAAAAAACCCTGCACAAAGCCAAGTGTTTAAGTTCATTACATTGGGTTTAAGTGTCCTTTACAATTTTCAAATTTGCGCTTTCACTGAAATTTGTAATATAAGATTTATTTTCTGCAGAAAGGAGAATTCCTACATTAGTATTAACCTTGGTTGATGGTTTCCATAAATAATAGTGCAATTTATCCTAACCAGCACCTTCCAGATAAATTAGACTATAATCTGAATAATCCCCAGGGAATACACCAAATCAGTTGGAGTTGATGAGATTTGTAGTCCAACAGGCCTGGAGGATCCCATTTGGAGAAGGTTATATCTATGCACATGTGGGCATCAGTGAGCTGGGAAACTGTCCAGATTAGTTGATCAAGAGATACCTTTTCCTGCAAAAAGGGCAATGGTTCAAATGGTCACCTCTCTTAAGGAGAGGAAAGATGTGAAAATGCTCTAACACTTTTAAATTTTGTTGATGTTTGTTTTCACATAGATGCAGATGGCAGGAGGGAAACACAAATCAGAATTGCAGGAGATAGCTTTGTGGATCTTTTTTTGCTACTTGTTACCTAACACAACCTGTCCTCTCAAAAGCCACCACCTTAAGATTTTCCAGGAATTTATTTTCCTAGCACCAGGAAGACATAATCTCAAAGATGTAAGAGTCTAAATCAACAAAGCCCAGCATTTTTCATCTCCACTAAGAACAAATCTTGCATAGTCTTTATTGCCAACTCAAGCCCGAACACTGCTAATTACATTACACCACAACAATATTGTAGCTATATTGCTGCTTAGAAAATCAATTTATTCCCAGAACCTTTGAACACTGAAGCTAAGGACAGAAGGAACAGAAAGTCTAAGGGAGGTGGCAGGTGGTGTCAATGTCCTTGTTTATCAAAAAGCAGTGCTATAGTACCTGGACTCACTGTGGGTACCACTGGCTCTACTACAGCACTGCAACACTCCAACCATGCTATTCTCTCTTGCACACACTTTGGCATGGCTACAGATACCATCCTGCTGACAATTACATGCCTACCATATGGTAGACTGGATAATGAACAGTGAATGGAAGACACGCTCAGTAAAGGGCTAGTAGAGAGTTTCAGATTCTCTAGCTTTTCTTCGCAAACGAAGATTCAGGAAGGACTCATCCCGTGCTTTCTGCAAGCACGCTGATTACTAAAGAGGCCAATCCAAGATAAACAAGTCTGGTTGCAGAAAGCACAGCAGTAGGTCTCCTTGGGTGATGTTTCCAGGTTGTGATTCTTTCTGCATTGTCGTTTCTCTTCAAGACTTGTTCGGCGTGAGTTCTCAAATAAGGCTGCAGCATTGTGGATAGTGCGTCTCCATGCCTCCTGATGTGAGGCCAGGGCAGACCATTGTTGGTGATCAATTTGGCCGAGCCTGAGATGTTGTTTCAGGGAGTCCTTGTATCGCATTTTTTGGAGCGCCCCTCTTACGCTGACCTGTGGCGAGTTCACAGTAGAGTACTATTTTTGGGAGGCAATGGTTCTCCATCCTAGAAATGTGCCCTGCCCAGCGCAGCTGTGTTCTCAATATCATGGCCTCAGTGCTGGTGATCCCTGCTTGCTCAAGGACAGCAACATTTGTCACATAGTCCAGTGTATATTTAGGATTGTGTGTATACAGCGCTGATGAAAGCATTCGAGGAGTCGTAAGTGGTGGCGATAGGTGACCCATGTTTCAGACCCGTAAAGGAGAACAAACAGTACAATGGCTCTATACACACTGATTTTTGTGCTTCACCTCAGGTGTTTTGTTACTCCAGACTCTTTTGTAAAGTCTTCCAAATGCGCTATATGCCTTTGCTAATCTGTGATCAATCTCTTTGTCAATCTTGGCATCTGAGGAGATGATGCTTCCCAGGTAAGTGAACTGCTGAATGGACTTAAGCCCAGATTTGCCGGCGGCAATGTGAGGATGATGGCATCCGTCCTGTGGTGCAGGCTGGTAAAGATTACAGATTACAGACTGCAAAACAGCATAGGATGTTGATCAGTTTGCACCAATGGAAGCAGTGGTACAACAGCTGCCCACACTTGGAAGATGACTCTGTCACAAAGAATGTCCAGCATACCTTTTTAAGATGACTGCCATAGGCAGGCCCAGCCTACTATCATACAGGCAGCAGATTTTGAGCAAAAAGAAAAGGTAGCAAATTGTTGTTCATTTTGCCAATGCTGTATTTGTACTGCTAGGAGTGGAGAGAAGTGTTTGTGGGTTTTCTTGCCTCTTGTATCAAAATAACCTGGCTTCTTCTTCGGAGATTGCCAGTTGCTACTCTGCCTCAGGCAGTAATCTACCTTAGATCAGTGGTTCTTAGCCTATGTTCCATGAACCTCCAGGGGACCGCAATGTCTTCACAGGTAGTCTGCAAAGGCTTGAAGGCTGCTTGGCCTACTTCCTCCCTGCAGTGGAACGGCAGGCACATTGCTGTTCAATCCACTCCAGCCGCAAACTTCCAGGAAGAAGCAGGAGAAAAGTCTTCTCTCCTGCTCCAGTGCCTCTAAGGGAAGGGTTAATGGATAGTGGATTATTGTTGTGGTTGCTGTTGTTTTAAATTAAGTCTTGAGTTAAGTCTTGAGGGCCTGTGGCAACAAAATATATTTAAAGGGGGTCCCTAGTAAAGAAAAGGTTAAGAGCCACCGCCTTAGATTGTCTATTGACCTAGGATTCTTTGAGGAGAAAATATGCCTGTTAAATCAGTTTTGATACAGATTCACATTACTGGAAGAAATGGGGGACAAAAATGACAGAAATCTGAGAAGGGGGGTACTGACTCGGGGAAAGGGGGCAGGCTCATGAGTAATGGATTTCATGCAGTCTAGTCCCCACCCCACCCACATTCCAATGGCTTGCTGAGCTCTGCTACCCTAACCACTAAGGTGTTTTTGTTTTTTTCTTAAAAAAATCACCTTTAACAGATGTGAGAATTTATAGCAGAACCAGTATGTGGAAAGTGCTCAAGTAATGATTAGGTACTTAACAAACAACCCATCTTCCAATTAAACTGTCTTTTGTTCCAGCTGCAGAACATTTTTCTGGTTACAACCTGCTGCAACTGTTTCTCCAATTTAACACATTTATTTAATTCCACTGGACTCTAACTAATTTCCATCTACAGAAACCTAATTTTATAAAAGAGACCTTTACAAAAATTGTGGAATTGCTTTTTCCAGCACTTGAAATATATACCTCATCAAAGAAATGTTGAGCAAAAGCAGGGGTAAAGAAAATAAATTCAAGATGTATCCAGATGGATTTCATGCACTCACTTAACTAGTTTCTTTTTTCCATACCAGCACTATTGCCAAAATCTTGCAAAGATTAAAAAGATGAAGATGTTCTCTCCTCTTCTCTTTCTGAGCCTGGTACTTGGGACCAAGATGACACCTTCAGCCCGGCTATCCTGTTATAGGAAAATATTAAAAGATCACAACTGTCATAACATCCCAGCAGGAGTGGCCCATCTCCGGCCAATTGATGGCCATCTTCAAGATCACTTTTGGGAGGGGAAAGGCTGTGAAATGGTCTGTTACTGCAATTTTAATGAATTACTCTGCTGCCCAAAGTAAGGAACTTTTTGTTCTGTTTTTGGTGCCTTTCCAGAGGGGCTGTTTCCAGACAGATGGCTGCTAAAGCTGATAGCTTTCAAAGGGGATTGTGTAATTATTACCTCTTTTTCTCAAATGACTTTTTTGGTGAAAAGAACAAAGACGATGCAGTGGGACAACAGGATATAGTTGCAAATGGAAGACAACAATGTCTGGATCCCACCTAAAATTCTATAAATGAAACGGGAAAATTGCACGATACAAACCATGTCTGGAAGCAACCCAGCATACGGCAATGTGTAACAGTCTCCACTGTATTCAAAAGCAGAAGTGATCTCTCCATCTGTTATTATCTAAACACTGCAATTGAAAAAAGTGGGAGAAAATGAACCCAATTTTCACATTTCCATACCAAAACACGACTGGCTAGTACTTACAGTGAAGGTACAGTCTGAAGAAAAGATAACAATCTTGTTGTTGCTACGTAAGTGTCAGTTGGATTAGTACCTGGGTGAATTCCAACATAAATATTTTAAAGATATCAGGTTTTATTCTAAAATTTGCTTTCAATTTTGGACCACTCTTTTAAAAATGACCTAATAAATATTCAAGTGTTAGAGTACCAGGCCAGCTATGTAGTTTCAGCTTATTCCTTGGTGGAACATATAGTACATTCAGTGCTATGACTTTTGTTTGCCATGGAATCTGATACAGAACTGCTCATTCTGAGGACAATTTTAGTTGTTTTGTCCTGTAATGGTGAGTACAGTTTAGAGGGAAAGGAGAAAAGGTGATCCAAGCCATTTTGGAACTGATAGGTAAAAGTGGCAATGAGAACAAACATGGCTCCTGTGAAAACAACTTTCTATGGTCTAAGGGCAACAGGAGCACTCAGGAGCACCATCATTTGTCTTCTCCAACAGTTCCACAGGGGAAGTGAAGGAAATGGAACCTGGATATGATTTCTAGGTCTTCCTAGCCCATGCCCTCCTTCAGTTCCCAGCAAAAGCAGAGCTTGGAAAATTAGGTACCATTGCAGGCCTCCAAAGTAGCTGGTTACTGTAATAGCTACATTTTAAAAGTAACATTTTGCTTTCCCCTCACACAGGGGCTTGCACAATAAAGACCCTTACTTGGAAGCAACTTAAATGTCAAAGTGGCTTGTGGCCAGATTACTTTTTGGACTGCCTTTTCTCACATGAGCCTGCCCACTAGTTATGATCAGAGGCTCTGCCCATAGTTCCACCCTTATATGAACTTAAATGGGTAAGAACACAACACAGATTTTTCAGTGGTGGATTAGATTCTTTATGGAGACCTACTTAAACCATTCTCTTTCAGTCTTCAGAGAGTTTCTGAAGACTTTAAAAAATGCATCTACTATTTGATTATAACCCCCAGTTGGTTGCTGGCTTTATAAACTGTCTATTTGTATTGCTCTTTGGTATCTTGAATTTTATTTTATTTTTCTTAACCTTGTTAGTCACTTTGGGTCATTAATAGTACTGTATATAGATTAATGTCTATTCTATGCTTCCCAATTTAAATTTCTGCCAATTTCTTTCAGAGATATCTTTTTCGGACCAAAGATCTCATTTGTGATCCCTTGTAACAGCCCCTAAAGAATATATCACATTTGAGAAAGGAAGATATTGGGCTCTGATGCTGAAGACTGGAACAAACTATATACCTTTAATACCATGCAGCACTTCTTGCAAAAGAGATTAATATGGACATTATTTCTATGCATCTGCTGTAGTTTTTTCTACGCAAAACTAACAGACCAATACTAACCATGGCTATGCCAAAGTAAATACCCTTGGCGTAAGTTGTATAATTAACATGAATTGGACTTGTTAATTACAACTAGCTTAAGTCACACTGATTTCAATGGTTCTACACTGGATTTAGTCTACAATTTCCTTAGTGATGTTGTTTAAGTATTTGTAAGCCACCATCAGAATTCATTTTTTTAATTAATAAAGCAGGATATCATTGTTAGCATAAAAGCTTCATCAATGCTTAGCCAATAAACTGAATATATACACACACTATGGTTTGGATCCAATTTCAGTATGTGCAACTTGATTAACAGAAGCCACAACTCCCCTGCCTGCTTACTCCAAGGCAGCACCCACATCCCTCTCAATGGTACAAGACAGGAAAGCACTACTGAATGGGTTGAGCTGTGACAGAAGGCAGGATTGGGAATATGTGAAGATTGGAAAGAAGTACCTTCTGTGAGTGGAGTTCACTTCCTCCTAAGCTCAGAAAAAATCCTGAGAATTCATACTGACCTATTGGCCTGAATCTAGTTAGGCATACCTACTAAATCTACTGAAATCAATGGACTTTATTCAGCATACCTAACTCTGCATTGGATTTAGGGCACTGATGCAAAATGCTAGATCAGTACAATTCAAAGTGGTGGCTCATGGATCAGTGCGAGTCCACAAGTCATTTAGCTGCCTGTCTGCAAAGAGGTTCCAGGAAAGAAACACTTCTAGCCAATGGGCACAAATATGTTACCCGTCCTTGACACATTGGGGAAAATAACCTGCTAGTGCAGCAAATCATGCAGGTAGAGAAGCACTGTTCTAGGTGACATAGCCTTATTACAAAGAGGCAATTTTTAGTGTACATGTTAGCGTGCTTAATTATAGGTTTGGAATGTCCTGGAGGAAAAAATGAGGTAAAGGAATATTTGGAGGTGTTGGTGGGATGAGCGTTAAGCATTCTTTCCTACCATGCCAAATTTTCCCTTTTGAAGCCATTTTTATTTTCTAAGAAAACAGGCATCAATGCTCAGCTCCACACATTGACAAATTAACACACAATTGGCCCTTTCAACTCTCACAGCCCCTTGCAGGATGCATTCTTCTAGACAGTCTAAACATGAGTATGACCTAACTACTCATGAAAGTATTTGAGTCTGTAAAACACAAACATGTACAGATTCTTTTGGCTTGTCAGTAATTCTCTTTCCAAAGATGGGACAAAAAGAGAACTTCTATTCAACTCTAGAAGAACTTATAAGCACAAATCTTTCTATATGAAAATTTCCAATAAAAACTGCTTGAAATGTGTGTTCTAGTATGTTTTTAGATTGTAAAATTGTCTGTTTAATTTTTTTTTAAGTGCTTGAAATATAAGAGAAGAAAATATGCATCTGGCAACAGAAAATGTAAAAGATTTTTTCATTGATTTTTGAAACAAGAGAAACCTTCCAAAGGCATCTCAACTAAAAGAGCCAAAAACAAATGTAAGATGAGCTACAGTATATTACAAAGAGGGCTAGAGAGCCAGTGTGGTGTAGTGGTTTGAGTGTTGGGACTACAACTCTGGAGACCAGGGTTCAAATCCCCACTCTGCCATGAAAACCCACTGGGTGACCTTGGGCAAGTCACACACTCTCAGTCTCTGAAAATCCTGATAGGTTTGCCTTAGGATCACCATAAATTGGAAACTACTCCAAGACACACAACAAGACATTTGCATTATCCCTTTCTGAAAGCACTGTAAGCCAGCACTTTCAAAAGTGGTGGTGTGAACCAATAAGCTGTCTGCTTCTGGTCTGTGTTGAGATACCAGCAAAGAAACAGTTGGAATCAACGGGCACAAATATGAAACCAGTCCCTAGCACACTTGGGGGAAATAAACCTGTTTGTTCCCCATATCAGATAGTGTAAGGACTGCTCTGAGTAACCTAGTGCCTTCCAGATGGTTTGTACAATAAGATCCTTAATTCCTAGTCATTAGTCATTCCCTGGTCATTAGTTCTCTCAAGTTACTTGTTGCTATATATTTTATTATTGCATGAATAAAGAAAAAGATGTGAAGTAATTTGCCTTATCTTCAGCTCTTAAATATTTGATTTGGATTGTGCTTGTTATCTAATGTCCTGTCAATAAAGGACAAATGACTGACAAGGGCAAATTACTGATAGTATACATATCTATATATTGAATCCACCAGGAATGTATTCAGTGTCTCTGGCTGTGCTTAAGGTTGCAAATTTCTATCTATACTTACTTGGGAATGATCCCCACTGAACATAGCAATACTTCCTTCTAAGGAGACATGCAGTACAATACTCTCATTGCATCAGTCGGATTGGTCTGCAAGTACAGTATTTACAACTGCCAAGCTGTTCACAGCTCAGTAACACCAGCCGTGATTTTATGACCCACCAGGGGCTTAGTAAATCTCACATGAAGGTAAGCTGAAGAAATTGGTATATTTAGTCTGCAGAAAATAAATTTGGGGTGGAAATGGACAGCAATGCATTAACACAGTTTTCATATACAGTATTTAAAAGGCATCTGCATAGAACAATTTTTTTAATCCTCTTGCTACAGTTGGAGGTAGAAATGAGTTTCACATAGCACGAAATGTGAGACAAAACAATACAAAAGCACCCAAGATTTAAGCAAAGGCTATGAACTGTCTGCAGCTGATGAAGAAGCTCTATCCTTTGCAGCAGTGATGGGGCACCTTTTGCCCTCAATGTTTTGGACTTCAAGTCCCATGAAACCCAGCCAGCAAAACCCATTGCCAATGGGAGTTGTCCTCCAAAACAATGGGAAGGCCAAAGGTCCTCACCCCCTTCTTGAGTTTTCAATGAGAAGCATCCTTAGAGAAGAAATGGGATTTCATCCCATAGTAGTACATTTCCCTAGCTATTTTTTCCAGTTCCCTCTGTCTCTCGCTTTGCATTCATCTACATTCCTGGCAAGGTCGCACCAATGCTGAACTGAACAGTACAGTATTACTACTAGAAATGTTTCTATCAGTAAAATAGGAAGTGTTGATGCCCTGTACTACTGCATCACAATAACACGTTTAGATTAGCATGTAATTAAAGTTAACATGGAATACTGATACTAGGTTGTTAAGAATATCACTGAGAAACTATATAATGTGCTTTAAGTATTTAGAAAGGGAATTAAAATCCCCTTTTCTAAGAAAGTGTTTTATGTTCCTAATTTTGGGCACTAATCTATCAGTGTACCCTGAGGTCCCTAGAAATGTCTCATCTATTCTGCCTACAACTGACCTAATGTTTCTGTCATCTATAAAATTGCTTCCTGTATAATCATGATGCCAACATTTCCTCCTTGTGAGGCTGTTAGCAGCATCTCTTTGCTCTTTAGTATGACAGTCACCATCTAGTCTCTCGAGACTTGCATACACGAAACACCCTTCTAAATTCTATTCATTATATTACTCTTTGGAAATGAATCAAGAATTCTTATAGAAATGTTTGTTGCAGTTTATAACCCACAGTAACAGAGGTTGAGTTTAAAGTATCAGCCATATTTAGGTTTTCTGAATAGAACAGGAGCACATTCTCAGGTAGTACCAGGGTTTGGCGAGTCCAAGTGGAACCGCAGGTGATCCAGAATCCAGCACGCAGGCCATACAATTCTCATGCCGGTATAGGCAGTTAGGGTGGTGGTCTACAATTACCTTCTATTTAGAAATTACTGTCAGTGTAATTCTACACATATTTGTCCCATAGCAAGTCCCATGGAATTCAGTAGGCCTTACTAACAGGTTAAATGAATATGGCAGGGATTGGGATCAAACAGCCCTTCAAATGTTGTTGGGCTGCAACTCCCAGCATTTCTCATCACTGGCTATGCTGGAAGGCTCAACTACATGAAGGGTCACATTGTTCTCAATGGCATATTGAATGTGCTGCAGTTTAAGCTTAGTAACAGAGCTTTGTTCATGTTGGCAATCCTTTGCTTCTAGTCTGCCTGCAGTCCAATGTCATTTGAAGAGTGAATACAGAAGAAATCTACATGGATTTATCTTTCATGTATAGTATTCCATTTAGGACTCGAAATCTTTATTCAGCTATAAGACAAAGGTGTCTGCTGCACAACCCTTTTATAATAAACAAGGGAAGGGGGATTTCTGAATTCCAAACCAGAGAGTAATCCAACTACATGACTAATGTTTAATTCACCAAAAGACTTGTATAATTTTTCATTATATATTTTAGCGGGGCTTAAGTTAACATATAGAAGAAAGGATCCTGATAATTGCTGCCTTTCATTTCAAATAATAAATTACAAGTTATTTCTGTTTTTGATCTACTTACTGTGAGGAAGATGGCAATGCAAAACCTCAAGAACAGAGCATACCAACTGTAAAGGAAGTGCCATTGAATTCAAAGGGGCTTACTCCTACACTAAATTAGTATAATATTGTTGTTGCTGTTGTGTGCCTTCAAGTCGTTTCCAACTCATGACCCTAAGGTGGCTCTATCACAGGGCTTTCTGAGTAAGTGTGCGACTTGCATGAGGTTACCCAGTGAGTTTTCATGGCTGAGCAGGGATTCGAACCCTGGACTCCAGAGTTGTAGTCCCAGCACTCAAACTACTACACCACACTGGCTCCCTGTGTATAATATACTAGGGCCTATAAATCTTAAAGGCACCAGATCCCATCTGATCTTGGAAGCTAAGCAGGGTCAACCCTGTTTAGTACTTGGATGGAAGGACTGCCAATGAATACCACATGCTGTAAGATACATTTCAGAGGAAGGAACTGGAAAAACCACCTCTTGAGTATTCCTTGCTTAAGAAAAACCTATGAAATTCATGGGGTTGTCCAAGCTGACAAGTGACTTGAAGGCACGCACATGCACACATATATACACAGTCAACCAAAGGATACACTCCTATGATTATGTCCCTGAGAATAAGACCCATTTGGAAGCGGAATGTGTATCTAAACAAATGTACATAGGACGGTGCAATATTTACTTTTCAAATTCAAAACTAACTCCCAACTACTAGCCGTAACATGGCATTCATCCTTCACTGGTTATCTCTAGTCTACACTAGATTGATTTCAATTTATGGGTAAACACAGGAGATCAATGAGAGACAAACATGTTGGGAAACATCATTTTTTGAAGCCAGTAAGTGTGTAGGTCTCCTATGGAACCATTGGGTGGAAAGATGGCATTCCAGAAAACAGGACATGGGCATCCTACACACTAGGGTCACAATCCAGGAAAGACGTGGTGTAACACACCATATAATGCTGTTGCATTAATACAGATTCACATCTAGATACAATCACTTCTGTTAACACCAAGAAAGGCAAATACTTTTAATGACTATCTGTATCCAGCTTCAGTCCAACTACAACTGGTAGTTGGTGAATGGGCACCATGATGCTAGATCTTCTCTCAGCAACCTTACACACTAATGCAGATCAATGTGCAAACTGCTGTCGCTGATACAGTCTACTTACAGTGCTAAAAAAAAGCCATAGCACCTTGAGACAGCTCATTATAAACTGCAAATGAAGTACTGTAATTTTAAACATCACAGCAGTCATCAGGGAAAAGAGAAGTTTCTTGTTTTCTGCTACTGGCATGCAAAAGTGACAGTTCTTAGAGGAATTTTCCCCCCCAGTGGGAGTACCATAGTAGCTACACGGGCCAAATCCACGCTACACAAATAATCCAGTTTGGAATTCCTTCCAAACACAGCTCCTTCCTATGGAATCCTGAGATTTGTATGTTGGTGAGGCACCAGCACTCTTTGGCAGAGAAGGCTAAAGATCTTGTAAAACTATAGATCCCAGGATTCTATAGGAAGGAGCAATGGCAAATAATCCAATTTCAAACTGGATTATTTGTGTAGTGTGGATTTGGCCATCAAATATTTTCAAGCTACTGATGTGGGAATACTACAGAATTAGTAATTTTATTCTAGTACCAGAAGTACCATATAAGAAATTATGAGCCTATATATAACTGTGGCAACCACATGCAACTATAAAATTGATACTTAGGAAGAAAGTGATGCTTGTAAATGAATATTAAGGCTTAATGAAATTATACACCAAACCATGGCTGCACTAACCAAAGTTTAGACCCCAAATCATGATTTGAGCTTATACAAATAGGCAAAACATGGCTACTTGTCTGGTTTCATTTTCTGTTTGCTTGGCACTTAACTTCCCTCTCCCTCCATGGTGAAGTAGCTTTTGGAGACAGAGCAATGGCCACATCTGTAGTTTATCAATTCAGACACTATCCAGAATCATAGTTAGGACAAAACACTGTTTGCAGACCATGTATTCTATGTTTGCTTTGCCATCCTAGCATGATAAACTGTTTGTACATTCAGGCATCAGGCCAGTATCTACGAAAGCTCTCTTAACTGTGCCAGAGCATGATGTTTGAAAGGAACCAATGAAGCCATTAAGGAAATTATGTTAAGAGTCTGCTATGGAAAGGCTTCTTGAAAGTCACTCCTGTTTGTAACTTAAGTACTAGTTAGTTCTATTACGTATGATGCCTGTGACCCCATTGATCTCTCCACCCTGACAGAGAAGAAATTTACCAAAATAAACAGAATATTTCAACTCATTTCCATAAACTGAAAAATAGGCTGAACCTGAAAAGCCTCACACATATGTGCCACATATCACACACATGCAGGCACAGGAACATCAACAGTATTTATTTAAAATATTTTTTTACCATGGAAATCTCGTTTTTAACCAGTATTTCCCCCAAGAAAATAACATCAGAATTCTCCATCTGAATACCAGTTACACTTCAGCCATTCCAAAACAGTCTTTAGGTTTTCAAGTCTCACGTTTGCTCATTTAGTGAACACCACTGTCCATTTTTAGATCAGATTTATTCTTGTCATTCTTCACAGAGTAGATGAAATAGGTTAAGGTGTCCTTTTCATTCACTGGAATAGTCCGAAAATGACATCCAATTATCTGTAAGAAAAGTTGAGTTTCCATGAACATCAATTGTTATTATGCAGAGAAAGAGAGAGAGGGAAGAGGTGCTTAGCACACTTACACTGTGGCCTTTCTCCAAAGAATAGCGGTTTTCCCCTTCTGTAACATATAAATTATCATAATAGCACAGAAGACTAAACTAGCCCAATTCAGTAATTTTGCTAAAATGCCCAAATACAGGGCACAAGACAATGGTGCAACTATTTCCATTTAAACGCAAACAAGGAGGTTTCAACTCACTTGACTGAGCACTTCCTGGTTTCTAACAAAAGAAGAAACATTTTTCTGCTAAGCAAGAGAGGCTTGTAAAATATGTACATGCATACATATGCACTATACAGGTGAGTTCACATGCTTAGTATATCTACAATTATGCTGTTATCAAGTTTGTTTAGAAGCAAAAAAATCTGAAATAAATGTGGATGTATTAAAGGCTACAAAAAATAAAAGATAGGAAACCTCTTTCTCTCCTTTCTTTTTGGTTAACCTACTCTTGATAGAATAATATACTTGGAATTCTGTATACTTAAGCAGCCAATCTTTTTTTGCGGGGGGGGGGGGAAGAGGGATTGAATTTGAAAATAGCTCTTTGAAAACACCCCCAAAAGCAAAATTTAAAGAAAAAACAACTTTGATGCACTCTTTCACTTACAAATAAGCTGGATAAAATTGTCATGTGACTCCTTCCTTATCCCTGCCTCATCTGTCTGGATCCACAGTAACTTATACTATCTGAGACAAGACAATTAATGGAACAGGCTGCAAATGTAGGCACAGCATTTCAGTACCTGCACTTTTATTTTCCAATCATTCCCTCTTAATTCTTAACAATGGATTTGATTTTCCATTATTGCAACATACTGAGCTGACATTTTCCATTAGTTTTCCAATGTCTCTCCTTATTTCTCTTCTGGAGGTTTAAACAGAATTCAAAGCTCACAAACCTGTATGTGAAGGCAGCACTACTTCCCTCTGTATTTATCACTTACAGTTACATTGACCGTCACCTGTCATTCTTTTGTTCATTCACCAAATCTGGAAGTATTCTTTGAATGTTCCTGTCAACCTAGCATTTTAGCACCCCAAATTGTGTTCCATCTGTAATCCTGTAGCATATAGTTACTAAGATGTCCCTCTGTAATAACTTGGATTTACTTCCATGTACATATTCACACAACTGAAGTCTAACCTTATTGGAAAGCTGCACTGCCATCAACATAAAAGAGTAGAAAGGCATTAGGCCAGAAATCTGGTAATGAATTAGCAGAAAGAGAGGGAAGTAAGAGTCAACAGACAAAAAGAACGGCTCCCTCAGCATGCCAAAGTCTGAGAGCTGCACTTCAGGACAGTCATAGCATATAGCACATCTAGTTTTTTTACTCAAATAAAAATAAATGGAATTACACATACTTCAACAAGCTGTGCTTTGTTAAGTCCTGGTCTTGTCTGTAACTTGAAGTGCCTTTTGTATCTTCTTAGTGTGTTTACTTGCAACTGGAACAGATCAACCTGGAAAAAAATAACACAATTTTTTTAACCCAATTACCGGTACCAGCCTACATTATTTTATTGTGCAAATGCTACCTGAAAATTTGTGTGATCCCCACCCACCGCTTTGCCTTTTCTGTAATGTGCAGCAGCACATGGCTCTGTCACATCGCAGAGTTTCTACACCAGCACCAGCTCCTGCAACCTGTGGCAGACTGTATGTTTTGCATGGCTAAGGTTCCAGTTTCAGTCCCCAAAAACTCCAGTTGAAATCCCTCACTTACAGAAGCTGCCAAAAGCCTGCTTCAGCCCTTTGTGAAGTGCTGTCAGAATACACAATACAATCCCAGATAAACCAGTAGTTATGACTCAGCATAAGTTTCATCTCTAATGACTCACACCATCCAATATGACAGTGGAAGAAGACACTATATGAATACATTTGTAACAACAGAGTATGGGGTTGTCTAAAGAGTGAAATAAAACCTCATGGAATTCGCTGGGAAAACGATCTGTCTAAATAGGATCCCACACCAATCCACAGTATTCAGAAGGAGGGGGAGCCAAAACGGCAAAAACAATACAGGATAAGCCTTCGTAACTTTTCCTGTAGTTTTCTAAAGGCAATAAATGGGGTGGGGTTTTTTTGTTTGTTTTGCTATTCTTTTAAGGTGAAAAACTGCTCTATCACTTCAACGTACCTTAGATGACTTTTTTTTTAAGTTAGGCGATGGCGAAGAACTTAACGTGAGTAAATTGCTCGTGACCACCATCTGGTATGTGAAGCTTATGGGGCCAAAAACACTGTTAAGACATATCACTGCCTCTGCTGTGAAATGCCACTACTACTCTGGTTTTTTCCCCCTTATATAGATGGGCCCTTAGTACATGTCCCAGCACTAGCAATGGCCTTTACAGAAACATTTGCAAAGTCTCAAGTATACACTTGTTCAACAAATGCTTCCTGTTGCTGGGAATCACTTCTATTACGAGAACAGTTTATTCCCCCAAACAACTGTTGTTTACGCCTTCACATCTCCAAACACTTCTATTCAAGAATAAAACATAAGTCAAATAAACAGATCCAAGAGCAAATCAAACCTGAATTCACACTAGAATACAAACTGAATAAAGTAAGATTATTGCACTGTGGATGCATTGTAAAATCACTTGATTCATTAGAAAAGACAAAAATGCTACGTAAAGTTGAAGGCTGTAAACAAGAGGAAGGGCGTTACACAGGTGGATTGACTCCATAAAGTAAGCCATGGCCCTGAGACTGCAAGACCTGAGCAAGGCTATTAATAGCACAGTGTCTTGAAGGTCTCTCCCCATTGGGTCACCATAGGTCAAAGCCAAACAAACAAACCCTAAATATAAGTAAAATCATGTGAACGTAAATAAAATCATAACAAACGTAAGCTGGCATCCTGTTGGTTACATCAAATCAGACTAGAAGCATTCAATGGTGAATTAACACATAGGTAAACCTCATTAATTTAATGGGCCTACTCTAGTCAGGACTAACAACAGGATTTAGGCTATACAGTCTTATGTGAGATTCAGTAATTAATGGCCCAGTCATCTAGTTTTGAATAAAATATTTCCCCCCAAATACTGTATAAGAAGTGTGTCTACACAGAAATTAATTGTTAATTTACCTCTGGAGTGTCAACATCTTGTACTGGTGAATCACCATCATCGTCGCTACCTTTTCTCTTTCTTCTGTTCCGGACACTTTGAATTAAGTTTTTGTGGAAATCACAAATGTAAAGATGCCTTGCCTAAAGGTGTAAAAAAATAGGTTTACTATGAAGAACACTGCAAAATGTTTGGTCATTTCAATTTACAAGCTATTCCAAAAGACAATCAACAAATGTACAGCAAGAAAACCAACTGACATTAGCCACAAACACATTTGATTGCATCCAAACTTGCCTGAGAAAATTTGGTGTGTTGACTGATTATAGCAGTGCAACCGCCTTGATTCAGGAAATGCCCTTTACAGTTATCTGACTCCCACTGGCCAAGTAAACACTACCAGTGTTTTTGTTTTTGGTGTTTTAAAATTTTTTTTACACAAAGCCTTTTTCTACAGGAAGATAGGGTTCATGATACTGGAGTAACAAAAGTCAAGTTTTTTTCCCCTCTAAATAAAGAGTTCGGTTTTCTCAATACTCAATCACTTTGTGACTTCCAATACAATTTAACATGTCAAAGGTCAAATGCAGCATTTCCTACCTCTTAGGCTATTATGTCTGTTTGGATTAAAAATCCAGTACCTAATGACCCACTATGATGATGCTGTAAGCAGCAGTACTCATTTTGACAAGATGCATGAATGTGGGGGTAAATTAATACATGCATATGCAAAACTGGGATTCCCTATTTTAACTCCAAAAAAGCAAGTCCCAGCCAGAACACATTAACAAGGTAACTCTAACCATATTTACTTGTCCCACTGTATCCAACAGGGATTATCGCCTAGAATGTCTTTAGAACTGCCCATCAAGACTTTAACCCCAAACCCATTTGCTAGAGGACAAGTCTCTTTGCCACACTTTGCCAAATGTGGGAGCAAAAACGCACAAGACTGGACGCACAGGGTGCGCTATAAGTCTCCCATACTCTAAATCAGAATGCAGAGAGATCCTAACTAATATCTGGAGACAAACAAGACTAAAGTAAAAATCCACCCCACCCAACCGGTGCGCAAAAGCTGCTCCTTCTTCCCCTGCCCGTTCGATTATTGCTAATAGATCCGCCGCCACTGATCAGCAACCTGCCCGTTGCGGCTCAGATTTAAACCCCGCACTTTTCCAACTGCGTCAGTCCCATCAAGCGAGGCCATCCAAATCCTTGTTCGTTCCGGATTAGAAAGCACAAGTATGCACGAGACATTAGGGAGCCATAAGCCGGCAGACAGCGATCTACTCCGCAGGTTAACGTGCTCTGACTTTCGGAATGTCTCTTGCATTAAAAGAGGGGTGTTGTTTTTCTCTCCCTTCCCCCACCCCCCACAATTCCTTTAACATGAACCACCGGGCCGGGGGGGGGGGGCCGACGGATGCCCAGCCTTAGTTTTGTAGCTTGCAAAAAGGGGGCTGGAAAATGCTTGATGGCTGCCGGGGGGGGGGGGAGAAGACGACACCGCGGCGAGGTGGGACGTGCAACACTGCAGCACGAGGCGGAGCAGGCAAAAGGGCTGCCCCTTCTCCGGAGAAACAGAAGCACTCCATGCAAAACATACACACACACCAGGCTCCCCACAATCCCCAGAGCCACACAACCCCCGCCCCCACGATCAGTGCAGAGACGCGGACGCAATAAAACAACCAACACACTCGCAAAGCAAAGCAAGTGGCGGGTGGGGGAAAGAGGCCGGCGCAAGAACAAGGGGGAGAGGAGGGCTGGAGGCAGGAAAAAGGAGGCAGCAGCCGCCCAACACAAAGCCCGGGTTTTGTTTTGTTTTTTGCACCGTCAGCCAAGCAGCCGACTAACTGGACGCCCAGGGCGAACCAAACAGAAAGGCGAAGAAAAAGAAGGTCAGGGAGCCCTCCTGCAGGCGCCCCCGGTCCAAGGGTGCAAGGAAGGGGCTGGGAGGAAGGAGAGACCCCCCGGCTTTAGGGGAGCCTTTATCCCAGCCAGCAGACGCTCCGGCACCCACAAATGCACCTTGGAGCCCTGTCTGCCTCCCTCGCGAGGAAGGCACCCTTGACTCTGGAGGGCTGCGGAAGGGGGGTCCTCGCCCCTCCGGGCCACGGAGGAATTTTCCAGAGACTGACACAGGCCAGGTCGTCTCCAAATCGGCGGGGGAGAGGAAGGGGGGACGTGGAGCCCTTGGCTTTCGAAGGAAAAGCATCTCTCTCTTTCATACGTACGCACACACACTCTTTCGCTCCTTCTTTCCTTCCCTCTGCCGGGCTGGCTTTTGTTCCCTTCCGCTGCCTCCACTCTCCCACCCCCAGTTTGGAGGCTGGTGTTGCGGCCACACGGCGAAGCGGGGCGGGGAAGGAGAGCGGAGGCGGTGCGCAAAGGGCAACCCCCAAGAAGCCCGCAACCAGCCCCCCGACACACACACACACCCCCGCACTTACGCTCTTGTCCAGCTCGATCTTCACCTTCTTCTGCGAGATGCTCTTCTGGATGCGCTTGCTGAAGCTGGCGTTGCCCGCGGCTCGGCTGCACCGCTCGCCTTCTTCCCGGAGGCAGCACAGCTGGCCGGCGCCGGGCCCCGCAGCCCCCGGGGGAGCCGAAGAGCCCCCCACCACCACCGACGACGACGAGGAGGAGGAGGAGGCCGAGGCCGCCGCAGCCGACGAGGCCACCCCGAGCCCGGCCGGGGGCGGCGGGAGCGGCGGCGGGGGCGGCAGGACTTCCACCGCCGCGGCCGCGTTGGCCACCACGGCGGGGACGGCGGCGGCTTCTCCCCCGCCGCGGGTGACGTCGTCGGGGCCGAAGCCGTTCATTGATGGGGGGGGGCCGCTGGTTCTTCTTCTCTTCCGCGCTGCCTGGAAAGTAAAGTCCCTCAACGGGGCGGCGGCGTTGCTGCTGCCCTCTCGCCACGCTCTTCCGACGCCGCCTCCGTCCTCCTTTTGTCCGGAGGGGAGTGGAGGAGGGAAAGGGAGACGGGGCGGCCGAGGAGGGGAAGGAGGCAAAGGGAAGGGAAGGAAGGCGCCACGGGGGCCACCCCCAGCCCCGCTCTTCCCGCTTCTTTGGGCCGAGCTTGCCCGCCGAGGAAAAGGGGCTCCCGCCTCAAGTCCGGCAGCCAAATTTCCAACGCACCGCTCTGGGTGAGCCAAGGAGGAGGAGGAGAGGGACAATCACCGCATCCCCTCCGCTTCCCCGCAGCCTCCTCGGGGTAATTCGGGAAAGCCCAGGCGGGAGCCAGGTCAACTCCTGCGTGGGCTCCTTCCCTCCTGGCTGGCCACGCGTGGCTCGGGCTGCTGCTGCTGCTCCCGCCGCCTCTGCCTCCGCAGCCGTCTCCCCATTGCAGGCAGCCCCACTCTGCCCCAGCTCTGTTTTCTTCTCCTCTTCCACTCCCCCCTCTCCCGCCGCCCCGCCACCTTCCCTTCCCTCGGTGTGCATGGGAGTTGTAGTTTCTTCTCCCCGCCTTGGCTGAAGGAACCCACCACGCAGAGACTACAAATCCCGAAATGCACCGCCGCGGGAGGAAAAAAAAAGCACCCGGGTGAGGTGTATTTACAAAGCGGCGACTTTGCAGCCTTCTTGCCCGAGCGCGCGCAGGCGGGCCATTTTACTGGTCGTGGCGAGAGAGAGAGAGAGACTTGCAAGTTACACGTGACAAAGGGGGGGGGTCCCACACTCTTTTCTCCACCCCTATTAAGAACACGGAAGAGGAAAAGCGTGAATCAAACCCTCGCTCGACTTGCAATGTTTGCATTGATGCAACAACCTTTTGCACCTTTAAGGACGGCGCAAGGCAGCCCCACTCGCGGAAGGGAGCCCGTGGACAACAACGTAGTGACACCGGAGGCGGCGCTTCTGGGTCCTCCTCCCCTCTTTCGTGCAGCCGTTGGTCTTTGAAATCGGGGGGAAAAAGTTGAAAAATGGAGCAGCTGCCTCGGTCTGCGGCAGCAATCTGCTCTTCTGCGCTGCCACCCTTTTCCATGACAGTGCAAAACCGAGCAAACGCCTGACGTTTTTTTTAAAAAACTTTTTATTAAGAATCACAAGTAATCACATTATAGAAGCATATGGGTCTCCTCAATGAACAAAACATCAGAAGGATTGATAACATGGCATACAGGAGGCATCATCTTCCAGTCTGCATTCATTTGACCTTGCTTGCTCCTTCCCCCCCCCCCCCAGGAGTCCAAAACTGAGACAAGCAGGCACATCCAGATAATGAGAAGAATGGGATCACTTCTGCAAACAATCAGTCAATGTATCCGAGAAGCCTCAAGAGAAAGTGTCAAGCCACAGAGCACTTTGAGTCGCTGGAGTTCAAAGCTGATGTGTACCCTCCTTTATGTAGTCAATAAACATAGGCCAGTCTGAGTAGAATGTGTCTTTCCTTTGTCCAGAGCAAAAGTTCATTTTAGAGGATAGTTTTTCCAATAAACAAGATGTCTATATTCTATTACTGCTGAGCATCCAGGGAGAAATCACCTGTCTTCCCCTTTTTAGCAATTTCAAGACATGCAGCCATTAACAAAAAAAGAATCAATTTTCTATGTTGTAAATTGCTATTCTTACTTATAAATAACGGGAGTAGAAGAAGAGGAGGACAGAAAGGCTGTGAGTACATGTGTCTTCAAGTCACCTGCTAACTTATGGCAACTCCATGAATTTCATAGGGTTTTCTTAGGCGAGGAATATAGTCAACCCATGGAATATAGTCCATGAATTCCATGTCTTGAAAATATTTTTAAGAAAATTCCAAGAAGCAAACCTTGATTTTTCCATTTTATATAAAGGATACCATTTTACTATCCCATTGTATATAATGGGACTTGAGTATCCACGGATTTTAGTATCCACGGGGGGGGGGGGATCCTGGAACCAACTCCCAGTTGATCCCAAGGGCTCACTGTACTAAGAGGTGGTTTTGCCAGTTCCTTCCTCTGAAATACAGCCTACAACACTTGGTATTCATTGGCAGTCTTCCATCCAAGCACTAGCTAGGGTTGGCTTTACTCCCTGTTGTTTGGGGCTTCGTATTGTTGAAGTGTACAAGAACAGTGGTTCTTAACCTGGGGTCCAGGGGCCCCCAGGGGTCCACAATGTCTTCACAAGGGGTCCATGAAGGGTTGAAGGCTGCTTGGCCCACCTCCTCCCTGCAGTAGTAGCGGCCCCATAACAGGAGCTAAGGCAAAGGCTGGCTGGCTGGCTGGCTTGGCCTGCTCATTGCCATTCAATCTATTCCAGCTAAAAAGTTGTAGGAAGAAGCAGGAGAAAAGTCTTCCCTCCTCTTCCTGTGCCTCTGAGGGAAGGTTTAATGGATGGTGTATTATTATTAGGTGTTATTGTTTTTCCTTCGGAGCATCATGGGGTCTCCTTCCTTGGAGGTCTTTAAACAGAGGCTGGATGGTGATCTCTCAGGGATGCTTTGATCGTGATTTCCTGCATGGCAGGAGGTTGGAGTGGATGGCCCTTGTGGTCTCTTCCAACTCTACAATTCTGTGATTCTATGAAATCTTGAGTTAAGTCTTGGGGGCCCACGGAAACAAAAGATGTTTAAAGGGGGTCCCTGGCAAAGAAAAGGTTAAGAGTCACTGTATAAGAACATTCAAGACTAGGGGCCTTTAAGCTTGGCACTCGCTCAGTCACTTATAGGAAACATTTTTCTTCCTTCTTAGGCTCCTCACCCAGGACATACTCATGCCAGACTCCTTTTTCAATGACAGCACAAATATATTCCCTCTGCCCTGCCAAAGGTGCAAGAATTAAATATAAAAAGGGTTTTTTAAAAAAAAGAAAGAAGAAGAAGCCTTGAGATTTTTTTTTCATTAGCATGGGAAAACAGCAAAAAAAAAAACAACGCCCCTAGGGAAGAGAGATATTATTGTGAGGAAAGGTTACAACGTGGTTAGCCTAGGAAAAAGACATGATGGAGGTAGACATTATGGACTCTGGAAAGTGGATAGGCCTACAGTGGGGAAACAGCTGATACAAGTACTTCATTAACAGGAGATTGAGTAAAGACAAAAGGAGCTACTGCACCAACACAGCAGGTAGTCAAAGCCTTGATTTCTCCTATCACAAGATGTAAGTTCTGCCACCTGCTTGAATGGCTTTATAAAGGAATTTATGCAGTTTGATGGAGGATAAGGGCATACATAGATACTACTGTAGTTACAGTGACAGCCAGCCTCATGTAGTGGTTTGAGTGTTGGACTCTGAAGACCAGGATTCAAATCCCTGCTCACTCATGGGAATCTACTGGATGACCTTGGGTAAGTCATAATCTATCAGCTTCAAAGGAGGGCAAAGGCAAACCCCTTTCGAACAAACCTTGCCAAGAAAACTCCATGATAGGGTTGTTATAAGCCAGAAATGACTCGAAGGCACTCAACAACAACTAGTTACAGTGGTTATGTATTAGTCAATATTCTGTATGGTTTTAGAATAGCAGAAAAATGTGCCTGCATAGTTACACCACAGTTGTGGATCCCATAATTGCACAACTGGATTGTTCAACAGGTGCCAGGGCCTTGAATTTACCTGTTGCACAACATTTGATTCACTCCCCACCAATCAAGTCAGAAGTGAGAGAGGGTTACATGTGCTTCAGAAATTACTGCCTGCATTAAAGACTGTGCTTATATAGCCTCTAATGGTTTTGCTGCTGCGTGGTGCCCCGAAAGGGTTGTGGCTTATCTCTAGTATCTGAGGCAGTAGACTGCTGTGCAACAGAAGAGGAAGGGTGCCATTGCATCAGTATACTTTTTGTGGATTTCCCCTAAACATCTGGTTTTCTGATGGGTGAACAGAATGCTGGGATAGGCTTTGGAGATCTTGCCTGGCTCTTACTATGTTCTAAATCAGTGGCTCTTAACTTTTTCTTTACCAGGCACCCCTTTAAATATCTTTTGTTGCTGGGGACCTCCAAGACTTAACTCAAGATTTAAAATCATGATGATGACGGTGATAGTAACAGTAATAATACAATTACACCATCCCTGAAACCTTCCCTCAGAGGCACTGGAGAGGGAGGGGAGACTTTTCTCCAGCTTCTTCCTGCAAGTTTGTGGCTGGAGTGGATTCAATGGCGATGCACAGGCCCAGCCAGTGAGCCATCCTTTGCTTTGGCTCCTGTCACATGGCTGCTCCACTGGGGAGGGGGAAGTGGGCAGAGCAGCCTTTAAGCCTTCACAGACCCCCTGCGAGGACATCACGACCTCCTGGGGGTCCACAGGCCACAGGTTAAGAACCACTGTTCTAAATTGTTTTGTTGGAAGCAGAACAGTTCTTAAATTTCTATGGTTTTATTAAATCCTTTTTCTTTTAAAAATACAGGTTGACCACCGTATCTATGGGGAATACGTTCCAGGACACACACACACACACACACCATGAATACCTGAAACTGTGGAACCCTATTATTTTCAATGATATGAATGCTGGAAGCTGACCATAGAATTGTATTGGAGAACCTAGAAATGCCTAGAGAGAACTTTTTTTTCTGATGTGGATAAGTGAAACCATGGATACCGAATCTGTGGATGTGGGGGTCAACTTGTATAGCTATATGGCCGAAGAGACTATTTAAATGGAAACACAAAGCAGTATGAAGGAAGGAAAGGAGAAGTTGGTTTACAAGACAACTCAGTTGGTGTCTACTGACAATGTCATAATTTAAAATGAGAAGCCAAGCCCCAGTTCTGTGCACATTGTATTTACTATTTCAATCAGTGGGTCACTCAGTAAAGATCTTCAGACTCCTCTGAGGACAGAACATTAGGTCACCATATGATGGGGATTTCAGAAAACACCACCACTACTTCCCATTTTCCATCAAGATTATCTGTCTGAAGGCAGGAAGAACTTGAAAACCGTGTGTTGAAAAGTGGACAAAGAAGATAAAAATGTTTTGTACAGCAACCTGCAAAACAAACTGATGGCACTGAAATTAGCCTATATTAGTTTGATCTACAGTCATCCTTCCACATTTGTGGGTTAAGCATTTGAGGATTTGATTATTCATGGATTATTGTATTTGCTACTGCTTCTGCTGCCCTATATGCAACTGAAAAAATATGTCAACTTCCACCAGATGTTGACCATAGAATTCTGCTGGAGGACTTAGAAATGCCTAGAGAAATGTTCTCTCAGGTTAAAAAAAATAGTGTTTGTGATCATATGCAAAAATCATTATATGCAAAGGGCCCTGAAACAGATCCCTCTTATAATATGCAAGCCTGTATTCATGTTTTTTCCATTTTTGCAGGGATCCTGCACCCCTGACTCCCATGAAAGTTGAGGATTGACTGTAATTACGTATAGATGTGAAAGGTACTATTTAGCTTACCAAATGCCTTCAAAATATACTACAGTTGTCCCTTCATATTCACTGGGGTTTGGTTCCAGGACCCCCCATGGATACCAAAATCCATGAATACTCAAGTCCCATTATATGTAATGGCATAGCAAAATGGTGTCCCTTATATAAAATGGCAAAATCAAGATTTGCTTTTTGGATTATTATTTTTTAAAAAATATTTTCAAGCCGTGAATACTTAAATCCATGAATATTAAATCCGTAGATACGGAGGGACAACTGTATATATGAGTAACATCTTTTCAAAGAAGACATTTTTAATATTTTTGCTTAAATATGAAGAATTTCAGCATTCCTCATGCTTCATTTTTAATATTTTGACTGGAAAAGTGTAGTCATGCCTTACACACCCACTTTGTAATATTCCTATTATTTGGCAATATTGAACGCTTCGCAAGGTCTGGGTAAACTGAGGCCAACTGAAAACAGGGTGAAGCAGAGGTTACCATAGTCTAAAGAAGATGTCCTGGAAATTTCCAACAGACACGCCCAAGATAGGATTAAGCGGATCCCCTTCCTAAACAAAGATATCAAGATGAAATGTGCTTATTCCTTCTTGGAAGCTCCTGGTAGTGAGTTACTCTCCATATATCAAAGAGTGACTAGAACATCCACCATCCCCGAAAACATCCTACTTCACACCTGTCCCTCTCCCCTTCTCCCACAGTAAGGAGGCGCCATAAGCCCGCCAACTTCAACATGTCAGCCATTAGTAGCAAATAACAACATCTGATTTCCTTTGGTCAATGGTTGGAAACCCTTTCAAGCATTGTTTTACACTCAAACACCCTTTCAGGATACAAAATTGGATATAAATATTAGTCCCAAATAACACCCAAGTGTGCACAGCTCTTCTGATACTATCACCCTGCTGGATTGCTGTGGCACCGTCAGAATCACATCCGAGTCTTCCCCACTAAACAAAACTCTGGTCTTTTGGACTGGTAAATATCACCCTTACTCCCTGAATCTATTCCTCTATCCCAGTTCTTCTGCTTTGATTCTTAGTTAGCCTTGTGTGGTTCTCTTGAGTGCATGCATGCTTGTGTGAATGTTTCTGTGTCATTTTCCAATAATTTTTTTTCAAAAAAAATCATTTTGAACTGGAGTCCCAAGCAGTTAGTATTGGTATACATAGGTACAAAAGTTCTGCAAGTTACCTGACCTCTCACAGCCATAACTATGAGCTAATGTTAATTCCCCAAACTAATACTGTAATTTTAGTGTCACACGTGGGTTCCCACAGACTCTCCCCCCACCACCACCACAATTAAGGTAACAACAGTAGGCTACCTCTTAATTATCTCCTGTCTGATTCAGAAGGTTGCAGATTCATTTAGCTCCCTTACTCTATTTATGGCAAGTTTAGTCCACTGAAACAACTGCACAAATCAGATACTTCCACTGTCAAACAAATCCAAACACATAATGAAAGATATTTTATTTTAAAAATTGAATATTTCTTTAAAGTAAAAGAAGAGAGTTGGAGGAAGGAGAAGAGGAAGCTCTGTCAACTGCACTGTGACCTAAAAGTACTCCAGCACTTCACAAATGCTGTAGAACAAAGAAGAGAAAGGTGTGTGTGGGGGGAATAACAAAGAGCGCCCATAATAGTCATGTGCAAGGGCCTTCTTGTGATATTTTCAATCTTGAACAGAGTTGCTACCTTCTCTGATTTGCCTTTCTTGCACTGCTTCTATGCCTTTAACAGCAGCTGGACAAGGCTACTGGGCCTTCGAGTTTTTTATGCCAATGGTACTTAAAGGGATGATTTATGAACCCGTGCAGTCCATGAACCATCAGCTGCTGGTACCTAGCAAGTTTCCAGGAAAGAAAGAAACAATTGTAGCCAATGGGCACAAATAAGGCATGCCGGGGATGCAGGGTGGGGTGGGAGATTTCCAGTTCCCTACATCTGATAGCATAAGCCGCAGTGGTGGCACTAGGGGTGTGGAGATGCTGAACTGCACCAAGTGACACCATGGGGGGGGGTAATAAATAGCACTGCTTTATGCTTTCTTCTAAACACACACACTGCAAAATACGTTTGCTAGTGAAGTATACTACTGAATCAATTGCTGAACTGTAAAGCTACATTCATGTAAATGTCATTAATTCAATAGGTCTACTCAGTCTGGAACTAACAATTGGATTAAGGCCAAGGATTAGGAAGATACAGTAATGTACGTTTTAAAAATATTACTCCCTCTCTCCACCTTTTGCAGCATCTTGCTTGATAAAAGACTGGTGATCCTGAAAGCATGTTGTACCTTATAAAGGTATTACCCTATTATTACCCTAAAGGTATTACCCTAATAATATGCTGTACGATCTGCAGTTTGACCCTCTACATGTTTACCTGGAAGTGAATGAGGACATATTCAAGGGAAACTGTGCATAACACAGCAGTCTTGCAGTCTAACAAAAATACAGTTAGAAGCAGGATATTTGTATATAAGTAATTGTTTGCTTTCAATATAATCAGTCCGAGGAGAGAACCAAGACATGAGGCATATCACTTACAATTTAATAATCACAGTATTCAATATGTGTAGAACCACTTTCTTTTTTTAACAAGTGTACATTACCACAAAGTTAATTGGAAAAATGACAATTTTTTGCCTTTGTGCTAATGTAATTATGGTGTCTAACAGTCCTGCAGTACATTTAATACTCACATCTTTTATATGTGATGAAGCTGTACTTAAAATTCCCTCCAGCTATATTGTCTGTCAGAGACTATTCTTGCCAGCAGCCAAACTGCTATTTTCAGTGGCCATATACTTGTGATTATCAGATGCTGGAGACATTAGGAGTTATATCACACACTATTGTGGTGATGCTTGCAGCTTATCTTCTAGATAATGATAACTGTGTATTGAAAACAGACTTTACTTTAAGTTCACAATTCACCTCAAATTAAAAAGACCTTAACTTTCACATGAATATAGGAGTGTATTCTTCCTTCTCTTTTGCTCATTCAGAATCTTCATTCCCATCCCTGTACACATTAAGTGCCACTACATTTAACTCTGATCTTAATTCATCAACATGGTAGATTTCCCATTTATCTCTGGATTCAACATTCTAACTGTTGATCTTAAACAGCTTATATTTTATTTATTTCTTTATTTATAACCAAGTTACTTTAGAAGCAATCTGCCCCAATATGGACTTGCCAGACTTATGACATGCTTCTAAGGCCTTCTCTCTGCCCTCCTCTCATGGGAGATTGTGCAGGTAGATCTGAAAGACAGGGTCTTCTCTTTAATCATTTTTTCATCATTGTGGATCCCACCCCAAAAATGCTTCAAAATATCAACCAGGCTCCTTTCATTGCACTATTTAGATTTGCTGTGAGTACCTTTTAACCCTCTGGATAATGTTAGACTGCAACTGCCATTATCCCTCATTATTAATGATCAACTAAAAACCATCCATATTGTGGCACCTCTCTCTGATGTCTATATGAGGTCTGTCTATTAAATAATGAGACTGATACAATAACCCATCTTTATATGTATTACAATTCTAATATTTGCCTCCTTCAATATACTTCCCATTCACATTCACACACTGATGCAGTCTTGTTTTCCAGTGGTTGAAGGTGGAGCTGATTAGTTTCTGTCAACTGTTTCAACAAATCTGCCATTTTCTTCTTTACTGCATCAATTGACTCAAACATCTTATTATAAGCACCAATTTCACTTTAGGGAAAAGAAAAAAAGTCACATGGTGCCAAATCTGGCAAATAAGGAGGATGTTCAAGTGTAGTAATGTGCTTATTGGCCAAAAACGAAACCATTTCCCCACAGTTCTGGCTTCCCCCACTCCCTCTCCAGCTCTCTCAGCTTTGTCAAAACTTCCTTAGAATAATACTGGTTCACTGTTCTGCCTTCTGGAATCCATTCTGCCAAATTACACCCTTGATGTAAAAAAAAAAAAAAAGCCCCAATGAGCATAGCTTTGAATGCAGACTTGCTTTGATGTGCTTTTTTTCATTCTTGGTGATGATGGTGTTTTCCAGTGCACTGACTGTCGTTTTGTCTCAGGATCACATTGGAAGATCCAGGTTTCATCACAAGTGATGATTTTTTGGAAAAGGTTTGGGTCTGCCTTAAGTTGCTGCAGAATGTCTGCATACATTTCCTTGTGGTGCTCTTTTTGCTCTGCTGTGAGAACCTTAGGGACCATCTTGGCACAAACTTTTCTCATGTTGAGATCCTCATGCAAAATTTTTCATCTAGTGTCTTTGTCAATGTTCACGGCTTCAGCTATCATTTGGACAATGAGTCAGTGGTCTCATAGAGTTGGAAGAGACCACAAGAGACATCTAGTCCATCCCCCTCCCCTGCAGGAATACACAATCAAAGCACTCCTGACAGATGGCCATCCAGCCTCTGCTTAAAAACCTCCAAAGAAGGAGACTCCAAGACAGCGTATTCCATTGTCGAACAGCTCCTACCATCAAGAAGTTCTTTGTAATGTTGAGGTGGAACCTCTTTTCCTGTAATTTGAGTCCATTGCTCCATGTCCTAGTCTCTGGAGCAGCAGAAAACAAGCTTGCGCCATCCTCAGTATGACATCCCTTCAAATATTTAAACATGGCTTTCATGTCACCTCTCAACCTTCTCTTCCTCAGGCTAAACATGCCCCGCTCCTTAAGCCACTCCTCATAGGGCATGGCTTCCAGACCTCCCACCATTTTAGTCACCCTCTTCTGGACACGTTCCAGCTTGTCAATGCCCTTCTTAAGTTGTGGTGCCCAGAACTGGATACAGTATTCCAGGTGAGGTCTGACCAAAATAGAATAGAGTGGCACTATTACTTCCCTCAATTGAGACACTATACAGTACTCCTATTGATGCAGTCTACAATCACATTTGCTGCCACATCACACGGCTGACTCAGATTCAGCTTCTGGTCCACTAAGACTCCTAAATCCCTTTCTCATGTACTGCTGTCAAGCCACATGTCACTCATCCTATATCTGTGCATTTAATTTTTACTGCCCTAGTGTAGTATCCTACATTTCTCCCTGTTGAAATTCATTTTTTTTATTTTATTTATTTAGTTAGTTATACCCCGCTCTTCAGCCACAAGGCTATCAGAGCGGCTTACAAACTGTTTTAGGCAATAGCTATTTACACATCTACACTGCACTAAACAGTTTCCAATGTGTGTTAGCTAATTGCCCCCACAAGCTGGGTACTCAGTTTACCGACCTGCAAAAGGATGTAAGGTTGAGTGAACCTTGGAGCATTTTGTTAGTTTTGGCCCAGCTTTCTAATCTGTTAAGGTCATTTTTAATTCTGATCTTGTCTCTGGGGTATTAGCTGCCCCTCCTAATTTGGTATCATCTGCAAAATTGATAAGCATGCCCTCTATTCTTTCATCCAAGTCATTTATAAAGATGTCAATAGAAGTATAGTGTCTAGATCAATGGAACTAATAGTGCCACTCTATTCTGCCTTGGTCAGACCTCACCTAGAATACTGTGTCCAGTTCTGGGCACCACAATTAAAAAAGGATATTGAGAAATTGGAGCGTTTCCAGAGGAGGGCAACTAAAATGGTGAAATGTCTGGAAACCATGCCTTATGAGGAAAGACTTAGGTAGCTGGGTATGTTTAGCCTGGAAAAAAAGACGGTTAAGGGGCGATATGATAGCCCTGTTTAAGTATTTGAAGGGGTGTCACATTGAGGATGTAGCAAGCTTGTTTTCTGCTGCTCCAGAGACTGGAACATGGAGTAATGGATGCAAGCTCCAGGAACAGAGATTCCACCTCAACATGAGGAGGAACTTTTTGACAGTAAGAGCTGTTTGGCAGTGGAACACACTCCCTCGGAGTGTGGTGGGGTCTCCTTCCTTGGAGGTCTTTAAACAGAGGCTGGATGGCCATCTGTCAGGGATGTTTGATTGTGTATTCTTGCATGGCAGGGGGTTGGACTGGATGGCCCTCGTGGGCTCTTCCAACTCTACAAATCTATGATTCTATGATTCTGTGTCCAATAGCAATGGGTCCAGGACAGAACCCTGTGGAACCCCACTGGTCACTTCTCTCCATGATGAAGAGGAGCCATTTGTGACTACCCTTTGGATTCGGCCCATCAACCAATTGCAAATCCACCTAACGGTCATATTGTCTAGGCCACATGTTACTAACTTTTTTGCAAGTATATCACAGAGGACCTTGTCAAAGTGAAATCAAGATACACTACATCCACAACTTTCATCTACCAAGTTCATGACTCTTAAAAAAAAAGAGAGAGATAAAATTAGTCTGGCATGACTTGTTTTTCAGAAACCCATGTTGACTTTTAGTGATCACAGCATTCCTTTCTAAGTGCTTACAGACTATCTGTTGTATGATCTGCTCTAGAATCTTTCCTAGTATTGATGTCAGGCTGACTGGGTGGTACTTATTTGGATCTTCTTCTTTTTTTTCCCCTTCTTTGAAGATGGGGACATTTGCCCTCCTCCAGTCTGCTGGGAGTTCTCCTATTCTCCAGGAATTCTTAAAAGATTATTGACAGTGGTTCTGAGATTACTCCTGCCAGTTCTTTTAATACCCTTGGATGTAGTTCATCTGGCCTTGGGGACTTGAATTCATTTATACTGGCCAGGCATTCCTGAACTACCTCTTTATCTATTCTGTGCTGCATTTCCCCTACTGTATCATCAGCTCCATTGCCCTCAGGTTGACATCCCTTCAAATATTTAAACATGGCTATCAAGTCCCCTCTCAACCTTCTCTTCTCCAGACTAAACATGCCCAGCTCCCTAAGCCACTCCTCATAGGGCATGGCTTCCAGACCTCCCACCATCCTGGTCACTCTCCTCTGGACACATTCCAGCTTCTCAATATCCTTCCTGAATTGTGGTGCCCAGAACTGGACACAGTACCCGAGGTGAGGTCTGACCAAAGCAGAATAGAGTGGCACTATTACTTCCCTTGATCTAGACGCTATACTCCTGTTAATGCAGCCTAGAATCTCATTGGCTTTTTCAGCTGTTGCATCACACTGATGAGTCATGTTCAGCTTGTGGTCCACTAAGACTCCTAGATCCCTTTCTCATGTACTGCCATCAAGCCAGGTGTCATCCATCCTATATCTGAGCATTTCATTTTTATTGCCCAAGTTTAGTCCCTTTTGGGAGAAGACCAAAGCAAAAAAGGTACTGAGTATTTCTGCCTTTTCTCTGTTCCTGATAGCATTTCACCATCTTCTCCATGCAGAGGCCCTATCATTTCCTTGTTCTTCTTTATTCTATGGCCATACCAACAACAAAAAAGCCCTTTTTATTGTTTTTAACCTCTCTAGCAAGCCTGAGCTCCTTCTGCTCTTTAGCTTTTCTGATTTTCACCGTACGTGAGCTGGCTATTTGTTTGAATTCTTTGGTGATTCCCCCTCTTTCTCAATTTCTTGTGCATGTCCCTTTTAAGTCTTAGCTCAGTTAAACATTGTTTAGACACCCATCCTGGTTTCTTTAGATACTTGCCCTTTTACCTCCTCACTGGAACTGTTTGATATTGTGCCTTCAATATCTCTTTTTAAGAAACTCTCATCCATCATGAACCCCCTTCAATATTAGTATTCCTGACCATGGGCTCACCCCCCCGTAATTCCTTAAGTTTACTGAAATCAGCTTTCTAAAGTCTTGAATGCATGTCTGACTACACTTGGCTTCCCCTTTCCTCTGTATAACAAATGCTAGGAGAACATGGTCACACCCCCCCTAAGAATCTCACCACTTCCACCCCATCACTGTTGGTTAGGATCATATATAAAATATCTAAAATGTAGTAATAGAGGGGTATAAGCTACTTCAGAGAAATAGACCAAACAGGAAGGCAGATGGAGTAGCATTATATGTTAAGGATATGTACACCAGTGAAGATATCCATGACTTAAATCCTAAGAGCTAAGTTGAGGGCATCTGGGTAAAAGGGGGAGAGAAACAGCAGGGATGTTGTTGTGGGGGTCTACTACAGACCTCCAAGCCAAACTGAGGACATAGATGATGCCTTCCTGGAGCAGATGACCACACATTCAGAAAGGAGATATGTAGTAGTAATAGGAGATTTCAACTATTTTGATATTTGTTGGAAGTCCAACTGTGCCAAGAATTTAAGGTACAACAAATTCCTCACTTGCCTTGCAAACAATTTCATTGCCCATAAGGTGGAAGAGGCAACAAGGGGATCAGAAAAGAAGGGGATCAGCTTTGTCTTTTTCCGTCAGAAGTTGGGACAAAAGGATTCACCTTTGGACGAAATGATTTATCTATTTTTTTCTTTTGGTAGCTGCGTTTATTCACCACAGCAAGTAAAAACATGACTTCTGAAAGCTTGTGATTGGAACTCCATTATTTGAGATGGCCACTGTTTGAGATGTATCACTTTGCTGCAATTCACATAAAAAGTGACTGAACATTCATTCAGAGGGAGCCCTTCCTAGTATTTAAAGTAATGCGTTGGCTGAAAGAAGTTTCCCATGCACTATCCAGCATAGAAGAAACACTGTTTACAGAGGCAGTTGCTTAGAAACATTGCAAAGAGTCTAGCAGAAAGAAACATGTTTGGACAAAAAATGGAGATGGGGGACACTAACACTTAGCAAATGGCAAGCGTATGTAATTTCTGTGTCAAAAATAGAATTTCTCTAGATGTGAACAAAATAATGTCTATGGCCAGAAAAGCTACACACATGGGATTTCAGAGTTGTATTCTCCATACTGCTTATTATTTGTATTTTTTACTTCTTGTTCTGCACTTGTCTTATATTGTCTGTACTAGTGGCTCTTAACCTTTTCTTTATCAGGGCCTACCTTTAAATGTCTTTTGTTGCCATGGGCCCCCAAGACTTAAGATTTAAAACCCTAATAACAATAATAACAATAATAATACAATTACACCATCCATTAAACTTTCCCTCAAAGGCACTGGGGGCGGGTAAGACTTTTCTTCTGCTTCTTGCTACAAGTTTGTGGCTGGAGCAGATTGAATGGCAATGCACAGGCCAAGCCAGCCTTTGCCTTGGCTCCTGTCACGGGGGCACTACACTGCAGGGAAGAGGGGGGCCAAGCAGCCTTCAAGGCTTCCCTGGGAGGACATTGTGGACCCCTGGGGTCCCTGGACCACAAGTTAAGAGCCACTGTATTATACAGTCCATTGTCCTGCTGCAAAAGAAAAAGAAATATTTTATTTATTTATTTATTTGAGTATTTATACCCTGCTCTTCAGTCACAAAGACTCTCAGAGTGGCTTACAAATTGTTTTAGCAATAGCACCTACACATCTACACCACTTTATAGTGCACTAGTCACTCTCCAAGCAGTTTCCAGTGTGTGTTAGCTAATTGTCCCCATAAGCCGGGTACTCATTTTACCAACCTATGAAAGGATGGAAGGCTGAGTCAAACTTGAGCCCTGCGGGATCAAACTCACAATGTTGTGGCTTCAGTACTGGCATTTAACCACTGCGCCACCAGGGCTCCCTGTCTTTGGACCATGGCCTTACTGAAATACTGAAAACAGGTTAGGTCTCTCTCTTGCCAAAACACCCATATTGAAGGATACTCTTTTGATGATGTAAAGTATAGAGTTTTGAATTTTCAGGATTCATGTGATCCACTCCCAATAAAAAGTACTCAGCCCAACCCAGACCAGCAAATGTATTGAAAATTATCCCAAGGCTGCTCCCAAAGTCCCATGAGCACTAAAGCTGTCCAGGCCTGTTTTGAACCCAGTTTTCAATACTCCCCTTTATAAGAATAACTTAAGAATACCCTACCTGACTTTCCCTGCTTCTTCAGCTTGAGAAAGCTACCCTTTTAAAGAAGTTATGTACAAACAAACAGTTCAGTACAAAATTGTATGCATGTTTATTCAGAAGTAAATGCTGCTTCTTTCAATAGGACTGCATCCACAGATACTGGATGTTTATCCTCAGCCACTTAAAACAAATTTAATTCCAGTAAGGATGTCTACACTTCAACAGGCCAATGTAAGAGCAAGTTCCAAACCCAAAGATCATCCACAATGATTAATATCTAGTGTCACCTAGTGGCAGCCATTCCCACAAACTGTACCTTAGGCCCTCCTTCCCTAGCAGCATGCTGCCTGAACTGTTTAGATCAGGCAAGTTAATGATAAGGCCATGGTCCAAAGACAGGCTTCTGCTGGTAGAATCTGGCAGTATGAACTGAGAGGGGAAACAAGTTCCCCATCTTAACTGCAGCCTTGCACATCCCAAAAAACAGTTTTGGAAGGCTGTGAATCTCTCCAGAGATGGTTTTTCGGTGGTACCAAGAATATATGAAGTTATGTTACAATTGCGAGTGCCATGTTGGATTTAGTTCAAAAAAATTATGATCTATGAAGTTTTAAAGACATATAGCCTTATATGGATTAGGTCCAGACTATGTCCCTGCATGAGTTTTAAGCTTGCCTAAGTTTTAAGATCCTCGGGTGGTGGCTGCTCCCAGGAATTCTCTGCCATGGGAAACTAGGCTGGTCGTTTTCCCATTATCGCTGGCAGGTAAAAAGACCATTTTATATGAGCAGGCATTTGATTGACTGACTAGCTATACTGTAATGTATTTTACTGGGGTGTCTATGCCATAGTTTTATCGTTATTCTCATATTGTTATTCTCATATTGGATTTAAGATATTATTCTGTTGCTTGAAGTCTGGTGTTGTTTTAGTGTAAAAAAAGTTGTTATAAAATAAGGTTTTTGAGGTATATGAAATTTTAGAAACGGTTTAAAATGATATTAAGGTTAATTTACATGTGGGCTGGAAGGGTAGATGATTAGGGAGAATATTATCCTATTTCTGTGTTTTTGGAAATAGCTAAGGATAATTTTAAAAAGAATTTACAATGAAGTTAAGATTTGTTTTCTGGGAGACAGAGATGGAAAAGAGTTAGAGGGGAGGGAGAAATAGTTTGAAAAGAGGTGTGTCTTTCCCTGTCAACCCGCCTATTATAGCAAAGAAAAAGGGGTTTTGTGGAGGTCACACTCCATCTATACCTCACCTAGCGGTAGCACCTACACTGCAACCTGTTTGGCACAAGGCAAAGGTATTCTCACATATCCAGACATGTTTATTATTGTAAACTTTGTAACTGTAGAAGATTTTATCTACCAGTCTATTGTTTTATGATATAATTGATTGTTCACCACCAATGCTGATAACTGCAGGACAGTATACCTGTACAGTGATACATTTTGAAGTGCAGGCTGTCATTATGACAATCCCTATAGCAATACCAAGTAGAGCCCCAAAATGCAGAAGACTGCATTGATAGAGCTCTCTTTTTTTTAAAAAAAAAATCTATAATAAAGGTCTACTCAAGTTCAATCCATCCCAACATTGTTTGAATTACAATGAAAATACGATATAATAATACATGGTTGCTAGGAAAATCCATTTTCCTTCCACCTGCAATGGGAAGTGTAGCTTTTCTTTGAGGGAAAAGGGGAATCCAAGGGAAATGGCAGATGTCTTCCTAGGCTAAAACCCTGTTATTCAGCCCAGCTAGAGTAGACCCATTGAATCAATTGTTGCTTGATTATTCAACACATAGGTAAATCCAATTGATTCAAGAAATTTAGTCAGAAGTAACTATAGGATTTAGGCCATAGTCACTTGTGAGTCCTGACTCCACTACAACACTAGAACATTTCAGTTAAATAAAATAAGGTGTTTACCGCACTCCGAAGAAAAGCGGCAAAGCAGTGGGAACATTCCGTCTTTCCTGCTGCCTTACTGCATGGTGTCAGCAATCTTCCAGTGTTCTTTTATTCTGGTCCCATGGGGGACCAAAGTAAAACCATGTTGTTACCTATCCTGACACCCCCTGCCCCATATCAATAATAAATTGGCAATATTTAAAAATTAGGTCAAATGTGGCCTTCCCCTTAGTGTGGCCATTAAAACTGGGAAACTCAACTAGGAATTCAAAAGGACCAGTGTTCAGACACAATCAGGTATGCACTTAAGGAGGGGTCAACCCAAATTTGAAGAAATTATAATTTGCAAGGCAACATTCTGCCTGAACATCTGGCTAATCCTATCAGCCTAAACTGGAATAATCATCTCTGAACAGGAGCCTCATGCCTTTTACCTTTCCCCAAATAAAGAAGATTGCTTCCTCTATTCAATTACAAAGTATCAGCACATTAAGTACCATTAGCATATCTGGAGTGTTGTCTTTCCCTGAGCAACTCCAACAAGTATTGTCTTTCACTCTAAATCCCATCCCCTGAAGGCAGTTACCGACTATAAAAACCTCTTCAAAACAACACCAAATTGTCTTCAGCATCTTCAGCTCCTCCTCCTACATCCATACTGCTGGTTTGCTGACAGACCCTCAGAGCTCACCCCAAAACCCTGTTGCTCAGGAATCACTGCTCTACAGGACAGGTGTGGTATCTCCCACAAACAACTCCCTTCTCTATTCCAATATTTCCTACTTTATTCACTTGTCTTTCATGAATGCTTGAAGCCTGAATCTGTATGTGAATGTTGTTACTATTGTTTTTTTCAAATAAAGATCAAATTATTGTACTATCTAGCTTAACACCTCCTCCTTAGTACCGGCAAACAAAGGTTAAAAGATCCTGCTATCTGTTGTCCCCTCTCGCATAGCCAAGCTAAGTATGTTAATTCCCCAAATTAATATCAATATTTTTAGGGTCCTTAAGACCCCCAAGCATTTAGGGTAACAGTGTCTTTTTGCAAACGGATTTTTCTGGTTAGCAAAAAGACACAGTTTTACCTCAGTTCCCACAGGATCAGAACAGAAGAACGCCAGCATCATTCAGTAAGACATCAGGAAAGCTTTGCCACTTTTCTTCAGAGTGTGGTAAGGCCCTAAACATTATTAGCAAGTCCTCTTACTTTGATGCACCAACTACTTGTTACATAAGTGGGTATCATTCTGAATAGATGGATCTTTATGATTAACCCAATAATTTTTGAAGTTAAGGTAGGTGTCAAATAAGCTCATGAATATTTTCCAAATAATCCTAAAAATTATCACTGCAAACGTTCATTAGCAATTAAACATTTCCCATATTCCGACTCTCCTATAAGCCTTAGAGCTACATGTTAGCAGTTTGTACTGCAAAAACCAGGTTCACTTACCATCTTATCTTTTTTTAATTGTATTTTACTTCAGGGTTTCAGTTATGACTTCAACTCTACAGGGAAAGAAACAGTATGAACAAAGACGTAACTCTTACCTTTAAGAAACAGTTGGGCTTAATCTTAATGCCAAGAATAAAGGGCATACCTGTTTCTTTAATCATAGCTCAAGAGCTCTGATTTGAATGAAGGCTGTTAAAGATGGACTTGATTTGGTGGGATTTCACTTTATATACATACATATATATATATATATATATAACCTGAACTTTACTGAAACTGTCAGTGAAAAGACAGGTTGCTTACCTGTAACTGTAGTTCTTCGAGTGGTTATCTGTGAATTCACACATAATGGGTAATCCTGCGCCTGCGCAGACAGCACTTCGGAACCGTTAGAACCTCTAATTCAAATTTTGGCAGTAGCCCCGCCCCTTTCCGCCAGGCCTATATAGGCCCCCTCCCTGTCCGTCTCCTCAGTTCCTTAAGCTGCTAAGAAAGCAGCAAGTTCTTTAAAATGAGTATAGGACACAGAAGGGAGGCCGGGCGGGTTTGTGTGAATTCACAGATGACCACTCGAAGAACTACAGTTACAGGTAAGCAATCTGTCCTTCTTCTTCGTGGTCTCTGTGAATCCACACATAATGGGTAAAAAGCAAGCTCATCTGTTGGAGGTGGGAATGTCCTGACTACCCACACGCAATGGAAAGAATCAGCCGTCAAATACTTACAGGGTAAAGGCTAACGGCAACTTTATTAAACAGGAATATTCAATTGATGGAACTCAGGTCTACTAGGCCAGGGCTGAAAATAACACTGCCCTTGCCAATGCTGTCTCTGGGCAGGATGCTGCGTCCAGCTTGTATGCTTTCACAAAGGTTAGTGGAGTAGCCCACGTCGCTGCTCTACAAATGTCCTGTATAGGGACACCTTTCAGGAAATCCGTCGATGTCGCTGCCACTCTTGTGGTGTGGCTGTGGACAGAGGGAGGAATTTGCTTTCCAGATAATTGGTAGGTGATGTGAATGGTGGCCGCTACCCATTTCGAAAAACGTTGTGTGGGGACAGGATTGCCTTTCTTGCTCCCTCCATAGCAGACAAAAAGTCTGTAAGACTTCCGCACCCCGGTGGTTCTGTCTATATAAAAGGCTAGAGCATGCCTGACGTCCAGTGTATGAAGGCTACATTCTAGTGGTGAAGAGGGGCTCTGGAAGAAGGCCGGCAGAACGATATCTTGGTTAAAATGAAAAGAAGTAATCGCTTTTGGCATAAATGAGATGTCTGGCCGAAGGACCACCTTGTCCTTGTGGAATTTCATATAAGGGGGGGGTCTATGCGTAAAGTGCATAGCTCACTTGCGCACCTGGCCGATGTTACTGCTACCAGAAAGGCTGTCTTCATTGACAGTAGTCGTAGGTCACACATGGTCAATGGTTCAAAGGGGCTTCTTATTAAGGTGTTCAAAACCGTGTCTAAGCTCCAACCTGGAGTGGGGCTCCTCCCGGGTGGATGGAGGTTCTTGTAGCCTTTCAAGAAACCTTGGATTAGAGGGTCCTTAAAAAAAAGGAAGGTTTTCCCTCCCATTGAAAATGCCAGGAGATCGCTGCGACGTATCCTCTAACCAATGACGCAGACGCTAGGAAGTCCAGCACTTATGGGATGTTGGTTGGGGTTGTGCCATAGCCGTTTGTGACCCTAAACACCTGGAATCTCTGCCACTTGTACTTGTACACCCTAAGTGTAGTAGGTCGTTGTGCCGCATCTATAATTCGTTGTGCCGACTGGGAGACATGCCTCAGGGAGTGATGTACCAGGCTGTCGGGTGGATTGTGGCCAGGTCCGGGTGGTTGATCAGCCCGTCCCTCATTGTGAGAAGGTCCAGCCGTAGCGGTAGCTTCTTGAAGTGGCGTCTGGCCATTAGCAGTAGCAGAGCGAACCATACTTGTCGTGGCTACCACGGGGTTATCAGAATGCATTTGGCTGCGTCTTGTTGGATCTTGGTGATCACCCTGGGTAGGTGCAGTAAGGGGGGGAAGCATACAGGAGAGGGCCAGTCCATTCGAAGAGGAAGGCATCTCCAAGGCTCTCGTGTGTCCTCTGTCCTCTGGTGCAGAACAGTTGGCATTTCGCATTGGTCCTGGATGCAAATAAGTCTAGGAGCGGGTTGCCCCAGGATCAGAAGAGGTATTTCAAGACCGACGGGTGAAGGGACCATTCGTGGTTGCTGTCCCGCGACCTGCTCAGGGTGTCCACCACTGAATTTTGGTCCCCCGGAAGGTGTATGGCTGTGAGTGAGATTTTGCACTTGATGCACCACTCCCAAATCTGGATGGACATTTCCAAGAGTGGTTGAGAGTGGGTCCCGCCTTGTTTGTTCAGGTAGAACACGGTCGTTGTGTTGTCGGATGTGATCTGCACTAGATGACCCCATAGGGAAGGCTCGAAGGCTTTCAGGGCTTTGAAGACTGCCAGGAGCTCCAGAAGGTTTATGTGGTGCTGCTTCTCTGTTTGCGACCAATGGCCCATGATCGTGAGGTCTTGAAGATGCGCTCCCCAACCCGTGAGGGATGCATCCGTGGTTATGGCCCGGGTGGGCTGCCGTTGTCGAAACGGTACGCCTGCCTGGACAAATCGGCGGTTCAACCACCAGCGTAGGGTTGTTTGTACCAGCCGAGGGATAGTCAGCTACTTGTTGGGGCCATCTCGATACGGGCGGTAACGAGCGATGAACCATGCCTGAAGAGGGCGCATTTTCAGTCTGGCTAGCGGTGTTACCGCGGTCGTGGATGCCATGTGTCCTAGAATGCACTGTACATTCCTTACGGTGATTCGCCTGTGTCTCATGCCCATGTGGATCATGTCGCATAGCGCTTTGAATCTGTTGTCTGGAAGGAATGCGTGACCCTGGGTGGCCTCTATGTCTGTCCCAATAAACCGGACGCACTTGGATGGGGTGAGCTGTGACTTCTCTCGATTTATGATGAAACCGAGAGATGAAACCGAGGTCATCTAGAAAAGAGAGGGCCACGTGGAGGTCCTTGGAGAGCTTGCATGCAGTATGTGCTGTGAAAAGCCAGTCATCTAAGTAGGGGAAAATGACAACTCCTTGTTGTCTGAGCCAGGCAACCACCAATGCCACACATTTTGTAAACACTCTTGGGGCTGTGCAAAGTCCGAAGGGAAGGACCTTGAAATGGAAAGCACGATCGCCTGTAGCAAAGGCAAGGTAACGTCTGTGGGCCGATGCGATAGGGATATGGAAATAAGCATCTTTTAGATCCAAGGTGGCGAACCAGCTGCCCTCGTCCAGGAAAGGAAGGATGGAGGCAAGCGATACCATCCGGAATCTTCTTGGACAAATGTATGAGTTGATATCTCTGAGGTCCAGGATTGGGTGGGTGCTGCCATCCTTCTTGTCCACTAGAAAATATCTTGAAAAGAAGGTACTTTTGATTTGAGAGGGGGGGTATAGGTTCTATAGCCCCTTTGAGGAGTAAGGTATTCACCTCTTCCAGAAGCACGGAGGATGGTGGGGTCGCTTTGTATACTCCTCGAGGCGGTGTTTCAACAAACTCAATGAAGTAGCCTTTTTGTAAGATGCTTAGGACCCAGCGGTCTGATGTTATATGTCGCCACAGGTGGACGGAACTGGAGAGGCGGTCGGCTGGTGAAGGCACGGCAAGCAATGGTGGTAGCAAAGCATCAAACGCATTATTTGGAAGTGTCCGTTTTCTTCTTGGGAAACTGTGTTTTGGCCTGAAATTGACTTGGGTACTGTTTTTGTGACTGGTAAGGCAAGGATGTACAGGCCTGCGAGGGAGGAGGACTGAACCTCTTCTTGTAGGAGGAGAAGTAGCGCCTGTTTGAGAATCTAGGGTGCATTTGCTGGTAATGCAATGGGAGCCCAAACTTTTTGGCAGTCATTCTCATCTTCTGGGTGTGCTCAAGTTTGGCATCTGTCTCTGCATGTAAAAGACCCAATTCATCGAAGGGGAGGTCTTCGACCACGGTTCGTGCTGTATGGGACAAGCCTGATGACCTCAGCCAGGCATGACTGCAGACTGCTATGGAGCTTGCTATAATTTTCCCCGTACAATCACCCAGATGTTTGGCTGCTTGCCCCTGGTACCTGGCTAGAGAGAGACCTTCTTCTCTAAATGAGTGGACTATCCTCTGGTCCTGTTCCGACAACTTCAAGATGTGGGGTGCTAGAGCATCCCATAGGAACTTTTGATATGCGCCCATACAATCTGTGTAAGCTGCTATTTTTGTCAGGCAACAGGCAACGAGTAAAATTTTCTGCCAATGGCATCTAATTTCTTTCCTTCTTTATCCATGGATGTGGAGGACAGCTTTTGAGAGGTCTTCATTTGTGCGGCGTCTACCACTATTGAATTCGGTTTTGGGTGGTAGGTGTGCCATGGAGCAGATTCTGTTGAAACTCTGTAGAGGTGGTCCAGATGGCGGGATGTCGGTGGGACTGAGGATGGGTTCGCCCAGGAACCTTTAAGGACTTGGAGAAGATATGGAGAGATGAACAAGGAGGGTATCGCTGGGGACCGTCTCTGGAGACCCTCAAAAATTGGGTCGTCCACCTGATTGTCCTGGCGGTCCACCTGGATCCCCAAAGCCCCTGCCATCCTCAACATCAGGTCTGTGAAGGCCTTGACATCGTCAGTGGGTGACGGAGGATCTGGGTTGGCACCCCTAGGCTTTGGGGAGGGTTTTGGTGAAGGAGATGTGGTGCGCGAGCTGTTGGATGGGGAGGATGGTGTGCGAGGAACAGCATGTCCATCCCTTGACGTACCGGTGGTATGTGGTCTCGGCCTCTTCAGAGGTGGAGAGAGGGATTCCCTCGGAGAGTTTGGCATTGGAGAGGTAGACTTCTCCCATGGGAGGGAGTCCGGTAGTCTACCCCCTGACTTCTCAGGAGTGGGGTGCGCCTTGGGAGATCTTCCTCCGCCTCCCTCGGTACCGTGATGGTTCGGCAATCTGCTCTTGCTTGTGGAATGCTGCTTCTGCTTATCTGGTCTCTGCTGGTTGCGGTGCTTAGCTCGTTGAGGGGTTCCGTCACGTTTGCGGTACCGGTGTCAGGGCGGAGACGTGGTGCCTTGACAGTCTCGTCGAGAAAACTCAGCACGCCTACGGTACCGGTGCTGCGGTGGAGATAGTGTATCATAGTAACGGTACCGTGGGTCACAGTACCCATGAAAGTAAGGGTCTCTATGGTACCTGTAGTCATCGTACCTGTGGTTGTGCATCCAATACCATTCGTCGTCAGAGTAGAAGTCTAAATCCAAAGAGTAGTAGTCTCCTGGTAGCGGTGAAGGTGATCGTGGGTAATGGTGGGAACTGCTGGAAGCTCAGGTGGAGTGTGATCTCCTACGGTGATGGGAGCACGGTGAGCGAGGTCGTCTTCTGGAGGTGGACCTACTCAATCATGATGTGGAGCGATCCCGTGGTCTAGATGTGGAAGTGGACCGAGAGGATTGTCGGTCCCGACATGGTGACTTCGAAGATGACCTGCTCGCCCTAGCATGCGAGGTTGATGTGCAGGATCACGATCTGGAATGTTGGCTGCGTACCACAAACGGTACCGGCGACGGAGAGTGCGAAGTCATCTGGGATTGCGATCGGGAACGTTGGTGCGGGGATCTTCCGTCCCGGGATGAAGGCACTTGGATGATGCGGATCTCTGGAGAAGACTACCTGAGCTCGCCCTCCGAAACCGAGACCAATCCGGTACCGCCAACTGTTGATCTCATTATAAAGCCTTCCTCACCCGAGTCGCTAGTCCTCCTCGCCGGTATCTTGATCCAGATTGGGGAAAGTACTGGGGAGCGGAGTTCGGACTCATGAGACCGTCCCTCTTCCGGAAGTTTCGATTGACGATCGCCAGGTCTACTGCCCTCAGCACTTTTATCGGGGGCCTTCGCCTTCAGTACTGTCTTCTGAGCTGTTCCCGTTCCGGCTGGGGATGTCAGGCATACCGTCTTCAGCTTCTCTTGTGAAGAAACACTTCAGCTGCAGCCTTGGTCCTCACGGTACTGCTTGTGGGAATAGAGGGGGTACCAACAGCGGGACTGACCTGTGCATGGGCAGTACCGGGCGTATCACGTTTAGACTTTTGCGGAGGGTCCGCTGTTGAGTTGGTACCGTGCTTCTTAGACCTCAGGGTTTTCTTAGGGGAGCGACCCCTGTCTACCGATGATTTCGAGGATCCTTCAGCAGACTTCGGTACAGAGGCTAACAAAGCATTCTCATATAACAGAGCTTTGAGGCGTTTATCCTGGTTCCTCTGGGTCTGATGCGTAAAGGCTTTACAATGCCTGCAGGAGCGTACGTCGTGAGACTCTCCCAGGCAAAGGAGGCATTTTGAGTGCCCGTCGGATCCTGGCATTTTTCCAGCACAGACTGAGCATGCCTTAAAAAATCCCGCCGAAGTCAACGCCATCACACAGTACCTTTGGAGTATCCCCAATCGAAGTCAGACAGTCCGGGTGAAGAATCACGAAGTTCACTCAAAAAACAGTAGTGCCGGTCAGAAGTCCTTAATTGTCGTCAACAGTCCGGGTCGAAGCCAAGGAAATCCACACACAAAAAAAGGGGGGGATCGAAGAAGAGAAGATGTGTCGAAGAGGTCTAACAAGTTCCCTGTGCTGCTTTCGCGGCAGAAAAAGAGAACTGAGGAGACGGACAGGGAGGGGGCCTATATAGGCCTGGTGGAAAGGGGCGGGGCTACCGCCAAAATCTGAATAAGAGGTTCTAATGGTTCCGAAGTGCTCTCTGCGCAGGATTACCCATTATGTGTGGATTCACAGAGACCATGAAGAAGAAAGCACTATTCAGTGCTACTTTTAATATTTAGCAGCAAAGGGCATCAGCACAGCAAATCTTAAGGCTTCTTAAGGCTTAGAGAAAACACTTAATGAGATCCCATTATCTGTGCACATATGCAGTATATACCTGTTTTTAAACAATATTTTTAGACTTTCTTTAAAGCTAAGGAAACCCTCTTATGCAGCAGCCAAGATAAAGCACAGTACAGTAAACAAAAAGGCCCAAATACCATTGCCAGTCCCAACTAGAATAGACCTAAATCAAAGGGAGCTTGGTAAATCAAAACTTAAATTCCATTGATTCAGTGGGTCAGTTTGGGACTAGCAATTGGATTTAGGGCAAAGGAATTAAAGCCATTTTATACACATTGATCCAGGAGTCCCACTGTGTTTACTTGGGCTTATTTCCAGGTACACAACACTGCAGACCGAGTAGATTTTATATTTATTTATTTATTTATTTATTTATACCCCGCTCTTCAGCCACAAGGCTATCAGAGTGGCTTACAAATTGTTTTAAGCAATAGCTATTTACACATCTACACTGCATTAAACAGTTTCCAATTTGCCTTTATGCCAGGGCAGTGCAAGTACTGTATTAGCCAAAACAGCTTATTTAATTTAATATTATACACCATTTTTTTTGGAAAATGTTTGTGCAAACTCTTGCATGCAGGTAGCACTACATTCATCTGCACAGAGACTTTGGCTAGAGTGGAAAAGTACCCTTTTATTACCTTTTGCAAAGTGTGTGTATGTTTTAAAATGTGTGCATATAACACCAAAAAGGGGGTGGGGGCAAAACCGTATTAATCTAACAAATATGACCATTAATATGGTCAGGAGCATTGATAAAGTGTAGAACTGATATAAAATGTTGAGTGTAAATAGAGTTTTTGTAGGTCTTTATGATTTTGCTAATCAAAATAAGCTGATCACAATAACACTCCATTGATTTATGGAATTTGCAGCCACACAATAAGATTATGGCCATAGACTTAGATGGCTTTAAAATGGAATTAGACAAATTATTGGATTACAGATCTTTTTTCAAAAGTTAGCCACAGTAGCTAAATGGAACCTTCAGATTTAAAGGTGGATTTCATCTGAATAGTAATTTCTAGAAGGCAGAGAGACAAGGCTGTTTCCTTCATTCCTCATCTGAGCTTTCCAGGAACATTTGGCTGATGACTGTTGGAAGCAGAACACTAGACTAGATTATGGACCTATGGTCTGATTTAACAGTACTTCTGTTTTATTCTGTTGTTTTCATATGCTGCAAGCTTCTACTGCTACAGACCAACACATTCTTCCTTAAGATGAAAATCCTGTACTGCCAATAAAAATTATATTTTCCATTGAGTGAATGAACACATGGCATGATGTCCTATGCTTATTAGTCAAATTTAAGTGCAGGAAATAACTTCAGTAACACAATATGAGTTCTTTTATGTATTAATATTTAAAACATAAATTAATATCCCGAAGTCAAATGCACAGACTAAAGGACTCTCTAATTCCCTAATAAGCACATCATATTATTCCAGGCGGATAGCTGTGTTACAGCAAACACACACACAGCTTATGCCACTGTGAATGAGTTACAGAACTGTCTTATATAGGTCATCTCCAACTGCGTTGGACTGCTTGTTGTTTCTGTGTGCCTTCAAGTTGTTCCTGACGCATGAAGACCCTATGATGGGGTTTTCTTGGCAAGATTTGTTCAGAGGGGGGCTGCCTTTACCTTCCTCCAAGGCCGAGAGAGTGTGACTTGCCCAAGGCCACCCAGTGACTTTATATAGCTGAACAGGGATCCAAGCCTGGTCTCCAGAGTCCTCTAGTCCAAACCTCAAACAGTTACACCACACTAGCTATGTCTTAGACTGCAGCCCTCATTTTAAAGCTAAGGCAGGTACAATTCCATGCTACCTCGGCCCAGAAGCAGAACAGCCCTCCCTCCATCTCAACTGCCATTTTACTGGCCAAGGAGGAAGAGAAGAGATTGCTAGACTTAATCCCTTCCGTACTGCCATCCCCTTTCCTTTTGTATCATGTCTTCATTAGATTGTAAGCTTGAGGGCAAGGAACTGTTTCATTGTTCTTTTTCTTATAAAGAGCCATGTACAGTCGTCCCTTCACATTCGCGGGGGTTCCGTTCCGCGGACCCCCGCGAATGTGAAAAATCCGCGAATAACTTCACCCCTCCCCCTCCCTCCCCAGGCCTTCGTGGGGCCTTCTTAGGCCCCGCGGAGGCCTCACCGGCCCTCCCTCCCACCCTCCCCGGGCCTTCGCGGGGCCTTCTTAGGCCCCGCGGAGGCCTCACCGGCCCTCCCTCCCACCCTCCCCGAGCCTTCGCGGGGCCTTCCTAGGCCCCGCGGAGGCCTCACCGGCCCTCCCTCCCTCCCTCCCCGGGCCTTCGCGGGGCCTTCCTAGGCCCCGCGGAGGCCTCACCGGCCCTCCCTCCCACCCTCCCCGGGCCTTCGCGGGGCCTTCCTAGGCCCCGCGGAGGCCTCACCGGCCCTCCCTCCCACCCTCCCCGGGCCTTCGCGGGGCCTTCTTAGGCCCCGCGGAGGCCTCACCGGCCCTCCCTCCCACCCTCCCCGGGCCTTCGCGGGGCCTTCCTAGGCCCCGCGGAGGCCTCACCGGCTCTCCCTCCCACCCTCCCCGGGCCTTCGCGGGGCCTTCCTAGGCCCCGCGGAGGCCTCACCGGCCCTCCCTCCCACCCTCCCCGGGCCTTCGCGGGGCCTTCCTAGGCCCCGCGGAGGCCTCACCGGCCCTCCCTCCCACCCTCCCCGGGCCTTCGCGGGGCCTTCTTAGGCCCCGCGGAGGCCTCACCGGCCCTCCCTCCCACCCTCCCCGGGCCTTCGCGGGGCCTTCCTAGGCCCCGCGGAGGCCTCACCGGCCCTCCCTCCCACCCTCCCCGGGCCTTCGCGGGGCCTTCCTAGGCCCCGCGGAGGCCTCACCGGTCCTCCCTCCCACCCTCCCCGGGCCTTCGCGGGGCCTTCCTAGGCCCCGCGGAGGCCTCACCGGTCCTCCCTCCCACCCTCCCCGGGCCTTCGCGGGGCCTTCCTAGGCCCCGCGGAGGCCTCACCGGTCCTCCCTCCCACCCTCCCCGGGCCTTCGCGGGGCCTTCCTAGGCCCCGCGGAGGCCTCACCGGCCCTCCCTCCCACCCTCCCCGGGCCTTCGCGGGGCCTTCCTAGGCCCCGCGGAGGCCTCACCGGTCCTCCCTCCCACCCTCCCCGGGCCTTCGCGGGGCCTTCCTAGGCCCCGCGGAGGCCTCACCGGCCCTCCCTCCCACCCTCCCCGGGCCTTCGCGGGGCCTTCTTAGGCCCCGCGGAGGCTTCACCGCTCTCTCCCTCCCACCCTCCCCGGGCCTTCGCGGGGCCTTCCTAGGCCCCGCGGAGGCCTCACCGGCTCTCCCTCCCACCCTCCCCGGGCCTTCGCGGGGCCTTCCTAGGCCCCGCGGAGGCCTCACCGGCTCTCCCTCCCACCCTCCCCAGGCCTTCGCGGGGCCTTCCTAGGCCCCGCGGAGGCCTCACCGGCCCTCCCTCCCACCCTCCCCAGGCCTTCGCGGGGCCTTCCTAGGCCCCGCGGAGGCCTCACCGGCCCTCCCTCCCTCCCTCCCCAGGCCTTCGCGGGGCCTCCGGAGGGCCTCCGGGCGTCCCGCGAAGGCCTCCCCACCCCTCCCCAGGTCTTTCACGGGGCCTCTGGAGGCCCCGTGTCGCGGTTTTGGGGGGGCCCGGGGGGGCCCTCCCAAAACCGCGAATAACCGAAACCGCGAATGTCAAGTTCGCGAATGTGGAGGGACAACTGTACATTGATGGTGCTATAGAAATAAATTGATAATAAATAAATAAATAAATAAATAAATAGAAAATGTGCTAGAACAGTGGTTCTTAACCTTGGGCCTGGGGACCCCCAGGGGTCTGTAGTGTCCTCACAGAGGGTCCATGGTTTCTCTGCTCACCTCCTACTTGCAGTCGAGTGGCCATGTGATCAGAGCCAAAATAAAGGCTGGCTGGCTTGGCCTGCACATTGCCATTCAATCCGCTCCAGCCACAAACTTGCAGGAAGAAGGACAAGTCTTCCCTTCCCCTACAGTGCCTCTGAGGGAAGGTTTCATGGATGGTGTAATTGTATTATTGTTATTGTTGTTATTGTTGTTTTAAATCTTGAGTTAAGTCTTGGGGGTCCACGGTAACAAATGAATATTTAAAGGGGGTCCCTGGTAAAGAAAAGGTTAAGAACCACTATACTAGAAGACATTTGGCTGTACAGTACATAAATCGCCTGTCTCCTCCCTCTCTCAGTGCTGCTCAAAGCGGTGGTCGGTGGGCCATCTGTTGCTGGTCCCCCCCCCCGAAAGCTTCCAGGAAGGCTAGAAACTATTACTGTATAATGGGCACAAATATGAGAGAGGCGTCCTAGCACATTGGGGGGGGGGACTGCTAGCCCCCCGTATCAGCTAGGTGAAGAAGCCCTGTGCTTGGCTATACAGTATTTCTCCAGCAGCCTGGAGAGGTGTTTTCCCTCCCTCTCTCCCTGTGGGAGGCTGTTGTTCCAGGGTCTCTCCTCTCCCCCCCACTTCTCCGCTTTCAGCATCTTTTGTGACTCAGAGTAGATGGGGAGCAACGGAAGACATCCCCCCCCCTCAGTTGTGAGGCGTAATCTGGAGCTAGAATTTGAGGAACAGGCCTTTCCAAGCCCGTGACAGCTGTCGAAACGCCCGGGCGACGGCCAACAGGGGAAGGAGGAGAGGCTGGAAAAGCCGCCGGCGGAGAAACAGCAACAGGTGGCCGGAGCCGCCGCGTGAAAAAAGCCCGCCCAAAGTGGCCTCCCGCTGGGGAAGAGGAAGGCGAGCAAGAAGCGAGGAGGCAGGTCTTGGGAAGAGGCACTTTCTCAACGCAGCCAAGCCTTTTTTGTTTTTATGTGACACCCCCGGTAGATTACAGTTGTCCCGCCGTATCCACGGATTTGGTATCCACGGCTTGAAAATATTCTATAAAAAAATAATAATCCAAAAAACAAGCCTTGATTTTGCCATCTTATATAAAGAGATACCATTTTGCTATGCCATTGCATATAATGGGACTTGAGTATTCACGGATTTTGGTATCCACGGGGGTCCGGGAACCAAACCCCAGCAAATATGAAGGGACAACTTGTATTTTATTTCCCACCCACCCACCCCGCCAGCAGGGAGAGAGGCGGGAGGAGAGTCATCTCTGGAGCCCCAGCAACGCAAAGAGTTGTTGCAGCCTCAAGACTTGGAAGGCTGGAAACCTCCCGCACTTCCCCGGGTTCAAACCCTACTCCGTTCAGTTTGACTAAAGCGTTATGCGGAGAATTCAAAGACAGGAGAGCCCTGTTAGTCTGGGGTATCAGTGAGCAAAGGGCTCTTCTTGTAGCACCGTTGAGACTGAGAGAAAATGGTGGCATAAACTTTCTTAGTCTATTTCCTCAGATGCTAGAAGCATGCGAGAGGGAGTCTGGCAGTGCAGTGGTCCATGAAGGCTTAAAGGCTGTTCGGCCACCTCCTCCCTGCAGTGGAGCGGCCACCTGACAGGAACCAAGGCAAAGGCTGGTTTGGCCTGCGCATTGCCATTCTGTCAGCTCCAGCCACAAACTTGCAGGAAAAAAGTTTCCCCTCTCCTTCAGTGCCTCTAAGGGAACAGTTAATAGTTGATGTAACTGATTTATTATCATCATCATCTTAAGTCTTGGGGTCCACAGCAAGGAAAGATATTTAAAGGGGGTCCCTGGTAAAGAAAAGGTTAAGAACCACTGGTGTAGTGGTTTGAGTAGTGGACTGGGACTCGGGGCTCAGCCACGGAACCCTGCTGGGTGACCCACACTCTCTCAGCTTCAGAGGAAGGCACTAAACCCTCGCTGAACACACCTTGATGAGAAACCCCCCACCCAATAGTTTCGCCTAAAGTCAGACACAACTTGAAAGCACAGCACCACCACGCATAAGATTGCGCTGTATTTATTTGTGCAATGAATTTATTTGTCCGTGCCTGGGTATATATGTTCAAGAACAAGCTTCTCTCTCTCTCCCTCTGTCCCCCTTTTTAAAGGGCAGAGGAAGAAAGTTATACAACTGGAATGAGCCGCCGGGCAAACCCAGCAAGCAGATCTTTACAACCGGAAAGTGACCAAGCAAGAGAGGCGCCCGCCCGCCCCACTTTCCTTTGCCATCGCCTGCCCCCAAACGCTGCAAAGTGTTGCCACCCGCATCTTTTTTTAAAACTCTCCTCCCCCTCTCTGGAACTCTTTATTTTCCTCACTCCCTTTTCCTCCCCCTTTGTATTTTTAAACCACGCTAGTTCGCCTTCCACTGGCCAATAGGAACTCCGACTTTTTCTCTCGACCAATAGCAGGTGCCTCCGGGGGTTATTTTTTTCAACCGCCTCGCCCCCTCACCAATCGGAGGCGGGCTCTTAATCCCCACTCTCTCTCTCTCCGCACTCCCTAACCGGTTTCAACGGGTATGGAGCGCAAACTAGCCCATCCTCCACCCCCTTTCTTCCCGCCCCTTTCTCGACCGAACTTAGCATGTCTTGTCGGTGACGTCAGCCGCACTTTTAGCCAATCGGACGCTTCAAAAAGGACGGGGGTAGGACTTCGAGAGGTTCAAATCAAGCCGGCAGCCAACCAGTGAGCTGAAAAGGCGGGCCTTAGTGGGGGAAAAAAAGCTTTGCGGGTCAAGTTGCTGTGGCGCGTAGGACTGTGGAAAACAAGAGGCTCTCAAGTGCGTTGAAAGCGACCCATTCGGCTGTGGAGAAGGGAAGAAGGCAGTTATTATCGCGCGCGTCGCTAACGGCTCCTGGTTCACCCCGTCACCGCTACCAGGCAAGGGGCGAGAGGCCGTTAGGCGTGTTTTTCCTCACGGAAACGGGGGGAATTGGGGTGGCTGTGGAGAAGTGGGGCGCGGCTGCGGAATGGGGACGGGAGTCCTTTCGGCTGGCGGAGCGGCGGTGACCGCTGAGGAGCCAACTTTTACTTAATTTTTTCTTTTTAAGTGGGAAATGGTAACTTTTTTAAAGCGGAAACGGAATGAATTCGGGAGTGTTTAGTGGGGGAGAGAGAAGGAGGCGCGCTGAGGAAAGGCTGGCAAGGCGGGAAAGAGCGGCGGTGAGGAGGGAGGGGGCACGAAATACGAAGTCTTATATGAAGTCGAAGATGCAGGCGAAACGTCAGAAAGAAACTATACCAGAACACGGCCTCACAGCTCGGGAAAAACCCAAGGAAAATCTATGTGCACCAAATAGTTCGGGCTGGAAAGTTGCTCCTTCAATGTAAAATCGAAGGCTTTCATGGCCGGCATCTGTAGATTTTCCTTGTGTTTTTTCTCTGAAGATGCCAGCCACAGATGCAGGCGAGACGTCAGAAATAAACTCTTCCAGAACACGGCCTCACAGCCCAGGGGGAAAAAAAAAACAAGGAAAATTTTGCTCTTTCAAACTTCGAGAGGTGGGGGGGGGAAGGTCCGGGCGGGGCGGAAGGCTTGGGGTGGGGAATATGTCGGGAGAAGAGGCCGCCACTTATTCCTTCATACTGTGTTTTTTCTCTTCCTCCCCCCCCCCGCCATTTCCTCCTCCTCCTTTTCCTGACTCTTTTTTCCGCCTTCAAGGACCGTTGCCGGAGCCATGGGCAAAGGCGACCCCAACAAGCCTCGGGGCAAAATGTCCTCGTACGCTTATTTCGTGCAGACGTGCCGCGAAGAGCACAAGAAAAAACACCCGGACTCTTCGGTCAACTTCGCCGAGTTCTCTAAGAAATGCTCCGAGCGATGGCGGGTAAGCAGTCAGGCCCCAGCCCGGGATGGCCTCGCGTTGCTCCGCCAAGCCCCGCCCACAAGGCCCCCCTCCCACCGCGCGTGCGCGACCGTCTCCCTCCCGCGTGCGAGCGCGCGCCTTCTGCTCTTCCCAGGCGCGCTTTCTCCCCCCGCCTTCTCGCGAGCGGCCGCCCAAGTACTTAAAAGGCGGGAACTCCTTGGCCCTTCCTTGCTTGCTTGCAGCGGTCCCGCCCGCTGAGTGGTGTTTTTCCAAGCGGTGGTGCTTTTTTGTTTTTGTTTTTGTTTAAATCTCTGCAGCCTTTCTCTTATGTTAGGTCACCATTATAAGAAGCGGTGAAGCCAGGGCAGCGAGGAAGGCTGCTAGTTTTACACTTTTCCCCAAAACGTGACTCTTTGGACTGCTCTTCTTTTTTAAAAGGCAGGGAGGGAAGTGGTGGAAAGTTCCACCTTTTCAGTTTGATAATGGGTTGTAGAAGAGATGGGAGTACATTTTGTTTGGGGCGGGAGCTGACTTGAGAGTTGCTATCCTATATCACCTTACTTGGGAATAAGTCCCTGTGAACTTCCCGGGACTTGGTTCTGAGTGGCCCTGTGTATAGGGGTTGAGTGGTAAAGGAAAGCTCAGTACTGTAAGGATTTGGTTTTGAGAACTGGTCACACACAAGTGTGTGTGTGACTGGCATGTTGAATAGTACAGGCCAGGATCTTAAGTTCTTTCATGGCAAAACAGCCCACAGTGTTAGAAATGAGCTGATCAATTTACAAAATAAATTATTGAAATATGTTGTTCATAGCTACTGCTCAAGAAAATAATTGAATGTTGTGTACATCTGTTTGTGTTTCCAACTCCTCAATCTTATCCTCAATCTTGTAAAAAGTAAGTTAAAATAAAATGCAACATTGCAGCACAAAAGCAGTTAGTATTGGAGTGTTTTGTTTACATCCAGCCTTTGCCTGTTCTTCATAAAGATTAATTCTGAGGAAATATGGAAAATATAATGTCTTAGATGTAAGTAAGAACTGAGTGTTGTAACAACTGAGATACATGTAGCAAAGGGCAATGTTACTTGTCCCTAATCTTCTAATACATGATCAGTATTTTTTGAGTTTGGTGGTAAATGGTTGTATAACAACAGTTCCTTGATATCCAAGACATTCTTGTGTTAGGAGGAAGTGGCTACTTTTAGTCACCATCCGGTTCAGAAGCCCTAAAGTCAACAAATGAGCCCTGATAGCAAAACATCAGTAATGGGTTGAAAGTACCATTTTTAATGATTAAGTTTGTGGGGCAAAAGAGTTCATTGTAGGTTCCTGGGCTCCCCAAACCCAGTTATATCTTGGATGGCAAGGTTAATTTGCAGACAGTAATAACAACTAGAAATTGCATGGACTTTCCCGTTCAAAAAATCAAAATGCTAAAATGATTTGTAATCTACTTTAAATATGAGCATTCTGTTTTTTCCTTCTTTCCTATAGACAATGTCTGCAAAAGAAAAATCCAAGTTTGAAGACATGGCAAAAGGTGACAAAGCTCGATATGACAGAGAGATGAAAAACTATATTCCTCCTAAAGGAGAGAAGAAAAAGAAAAAGGACCCAAATGCCCCCAAAAGACCACCGTAAGTTCATTATCTTCAGTTGTGGATAACTATTTTGGTGATTTGTCACTGAATCATTTTTCATTCTGATATCTGTAAATCAAAACCAGTGAAACTTGGGGAGCAGTTTTGGACACGTGCATGACCTGGGGCTGGCATTGTCTGTGACACCTTTTTCTTCACTCTCTAGGTCCGCTTTCTTCTTGTTTTGTTCTGAACATCGTCCAAAGATAAAAAGCGACCATCCAGGCTTGTCTATTGGGGATACAGCAAAAAAATTAGGTGAAATGTGGTCTACACAGACAGCAAAAGATAAACAACCATTTGAGCAGAAGGCATTAAAACTAAAGGAGAAATATGAGAAGGTAAAATAAAAGCAATTCCTCTTATTTTTTAGTTACTGGTTGCTTTATGGTCATAGCATTTAGGATCTGATCTTTTGCACATTCAGTGTGACTGGATTATATCAGATGGCAGATCTGGAGCTATTGTCAATTTTTGTAGAGTAATAGCCCAGAAAATTGATCTTTTGAGCACAGAATATCATTTTAATGGGTGATCCTAACTGAATCTGACTACTGGCTGTATTGGGAGACACCTTGAGAAGTAGCTGACCTTTCCTTGGAAGGGAAAAAAAGATGAGTACAAATGTAATATGGGCAAAGCAAAGCTCTTAGTTTTGCTATGGTCTGTGAAGCTTCAAGCTCTTACAGTACTGGAGAAGAAAAGCAAGAGTAATTGCCACTCAGTGTGAGGGTGGGAGGCTTTTAGTACAGAAGGTTTTGTGCATGTTTTGTACATCAAATTTGGAAATACCAGGTTGCCATTTGTAAGGATATTTAAAAATTAAACCTGTGTGTAAGCCCTCATGTTTCTGTTGATACTGCAGGATATTGCAGCATATCGTGCCAAGGGTAAGAGTGATGCAGGGAAAAAAGGTCCAGGTAGGCCAGCAGGTTCTAAGAAGAAAGCAGAACCAGAGGAAGAGGAGGAAGAAGAGGAAGAGGAGGAGGAGGAAGAAGAAGAGGAGGAAGAGGAGGAGGAAGATGAAGAGTAACGTTGTAACCTGGTGTAAAGATTTGTGCTCAAAATCCCATGATTTTGCTAAGAATGTGAAGTTGAGTGCAGCTCATTGTTAGCTTCAGTATAAAAACTGTACAGAATTGTGTATAGGTAATATGATTCTCTGTAGGGAGATTTGTATTCTAATGTAAGTAGTAGCAAAAGGCCGCTACTGTTAGATTTTAAAGCTGATATTGGCAAATGTTCTGGCATATTTAATGGTTCTTTGAAATTCAGTGACTGCTTGATTTTGAGCAAAGTAAAACATTGGTAGCAAAATAGTCAACCTTGTCTTGCATACTATTGCATTGTATTACTTTTTTTTAACAATTTTATAATAAAATGATGTACATTGATCTTGCTTTACTGTAGATTTAATTTACTCAGGACTAAAACAGCCAAGTTGAACATGCAAGCATATACCAAATATGCAGTCATTACGGTTGTTAACAATCTGATTCATATTGCCACATCTGAGATGAGACTTTACTACAATCAACTTTTTCAGTTTTCTTGTTGAATATGCAGAATTTTGAATGTTACTCTACATTATCTCTGTTAAATTCTTCAATGGTAATCTGTAAGGAAGTTGGGCCTCCCTAATGAAGTATCTTGTATATGTTTAGGGCTAACCCTAGGAGAAACAAACTTAAGGTGGCAGTGGCTTAGAAAGTAATTGGCTTATTGCAGTAGAATACTGTAAACCTAGTTAAGTGGAGTGGGCAGATGTCTGGCTTTCCTTGGAAAGCCAGACGTTGCTTGGTTAGAGCTTGGCCTTCATGTAGCGCTGGTAGACCTAACTAGTGCTAATGGTCACATTACTTCCCAGGTAGAGTCTGCTTCTTCCCCCTCTCTAAGCAATTCTGTGGTTGGTTATATTTGCTCTTTCAGTATTACAAATACTACTCAAGGAAATGTTGCGTGTGTCATTTGTAAGCCATCTTTGCTTTTAGCAACCGTGTAGTTCTTCCTGGGCACTTCCACTGTTCTCCAAAGTAATGCCATGCATAAAAGCAGACACTAAGAGAAACAGTAGATTGCTTTCTGGCACATGGGTTAAAAAAATAGAGGCCTGAATTCTGTATTATGGTGCCTATAGTTATAGGAAGAGGTAAAATGAATATTGGTCTTTTTATGGAAACAGCCTATTAAAATGGGATAGTGTACTGTTGGCTCAAATTACATGGGGGGATTGCTTACAATAAGAGTAATACAGAAAGAATAAGCTTTCATAGGTGGATGCTAGTCAAATAGTCTACAGTGGATTTTTACTGTGTGATAAACTGCAACATGCTCAAATTTATACTAAATCTATGAAATCAAAGAAATCAGTAGAGATACTTGGATGTGGGTTGGCTACTTTTTCTCTGCAAAAGACTTAGCCTCTATGAATAGGATCCCAGTGTTGCTAATGATGTAAAAGTGTACTGATTTGTGTCCACAACCCACAAAAACAGCAAGAAAGCAAAGTGACCTTAATTTTGTAGGTGTCACGGCATAGTGGAAGCACCAGTACAGTCTGTGTTATGGGGAGTTCTTAACTCCATGTTTAAAGATAGACCATGACCACCCTCTTGTCCATGTGTGATTTTGTTTTTACTGCTGCTAGAATGCCATGTGAGCATTAATTTTAGATGTCAAAGAAGTTCCAAGTAAGTTTGTGTCTTGGCTACATCTGTTGATGATACTCATGCAGTCAAGTCCAAACACAAATGTGATCTCGATTTGATTTTGGGATCGCTACTCTATTGACATCTATTTTTTTAGAGAGAAATTTGAGTTTCAAGGGAAAGATTGTATGGGGAAAGTACTGACATACATACAATAGGTGGAATAGTCCCTTCAAGAATTGTTAATTGCCTGTTGGAAATGGCAAAACATTGTGGGCTGGTGTCTTGGGAAATGTAAATTTCAGGCTGAACTATATACTGTTCCCTTCTAGTGGATTCACCATGTTCTTGTGCCCTCCTACAGCTATTTAGGGGTCTTTAATTTGTGTCTGGAGAAGGGGAAATCCAGTGTGTAGTGGTTGTTTCCAGAACAAAAGATGTGGATAATTTTAAAAAAGGATCCATAGCAAGTAAATTGCCTTTATTAGATATTAGAAAGTCAAAATTGAACTAACATGTTCTAGTGTGACACTGAGCTAACAAGATGACAGGAGGGTGGTTAGGGCTAGTTATAGAGCTCCAAATGCTGCAGTTTCTCAAATCATAAAATGGAATTGAGACCCAAGACTTCTGGGTCAATAAAAGTGACCCTCTGCAGCTTGAAAATACACTTGGTCTCCCATCTCTAGTAGTGATTAGAAGAGTCCATTGCCATGGAGAAATAAAGAAGGGTGGCTGTGTGATTATATTTAAGAGAACCACATGACCTCTGACCTAGGAGTGAGAATGATGCAGGCCTCCAAATGGTGGACTACACTCAGCCTTATTCATTATTAGATATGCTGACTAGGGCTTCTGGGATTGGGAGTCCCAGCATGTGACCATGCCTGCTCTAACTTTGCAGAACAGTGAAGACAAAAATATTAGATTGTTGTATGATATTAAAAAAATCCCACTTCACATTTAAATACTGCTTATATAGAAGCTATTGATACTATCTTAAGGAAATGGTGTTAGGGAATTAGAAAAGAAAATAGAAATAAGACCATGGTAAAAGCCTTTTATGACACTGGTTCAAAACATTTTGGCCCTCTACATCCACGGATTCTGCATCCGCGGAGTCAATCATCCATGGCTTGAAAATATTCAAAAAATAATTCTAAGAAGCAAACCTTGATTTTGCCATTTTATATAAGGGGCACCATTTTACTATGCCATTGTATATAATGGGACTTGAGCATCCATGAATGTTGGTTTCCACACGGAGTCCTCAAACAATCCTAATGGATACCAAGGGCCCACTATACAACAGTAATGAATGTGGATGGTGGCATTGTTTCTGCCATCAAAACAACCATTGGTTCAAAAAGTATTGACAATATGAGGGGTCCAGGCTTTAGCTGGTTGCTGTGTTTGCATTTTTTAAAAAGAATGCAAACTGCACTGTTGCAAAGTGGTGGGGATATGGTTGCCCAATCACAAAATGGCTTCTGTGATAGGTACATCTATTTGCAGATCATGAACTTAGCCATAAACTGGTGAGGCTAGGAAAAAAGTGATGCATCCCCAATGTACTGTTTTAAAAAGTGATTAATCTCAGGAATTCATTATAGATATAATAGCAGAGCTGTTTGGGCTGGAAGTCAACCTGAAGAAAACAAGTTCTTTACCAGCCTGCACCACAGGACGAACACCACCATCCCCACATTGTCGTTGGCAAATCTGTGCTCAAGTCCGTTCAGCAGTTCACCTACCTGGGAAGCATCATCTCAGATGCCAAGATTGACAAAGAGATCGATCACAGATTAGCAAAGGCATATAGCGCATTTGGAAGACTTCACAAAAGAGTGGAGCAATAAACACCTGAGGCAAAGCACAAAAATCAGTGTGTATAGAGACATTGTACTATCTATCCTCCTTTATGGATCTGAATCATGGGTCACCTATCACCACCACCTACGACTCCTTGAATGCTTTCATCAGCGCTGTCTACGCACAATCCTAAATATACACTGGACTATGACGAATGTTGCTGTCCTTGAGCAAGCAGGGATCACCAGCATGGAGGCCGTGATATTGAGAACACATCTGCACTGGGCAGGGCACGTTTCTCAGATGGAGGACCATCGCCTCCCAAAAATAGTACTCTACGGTGAACTCGCCACGGGTCAGTGTAAGAGGGGCGCTCCAAAAAAGCGATACAAGGACTCTGAAACAACATCTCAGGCTTGGCCAAATTGATCGCCGACAGTGGTCCGCCCTGGCCTCACATCGGGAGGCATGGAGACGCACTATCCACATGCAGCCTTATTTGAGAACTCACGCCGAACAAGTCTTGAAGAGAAACGACAACGCAGAAAGAATCACAACCCAAAAACATCACCCAAGGAGACCTACTGCTGCGCTTTCTACAACCAGACTTGTTTATCTTGGATTGGCCTCTTTAGTCATCAGTGTGCTTGCAGAAAGTGCAGGATGAGTCCTTCCTGAATCTTCGTTTGCGAAGAAAAGCCAGAGAGAGAGAGAGATTGTTTCAGATGTGGTATACAATGCAGTTTGTTTTATCATTTTGTTGCCTCATATTTATAATAACTTTTGTTGGATATTGACTCTGCTTCTGCATAAAAATATTCCCTTGGTACAGTTTTATAAGATGTAGGTGGAGAAGGGTACCTGATTCTGTGTTGAAAGTCTTTCAGAACTTTCATACTTTAAATCTGAGAAGTGTGCACATCCTAAATGTCAACAAATGGATGAGACATGCCAAAAAAATAAATGTGGGATAAATAACCAACCCATAAGCATTTAATTGTTCTTCCTGTGAGCTTGCAAAAGTCATCCCAACAGTCATTCAGATGTCATTTACAGTAGGAGGCCTGTATCCTCTGGGGATTACTTCTGGGAGGTCCGTGGATACCGAAAACCATGGATGATAGCCAACACCATTGAAAATAATGGGACTTATGGTTTAAAGTACAGTAGGACCCCCATATCCACTGATTCAATTATCCACAAGACACAAAACAGCACACCTACCATAGGGTCTTCCTATAAAATGTGTCCTCTGTAACTATTTCTGGTTCCTCAAGGCAACTCTGGTATTTTAAACTGCCTTCAAGTCACCTGTTATGGTAACGCCATGTATTCCATATGGTTTTCTTGGGCAAGGACAATTCAGAGGTGGTTTTGCCAGTTCCTTCCTCTGAAATATAGCCTACAGCACCTGGTAATCAATGGCAGTCTCCCATCCAAGTACTGAACAGGGCTGACCCTGCTTAGCTTCCAAGATCAGACAGGGTCTAATGCCTTTATGTGTTCAAAAAAGATGGGTTTGGAATTAACCTCAAAGAATTTAGGCTGCTATGACAGGAAGCCTTGATGGACCATTTGGGTAGCAGTGCCATATGCTATTTTATCCTCATTTTGCATCCCGAGGTTGCTCTTGTACTCTGACATGTGAAAGCTAGGAGTTGATCTTTCCATCAGCATACTTTAGAACATGGGACTTGAGTTATCACACAGCTGTGGATGAATACCCTGGCTATTCACAATGCACTGTTAGAACAGTTTGGTATCAATTTGTCATTTCTTGATCCTGTGGAATCTTGGGTTTTGTAGTTTGGTGCGATACATAGGACACCCAGAGCTATAGCATTAGAGCTCTTTGGTGAATTCTGAAAACCTCATGAAACTGGAAGTCCCAAGTTTTCAAAGGATTTTACCATGGCATTTGAAGTAGCGTCAAGCTGCTAGAATGCTGCTGTATAGATACAGAAAACCAGATTAACGTAATTTGGGGTTATTACTTTTGTGTGTGTGCTTGGAATTGGTTAATAAGATAGAAGCACAAATTTACCCTCAAATTGGGGGGGGGGTCACCCACCCAATATTTTTCTTTAAAAAGATGGGTATTTTAGAGGGTTACCAATGGCCTGTATTTTCCCTACCCCTGAGCTACAGAATACTCTTCCAACACTTAACAGGGGAACAAAAAGTAAAATAGACTGGTTGGGGGGGGGGAAGCTAGTAGCCACTAGCTCTCTCTATAAGCTGCATCCCCACTCCCTGCAACTCTGTTTCCGGGCACCACAGTTCAAGGATATTGATACAACTGCATGGGAGGGGGTTGGACTGGATGGTCCTTGTAGTCTCTTCCAACTCTACAATTCTATGATTCTATGATCAGGAGCTTGTCTAACAGGCAAGGCCAACAGGAGTGTTTTGCATGGGTGTAGTGGAAGAAACATAAGGTGAGCTTGTGTCTGTTGGGTGAAACCTCCCCAGCCCCAGAATCTTTTGGGAGAGTTTGATAGGTTAAGGTTGAAGTATCTGTTAGGGCAAAGCTGTGTTAGCTGGGAAGAGGTTTGCTTGCTTGTGTGCTCATTAAGTGTTCTATTGTATTTTGGTGAGCTTGTGTCTGTTCGATTAAGGTTGATTGTGTAAGCAGAGTGGAGATGTGCTTGAACATACTTTTCTGGATGAGGAACATACAGGGTAGGTCTCTGAGGTTTTTTCCAAACGTAGGAGGTAGACATTTGGAGGAATTTGACAGGACCAGGGATCATTCTGAGTTTGTAACATCGATTCAAAGCTGTCTCTCCCTCTGATGAGCAAGTGCTAGTTTTGAAAGAACGTGCAGGAGACCTTGGAAGATTCAGCACATGAACGGCCACTGCCATTCCTCAAAGGAGATGTATAATGTTGGTAGGGTTATATATCCCTACTGAAGGGTTATAGAAGCAGTGGTTTATGGGACTGATAGGATGCCTTGAAAGGTGTGCTGCCTCTCTGGGACAAAAATCTGTGACGTAACAGAGGCTTACAAGACTCATCAAGCCCACTGACTGTTACCACTTCCTTTTGGTCCTGGTGGGTGCCAATGACACTGCAAGGCATAGTCTTCACAATATCAAAGCTATTCTACTTTGGTCAGACCTCACCTGGAATACTGTGTCCGTTTCTGGGCACCACAATTCAAGAAGGATATTGACAAGCTGCAACATGTTCAGAGGAGGGCAACCACAATGGTAAAAGGTCTAGAAACCATACCCTATAGGGAGCTGGGTATTTTTAGCCTGGAGAAGAAAAGATTCAGAGATAACATGACAGCCATGTTCAAATATTTGAAAGGGTGTCATCTTGAAGATGGAGCATGCTTGTTTTCCGCTGCCCAGAGACTAGGGCCAAATCCACACTGCACAAATATTACAATTTGAAACAGGAATATTTGCCATAGGTCCTTCCTATGGAATCCTGAGATTTGTAGTTTGGCGAGGCACCAGCGCTCTTTGGCAGAGAAGGCTAAATAAATAAATAAATAAATAAAATAAAGACCTTGTAAAGCTACAAATCCCAGTATCCCATAGGAAGGAGCCATGGCAAATAATCTAGTTTCAAACTGGATTATTTGTGTAGTGTGGATTTGACCTATGTCATGGAGCAACTGATTCAAATTACAGGAAAAGAAGAGATTCCATCGAAATATCAGAACTTCCTGATGGTAAGAACTATTAGACAGTGGAATACATTGCTTCAGTGTGGTAGAGTCTCCTCCTTTGGAGGTTTTTAAACAGAGTCTATATAGCTATCTGTTGGGAGTGCTTTGACTGTGTATTCCTGCATGACGGGGTTGGACTGGATGGCCCTTGTGGTCTCTTCCAACTCTATGATTCTATGAATCCTTTTAAATAATTGTATATGCATTAAGATGTACACTCTAAATGCTTCCATTTGATATGGGCATAACTAGATAAAAAAACAGATTTTGGTGCAAATATATAATAAACCCACATTTTAAAATTTATTCGCCTTACCTAAAAAAACAAGCAATCCAGAATTAAGATATACATAAGATCCCCGATTTATCCCTAGTAAAACTTTTGAGGATTTTTACAATCTTTACAGAAACATACAGTGTATCAAAATCTGCATAAATCAAATTTATAAAATGTGTAGAAATGCATAGTGATCAACTTACAAAGCAAGGATATGGGATCTACTTTTTCAAAAGCAGGTTACAGTAGGAAAAGTTATTAGGAGTAACATCTTATGTTCTCTTGTAAGATTTGGACGTAAAATTACAGATCCATATTCATACACAGTATTGGATTTTAATGGAATTGCACGCAACATCCATTTAACACATACACACCTGCACAATCTATGTGCAATCTCTTTCACTTATGCATAGTAACGTGATTAAATTAATATGTCACACAGAAAAAAATCAGTTCTTGTACACAAAAAACAATAAACATGCCCTACACCCTTAGTATCCTTTTTCCAGTTATTCCTCCTCTATTCTTAATTATGCACACCTTTTAAAGGAGGCCTGAAAAGAACAGTGCCAGACAAGAAAATCAAAATTATACATATCTGGTCTTCTAAAGACCAAAATTTGGCCTTATAACTGAAGTATTTCCATTACCCACTCTTATAAATTGATAAAATGATTGAAGAGTTGCACTACTGAACCAAGGTACATTTGCGATTTCATTCATATTACCTAGAAATTTAATCTTGAATACTATTTATTTTTTTTAATAAATTTTGTATTTAACTAACTTGAGTAGAATTTGGGTGTATCCCACTGTACACTGAGACTCCATATCACAATAAGCCTATTCAAATCTCTGTGGGATGTTTACCCTTGAATTTAGGATTAAGTGCTGAAGCAGATCTTTTTATGAAATACCTTTTTTTTTTTACTTTTAGCATAAAATTAAACAAAAATGTTTGCAATTTTTGTTTCTGAATATCTTAATAAATTGATTTTCTGTTCACATAATGGCACAATTATGTAATTGGGATAACAAAAATGCAAGTGTCAAGCTAAATTCCAAGGTTCAAAAATCCTCTTAATTATTTGGAGGTAAAGAGGACATCTGAAGCCACGTCCGTACAAAATAAATATTTTATCCATCTGTTCATTTCTAATTATACACGGATCGCTATTTAATTGGCAATAATCCATTAAATGGTGAGTGTTTTTAAAATAAATTTAAAAGTTATGAATATTTCATCTTCAGCCAACTTCTGTTTATCACAATAAAAGTAAGAACTGTATCACTTTTACTCTCTGCATTGTGCAGATATAAACACATTTCAACTTGGACATTTGTACAGGTTTGGTAAGACATGATACAGCAGGGAAGCTTTTATCTGTTTAGCATATACAGTACTCACTTCCACTGAATGCATCAGTGCTAAATTTCAGGTTAGGTTTGATATTGCAAAATAAAAAACTTTAGCCACCTTAACGCTATGTCACACAAGTGGTTCATGGATTTAAGTGCTACCCAGTATATTAACTGGAAGCTTTTTTTAAAAGGTTCTAAAGATATTTTAGCATTGCTATGTTGGCCCTCATACAGCATCCTTAGTATGACTTGTGCCTCTGTTGGTTACCTTATTGGTACAAAATAAGGAGTACATAACATGCTGTCAATTCTTTTTAACCATGAGGGTGTTACTAAATCATTCTGATCCAAAGGAGACACCTCAACATACTCATACTATGACAAATGCTTTTCTTGTGAACTAAGAAGGAAAAATTAAGGAGGCACTAAATACGTTGAAAATTCACCTTTCAAAAAAGCAGCATGACTGAAAGAAGGCCACCCTGGCTAAAAACCTGTGGCAGTGCTTCGTAAGATGTAAAATCAAAACAATGTTCAACAGGTTGATAATTTCATGTTATAGCAAAGTCTGGTTACTCTAACCTTTTTTTCAAGTGTGAGTGTTGAAGAAGAAAGAACTGCCTGCAGACCCCTGAGTGTAATCCCAAAAAACAGCAACAAAGGCTTGGATCCAATCCCCCTGCTGTGCACAAGTGGAAGGCACTTACACACACGGGAAGCTGCCAATTCCCAGCCCTTTACACCACTCAAACAACCACCCCAAAGGTGCTTCAGGAGGGGCTTTTGGGGGACAGGGCTGCTGCCAGAACTGGAAGCAGAAATACCCTCTTGTACGAGTAGAAGCAACCTCACGCTACTTCGGATCCAAGCCAGCACTTTTAACTTTGTTTCAACAAAACAGAAACAGAGTCAAAAGCACATTATACTATCAACTAAAACATTTTTTAATAAAAGAACATCCTAAAACAAACAAACAAAGAAGAGATGTAAACATCTATTAAAGTTTAAGGTAAGAGCAGTTTTTGTAAACATTAACTGCAGATGATAAATCTATCAGTCCACCTATGTCCTTCATCCCGATCAGGAGGTTCCAGGCTTCAGCTGTACAAAGTTAATAGTTTGCAGCAGTTTTCAGGCTATCTTCAGTTCTTAGACAAATTAATTTTCTCAGTAGGTAGATTCAGGCTATTTTGTCTACACACTAAGGATATTGTTCATTTCCCAGTTTTGTGTTGCTTTACTGGAGTCACACTCTGAAATAAACACTTGGTGTAGAACCTCAGAACGGTCCAAACATTTTCCTGATGGGATGTGAGTAAATCTATGTAGATTCTGGAAAACAGAAGCCAAATATATTACTTAATAGCAAACTCTTTTATTGTCTCACTCCTGTTGAAGCTATTGTTCTCATCTGTTGAGATATAATTTCTATTTTATGTATATGCAGTAAGGAGAATCAATATAACTATGCCTTGAGAGATCCATGATTGATTGCATGTGTCATTGATAATCTTGTGGCCCAAACTCCAAATAAATATGAAATCAGTCATGTGAGTTTGAAGCTTCTTTTTCTTTTTTGGGGCAAGGGAAACTCAACAGCATTCTAACTAGAGCTAGAGCTGGCATTCTACTGGTCTTCCTGACTCCAAGCACAAAAAATTCAGAAGTGGCTGAATATTCCAAAAGGAGAAGGCGCAATGGCCTTCTATTTGAACAGAGGGCATTTTGGAAGAGAGGAAATGATATCAGTGCCAAATAAAGCACAACGTTTAGCTTTCAATGCCACTGGTTTTTCATGGTAATTTTGCTTCCCTTCCCTCCCACCCCACCACCGTGGCCAAGCTGGGTAAAACCTAACCATTGAGACACCAAAACTTTAGCAAACAACCCTGGTGGCTGCTAATTCCCATACCTTTGTAACCCTTCCTAGATTCCACCCCTCCACCCAACCCATTTCTCAAACTACCTAACATGCTGGTAGAATTCAAAAACTTAGTCAATGTTGATCTGGATCACTATGCAAAGGGATCTTGTGGCACCTTTGAGAAAGAGAAAGAAGTTGGTAGCATAAGCTTTTGCAGACTCAGGGCTTGTCTACATGGGCTAAATACACCATTTTGCCCCCTTCTCAGAGCCCTGCAGCCCATATGACACAGAGCATTTGCCCCGTACTGCTCCCAGGCAGTCCTCACCACTACTAGGGAAGATACAGAGATGAGATGAGAGGAAGGTGGGACAGGTCCTGATAAAGCGTTATAGGATATGCCCAGTTTACTCTGTTTCTGCCAGCAAAAATCAGATTGGGCCCTGTGTGTCCACTGCAGACCGTCTGGCACACTGGCCCTTGCTGCCGCCACCACCTCCCTAGCTCTCCTGGAAGCCAGGAAGGAGTCCCTCAGCATGGGACCAAGGCTGGTCACATACAGGGGGGCTTTCAGTCACATGGTGCGTGTCCCTGCCTTCTGAGCCAGCAAAGAAAATGATGGCAGCTGCAGGGATGGGACGGCATGCCTGTTTGGACTCCAGCCTATTCCATACAAGTAATGAGGGAAGAACGAGCCAGCTCCGTAGCCAGGATACTCTGGCGGGAAGTCGGCAGATCTTGACTTGTGTAGATGAGCCCTAAGTCTGCTTCATCAGATGCGTGGACCTAAGTGCCTCCTGTTGCTTCCCAAGGTCATCTTATTTCTCCCTCTCCCTCTTTGTGTTCTAATTTAGCCACCCACCTTTTTTTGTATCTTTCTTTCTTACATGTCCAGATCCTTTTGGAATCCTGTTCCTTACTCCCTTATGAATAAGTTTGTGGACTTCCTGAAACTCTAACAAATGATCTAAGTCCACAAACTGTGGGGTAAATGATTTCCCCCTGTCGTCAATTTCATTCATGTTGAATTTTCAAGTCATGGTGAATTTTAAATGAAACATTTAGTCTTTTCAAGTGTTGATGTGAATGAAATCAATTTCCAATGCAATAAAATAAACCGTATCCAAAATTTTGTGGATATGCTTCTATGCAGGGAGGGATATCCACAGCTTTTATCAAATTCCCAGGAGTTGACAACCCAAAAAAGATTTAAGAACCACTGCTTTCTAATATATCTTAAGAGTCAAGCCTGTCTTGATGTCACATGTCAGCGTTAACATCAAGACTTGCCTTGACTCCTAATCCTAAATGGGATTGCTGAACACTTTTGAGATACCTTGAAGTACTGCCACTCCTTGTATTCATTTAGATTGCAGTGTGTAATCATAACTTTTGATCCATCAGGTCCTTTAGTCAAGCACTGGTCATATTGCATGAGCTGGTTAGCTTCATTAATTCTGAACAGCTAGTGTGAAAAATAACACATTAAATACACTTAATATTTTACACCAACAGTTGCAAAAATGCCAATGTAATAATAGTGTATGCATTAAAACATCTATCACTTACAAATAATCTTCAAATTTGAACCTATTGGCCGTTTGCTTTAAGAATTAAATAGCACTCTTTTACAGATATTTAATGGCAAAAATAATGCTTTACTGCTTAATTATAAAATTCAGACAAGCTGTATGCAAAAAGTAATGAAAACACAAAGACAGAACATTTCTGTAATAACCCAAGCCCATGCTGAAACATAAGTATAACCAACCTGATAAAACATTCATCGGGCAATACATTAAAAGTTCATTAATAATTACATTTTATTATAGTGCCCTCCATATGTTATAGACTACAATTCCCAGCACCCCTGACCATTTTGTCCATCCTATTTCTATCCCACCTGTAGACTGCCTTGAGCAGGAGTGTTTGGGGATGGAATGCAAACATTTGGAGGGTACTAGTTTGGGAAGGAGTTTGTTTCAAATTTTATAGAGATCATTGATCCATAAGTGGACACTGTGAGTTGGGCAGGATCACACAAGAAGCTTTGCATAAGCCTAGAGGCCTGACAAATATCTCACTTCTCAACAACTATAACAGAAATTCAAGATAAAAGCAGCCTAGGTGGGTAGGAGGAACTAAGGGATGGGGAAGTTTTTAAGTCTGTGGATCCAGTATTGGCTCCCTTAATAGGGAGACAAGGGCTTCTAGTTACACTATCAACTGCAGTATGTATCTTTTAATATGGCTTTTGTAGTTTTCTAATCAACTTTGTATTCTAAAATAGATATCTGCTAAACATCAGTAACCACAATGTGTTTGGGACTGTGGACTTTTTCAGACGGGGGGGGGGACCCCGAGGAGGTCGGGAGAAGAAAGGGGCTGTTTTGCGTACAGAGCTCCTTTTCAGACAGCCCCGTCCTCCTCCATCCTTCTCCCAACCTCCCCCTGACCTTCCCCCCCTGCCGTGCTACTTGTGCTTTTTATTGATGGAGGTTCTCTGTCAATAAAAAGCAATGCCAGCAGCACAGAGGGTCAGGAGGAGGTCGGGGCTGTCTGAAACAGGGCTCTGTAAGTGAAACAGCCCCGTTCTTCTCCCAACCTCCTTGGGTTTTTTTTCCCCTGTCTGAAAAAGTCCTCTATCAGATATGTGCACCTTCAATTGATGTTAGTGTCAAAAATAGCACCTTGTAGTAGGAACAGAATTTGGATACATATCTCTTAGAGCTTGTCTACATGAAGGGGAAAAGAACTGGACTGCTTCACAGTAATAGCCAGTCACAGTAGCTGTGACCTGTCTTAATGGTTTTACAGCCCCAATAAAATTTGCAGGCCTGTGGATTACTTGCATTTTAAAATGTGCCACTGCTGAACTGTTTTTTTAAAAAAACTACTTCTATTGTGTGCACAAGCGATATTTCACCTTTTCCAAAAAAAGAGAGAAAAAGATAGCATAAATCCCTGTTTTATCGCCTTAGAGATCACTCGCTAAGGTGAAAATTCAACATGCCAGCAGCAGCTGCTTGCCCTGTAACCCAGCCCTGCCCCCTGCGTTCATCTGGCCAATCAAGTTTGCGCTTTGTCTTGTGTGGGGAAGCAATTCATGCTGAATTGCTTGTCTTAACGAGTAAAAATGTGCATATCACTGGAACTTTTTTAAAAGTCGGGAAAAGCTGTGAAAGCTTTTCTTGCGTAGTTTTTCCTCTTTTTGGCCCCCTCCTTCACAATATAATGAGACAATGTGGGATCCCATTAAGACAGCTCATATTCCCAGCAAATTCTGTGAGGGGTATTTTCATCATATAGGCAATCCACAGGTTTAAATGGCATCTCTCTAATTACTAACCAATCCAGCTGAATAAAATGAGAAGGGTCAGGGCTACTGATTTCTCTCCTTGCATTACTGCTCTGTATTAAAGGTATAATAATAATAATAATAATAATAATAATTTATTTATACCCCGCCTCTCTGCTTAAAAACAATTGGGGCAACTTCCAACAATTAAAACTCTACAATACCAACTAAAAGCACCACCCACCCCCACCCTCCTGCATAAAAAGACATTAAACAATATAAAATTAAAACCACCTAGCTAAAATCACATTAAAAATAAATATAAACAAGACTAAAAAAGGCCAGGAGATGTAGCTCCTGAGGCCAGGATCTAATCAGGAAAGGCCTGCTGAAAGAGATCTATCTTTAGTGCTTTTTTGAAGCTACTTAAGCTTGTCATCTGACGGATCTCGTTCGGCAGGCCATTCCATAAATTGGGGGCAATTACTGAAAAGGCCCTCTGGGAGGCTGCAGACAGCCTAGATTTTTGTGGCTGAAGCAAATTCCTCCCAGAGGACCAGAGTGTGTGGGGAGGATTGTATGGGAGGAGGCAATTCTGAAGATAAGTTGGACGCAAGCCATTTAGGGCTTTAAAGGTAATAACCAACACCTTATACTTTTTGCCCTTATACAATACGTATACTATACTTATATAATACTTATACTTTTTGCCTTATACAATGGCAAAAATATCTCTTTACTGCACAATAATAATGTGTCAGATATATTAAAATATTAAAACAAGCAATAAGAAAGAGTTGTACTTAGTTTATAGCTTAAGCACAATTTGTGATTAAATTTTAACCACGCACACTGAAAATACCGTGACCTCAAAGGTCTCCTTTCTTTTAACATCATTTGGTTTCCATTTTGCTTCCTAAAATTTGTTTGCTGCCCATTTGTTTGGCCAAGTAAATATCCAAAATGCCTTTAGCAAGCTTATTTTGCAAGACTGTGAAGAAGTGGATTGGGAGAAACGACCAAGGATAAGTGTGTGTGCATGAGGCTTAACTGTAAGCAAATAGATGTATGGAAGGGAATGAAGAATATGCATATTGCCCACACATTGCTGTAGTTAAGGCAGGCATCTATTTTGGGGGGGGGGGCATGAGTTAATTCGTAAGCATCTTGTAATTTTTCTCAGAAACTGAAAGAGTGTTTTGTTTTGTTTTGAATGTTAGGAGTCATAGGCGCTATTATTTGTATATGAATTTTTTTATATATATTATATTCTAAGCAGTTCACAATAAGAAACAAAAAACAAACAGACATACAAATACATATAAAGACCTCCATAGGAGGTCTTTAAACAAATCTCTCAGCAGTGTTTTACCTGTTTATACCAGTGTGGCAGTGGGTTGGACTAGATGATCCTTGGAGTCCCTTCCAACTCTATTGTTCTACAAGTCAACATTGTTAACCACAGTATTTCCTTACTAGAAACGTTTCAAAACAACTCATGTTTTGTAATATGACTTATGATCATAGCAATTACAATATTAGTGTGACAAGGATGGAATAGTCCAGCTCCCAATGCTATGAGTTGATTGGGGGCTGGGAGAAGTTGTGCTTCAATCAATTTAACATTATTTCTGATGATACAAAATTTACAGGCAAGTGTTCTTCTGGCATTCTTTCTAATGCAAAACATCTTGCTTTGGGATTACTTACTTGATTTCCTCCCATTCTATGGCAAGGTCCAAGTTCCACAAATCCCCCATTGGTATGTCCCATACTGTCTATGCAGTAAGCAGTTTCAAAGCCTCTAATCTGAAACACATTTATAGTTTATATTGTAGCTAAATATTTCAGTGAAGTGAAGAGAAATGACAACGCAGAAAGAATCACAACCCGGAAACATCACGCAAGGAGACCTTCTGCTGTGCTTTCTGAAACTGGACTTGTTTATATCGGATTGGCCTTTTTAGTCATCAGCGCGCTTGCAGAAAGCGCTGGATGAGTCCTTCCTGAATCTTCGTTTGCGAAGAAAAGCCAGAGAGAGGGAAATATTTCAGAATATAAACAGAAAGGAGATGAAATGGTGTTATGAACATGTAATATTTAGAGGTTTCTGAATCAACACTGCACTGGAGCAATACAAAAAGATACACAGAATATCAAGGCTGATTAAAAGATGCAACATAAAAATCCTAATTCCCCCTATAATAACACACATAATGGTCACCTATTTAGTGTAATCTGAAGGAATGTTTAGCAGAACAGTACGAAAAAACATCCCAAACAGAAAATAGCTTAGTGTACACCGATTACCTGGCAAGTTAATTCAAAAGATACAGAAATAGCAAATAGTATCACATTTATATTCTAAAACCTGCTCTCCACAATGAAATGGGCTGGGCCTAATAATCTTTGCAACAGACTATCATAATGTGAAGTCAAAGGCTTTCACTGCCAGCATCTATAGATTTTCCTTGGTTTTTTTCCGGGCTGTGAGGCTGCATTCTGGAAGAGTTTATTTTTCACATTTCACTTGCATCTGTGGCTGGCATCCAGAAAAAACCCAAGGAGAATCTAAAGACTATCATAACTCACATGATTTTATACCAAAGTGCATTATCAAGACACATGGGAGAGCCAGGAAAGAAATAAAAGCAAAATAATATATGGTTGAAAGAGAGATATTTCAAACATACAGCAGCATGATGGCCTAGCCAGATATATATTTTTTTTTTAACAGAAAGCACCTACAACAGTGAATGAACTCTACAGTACAATCCTGTAAGCAAAGGAATGGGATTATTCTAAGTTTTATTATGTCCATTCAAGCTTTTTGTACATTCATAGAAAAAGGACACCCACATTAAAAAGGCAATTCCCTAGACTTTTTCTTTTCTTTTCTTTTTTAGCAGAGATGGCTTTTATTTAATGTGATTTCATTATGCACATTTGGCAAATGTTAGTTGCCAATTTTATATATCGGTGGATTGGAAATAGATTTGCAGTTGCTACTGTGTTTCAAAATCTCATTAATACTTCAGTATTTTTGTTTTACTACCAGTTATGAATGTGCTTGTGCTTCTTGTCTTCTTTATATTCGCTTTTTTTCTAGTTCCAATTCTTTATCCAAGCACCACAGCATTTAATGCTCTGCATGCTTTTTAACTCTTATTGATCTCTTCCACTGTCAACATCTAGAACAACTAACTCCTCTTTCATTCTTATCTCCTTGTCATTCAAATTTGATTCCATCAGGACTGAGCATATTAACTGCAGACTTTGGCTAGCTTATTTCTTCCTAAGTTACACCCTACTGACTACAGTTGGAAAAATAACAAGGACAGCATCTACAGAAATAAGAACATATTTCTGTGGGGCACCTCAAAAATGTTTTTTATACATAGTTTGGACTAATACAGAAGAAAATTTATATCCTCATGTAGGCTTCACCAGTATAAATTATTGAAAATGTATAGAAGTGCAGATATATTCCAATTTGTACTTTCCCCTTATTCTTTCCTTTCAAGATCTACGATGAGAACAAGGTTTGTTTCCTATGTATACAATGTTAACATTGATGATTTTGTTCTACTTTATTTCATATATTTTTTCATTAAAAAAAAGTAAATAAAGATTTCAAAGAAGAAGAAAAGGAAGATAAAGAAGAAGAAACAAGTGCCCGAGAATGTGATGGGACATTTCTGAAGAGACTGTTGACATATTAAGTAATAAATTTCCCTATCTATGACATTTCAATAAAAGTCCCATAGCTACTTTTTGTTGCACCTGATTAAAGGAAAACATAGGAATTTTTCACTTTCCTTTTTACTATGTATTATGGCTCACCTTTTTCGTAAACATATTCTTTGCCCCAGCAGGCATCCAATTTACAGTGCTTCTTGTTGGTCCCTACCCTCTACTTTGATATACTGCAACTCAAACAGTATATTAATCTATTCAGGGGGTCTGGGCATGAATATTCATGCCACACAGGGGTGAATGCCACAGCTTCTAAGACCTGTAGACCTGCAATTCTACGATGACAAGCAGGACAACTATTTCAATAACTTCCAAGCTGCTGAGCTGGAAAAATATAAGAGATTTATAACACCACATCCTTTTATGTGCAGCCAGTAATATGAGCAATGAAAATAGCGGCAATGTTTTCTTTCTTCAAAAGCTTTCTTATATAAGCAATTAGTGCAGTGAGTTCTGTAGATGTTTATTAGTTCATGAGGTGTGCTTTCTGTCTCAGGTTCAGGAAGAATGGTTTCAAAATGCATGATCAAAAAACTTGTGGGAGATAGCATTTTGATAGCTTTCTGCCATGCATGTACATGTGTGTGTGTGTTCACATAACTGAACACCAGCAAAAACTAGCATTTGGTTCTAATCCAAGCACCTCCAAACAAATGTGATGCTAAGACAGGAAAATATGCTACTTGTTCCTACTGGCAAAATCCTCAATAGAGCTGAAATTCTAAGTATACGAATTATATGTAGATGTAATGCTAGATAGTTTACCAATTCTAGTATGAAAACTAGAACTAGTGTTTTTAGACCAGTGTTTTTTTGACGTGTTTATGGCTGTGTTTAGAAGGCCTGGAACTCTCAGAAATACAAATACAGACTCAGGGTAACTCCAGGGTGCCGTTTACATGATGAAAAAGTAGTGGGAAGAATTCGTGCCGAACCCTGGTTGTTTACACATACATCAGGTCGGACATGTGATTTTCGGAAGGGGGGGGCACCTTTTATCCCACAACCTGTGGGACTTCCAGTCCCGCGGTTTGTGGTGGTTTTTAAAAAAGTCACAGGAGGATTCGGAAAATCAGAAATGTAAAGAGCCCGGGACAAGATATCTCGGTACTAGGTGATGACCGGAAATGGTGACCGGGGGCAGGCTGAGAGTTCAGAGACCAGAAAAGGAGGGGTCAGTCACCCGTTCTATAGATTCAGCCTCACCAGCTGAAAACAAAGGCATCCCTTCTGGCTGCAAGTAGGTTTCTGTGTGTGTGTCTGCACTACATCACCCTGTTCAATGGATTTCTACACTGCAAACCCTTCAGCTTTAACCTGTCCCTCCCCTGCATGCTGGGTTTAAATTTTAAAGAGAGAGTAAATTATAAAGAGATCATGGGCAGAGGATTGCCCATTCATCCCCTGCCTGCATCCCCCTCCATGGGTTTAAAGGCACAGTGAAAAATGCCAGCGTCTGGGCACCGAGGTTTGTCTTTTACAATGCCTTGTGTGTCCTCCCCCTATGATCCCCTGCACTGGCTTGAAACCTTCACCCCACAGCTGCCTCTGCTTAAAGGGTTAACATTTTAAAGAGACAGGACAACTGCACGCCTCTGGGACCCTGCACTCGGCTTCCTGGCTGAAAGCATACTGGCTTGGGCTTGTGTGTGTGCCGGGGCTCCAGTCCACTCTGCTTTTGACCTCTCTCACACTCCCCAGCACCAACTGATCACTCCTTCCTCCCCAGTTTAGCTTGCTTTAAATGGTGTTCTTTCAATTTGAAAGGAAAGCACAGGATTTAGCCACTGATCGCTCCTTCCTCCCCATGTTAGATCACAGATCACTCATTCCTCCCCTCACCCCCTCATCCCCAATGCAACACTCATTCATCCCCAACACTGAAGCTTGAACAAACATTTGAGCCAGCCAATACCATCGCTCGTGGCACGGAACTCTAAAGGAAGTACGTCACCGAGGTTGTGAAAAAACGAGTAATCACATCCTTGATTGACAGCTAAAAAAAAAAAGTCCCGGGACCATAAACTCATGTAAACAAAACAACAATAACACCCAGGGTAGTATATAGTGGGAGAAGATACATATCACAGGACACGATGCCATATAAATAATGATCCCAGGATCTCCAGTTCAGAGACAAAAATCGTGTAAACAGGGAGGGACGAATACAGGATCAAGAAGTCCCAGGACGCCCCGCGACAAAAACTACTGTCTAACTGGCACCCAAGCTGAAAAGTCTCAGATTTTGTTTCTGTTCTTTCCTATTTTATACTGGATTAAAATAAATTGTCTGGACGGCTGGTATAAAAAGTCTCTGATCATATTGGAAGCTGACAGAAAAAAATTAGGGATAAACAAAACATGTATGGATCTCTAAAATAAAACTGGAAAGAACAAGAACTAAATCTGGGACTTTCTGATCTTTTTAATCAGTCTGGATGTACCCTAAGCTTAACAAATATTGACTTTAATGTTGTGGTTCTTTCCCACAAGCTGTATTGTACTTCTTCTTCCAGAATGTCTTATGTCTTGCTACTGTAGCATAAAATCCTGTATAGATATGCATGTGATCAATCCCAGGACATTCTGAAATAAGGTCTCTCTCTCTCTCTCATATATATATATATATATATATATATATACACACCTGAAGCGTTATACCTACCTCTCCCCATTCCACATTTTTCGGTGGTAAAGGATAGTGAGAAGTTATATCATAAGCTATTTCTTCCATAAACCATTTGAAACTTTTACACCTGTGATCTTCACGAAATTTCTTAAGGTCAGAAATATCACCGTAGGCTAGTGCTTTTGTTTCAGGACGGCTAGCATAGAAGTAATCTTTGTATTCATCCCACCAGACCTCCACAACTCGGACATAATTCTGTAGGGAAAAAACACCACAATATTACTGCATTTTATGAACAGAAAAGATAAATACATTACTTGAACAACTTTGTGTTTGTGTCTCCAACCATCCATTTTAGGTGGGTATTTTTTTAGGGGAAAATTTGTCAATATTTATTATGTAATTACAGTCAGACCACCATATCTGCAGGGTTCAGTTCCCAGACATACCGTAGATTTTCCAGTGAAACTCTATGGTATGTGTCTTGCAGAGATTGGTTCCATGGATATGGGGGTTTGGCTGTATATTTTATTATCTTTAATTCAACAAGATGCTTTATTAAAAATATATGTTTTCAAAAACAGGATACTCTCAGGGATAAAACTGCTTTAAGTAAAGTTTAGTTGAGGGTGGTACCCATGTAATAAACCACTACACAGGTTACACTTTGAAATTCGGAGAAGAGGAACATTGACAAAGCTATTGATGTGGTGATTAGTAAGTAGCTCTGCAGACCAGAGTGCAGAAAACTATTCCTAAAAACTAACACATTAGTATCATTTTTATTTTTTAAACATCCATTGCCTTTTACTTGTATTAAAACATTACTAATGAATTACATTTTATCTGCTTTCAATCATCTAAAAATAAAAAAAGCACCAAAATTCCCCCAGCCTCCAAATAACCTTCCAAAGTAATGAGTTAAATACTATTTGTAATATGAAAACTCTAACAACATTAGTAGCCACTATTTTTCCAAAATAACAATGACAATCCCTCATTACCTTCCAAAACTAACTTGCAATGCTGTTACTTGAAATGTACTACTTTCATGCTCTGCTGCAGACACACATAGGCTCATATTGGAACTAGTATAAGATTTTTAATTTAGCAATTAAATGTTAAAAGTCTTTTAAAGATACAAGATTCACCTTTAGAGTAGGAGATGATCCAACATATGCTGGAGGTGGATTCCCTTGCCATCCCTGGAGACGATAAATGTGTCCAACACGAGAACAAGGGATAAACAACAGCTTCCCTCCACACTGCCAAATCTAAAAGTTGAAAAATAAATTTAACAAACAAGTAAAAGAGGCATGACAATCACAAGGTGATTTAGAATGCCAGAGGATAATTGTGCGACATCAAAGTGCACACATCACATGTCAGGGTTAGCCATTATTACTCTGCAAGACTTCCAAATTCATTGCCACAATGTTAAACCCAAAACACTGTCTTACAATGACATATTAAGTGCCTTACATTTCATTTGTGAAGAAAACTGTCCAATCGTTAGCACCTAACATTAAAGAGTAGTCAAGAGTAAATCACTTAACTGTGTTTCAGCAAGTTTCTGAAGTCATGTCTGCAGGTAATATTAGAAACGCACATTTCATGTCATTTTCTTATTATTTATTAGAATGGCATTACCTGAGTCTTTTCAGTTAAAGTAAGATGAGATGCAATCTATGGAATCAGACCTTTCCTATTAAAATGGCACTCAGCCCTAATGGTTAGATCAAACATTTTGCTACATTGAATGGATACTGATATTGTTCTGGAACTTTTAATAGAATGGCCACAAATCTAAGATTTAACATATTTCTTACAGTGCAACCTATGCAGGTTTAAGACAAAATCAGGCTCAGTTGTTCTCAATGGGACTTATTCAACTAGTAACAGTATTTAGGAACCAGTCTCCATGTCATTTCATCACAGCAGGTGGTAAAATGCAACAATATTTAAAGCAAAAGTGTTCATACTTGGCTCTACAATGGTCACCTGACCTACAAAATAAGCCAACCTGACCTTGTTGTAGATTCAGAATTGTAAGTACAAATCTGCTACTTGAAAGAAGTAGCATATGATTAAGTTTAACTTTATTAATGCACAAACATATAAAAGCAGGAGGAAATTCAGTAACTACCCTCCCTAAGTCACAGTACACAATCCTTGAACTTCCCAAACAGGAATCAGATGTGACATCTTGTAATCTTGCTTCTTTGGCCTGGATCCAGAAAAGCACACACACACACACACACAACACATATAATGATCTCAATGAATCAAAGGTACATCTGGGGGTGGGGGAAAGAGCCCTGCAGAAAATTAAGCCTGGACTTTACCTTTAAAAAAATGCAATGGAAGGCAAGAATGCCATGCGACATAGCTGTATGCCCAGCACTAACTAGTGGACTGAAGACCCTGGACCAATCTAGAAATATAAGAACTGGGCTGAAAAGTTGTCATGCATTTACATGAAGAGAATGATTTACCAACTTGTTTGGCTTTGTTCTTTACCTTGTAAGATATTTCGAAGTTTTCACCACCCCAAATTTGTAGACCTGGATCATAGAGACCCAGTTCAAAAAAGAAGTCACGTTCAATTGCAAATAATCCACCAGCCATTGCAGGTGATCTAGAAGACAAGAGAAAATCAAGACTAATTTGTATGCCACATGGGAATGCTTTTTACTTGAAGAAGCAGCTGGTAACTCTCAGGCATACAGAAATTATAAAGCTTTAATGGTGGTTAATAAATTTGAAGCAAGTGTTTCAAGTTCCGTTTGCAAACTGTAATGATTAAGAATTTTGGAAAACCAGATTCTAACTAAGGTGCAATCAACATTTTACACAATTCTCTCTCCCAACAGTTTTTTTAAAGGCAAAAGCAACCACAGAGGCTGCAATCCAAAGTGGGGAGAACAGTGGAATGGAGAGCTGTCCTTCCACCAGTTTTCCTTTCAATCGGAGAAATCCCATAGCACCTCCTGAGTCTGCACAGTTGTGGCAAAATTGTACATAATATACAAACTGTGCAAATTTTAGCAAAAGCAAAAAATGCCAGTATTTGGCCAAATGAATCAGAATGCTCAAATGCCCAGATTTTCACCTTTCAATTATTTATTCTATGAGTCTATGAGTAACTTATTTGAATACTGAGATATGTGAAGAAACCACCATATTTTCTTTCTGTGAGAGATCAAACCAAAGCTTCATAATTTCTTCAAAATATTTTGGAAATTTAGCAAAGATACCACAGAGTGAGAGCAAAATGAAAAGCAGCATTAGTTTTAAAAACTGCACTGATGTATCCAAAGAATAAGAAACTAGTTACTTTACTTGCAAGGAAAGGAGCTTTGAAATGAGAGTAAATCTAATTGCAAGATTAGTAAAACTTAACTGAATCAAAGCAGAACCACAGCCTCACTAGTTCAGGGAAAGGGAGTAGCGATATTAGAAAAAACTCAGTCTTTCTAGGCAAATGTATTTTTTAGATATGTATGTATTTACTTATGGCAGAAATCAAACTTGGACAATATTGATGAAGGCAAACAAAACAGGACTACAGAAATCAAAAGAAACAAAATTTTGTCTGATTACCAGACAAAATAAGGTGCTTAGACTCATTAACTGTGCATTTCCTTCCAGGAAATATCCATCAATTACATTTTTATTTGTTAGCTTACTTGAGTGGGCAGGGCAAAGCAGCACCCTTTTCCCTCGATGCATGGTCCCACATGTTAGAGGGGGCTCTGGCCAAGTCCTCTCTGACTCCTACATCACACTCACCTTTGAACTGTGCCATTGCATTCCTGTCCAAACACTATTGCAGAGGGATGCTGCCTTGACCCAGAGGAATTTTGGAGAGGATAGAAATCAACACACTGGGTCTTTAAAGGTGTAGATTTTTAAAACCTATGATGACAGCATTATCTACGAGGGGCCCTTTGGGTCCCCAGCCCTTATTCCCTTCAAGCTGTGTTCTCACATAGGGCCAGCCTGACCAGCTCTGCTGGATAACACAAACAGTATGCATGCACTGAAACAGGAGAAGTGTTTGCTATTCTGAACAGCGTGATAGCATAACAAGCATGCTAAGCCATTTCTAAAAAGACTGAAAGATCAATGGTAGAGCACATGTTTTGTTCAACAATCCAATTAAGAGCCATCCTGTATTTTGCTTAGAGAACTGAGTATGCAAAGTACATACACTGCAGAGAAGTGCAAAAGGAGTTAGTAAGGCTACAATTAGAAGAGATTGACCATGAGTTAGTGAAAAGAGTGATGCTCCTTGACAGAGCATCTGCTCTGACTAGCATTGTTTAAAGATCTGGAGAGTTCATGCAAGTATTTAATAGTTCAGCATATCCTTAGGAAAAGGAGAAATGTGTAAGTGGTTTAGTGATTACCGATACGGCTCAGTTTTTGTCTTTCTCATTTCCTTCTCACGTTTGGTCAATGGCACCCTCTTCCACAGCATACTCCAATCCCATGCTCCTCTAGCAAACCCATCTTCGTCACCACCCCCTTGGGGTACAATGTTATAAGTGTTGCCATCTATGACATCTATAAGCGGTACAGTGCATGTGGTTCTGCAGGATTATGGATGGTGGCAGTGAGGATGAGAGCAGGTACATGATACATATAAACGAATCATGGTTCATGGAAAAGAAAGGGGGAGAATGAAAGGATTTAGATAAGCATGAGCTACAAAGATCAATAGAATGAAACAGCATTCTTTACCGATATGGCTCAGTTTTATATTTTCTTTTTGCCTTTTCCTTGTTGTTTAATGGAATACGCTTCCAGAGCAAGCTCCAATCCCAGGCCCCTCTGGCAAAGCCATCTTCATCCCCACCTTGCTGTGGTTCAATGGAATAGTCATTCCCATCAATGTAATCTATTAGAGGTACAGTGCAAGTAGTTCTGAAACATTTATGGAAGGGGAAGAGACAAGGTTAAATTGTCTAATCCAATAAATTGCCTGCTATCTTTTATGTTTTATTCCAGTGTAATTAGAACACATACAAACACTGCTATTCTTTTGGAAGGAAGTGGGGAGGCGATTATGAATGAGCAGGATGAATTTAAAGTAATGTAAGAATACAATCACACTGAAAGCAGAACATCAGTACACCAGTCTACCTCTTCCTTCATAGATTTTTGAAGACATACTTTAAGGGGAATGATGGAAGTGACATGTTTCACATAGTAAATGTTTGTGCCCTTTGATTTTGAGAGGCATTGTCACTCTGTGAGAAGATTAGGTTGGTTAAAACTTGCACATTTTTTAAAAAGTAGGTCTGATTTAAAGCTAGGCACTAAACCAATTAGCCTTGGTATATACTTAATATATGCATATGAAAAGTGGCTGGTTTTTTCCTGCTGGAAGGTAAAAAGCCAGAACCAGCTCTTCTAGTGTAGTGATCCAAATTCTATATTGTTTTTTATTATTTAAAGGGCATGTAACAATGGAAGAAAAAGAACAAAGAATCAGCTCCAATATCATGTTTTATTATGCCCTATTCAACCATAGTTCTGGTTTGCACTTCCAGAACACAACTTTCAAGAGATGGTGTTTATGATTTTACATGCTGTTTTAACTATCTTTGGGTTTGTGCCAACAGGAACATTAATAACCTATATTAATGCCATATTAGAGGATCCCAAATATGTATGATTCCAAGCCTGTTTCCTTTCTAATTTGTTTGCCAACATTACTACAAATGGTAGCATTACAAATATTATCCACTGTGAATTCACTGTCCTCAATTTTGACAAATATTTTAGTGCTGTTGTGCTATTGTCCATTATCACAGCTATGAACCTTTATTTCAAACCAAGTTTGTTGATGTAATTATCCCCCCCCCACCATACCCCAGAACAGCCTTGCAGTGAAAACAAGATTATATCATCCAACCTGCAGACAACTATTTGGGCAGCTTGGAGAAGAAGCTAGAAAGTTACTCATCCAGAAACCACTGTTACTTGTCCCGAGTGAGCAACAAACTGTAAGGTTACTTTTAAAAACTTTCTGAAATATGAAAATAAGCAGAATTTATTACCTGTCTTTAGATATAGGAGCTATTAGTGGTGCATACCAGTTTACTGCCACCTCACAGTGGGCATCAAGGTAAATTAAAACCTTTAAAATAAAGAGGAAAGGAGATTTCAACTCAGTTGAGATTTCCTTGCACAAACAACATACTGATTTAATTGAGTGTTTTTGCATCTTCGGTCGACATCATTTTAATCAGTCTTTAAAAGACTATATGCAATGTTGCAATTAAGAGCTACAGTTAAAATAATCAAGTGGTTTAAGGTTTGTTAAAAGCAAAATGCAGACTGTAGAGAAAGGAGGGTTTTATTGAGCAAACAGTGTTCTACCTGTCCAAGTTTAGCCTTCTGGGCTCCAATGCTTCTAGCTTGAATTAAACCTTCTCTCCTTTCATTTCGAAAAATCTTTACAAGGCCATTCCACTGCTTAATATACTCCTCTAGTCTCTCTTTTAAGTGTGCTATCAAATAATAAAAAAGAAGTTTCCATATATGTTATAAAATATTTAGCTTTGAGCTTACAACACAAACTAAATCTATATTAAAAACAAACTGCATGTACTTAAACTAAATATCTAGGCTCTCAAAAGATAAGAATATTAAATCATAACTAATGGGTATATTTGTTGATGGTAAGCTCACTTCAGAATTACTACCAACATTACTTAGATTTTTTTAAAAGTACACAGGGAAGTAGAAAAGACATGTGCCTTTATAATGGTGGAAAGGCCAGCCTAGAGAAGGGGCTGTGTGACATTAGAAAAGGAAAACACAGGTCTTCTAATTGCATCTGACCCTCTTGACAATACAAAGGCACAAGCCTTGAAGTACTTTTCCAGCCGTTTACTCATGTGCTAAAACCATGTGAAGGAAGGAAATGTAACAATGGCAAGTGTCCTAACGTAGCAAGTGTTCCATCTTTTCTCTGTTTCACCTTACTGTTGTAAGAGTCTTAACTTATTACAGGAGAGGGGTAAATTAATCACAGCTCTTTGACATGCCAAAAATTAAATATAATCAAGACTTTTAACTCGCATAATAAAATGTCAATATTTATAAAGCAACAACGTCAAGGAGGTGGTGTAGTAGATGTAGCATTCACTCCTCACAATAAACCTTAACAATGTTCTCAGTCTGAAGGCAGATATAACTGAAATACCTTCAAGAAAACACTGATGACTCTTTATCAATATTTATAACTATCACAAACAAATGTGGCGAGAAGACTGCTATGGATTAGCATTTTCTAAGCATTATGCCACTGGATAACTGTGCACAAAATGGATGAAGAACTGCTCTGAACAGAAATGCATTGGAAATAAAATGCCATACGTGGAACATGTCCAACCTTTAGATACAAACTATGATGTTTTTTTTAAGGGAAACATTACTACCAGTCAAATCATTGTGTTATTTTTGAACAATATCATTCTTCATTTCAGATTTGAGAAATGAATTTGGCTTTAGAGCCTTAATTTAAAGCAGGAGCTGATAGATAAGGAAGGCTTGGGGACTATTCCTGACCCATTTTCAAATCCCATCAATCCTCATGGACTACACCCTCTCCATTTATTCAGAAGTAGAACTGACCCAGTGGTAATTTCAGGCTTTGACAAAGCTATTCTGGGTTCCAAAGCGGTTCAAGGGTTGCTGAAAACAGCATTAGAATATTTTTTTCCCTGGAGGATTCTAGGAGCATGACTCCCCTTTCTGGGGCTATGTTGTTATTGTCACTGATGATGATGGAGAACTCAGATAGCTGCAAGGGCCAAGGGAGCCACAGTGAAAGCCATGAGGGTTATATATGCAGCTTGTGAGCCACACAATTCCCATCCGAATTTGAAAGAATAGAAAGATAGGCATCTGCCGACTTTGAAAGCATTTACACTTCTTTCAGTAGGGTCATCATCAGAGCATCTTACCAGGAAAAAAATATCTCACTGGAAATGAACAAAGTTCAAATTATCTCTGTGGCTTGAGCAAAGTGCATTAATTTACCCAGGCATTCAAAATCCCCAAAACAAATCCAAACAAATCCATAATGATCCAATCTATACTAAGAAGCACGCTACAAACTCCTCCATCAAAGATTAATGGACCAATACTCTTAAAACTGCAAGCTGGCACCTAGTCAAGAGTATAAACAACTGCACATCAGCAGAATACTTTTCCTGTTGGATCAGCTTTCCTGGAAAATGGTAACTTCAGTTTTTACTCTGTTTAGTACTGATATTAAATGCATTTACCTTTATTACTAAAATCATCTATCAAAACAATTTCAGCCAGATACTTCCTTGGAGTTCTCTTAATTACACTGTGAACTGTCCTCATGAGCGTAGACCAACCTTCATTATGGAAGACAATGACAACACTGGAAGTGAGTAGGTTCTCATCATAGTGCCAGTATTTGCACCTGCAATAAATAATGGTGTTACATTTCAATATATCCCATACACCTGCATCAAAAAGCAGATATTCTCAAGATTCAATTTCCCTGAAAAATGCATGATCCATTACATCAGTGGTTTCCAAAAATGGGTCTCCAAGTGGTTTTCGACCTCAGGTCCTGGAATCCCAAGCCAGTATGGTCAAAGTCAGGGACTCTGGAAGTTGCAGTTAACAACGTTTGAGGACCTGAGGTTGGGAAATACTGCTTTGGACATATTAATTCAGAAAACTGGTTTGGGCTGGAAAAAGGGGAGAGAGAGAGAGAGAGAGAGAGAGAGAGAGAGAGAGAATAACAATTTGGATAAATTTTACTCATGGCATTACTTGCATAAATGCTTATTAAGTGAACACCCTGCCTTTCCAGACCAAAGAAGTTAATTAAACAGTTCAACACCACCAAGAGCGGGGATCCATAGGTACCATTCCAATGAGAAAATCAAATCTGGGAAACCCTCATGAGCAGATTTTCAGGCAACAGAGAGTAGATTTGGAGGAGAAAGTACCATTGCCCAGATGTATCCTAGCACACTGGTGGATTTAGTTCCATATTTCTATACAGCTAGCCCTCTGTATCCACCTATTTGGCACCCACGGATTCTACCATCCACGGCTTGAAAATATTTTTTTAAAAATTCCAAGAAGCAAACCTTGATTTTGCCATTTTATATAAGGGACACCATGTTAATATGCCATTGTATATAATGGGACTTTAGTATTCATGGATTTTGGTATCTATGGGGGGTCCTGGAACCAAACCGCAACAGATACCAAGGGTCCACTGTACTGCTATTTATCAAAACACGATCTCTATACAACAATACAAACAATACATTATTTAAAATTTCATATAATGAAATAAAACAATAAATTATTAATTTCAGACAAACATAACAGAATGCAGCAAATAAGACTGTTCAAGCACACTAAAGGATTATAAAAAGAAAATGCCCAGGTAAATGAATGTTCTAACTTGGTGTTACAAAGACTGTAAAACAGGCACAGGGTGTATCCTCTTTATGGGGATAACTCCAAAGCTAGAGTATTACAGTTAAGAAAACGATCTCCTTCATGATTATATAGCAGGCCTCCAATAAGAAAGGCATCTGGAGTAGGGTTTCCACAGATCTTAAGACACACAGGCTGGTACAGGTTGAGCATCCCTAATCTGGAAATCAGAAAAAACCCCAAACCCCAAACCTTTCTCCAGCCTCATATTTCATACACAACACTAGTAGCAAACAAATGATATGTGAGGCTAGAGAGAGACATGAGGATCTGTGAAATGGTGGGAGGTGTTATATGCAAATACAGGTATTCCAAAATAAAATAAAAAATCCAAAATATGAAACACTTTGGTCCCAAGCACTGGATAAGGGATACCCAACCTGTAGGGGTGCAGAAACAAATGAGCAACCAGTGCAGTGCTTTCACAATGCTAGACAGATGCAAACAAACCTGGACATACCACTTAAAACGCCATCCTAATTGAAGCCTCTGAGTCATTTTTAAAGGGCACTTCTACACATAATGCCTTATAGCAAAGCCTACACTGATAAAGCAACTGGACTTGTAATGGCTGTGGTTTCTTACTTTTTAAAGGAATTCAAAGCTGTTTTCAGAATGAAAACCATGCTTAAGAAATTTTTTGAATTCAATTTTTAACAAGCTTAACTGCCTAAGAACAATAATGAAAGTTAAGAGACTGAACACACTTTTTGTTTATTTTAATGTTATGCTGTCTCCACTCCACCCCAGTATATTAACAATACTTTTGCACTTACGTATCCAGCAATATCAGTAGAGCTCTCTTTTCTGTAATCTCTATGTACTTTTATACATTAGGCATTTTAAAATAGGGTTATAACATAGAATTCAGACAAGAGAAAACCATTAATTTCTCATCAGCATGACTTCCTTCTTCTGAATTAGCATATGTGTCTCTCTTGTAACATCCATACATGTGATCTACTTAAAAACATCAAAGGGAAAAAATGTCCTTATATGATGCTGAAGAGACTCACCACCAGACAAGCAAATCTAGGGAGAGTTTTTCCTAAGTACAATACCATTATTAAAAGGTCCTCTTAGGCACTGAAGTATATCTTAAAATTATCACAACCTGCTGCTCTCCAGATGCTCTGGACTTCATTTTCCATCATTCCTATACATAGTTCAGCTGAAACTCATTCCAAATAATGAACAGCATGTAATTAGTTCCTTCTTCCAATAATGAAGGTATAACTAAATTACATTGACATATCATTTTTATAGTTATGGGAATGTGGTCTCACAAAATAGTAGAAAGGGGATTTCACGTGGTTTAAATGCTGGTTTGTGCTGTGCCTCATACTGCTGCATTCAGATTTCCCTCCCCAAAACAAAAGGAAACAATTTTAGTTACTTCTGAGAAAGGGTTAACTTTAAAATTGGAACTATAATGGTAACCAACTATTGAAATAGTTGCTTGAAATGGTAAATGAAATTACCACCCCTCTTTTTTATTTTAAGTAACAATCTAAGCTCTGTATCCACCCTGCATGCTCCCTAGCAATGATGGGACTTACAATCTAGCTTATCTGGAAGGCAGCAGGGGATAGCAGAAACTTGCACAGGAGACGGTCCTTCCAATACCCTGTTCCCAGGCCATATATGGTTTCACAGAATAAAATCAGTACCTTGAGTATACTCAGAAAAAAACCTCAAAAGACCATGAATATCTTTCAACAGTGTCAAGATATGTTCCTGAGAAACCAGTATTACTTAGTTTAGATAGAAGCTCATATGATGGACATTATGCTCCTAGCCTTCAAATGGTCCAAAGGTTTGTAGTTACAGTAACAGCAAATATGCTGTAGAAGCCTAAATTCACTCTGTGTCCAGGTTCACATATCACAAGACAGGGTACTACAGTTGCATGCTGTCCAAATACAGGAAAATCAGCTGAAGAAACCACAGGCATATATACAATTTCTTATCCCTGCAGAACAGTAGTACTCCCTGGCTTGTTTATCCCTCAACAAGCCAGAGTACCGGCTCCTGCTGAGTTTGGACATTATGCTAAACAAGATCACAAGTTCATGATCGGCCAGTAAGCACCAGCAAGCTGCTTAATCCTTGGCAAGCTAGAATTCTGAAGAACTCCAACTTGTTGTGATGCCTGTATGTGTCTAATGTGTATAAAGCCCACCTGTGGATTAAAAAAGATGTAAATCCACACACTGCCTATTTTAGACAAGTCCTTAGCCTTCCCTCCAACTTCTTACCTTGTGTCCTAAGTTCAAAAGCTTAAAAGACCAAGACAGTTATTAACAGTGCAATTCTGTCCAAGTATTCCAACCTCCTGTATTTGTTCATGTTTATAAAAGTCTTGATTAATGGAGGATATCTAACGTTATCTTAACCAAACTATAAGCATACATTTTTTAAAAGGAAGTTTCCAACAACAGTTGTTATAATCTTCCCACCACCACCTGGTTCTCAAGCAACTAGTATCTACCTAGATAAACCCAGGAGCTAGTATGTAGCAGAACAGTGACACCCAGTGGACGTGTCAATTACTAAAAAGCAAAAATTAACAAAACCAACTAAGCATTTCATTTTACCGTATATTACCCACAAAAATATACATAAGGACTTAGTATACCTTACATTTACATTTTAAATATGCAGACAAGATTGCTGAATCATTGTTTTCAAAACAAACACTGCTAGTCATAACCAGGATAGTTTCCCAGGTGTGTGTGTGTGCGCGCACACATACACACACACACAGAGTTGCTTGTCAGCTACTGAGCACAATCATGGCTATCAAATTTGAGGGAAAATTTGTGGATCCCTTTACCTATGAACAGTGTTAGCAAGCTTTTAGAAAGCTGATGCTGTTCACTATTTCTTATTGCCTGAAAACAATGTATGTATCTCACAATTGAATCAAGAATCAACAAGATGGTTAAAGTTATGAGCCAGGTCAGAATGTGCCTTCTATCCATTAATAATTAAGAATAACTTAAGTTACACGGAGAGGGCTATGTTTCTGGATATAAACAAGGAAGTATTTTTATATATGACCCATTTTAGAAAGTGTTTTGCTTGAAAGCTTGATGCATACTGCCACCTTGTGTGAAATCTTTTGTACTGCTACACCACCAAGCAAAGCCTCTCATTCTGCAGCACTTTAGCTCCTATTATATCCTGCCTCCATCTGGCATCTGAACTATTTCCCCCTCTTCTTATCCTTTCATGTGCGCCACATGAACTAACATACTTCTCCTATTTTGTTACACAGATCACATTAAGAGATACTAGAATAAAGCTTCCATTACTCTCTCACCACACAGAGACAGAATACAGCACAGTTGAGCCTAGTTTAGGAAATGAAGAAAAAAATGCTTCCCAAACAGTACCCAACAGAGCAGTTTTTAATAAATCAGTTTTGATTCGTCAAAGATATGTTTATAAACACCCAAAAGAATACAGGAATTTGCCATAACCACAAGTCAAATGTTGATCTACCTAACTTGATACTGTCTACACTGAATGGCAATAGCTTCCCAGAGGCTGAATCTGAACATTTCCCAACTGTACCTAGAGAAGATAAGAACTGAACGTGGGACATTCTGCACACCAATTACGTACTCTACCACTGAGCTATGACACTTCTTTAAACTAATCTGTGGTGTAATTTTTGCCTTACGTGACACAAAAGCAAGAGGGGAGACCACAATTTTGCACACAATACCCAAAGGAATTATGCCAGACACCTGACTCACTTCCTCTGTATAGATTAAGTAACCCATCCTGGGTGCAGTCATTATTTTCATTATGGAAGCAGGACAATACAGTAATAACTAATTTGCTTTGCATACTTCAAGACAGCAGGTTCAGCCACAATGTAAAAATGGCATTGTGATACAGACAATCATTTGTCATTTGTCAGTACTATAATGCCCTTCTGCTGTCTACACAGCATGAAAAAAAATTCCAGTCTTCATGCAAAACAACATACACAGAACACTGCAATTGTCAGAAATAAGTAGGAGAACTTTTCCACTTCACAAGATGTTCCGCTGCTAAGCTTAAAATAGCTATTTTAAATTGAACTGGAGAACTTCTGTGTGAAACTGCCATTTGTTTGATCATCAACACTGTTTTGTTAATAGTTACCCAATTATTTTGCTTTTACTGAATGGACACTGTTCTTTTTACACTGAATTTTCCTCTGACCACATGAATCTCTATTCCCCCCATCCAACTCCCATGTGTGTATCTGTCCACCAATTTAAGATTACAATTCATGCATCTGATGAACTGGACTTTAATCCACAAAAGGCTTAACCGATTTTAAAAAGCAAAACAAAATATCCTGTTGCTTTTGGTGCAATAATTAAAATGGCTACTCCTCTGGGATCAGGTTCAATTCTATCATCTTGTTTAAAACCATCTTGGACTACAGCACTACAGAGGATCTCTGCCAGACACCTTGGAGAGCTGATCTTAGAGCAGGTAATAACAGACTAGTCAGAACAATTTGTTTTTATTTGAAGGGTTTTTTAAAACCAAAGGTTCAACCAAAAAAAAGTTCTTGCAGAGGCTTTCAAAAACCAGCACTGAAGATAATCCTTGTCCTCAAATTTACAACCCAAAAGATAAGAGAGAGGATAGAGAAGGAAGAAAAAAAAAAAACCCACCATACTGATAGAGGTGGATTCAATCTGCCCTGACAGATGGGAATGTGCACAATCTGTATCCAATTGGGGTCCTTTCAAGATACAAATTATAGCACTGGGATTCCACTTTAATGGCCATTGTTCCAGCCTATGGAATTCCAGACTTTGCAGTTCAGAGAGGGGTATTCAGAATTCTCAGCCAGAGAGCTCTAGTGCCTGCCCAAACTACATATTCCAAGATTCTATAGACTGTAGCCATGGCAGTTAAACTGGAATCATAGTACTGTAATTGTGTAGTGTAAAAGGGCCCTTGTACTCAAGGTTTCTGCTTCATCAATCGACTGAGTGGCCAAATACAAGTCAGTTCCTTAAAGTATCTTCCCCCCAAAACAAATTTTACAAGAAGTGGAAGGGTTCTCTGCTTCTTTCCCCATTAAAGAAACCTGTTTCTCAGCAGGCCAGGAACACATACCGGTTTCCCACAGTTTCAAAGCCACCTGCAAATCATCCCTAGTCCTGCTATGTAAAGAATTTGCAATTACAGTCATCCCTCCACATTCACGGGGGTTAGGGGCGCAAGACCCTGCAAGTGTGAAAAAAACGTGAAAAATAGGCCTCCCACCGCCAGCCCACAACCCCCCCTTCCAAAGTGGCAAGGGGGCTTTTCAACCCCATTTGCCGCTTTGGGAAGCCCGGGAGGGTGGGGGTGGCTGGCAAGCTTCTCGCTTGCCTAGCCAGACACTCCCCCGCCCTTCCTGAAGCGTGATGGGGCTGGCTGGCTGGGGGGGGGGAGGCTTGCCAGCCACCCCCCACATTTCCCGAACCTGCGACCGAGCTGGTGAGCCCTATCACGGATTGGGAAGGCGTGGAGGGGTGGGTGGCTGGATGGGGGGGCTTGCCAGCCGCCCCCACCATGCCTCCTGAACCTGCAATGGGGCTGGGCAGCCCCATCATGGATTGGGGAGGTGTGGGTAGCTGGATGGGGGGAGGCTTGCCACCCACAACCCCCTGTGCTTCCCAAATCCGCAATGGGGCTGGGCAGCCCTATCACGGATTGGGGAAGTGTGGAGGGCTGGGTGGCTGGATGGGGGGAGGCTTGCCAGCCCCCCCATGCTTCCTGAACCCGCGATTGGGCTGGGGAGCCCCATCGCATCTTCGGGAAGGGCGGAGGGGTGGCTGACTGTGAATAATCGGAACCACAAATGTGAAAGCCGCAAATGTGGAGGGGCAACTGTATATCTTTATGGGGAAAAAGAAGAAAGAAAACCAAATGATACATTTGAGAAACGGCCAAATGTTCCAAAAATAACTACAATGCCCTTGCTTGCTTAGTTTATCATCAGATATGCTTCTGGTTCTGCATCCTTATCATTAGAACCTGGCAATAACTCAGCAGAGGGGACAGTTCTGATGTATTCAGCAAGTGATAGGTGAGAATTTGCCACCTGGACTGCTCAAACACACTTTAGAAAAGCACTGTGCTTGCTAATAATAAAATGTACTCTGAACAGACTGAAACTTCCATAAATAAAACATTTCTGGTCACTTCTGAGTCATATTTCTGGTCCCTATCAGCTCAGCAACACCTCACCCCTCAAAGAGAGGGTGACAAAGGTTCTATTATTCAACCTGTCTAGAGGGGAGAAAATGTCAAGTTTAAGCTATCTGTAAAAAGAGAATGTGCTGAAAATATATTCACATTTAACACATGGCATTAATGCCAATACCACAGATTTAACAGATTTTATGTAGTTACGTTAACCAAGTTGACCAAGAAAATGTATTGATCATTCAAGACAATAATTCCCAAAGAATTCTACAGCAATAACAAAAATAAAACACACATTGAAAGATTTACACCTGCAAGTCATGTACTGCACAATAAAAAGTCCAAGGGAACCACAGTTACAAATGGGAAGGTATTTTTTTTTCCTTATCAACAAGCTTACACGAGCTGGACTCAGTTTTCGCCAGCTAGAGCAGTCTATGTGAATTTTCTGTTTTTCTTTTTGTTTCTGTGGCTACTGTTGTTATTATTATTAATACTTATAACACACCCTCATTTTCTACTTGATGTACAGATACTGAAATATTAGATAGACCCTACCTACAGGCTCCCATTTTATAGGCAGTGAAAAGAAAAAGGAATGTTGAGAGCAGAAGAATGCAAGAACAGGAACAGCAGGTCAGGTTGGTCTCCTCTTGGTATCTTACTTTGCTTGGGAGGAGGTGGGTACTGCTTCCTCTTGGCCCCTGGCCTCCAGTGGCTAAGACCAGAATGTGCTGCCTTTCAGCTCTAGAATCCCAGAGCCAAGATTCTTCTTGGGATGCTTTAGCCAGTGGGAAAGGGTGAGGTGGTCTTAGTTATTTTTACCCAATCACTACAGCTACTCTCAAACCTTCCAGAGTGGATTTTCAGAGGGCATGGGGAACTACAGTGGGAAGAGGGAACAAAGATTATCTCCCCTCCTGTTCTACAAGTAGAAAGGCTATTCTGGATTAATATGCATGGAGCCATTCCATCTACAGAAAGAGACCTCTGGGGTACAAGCCTACATGTTTTTGGCTTTATCCTGTTGGATGGAAGAAGAAGCACATAGCCCAAATTATAAGAATCTTAAATTATTAATAGCAAGAGAGAGAGAAAAACCTGATGCTTTGTATTTGAAAAAAAAAATGCACTGAACAAAACAAAATCGTTTCACAACACAATTACAGAAATGTGAAGGAAATAATGTTTTGCATAACTCTTAAAAGGAACCATTGTACTATTCCTTTTGAGTGCATTCAGTGTAGTACACATTCTGCAGCAGACAGTAAATTCACAGAAGAAAAATAACCAGAAGTACAAGTGAGGGTAGCAACTGGCTGAATCTGTTCACAGATCACACTGTTTCTCAGACAAACAGTTGAGCTACAGTAGCCAGGCAATGGGTCTGACGATAGTATGGTCATCAGGTCCTGGCACTATGCCTTACGGGGGAGAGAGAGAGGTATATTTCAAACAAGAAGCAAAGAGTTATGTAAACCTTTCCATGGCAAGCCAACCCTTACCAACCTTACAGAGAAAAATAATTTCAACAATTATTTATTGTTCACTGTTTGAATGCATGCTATACTACTTATTATAACATTAAACAAGAATGTTAAGGTTTTGGTAGTATGTCATAATCAAGTCATGCCTTTTCCATTTTGATTTCATCAGGATCATAAGCATGTGCTTACAGCTTTCCTAAAACCAATGGAAGAGGTTTTTATAAGAGTTGAACCGGGGATAGCTTACACCCTTGTTTTCATATTTAGAGAAACAAACATTAACCATCACTATGAAAACAATACTGCAAATTGCATGAATTTTAAAGAACACTGTCAGCATAACATACTCCTGGGAATACTGACATTTTTCTTGGAGCTTTATATGTACATCAAGAAATACAAATTATTGTATATTAATAGATTTCTTCTTGTTAAAAGACGGCAGTGGGGTGGATTGTGGATCACAGAAGAATGGATATGTACCTGAATTATGATTATACTAAAGGAAAATAATTATTGCAACAAAATCTGGAAAAACAGAAACAAGAAGTGGACAAACATGATCAGAACAAAATCTTGCTTGTTACAAGAAACAGAATGAATCACAGCAAAGGAAATATATAAAATTAAAGACAAGATAAAAACCACATTCGTAAGAAGTTGAAAATGGACTAGTCCAATCATGATAACTCCTCCAGAAGTCAGCTTAAACACAAAAATAGAAGTAACTCATCCCATTAAAAATATTGTAAAAAGAGACACTTAATAGGTACTTACTCTTCTTGACGTAAGTCATTTATGCTTCGATCTAGTGAAATCATATCACTTGCTACCATGTTAAATCCAAACTCTTTAATGCTGGCTTGAACAGATTCTTTATACTCTGGTCCTAAAACATATGGTTTGGCTTCCTCACCAGGGCCACCTACAACTCCATGAGGTTCAGGTTCTTTGGGTTCAAAATTACCAAGAATTCCAGGACGCAATACAGGATGATGGTAGGTAAGTGTCTGCGGCTTAAATGTAAGATACTGCCGTTGCATGATGTTTAGCTGATCATTACTGCCACCAGCAAGAGGATTCCCTTCATTTTTGGCTTTATTCCTTCTCCGAATTGCCTCCAAGTCTACTTCCACACCTTCAACATGAGGCCAAGGTAACACAGGTTTGAATTTGTCATTTCCAGGAACCAGGCCATGGTCTCCATTGTTTGGCATGAGATTGCTGGCTTCCTTTTCATCCTACATAAGGGGGGAAAATAACATCATGGAAAAAAATTATCTGTAGAGTTGCAGATGCAGCTTCAGTTTTCCATGCCAACAGTAATTCAAATGTCACACTACTAATTGCTAATACTACATGTGTGTGCGCGCGTGTGCACACTCATGTGCACACGCACGTATATGCCTTCAAGTCACTTGTCAACTTATGGCAATCCCATGAATTTCATAGGGTTTTCTCACATAAGGAATACTACATACTGCTAATAATACGGTCACATCTATGTTTGCAACCTAGTACCCATATATTTCAAACACAGCAAACATAAAACGATCATACTCCCAACACATATTTATTTATACACACACACCCCACCTTATATTCACAAATCTCAGGATGGCATACAGTAAAATAAACAATTAAAAATGTGAAACAGTAAATAATAATGTACAGTCTAAATAGGTATTAAATCATCTAACAAAATAAGGAAAGAATAAAAACCATGCATATGTACAAACTGGATAGCATTAGACTGGATATCATAACAAGCCTCATTACAACTTGGTGCCAAAATGAAGCAAGTGTGTGTGTGCACTCACACATGCCTCTGAGGAAAGGGCATTCCATTACAACAGAAACAGCACTTGTCTGTGGGGCATCCTATATAATGACAATGTCTATTATAACACAAAAAATACGGTTTGGAAAAAATCATTTTGTAAGCCCCCCTGCCCCTCTATTAGGTATGAAGTACCTGTCTGAACACATGCAAAAGTAGGACTCTCCACAAAAGCTTTGCACAGAGTAGTGTTACTCAAAGTGCTAGTCCATGAACCAGGGCCATTTGTTGCTGGTCCTTAGCAAGGAAGGAAAGAAACAATTGTGGACAATGGACACAAATATGGTAAGCTACAGTCCACCACATCAGATAGCATAAGAAGCCCTTGTATATACGTATTGGTTAAAGTATGAATTTCAGAAATTAGCTCCTGTAGGAGCATAGATTGCAGAATCCATTACAACAGTGGTTCTTAACCTGTGGTCAGTGGAGGGGCCACGTGACAAGGAACCAAAGCAAGGCTGGCTGGCTGGCCCTGTGCACTGCCATTCCATCCTCTCCAGCCGTAAGCTTGTAGGAAGAAGCAGGAAGTTGTCCCTAACCCTCCAGTGCCTCTGAGGGAAGGTTTAATGGATGGTGTAATTGTATCATCATCACCATCAACCATCAGGAATTATTATTGTTGTTGTTGGTTTAAATCTTCAGTTAAGTCTTAGGGGCCCTTAGCAACGAAAGATATTTAAAGGGGGATCCTGGTAAAGAAAAAGTTAAGAGCCAACGCATTAAAAAATCCTTAGTCATCAAGCCTCCTCCATCAAGTTTAACAACATTTCCTAAGACTAGAACATGATCATCTCTATGAAGTTTAAGGAGTAGTTAAACATTTAATTAATTTATTTAATTTATATCCCACCTTTCTTTGTATACAGGTTCTAAGGCAGCTTCCAAAAATTTAAAAAACATGGTACACTTTTAAAAAATATTCATGCAAATGTTAAAAAAAAACACAACTAAATGTCAGTTTAATTAAAAATAGCTTGAATACATGATGCTCATTAAGTTAAATTTACTGGGGCTCCTTATTACATGCCTGAAAAATTCTACATTACTTTAAAACATAAGTTGATGGTTCTATGAAACAAGCTTACACTGGCTTTCAAAATTTCATGACTTCCAATTCTAAGTAACGATTATGAGTCTCTGTAGAAAGCAATGGAAAATCTTATTTCTTTCTTGTTGCAAGACTCATGACTACAGAAAATATCACACTTCCACACAAGTCAGAACTTCTTCCGAAAATGAAAAATAACGTTTAAGGCACAACCTGATGAACAACTGATGAAGTGAAACTACAGTTCCATTTTAAGGGATGGTAACTCAACACCAACAATGGAGGTATCACTGCTGTTTACAAAGACTTACAGTTATGTCCCTTGAGGATACTGAGTCACAATTACAGAAGAGATTCTGACTCAAAAACTAATCTAAATTGCCAGAACAATCTCTACAAATTCTCATCTTCAAATAGATTAAAAGTAATCCAATATCATTAAAATATCAATATCCAATATAAAAAAGTAAGTTCAATATCATGTGAAGGGCCACTCATTCCTCACCTCAAATGTGTTAAGATAACAGGTCAAACTGTAACAAGAACGAGTAATATTAATAGTAAGATCAGAATCAACAGATGCAGAAGAGAACCAACCCAGGGCACAAAGGCAACCGATGGAATCCATGTCTTTGGTGGAACATAGGCCCTATCTATATCAGGGGACAGGACATACTGCCTTGCAGTAATAACATTAATGGTGGTTTTGGCCCTAGCAACCTCCGTAAGTGTCACATCCCAGAAGACAGATGAGGAAGGGAGAAGTGGGTGAGAGAGCCCTCCCTTCTTCCTAGGCCCCATGGGGTGGGCGGCAATGGCAGGACGGGGGGAACCGAGGAAGGGAAAAGAGGGTGAGGGAGCCCTCCACCCTTCCTCAGCCCTGCAGGGGTGGGCGGGTGGCAGCAAGGTGGGATGGGGGGCAGGAAATTGGGGAAGGAAGAAGAGGATGATGGAGCCCTCCCCCCTTCCTCAGCCCCACAGGGATGGCAGGTGGAGGCAGTGGCAACCAGTGGGTGGGTGGGAATGACAGCCACCTGTCTCCCTTCCCCATCCCTGATCGCTTTGATTTGTAGGTATATGGTGATTGCCTTGATGTAAGGTAACATAACATAACGTAACAGTTCTGAACTGCATATTAGTGAAAGAAAATTTGTCTTCCTGTACCACGTTTGACTCTTATCTTGGCCAAGAGAAGTGCTTCTCACAACTCTGTGAGTGTTGAGAGGCAAACTGGGGGAAATGAAAAATAATCATATATCTCAGTGGTTTAGTTACTTCATAAGAGTAGCTGCTGTTTGACAGAGAGAACAACACAAGTAATTAAAAAAAGCAAAGCCTCCACACTCTAATAAGGAAGATATACAAAATAACTACACACATATCTCAAAATTTTCTCAAATACAAGGTATGTCTATTAAATAACGAGACGGTCATAATAACCCATCTTTATTTATATGTATTACAATTCTAATGCCTGTCCCCTTCAATATACAGTACTTCTCATTCACACTTGTTTTGCACTGGTCAAAGGCATGGAGCAGATCAACTGTCAACTGTTTCAACACATCTTTTGTTTTCTTCTTTACAGCATCAATTGACTCAAAAAGTGTTCATTTAAGCACTGATTTCACTTTAGGGAAAAGAAAAAAGTTACATGGTACCATATCTGGCAAATATGGAGGATGTTCAAGTGTAGTAATGTGTTTATTGGCCAAAAACTGCTTCACAGAAAGTGATGTGTGAGCAGGCACATTATCTTGATGAAGAATAAAACCATTTTTTCCACAGTTCTGGCCTCCCTCCCCCAACGCGCCTCTTTCTCTCAGCTTTGTTAAAAGAAGAGAGGTGTTGAGGTGCGGTTGATCTCGGAGAGGGATTGCTCGGCAAAGACACTTTCTGCCATGAAGCTGGGCTGCGTCGTGGAAATCAGCGTGACAGACAAGCTGCAAGTTGTAGAGAAATGGAGGAAGGAAATGGGATTGTGCTGGAAGGAAGTGGCATACTTAGGTTAGGTTGCTCTCTCTCTCTCTCCCTCCTCCTCTAAATGGAAACCTGATTTTAGTTCTTCATTAATTTTGTTCTTTATTAATGCATGGCTTGGGTCCATACCGTCCGAAAGATTGTGTCTCCCTATATATGTCAGCATGAGCTTTAAGATCAGCAGGGGGAGGCTTTTTCTCAGTCCCACCACCTTTACAGGTGCATTTGGTGATGACTCAGGAGAGAGCCTTCCCCATGGCTGCTCCCAGACTGTGGGAGAGCCAGTTGTCCCCCCCCTCCTTGCTCTCTTTCCGCTGACAGGTAAAGATATTTTATTCACAGGTGGATCTTTGAATTTTAATTACAGAGCAGTAGTGTATGTGTGAAGTGGTTATGTAGTATTTTTAACCTTTTACTGGAAAATGCGTTTTGTATGTCTTTAACAGTTTTTAATCATTTTTTAAAAAAGAAATGTTATTTAATTCTTTTTAAACTAATTCTTTACCTTGATTTTTTAAAAAGTATTGTAAGCCACCTTGAATCTCATCTCAGGAGAATGGCAGAATATAAATGCAATAAATACATACATAATTCTTTGTATTGTTGAACAGATAGATCAGCTAAACCAGATATGGGCAATTATTGCAAGATTAGGGAGAAAATTTTCATCCTCAATATTCACTGGGAGACACAACAGGCCTAGAAATAAGTTGTACTTTGCCCACTTTGAAGGGCTAATCCAACTAGCGCAGAATGCATCAGCTAGGCTCATTAGGGGGCTAGCCTATCAGCTAGCATTCTGCATTCTTTACTGCCAGCCAAAGTTTGAGATTTTATTGTTAGTTTATAAATAAGCAAGCAGCTTGGGACCTGCTTTTCTGAGAAACTGTCTTCTCTCTTTCTCATAGACCAATTCAGTCCTTAGGTTTATCTGGAAGGTCCTCCTGATAGTGCCATGTCCTTTGGAGGCCTCCTTTGCTCTTGTTTAGAGCAAAGGCATCTAGTGTAGCAGTACCCACTGTGTGGTATAGTCTTCCCTGTGGTGTTACACCTGTTCCAACAATTTTTATTTTTGGGTGCATGTAACTTATTTAATTACAAATATTGGTAAGCCACTTAGATCAAAAGAATTCAAATTGTGTACCACAATAAAACAATAAAGCAAGCTCCAGGAACAGAGATTCCAGAGCTGTTAGGCAGTGGAACACACATAACATCCCTGACACAAACCAGGAAATTCAAATATATAACAAGTTTCAGAAGACAGAATGAATCTGAAACCTCAACAATACAATCAAGTTATAGAAGAGTAAAGTACAGATCTCCAAAAGGCAGGGCAGTATCATCCCTGGACCTGGAGTGCACTTGGTAGTGAGGATGTAGACATAGAATCATAGAATCATAGAATTGCAGAGTTGGAAGAGACCACGAGGGCCATCCAGTCCAACCCCCTGCCATGCAGGAAATCACGATCAAAGCATCCCCGACAGATGGCCATCCAGCTTCTGTTTAAAGACCTCCAAGGAAGGAGACCCCACCACACTCCGAGGGAGTGCGTTCCACTGCCAAACAGCTCTTACTGTCAAAAAGTTCCTCCTAATGTTGAGGTGGAATCTCTGTTCCTGGAGCTTGCACCCATTGCTCCGTGTTCCAGTCTCTGGAGCAGCAGAAATCAAGCCTGCTCCATCCTCAGCGTGACATCCCTTCAAATACTTAAAACCCAACTGTTGGATTCAGGCAGTGAAATACTCTTCTTCACCTTTGATGGGATAGAACCTGCCCCAGCCAGAGAACACTCAACTGGAGGGCAGGCAGAGAAGGCTGAGGCCAGTACGGACTTCAAAGAAAACAAGCCTAAAATCGGTATGGACTTCAAGGAACATGAAGCTGGTACAGACTTTGAGGAAGAAGCTCTGTCCGATGGACCCATCTCAACAGATGCAGAACACCAAGGAGATGGCATCTGTGGCCTCAGAGACTGTTCATACAAGAGCACTTTCCGGCAATCTCTTTGTTTCATCTTGCCTGAGGCATGAAAGCTCTACAGTGGGCACAAGAGGCAATCACACAAGCTTCTCCAGGGCAGAAAAGGCACTTTGGGATTTTAGTGCCACAAGAGAGACATTTCTTGAAGGATGCCAGCATGATGAGGGGCCTGAAGGGTGAGCGCGGCCTCGAATGCCAGCACAATTCAATGAATTGCTGATCCACCAGGAGTCGATCCCAGTATCGAGAAGCTGAAAATGGGCAAATTGAAGAGAGCTGATGAAGCCAAAGGCGGCCAATCTGAAGAAGAAACACATCCTTTTCTGTTGCAACAGCAGAAGAAAAGGAACTGCATTTTTTCAGTGGGGTGGCCCCTATATAGTGGCATTGGGGGTGGGTGGTGCTACCACAAACATGCTTATGTAACATACTATAAAGTTCTGAAAGATGCACTGCGCAGGTGCAGGATAACCCATTTGTGTGGGTCACAAAGTCCACCAAGAACCATCCATCAGTTGTGTGAGTTCATCATCTTTCAATATGCATATATTTTTATCTACCTTGTTCCTGGACAGACAAATTAGAGGACACAGCGATAAAGGGAATGACACTGCCATTCTGTCAAAGATAATGGCTCCTCATGCCTATATCCAATGCCTCAATTGGTAAAAACAAAGAAAAAGCCAGCTGAGATCCCGCATAGGAGATGAAGCTACAATGACATAGCTATGGTCCAACTTCTGATGGCCGCAGCAACTGAAGGAGTTCTATGGTGGTGGTGAGTAGGGCACTGGAGGATGGCATGCCCAGCCCCTTTCCAGCAGAAAGTTGTGGTGTAATAAGCAGCAGCAGGGACTCTGTAGGGTCTTGTTGCAACTGCTCACTGGGGAGAGGGAGGTGGATGCATCATCCTTAAGTGTACTGCTTGCCAGCATCACAGAACTCCTTCAGTTGTTGCAGCTGCCTGGCTTTTAAGGAGCATTTATAATCATGGCAGTGGTGCCACAATCATAAATCTGAACAGCAAAGTTTATGAGGTCTTAAGTCTAGCTTATGACATCGTAAATCCTGAACCGGATGTCAGCCAAGCATTTCCACCCACACACTTATATTACCAATATACAATGCTGGTAAGAGGGAGGCATCCTCAGTAACCTATAGTGTAAAAGTAGAACCAAATACTTTTGCCCTTTGCTGAAGAATCTCATGTTGTTTCTGACTTGCATGTAAAACTATGATGACCAAGTAGAAAGTAGCTGGATACCATACAAGCAGATTCAACATATTTATTGTCAAGATCTCACAGTAATATGAGACAATCCTGGCTATTAGCCTCAATACATGTTCCTTCCACTGCCTATTACAGACTAAATTATGCACGTTATTTCCATACTATTACAGGAGATCACCAGGCTGTTCATTGAACATCCAGCGAACAAACAAAATGCAATAAAAGCACACGACTGCAACAAATGTAAGAAGTAAACAATGTAATTACAAACTCTAGATACACAAAACCCAATGCCACACAAATGAACACTAAAACACTGAATGAATACCAAACTGTATACTGGAAGCATGTCCTTCGAGCCTGTGCAATGGATTTTTCTGGTGGAGCGCAGCGTGCACAGAACTGGCCTCACCCTTTAAACCAGAGATTCATCTGCCGTGGCCTTGCAAGCATGGACGTGGCAGCGAGGTCCTCGGGCCGTAGGTTTGATTAGAGTTTCCTTCTCTTAGATGGTTGACCTTACAGGGTTGGACGAGCACCATCTGCCCGGGTTTGGAATTAGAGTTTTCCTTCTCCTAGGACGGTTGCCACAAGGCTAGAGAGCCCATCCTGCCCTTTGACGCTCTTTGTCAGACCCTTCGGTTTTGACCTGTCTGGCATGGGAGACCCTACCAGTGGCTATTATGCCACCGCCAGCATAGCTCAAAACATCATTAGGGTACACAAGCCTCTCTCCCACGACAAGGGGGCGTCAATGGAGAGGCTGGAAGCATGAAGCATGCATGAAAAATGCCAAGCTATATTCAATGTGTATGAAACAACATGCTACAAAATGCTAAACCAACAGAAACAAAGAAGAACAAACAGTACTATGCTCAAGGCTAGCACAACCAGAGGTAGATGAAATAAAGATGCAGGTGAAATGAACAGGACTTCTAGATATTATCCTGCTTAAAAAAACTTCATTACTGGTGCTGTTTTAATTCCTCACCCACCCCACCCACCCTAGTGAGTAGTCAAAAACACACACATGCCAGAACAGAAACAATCAAATAGCTGGAAAGATAACATGTTGACAAACATAAAGAACCATTCAAAATTGTTTGAAAATACAGTATAGGCCATAATGCGTGATAGACACCTATCCAAATGATGGAAGAAAACCCTTTCAGACTACCTAAAAACAGAATGAACAAGGGGTCAAAAAGAAATGCTATGGACTAACTCACAGACTGTGGATAAAAAACAAAAAGAGACACAGTATTATGAAGCAGTAAAAGACAACACAAAAATTGAAGGAGAGAAAGAATGAATGACAGACAATGGAATGTCAAAAGGCTTGTAACCTTGAAACTGATCAACCGATCATACATGCATACATATACACATACACATACATAAACATGCAGGTGACTGGCTCTCAAGAGGTTAAAAAGTAAAAGTTGTATTTACATACTGTAGTAGGACCCAAACTGTAAAGTTCAGATAGGGCTTAAAACTAATTTCAGGTGTGAGACCTTACATAAAACACGTCAGATCCAAAGACATAGTTAATCCTTTTAGAGCAACAGTGTTTAGTTTGAAGATTTCTACAGCTTCCTTAATAACCAGAAGTATCATAATAAATCCAACTATATTGATGCAAGGTGCTTGCCTACAGGGGTCATACTGATGTAAAAAAGGCTGCAGCCAGATGGCCTGTGGTATAAGGTAGCCTTGAAGTCTATTCATGTGTGTAACCAGTCCGGGAACTAGTCTGTGTGCCTCACAAGGGCAGAATGTTTACGTACATGCTTGTGACTCTGTAACCTGTCTGTGTATGGAGTTCTGAGGAGCTGCTGTGCGATGCAGTGGTTGAGACTGTAAAGTCCTGTTTGTTGTCACAGGGAAGATTCTCTGTTGTATCTGTATATATTTTAAATGCTACAGTAAAGTTAAGTAGTTTAGGCACCAACTGAGTGTCTGTATGCTTTATTGGACATCTTAAGGTTGATGCTGGGGCAAAAGGTGATCTACTACTCTGCTACAATTTTACGCTGCCTAGATCTCTCTGAGCATGTACAGAGTGTCCAGAGCGCTATACCACATCAAAATAATGATGTAAATACCTTTTTGGTAATATAATTGGAGAATATTTTTTAATACAAAAAAACCTGTATAAAGGATGTTCAAAAAACCATGATCTATAAGGAAAGAGCACTATTACACCTATAGTGACCCTGAGTCTGTAAGTCCGTATGTATGAACTAATTAATGTTAGAATGAATCAGACAGGCTCTGAGATTTTTAGATCGTTTCTGGCTAATATGCAGTGGACTCTGACAATCTAGCACGTTCTGTACTAAGCACCAATATCTATGCATAGTTTTCATAATGGCAGCTGAAAGATAAGAATATTCCAATGACCCAGAAAATCTGGCAGATTTTGAGATTCCCTCCAAAAATGTGATCTGGGACTCATATCTACCCTATTTTCTGCATTACCAGAGATCCTAATTAGCTAAACCCTAAATTCTTTCTTGTACTCGTGAGGAATTCAGTTAGAGTCTAAAAATCTGCCCATACAATAAATTATTGTGTAGTTGGACAGAACGAAAAGAAAAATAACAGGGCAGAGAATGTTTGACTCTAGATTTGGTAAACACACATAAATGAAAATCCTCCTGTCTGTATACTTCTATGTCCAAAAATGAAATCTTTTGAACCAAAAAATAATGACAGGATGGGTAGTTTTGAGCCAATCTATGAAGGAAAAAATTGCAGATGTTATCGTAAAGGGGTTAGATGTAGAATTATATATACAGTCGTCCCTCCATATCCACGGATTCAACCAACCACAGCTCGAAAATATTCGGGGGGGGGGGGGAATTCCAAAAAGCAAACCTTGCTGTTCACCATTTTATAAAAGGGGCACCATTTTACTATTCCATTGTATATAATTGGAATTAAGGATCCACAGATTTTGGTAACCGGGGGGGGGGGGGCTAGAACCAAACAACAGCAGGTACTGAGGGCCCACTGTAATTGTATGTTCCAAGTGTGCCATAAGAAGATTTTCTATACTGGAAACAAATGGACTGGCCATAGCTACTCCTCTAATTTGAAAGTAAAATTGATTAGAAATTCTGAAATAACAATTTTTCAAAATGGCACCCATTAATTCTAAAAGAAGAGGGAGAAGATAGAGAATCATAATTCAAGTATGCCTCATCAGTTGAAGGATCCTTATCATGAGGAATACTGGTATATAAAGAATTGACAAAATAGTTTGTTGACCAGTTAGATTTGACTTGTCAGCTGCTGTAGCAGCACAATGAGATGTGACCAAGGTTCCATTTACAACTCTTGAAACTGGAGAAGCAGCATATTTGGGTTAAAAGATGTGTTTAAAAAAAGTCTGTGATAAAATGTTTGATCAGAACTGTAGAACATTTTCTGTGTCATCAGCAAAACTAACATACTGTATAATTATGGTAAAGTTAAGCTGACTGAATCCTCTTTGGAAGAATGATCCTTGTTGTTCAAAGTTGATAGTTACATATGAGTGATGCTTTGGCTCACCCTCTGGGAAACTTTGTCTTGGACAGTTGCAAATGGAAATAGGTAACTTTGGAAGACTAGCAAATTTGTACTGTCATACCTCTATCATTGACAGAATTAATTTTGTGCAGAAGATAAAGGGTAATAGGAAGACATTTAAACTTGGTTTTTTTAAAAAATACATCACAACTATATTCACAGTTAAACAATGTTTGTCTGGAAACCTCTATTAAAAATGCTACAAGATGAAAGCAACGAACATGATTCCTCCATGGCAGGGGGTTGGACTGGAACTCTACAATTCTATGATTCTATGCTTCTGCAGTGCTGAAAGAACAGTGCTAAAGAACAGTGAACCTGTCCATAAACCCCAGCAGTTAAAAAGATGTCTGCGCAGCGTATCAAACAAGTCTGAACTCATCAACTTATTAGTCCAACAAAGAAGGATGCCTAAGGGACATGCAGGCACTGAAAGAGTAAATGCAGCCAGCAAGGAAGTTTTTTTTCCCAAGGTCACCCAAGACAAATGGAAAGAAATCTGCACACTGAAGTCCACATAAGAAGCTGACACTATGATGCTGGTGCACATTCTACATTTAATAAACACTGTGACAAAATCCACAGTGGTTACCTCAGAAAATACCAGTACTAGTACTATAGTTCTGCAAGTTGGTGTCGACTGAGTCAGCTGGTGAGGTAGACAGCACATGATTTAAGCAGTATACACTACTTACACTATGAACATAGAACAGGGTAGGTGCTACAGAACTTGATATGGCATATGGACTTGATATGATGGAAGTAATGGTTAAATGCAGGAAGTTTCTTTTGTTGTTTACAAGCTGTGTGTGTGTTTTTAGACAAACCCTGGGAGACTTTTTTGCTAGAAAACCAACTGTAAACTCTCACAGCACTTGAAAGTAATGAGTTCTCTAACAGAATATACCTATTGATCTTTCAGGGATGTCCAAAAATACAATCCTATGGATATTTACTCAAAGTAAATGTTGCTGCATTCAATGAGGTTTGCTCCCTTGTGAATGTATTTAGGATTGCTGCCAAAAGCATTATTCTTTTCCAGGGGTAGTTTTTCTGTAGTTGCTAAGAGGGCATTGCCCTCCCAAAGCCTAATCATAAAATCCTCATCAGCTATCTTTGCCTCTCTCATCCTTGAAGCAGTAGCAGCTAGTGGCTTCAATGTCAGTGGGGCAACAAATCTCCTCCACCTTTTGGTCCGAATGCTGAAGATGCTATCCAAGGCAGTCAACCTACTTTGAGGACAGGGTTCAGTACTTTTCATAGCATCTTTAAAGTTTGGACTAAAAGCCAGAGGGGATACATTGACCACTGAGTTGGAAGCCACCAGCTACCACTACAAAGGGTGAGGGAAAGACTTAGGCTTACTTTGCATTAGAGAAAGCATTGAGACTAAACAGGTTATAATTCTTTCCATATTCTTCTGCTACTGGTGATCTAAGGATACAAAGTGCACATGCAGCTTTTTATGCTTAATTGAATATTCATTAAAGCTGCCACCAATGCAAACAAACTGAAGGCTTATGCTGCTGAGCCAACTAGTCTCAGGCATGTGGGAGGAAATAAGGAGGTATATTGCCTCAGCTCCACCATGTGGAGAAGTGGTGCCAATGTGGGATGTGGGCTTTTTCCCCTTGACTATTAATGTTGGGTTCTGGGTTTTGGTGGCGGATGGCTGTCTTGTTCAGCTGGGCTTGGGATGGAGGAGACTGGATTTCTGAACCAAATGTCCTGTGGCGGTAATGGCACCACCAGGAAATATGTGGCAAAAATCTTTCTCTGTCCTGCTCAGTTACCAACAACAGAAAAAAATTTCAAGCGGTGTGCTGACAAGAGACAAGGCTCCATTTATAGGGGATGAAGGAGGCTTCCCCTCAATTGAGACATGTTTACTCAGAAGTAAGTCTGACAATGTGGAATGGGGCTTTTTTAGAAGAAGGCAAGTGTGCATAAGGTCACACCATCCTCCTTCCTCTCATTTTTTGCTTTTCAGCCCAGACACTCCTTTTTCACAGCCCTCTTTCCTCCTTTGATGTTTTCTCTTCATTCTGTGAGCTACACCTTCCTGTAAAGATGCCACTAAAGAGACAATCTTGAAGAGCCTTAAAACATACTCCCCACTCAACCACTCCAACTTGAGGAAAGTTTAAGAGGAAATCTGGGAGGAAAACCATATATAATATTATCCATTTATCATACCCACCAGTAACTTTTTCTGGCAGAAGGGCTGTTAAATGCTTTTTTAGTTGTCACCTTCTTTCTCCTCTGAGATACACTTTCCTCTTGTAAACAAGGACACAGTCTAAGAATATTGATATGGGTTTTGGTGTTTTTTTAAAAAAAGCCTCCCTCTGAGTAATCACATAGCTTTCTTTTAGTTTTCTTATAAAAATGAGGGCTCTAAGATACCCAGCCCAAGCTGACAAGGGAGTCCACTCCTATGGGAAAAATGAGGAGGACAAATTTCCATATATACTATAAAACCTAAATTAGGGCAACGAAGTATAGTCAACTTTTCATACTAGAAAGCCTGAACTACTGAAGATATTCTTTCCCTTCTCAGAGTATAATTTCTATGAAAAAAAATCATACACACACACATTTTGGGGAAGTTAGCTGTATTGGCTTCATTGTAATCCCTTTAGAGATGCTGGACTGGGAATTGAAAGTCAGACAGAAATATTTTAATATTTTACTGAGCCGTTCTCAGAGGAAGACTACTGAAGACCTGAAGAAAGACAACTTATCAGTCCAGTGGGTAGTTGCTAGAATTTTCTCATGGTTTTCTGCAACTGATTCAAACACATTTTGGAGATCACAGTGAATGAGAAGTGCCTGATTAACTCAATCTGACAAGACAGCACAGGTTTTAAGTGCAGAAGCGGGAAACTGAACAGAGGGTAATGCTCCTAACGGTTTTGAAAAGGGCTGGGGGTGGGGGAGTTTATCTGTTTTGTAAAGATGCACATAATTGTCAGATGCTGAACGATTCCCTCTCCTGTGCAACATATCACTTAATAAAACTTTCCTAAGCTGAAGAACCGATTTCCTTATGCCAACAAACATTGGTAGCTATAGTGTCTAGAATGACTCAATGGATTTTGCTGCTGCTGCTGTTAAAAAGCACATTTATTAAAACCATGCACATATACACACATGTGCTGATAATGTAGTTCTTCAGAAGGATACAGGTATTAATTCTTTTAGGATCTGTGTACACACACTTTATATGGCTCTTGGGGTGCAGGAGCATAATCTGGGGTTACCTCAGCTATGTCCCACTAATGGAAATGGGGTCCAGCTGTCACTATTTTCTGAAGTCTTACTTCATCTGATTTTGTAGATTCCAAAGCCTTGATAAATCTGGTTGGGTCCAATGTCAAATATATCATTGCTGCTATTTTCTATTTGCCTGGAAAGATAAGACTTATTACTCAAATCATCTGTTACCTGCCTTGTCCCTTCCCTGCAACGTCTATGATTTTGTCTTTCATCTCTCCAAAAGATAGTCCTGACATTATCTTTACTATATTTTTTCAGCCCCACTCCTAAGATAGCTGCTAGAATCTGCATCTTAAGCTTTTCTGTCAGCAGTATTACATGTGATGTTTCAATAGATCACATCTTTAAAGAATGCCACCCATAAAAATCCATTTGTCATCATGAGACTAAAGCAAGTTGTGCTAAATTTCCAAGTTGTACAAGTTCAAAAGGCTTATCCTTCAACAAATTAACTCATGTGGATTTAGAGCAGTGTGGAATACTGAAATCTTAGGTGTAAAATTGCAATCCACTCATTTTGAATATCATAGGCAACTGTCAACTCTAATGTTGCTTTCTAGACAGCAGAAAATGAAGGTGAGTTAGCAATAGCATCATAGCACCTAAAATGTGATGTAATATAAAGACTATGCATACTTCCTAGGCATTGTTTATAGTTCCAGTCACAGCACAAGCCTGATTTCTACAAATAATCTTGAAAAAAGGGATGAAAAGGAGCAGTAGGGCGTAAGATAACAACAGAGAACAGCTATTTATGAACATCATGCCAAGTACCCAGCCTGGGCAGACTTATATGGGAAGATATGGCCTGTTAGACATCCTTGTATATAGGATTTTATAGGTCATAGCCAACACTTTGAATGTAGCCAGTGGAGCTGTTGTATCAAGGGAGTTGTATGGTCACTGTAAGCAGTCCCAATTAACCATCTGGCTGAAGTAGTACCAAATGTGAGCGCTCTTCAAAGGCAACTCTATATAGAGCACATTATAGGTATCCAAACAGGATGTATCTCATACATGTGTCACCACAGATCAAACTTCTCCAGGAACAGGTATAGTTGGCATTCTAGTGTTTGTAAGCATTTTGATACTAGACAATGAGAAAAAGAGAGATAACGTGACCATTAATTACATTAAATAATTCGTTTTGTCCTGGCTTTCAATGACAGCATTTACATTACAGTTGCCCCTCCGCTTTCGAGGCTTTCACATTCGCGGTTTTGACTATTCACAGTTTGCTCAGGAAGCACCTCATTTAAATCAGCTTCACTCCCTTGCACACAAGGGAGAGGAGCCAATTTAAATGGAGTGCTCCCTGACCAAACCATGCTACCTAACTCCCCGCTCTCCTGGGGCTTGGCTCCATTTGGGGGTGGAGAGCAAAGAGTTCGAGGCAGAGGCAATTTTCACACACACACACACTGCCCTTCCCAAAGCAGCCATGGGCTTCTCCTGAAGCCCATCCTGTCTTGGGAAGGGTGTGTGTGAAAAGCCTCCCTCCCACCCCTCCCTTCCCTTCCCAAGGCAAATCTCTGCCTTGGGATTTGCCTTGGGAAGGGTGTGTGTGAAAAACCTCCCTCCCTCCCACCCCTCCCTTCCCTTCCCAAGGCAGATCGCTGTCTTGGGAAGGGGTGTGTGAAAAGCCTCCCTCCCTCCCTCCCTCCCACCCCTCCCTTCCCTTCCCAAGGCAGATCGCTACACCATGCTGCTACTTATCTTCCACTTAACTGAAAAGATGTTCTGAAAACTCCACACTTGATGGGTTAATGGAAGTAGGGGCAAAATAATTATCTAATGCCACACTAAGAGCAGTAGCAGAAACTAACATAGAATATAGACTTCATTACTCCACTATATATAACCCCATGGAAAGCTAGAGCAGGAGATTAGAATACACTGAGAACTCTACTCATAGTTATGTTTAAGGCCTGTACATATGCAGAAGGAATAAACATTATTTTCTCCCAAAATATACTTCACCTTATTGTAACCCTGATTTATGCACTGTAAGACAGAAATAAGTGGCTACAAGTTTGTCATTCTTAAACAAGCTAAAGAACGTAAGAGTTCCAAATCATATTGACAACCATTCACAGATAGCAACAACTCTCCTCTTTAGACCATCACCCTTCACATGCAAAGGAAGGACATGGTGATGAAAGGAGATGAGACTAACAAAGTCTTCCCCCTCCCATATATCCTGTATATATCATTTCAGAATATAAGGATAGTTTTTCAATTTTCTAGCATTAAGTTCATTACAGTTGTCTTGGGAAGGGGTTTTGCTGGGGTTTGGTTCCAGGACCCCCATGGATACCAAAATCTGTGAATACTAAAGTCCCTTTTTTTTTTAAGTTTATGCACACCTCTTCAAACAGCTTTCTTCTAATCTGGCATGTACCTTTTAATACACAATTTTGTCAAATTGATACATTTCCCCAGATTATTTTCACTATTGCATTTTCCCTCTAATGTACACAGGAACTTCAAAATATAATACGCACATTGTAAGTCTTTCCTCATGTGTGCATGTGTGTGTTGTGTGCCTTCAAGTCATTTCCGACTTATGGCAACACTAAGGTGAACCTATCACAGGGCTTTCTGAGGGCTGAGAGTGTGTGACCTGCCCAGGGTCACCCAGCGGGTTATCATGGCCAAAGGGGATTTGAATCCTGGTCCCCAGAGTCATAGTCCAATAGCAATAGCAATAGCAATAGCATTGATATTTCTATACCACTTATCAGTGCAAAGCACTCCTAAGCGGTTTACAATGTGTTAGCTAATTGCCCCCAACAAGCTAGGTACTCATTTTATTGACCTACGGAAGGATGGAAGGCTGAGTCAACTTAGAGCCCTACACAATAGAACTCACAACATTGTGGCTACAACACCAGCATTTAACAATTGTGTCACCAGGGCTCCTACACTCAAACCACTACACTATGCTGGCTCTAATTTTACTATAATATGGTAATGCTTGCTTAAATTACTCTGTTTGAATTACTGCTGTACACTCCATGTGGAGCTGCCTTTGAAAAGTCTTTGAAAAATCTAGCTGGCCCAGAACGCTGTGGCCAGATTACTGACTGGGGCCAATTAAAGCGATCATGTTCTTGTTAGCACAGCTTTGCTGGCTACTGGTCTGTTGAACTGGTAGGTCATGACATACACAGCCCAATACAATTTGAGACCATATTTTCTCATGTGAATCTGCCTGGGTCTGAAGATCCATCTATCCAAGATCTTCTGAAAATACTCGTCTCAGCTGTGACAGAAACATATCTAATGGCGATATAAGAAAGCACCTTCCATTACCACTCCCAGACACTGATGCTTCCAAGCTTTCTGTTTTCCATCAACCAAGAACTAGAGACAATTTTTGGCAATAGTTCTTTGGCATATTGGATAGTGCATTGTTAAATGATGTCTAACTGGTTGGGTTCTGGCTATGTCTGTTGTTGTTGTATATGTGTCTATGTCTGTTATTTTCTTAATCAAGATGATGTTGGCAATCTGTATTTCATAATTAAGTACTAAACGTGTGACAGATGTTTTCAATTTACAGTAGAAACTGGAAGGAACATTCAACCCTCATGTTGTTAAACTACAACTCCCACCAATCCTAGCCAGGATAATAATAGTGAAAGATGCTGGGAGGTACAATCCAACAACTGGAGGGGCACATGCACCCCATCTTTGCTCTACAGCCATGATGACATTGAAGAAAGAATTGTTTTTCAATACTGCACCACTTCAGGGGTATACCATACTGACTTAAAACATATTATTTACCAGTGTTAAAGCTCCTCTGCTGTTCCATAAGGGGAGAATCAATTAAAAGAAGATTTTCTGCTTTCCCTAAGCAGCAGCTTTCCCGTACTGAGGTCCCGCCACAGATGCTCCCATCCAGCAGGGTCCAGTCAACATATGTTTAGAGCCCCAGGCTAGGAAGGGCTACAATAGAGAATGCCCAGGAAAAAGAGAGACTTGTCAAGACAAATAGCTGTTTTTAGCAACTTGTTGCTGTGTATATGTATGCTTCATTCGGTGCGTCTATACACACTTTGAAAATAATACATAGGGATATGGCTGTATGATTATTATTCAATGGAGATGAGTCCTTGCACACTAGAAGCATGTGAGCTTTGGAATATGTTTTTCTATGCAGTATCACATGTAAAATTAAATTTAAGTGATCTTTGAGAGGTAATATGTATGCAAATTGGATTAGTATGTTCTAGAGAGGTCTACATCTCTGATTCTTAACCTCAGGTTGTCCTCTGTCAATATTCACACATCCAGAGGCGGGGCCATTCAAATGAAATTACATGACAATCCAGAGCAAAGCTGTTCAGACTACGGGATGGGTTGTGGTTGGGGATGTAACTGGGTACACAATTGCTTATCAGAATGACAAGTACTATTATTTTAATAATTAATCCACCACTTGACCTAAGAACATTGTATGATTAATTGACAAATAAACCGTATCTTATAAGACAACATCCCCTACATGTAACAAGATAGACACTAAAGCAGGGATGAGTAACTCTGGCCTTACAAAAATTGTTGAACTGCAACTCCCAGCAGATCCAGCTAACATAGCCATATATGAGTGAAGAGGGGATTACTGTCTGACAGTATCTCTGGAGGGTCACAGTTGCCCACGCTTGCTCTAAAGGAAGGATACCTAAATTGCTTTCTTCATATGTTCTGAACTATACATCTCACAGTCTGTGAAAATTGGCTGTGCTAATTAGGGCATTTGAGAGCTGTAGTCCTTGAACATCTGGAGGGATCATGTTTACTTCCATGTCACTGAGGGAATGTTCTGCCACAACATGATTTGGATGTTGGCGAGGAAAGGAGAGAAGTACATCTCACACATTTGGAAAGGACCTGAGAAAAAGGCACATGCCAACTACAGTTTGTTACACATTATCACTATGTAGGCTGCATATAGGAAATATATTCAAGATTTTTATCAAGTTACCATTACATTTTACATAAAGATTCAGGAATACAATAGATAACAAGAGTAAAGCCAACAATTTTCTGCAATGATCACATTTCCATGATCATGTCATCGCAACCTATATTATGCTGGCTGGTGCACCAGGTTGGGGAAGGCTATGTTATTATTATTTTTAAAGCAACTTCCTTCTCTTCTTGAAGCTTCTGAAGGTATTCCCTGCAGATGTGCACTACTCTAATTGCATATTAAAGAACGCTAATTAAAAAATCCTAGTCAGAATTAAGTCTGTGTTCAACATGGCTTGTTCCCTAGTAAGTGCGTTTAGGATTGCAGCCTCAAATCCTCAGTTTTGCCTCTGTTTATACAATGAACCAAAGTGTTTGCCTCACATAAAAATATTGTTAAACATCTCTCATTTACACAAAAGGCCAGGATTTCTGGAATAGAATGGAATCCTCTTATGTCTGGTATTAAGGGCCCAAGGTCATATACTACAGTCAACTGCAGTACTTACAAGGTCAGACACAGATGAAATGTAGAGAGGCGCTAAGGCAGGGTGTTCAGCACCTGTATTACAAAACTAATACTGTATATTTAAAAAAAAATTGATTTCTTATAGTACTTTTACTACAGTGAGACTGAGCAATACCTTCTGCCTTATCTAACATTCAACTGTTATTTAAAGGGTATTTCTATAGATACCTAAACTCATTTTTTAAGTTCAATCAGAGAGCTTAATTGAATGAGAAACAGTGCTTATAAACAAACATCATAAAGCAAGCAAAAAGCTTTCTTGGAAGATTTGATCATTCTATACTCTGACATTTTAAAATTATTCTGTGGAAGATCTTATATATGGACACTTAGTAGCAACTTCAAAAGAACAGTCAGGTGTCTGTAGATTCCCTAACCTTTCTCAGCATCAAGAGCAGAGTTCTTCCTCCTTGTCAGAGGCTGTCAATGTCCTTTGAAAAAAAATGTTACCTTTAACTTTAAATGTAGTGAGACTTCCCATGCATATAGACAGTACTAAGCCTAACAAACATTTTAAAAGAAAACCTATCATGTCAGTAATATGATTTATAAGGAGTACTGATCTCAGGGGAACGTATGTTGCATGAGACTCATGCTTTGTTCAATAGCTCAGCATGCACAGCCTCAGTGGCATGAACATAAAGAACTAGAGTACTTTTGCTGAGCACTGGTGAGTCACAGCCTCACTGGATTAAGCTATAATTTCTTAATGCAAAATGACATATCTGTGTCCTTCTTTTTACTAAGTTCAAAATAAGGTTTCAAGGATCTCACTAAGGTAGAACCAGCTTAGCCTGTTCTGCTACATTAATGATGTCAGTCTAGATAGATAGTGCAGACATCAACTTTTAGAAAATGAACGAACACTCACCCAAACCAAAGTGTCTAGAAATTAGATGCAAGACATTGTTTTACCAATGCACTCAAGTCTGATCTAGATCAAATGTGATTTCAGCTATGGACACTGGATGGTCTTAGGTAAGTCTCTCTCTGCTTGAGAACCCATCTGTAATATGATAATAGTAATGCTATCTTATCTCAGTGTTATGGTAAGGGATCACTGGGAAACATGAAATAACACAGCATTTAGGAAAGGTGCTATATTAATCCTAACTCCTACTTCAGGAAAAATGCTATATTAATCCTAAGTATTATTACTGAAATATTAATACTGAAGTATTATTATCTTTCTATATGTTATTAACTGCACAGAACAATCACAATGCACTAGCTTTGTCCATCCCCTTATCCTCTCAGCTTTGATTTATCATTGCATATTAAAGCTGTTACATCAACAGTCACATTTGCAAATGAATGATGTATCTGTGGGTCAAGTATTATATGAGCATTATTCAACGTTCTTAGTTTAAAATATATATATAAAGATGAAGCCATATACAGTTGACCTTCAACTTTCATGGGGCTTAGGGATACACAATCCCCATGAAAGTGGAAAAACTGTAAATATAAGCCTGCTAATTAAATGTGGGGATCCTTTCCAGGACCTTTGTGTATAGTGATTTTTATGTATAATTACGAATGCTATTTTTTTTAACCTGATAAAATATTTGCCACTTTATTAAAAACATATGATTTTCAATTTTTTACAGTAGATGATAAAAAAGTCAAGTCCAACCTGCTGCACTGGCACCAATATAATGCTAACAAAAACCAAAAACATTAAACAGAATCCAAAGGACACTGAATGAGAGCAGAAAACACTTTGCCAGATGCCGAGGGCTTCATATCTTATGCTGTAGTGAATACTTTGAAGACTTGTTCTACATTTATGAGCAATAATTTGGATGGTAACACAAGGGCTACAACAGGAAAGAGAGGTAGAACAGCCTGAGTGTATGCCCCCCCCCCAAAAAAAAGCTATGCAGAGAACTAGGATTCCTGGACACATATGATGATTTTATACTGGAGACCTGTCAATCTGCAGCAACATTACAGAACGATGGAAATACATATACAGTCAAATTTTGCACATTTGCAGTTTAAGCATCTGCAGATCTGATGATTTGCGGATTTGATTAATACATTATCTCTAGGCATGTGTAGGTCCTCAGGCACAATTCTATGGTCCACTTCCAGCAGTGGACCATCGAGTCGTGATGGAGGACCTCATATGCCTAAAGAAGTGTTCTCTCAGGTAAAAAAAAACCCCAGCATTTGCGATTTTTATTTATATTTACAGTTTCTCCACTTTTGCGGGGATCTTGTGCCCCTAATCCCTATGAAAATGAAGGGCTGATTGTAAAGTTCTGTTTTTTTGCTGTTATTGTCATTTATTTCCTTCCATTCCTCCACAGGGGTTTGGTGGTGATAAGAATACCCACTACCCTCCTACCAGCATCAAAACAACCCTGTGCAGTAGGCTACATGGAAAGATATTAACTGATTTAAAATCAGCCATTAATCTTCATGGGAGAATGGAGATTTGAACTGAGGTCTCCGCATTTCCAAGATGGACAATCATTTCTATTCCATCACTCTAAAAACCAGAGACATTCATTTCATGATATTTACACTATTTCTTGCATGCCTTTGCTTCTCCCCCTTCCTTTCCCCAGAGTGTTTCAGGCACACTAGAGGGGACATGAAGGGAAGGAGAGAAGTGTGAAAAGGACAACTTGATTTTCTGAAGGGCTATGTGAGTAAGTGCCTAGTGGAACTCACTAATTCCAACAGACCTCCAGTACAAGTATTTGCCAACCCTGGCCATTATGGTGAAATGTATCAACCAAATAATTATATGCTAAACCTTTTCTAACAAGAAAATACAGTTTTTCAACTTTGGGTAAATGATTATTGACGTGATGATGTCATCTTGCAGGAAATAACAGATAGGAATTATTCCCCATATCAAACCTGACCTTATGGTGGTTTTAAATATCTTCCCAGTTGAAAATAGTTGTCACATTAGACTTCTTACAAATGACCTGAAGATGGCTTTTGCTGCTTGAATGAAGCTAGAAGTGTGCATTCAAGGAAACACATTAGTAATCTTACTGCTTTTGCCTGACATGCTGTCTTGATGTTGAAGTTATAAAGACCTACTTTGCAACCATTTTCAGCGTTTCATCATCAATGTTATCCCCAAAGTTTACCATTCTTTGCTGCTCCTTTTTTAGCTGACAGATCACTTTTACAGAAAATGTAATGAATACTGCATGTAATTAGAGAGATAAAAATGCTCATGAAAATACAACAATCCTATTTTTCATCTCTACAATAAATTGTATATGAATGTTTTAACACACAGTCTCTTATACTTCCAATGAACCATAATCCAGCCTTATAAATAACTCCATGAAGATCCTCACTAGTCTGTCTGTTCACTTATCTATGATAGTCATTTGTGGCAAATCAACAGCTTAAAAGAAAAATAGAATCAACTTGTAAACCAATTTCATGGTATTCTGTTTCCCAGGAAAAACACTGATCCCCAGAAAGCAATTCTTGCTGGCCACAATCAAGCATGTGACCAAATTAGATACTAAGTGGAATTCTATGTTAGGAACTCTTCACATTCTTTTACTTTTCAAAAACCAGCAGTGCAAGAGAGGACTGTTGACCTTTTGCTCCATACCAATTCCTTAAAAGCCAATGGGGATCAGCCAAGAAATCAGTATGGAGGCAAGGGGATCCCATACCACCACCAGTGAAAACCACACAAACATTCCTAGCTGCTTTTTAAGAAGCAAAATGAGTCAGGGAATTCCTGTGTAATACCTAGTTTAGTCTTGCCCTGAGCACTATTTCTTTCATCTACTTATATCCCTTCCCCAAATAAAACAGTAAAACAGTACAAATACATAAAATGAATGAAAGTATTGAAAATACAATACAGTGGGCCCTTATTATCTGCTGGGGTTTGGTTCCAGGACCCTTGTGGATACCAAACTTCGTGGATGCTCAAGTCCCATTATATACAATGGCATAGTAAAATGGTGTCCCTTATATCAAATGGGAAAATCAAGTTTGCTTTTGGGAATTTATACACACACACACACACACACACACACACATATATATATATTTCAAGCCATGGATGGTTGAATTTGGGGATGCAGAATTCGTGGATATGGAGGGCCAACTGTACAATTTTTAAAAAACATACCAGTAAAGGAAAAATATAACATCCATACAGTTAAAGGTATTTTCTACTAGAAGTGAAGGCAGTCGTCACAAGCTTGCCTCATCAGACAAACTACCCTTCAGGAAACACTCTACTCTGAACACTTTAATCCACTGAATACCACAGACCAGCCCTTCGCCAATGTTTTCCCAAATACAACAGGTTTCAGTTCGCATCATCCTCAGCTGGCATGGCCACAAACTGTCCGACCTAAGGATGATGGCTCTTGTGGTACAACACATATGGAGAGCACCATGCTGGAGGAGGTTGGCACAGATCAGTTTCTCCTTTCCATATATGGCTGCACAAGCCTAGCATTTCCAATAAGCCACAGTTTAACAAACAGATGTCAGCTATGTTAAGTAGAAAAGTTACTTTTCTAGTGATCAACGAATCACTATAAATAATTCTAGGATCTAAAACATGAATTCATGCACAAAAACATGCTGCCAGCCCTCTCTCCCCTGCAGCAGTCCTCCTACAATCCTTGCTAACAGCTCAATGCTCAAATTACTTTCTGTTAATACTTAATGTTTATTTGCTTCCTTGTTCTCACTACAATCCTGCAAAAAAGCTTTTCCTTCCCTGAAAGCAGCCTCTAGAACAGTCACAAAGGTGAAATAGTTCACCTTCCATTTAGAAAATAAAATTGTCTTGGTTTAATATAGATCCTGAACTACAGAGATTCTCTATACAGTAAAAGTTCACAGAGCTGTTGAACCTGCTAATTTGTTTCCTTGGCCTGGTCCTTCAGAGCATCATTTTTACAAGTTGCTGGCAATACAAATTTAAGAGGAAATTCTGTACCCAAGATACTCAGCTATCCTGGATTTCACAAGCCATACAGGTGTCAAAAAGCTGTGATGTATGGCCCTGTTCAAGGTTTACTCTCACTTCATATTTCTCATATCATATCAGCAGAGAGATCCTCCCCCCCATACACAGCTGGAATTACACTTCTCACCTCTCGTGATCAGTTCTCTGCCCATACGTGCAACACATTGGCAAGATGTTATTTTTTCACTGAATGATTTTGTAAACTAATTTCACAGCATACTGCCTCAAAAGCAGACAGTTCTCTGTTAAACAATTATTTTTAAAAAATAGTCTTGTAGTACTGAATGATTATTTACATGGTCTACAACTCAAGACTGACCAGTCCAGTGCTTAGCCAAATGCTATCATATGGGATTGCAGCTCAGATCAAGAAGAATAATTAACATTTTCTTCAGAGAAATTAAAGTTTCACCCAAACATTTCATATTACTGTATATTTTTTAGGACATTCTTGATTAATTGATATTTTAACCATGCTTCATCTGCTTTGATACAATGCTTACACAAAGTGGACAAGGTACAAGCCTGATGTCATATCCTTATAACCTTGTTCTTTTAAGTTTTTCAGCACTCTCTCCTTACAACAAAACGAAGTCCAACAACACTAAACACTTCTTGAGTTATAAGAGAGAAGCCATGAATTGTGGAGGAGCAAATGGTTTGTCTGCAGAAGGTTTTGGCTGCTGACACACTGCAGAAATAATGCAGTTTGACACTGCTTTAACTGCCACGGCTCCATCCTACAGCATTCTGGGATTTGTAGCTTTGGAAGATATTTAGGGCCTTACTGCACTCTAAAGAAAAGTGGCAAGACAGCAGAACATTCCAAACGTCCTCCATGATGCCTTAATAACATCATTGTTCTTCTGGCATTCTTTCATTCTGGTCCCATGGGGGACCGAGGTAAAATCGTGTATTTTTTGCTAATGGGCGTTTCTGGTTTTACCTCAGTCCCCCATGGAACCGGAACAAAAGAACAACAATGTCATGCGGTAAAGCAGCACAGAAGATGAAACGTTCCTGCTGCCTAGCTGCTTTTCTTCGGAATGCAGTAAGCCCCTTAGCATTCTCTTCAGAGAGCTCTGGTGCTGCACCAAACTACAAATCCCAGGATTCCATAGGATGGAGCCATGATAGTTAAAGCGGTGTCAAACTGCATTATTTCTGTAGTGTGTCAGCAGCCCTTGTGTTCAGTCTCTGGCATCTCAAGTTAGAAGCATCAGGTACCAACTGATGAGAATTACTATTGTCAGAAAACCTTGAGAGGCAGTTGCGTGGCAGAGTATAGAGTCCCATACTAGATGGAATAAATATGGTCTAACAGCATCAGAATACTTCCCCAGTTTCCCTTTTTCTGTACTGTATATTAGCAGGAGTACAGCCCTTTCTAGTCAACATCATATGAAGATGTCTTCACAGACTCCTCACACCAATGTCTCTGGTGTTTTTTTTCTAGTGGACACAGTCCCTGTAGGAAGGACTAAAGCAGTCCATATCTAGCAATATTCACATGAACAAGTAAGGCTATACAAGCCGATACTTAAAGAATCCCTATTTAGTGCTCCTATCTTTAACTCCTTTACAAGCAAGACCAATGCAGACATTAGAGCAAATTAAGGATTTTGTAAGACTAAACCCATAATCTGCATCAACTTGGTCTAGAAAAATACTGAATTTTTAGAAGGCAAGATCTGGGCCTCTCAGGTATTTAAAAAGGTAAGTTCACAGACCTCACTACAGTAGTCAAAGGCCTGAAAATACATCCAATTTGTTTACAATAATAACAAACCAAAGGACAAATAAAATGATTTGAAGATACATTTTGTTTTCAAGTCTCATTATTATCAAGCTAATTTTTGTGCAAAGTTCCCTCATGATAATTAATATTTGGATTTCAAATATTAACTCTCTTGATTGTTCCAAGCAGCTGAAATATTCAATTGGTGGAAAGGAACCTGACAGTCCTCCACTCAGGAACTAGCCATTCAAATACACAAATTTACATATCCTCTCCAACAGGGACTCACAGTATATAAACCTCACACAGCCCTACCCAACCATTCTCTGAAGATGTCAGCCACAGATGCAGGAGAAATGTCGGGAATAAATTCTTCCAGACCACAGCCTCACAGCCTGGAAAAAAACCCACAGAAAACCTATGGATGCCAGCCATGAAAGCCTTCGACTTCACATGAAGCAGAACTGTTTATCAAAAATGAAATGCTTCACAAAAGAGAGCCAAAGTATTCTAGCTCACATGGCAGAAAGAGCTGTAGTTAATCTGGAAGGAGTACCTACATTCTCACAGGTAATGTATGTATTTGTTAAGCTTGTGTACATTACGTTTTCTGTAGTATTTTGGATTATAACACCATTTTACACAATCCTCAGTAAGGAACATTTTGTGCATTCCTCCTCTAGTTCTAAAATACGAGAAATCAGACTAACTTAAAACTAAGATTTAAAGCACTCTTTAAATCCCATTCAATTTCTTCAGAATTTATTTCATTAGTAAGGGGTCAGTTGGAAAAAGCTCAGACAAAAGAAACTGATGCTGTTTAGAGCACTCTACACTTAGGCCCCAATTTACATTTCCAGAGGGAGAGGATTCTAGAGCTGCTGGATCTGTACCAAAACCAACCCTGAGGCTAATAGGAGACATATTATGAGTGTATACCATTAGCAGTTAAATGTTGTGTTAATTATATTGACTGAATGAGCTTGAGTCAGAGCTTTGCCATTAAGTTTAAAAATAAAAACATACATTACTACCTAGTGAAAGAGGCTAAATCCAGCTGAGGAGCAAATACGGTATCTAAATACAACTAAGGGCTGGCAGAACTGCACTTCTGATTCTACTGTACTTTGTTCAACAGCAAACAATATTGTCCAGCTATATCATTGACACATGGCAGACTAAAGCCATTTCCTGGCTTTATGTTTTTAGCTACCTATTTTGAGGGCCACATTCTTATGTCTTTAACAGCAACCTGACACAAAGGAATAACACTGAACCTTTCCCTAGTTCGGGAATAAACACTGTCTGCTAAATCTATTTGTGTGTAGAAGTACAGGTGCAAGAGTACGGTACTTAAAAAGCAGCAGCAGCAAAAAGCCTAACAAAGGCTTGACAGCATCACAGAATTCATATTCCAGGTTACTTATCATTATCAACCTTCTAAAATCAAAGCCAATTTATACTTGACGCCAAGCAATGACTTGCCTCAGAAGCTTTGTACATTGCCCAAATCTCCTTTAAAATAGGCCCTGAGCTGCAAGCCTATGTACATTTATTGACTTTATTTGTGGAAATAGGTCCCACTAAAGGTAGTCAGATTCATTTCTAAATAAACATAGGACTGAAAGTGTGCAATGCCAGCAGTCCCTCAGGTAGCACAGACCCTGTCTATACAAGGTGGGAAAAATACGATCTGTGCGAGGCGAGAGAAATAGCAATTCACAGTGCTGGGACCTGTCTTAAAGGTTAATAGTGCCCCCATAAACTTTGCATGCTCCCTAGCCAATATGGCAGCCGTGAGAGAATTGCTCGCACTTTTAAATCTGCCACTGAATTTTTTAAAAAAACCTGTTTATCATGGTACGCACAAATGATACTTCATATTTACAAAAGAAAAAAAAATAGAGAAGATCACTCTTTTATTGCCTTACAGATCTCTCGCTTAGCTGAAAATCCAACATGGTAGCAGTAGGCGCTTTCTGTGTTTGCAAGCCCCGCCCCCATGCTCATCCAGCCAATCAGCTTGAGCTGCCTCAGCGCAGCAACGCAAATGCAACTATCTTAATGATCGGACATTCACGGAGCTTTTTAAAAACTCTGGGAAAAGCTCTAAAGGCTTCCCTTTGGAGCTTTACAGTGGATTTGGCTCCCCCCCTCCAAAGAAGACATGTTGATGCGAATGTCTGTTTAGACAGATCGCCTTCCGTGCAATTTCTATGAGGATTATTTTCATCATTTAGACAGGACCTTAGTGTCACAGTTGTTAAAGTAAGAGGTTTCCCACCATACACAGTTGATGGATGAAGCAAAGCTTCTCAGGTATGTTAGTTATGAGGAATATTTTTTCCCCAGCTGGCTCTTTTTTTTTTAATAAGTTTTATTAATATACTGTATATCTAAAAACACACACATAACTTAAAATCATACAACAAACATAATTCATTCTCTTTTCTATAATAAATTTTACACAATATTCATCTTAAACATTAAAATTAATAATCTCAACACTACTACAATGTGCACTCCCACTTCCCTGGACCACCCAGCCTTTCTCAACCATTTTACCCTGGTGGAACCCTTGAAACAATTTTCAGGACTCAGGGAACCGCTGCCTAAAAAATTATTATATCTACAACTAAAAACAACAACAACAACAACAAAAGCAGGGCTGGTTTAAGGCACCAGTGGTGTCAGCATCCGCAGGGGCCCCCATCATTGTGGGGGGGAGGGCATAGTAACCCTTCTCCTGCAAAAATGTTATTAGTAATAATCTGAATATCCTGTACTGTGAATAGCTTAGGTTGAGTTAGGTTACACTGACCTGAGATAAACATATGGGGCTCCCAAAATAAAGCATTGCAGGGCCCCCCAAAATTCCTTAAATCAGTCCTGCAAAAACATTAGTAATAATCTGAATATCCTGTACTTAGGTCAGGTTAGGTTACATTGACCTGAGATAAACATATGGGTCCCCCAAAATAAAGCATTGCAGGGGGCCCCAAAATTCCTTAAGCTGTTCCTGAAAAAAAATGTGGTTTTTCCCACCCCAGTCACAATATCTGGAGGGACCCCTAGCAATCTCTTGGAGAACCCTAGGGTTCTGGTTGAGAAACCCTAGTCTATACCGTTTTAAGTTAGTTATGAGGAATACAGACCTGGGCTAGTAAAAAATAATAATACAGTATATCAATATACTGGGGAAACTCTGCCTCTGCATTTAACACTCATGTTTTGTTCACTAAACCTCAACCTCTTTTGAGAAGAGAATAGATCTCCAACAACCTCCTCAGCCCTTTGTAAATACCCTGACACCCATCAGTAAAACCCCCAACTGCATTGTGAGGGGGGATAGAAAGAAGACTTGAAATTACTTCCACGACTCGCCCCACCCGTGGCCGACCCACACACATTGTCTCTTCCCCCCCCCCAAAAAAAACGGGCCAAAAGGGAGGTGGCACAGAGGAGGGAGGGAGGGAAGGAGGCGGCAGCGCACCTGAAGGAATCCGGGCCGCCTCAGGGAGCAGCAAGAGCAACAGCGCCGCCGCCGCCCGCGCCAAGGGGGCGACGGAGCCCCAGAGCCCCGCCGGGAGCCGCCAGCCGTCCCCTTCGTCTCTCCCTTCCTGGGGCCTTCCTTCGCAACGCCACAGGCCGCAGCCTGGGCAGGGAGCGCCGGAGGAGGAGCAGCCGCCCACCGGGCTGAGGCGGGAAAGGAGAGGGGAAGAAAGGGCCGGCCAGGAGTGAGGAGGGGTCCATTTCCACACACACACACACACGCCTGCCTTTCTTCTTCTTCTTCCTGGGCGACTCACCCGACTCCTGTCCCCGGGGCTGGGCTCCTCAGCGCGGGGTGAGAGCGACGACCAGAGCAGCAGCAGCCCCAGGAAGGAGCCCAGGAGCAGCACGGCGCGCAAGAGGAAGCCCAGCTTCAGACGCATCCTCTCAGCAGCAGCGGCGGCGGCGGCGGCTTCCCCCCGCTCGCCTCAGCGGCCGCCGAAGCCGCCAACCTCCCGCTACCGCCCCGCTTCTGGCTGGGGCCGCTCCTCGCTTGAGCGCTGTGTGGCTCCCTCGCCCGCTCGCTCGCTGGCTCTCCCCGCCTTCTCGAGCTGCCGCCGCCGCCGCCGCCGCCGCCGCCTCCCAGTCTCTCTCTGGCGCCCAGCCCCGCTCTTGCTCTCCCTCGCCTCGCCTCCTCTGCACAGCTTCACTTCTGCTTCTCCTCTTCCTCCTCCCGCTCAGTCTTTTCTCGTGGCTGCCACCGCTCCAGTCTCTCCTTTCCCTTCTCCTCCTGCTCTCTTACTTGCTGCTTCTCTCCCTGGGAAGAGAGGGAAAAACAAAAAAGGCACAAACTTTTTTTCCCCCTTCCCCTCCAAGAATTTCCTCTCCACCCTCCGCCTCCTGCGTCCTCCTTTTACTCTGCTTGTTTTTATTTCACCCCCTGGTCTCTCCTTTCGTTTTGCTGCGTCCTCCTTTTACTCTGCTTCTTTTTATTTCACCCCGTTTTTTCTCCTCTCTCTCTTTCGTTTTGCTAATCTTTCCAGCCTAGTTTGCTTAAACGACGCAGGAAATCACCTCTTCGTGTTGGCCATGGTTTAGTGAGACAACCCCAGCAATAACATAAAGGGACATGTAAATTAAATATTTTATTATTATTATTATTATTATTAACTTCTCCAGGCTCTAAATGCAGCCTAGAATCATAGAATCATAGGGCTGGAAGGGACCCCAACAGCCATCCCAGCCAATCGGCTTTTATTGTATTTTTGTATTATTTTGTATTTTTTATTAATATTTTATTGGTTTTTTTCTTTTCTAAATAGGTATAATTGAAATGTGTAAATATAATGTGATTATAGTGCATTTAGATTAAGAGGAAAAATGTATTAGTGTTAGGATAGATAGTTTTATTTTTGTATTAGAAAGAAAATTATTATTATTGCGTTACTGTTACGGCCTTTTGTGGTCGGGTGTATTTTTCAGTAGAATGGTTTTATTCCAATAAAAAATTCCTAATATCAGAAATTCCAGGAGCAAAAGGGGAAAAAAACCAAGGAAAATCTAGAGGGGGGGGGAAAAGAGGCTCCACGTGGCTGATTTACAGCCTTAAGGATGGCTTGAAATCTACCAGGCTGGAGGATGCTTGGTGGTTTTGTTTTGGGTTTTTTTCCCTTTTTCTTCCCCCCCTTCCTCCTCCTCCCACCACACACACACACACACACCTTTTGACACGTCCTCTCACCAAGGTGGATTTGTAAGAGTAAAGCTCTGCCAGAGCTGTGCAAATAAAAGGGACTGACTTGACTTGCGGGCTCCTAGCTGGGGAGAGGTGGGAAGAAGGATCAGTTTGCTGCCTCGCCTTCTCTTTGTCTTGGCTCGGGTTTGGCCCTGGAGGAAGTCCTGCGTGGAGGAAAAATAAAGTGTGATCGAGATAATGCCACCGTGGAAAAAGAGTGGCAGTGCCACTTCAGCATAACTTGGCTAAGATTAGCCAGATATACAAAACCAAGGGTTTTTTTTGGGGGGGGGTGGTTGGTCAAAAGCCACTCTTTCAAGCAAAGACTTGGTGAAAGACTTCAGCATAAAAATACATCAGCTCACAAATTTGTAAATTTACCTTGGGTTTTTTCCTGGCTGTGAGGCCATGTTCTGGAATAGTTTCTTTCTGACGTTTCGCCTGCATCTGTGGCTGGCATCTTCAGAGAAAAGATGTTCAGATTACCGTAGGACCCCCGTATCCACGGATTCATTATCCATGGGACACAAAACAGCACACCTACCATAGAGTCTTCCTAGAAAATGTGTCCTCTAGTCATTTTCTATGTCCTCCAAGGCAACTCTATGGTATTTTAAACCAGAAGTCCCATTATTTTCCATGGCGTTCACTATTTATCCAGTTTTCAGTATCTACGGCCCCCAGAACCAATCCCCAGTGCATAAGGGGGGGGGGCTACTGTATTACATAATTTGCCACCAATAATTTAGTTTAGCAATTAACATTATGGTATAGATCTCCTCAAAGAAAAGAAAGAGTGGACTACAAGCTGAACATGAGTTAGCAGTGTGATGCAGCAGCAAAAAAAGCCAATGTGATTCTAGGCTGTATTAATAGGAGTATAGTGTCTAGATCAAGGGAAGTAATAGTACCACTCCAATCTGCTTTGGTCAGACCTCACCTGGAATACTGTTTCCAGTTATGGGCACAACGATTCAAGAAGGATATGGACAAGATGGAATGTGTCCAGAGGAGGGCGACCAGGATGGTGGGTGGACTGGAAGCCATGCCCTATGAAAAGTGGCTTAGGGAGCTGGGTATGTTTAGCCTGGAGAAGAGAAGGTTGAGAGGTGACATGATAGCCATGTTTAAATGTTTGAAGGGATGTCATACTGAGGATGGAGCAAGCTTGTTTTCTGCTGCTCCAGAGACTAGGACACGGAGCAATGGGTTCAAACTACAGGAAAAGAGATTCCACCTGAATATTAGGAAAAACTTCCTGACTGTAAGAGCTGTTTGGCAGCGGAATGCACTGCCTCAGAGTATGGTGGAGTCTCCTTATGAAGTTTTTAAGTAGAGGCTGGATTGCCATCTGTCGTGAGGACTTTGTGTGTTCCTGCAGGGCAGAAGCCGATTGGATAGGATGGCTGTTGGGGTCCCTTCCAGCCCTATGATTCTATGATTCTAAGCTGCATTTAGAGCCTGGGAAAGTTACTCTTGGATTACACCTCCCAGAATCCCCCTGCCAGCACCCTTCTTGAGGTCTGGTTGCATTGTTCCTTCTCCAGCACTCTCTAGCCCAGTGGTTCTTAACCTGGGGTCTGCGATGTCCTCACAGGGGGTCCACAAAGGCTTGAAGGCTGCTTGACCCACCTTTTCCCTGTAGTGGAGCAGCCACATGACAGGAACCAAGGCAAAGGCTGGCTTGGCCTGCACATTGCCATTCAATACACTCCAACCACAAACTTGCAGGAAGAAGCAAGAGTGCCTCTGAGGGAAAATTTAATGGATGGTGTGATTGTATTGTTGTTCCTGTCAGCTATTATTATTAGGGTTTTAAATCTTGAGTTAAGTCTTGGGACAACAAAAGGCCCCTGGTAAAGAAAAGGTTAAGAACCACTGCTCTACCCAAAGGCTCTCACATAACACTAATGGGATACTGGTGTGTTTTAGTGACAACAATAAAACCATTGTTCCCAGTAACATTGTTCCAAATTTTTATTTATATTCTTTATATTCTTCTGTTAATAGAACTAGAGTATTGGAGAAATTTCAGCATTGCTCTATGCCTGTGGAAACCAGGGTTTGAATCCTTACTCAGCCATGAATACCCACTGGGTGACCTTGGGCAAGTCACACTCTCTCAGCTTCAAAGGAAGGCAAAGGCACACCCCCTTTGAACAAACCTTGCCTAGAAAACCCCATGGTAGGTTCGTCTTAGTCAGAAATGACTTGAAGGCACATAGGCAAACACACAAATTCCTTTTGCAGGTTGAACTCAGTTGGCAGCAAGGGGAGGAAGCTGAGGAGAAAGAGGGAAAGCGAGGGAGGGGAGAGAAACCAGGACATGTTAAGAGCAGCTGGAAAGATGGGGTGGAGGGGATCTATGTGGAAGGAAGGAAAGGAAAGGAAAGGAAGAAGCCCTTTCAGAGGGAAAGAGACGACCCTTACACTTCCCTCCCCCCTCTCTCTCACACACACACTCACTCACCCCTCTCTGACACACGCCTGGCTGGCTTGCCTTTTGACGATCCTGGGAGGAGGGGCGAGGGAGCTGCAAACTGCCTCCAGCTTCAGCAACAGGGAGGGCAGCTCCTTTCTCTTTCTCTTTCTAGTTTGGGAGACGGTGTGTTTTTTTTAAAGGAAGAGGGCGGGGGGGGGCTGGCTGTGTGAGGCCCCTGCAGATGCTGATTTGGCGGTATGGTTAAACCGGCCCTGGGAACACTTGCCCTACCTGATCCCATGCAGAAAAGCTGGCCAGATGTGTCTTACCTCAATACAGGGGCAGGACTAATGGGGTTTGTTAAAATTAACAATGTTACCCCCTGTGCTTTACTGGAAGTACCTTACAAAACAGGCACCATAAAACTGATGGCTTTAACTTCATTAGAAAGCATAGAACTATTTAAGCAGAGTTTCTATTTAAAATACATATGCAGCAAACACGTATTGAATGAAAGGACTCAAAAACACTCAAAAGTAGTTTAAAAGTATAAAAACATCTTTACTCACAGTCAGTGTGCATATCTCAAAGAATATCAGCAGCACTTCAACAGGTGAAGCCTAAACTAGTAAAACACAACTAAAAACTACATGTTAAAAACAAAATATGCAAGAGCCCTGCAAAGCAGCTCCCACCTCTAGGAAAAGCATCATGCCGAGTGGTAAACCTCATGGCAGCTTTCCAGACAAAGAGAAGGACTTGGACACATCTCTTCCTCTGGAAAGCCAATTACATTTCCATAGGAAGTTACATCATACATTCTGTTTGCTTCTATCAGTTAACCCTTTCAACAGTCAGACATCTCAACTTATTGGATTTAAAACTATATATCCCAACAAGGACAGCATCCTCCTCCACTGCACCTGAAGGCAGCAGGCTAGCTTAGAAGATGCTCAGCTGGTCAGCTGGTGGAAGGTGCAGCACTGTCCACCTCATACCAATTAACATTTGTTGCTTAAGTTGACCAACTCCCTTCACTTAATGGTACATCCAGCTATCTATTCCTCCTTTCTCCTTTTATTTAGTATTGATGGTCTTAACCATGTGATGATAACAGAATATTAATAGATTACTGAGCAAGCTCAGGTCACAGTGAAATTAAACCACTGCTCTTTGTTTATTAAAGAGTTTTTGTCCACTCCAAATTAAGCTGGTTTTACTTTTAGTATTTTTGTAACAATTTCCACAGTGATTAGTAGACAGTATTTCAAATATATCTATTTTCAGATATGTAACTATGCCATCTTATTATTAAACTGTGCTGTTCTTTCTGCCTCTTTAGAGTCGTATATTTAGCTCATTACAGGGGCAGATTATGCTCTGACTTTTAAATCTGTGCGCCCTGCAGAAATCTCCTGTATCTGACATTCATGAATTTTTTTTCGAAATTATATTTTATTTTAAAAATAGAGAAAGCATTGTGTGAGGAACAATATGTTCCATGAAAATAAATTTAACACTTATTCAGTATTGATAACACGTTCAACTCGATACACCTGGAGAGCAAACCTTAATTTGCTTGAACATCTGGCAGAGCTCTGCCAGCAATGTGTGGAATTTCTCTTGTCAGCAGATTGCTACGTATCTCTCTATAAAAGGTTTCAGTGACTGTAAAGTTCTACATAGAGTGTAAACATCCTAAGATAGCTTTATATAAATTCACTGAGTGTGTAAGAAGTAGAAAGCATCTCTAGATATGTATCTGTCAGAACAGTAGTCGTAGACATTTAGGACTTTATCAGACATGGCAAAAATTGTGGGATTACGATGTCATGGTAGTGAGAACAGGCATGGCTATTGCATGACGTCGTCATCTTTGCATGTTTACTCTGTCCTCCAGCCGCGAAAAACCTGTTGCTTTTCATTGACAGGGTAACCCGTCAACAGATTGTCAATAGTGATTTTTTCACCTTATTGAAGGCGTATGAAACCATGTTCGTTTGGAATCACAAGATTACAGCATGAATAGGTGATACTCAGTGAGAAAACGTCAGGGTGAGAATGTGAAAATGAAGCACAGGATGCGCTTTTTATGATCTGCATCATTTAGTTTCAACATTTTAAGGTTTGTTTTAGAGCTTGTGAGTTCATTTACTTGTTAGCTAAGGTGTTTTGGGGTTTTTAAGCATGTCCATGTCTTCTCGCAAGAACCTCTGAAATCTCACCCATGCAAAATTGTGGAAGTAAACTCCCATTCTTACAGCGCTAGTGGTTGTCATGCGATGATTCCATGGTGGTTCTTTTGCGTGATTACAGCAACGTGTGAAAATAAGTATAATAATGCCATTTCTGCTCTCCTCATTTGCAGAATTACAGCATTTTTAGGCACTAGTCTGATAAAGTCCTTCTGGACATTTTGGACTACAGCTCCCACAATCTCTTACTATTGCCAATGGTGGTTGAGGATTCTAAGAGTCAAAGTCCAAAACATCTTGAAGGTCAAAGGTTCCCTACTTCAGTTACACATAGATAACAAAAGTACACAGCTTCACAGGTATACTCCTGGACAGATTAGTTCCTGCTATTGCAGAAGAACTTCTCCCTGAAAGCCAGTATGGCTTCAGAGCCAATAGGAGTACTACAGATATGGTATTTACCCTTAGACAACTGCAAGAAAAATGTAGAGAGCAGAACAAGGATCTCTATGTAACATTTGTCGACCTCACCAAAGCCTTCGACACTGTGAGTAGAAAAGGTCTGTGGCATATCCTGGAAAGACTAGGATTTCCCCCCAAATTCCTTAAAATGATTATCTTGCTACACAAGGGCCAGCACGGTCAAGTCAGATATGGCAATGCTCTTTCACAGCCCTTTCTAATAACTAATGGATTGAAGCAAGGTTGTGTTCTTGCACCAACTTTATTTACAATCTTCTTCAGCATGATGGTCCAAAGGACTACAGCAGAGCTCGAAGAAGACGACGGCATCTATGTACGTTACTGTACTGATGGTAGCTTGTTTAACTTAAGCCGTCTGAGGGATCACACTAAGACCCTGAACTATCTAGTCCATGAGCTGCTCTTCACTGATGATGATGCCCTTGTTGCCCACACAGAAGCAGCTCTGCAGCGCCTAACATCCTGCTTTGCAACAGCTGCAGAGCTGTTTGGGCTGGAAGTCAACCTGAAGAAAATGGAAGTTCTCTACCAGCCTGCACCACAGGACGAACACCACCATCCCCACATTGCCATTGGCAAATCTGTGCTTAAGTCTGTTCAGCAATTCACCTACCTGGGAAGCATAATCTCCTCAGATGCCAAGATTGACAAAGAGATTGATCACAGATTAGCAAAGGCATATAGTGCATTTGGAAGACTTCACAAAAGAGTCTGGAGTAATAAACACCTGAGGCGAAGCACAAAAATCAGTGTGTATAGAGCTATTGTACTGTCTATTCTCCTTTATGGATCTGAATCATGGGTCACCTATAGCCACCACCTATGACTCCTCAAACGCTTTCATCAGCGCTGTATACGCACAATCCTAAATATACACTGGACTGACTATGTGACGAATGTTGCTGTCCTTGAGCAAGCAGGGAATCACCAGCATTGAGGCCATGATATTGAGAACACACCTGCGCTGGGCAAGGTATGTTTCTAGGATGGAGGACCATCGCCTCCCCAAAATAGTACTCTACGGTGAACTCGTCACGGGTCAGTGTAAGAGGGGCGCTCCAAAAAAGTGATACAAAGACTCTCTGAAACAACATCTCAGGCTTGGCCAAATTGATCACCAACAATGGTCCGACCTGGCCTCACACTGGGAGGCATGGAGACGCACTATCCACAATACTGCAGCCTTATTTGAGAACTCACGCTGAACAAGTCTTGAAGAGAAACGACAATGCGGAAAGAATCACAACCCAGAAACATCACCCAAGGATACCTTCTGCTGTGCTTTCTGCAACCGGACTTGTTTATCTCGGATTGGCCTTTTTAGTCATCAGTGTGCTTGCAGAAAGCGCAGGATGAGTCCTTCCTGAATCTTCGTTTGCGAAGAAAAGCCAGAGAGAGAGAGAGAGAGAGATATTTCACTAAGGCTGCCATTTTAAGCATACGTTTTAGAGCGTATACCCCAATGAACGTGACTGGACTTGCTCCTAATTAAATATACATTACTATATATTGTACAGTACTACACACCAAATTATTCTTACCACAGTTACCTCACTCACACTATGTAATAGTGCTTGGCAATCCACATCAATGGTATATGTATCTCAGTATGGTATCACCTTTGAAACTTGAATAAATTTAATAAGCACTAATAATAACTCCAGTGAGTTTTATGCAGTATTACACAACATCTGATGCTCTTGGTTCTAGTTTTATAGTTCAGAGCTGCATTACATGCTAAAATGTTTTTTTCTATGAAAATATTTCTGTTCTATTACCTGTTATTTTCCATTACCTGTAGTACTTGAGGAGAGTTTTGCAGATACCATGGACTCCCCAAAAGACAAATAAACGGGTCTGAGAACAAATCAAGCATTAACTCTTACTGGAGGTCAAAATAACTAAATTGAGATTGTCAAACCTTGGGCACATCATGAGAAGCCATGATACCTTGGAAAAGACAATGATGCTCGGTAAAGTAGAAGGCAGTAGAAAAAGAGGAAGACCACAATACAGATAGATGAATTTAATAAAGGAAGACATGATCCAGAGTTTACAAGACCTAAGCAGGGCTGCTGGTAACTGGAGATCTTGGAAATCTCTCATTCTTAGGGCTGTCATAAGTTGTAGCTAACATGACAACAAACAGCAACGACAAAGTTACATTGATTGCATCTTCAGGGCAAGTATTTGAGGACAGAGGATGCTAATAAATTAGTGAGATTATAATTTCCTTTGGGGTTTAGCCCAGGGGTTATGGCTGGTATGGCTTTTAAGTGCTGGTTTTTTGGTATAGGGGCAGAAGATACACAACAATTGTCAATCTACTGAATACATTAGGGATGATGTGACAAGTGTTTTTGCTATATGCAAATCACATAGCTGGGAATTCTAGCATTTAGTGAGAAGCTAAGCTAAAATCTATTCTTTCTGACATCCTAGCTATCTGCTGCAACAATATCACTCCTTCAGAAAACAATCTTGGGTGACAAACGCTGACAAAACTGGAAACAAAAATGGGCCACTGAGAAAGAAGAGAGGGTTCCCATCGTTCAAAGGGAATGCCAAGGTTTGAAGAACTTCAATTTTTTGTGGCTCTTTATCAGCATGCCTCCAGCAAGTGGTAACTGTTGCCCTCTGCTTTTTTTTTATTGATAAGATTTGTGATAAGCATCTTGTTTTTAAGGTGGATTGTGTTTCCTGGAGGCTTAGGGAGCATGATACACATTTTTAAAAGGGTATATGTTCCCCACCCACCTTGTTTACATCCAGAAAAATGTCAGCTTTGCTGCTGCCGCTGACTGTGTTCCCTTGGCCTTTCTGGGAAGCAGCCTTGGAAGTTATATACCCCTGCTGTATTCTAATAATTTTCTCTGTGTCCATCTTAATATAGATATTGTCTGCTCAAGGGGAGATACCAGGAAATCTTGGAGTACATGGAGATTTCCAGAAGTGTAAAAGAACTTTTGGAAGAAATGTGGGAGGGGGGGGTCACATGCTCAGCAGCCACAGAATAGTCATGTAGGTAAACAATGCTGGGGTAAGAAAACAGAAGAAGGCATTGGAATAGAACAGTGTTTCTTAACCTTTTCTTTACCAGGGAACCCTTTAAATATCTTTTATTGTCGTTAATCCCCAAGACTTAATTCAAGATTTAAAACAACAATACCTGAACCATTCACAATTGCACCATCCATTAAACCTTCCCTCAGAGACACTGGAGGGGAAAGAAGACTTTTCTCCTGCTTCTTCCTGCAAGTTTGTGTCTGGAGCAGATTGAATGGCAACGTGCAGGCCAAGCCAGCAAGCCTGCCAGCCTTTGTCTTGGCTCCTGTCATGTGGCTGCTCCACTGTCACTCAGCTGCTTAAGCTTGCCTTCTCCTTCCAGTGGAGCAGCCATGTGACAGGAGCTGAAGCAAAGGCTCCCTGGCTGGGTCTGCATGCTGCCGGTTCAGTCTGCTTCAGCCACAAACTGGTGTGAAGAAGCAGGAGAAAAGTCTTCCCTCACTCTCCAGAGCCTCTGAGATTGGAGCGGATTGAACTCTGCTTCCCAGAAGCAGCTATCACAAAGAACTATGGTATCCAAAAAGGGGTTTGTGAACATGGATGTCAACAACTCCACTGCCTTTGTAGCCCATTCCAGCTCTAAGATTCTATGATTCTATGATACTTGTCAGAATGTTTTGATGGGATCTGAAATAAACTGGGAGATAGAAAAGAGGGGGTGGGTTTGAGGCCCAGAGAAGGCAGCCTTGGAGTGAGGCAAAGGCATCATGGTGCCAAGGAAAAAAAGGGAGGTATGGGCTAGGGTTATTGGTGGGAAAGGAGGCAGAGGTGAGGAGGAGGCAGGGTGGGCAGGCAGTGGCAGAGAGCTGTGTCATGTGGAAATACCCTGGTTAACTCTGAATAGGTTAGTGTTGACATCAGTGCTGAGCAGGAGTGCCAAACCCTTTGCTTGCTTGGTAGTCTGCCCGCGCTTTCTTTCTTGCTTTCCCTCCCTCCTGTCTTGGTATCCTCCCCTTCTGATGAAGGAGACAAAACAAAAATTGGAAAAAAAGTGGAAGCATTTCTGATAGAAGACTGGACTGCTCCTGGCTGGAAAGGAGAAGAGGAAGAGAGAGATAGAGAAGGGCAAAGGCAGGCTGCTGACTCTCAGCTCTGCATCTGCTCAGCCTGCCTCCTCCCTGCAGCATGTGGCCAAGTGACAAGCAACACACAGGCCCAGCCAGCCAGCCAGTCTTTGCTTTGGCTCCTGTCACATGGCCACTCCACTGTGGGGAGGAGGTGAGCTGAGCAGCCTTCAAACCTTTGTGGACCCCCTGTGAGAACATCATGACCCCCTGGGGGGTCTGCAAACCACAGGTTAAGAACCACTGGAATAGAATATCCTGGGCAAACATTTGGGCACCTGATAGGAAGTGTAAACAGAAGCATTGAACACTGCAACTTTTTTTCCCCAGATTCCACTTGCCAGGCATATGACAGACAGCAATTTGAAATAGAAAGTTAATATGTTAGTTGAAGAAATTGTAAAGTAAGTGGGGGGGGGGGGAGAGAAACAAAACCAAAAATAAAAAACAATGGAGCACATAGGGACAGAGTACGGTATTGTCCTGTTCAAGCCCCTGACAATTTATGCACCCCTGACAGTGGGCGTTATCACACCATGCTGTTATACTGTCATAGTGATACATTAGTCCCACTATTGCCTCAGCCTTATCACAAAACACTGTTGCTCTCCAGACATTGGAGATTTTCAGACAGTGTTTAATAGTGCCTACCATGGGATGAGGTCCCGGGAGAGGAACGGCGCTCTTGCGCGGCAGGGGGTCATTTTCAGATGCTGCCGTCCCTCTTCCGGGATCCTTCGTTGCACATCCGTGAAGCTTTGGAAGTGGCCGCGCCATATTTTAAGCATGGAAGTTGCCTGTGCTTAAAATATGGTGCAGCCGCTTCCAAAGCTTCACGGATGTGCAACGAAGGATCCTGGAAGAGGGACGGTGGCGTCCGAAAATGACCCCTGCTGCGCAAGAGCGCCGTTCCTCTCCCGGGACCTCATTCCGCAGTAGGCACTATTAAACGCTGTCTGAAAATCTCCATTGTTGCATTGCAGGGTCATTGAAAATGTGGTTTTTCTTCCAAACTAAATAATTCATGAATGACCCCCTCTCCCACAACAATTTAGTAACCAGTTCAGGTATGGATGAGTCATAGCACTTTCTTCCATGAACAAACCATTACTAGTTGCAGTGTGGGTGTGGCCGAGTTATCACTTTCCCAAGGATTCCCAAGGAAATCCCTGACTGAGAAGCTCCAGACCACTTCTAGTGCTTGGGCAGGGAAGATGATTTTTGTAGTATGATTAAACCCCTCTTAACCCCTTCTTCTGATTTTTTGGTTTGCTATTATAACTTCATAACATTATAGTATTATACTGTTATAACTGGTTCCATTGCAAAAGAGTGGAATATCATTATAATGCTACAAGAAAGGTAAAACACCATTAACGCTGTAAGGAAGGCAAAACTGGCACAATGTCTTTTCTCTCTGCAGGAAAAAGGAATAAAAATGGCAAGGGGTGGTGTGGGCACTTCCTTTTCTTGTGCCATCTCTCCAATAGAAGAGCTCAGCAGTTGCAGAAGGCTTTGTAATGATGTCATATCATTATGACATCATAGCGTTATTGTGCTATTACAGCTACTTTTTTTTTTTAAAGATAAACCAATCATGAAGCGAGGGGTGGGATACAGGAGTCAGTAATGAAGCCATTGATGAAGATTTTAAAAACCCAATCCAAATGACACTATTAAAGTGCAAATGCAGGAAGGGTGTGATAGAGAGTGTCAACAATCAGCTACCCTCCTGAGAATGGCTGGAGCAGATTTCCAATGAAATAATGCAGCATAAAGGAATGGTGTGAAAAGGCCCAGGGTGCTTCTGCTGATACAACTGTATCAGAGGAAATGAGAGGAGGAGCTGCAGCCCATGGATTTTCAACAAATTTGTTTTAGAGGGCTGGGGAACTATCTGGAACAGATTTTCAGTTTGTATAGAGAAAAAGGTCAGGCAGTCCCATCAAGCTAGTGTGGTGTTGGATTTCATCTATGTGGAGAAGTGTTAGGCTTTCCCATCCCTACAGGTGTGCTCTCCCCCACTGCATCACTTAACTGGGAGAGAGCTTGGTCTTTTAGCCCTTATTAGAGATCAGAACCAATGTATTACTAATTATGTTACTGGTTTTGTTTTATTAAGTCAGAATGTATGGTCTCTTTCCTCCCCCACTCCCCAGGAAATTCCATATAATTTAAGGGTGCTTTTATGGGAATGATATGAGAAGGGTAGCATCTTAATTTGCTACTTTCCCCTGCCACCATCATTGGAGTTTTTCACTCACAGTGGGGAGAAGCAGGCAGAGAGTGGATAGACAGATGATAAAAGATGAGAAGAGAGACAACAGTGAGAGTGGATGAGGGACTAGACAAGAAAGAATTGGGAAGAGTGGAGGAAGAATGAGACAAATAGAGATAAGGCAAGAGGGAAGGAAAGACAGAAGAATGTACAGATTTGAATAAGCAGTGGTGACAGCAGACAGAACAAGTTAAACAGAAGACAGAGGATGGATAGCAATGATGGACATTGCTGACAATATGGGAGAAGATGACTTTGAGTGAAGTAAGGCAAGAGGATAACATAAGTGAAAGAAACACTGAGCATCTGGGAGAAAAGCTGAGGAAGGGGGGTTGCTTATAGGTGACCTGACCAAATGAAAAAGATTCATTAGGTCAGAGATCATTTTGTAGGTGATATAACTAATTTTCAACATTATCAAGTAATAATAATAATATAATAATAATAAAATTTTATTTCTATCCCGCCCCTCTGCAACGCAATCGGGGCGGCTTACAATATAAAAACTCCATAGTCCCAGTACCCTAGCCCACCCCCCCTTAAAACAATATTAAACTATAAAAGATTAAAAACATACAGTAAATTAAAAATATATAAATTAGAAAAATATTAAAACATACAATAGGTTTTTTTAAAAAAAATAAAATAAAAAATAAAAAATAAATGATTACAGCTCAGGGAGGACAGCCGGGTCTTGGGCCGGGATAGTTATTCAGGAAAGGCCTGCCGGAAAAGATGCGCCTTGACAGCTTTTTAAAAGCCATCTAAGGTGTTAATAAGACGGATCTCATCCGGCAGGCCATTCCATAATCTGGGAGCAGCAGCGGAGAAGGCCCTCTGGGAGGTCACCGACAGCCTTGTTTTCATAGGCTGTAACAGATTCCTCCCAGAGGACCGAAGTGCGCGGGGAGGGTCGTACGGAAGGAGGCGGTCCCGGAGATAAGTTGGACCCAAGCCATGCAGGGCTTTAAAGGTTATAACCAACACCTTGTACTGTGCCCGGAAACGAATAGGCAGCCAGTGGAGAGCTTTTAGCACAGGTGTTATATGCTCTCTTCTGGAAACACCAGAAATCAACCTGGCTGCCATGTTCTGAACTAGTTGAAGTTTCCGAGTTAAGCACAAGGGTAGCCCCATGTAGAGCGCATTACAGAAATCCAGACGGGAGGTTACCAGTGCATGTACCACAGTTTCGAGGTCCCTAATTTCCAGGCAAGGGCGCAGCTGGCGTATCAGCCGAAGTTGATAACAGGCACTCCTGACCGTCGCATTTACCTGATTAGACATCTGGAGCGTCGGGTCCAGGAGCACCCCCAGACTGCGAACACAGTCTTTGAAGTGTATTTGGAGCCAGAAAGCGAGCACAGTGTATTAAAAAATGTTGTAATTTGCAAACACATATGTCAAAGTTGGAAGTTTTAAAAAGAAATGGATTTATTCCCCCCCCCCCACTAAAGAACATTTAATATTAATATAATACTAATATAAATTAAGAGAGTTTTTTGGTGGACGGTTAAGGAGGATTTCAGTGCAGTATTAATTATTCCAAATCCAGCCCATTCTGTCCAATCGGGTATTAAAAATACTATTGATCCAGTTAAGAAGTCAGACATGCACACCAATGTGTCTGATGCTTATTTTCAACATCTGATGTTGAAAAAATGGCAGACAAACCCCAAATTTAACCACTAAATAGAATTAATGTTAAGTATAATAAACAGTTCTTTTTCAATGTAACCATAATTAATGTAAGTTTTTAAAAGCTTCATAGCATAAATGTAACATAATGATACTTTCCCACTAAGTTTCCTATCTTTATTCCTTGCTAATTCCAGAAACTAACTTCCACCCCCAGCTGTGAACACCACTGCAAGGATCCTGTTCTGGAGTGCCTGAAGATGTGATCAAGAAGTTCCTAGTGCGGAAGAGATGCACCATGGTGTTTTGTTATAGGTCCTACTTGTCCTGTACCTACAGAATACAATTAAACATTTGCATCCATTGCTCCGTGTTCCAGTCTCTGGAGCAGCAGAAAACAAGCCTGCTCCATCCTCAATGTGACACCCCTTCAAATACTTAAACAGGGCTATCATATCGCCTCTTAACTGTCTTTTTTCCAGGCTAAACATACCCAGCTCCCTAAGTCTCTCCTCATAAGGCATCGTTTCCAGACCTTTCACCATTTTAGTTGCCCTTCTCTGGACACGCTCCAATTTGTCAATATCCTTTTTTAATTGTGGTGCCCAGAACTGGACACAGTATTCTAGGTGAGGTCTGACCAAGGCAGAATAGAGTGGCACTATTACTTCCCTTGATCTAGACACTATACTTCTATTGATACAGCCCAAAATCAATAGAAGTATAGTGTCTAGATCAAGGGAAGTAATAGTGCCACTCTATTCTGCCTTGGTCAGACCTCACCTAGAATACTGTGTCCAGTCAGAGATTCCACCTCAACATGAGGAGGAACTTTTTGACAGTAAGAGCTGTTCGGTAGTGGAACACACTCCCTCAGAGCATGGTGGGATCTCCTTCCTTGGAGGTCTTTAAACAGAGGCTGGATTGCCATCTGTCGGGGATGCTTTGATCAAGATTTCCTGCGTGGCAGGGGGGTTGGACTGGATGGCCCTCGTGGTCTCTTCCAACTCTGAAATTCTATGATTCTATGATTTTCTCTCCATTTTTAAAACCTTGTATCTTGCCTTACTCTCATAAATGGGTAACTCATGGTAGCTTATGGTAAAATAATACAAATACAATTAAAATATAAAATGAATAGAGGTATTAAGACTACCTGGTTTTTATTTTAGCATGAGCTTTCATGGATATAAACCTACTTTTTCAGAAGCAGGACAGATTGATATCAAAGCCTTGGGATATAAAGCATATTTACACAGTTGTGGGAGTGGAATGTAATGTAATAGGATTCAGAAAGATGCAAATCATGACCCTTGCCTTAAATTTTCCAAGGTGTATAAGATGATACAGGTCTTTTAGATTTTTACAGTGGTCAGTTAGTGTTGATTTGTGAAAGCAACAAATCTGTTTACCAAAAGTAAATTTCCGTAGGTTCAAAACCTTCTCTGAGAAGATTCCTTTCATTACCTGTGCAATAGCAAAGATTCTTGTATTAATATATTGTTGGGGCATAGAAAGACACGCTGTGTCCACCACGACCACCTGCAGAGTTGTTCCATGTCAACAGGACACCAAGGAGAAGGTCTCTGGAGAGACTTCTGCAAAAGACTTCAGGCTGAGAAGGAAAAAAATTCCTTCACCCCAGCACACTGCCTTGAGCTCTGGCTTGCCAAATAAAGACAGCAACAAGGCCAGCCTTCACTCAACTTGAGGGCTTTAATCTTTGTTTACAGTATATTTACAATATATATACAGAGTATAGGACAGCCGTCTCTAATTCTCATGAATCTCTCCCAAACCAACAAACTGCTTTGCCAACCACCATCCACAACAAACCCACACTGGAGATAATTCTCATCTCCTTTTTTACAGGCAGTTAAACAATGCCTGTTACATCAGGCATCTCAAATGTGCATACTCTCAAGTGCTGACTCACACACACACCTGCCACTGGAGCTTAACTACTTTCATTTCTAAGCTTACAGCTCCATCTTGTGGTCACATCCATGTCATTTCCTGACATACATGTAGCGTGCCCATGAAGCCATTATCTTTATTTATACCTCTGCTAATGGATTGGAATCTGTGAATATATGTACTGTATATTCTTTGTTTCTACCTTTCAGACAAATCAGGAAGAACTGATTGTGAATGCTTGAGTGGTGACCTTGAACATGTCTGAACTTGAATGTCTGAACCTGCATCAACACTCTCAGCTGGTCAGTTCATTGTCAGTCGTTGTTTAAAGCAGCTATGTTGTCTGTTGTGTGCTGGAAAAATGCTAAGTTTAAAAGTCATGCAACGTGACATTCTGCAGCAACTTGAGGCAGACCCAAACCTTTTTCAAAAAATCATCACTTCTGATGAAACCTGGATCTCCATTGGATGACCTTGGGCAAGTCACACTCTCTTAGACTCCAAGAAAGGCAATGACGATCCCCCTGTTGAAATATTATTACATTATTATTATCATTACTGCTCTGAGAGTATTGGATATAGAGTTGGAATCTTAAGCTAGCCTTGGCTAGGAAGACCAGATCCTATGTTCAATCTCTTAGTTTCAAGTCATGGTATATTTGGCATCAATCCATTGCCTCTAAATATCCCATAAAATTTAACAAGGTTATTCATGCAGTATAGCTGTAACTATTCCAGCTTATCTTGTATGACAAATGATTTACCTTGTGGAGTTCTTTTTGCAAATTCACTAATAATAATTAATGAAATTATTGCTGGTTGAGCATATGGGGAAAGTAGAGGAATAAATGTATTAATTGTGTGTGTAGGTCAAAATATGAAGACTTCAGTGTAAGTCCTTTGCTTAAACCAAGCCATAAGAAATTGTTTCTTTTTCCAGCCCTTGTGAACCAGGAGAGCCTAATGTCTACTCCGCTCAGAGTTTGTTCTTTGGAAGCTTAGCCAATTCAGCTTATATCAGCTAACAATATGCTCTGTTGCTTCTGCACATCCCTGTATCAACTCATGTCATTTTAAAACTGGTTATATTTGCCTAACTTGTGCCAACAAACTTATTGACTCAAGGGATCATACCAGGTATTGAACAGAAACCTGTTCAGGACAAGTCTGGCACAAATAATATCAAAATATCACATTGCACTGGTTTATTTGTATAGATGTAAAGGTGGAGTGATGTAAAAATAAACATACCACATGCCTCTTCTGAAGACACAACTGTGAAGAAGTCTCCTTCTTTGGAGATTTTTAAACAGAGGCTGGATGGCCGTCTGTTGGGAATGATTTGATTGTGTATTCCTGTATGGCAGGGGGCTGGACTGGATGGCCCTTGTGGTCTCTTCCAGCTCTATGATTCTATGATTCTAAGAACTGCCAGACTCAGTGAGTTTTTAGATAAGATTTTTTATTGTATAATTGCTGTGCCTCTTTTTTGGGATTTGAAAGAGAACTCAGACACAGTTGTCTCCAATTTGCAACCTTTCTGTTCTGCTTTTCTGGATCCCCCCCAACGAGAAATAATAATTGTCAAGGAGAAATAAAAGATTTAATAGTATACAATATCTTTTGTCTGTGAGTGCTACAAGACCCCATCTGGAAGACACCTTGGTATTAATAATGTGCTTTTGTGTTGTCAGATGGTATTGTAATTACCACGCTGTTGCTGAACTGGTGACCTATTGTAACAGAGGGGTGAAGCATCCTATTACTGATCTCTTAAGCCATTCAGGTCACTTTTCTGCAGAGAATTTAGGGATGGTATCTATAGCAGGGATTCAGGCTTCTCTGTTCTGCCAATATAAAACTAGACCTTAGTGTAAATATGACATTGTGGCACATTTTAGATGGATTCAACAGGAACATTGTTTCCAGAACTCAAAGAAATTATTGTACAGAACTACTCAGTGCTGGTATGACCTCATTTAGCTTACTATTTTTAGTTCTGGGCATCTGAGGATACACGCAAAGATACTGAAGAGTTTTACAAGGCAAACTCTCATGAACACAGGCTGAGTGGGCATACTGAACTACACAGAGAAAAAAAGATTAACGAAGATATACTCACAGATTTTAAATATTCAGAAGGATAGAGGAAGAATATTGACTACACTATAAGAACAATTCAGCAGTGCCACAATAGAGCATGCCATCAATGCAAGCTTTGTTCTCTTTGCGGACATTTGGAAGAAATGTTGTGTCTTTTTGTGTTCTCTCAGATCCCCCTTCAGTGAGGTAGACTTGCCTAATCCATCACTCCTAGTGGAGATGCAAATGGCTACAATGGATTTATTGGCTAGTTTCTTCATGGGTCTCAGAAAATAAATCCTTGAGCTTGTGGTCTTATGCTGTTTGGGGACATAACTTTGTTCTTCCTTTTCTCCTATAAACTTGTGTCTCTCCAGTCAAACCCCAACATAGTTATTCCTATTTTTTGTCAGCTCCCCATTCTAGGGTGTTTTTTAAAAAAGTGGCTATGATGTTGTTCTGGGTGTGTGGATTTGTCTATCTGGAAAAGTATATTTGACACACACACATTATGGGGGTGGGGAGGAGAAAGTTGGAGCAGCATAGCTGCCTCCGTGTTTGGACTCTGCTTGAGGGAATAGTTTTTGAGGCTGTCATGATGAGTACCCATGTTTACCACTGCACCACCATTGCAGTTTCAATGGTTCAAAGTAAGATATACAGTTTTCCCTTCATATTCGCTGGGGTTTGGTTCCAGGATCCCCCATGGATACCAAAATCCATGAATACTCAAGTCCCATTATATGCAATGGCATAGCAAAATGGTGTCCCTTATATAAGATGGCAAAATCAAGGTTTGCTTTTTGGATTATTATTTTTTAATATTTTAAAATATTTTTAAATACTTTCAAGTCATGATTACTTAAATCCATGAATACCAAATCCGTGGATATGAAGGGACAACTGTAATGTGTTGAATAGTTAAAATGTGGTGGTGGTTTACAGAAATTAGATGCTGCTTAAAAAAAAAACATGAAAAGGAATGAGTGCAGGGCTAGGAAACAGCAATATTGTTGAATTGCAACTCCTATGATCTCTCACCACTCTCTATCCTGGCTTGTACTGATGGTAATTGCCATCCAACAACATCTGGAGAGCCATAACTTCCTCACTGTGAACAAGGGCTTTCTTAATTGAAATATTAAAGTGTTTGTCAACTTAAAGCACCCTCTTATAGGTGAGGCTTGGATTTCACAGGGGGGAGACAGCAGACAGTGTTTCATTTTTTAATCAAATCTTGTTACTTACCGGTATATGGGATGGCTATCTGGATGGAAAGAGCACTAATCCAGTCAGATAGAAATCTCACTGTATCCAGTTTTTTAGGCACACTCTGACTACAATACCTGTTGAAGTTATAGAGGTGATGAAGAGAAGAATAAAGTGGAGAAGAATTTCCTTCTTTCTGTGTGCTAGCATGATTTTCATTTTGGATAAAAATGTATTTGGGGTGGAATTGGGATGGGTTGGATCTGGCTCTTGTTTTACACCTGAGTCAAAAGCACCAGTCAACTGCAAAGCTCAGTGGGTGACCTTGAGCCAGTCACAGTGGAGATTTTCACACTACACTGTTATAGTGTTACTATTCCACTTTATTTGCTATGGCTGCCTCCTGTGGAATCCTGGGATTTGCAGTTTAGGGAGGGGCATTTACAACTCTCAGCCAGAGAGCTCTTAGGCCTCACTAAAACTACAAACCCCACAATTCCACAGGTGGAAGCCAGAGCAGTTAAAGTGGAATAGTAACACTATAACAGTGTAGTGTGTCTCTCAGCCTCCCTCACAGATTTATTGTGACTTGCAGAACTTGGAAAAGTCACTTTCTTGGACTATGACTTCCAAAATCCCAAAGGTAGCTTGGCCATGCACTAAATGAAGTATTTTACCTCAAGAGTGCATAACCTTATATTGCACACCATTTGAATATAAGTTTTACATTTAGTAATTGTTTTCGGTGGCTATTCTCATCAAATACTACTGGTAATATATTTGAATGCGATCACGGTCTTACCACTTCCAACACCTCAGTTTTTAATACGTATTTATTTATATTAAAACACTTCTATCCTGTCCTTTATCACAGGATCTCGGGGTGTGTGTGTTCAATATAAACAATTTAAAACATCTCCAGACTAAAATCATAAATAACTTGAATAAGATAAAAAGCATATTAAACATAGCAACAGTTAAAACCACTTTAAAAAGCAACATTAAAGCCACTTAAAAAACTACTGTATAGCAGTTTAAAACCATGTGCATGTATACTTGAAATACATTAGTCACTGAAGACTTTAATAAAAAGCCGTGTGATGCTGGAAAAAAATCACCGTTGGTGCCAGTTGGATCTCCAGGGGGAGGACTTTCTCCGGTTGGAGTGCCACAGCCAAGAAAGCCTTCTTCCATGCCCTTCCACTTCATATTGACTCCACTGGTGAGACACAGAGGAGGTCACCTTGCAGAGGTAGGTACATATAGGGAGAAACACTCCTTCAAGTATTAAGATCCCAAGCTGTTTATGGCTTTAAATGTTATCACAAGCCTTGAATTGAGACACAGTTAATGCAGCTCCTTTAAGACTGGTATTATATGTAGTCTATATGGTACGGTAACAGCAAAGAACATCTACATATTAAAATATTAGCCAGTCTATGGCTGCATCTGCACTAGCTTTGGAGAGTGGGACATGGGCAATGACGGCAGCAGCAGTTACAGTGACAGGCCAGTGTGGTGGTCTGGACTCCATCCTGTTTTGTGCTGATAACACGGGAGGAACGGACCTGATCCATGGGCAGAATATGGTGGCAGGAAGTCAGTGTATTCAGTCCTGTGTAGATGAGCCCTTAGGCTGCATCTGCACTGCAGAAATAATCCAATTTGACATCACTTTAACTGCTGTGGCTCAATGCTGTGGAATCCTGGAATTTGTAGTTTGTTGTGCACCAGAGCTGTCTGACAGAGAAGGTTAAATATCTCACAAAACTACAAATCTCAGAATTCCATAGCACTGAGCTATGGCAGTTAAAGCAGTGTCATACTGGATTATTTCTGCAGTCCAGATGCAGCCTAAGGGATCATCTACATGGGCCAGAATATGCTGACTTCCCGCAGGTATATTCTGCCCGCAGATTAAGCCCATTCCTCCCCCATTACTGGCACAAAACAGGACGGAGTCTAGACCACCACGCAGGACCATCTCTGCAGCAGCTGCTATCACTGCCCAAGTTCCACTCTCCGAAGCCGGAAAACTGTCCTGCAGCATGTGAGCAAGGCCCTCTGCATGTGACCAGCCTGGTTATGTACTGCAGGCCTGCTTCCTGGCTTTGGAAAAAATGACAGCAGATGGCAGCTGCAGTGATGGACTGGCATGGCGGTGTGGACTCCTGTAGTCCCACGGGGCCCAATCTGGGTTTTTTGCCAGCTGAAACGATTTCCCCCAGGTATTATTTTAAAGCAGTGTAATGGGCTTTATCCATCTTGGCCCCAGGGGTAATGCAGACTACCTGGGCAAAAAATGGGGCAAATGCCCTGCATTGTTTGGACTGCAGGGCTCCAAGTTGGGGCCAAGATGGTGTAAATAGCCCATCTAGACAAGGGCCAAGACTTTGCTGAAGCTCGGCTCTGTGGCATGGATTTTTCCATATCTCCTTGCTGTATATCATCTTTGTTGGGAAAGCCTTTCTGGTCTCATTCAACATGGCTGCATGTTTGTTTTGTTTCTAATTAGTTGCCTGAAGGGATGGGTCTGGAAAAACAAAGATTGAAGCTGTCTGCTCACATTAAGCCACGTTATTCTTCTTCCCAAACCAAAGAATCACAGCAATATACTGTGGAATGAAGTATGAGATCTGTAGAAGCATCCCCCCCTTTCCAATCTATTTCCCCCAAGATCCAACCTGTGGTTTTCTTCAATTCACCCTCCTATTTAATTTGCTTTACTATTCTGCCAGTATTGTCAGTTGTTTGGTTCAATTAAATTAGGCTCAAGAGGGTTTCATGCATTGTTTTGCCTGTGGGCATCATAAGCCATAAGATTTATAGTCTTAAGAACAGCATGCCTCTTACACTCAAAGCCTTAGTTCTGTACAGACTACTGAGTTTACAGGAGCTGGCTTGTCAATAATGGGTTAACAGAAGGTGGGAGCTATAGCAGTTTGGGCACAAAACTATTAGAACAATGTGAAAATGAGGTACCATGAGATTACTTAGTGCTTCTTGGTGCATATATGACAGCAGAAAATTTTGGCCCAGAGTGAATCATTGGCAGGTTTGTCAAAAGCAAGGATTTTGGGATAATAGCCAGAATGTTCAAGACAAGATTCAGAAATTGTAGAACTAAAACAACACATCTTTCTTTCTTTTTTTCTTTCCGAATGTTTCTAGCAAACACAGCACCATGACACCAGCATAATTATGGTATTTGGATTTGATTCATTTTAAATAATATGAGCAAGATGAAAAGATGCAGACTTCTTCTTCTTTTTTTTAAACGCTGATTTTGGAATTCTTCCTACCAATTAGTGTGTTTCCCCTTCATTATTTATTATTGTTTCATCTGTTTTGACATGGGGATTATAATTATTTCAACATGCAAATAAATCAATGGGAAGTTTTGTCTAGTTTCATTTTGACTTCCATTGCTTCTAATGATGGCATCCTTTTGTTAAGATAATATTATAATTTGCACTTCAATACTACCTTCCGTTTGTGGAGCTCAAATCATTCAGCAAGTATTAATGAATTTCTGTCTCAAGAGTGGAAGGTAAAAATGTTACTGTCCTCATTTTACATAGAGGAAAAGTACTGATGCACAAAAAGAGATCCTTGTAGAGAAAGTGTATGATAGAAATAAGCTTAGAATAAGAAAAGCTTTCCTTAGTGTGCATCAATTAGGTTGTTCCCTTTTGTGTACTGAGCCCCAGGCTGTTATGTACATGTAGACTCTCTGGGGTTCAGTCTTGCATTTGGCACCATAGCAACTAAACATGAACAGCCAGTGAATTGCTCTTGTTCTGGTTTTCCTTTTGGAAAAGGAAGACTAGGAAAGGATAGAAAGGACAATGTGAGGTACCTGACTGATAGGTGCACTTCACACACATGCTGTTCTGGGTGAAGGATGAAGAGACTATTCTTAATCCAGGGTTCGGTGGACACTCCATCATACTGTTACCTGAATTGCCTGAGGTCTGTATGACCCTCTTGTGACACTCAAATTATGATATTAAATTGGGGGATTTTAATTAGCTCAAGGTATGGCTGCAAGAGGCTGGGTAATTATGGGACCTTTGCATCTGTGTATACTGGTACTCACTGAGGAGACTCCAAGCCAAAATGAAATTAAAATGTTTTTTATTAGAAAATAATCACAGAAGCATTCACACATGCACGTGTGCTCACAAGTGATCACATAAGGCTAATAAAGAATTAGGAGAAAGTATTTGGATAGAGGAATAGATTCGAGAATGGGCTATGATTAACTGTCTGGAGAGCAGAGGTTCATGCAGCAGAGAAAGACTCAGACTTGAAGCTGAAGGTGTGACAGCAAACCAGCAGAGTAATGGAGTATGAAGAACTGTGCACACATGGCTATGATTTTAGGGTAATACTTATATCCAATATCGTACCCTCAAGTGGTGTTTTGAGTCTGAAACAATGCTTCAGTGAGCTTCCCAGAGTTAAACAATGGAAGCTCCAGCTTTGTTGATCGCCACTAATGGTCAGAACATTAAGGTTTATGGGTTTATGGCCTCCTCTGTATTGTGGATGGGGAGAGGTGCGAGAAAAAGACATTTACCTGGATGAGTGTGGATAATAGGTGTTCTGGTCACTGTTTGTTTTTGGAGTATGACTCAGTGCCAGGAGAGATTGGCACATTCCTCCCTAATGACTGCCCAAGAGGGGGCTTTGCTTAATCACATCCTGGGCATGTTTGATTCTGGGGAATTTCCAATGACACCTTCATAGGCCCTAGTGATCTTCACTAGCTCCTACATTTGAATTGTCCTGATCTACTTGAAACCATGTGAAGTGTCTAATAAGATGAATTATGGATTATTGGAGGGAGGGGGCTGTGTGCGTATTGTAAGGTAACAATACACACACACAACTTGGTTTGGATGTTCCATTGACTCCAATGGGAAGAAACACTTCACACCTTTGAAAAGTTTCTTTCTTTCTTTCTTTCTTTCTTTCTTTCTTTCTTTCTTTTGACAATGGGAATATCTGGCCTATGGGAGTACTACAGTGGCGTAGCGTTATTGTGCTAAGGTACTGGGTAAATCTTCAAATTCTTTAAAATATGGATTTCACTGACAATTACCAAGGGTTAATGAAGATAGAGTATTTATTTACAGAGCAGTGAAAATCAGTTCACAGGAAACCAAGCTCTGTGGGGCTGGTCCTACCATTATGAAATTTGAAGCAGCCACCTCAGGTGACTAATTCTTGAGAATTGGGATTGGAGAGAGTTATGTGTGTTCCATGCACTGACCTGGCCTCTCTGTGCCTCCCTCATGTGCAATGGCATATGCTGTCCTCTTACCAACAGAAGACCCAGCTCAGACTGGACAAATTCTGCATGTTGAATTGGGGGCAGGCAGTAAAAAGTCTTGGGTCATCCTGGATAGGCATGGACAAATGTGATTAAAATTAGCAAGACTTAAACCTATCCCCAGCTAGTTAATTTCCTCTACTTTCCATCTTCTGCCGTCCTCTAACTATGAACAACCCAATTTCCATCATATATCCTAAATGTTTTTAGAGAGTTGGGAAGAAGCTCATGCAGGGATGCCATTTTCACAGTATGATATACTGAGCCACCTTTAGAATAGGTTTGATTAGGCTTTAGTTTTGTAGAACTGGTTTGCATCTGACATGGCACATTTGCTTTTCCTTGTTTCCTCCTTCCTGTATATTTTATATATTTTAATTAGTTTATTTTGCTTTTTGCCTATCCATGTGTTTCTGCCTCTCCCACAACCTATCTAGTCAATTCCTCAAGACTTGGGCACAATTTGCAAGTTTATCATGTTTCTGTGTAACCCTGTGACATATCCCATAAATCTGATATTGAAACTACAACCACTGTATGTCCCATCATCCCAATTTGGGACCAATGTCTAATTGGCTTAATATTAATCTAGTCAGTAACCAGGCCATCCACAAGCTGATGGAAACAAAGCTAAAGAGTCAAACAATGTCAATGCATGTACTCTGCCAAGAAAATGGGCCTGACAAATCATCCAGACATTCACACCTTTATGATAATCATGCTACATTCCTTTGTGACAAGGAAACCCTTCCTGTAACATGCAGGACTTGAGTGACAGCTATATGTCGCATGGATTGATTTCATTGCTCTGCAAATCAGAGACCCATCTCCCCATTCCCTAGTCAAAGGAAAAGTGCCTGTCAATCACTTGATACCAGATCACCCCCATCTCCCAGTTCCTGACTGGTTTGGAAATCCTTTGTTCATGCAATTGAGAGTTATCTGAAGACAAATGCTCCCTTGATCCAGAGTGCACCTTCAAAGGAATTTTTCTTATGAACCCCCCCCCCCGGAAAACTCAAGTTCTTTGGTTCAGATCCATCTTCCTTCTGAATCCACATCACTCCATACCTTGATTCCCCCCCCCCATCTCTGTTCTTCGGAATTTCATATAACACCTCCCGGACCTCTGGTCGGCTTCCAACCAAACCTGGGCACTCCATTCCTGCTTCCATTATCCTAACTTCCCCTTCCTAAGTTTATCCCACTCCACCTTCTGTTGCTGATACTTGAGAGTGACGCTGCTTCTCCCGAGGAGACCCAGCTGCAGGAGCAGGTGCAGTATTACCTAAATAAGCCCTTAGCCCAATTCCATTTTCTAACTATTTCTTACCTTACTCTGGCAGTCTTGTTTGCTTGTTTAATGAATGTGTGTTATGTGTGAATGCTATACTCAGGTCAATAAAGCTTAATCAGTTATTTGGACATCTGACTCTGTGTCTTTTCCTGGCTCCACCCATATACACAGGGTAAAGATCTCATTAAGTTACACAACCTCTTGTTTGCCATTTGAGTTGCTATTAATTCCCCTTTGTAAGAGCACTTTCATGAGTGGATTTTCCCACAAACACGAGTGTTTTGTGTAACACTGTCCATGTTATTATAAGAACTTTGAACAGTAGCAGTGGCTGCAGAAAATTTGGATAGTGCAAGAAATAAAAGCAAGGCAAAGGAAGTTGTAAGCCATAAACTAAACAGAAAAGAGATGAACCTAAGGAAATGTCCTGGGCTGTACCCAGAATATACATGAAACTGCCTGGTGGAAAAGACTTCCCTGCTCTTATGGCAATTTTTCTCACAGAGAGACTCTGTTGAACAGGATTTGTGGGCTACCACATGGCCTAATTTTCAGAGATCTCCTCCCCAGTTTCGTACCACAGTCCTCTCCATTAGGCAGAGTTCTCCAGTCTTCAAGGTAGTATTTTCCGGAGGCTAAAGGGACTGGCAGGTGAAGTAGGGAGTAGGAAAGTCTTCTTTCCAGTCCAGTTTCATGTGCCGAAATCTGGAAGCAGCCCATTACCTTTTATACAAGGAAAGAGAATAAAGACTGAGATGGAACAACTAGTACAGTACTTTAGATGCCGAAGAAATCTCAACCTTTCAGATAATTTTTATTGAAACTAAGTCTGCACCAGTGCTCCTCAGTTGGTCTTCTTTCTCCTTGTTTATATATTTTAAAATTTGTTTCTCTTCTGTTGCTGTTCTTTTCTTTCTTAGGGCACTCCAGCACAGCGGGCTCCTCATATTAACATTTTGAAGGCATTGTGCAAAAGAGCCTGGGGGAGGGGTACTTTTTTTTTGGACTACAACTCTCCCTGCCCCACCTCCAGGCAGCATGATCAATGAGCATGACCTCTGGACAATTTCAGGAATTGTAATTAAAAAAAAATAGTTTCCAAACTCTGTTGTTCAGCTGTTCTCTCTTTTTCTCCTTAATAGAATTTCTGTGATAATAAGAAAGAACACAAAGCAGAAAAAACAAAGGAGGTTTACAAATGGAGCACAGCATCATGTAAAGGCCCTGCAAAATTCAGTGAATAAGATGGGGCAAGCATGTGATAAAAGCCTAGCATGAAACCACTCTTACAGCATGTGGCCTCAGTTGATCAAGATAGACTGACTATCCTGGACTCTGCAATGAAATATATGGACTGTGGGTCGCAGGTGAACAGTGGATACACTTCCAGCTCCCAATAAAAACCACCAGAGACATGCTCTGATTTTATACTGTAGCTATTTTTTTGATTTCCCATGCTTGCCAAAATTAGCCATAATGATAAGTTCACTTGCTTCATAATATCTCTTGACGTTTGCTCATGGTGCTTCTCCCCCCCCATCTCTGTCAATTCTGCAAAGATCATGCTTTTTCTATGTTGGCATTCTTGTCATGAAATGTAGCCTGCTAAATGCTTTGATGACTCATGTCTTTTCTCTCTCTATTACCCTCTTGCAACATCCCCTCTAGCTCGCCTTTTTTCACTGTCTGTGAATAGCAATATGTATTTTTTCACTCTTGCATCTTGGTAGACTCAGCCTGTCAATCTTGTGATGTGCTTTTCTTCATAATATTGTGCAGTTGTTAGAATATATGGGGGAGGGGGAGACAAGGAGAGAAAGAAATGTTCTGAAAATTTTAGTTTTTCAATTTTCACCCCCTCATAAATTTACCACTGACACTTAGTATCACAATTTTTAAGAAATATTATTCTGTCATTTTAATAGTATTGTGTGGTATTTGCTAATTTCTTTTAGACAGAAACCAAAAGGGTAATCATCTGAAGGCCATTAATGTTTACCCTTAAATAGTCCATTCCTATGAGTGTTTACTTGAAAATAAATCTCGAGTGAATAGACTTTCTATGTAAGAATGGGTGTAATAACACCATCATAAGTTTTTTTTTCTTTTCTTTTGTGGCTATGGCTCCATTCCACAACATTTGTCCCTACCAATCAGACACCAGGAACAAAAAGCACAGGGTTAGCAACATTGTTTATGTGTAAGCATCTGCAACGTGTCATAATTTGAAATCTTTATCTAAGAGGGCCTGTAGCCTATGGGTTCTGTATACCACCCAACATTTCAGAGATGAAAACTGGGACATGTTGGCCAAGAAACATCAGATTGTGGTCAAGATGGCAAAAGTTGTTAATGAGGAAAAAACACACAAGCTAGGAGAGGCTGCAGCAGTTTCCTTTAGCCTGAGTCTACAGGGAAGGCCAAGATTCCACCGCCTCCTCTCCTTTTCTCCCTGCTGAATTAACTGAGCGAAAACAACTTTTGCACTTTGAACTCATTTTACAGCAATTGAAATAAGGAAAAAAGTGGAAGAAACTCGGGTATTTTAAAAGCAGCTGCAAATGTGGGGTGATGGAAGATTCATTGGGAGTATCTCTGCCAAATCAGTACGGTTGATGGGTATGCGTCTATTGTGTGTTGCCTCCTATACTTATAGGAGGAGTCTGGTTGCTTTGAGTGGAATAGCAGTCCTTTCCTGCCTGTCTCACCCTGGTCATTTCCTTGGCAGTGGGTATGTGGCTATGTGCTTGTGCTAGTGAGCCATCATCTGGGACAGTGGCAGCTGATGGCTTCCTTCCATTTCAGTGGAGCAGTTAACCCAGTCTGGGTTTTAGTCTGAATTTTAAAGGCTCTGTCTAAGGTGGTAAATCTGTTTGGGAGACTGGACTAACAACTTTGGATATCTCCTTTAAAGTCTCAGCTAAAACCTGTAGCAGATTTACTGTCCACTGGACATGGAAGCAAACCATCAGCAGCCACTGGTCTGGAGAAAAGAAATCATTACAATCATTGGCAAGGTTACTGTGGGAGTGGCTTTCATTGTTCCTTTATTGCTTTGCTACTATAGTACATTTATTATGTTTTTAATGTGTTGCGTGTGTGTCTGTGCCTTGAAGTTGCCTGTTGATTTATGGTGACCCCTAAGAATTCCATAGATTTGTCATAGGCAAGGAATACTCAGAGATGGTTTTGCCAGTTCCTTCCTCTGAAATATAGTCTACAGCACCTGGTATTTATCGGTGGTCTCCAATACAAGTACTGACCAGAGCTGACCCTGACCAGAGCTCCCAAGATCAGATCTGGTGCATTTAGGTATTTAGGCCAGTTCACTTTTGATGTTCCTCTAGGAAAATATTAGATACCAACTATGTCATAATAAGTTTCAGGGTGGCAGTACAATTTTCCTACTCAAGTTTCATATTTGTTTGTTTTTTAATGTCATTAACACATCACTGTTTTGGTGTGATCACATTAATTTTTGCTTAGTAAGTATGCCATATTTTTGTATGAGTCAGTAACACACACCCCTGTTTTCCTGTCATCACAATAATTTGTCATCGTTTTTTCCATCTAGACAGAACATTCCATTTTTGAGCTTCCACCCAAACATATACTCAGATATGTTCTAAGTTCCATGAGTGTGACCTTATCCTGCTTTACAATGGCATGTTAAATAAACTTGGAAGAAACTTTGATTGATTTTTTTTGGGGGGGGGCATACTTCCAAGTAAATGTACTTCATACTGCAGTCTTGCTGTTCATTTTGCTGTTCCTAAAGAGCTGACATCAATCAGTGGTATTCTCTCCAATTAAAGTCCTTCATTCCTGATACTGACTTACTAGTCATCAACCAAATCATCAGCTGACATAGTTGGAAGTACAGTTGTCCCTCCGTACCCACGGATTTGGTATCCACAGATTTAAGTATTCACGGCTTGAAAATATTCTTAAAAAAATAATAATCGAAAAAGCAAACCTTGATTTTGCCACCTTATATAAGGGAAGCCATTTTGCTATGTCATTGCATATAATGGGACTTGAGTATTCACGGATTTTGGTATCCATGGGGGGACAACTATACATTGATTTCTAGTGTGTGGCAATGGTGGGAGCTATGGCATACATTCTTCATTGTAAGTGTTGTGTCAATCATCTCTTTAAAAAAAAGGACAACACAGAAACCCTTTATTATGCACATGTATGCTTTGTCTCATAATGAGCTCTGGTTTCCTTTGTGTGGTGCACAACACTTCAAATTGCTTGTATCTTATAGGGGTGTTAACTCCATGCATGGTGAACACACATTTATTAGATCCAGAATCCACAAAAAAGCAATACCTTTATTGTGGATTCTGGGTTTTGTTTTGTTGCATGGCCAGCACGGCTACCCCTGAATGTGTTTCACACATTTATTAACTAATTTCTGCAACACCCTCCCCCTCATGCCTGGGTTTCGAAGAAAAAGTGGCACTCCCAAATGCTGTGCTGTGTGTCCCCTAGATGAGATGATAAAATGCATTTCTCGCGGATCTGAACAGATTGACAGGACTGGAGCCCTTCGATTAGGCAGAGTGAAGCAACTGCCCCAGGCAACAGATTTTGGATGTCATGAAAGTTATCTAATTTATTATGTTTGTACTTTTACTGCCAGAAATGGGGAGAAATACTCATGAGAGTTCAGATGCCAGAATAACCTGGCTGGCCTAGAGAGCAGTTGACTCTGACTTTGAAACTAGAGTCCCGTGTGTGTGTGTGTTGGGGACAGGGAAGCATCATTTCTTGCTTTGCCTAAGGTAGCAAAATATTTGGGACCAACCCTGTAGATTGATTACCTGTAAGGCTCTTAACCAACTAATACCAGTGTGGGATGGTTTCCTAAAAGAATATGAAAAGAACTAGGGTAGCTGTACCCAGCATAACATATGTCGTTATAGGAGATTATGAAGGTTATAAATTAATAACTCACTTTATATATTTATTCATATATATATATATATATATATATATATATGCATTGGCACACTGTGTTGGTATACCATGCAGCTGTGGACAAGTTTACACAGGGACCACTAAACACAGTGTGCAAACATGAATCAAGGAACACGACAGACACTGCATACTGGCCCAGCCAGAAAAGTCAGCAGTAGCGGAACATGTTATAAACCAACCTGGACACAAATTGTTATTTAAAAACACTGAAATTCTGGACCAGGCCAACAACTATCATGTCAGAATGCACAGAGAAGCTATTGAAATCCACAAACACCTGGATAATGTCAACAGGAAAGAAGACACCCTAAAAGTAAACAATTTCTGGCTTCCAGTCCTGAAAAACACTAAAATCGAAACTCAACACTTGCACATGAACTCCACCCAGGGTCAGGGGGATTTCAGGCTGATAGTGGACCATTTACCAACCATTAGCCAAACAGACACTACTCTTCCTTGCATATCTCCACCCAGAAACTAGCCATTCAAATACACAAATTCACATATTCTCTCCAACAGGGTTCATAGTATATACCCCCCCCCGCCCACACACTCCTACCCAACCATTCTCTGAAGATGCCAGCCACAGATGCAGGCAAAACGTCAGAAATAAACTGTTCCAGAACACTGCCTCATAGCCCAGAAAAAAACCAAGGAAAATTTATGGATGCCGGCCATGAAACCCTTCAACTTTACACCCAAGAGTTTTATATATATTTGATATGAAATATTCATTGCTCTTATCTTTCCTTATACAAATGGTTAATTTACTAACTAGTTAAAAAGCTTGTTAAGTTTCCAATTTAAGGAATGAAGAACTTGTTGCCCTTTCAGCCATCTCAGTCTGCCTAATGATAGGGCCAGACACCCTAATGGAACATCTGGGTCACATATTATTGTCAAAAGTGTCATGATTGTCACTTTTGATTGTCATGTATCTGACAATCAAAAGTATTAGCATTGTTACTGAATATGAATTAATGCTATTTGTTCTTATTGAGCATCATTTGAAACTTCTCACTTAGTATGCCCTCTTGTTTCTTACATCTAAGTATAGCCATATAACAGCTCCCTGTTCACCTTTTACAAACCATTCAGGGTCATATTTATTTTTCTGAAATCCTTTTCTTGGCAATCTCTTTGATGAAAAGACCTTATGGCAAATAGGCGAGCGCTGTACTAAATCAAGGCTCCTTTTGAACAGGACTCTGAAAAGTGAAATGCAACAGCTCAAACTCACTTTTCAAGGAGGATGGAGGCCACCATAAACCTTTCCAGATAATGCACTCAGGTCTCTTACTTACATTCTTTGTAAACAAGTATTGCTTTGAAAGGAAGTGCTATTGAGCACAGAATGAAATGTATGGATGTGATTTGATGAACTCCAAAGTGGAGTGGGGAGAGAACAGACACTAGATTTTAGGCACCTGTCTTCAGATTTGGTTTCAGTAATACCCTGGACTTTCCTAGCCCAATCTAATAGTCTTTCTCCCAACTTCCTTGCTGCAAGTTGGATGAAAGGCATAAATGTTAAGGCCAGGGGGCAGGCCCCTCAACTAAAGTGAAGCGATAAAATCTTGCTGCAGAACCTGTGACCCAAACTACCCCATAACTAAATAAATCTTGGATAAATCTGGAGCTAGAAAGCTTACTTTTTAAAAAAGAAAATAATTCATTCTTGTTGCTAATTGTCCTTTCTAGAAAGTAATTTGTTGTCATGGCTTGTTGCAGTATTTGAAGAGTGACTGATTGTATTGTTTGGCTCCTTGTCTTTCTGTTACTTTCTGTTGCTCTTTGCTTTGGAAAAAGAACAACTATTTAGGGCTGAAAGGCAATGCCATATACAGTTGTCCCTTCACATTCGCTGGGGTTTGGTTCCAGGACACCCCGTGAATACCCAAATCCATGAATACTCAAGTCCCATTATATGCAATGGCATAGCAAAATGGTGTCCCTTATATAAGATGGCAAAATCAAGGTTTGCTTTTTGGATTTTTATTTTTAAAAGAATATTTTCAAGCCGTAAATGCCAAATCCATGAATGTGGAGGGACAACTGTGTGTTGAAAGATCACTGACAGAATGGCCTTTAAAAACATTTTTTTAGTAGCTGAGAAATGTTTCTTGTTACACCAATAAAGTAATGTCATTCCCACTCATTACATTACTTGTGAAATACAAATTCAGTACATTGTCATTACTGAGAAATTACAGGCTACATTGCATTACAGGTAACTATGGACGTTATCAGACCATGCAAATATGACATCATAAGGACACCTAATGATCGCGAAAGCGTGTGCATACCAGACAACATTGTCCTTTCGCGAACATGTATTGTTAAAAAGCTGTAGTTTTTAATTGACAGCCCAAGCTGTCAATTGATCTCCCATGGTAATTTGTTGCCAGCGTTGCTGGCATTTGAATTTGTGCACCATTGTACTCACATGAATGCAGTGTCAATGGCTGGCGTGGCCAGAACACTTCTGGATGAGATTGTAACATCCAGGTAGGTGACACACTTTTTATGACCCTCCCCAGTTTACATGGGACTTTTATAGTGTGTTTATGTGCTTTGTGTAACTTTTACTTTGTTATTTTTGTTTTTATTTTTGAATTTCCCACACTACGTATTCTTGTGAGAATCCACGGGATTTCATTCCAGGAAGTGAACGGAGCTCCATTACTCCTCATTATTATTCATTGCCAAGGAATCCTTTTCGCGTTGATGCAAGGTAAGTGTCATATGGGGAGTTCTTTTGCCAGCATGAAAACGTCACAAATTATGTCAGCAAAAGAATGGGCTTAGGAGGTAGTCTGATTAGTCCTATGTTACTTGTTAACTTGTTACTTTTAATCTGTACTTAATAGTAATATAGGAGCAGAGTTGGACAACCCTCTCTCATTACAAAGACTAAAGTGAAGTGAAATGTTACAAGAACAGTGGTCTGAAAGCATTATTTATTTATTTATTTATTATTTATACTTTTCTAAACCTCCTTTCTAAGCTTGATGGTGTATAAAGAATACAAAGATGATACTAACACAGCAATATACATATCACATCACTGTTCCTAACATAAATGCTCATGCAGAAGGAATGATACCCCTGTTCTTCTTCAAATGGCAAGCTAACTCAATTTGTCAACTGTATGTAGGAATGCCAACCCCATGGTATCAGAAGGATGATGTGTCTGTATGTTTTCAGGATAACATTGATAAAGTTGTGGACAATTTGGGAGCTGTAGAAGGTAAACATGTACAACTCATTACTTAGCCTGCCTGCTGTCACTGTTGTCATTATCAGAATTACTGCTAGGGAGCTCTGTTTAAAGAGCAAAGCTTTTCATTACAATCCTATGCATATCTGGTCTAAATCAGGGTTGGCAATATGTAGCCTGAAGCAGGCACTGGTGATTCCAACAACAGTGGGTACAAAGAAGCCAGGTTAGTTCAAATTTTAAAGGAGCCATACAAGGAGCTGTTTAGAGGATAGGGTCCAGCACTTTCCATTTTAAATCCAGCTTCAATAAAATCAGTATCCCCAAATGTAAGATTAGAATGGGGATCCAAGTTCAAATCCCATTCAGCCCCCACTGAGTGACATTGGACCAGTCACTTCTCTCAGCCTGATCTATCTCACAGAGTTGTTGTTCTGAGGATACAATGAACTTTATCAGATAAGGCTGAAATAGTGGAATTACAATGCAATAGTATCACAAATGAGTTCCTGTTATTGCACGATGTCATCGTCCTCCCATGGTCTGTGTGTGCTCCACCTGCTAATTAGGCATAGCTTTTAATTGATGGGCAAAGTAATCAATAGCCCTCAATCTCTCTCTTTTTGCAGTATTGACAAGTGTGAAATAATCATATCCTGCTGTAATTGTGCAATTACACTCTTCTCCCTCTCCCCTTTCCCAATGAGAACACATAAATGTCTGGGGGACAATGTGAAGAAGACCTACAGGACACTTTTTTAATCAACTGTTGCCTTTTCTTGATACCTTTTTATGTTTGTTTATTTGTGAATTTATTTGGTTATTTGTTTTTAGCATTTTCAAATGAAGTCATGTCTTCTTGCAAGAACAGTGAAATCTTGCCCATGCAAAATCATAGAAGTAAGAGAAAATTGTTCTTAAAGGTGCATGCACCAGCCAGAAGGAAGCATTAGTACTGTTATTAGAAGGCAATGAGAAGACAAATATTACTATAGCACGAGCTGAAATCCTGTTTTTAATCTGATAGTGGTGGTTGTGTGATAATTCCGTGGCAGTAGTATTGTGTGATTATGGTGACGTACAATAATCACCGCCGTAATCATGTCAATATGTTTCTGTTCTCCTCAATCATGGAATTTCGGTGTTTTTAGATGTCCAACAATAGCCACATGCAGTGCTTCAAGCTTTTTGAAGGATGATCAGGATATGAATAAATATAAATGAATACAGTACAAGTGCTCCCAAATAGTTGTCAGCTTTTGGCTGTTCTAAGTCTATGAAGAGGTGCTGATAAGTCAGACACCAAGGATGGCTGTCCTTGTGCCTTGATTAAGGGACTATTAACTTTTACTGTCAACTGTGCATGAGGAGCATAGTTTTTGCCACCAAGGGCTCATCTAGATGGTTTCCTGTGAATGAGTGCTCATTTTCACCCATTCACAGTGAAGTTGATTTGTCTTCACCATTTCCACGCCTACTCACATCAATTTGCATACATTCAAATTGAGTGGGCACATGCACTCATAAAGGGCAATTGAGCGAAAATGTGCAGCAGTGAGCATCTATGCGCATTTTCCAGGAAGGTTCAGAGAAAACTCTGAATCATTTTACTGCATGGTTTGTGGAGTTTTTAACCCCCGTCCTTTCAAATACTGTGAATCCCCTTCAAATCTCGTTTGGACAGATCGTATCCTCTGTGAATTCTATGAGGAGTATTTTCATCATGTAGACAAACCCCAAGGTTATCAAGGCTTGCTGAACCATAAGGCAGAAAGGAAGGAGACACAAGCTAGTCCTTTCTCTCGGGCAATAAAATGCCTTGCCCCTGAAAATTGCTTTGCCTCTCCAAGTGCAAAAAGGATCCAACAACTTACACACACACACACACACACACACACACTTCATATATCAGTACAGTAGGACCCTCTTATCCACTGGGGATTGGTTATGGTGAGGGCGTGGATACCGAAAATCGTGGATAATAGTGAACACCATTTAAAATAATGGGACTTCTGGTTTAAAATACTATAGAGTTGCCTTGGAGGATCTAGAAAATGGCTAGAGAGGACACATTTTCTAGGAAGACTCTATGGTAGGTTTGCTGTTTTGTGTCCCGTGGATAATTGTGTCCCAGTGTATAATCAATCAGTGGATACAGGGGTCCTATTGTACTAAAGTTAAGCCAATACCAATAACAACAACTTGCTTCAGTTACAGAAATAGCCAGTGTACCTAAAATAAATTTATTGCCTCATGACCTTTATTTGATCAATGATTTATAAAAGTATTTTTTATTTAACAATGTGCCTTCTTTTCCTATAATGAGAAATGGAAACTGTTTTAATGCCTATTACAGTTGCCCCTCCACATTCGCGAACTTAGCATTCGTGGTTTTGATTATTCGCGGTTTTGGGAGCCCCCCCCGCCCTCCCAAAACTGTGACAAGGGGCCTCTGGAGGCCCCATGAAGGCCCTGGGAGGGAGGGGGAAGGCTGGGGAGGCATCCACGGGGCCTCTGGAGGGTCTCCGGAGGCCCCGTGAAGGCCTTGGAAGGGAGGGGGAGGGGGGAAGCGACTATGGGGCCTCCAGGGGCCCCATGGTTGCTTTGGTGGGAGAGGGGGAGGGCAGTCATTATTTGCGGAATTTTCACATTCGCGGGGGTCTGGGGAACCTAACCCCCGCGAATGTGAAGGGACGACTGTAATTACATATCAAAATAACAACTACCCAAACATTTTAGCACCATGGAGAATTTTTTAAAATATATTTCTGTAGCACCTTCTGTTTTGATATATATCAGGGAAGTCTCAGGAGTTGTTTTTAATCAAAGGTTTTTGTTGCATGTTAAACAAGTCAGTTGTCAGAAGAAGCCCTTTAAATAGCTTCAGCCGTTAGCTTTTGGAATGGAAAAATATTAGAAATGTAAATTGGATGCAGATTGTTTTACAGACTACTTATGTTTCTCCCCCCATGATGTGTTGTTTAGAGACAGGAGATGCGATTAGAAATATTCAGATTTTACAGCTGCATTTCTTGAACTGTCAAATGCCAGAAGCACTGTGTAAAAGGGGGGAAAAAGCAAATCTTACTACAGAAAAATAATATTTTAAAAATGCCACTTTATACTTAAGTAACAAGGCCTAAATCCAATTGCTAGTCTCAACTAGAGTAAACCCACTGAATCAGTCAGTGAATGGCAAATGAACCCTGCTGTAAATTTCACTGAATAAATGATTCTAGGAACCCAGGATGGTGTAGTGGTTTGAGTATTGGACTAGGATTCTGGGAGACCAGGGTTTGAATCCCTGCTCAACCATGGAAACCCACTGTCTGCGTTTGGGCAAGTTGTACTCTCTCTGTGTTAGAGGAATGCAATAGCAAACCTCCTCTGAATAAACTGTATGAAGAAAACCCTACAGTAGTGTCACCATAAATTGGAGCTGACTTAAGATGGTCTTAGGAGATTTTCAGACGCGATTTTCAGCAGGATATATTCAAAAACAGCTGCCGTGCGGCAGGGGAGCAGTTTCGGACGACGATGTCCCTCTGCCGAACCCCTCCGTGTCACTTCTGTGCCAGAATGGAGGAAACCGTGTCATATTTCATTCACGGTGGTTGCTCGTGAATGAAATATGATGCGGTTTCCTCCATTCTGTCACAGAAATGACACGGGGGAGTTTGGCAGAGGGATGGCGTCGTCTGAAACTGCTCCCCTGCCGCGCGGCAGCAACGGAGCTGTTTTGGAATATATCCAGCCGAAAATCGCATCTGAAAATCTCCTTAGTCTAACACTCTAAGCACTACATCACCCTGCCTATATTAATCAGTGAGACATCCCTTCTCTTATATGCCTTATTGGTTCTTTCATATTTCAGGCTAACCTACAGTGCAACCCTGTGTAGCTATTTGCACAATGTATACTCCATTGTATTTGGTAGTCCTAACTCCCAGCAAGCAGAACTATCCTATGCATGTCTACTCAGAAGTAATTCCCATGGACTTCAGTGGGGTTTATTTCTTATTCTTGCCTAACTTTGTGCTAGCATTATGTCTGTATGTCTGAGCTGGAGAAGGGTTGATCACTTTTTGGCTCTTTCTATCCAAGATACTTAGTCAGCTAGGGTTGCAGGCCAGGACTATCACAGGGCCTGAGATTTTAGGGCCCAAACCTAAGATCTAGGAATGACCCCTTGCAATGTCACAAGAGGTGGCCCCTGGTGATTACAATGGTGCTATTACAAGAGACAGACCCTAGCATTGGCATTATGCATGGTACATTAAGCATTGATTGCACTGTTACCTGTCCTTACACACACACCGCTAATAATTCATAATTTGGCATATTGGACACTTCACAAGGTCTAAGGTAGACCAGGGCTGACCAAAGATAGGGTTGAGTGGAGGTCACTAGTGCCTACAAAGATGTCATGGAAATGCCCCAACAAACATGCCCAGGACAAGATTAATGTGAAACCCCTTAGTCAGAGTTATTAAGGAGGAATATGTTAATCTTCCCTGGATGCACCTGGCAGTGAGTCACACTCCAAAAATAAACAGTGACTGGAACTTCCATTATCCACAAAATGCCTTCCATTGTACCTTTTCTTCTCCACAGTACTGAGGCTGCCATAAACTCATTAACTTTAATGTCTCAACCATTAGCAGCAATCAACGAAGCTGGAGTTTTCTTTGTTTAATTATGGAAAACCCATCTAAGTATTGTTTTACTCTCAAAACACCCCTTAAGGGTACAATATTGGGTATAAATATTATACTCCAATAATAGACATGTGTCCACAGTTTTTCATACACTGTCACTCTGCTGGACCGCTGTGGCACCCTCAGATTCTTGCCTGAGTCTTCTTTGCTGCACGAACCTCTGCTCTTTGGAGTGGTAATTATAGCCCACGTTTCTTCAAATGTATTCCTCTATCCAGATCTTTCTGCCTTAATCTTCATTAGCTTTGAGTGGTCTCTTGTGAGTATGAGTGCATGTGTGAATGCTTTTGTGTTTATTTTCCAAGAAAAAACATTTTTGTTTACTTTAAACTCAGAGTCTCATCAGTGAGTACTGGTATAAACAGTTGCAAAGGTCCCACAAGTTACCCGGCCTCTCGCAGCCATACCTTTGAGCTAATTAAAACCCCCCAATTTAGTATCATAATTTGAATGTCACAAGTGGGTCCCCATGGACCCCACCGATTCGGGTAACAACCATTGCACAGAGCATGTCATTCCAATAAAAACTCTAACACACACCACACACTTATCAAGACAGTTCTCTTGTCATGTGATTTCTCCTCCTTGCCTTGAGGACCTGAATAGCTAAGGGGTTGATATCTGGGAACCCTATAGCCAGCAGAACAGTTCTGCTGACAGATTGCTTTGTCAGCGGATCTCTGAGATCAGCAGGCTGAAGAGAGCTTTGCTGGCAGCAGATGCTTGTGCATAGGACATTATCAGATGCAGAAAAAATAGTGGGATTATGACATCAGCGGAGTGCAAATGGGCCCTGCTATCACATGTCATCATCTTTGTGTTCTTACTCTGTTCTCTAGCTGCAAAAAAAGGCGTTATTTACAATTCACGGGGCAAGCTGTCAATAGATCTTCAATAGTGCTTTTTTGTGCTATTGATAGTATGTGAAAACACATCCTCATGCAAGATTACATTGTGAATGGGCAGTCCTCTTTTCCCCCCTTCCCACTCTCAGTGAGAAAACGTCCAGGTGAGAACGTGAAAATGAAGCAAAGGACATTCTTTTTATGAACTGTCCCCTTTAGTTTGTACATGCTTAGGTTTGTTCCAGTGCTTGTGTGCTCGTTTACTTTGTTTATTAAGGGTTTTTTGGAGTTTTAAGCACAGTCACATCTTCTTGTGAGAACCACTGAAATCTTGCCCATGCGAAATAGCAGAAGTAAACTCCCGTTCTTAAAGTGCTAGTGGTCATCGTGCAATAATTCCATGGTGTTTCTTTCATGTGATTACAGCTACGTGTGATAATATGTGTTAGAATGCCATGATGTTCCTGCTCTCTTCATTTGTGGCATTACAGCATTTTTAGACGCTAGCCTGGTAATGTCCTACGGCTAAGGTCTCTTGCTTTGAGGACTAGAATAGCTAAGGGCTTAAAATCTGGGAACTGTTCTGCTGGCAGATTGCTCTATCAGTGGATCTCTGAGATCAGCAGGCTGAAGAGAGCTTGTGCATAATCCTAACAGCCAGTGCACTTTTGAGTTAGGATTCTGTTGGACACTTGTACAGGTTTGCAACTAGAACATCTGATTGCTCAAACACCAGCCATTTCTTATGGTATACTTTCATTCCCTTTCAATTATCTCCTTCTTAACATATAAACCTTCTGTAATTCTTTCCCTTCAAATCCTTATAAATCCTCCTCGGCTCTTTACAAAAATTAACTAATTGTTAAAAATGCCTGTAGCTCTTTGAAATAATGTTTCTGGCTGTTCTTTGGTGTGTTGACTTTGGAAGGCTAAGCAGCTTTGCAAATAATACGATTTCCATGTGATTTTCCCATCCATTGCTTTGAAGATTTGCTCCAGTTAAGAACTTTCCTCCAGAAATCTGTTACTTTGCAATAGCCTCTCATTAAGCAGAGGCACAACAGAGCCATTTTTGACAGAATAATGTTGATTGGGAAAATGTGTGGTAGAGATTGTGGTCTTTCAGAACGTGCTGTCCTATTGCAACCACAGACATAATTTTTAACAGCGTAGAGACTTTTCATCCAGTGTAATTTATGATGCCTACTGTTACTGCTATTTGTTCATGAATATATTACAGGTGGAATATAGAATGTAGAATATAGTATCTTCTATATTGAGAATCTTCTGTATTCTCAATCTTGCATAATAGCTTTGGTGTCAAGGTAAATTCAGAACTTTAAAAAAATCAAGCAAATACAGATCAGAAGGTGACAAAAGCAAGTTGTTCTGGTATTTGGTTGGACATCTGTTCTATCCTGTTGGACACGTTTCTGGCCTAACCCATAGTCACAATCTTTCTTTATTTTATTTTTTTAAAAAAATACAGTCACAATCTTTCTAATCAGTTTATTAACACAGTATTTGAAAGCAGGCATATCTATTGTATGTGGCTAAAATTTTAAAGCTGACAGGCATTATCTATCTGTCTGTCTATTGACTGATACTTAGATCACTTTAGGGTTGGCCCTACCACAGATAAACTGAATCAGCAGTGCCATAAAAGAGAAGCAAACTGTTGGTTATTTACATTGCTGTTTTCATTAAATACCAGGTCTGTAGGCTATATTTCAGAGGAAGGAACTGGGAAAACCATCTCTGAGCATTCCTTGTCTAAGAAAACCCTATGAAATTCATGGGTCTTTATGAATTGACTGTTGACTTGAAGGCACATACACACATATTGTGTTTTTACTGCTGGGGATGGAAGGCACATACATGCATATTGTGTTTTTACTGCTGGTTTCTGCCTTATTTGCCCAAATAATGTGCCTGACTTTGGGTACAATATCTCTAGACTTTAGGGTGTGTGTATGTGTGCACTTGTGCCATTTGGACTCTGGCAGCAAAATGTCTTGGGGCCAATTCTCTGTCTATCTGTCTCTCCATCCATCTATTAACTCCATCATGTTCCAGATTCCATCTCTGACATACTTAAATTCTGCTGGAAAGGTTGCCTGAATTCTGGAGAGCTGCTGCTAGCAAGGGAGAGATCGGGTGGGGAAAATGTTACCTTTAGGTAGCACGTGGCCCTCAAATCTCACTTTTGTGTCTTCCAAAGCCCCCTGGCAGTCTCCCAAAGCCCAATGAATCCATTATTTTTTAAAAAATAAAATGGCATGATTTTCAGGCAATTTTCTTCTCCAAACTGCCTCAAGCCACGCACAGTTGTTTTGTTTTGCCTTTTAACCCCAACAATTCCCAAAGCTTCAGCCAAAATGGATGCCCAAAGTGTGTGGTAGGTCATGCTGGTGCAGCCCAGGAGGTCAATACATGAAAACTCCAGTCTCCCCCCCACCATAGTTGCATCCCCCAGTGTAGATGGTATTTTACATCTATCACTATTCTGACTGTAAAACAGTTTCTTATCTTGCTGCCTATCTGTCTATCCATCTATGCAGACACACAAAAGAGATTTCTAGCTCACCCTCTAAAAGATCTCCATGTCTTCAGCAAGTCAAGAGAAAACTTGAAGTAGACTGGAATTTTCACTGTTGGTAGAGCTGGGATTCAACCTACTTCCACATCACACTGGGCATTGCCATACTACCAGCACCTAGGAAAACACTGCATTTCTCTTGTGAGGTACTGGCCTGGAAAGCATCTGGAGTAGGAGACATGGAGTGCAAGAAGAAGTACCTTTTATGCACATGCAAGATTCCTTTGGTAAGAAAAAACACATACTTATCTCCACCAGGACCTAGTTAAACGAGACTTCCAGGATACAGGTATACCTCAGTTAATGAAGTAGACAAGGTCCTGAGCATTATTTCTTTAACAGAAACTTTGGTAACTGAGGCAGAAGTAACATGGAAATAATGGGGATAGGACACCACACACACACACACACACACACACACACACACACACACACACACAGCTCATTAAGTTTCAGCAAACCTTTTATTCAAAACAAACAACATGCACATGTGAAATTAACAAGATTAAGTAAGCCTTGTAAGAATAAGCAACATTTTCAGCCTTCTAGAGATCACTTGAAAGCTTGTTCAAAAATGTACCCAGGGACATTTTTCTTTCTTTCTTTCACCAGCTTCCACCTTTCTTCGGATTTCCTTTTTTGGTGGCCAGACTTATAGATCTATGCTGAGTTTTTTAAAAAACATACTGTGGGGAGCTGGTAAGGCAGGACTATCTGTTCTCTTCCTTTTGCATTTCATGCATACTTAGGAGATTATCAGATGTGGCTAATGTGGTGCCATAACGACACCAGCAGAACGCAAAAGGACGCCAATATCAGATGACATTGTCCTTTTATGTTCTGCTGGCATCGTTATGGTGTTCTATTTAATTTACGGGCCAAGCCGTCAATAGATCACCCGTTCTATTTCTGTGCCAGCATTGCCAGTGTTTGAAACTTCGGAGATTTTCATACAGGCTATATATCCCGTGGCAGGGACAGAACAGGGTTGGGAAAGGTTTTCCCTTTCGGATGACGTTGACCCCGTTCTGTCCTGCATCCACCCTGCTCCCATGACTGTTCTGGAACAATGTAATCACGATTTTTCCATCGTGAATAGACCTCCCCTTCCATCGCTATCATGGGTGTGTGAACAGGAGCCCCGTTCCTGTTCTGAAATGACAGCTGCGGAGGGGGAGTCCGTTCTGAGCACTTCCTGGTACAATCTGGACATCCAGGTAAGTGGCACCCTTTGTTTTACCCTCCCTGTTTTGATTGTGTGATTTAAAGTGTGTTTTTGTGCTTGGTGAAATGATTTTATGTTTGGGGGAATTTTATTTTTTAAATTTATTGCCCAGCCATTATCACGCAATAACGTGATAACGTTTCAGACAGCTGGTCGTAAAAGCAGCCTTACGATGGCTGCATGTACGGCCGGCCAGCGAGGGGAGGGGGAGCCCATTCCTGCCGCGAAATTAAGGTAAATGTGTGAAAGATTTACTTTATTCCATGGCAGGAATGGGAGAGGAGGTGGCGGGGCAGTAATGGGGCTTTTTTGCCCCGTGTGAAAATCGCCTTCATTCCATTGTACTGCTGTAAATACAGCGTCAATGGGTGATCCTGCCAGAACACTTCCGGATGGTATTGTGAAAACAAGGTAGGCTACCCTCTTTTTATGAACCTCACCGGGTTACTTGTTATTATTTTTAGTGTGTTTATGTGCTTGTGTAAACTTTTTTCTTATCATTTTTCTTTTTGAATTTCCCACGCTCATGTCTTCTTGCAAGAATGGGCAGAATTTTGATCCAGGAAGTGAGTGGAGTTCCGTTAGAGCTCCGTGCACGCCTGCACTGGCTTTGGACAAAAGATAATGGGGAAGGTTATTGTGCTGGGACAGGGACAGGATTGGAGATTGTGGGGCAGGAACGCTTTTTTTGTTCCTGTCTGATAATATCCTTAGTAAGGTAGTATGGAGGGAGCTGTTGTCTAATTTCCCTGTGGTAGTCAGGCACACATAGCTACAGTAGGATTGGCTAGAGTAAAAATCTTTTTACTGTAAAAAAGTCCCTTTTCCTGCCTTAAGCTTCATTGCACAGAATGTCCAGTTTTTGTTGTGGTAGTAACTTAGAAAGTATTACCATCATTATTGTCCTTCATATGATGTTTTAAAATATTTGCAGTAAGAAAGCAATGTGCTTTAATAAGCCAACTTGGCCACAGTGACCCTGAGGATCAAGTTCCAAAGTGTCTGCTTAAGCTTCAGTCTTTGTATTAGCATAGTGTCGATTTTCTATATAGTTTGTTTGCTTTATTAGTCGCTCCCTTTTTTTCATAGGCATTATTGTGGGCGTATTTGTTTCAGCCTGAGAGAAGGGTTGGTTGTTAAAGCCCAAGATTATTGTGCTGCTATTGCTTAATTCTACCAGCTGGTGATCCAGTACTTGAGTGGTCTTTATTAACTATCTCCAGTGTGGCCATCTGTAATTTACAGCAGCATGGATTTACCTCAAAAGCAGTAGATTTCCAAGGAAAAGAGCTGCTGACTGAAAATGCAGTCTGGTGTTGAACGATATTACCTCCACAGAAAATGGTCAAATCCTTTGCTGTTGTGTGCCTTCAAGTTGTTTCTGACTTGTGTCAACCTTAAGGCAAATATATCACAGGGTTTTCTGAAGACTGAGATTGTGTGACTTGCTCAAGGTCACCCAGTGGGTTTTCATGCCTGAGTGGGGATTCGAACCCTGGGCTCCAGAGTCATAGGCCAACATTCAAACCACGACACCATACTGGCTGAAATAGTTTGGCCTGACAGCTTGATGTTTCTGCACGTTAAATGTCATCATTCAGTTAGAGGATGCTAACCCAAGCTCTTCAGGCAGAGGAAAACATCTTCTCTTGAGAATAAAAGAAGACATACAAATCCCACAGAAGAGGGAAAGGAATATATTTTTGACTAATTTATAGGACATGGGACAGAGTCATGCAATGCTAATATGTACCTGCATGGTACTCTGAGAACAATATAGTGATAGTGGGCAATTCTAGGGCTGCATGTGCTCCCTTAGCCTAATTTCATATGGTCCTCAGCGTAATTCAAAACCTTCATAAGAAAGTTAGTTCAGATTTCTGGGAACAGCAGATGTCCTGCCCTCCCCAGCAGCTGGCTGGGTTCAAGAGGCCCTATCTCATTACATAATTTCTGTGTGTTTGTGCGTGTGTGCATATAAAGTGGTGTGCTGTATTTTTAATCTTTTAGTGGAACTTACGTTTTAAATATGTTTTTGTATTTTTAACTGTTTTTAAACATGTTTTAAAAATAATATTGTTGTTTAATTCTTTTTTAACTTTTGTAAACTAATATTTTAGCTTAGTTTTTAAAAATTATTATAAGTGCCCTTGAAACCCACCTTTGGAGAAAGGAAGGATATAAATTCAACAAACAAATCTAGAACTGTGATTCTGCTTTAACTGCCATGGCTACAGGGTTCTACGAAACCGTGGGGTTTCTGGTTTGATAAGGCACTGGAGTTCTTTGCAAGTCCCTAAACTGCAGATCACAGTATTCCAGAGGATGGAACCATGGCCATTAAATTGGAATTATAGTGCTATAATTGTGTAGTGTAAAAGAACCCCCAGGTAAAGGAATGAGAGGAAGGAAGGGAGATGGGAAAGGGATGTCAGCAAATAATTTGAAATACAACAGGGGATGGCAGAGAAAGATGAGAGAGAGAAAAGGTGGCAGAGAGCTGGTGGTTGTCCACCTGTTGGCATGTAGCCCCTTCCAGATTACCCACCTGCAGCTCTCTACAGGAAAAAGAAGCTTTCCTACTCCTGTTATACAGCTTTCAGGTTTAAGCCTCAGTTGTCATTTAGAAGTGTTGACAAATGTACATGCCAACACTACCGTGGTGCCTGCTTTTCATTTCATTTATACTTTGGCTGAAGCTTTTTAGCTTGCTTCTGGCGTACAGGTTAACAGACAGCGGTAGCGGCCCAGTGTCATGGATTCTGGATGGCATCTGGCTTAAGGAGAGCTGTGTAGGCCTTCACATTATGAAAAACCCTTTGTTTGACAAGCAACTGAGCTCTATTTCTCCTCCGTGTTTTTGTTCTCTTCCCATTGCTTTAGAGCAGAATTGCATACTGGTACTAAAACTTCCATATTCAGTGAATACAGCACAGTGTGAGGTGATCTCATTTGTCATCAAGATATAAATGGTTCATCGATGCTGATGGTTTGGGCTCATCTGCATAATCCTGTCTGTGGATCAGGCCCGTGCCAACCCCATTCCCTCAACAAAATGGGCCAGAGTCCAGACAGGAATGGCGACCCATTGCTGTAGCCACTGCCATTTTCCTCACTGTCTCAGAAGGCAGGAAGGGAGCCCGCCACATGTAACCAAAGCCCCATGCATGTGACCAGTCTTAATCACATGCTACAGGACTCCTTCCTGCCTTCTGAGACAATGTCGCAGATTGGCAGCTTCAGCGAGGGCTGGCCTGCTGGGATGGGCTCCTGCATCTTGCAAGGCCTGATCTGTTTTCTACCCACAAAAACAGTGTAAAACAGGTATTTTTAAATAAAACATTGTATTGAGCCCTACCCCAGCTTGCCCCCATCTCAGCCCTGGTTTTGTCCCGGGGGTGGTGAGAACTGCCCAGGAGCAGAATGGGACAAATGGAGTCATAGGGACTGCAGGCTTCTGAGATGAGGGCAAGTTGGGGTATATTGCCCATGTAGACAAGCCCTTTGTTACCATGGACAACAGCAAGACTTGAAGAAACACCTGGAAGTCTGTGATACGTTGACAGACTTGTGCTTGGAGAAGGGTTATGTTTCTACTCATTAAAAATGGGAGGCCCAAATGGAAGTGGTTGTGATCTTTCAGCTTCTTCTTCTTTTTAAGACAGAAAGTGAGGGATGGGAAAGAAAACTCATACAAGGGAACCATTTATACTTTGCCTTTCTAATGCTTTTGCAACCAAGGTTTCTAAGAATTGCTCTCCTGTGTATGTACATATCTCTGAAGACAACAAGTTCTGTTACAAGACATGGTTTTCTGTGAGGCATAACAACTCACAGATTGAGGTAAATTTGGAATGTAAGATGCGTTTGTCAGCCCAAATGGAGCTGTAAACTTTTTACTAAGAGGGTATTGGGCGAAACTTGGACCCAAAAATGAGACCTGTTTCAGTAATATATCTTGTGAAATAAACAAATAGTCTATAATGTTAAAAAAAGTGTCCAGTTGGCAGAAAATCCTTAAGGCTATATTTAATACTATTTTTATATGTGAGGACATACTTCCATCTATTTAAGCATTGGTTTCAGCTATGCACTTTGTTTCATAAAAAGAAAGTATTTCAGACAAGCCTCACCAAAATTGTATCAATTTTAATATTCTATGTTCAAGCTTCAGACACAGGAAAGTTAGTAAGATAGGCTAGTGCATTTAGCTAACCATTACCTCTCTCTCTGGCTTTTCTTCGCAAACGAAGATTCAGGAAGGACTCATCCCGCGCTTTCTGCAAGCGTGCTGATGACTAAAAAGGCCAATCCGAGATAAACAAGTCTGGTTGCAAAAAGCACAGCAGAAGATCTCCTTGGGTGATGTTTTTGGGTTGTGATTCTTTCTGTGTTGTCGTTTCTCTTCAAGACTTGTTCAGCGTGAGTTCTCAAATAAGGCTGCAGCATTGTGGATAGTGCGTCTCCATGCCTCCCGATGTGAGGCCAGGGCTAACCATTAATGAACTAAAATAATTAATTCAATTGCATTTATGTTAAAAATGGGGAAAAAGTTTTAAGTTTTAAAGTTTATGTTAATGTGTCATTTAGGTTTTAGTTAAAAGCTGGTGCCAAAACTATTAACACAATGGAGATAAAACAAGCCTTCCATGATTTTATTCTCGTTATCCCTGTTTGAGGTTGGGAAAGAAGGAAACAGCTGCATGAATTTTTTAAAAGCCCATTTCTCATCCATCCCACCCTCCCTTTTTTCTTGTTTTCCCTTATAATCTCATCTCCCTCTGCTTTCTTCACTGTACTGCTTCCCATATGGATTCCATCTAAAGTCCTAGAGAGAAGAACTTCAAAATAAGTTCCCCGGAATATATGAGGTGTCTCTGTGTGGTGGCCAGTGCTTAAAACAGAAAGGCCACCTGAATGCAAAAAAGGCCACTTATCACCTTTTAGTTTAAAATCTTATAATCAACTAGTCTCTCATACTCTCTTCATGATCAAAAATAAAACAAAGATTCCTATAGCTTTTTGCATTTTGCAGTGGTCTGACTCTTGCACTCTAAACATGGTTAATTCACCAACCCTGAGGGACTCGCAAAAAGAGTTCTTCAAAAATCTAAGAGAATTAGGCTTCTGATAAACAACCAGCTGGGAAATGTGACATTTGTTGACTCTTGAGGACAGTATCTCATTTAAACTAATTAATAACTTAACTGATAGTGTAATTCTGGAATTAAATTAATGCTGAAATTCGAACTTAAATCAATCAATTATGTTAAGGAACTAAATGTAATTAAATTGTCCCTTTTAAGGATAACTTAATTATTTTTAATTAGTTCATATCAGTGGCCAGCTTACATTTCTACTCAAAACGTCAATAGTTCTGACTATGTATAAAATAAAACCAAAGATTCCTTGAGGACACAGCTGGTTTTAACATAAGGCAAAGGGAGGCAGTTCTCTCAGGTGGCAGTTCCAAAAAGATGACATTATCCCATTATCAATGTTGAAGAAAGATTACTTTGCCAAGCTGGGTGGGTTTTGTAGATGGAATAAAAGGGAGGGGTACAGTGTTCTTCACCTCAGACACCAAAAGGTGTCTTTCCTACTAAAGTGTTCATTGGAAATGTTTTACAGGGTCAGTGACAACAGATTGCTTTATGAGTCTCACATATCTGGTGTCTAGAGAGAGGTACAAAAGGATGTCAGTTGCAAAAATGGGTTAATATAAATTAAATTATATATTAAATTATAAATTATGGGGGGGGGCATTATTTTGGCCAGTATTGGTTAAGGGGAGAAACCACTACAATTTTAGTTCAGGTTGGCCCTGCCTATTTCTGTAATATGGAGTAGTAACACTAATTTACCATATAAAGTTGTGTAAAGATTACAGATCAAAAGTATAGGAAGCATTTATATAGTGGGGGTGGGGAGTGATGTATAAAGACAAGTCTACTGGATTGCTGTAGATGAAATAGTAAGTATGGAATCTAATGCTTGCTTTTTAAAGTATTTAAAATTATTAACAAGAATGGAGGTGCATGATGGTCATGATCATTACAGAGTTTCTTTTTCTTATGCCATAGGATCCGGGTCTTAAGATAATGGAATTCTATTTGTGTGTGTGTGTGTGTGTGTGTGTCTGTCTGTCTGTCTGCCTTCAAGTTGCCTTTTGACTTATGGTGACCCCATGGATTTCATAGGGTTTTCTTAGGCAAAGCATACTCCAAGATGGTTTTGCCAGTTCCTTCCTCTGAAATATAGCCTACAGCACCTGGCATTCATTGGCAGTCTCCCATCCAAGTACAAACCTGGGCTGGCCCTGAGTAGCTTCTAAGATCAGATGGGATTGGGTGCCTTTGGAAAAGTGCAGCCACACTCCACATGTGGCCCTAGAACCCTCTTTTACAGCTCCTATTCTGGAGCAACTTTGGCCAGAAAACTCTCCCAAATCCTCCCCAAATGGCTGCAAATGTGGCAGTTTAATTTTCTGCCCCACCAAAACCACCAAAAATGAGGGAAACTGCCAAATCCCAGTCAAAATGAAGACTGCTCAAGTAATATGATTTTACTTCTGGTGAGCACCAATGCAATGGTACTGCTTGCAGAGATCATGCAGTAAAGACTGGCTTCTGCCCCACCCCCATGCAGTGATCCACCACTGATTTAAGGTATAGAACTGCAGAGCTGCTCCTACCATTAGACAGAGCAATGCAGCCACCCCAGGTAGCAGATCTGGGGCATCATGAAAGAGCTGCAAAATATTAATTATTTAATTTGTCATTTTACTCCCAGGACGTGCTTGTAATGTTTATTGCCATGTGTCAGAAAAACACGGCTGGGTTGTGATGCAATGGACATTGACTTGAGTGGGATATGTGAGACCATAGGTAGAAAAACATTTTGGACTGGTTCTGGGGAACTCATAATTGTTGTTGTTGTTGCTGCTATTGCATTTGGACAATGTTGTCTAACTATTCTGGGTTTCATGTACATTCTCTCTTGTCAGGCCAGGAAATACAAAAATTGTTCTTGAAAATGCTAGTGATTCATTGTACTCATAAGCTGTACAAGTGGAATGTCTTCTACCTGAACTGACGGCTGGTTCATGGGCCATTTCATGATTAAAGAGTATGACAAGAAAGGGGAGGATAATGGTGGAACAACCGTGGCAGCACACTCACTTTTCTGATGATGTCCTGAAAACTTTTGCAAAATACGCTTTGTCCAAAAATAATCCCACACAAAGGACACAGGAACAAAAGAGAGAGAAAGAGAGGCAGAAATTGAAACTTTGGTGAGGAATGGTTGAAGACAGCCTGGGTGGTGTTACCCTATTTTTGTCCCTTCCCATACTTGCTTCCATCTCACTCTGAATTTGCTGTACTTGTGACCTTCTTTTCTTTTCAAACAACAATGGCAGGTTGGTGATATTTTAAAAACATCACTGAGATTTTCATCTGAGGGCTGAAACACATTGCTGCTCCTTCAAAATGTCTTTGATGCAATCCTGGCAGACCTCCATTTCTCCTGTTTTAACTAGAAATAACCACTGTTTCATTCCTATATGCTCAGAGTCCGATTGGCTTACTGCACTGCAAAGTAAAGCAGCAGCACAGCAGGAAGGTTCCATCTTCTGTGCTGCTTTACCACATGATGTCATCGTTCTTCTGGTGTTCTTTCAGTCTGGTCCCATGGGAGACTGAGGTAAAACCACATCTTTTTGCTAATGGATTCTTACAGTTACAAAAAGACACAGTTTTACCTCAGTCTCCCCTGGGATCGGAACAGAAAAATGATGACATTGTGCAGTAAGGCAGCATGGAAGATGGAATCTTCCTGCTGCACTGCCACTTTACTTCAGAGTATGGTAAGCCCCAGAATCATGTGAAAACCCAGAATCACATACAGTCGTCCCTTCACATTCGTGGGGGTTAGGTTCCACAGGCCCCCGCAAATGTGAAAATTCCGTGAATAAACTCTGCCCTCCCCTTCCGTCCTAAAGTGACCATGGGGCCTCCGGAGGCCCTAAAGTCACCTCCCCAGGCCTCCCCACTCCCTTCCCAGGCCAGCACGGGGCCTCCGGAGGCCCTCCGGAGGCCCCGTAGTCGCCTCCCCATGCCTCCCCCCTCTTTACTGAAAGTGGCGACGGGGCCTCAGAGGCCCCATCGCCACTTTCCTTGGCCTCCCCTTGCAAACCGCGAATATGCGGAACGGCGAGTGTGGAGACCGCGAATGTTGAGGGAGGACTGTAATGACAGAATCTTACAGCAGGAAGGAACTGCAGGGACCATCTAGTCCAACTCCCTGCCACACATAACTAAAGCACTCCCAAAAGATGACCACCCAACCTCTGTTTAACGATCTGCAAAGAAGGAGATTCCAGTACGTAAGGAAAGCCTTGCTGAATCAGTCTGAAATCCTCCATAGTCCACATTCTGTTCACATGGCAGCTAACTACAGTAGATTCCTCTAGGAAGCCCCCAAGTGGAATCTGAGTCCAATTCTTCCATGCATCCTGCTCATGTTCTCCAGCAACGAATACTCAGCAGTGTACAGTCTCACTTATGGGAGGAATATCTACCTATCTTATTAGCAGCTATAGGAAAATAACCATGTTCTTTGTGGTAGCCCCACAAATTTAGTTTTTAAATCCCCCCTTTAAAGTCATGGACATTGGTGTCCATTACTACATCCTGTGGTAACAAACACCAGTGCTTTAATTACTATCTCTGTGAAGACCTACCACTTCCTTTTCTCTTTTTTGAATCTCTTATCATTCAGCTTCAGTAGGTGAACCCAGGTTTTCATGTTATGAGAGGCAGAGAGTTTATTTTCTCTATCAGCTTTCTCCACATTGTGGGTAATATTATGTTTCTCTATAATGCCTCTAAAGGCTATAATAGCTTTTTCTAATCTGTCAGATTTCTTTGTCTGCTGGAATATTAATATTCTGGTGCTAGAAATTTTGCTTTAACTGTTGTTGGAGTTGTTGTTGTAGTTTATCTTCAAGTTGTTAGCCCTATGGCTAAAGTAAGCATTGCCAGTGGCTATGTCCCTCATGCTGTCTACCCTCCCATACTGTGTGTATGTGCCTTCAACTTGCTTGTCAACTTATGGCAACCTGATGAGTTCCTAGGGTTTTCTTAGGCAAGCAATACTCAGGGGTGGGTTTGCCAGTTCCTTCCTCTGAAATATAGCCGACAGCACCTGGTATTTGTTGGTGGTCTCTCATCCAAGTACTAATCATGGCTGGCCTTGCTTAGCTTCCAAGATCTGGTGCTTCCCATGCTACAATATTTTAATTCATGTAAAGGCAACTTTAGATCTCTGACACAATCTTTCCCTGGCTCTTGGTTAGAATGGAAGAAAATCCTGCTGGATTTTATCAGAGGCCAATCTCAACCAGCATCCTTGCTTTCTACAGTGACCAATCAGATGCCAAGGCCATTAGAGTGAGGCTGCCACCTCAGGTAGCAGATGCTGGGTAATGGGACAGTGGCAATCACTTCTGTGCCATTTCCTCTGAGTCTGTTAAGCTACCTGCCCTGCAGGTTGTTGCTGTTAGGTTCAGTGGAGTATGCTTGCCTGTGCCAGATTCAGCTGTCAGTCAAATCACATTCTGTATGTGGATTGGTGCAGAGGTTGGGGATGGCAGTGGAGGAGATCCTGTTTGTTAGCTCAGCCAGTAAAATTGAGCCATCTCTGCAGGAAGCCTACAAAGTAGATCTTGAAAGAAATAGCCTTCTTCTATTTTTATTCTCTACTGGTATACTGCACCAAAGCATGGAAGATGTGCATAGCCAGCTTTGCTAACAGCAATGAAAAGATCTTTCCTGCATGCATTTGTCTAACCCAGCCTTTAAATCCATCTTGGTGAGACATACGTTTCTCTGGTTTTACTACATTGATTCTCAGATCCTATGTATGTGACTGTTCATGCCCTAACTCTACCTATACCCAAACCCCTCTCAGCCTACTGCAAAACATATCTGTATGTTGTAGTGATTTGTGAGTTGTTGAAGCAGTAGCACTGATTGGTATTGCTGTTTAGTCCCTAAGACAGGACAAAGTGTCAACCCAAAGGGATGATTTATATCCTTGTCCTGGACATTTCACCAAATCCTGGAAGCCTCATAGACAGTCTGTAATTTTTCCTTCGAGCACCTGAATGTTTATTGTGTACACCTACAGTTATCTGTTCAATATGAAGTGCCTAGAAAAAGGGAGCGGGCCCTGGTTCCTGTTGACACTTCCGTGTGTAGAGTTCAGCAAGCAAAGGTGTGTTTGGCTGTTCTTTGAACAGAACCTGTCTTTGCATTTACCTTTATACTCTATCAACTTTTGAAGCAGGGACAAGAAGTATTACATTTCCTCCTAGTAAAGGCTATTACACAAATACTGAAAAATTCTTTTGTTTATAGCTGTATAATAAACAGTCCTCCACTTGATGTCTTTTTTTTTCAAAGAAAAGCTACTCCAGAGTATAATGTGCCATCCCATATGACATTCATTACTATAACTGTATGTAACACATTTTTCTAATGGGCAGTTCTATCCTATACTGCTGTTGTCTGAAAGTCAAGTGAGAATTGTGGGCTTACTTGTCTTTCCATGCACCTCATTATTTTCCGTGGGTTTTTTCCCAGGCTATGAGGCCATGTTCTGAAAGAGTGTATTTCTGGCATTTCGCCTGCATCTGTGGCTGTCATCTTCAGAGAATGGTTGGGTAGGAGTATGGGTGGGTGGGTGTATATACTGTGAGCCCCTGTTGGAGAGAATATGTAAATTTGTGTATTTGAATGGCTAGTTTCTGGGTAGAGATATGCAAGGAAGATTAGTGTCTGTTTGGCTAATGGTCCATTGTCTGCTGGAAATCACCCTGTCCCTGGGTGGAGTTCATTTGCATGTGTTGAGTTTTGATTTTAGTGTTTTTTTAGGACTGGTAACCAGATTTTGTTTACTTTTAGGGTTTCTTCTTTCCTGTTGAAGTTGTCCAGGTGTTTGTGGATTTCAGTTTATGTCAGAATGCACAGAGAAGCTATTGAAATCCACAAACACCTGGACAACTTCAACAGGAAAGAAGAAACCCGAAAAGTAAACAAAATCTGGCTACCAGTCTTGAAAAACACTAAAATCAAAACTCAACACATGCAAATGAACGCTACCCAGGGAAATGGTGATTTCAAGCAGACAATGGACCATTAGCCAAACAGACACTAATCTTCTTTGCATATCTCTACCCAGAAACTAGCCATTCAAATACACAAATTTACATATCCTCTCCAACAGGGGCTCACAGTATATAAACCCCCTGCCCACACACTCCTACCGAACCATTCTCTGAAGATGCCAGCCACAGATGCAGACGAAACATCAGAAATAAACTCTTACAGAACACGGCCTCGCAGCCTGGAAAAAAACCCCATGGAAACCTATGGATGCTGGCTGTGAAAGCCATCGACTTCACACCTCATTATTTCTTACTGCATGGCAGAAGTAGCCTCCAGATTTTGTTGGATTGCAGCTTTCAAAATTCCTGATCATTGGCTACACTGGATATGACTGCATTTTTCACCCTTGCTACAGTACAGGGGGATATTTGGCCCTTCAGATTTTTTGGACTATAATTCTTATCAGATACACTCAGTACACCAGAGGTCAGGAATTTGGGAAATTGTAGTCCAGATCATCTGGAAAATGCCTGCTATAGAGATTTACTGTGTGTAGTGCTGCATTCATGGTCCTCAGGATGAGAGGTTCTAAACATCTCAAGATCTTCCACTTAGATCTGGCACACTGTGAAGACCTAAGGTTACTTAGGAATTGGATGCACTAGACTAAGTATAAGAGGAATACGTCCTAGGTGTTTTCTAGATGGTGAAAAAAAATCCTCAAGGTATACGGGCGGAATACCTTTTCTCTACATGAGCTCCTGCTGGGATTCTCCATATTCAGAAGGAGGGGAGCTGAAAACTCTAAGTGGTTCGTGATTACAGCTTTCGCTGGTTCTCCCAATCTTTTTTTTTAAAAATATGTGAAAATGTGCATTACAGCCCATTTGAACAACCAATTCGAATTAAGACCGATCCAAGAAGTCAAAACATGATTGGTTGGATGTGCATAGGGGGCGGGATTGCCAGAGATGAAGTGGCTGGAGCCACCATTGTTGTTTTTCACAGAAGCGATTGTGCACTATTTTCGAGCAGCAGAGCAAAAAATAAAATGTTTTTTAAGCATAAGATCATTCTCCCGGATCTCTCATTTAACAAGACAAAAAAAAAAAGGGGGGGGAGAAATGGAGGGTGCTTTCGCGGAATAATAAGGCAGGTAATTCACTTGCGGCCACCATCTTTTCTCATGGGCATGCTCCGCATGCATTTCAAACTCTGATAGCTTTCTATGCCAGTGATCTTGCGAATGGATCGTGAGGACAAATGAGCATTGCTGCAATGGTGAGTTAATGCACTATTTTCCGCAGTTAATTCTCCTGTCTAGCTGAGCCCCAGTCCAGAATGTCAAGATTTTCATGTGCATAATATAGCATAGCATAGGGTCATAAAAGGATGGACAATGTGTGTTGAGCCAGCCCAAGACATTTTGTAGTTGAGGTAAAGAACAAGACAGTGTCTTCTCCCTTTCTACATGCAAACACCAACTAGACTGGCAGCTGACACTTGGTTCAACAGAGATGGTGGGAGAGCATCTCCCACCACATCTGGAGACAGCATGCAAACTTAGGTGTGGGGCATGGAACACTGCTCTCTTCTCCAACACCTTGTGGCCACCTCCTAGCATTTGCTGTCTGAGGCAACTGCCTCAGTCTGCCTAACGGTAGAATGGGGGTGAGAGCAATGAGAGACAATAAAATGATTGAACTTGGATTAGAAAACCATGAAATAGAAGTTTCAGCTCACCCTCTGGTTCCTTTAAGCAAGCTTGAAAAATAACAAATCTATTTTGTGGACTGGGGTGGATGGGATAGAAACAATAACTGACCCAACAGCTCTTTTTCTGCATGTCTGTATTTGATACAGGATGCAGTTTTGTTTGAGTCCTAAACCAAACTGTATGCCCCTGGTAATGCCATCATTTGACATCCACCCATAATCTAATTATTTAAAAACAGGACATTTAACAGATGGGCCAGCGATCTCAGCCAAAAGGTATTGGTGATATTACATGTGAATTTACCAGTGATATTCAGGCAAATGGTAAGGTGTTCTTTTTGCAATAAAAAAGTGTGTGTGTTTGTGTATATGTATGTGCCCTCAAGTTGCCTGTTGGCTTATGGCAACCCCATGAATTTCATAGGGTTTGCTTAGGCAAGGAATACTCAGAGATGGTTTGGCCAGTTCCATCCTCTGAAATATAGCCTACAGCACCTGGCATTTGTTGGCAGTCTCCCATCCAAGTACTAACCAGTGTTGATCCTGCTCAGCTTCTAAGATCAGATAGGATCTGGTGCCTTGAAAAGGTACCGTCATGATATTAATTCTGAGTGAAATTGCTGTATTGATATGAGCTATGAGCAATACTATATTTTGGGACTGGGTTACCCATTCTGGTCATTTGGAAGGGCATGGCCCAGGAAGGGAGATAAGAATAGAGGAGGTGAACAACTGGCTCCGCAGATGGTGCTGCCAGGAACAATTTGGCTTCCAGGACCATGGGTTGCAGTTTCAGGGATGCAGACTTCTGCAATGGATAGATTGCATCTCACAGCAGTTGGCAGGAATGTTTTTGCTAAGAGTCTGAAAGATCTTATCAGGAGGGCTTTAATATGAGTTGTATGGGGGAAGGAGGCAATACTCTTGAAGGCAGGAGATCATCAAGTGCTAGAGATAATAGCCCAAATGTTAGACAGAGAACAAGACAAACAGTACAAGAATCGAACAGCTGGAGGAATAAAACCTTTAAAAGGAAGATAGGGGGAATGGCCCATGGTCTTAGATGTCTCTATAATAATGCACAGAGCATAGAAAATAAACAGGATGAACTTGAACTCATAGCACAGCAAAACAAATATATATATATATATATATATATATATATATATAATTCTCTTCAGTATGTTGCCATTCCCAGTGTGCTGATTAGTCTGCTTAGGAAATATACCCAACCAATTGTAGTGCTCTGTTGGCCAGCCAATCAGCAGCATGAGGGTGTTTTTCAGCACCACCTCCTTGGCCTACAGCCACATCTTTTCCTGTTGAGCTGCAGTTACTAAATACTCTGCCAGGTCCCCTTGCTGTCTTAATATACATGCATGGGAAAAATAATTTTGCTTTCTGTGCTTTCTACTTTTAAAAAAGATGAACAATAATGTTACAGAAAGGGGATAAGGGGAGTCAATGGGAATGGCTATGAACCTCCGCTAAGGAGGCTTGATGGCAGTACATGTGAAAGGGATCTAGGAATCTTAGTGGAACACAAGCTGAACATGACTCAGCAGTGTGGCCCAGCAGCCAGAAAAGCCATTGTGATTCTAGGCTGCATTAATAGGAGTATAGTGTCTAGATCAAGGGAAGTAATAGTGCCACTCTATTCTGCTTTGGTCAGACCTCACCTGGAATACTATGTCCAGTTCTGGACACCACAGTTCAAGAAGTATATTGAGAAGCTGGAATGTGTCTGGAGGAGAGTGACCAGGTTGGTGGAAGGTCTGGAAGCCATGCCCTATGAGGAGTGGCTTAGGGAGCTGGGCATGTTTAGTCTGGAGAAGAGAAGGTTGAGAGGTGACATGTTAGCCATGTTTAAATATTTGAAGGGATATCGTACTGAGTCTGGAGCAAGCTTGTTTTCTGCTGCTCCAGAGACTAGGACACGCAGCAATGGACTCAAACTAAAGGAAAAGAGATTCCACCTAAAAGTTAGGAAGAACGTCCTGAGAGTAAGAGCTGTTTGGCAGTGGAATACTCTGCCTTGCAGTGTGGAGGAGTCTCCATCTTTTGAGGTTTTTAAAAAGAGGCTGGATTACCATCTGTTGGGAATGATTTGATTCTGTATTCCTATATGGCAGGGGGTTGGACTGGATGGCCCTTGTGGTCTCTTCCAGCTCTATGATTCTATGTTTCTATGTTTCCTCTGCTGTAACTCATTGTATCTGATGCTCTCCAGGTGAGTAAGAGTCATCCTGATGGCTACTCCAGCACTTTAAAGAGCTGTTATTTTCTCTTTAATTTGACCCTTTCCAACAGCCATGATTGTCCCAGCATGCCTCATTATCCTGCTTGGAGAAACAGTCAAACCAGCTGTGACTGAAACTACTGGCTTGGCATTTAGGTCAGAATTAAGTTCATCTAAGATAGTGGCTGCATCCCTTTTGGAACTGCTGCTTGCCTCTCCTATCAATATACCCGCCTCCTGGTGTTTGGCAATCACCAGGGCAATCATCAAGGGAATCAATAAACTTCATTCTTTGGTGAATGGATCTTTTCTACTTTCAGCCCAAATCAGTGGTCATCATCAAAATGTACAGCAGATGAGCAGCTTTGATGGTGTCTTGATCACAAAAATCCCCCATTGCCTTTAATACAATTTTACAATGCTCTCCATGTTCATTTTTTAACCCATTGGTCTCTTGTTTGTTTAGCTAGGCATTTCCCCCATTTATTCATGTCAGCCCAGTTATTCTAGAGTTATCGGTTCTCTCAACTCTTTCTCTGAATGTTTTGTTTATATCACTTTCCTAGGTTGAACTTTAAACATGTCACACTATCATGAAACTGTTAAATGCTGACACCCCCCCCTCAAATCTCATAACTTGGATAAGTCACTTTTTCAAATGACCACTCCTAAAATTCTGCATACCAGCATTCCCCAGCCAACATAGCCCAATGGGCTATGGTGTGGCAATGGCTGGAATTCACTTAGGGACATATGCACATGTAAGTCATGCTACATATGTGGGGTCAAAAAGTCACCATTGCACAACGGATGTATTCTGTTGTGCAGACAGCATGCTCACTTGTGCCTTGTCTTTCTAAGTTGTGCATTGTGGTTGTGCATCCTATACTTTGCATTTTGGTTGTGCATCATGTATTGTGCATTGCACAATGGCACCCAGTCATTGACATGCATTGTACAATGTTGCTATTCTGCATGAGGGTTGTGTAATGCTGCTATGGCATATAGCTGCATGCAGGTATTTACGCAACACTAAGGGGATGTTGGATTGAAGCCAATTTCTGACAAGTGTGGCAGTGGAAACATATTGCAATAATTTACTAGTCACTGATATAATTTGTTTGTTTAAAATATTTTAAAGTCACCTTCCAGGGTCAAACCATTCATAGCTGGCTTCCAAATTTTCCAAAGCTATTTTCCAAGCAGGGTTGACAGTTTACAATTGTCCAGGCCCTGAGGTTTCCGGGCCAAAATCTAAGTCCTAGGGACAGCCCTGGTTGATGTCATTAAGAGTTTACTATTAAGTACCAACAATAGAATCATAGAGTTGGAAGTGACCATGAGGGCCATCCAGTCCAACCCCCTGCCCTGCCTTGCAGGGATACACAATCAAACTACCCCCGACAATGGCCACCCAGCCTCTGTTTAAAAACCTCCAAAGAAGGAGACTCCACACTCCGAGGCAATGTATTCCATTGTCAAACAGCATAGGTGCTCACAACTTGTCATTCAAACACACAGATAGAGAACATATTTTCCTGACTGGAAATGACAGAAATCTTAGCTAAAGGGGCTATTTCCAGATCAAGGTGAAACAAGGAGATTTTTCCTTTTAAGTTACTTAGGGAGATGTCATAAGGAATATTTAATTTAGCTTACATGCTTCTAGCCAAAAGGTGGATGAAGAGCAGAGGGTGAGTCCTGGCACTACAAAGACTGGGAAGGAAGAAGTTAACCAAGTAAACACATACACTCTCTGGAAAGTCTACACATTGCACCAACAATCAATTAAGCCTTGTAAATTGTAGCAAGCTGCTGTTCTACTAGCTGAGATGGAGATATGCACACAGTCCTTTCCTCTTGCCTGAAACTGACCCCACCAAACCTGGAGAATTCGCACCCACCTAGAGATAACTAAAAAAATCTGAAGACTCAGGGGCAAGTCCTGAGATCTGGAAACTGTATTTCCAAGATATATAATCATGCTACAAAACCAGCCAATATGAGTGCAAGCATGGTATAGTTGTCTGAGTGTTGGATTAGGACTCGGAGTGATAACGGTTCAAATTCTCATTTAGCCATGCAAACCCACTCTCACACTGTTATCAGACATAGAGGAAGACAATGGCAAACCTCTCCTGAACAAATCTTGCCAGGAAAATTCTATAACAGAATTGCCATAGGTTGGAACCGACTTGAAGGCACAGAACAACAATCACTTTAGAATGACAAGATACCATAAGTTGATTTAGCACATTATCAGACTAGCATCTTAAAACACTATTGTGGCATCATAACTGAAATTATAAAACAATGACCACTTACGTTTTAAGAACGGGATTAAAGGTCCCACAACAGTAACACTTGTCTTTGGATTACTTCTCATTAACACTTTTAACTGGCCCGCACATGCTCCTTTTAGAGAAATGTCCACTTACTTCCATGTTAGCTGGGGTGCAGGATCTTGGCGGTTCTTGCGAGAAGACAAGAGTCCACATAAAAACACCAAAAACACTTTAAAAACCCAAATTAAATACACAGATAAACCCTAAAACATACATAAAAAACTTGTCAGCAATACAGAACAGTTCATAAAAAGAGCATCTTGTCAATTGTTTTCATGTTGTCACCCAAATGTTTTCTTGGTGGCAACGGGAAAGGGGGAAAGAAGACTGTCCATTTACACTGTATTCTCGGGATTGTAGGACTTGGTTTTGCATGATCCTCAATACTGTGAAAATAACGATATTAAGGAGCTATTCATGGCTTAGCCCGTTAATAAAAAGTAACACCTTATTCATGGCTGGCACACATGCTGACCATGGGAAGAGGACATCATATGATAATTTCAGCCCATTATGTTATTATCACATTGTAATGACGAGATTTTTTTGCCTTGTCTGATAAAGTCCTCTGTATTTCAATTGGAATAGGATTTCACAGGCATGAGGCTACCACCACACCTATCCCTTTGCCCACCAGCCCATTTATTCTCACAGGCTGGCACAGATTTTAGGGCCTTAGAAACTGATCTGAGAGTGTGGGCAAGATGATATGGGAAGACAGCCAATCAGTGTTTATGGAAGGCAGAACAGGATGCCAACACTGAAACCTCTACTGTCACCTGGAGAGGGTGCATTTATGTCCTGCTTTCACATAAGCAGTTGGGTGGCCACCCTGTGAACAGAATGTTGGACTGGGTAGGCCTTTGGTCTGATACAGTAGACCTTATTCTTATGTTCTTAAGTGAAGAGTAGTAGCTGGCATGTTGTAAATTCCAATATTCCACAGGATGGCAGAGACCTTTGTACTGAGATTGCAATTTTGCCAGAAAGGCTACCTTAAGAAGAATATTGTAGGTTCTCTGTGTAGGGCCGCTAGAGAATGGCCTTTTTAATGGCTCTGTTTCTAAATTCTGCAATTGCAATAAAAAAATGTGCTGGCATTAGCTGATAACAGAAATGTTACAACTGTGAGTTCATGTGTAAGAAAAATAGTAGCAAGATTAAAATATGTATTGACTGTTCTAACACAAGCTTTAAAACCTGATAAAAATAATTCAGTTAAGAAGAGGGCAGGGTGTTCACCCCCAGCTCATTTCTTTACAATTCTCAGCAGGCTACCAAGTCCAAAGGAACCAGAACTTTCTAGTTCCCAAGTCACATTTGAGTCTGTTGGTTCTTCTGTAATGGAGATCCCCTCCCCTTTAGTGAAAGCCTCTTCCTTTTGAGTAAAGGGGAGCATAAGGCGGAAATGGTTGCATTGGGAATGTTAAGCCTCCCCTAGATTCATCTTGGGCCCAGCATTGGGCTTTTATGGGTCCCTAGCAGGAATTCTGGTAAATCAAACCTATCGTATCTCCTGACTGGGCATAATTCCGAAATATATCCTTCAACAATTGGAGCAATTTAACTAAATCTTCTCTCCTCAGCAATGTGCTTTCCTGCCCTTTCCTGGGAACATCCTTAACAGTTGTTTCAACCCTTCCATTCTGGTTGTTCACCAAGAGATCTCTTTACATATGAAGAAGTGTACATGGGCAAAGAAGATAAAACTTCAAGAGGTTAATCAACTGGCATTGGTCACTAAGGATGTAAATCTTATTAAATTTCATTCTTGCAGGCCAGAATATATAAATTTATCATTTTTTCTCCTTGCTGTGAGAAAGTCATTGAAAAACTGGCTTTGAAAGACTAATTCTGAGCAAGGTACAAAATTTTGGTTGTTACCTTTAAAGCCCCACATGGCTTGGGTCCAGGTTACCTACAGGATCACCTTCTCCCATGTAATCTGTCCTGTAAACTCAGGGCTCATCTACACAACAACAATCAGGCAAGAATGTGGGCAGATTACCTTTAGATGAGCTCCTGCCAGGATTCGCCATATTCAGAAGGAGGGGGGCTGAAAACTCCAAATAGATTGCAATGACAGCTTTCACTGTTTCTTGTGATCTTTTTAAAAAAGTGTGTGAAAATGTGCATAATTGGTCATCTGTACAACCAAGGGGCACAGAGCAAAGCTGAAACCTGATTGGACGGACCTCGGAAGGTGGCAGGCTTGCAAGGGCGGGCTTGCGATGCTGGAGCCACTATTGTTTTTGCCGGCAAAAGCATTCAAGTGGCAGAACAAAAGAATGAAGGTTTATTTTAGTGGAAAACAGCTCTTCCGCATCTGGTGGTTTTTTTTTTTAAAGGATGTGTGTGTCAGGATGAAAGTCACTCCGGGCCAATCCTCCCCTTCTCCCTCCCCAAAACTACCTCTTGTATCACTGCCTTTCAGTCAATCTCTGTTGTCACCGTTCTCTTGCTCCACCAACCTCTAATACTCCCCCCCATCAACCCCCAAATCCCTCACTTCCCTACCGTGGCTCTTGATTCCCTCCCCTATTCCCTCCAGTCTTCCTCTCCGTCACTCCCCAAATCCCTTGCTCCCCTCACACAGCTCATGACCCCCTTTCCTCCCCCCCAATCTCCTCTCTTTCACTCCCCAAAATCCCTCACTCCCTCCATACAACTCTCAACCCCCTCCCCCTTACTCTCCAATCCTCCTCTTTGTCACTCCCCAAAAACCCTCACTCCCCTCTCGCAGCTCTCAACCCCCATTTTTTCCGTGCTGCTCCATGTGAACTGCAAAATCGCTACTTTTTCCCTTCCACCAAGCTTGCGAATCTGTCATGGGCACAAATGGGCATTGCAGTGAAAGGGAGGTAAGTCGCTATTTTTCGCTACAAATTCTCCCATGTAGCTGACCCCTCAGGTCCTCTGGGGACCATTTACTTCAGCCAGGACTAGGATGGCTGGCAACAGTCACCCAGAAGACTTTTTCTTCAGCTGCCCCTAGACTCTGGAATAGCCTGCTGGAAGAGATTCAACAGTTGAATACACTGTCTGAATTTAAAATAGCATTAAAGACCAGTCACTTCTGGCAGGCCTAACTAGATGATTTTTAAACTTTGAATTTTAAACTGTTTTAATATGTACTGGTTTTATTTGTTCTTTTAAATTGATATTATGTGTTTTCCTGGGATTATGATTTTTTTAAATTTATGTATTTTAATTGATATTAGTTGTTATGTATAAACCTGTTGTTCTTCACCTCAATCCATGGGGACAGGTTGGTAAGAAATAGCAGTAATAGCAGTAGTAGCAGTAGTAATAATTTGCTGCTCAGAACTTGTGCAAAACACACACTTTTTTTACACCAGGAACTGCATTTTCTGTGCAGAAAACAATCTTTCTGCACCAAAGTCAAGCTAATCAGGAAAACAAACATTCTGCATGGAAAACAGGTTTCCTGCACAGAAAACAGCATTTTCTGTGCAACTCCCCCCCATACATTCCCCCCCCCATATAGAATTAGTCCCAAATGTAGAGAACCAGCATGGTGTAGTGGTTTGGGTGGTGGGCTAGAACTCTGGAGACCAGGGTTCAAATTCCTGCCCATCTATGGAAACCCAGTGGGGTACCTTGGGCAAGTCACACTCTCTCTGCCTCAAAGGAAGGCAATGGCAAATGCTCTCTGAACAAGTTTGCCAAGAAAACCTTGTGAAAGAGTCACCTAAAGGTCACCATAAGTCAGAAATTACTTGAAGGCACCAACTAGATGTCCCAAATTGTGAAGATTCTTGACTGTCTAAGATTCTCTTTGCTAAAGATTCCCTGCACTCGGGAAACCCATTTGAGGCAGGGAGGGGGAATATTTTTGAATATTCTTTCCATCCCTCTTGGTCACAATATAGTATATTGATGACAATATTGCCTAGAGTTCCATGCATGCTATTTTCTTTCTTTTGGGTAGTATCCTTAATCCAGTGGCCAAGTCTTATGGATCTAGCTAGTCAGCAGTATTTTTGGTTTTTACTGAAGCCAAACCTAGAGGAAACCCAGACTTAGATGATACCCATTGAAATCAATAAAACTTACCTTATCAAGTTGGGTTTTAATTTGATAGAAATAGTTGTGCGTCCTGTGCCAGGACGAAAGACAGGATATAAAAATAAATAAACAAATAAAGAAATATCTTAATTCCCATTCATCTGAATGTGTGTGATCTAAGTATGACTATACCTTAATACAACCCACTGAGGAAAACCTGGAGTAGCTGTTAAGACTGGGATGTCACTAGGTTCCAGATTGCATTTATCAGTACAGTTGTCCCATCATATTCGCTGGGGTTTGGTTCCAGGACCCCCCGTGGATACCAAAATCCATGAATACTCAAGTCCCATTATATGCAATGGCATAGCAAAATGGTGTCCCTTATATAAGATGGCAAAATCAAGGTTTGCTTTTTGGATTATTATTTTTTAAAGAATATTTTCAAGCCGTGAATACTTAAATCCATGGATATGGAGGGATAACTGTATTACCTAAAGAAGCCCAAATAAGAGCCAGTGTGGCATAACAGAAAGAGTATAGAGCTGCTATCCTAAGCATCCTGATATTAGTGGGACTTACTTCTAACCTGACTTGCATAGAATTGTGCTACATTAGTATAATTAACACTGGGAAGACCCAGATCCAAAGCTTTGTGTAACTATGAAACTTGAATCAGTCATCTGTTTCAGGGTTGATTGGAGGGTAACAGTATGTGTGGAAGGGAGAGAAATCCATGTCCACCACCTAGAGCTCCTCGGAGAACAAATGGAATAAACATGTAATACATAACATTTTATTTATTAATATAATTAATAAATGAACTTTAGAATCTCTCTCTCTCTGGCTTTTCTTCGCAAACGAAGATTCAGGAAGGACTCATCCCGCGCCTTCTGCAAGCGCACTGATGACTAAAAAGGCCAATCCGAGATAAACAAGTCCGGTTGCAAAAAGCGCAGCAGAAGGACTCCTTGGGTGATGTTTTTGGGTTGTGATTCTTTCTGCGTTGTCGTTTAGAATATATTATTAGAATTAACATATACACCTGAGAATGCTGCTACATATCAAGTTCACTTCCTCCCCCTTTCCAAATCTGACTTTAATATGGTTTCCCACGATCTTCCCTAGAAAGTCTGCTTTTCTTATTCAGGTAGTTAATTAGAAGACAATTTTTTATCTAGGAATGTTTTTTCCTCTTGTCTGTTGCCTGAGGAATTTCTGCAGGCTATGAATTCCAAATAGCACAGGAGAAAAAGTGGCTTTCATAATCCTAATATGGTCTTCTTAGATCTCTGTTATTTCTCTTAAAATTGATGGATAACTGTTTTATGTGGAACTTATTATAAAGTAGATTATTGTAATACAGTAGGTTGGCTGTATCTGTGGGCTGATATTCCTCAGATTCAACCCATCACAGATTCAAACATACACAAGACACAATACCATACCTGTACTATACTGTACTTTCCCCAACAGTATTTGAACAAATCAGGAGATCTCCTTTATAAGTCCTTATTAAAAACAGCATAGGGCAGCAACAGAGGAAGCGGTAAGCTCTGGCCACCAGGCGTGTTGCCAGGAATGCATTCTTCATGTTCCCCCACCCCCAGGGAGCCCACCCGCTGCTGGCTTCTGCCTGGTGAAGGAACCCTGCCACCTTGAAGGCAGACGTGGGCAGCTGGAGTGTGCCCTGGAGGTGGAAGAGCCTGAAGAATGTGTGCCCAGCAGTGCGCCTGGTAGTCAGGGCTTTCCACCACCTCTGCTGCTGTCCTATGCCATTTTTAATAGGGATGTGAGCATTTGCATTTTTTTGGTTTCCATTGGAGGTCCTGGAACCAATCTCCTGCAGACACAGAAGGCCCAGTGAATTATAATCATTGTTGCTTAAAAAACACTCAATTGTTTCTACTTATCCATTTATGAAGGTGAGCCAAATGATCAGAATTCATCCAGTTTCCTTTGGGATCCAGTGCATATTTTTGTGCTGGTTTTGTTTTTCGAAATGGCGTTGGTTTTAACCATTGCAACCACTGCAATATTAATCAAGGCAAACACAACTGAACTGCCTATAACGAATTAGGTTAAGGCAATTGAGTAATTGGAGTGATTACAATGGCTGTCAACTTGATAGTTATCCTTCATGACTTGCTGATATTCTTAGTTAGCGTTTGATTACAGGCTGCCTAGAAAAGCATCAATGTGTTATTTTAATGGGAGTTTCTAACTACCTATATTTTTAAAGGTATTGATAACCAATGCTTGCTTAATTGAGGCTTCAGGAGGGGAAATGCAGCTATAAACAAGCCCGGACTAAAACAATAGCAGATTCGTCTCTCAAATTTGTAGCAAAAGTCAAAAGTGAAGTGTGTTACTGGGAGGATTGATCGAAGATATTTTGCTGCCTGAGAAGATGAAAAGAGAGCACATATTCCTACTTTATACCTAGGAGCTAGCTAGATCAGGAAGTTAATCTTACCTCAGCACAAGTAAGGGGAGAATATCCTGCAATTCCCTTGAGGCATCAGAATAAATTAGGGAACCCAGAACAAGCTGTGTGGGAGTAGAGAAAAGCTGTAAAGTCCAGCAGTAACAGGAGGCTGCCACTGCTGCCTGCTACAGTTGCCTTACTTTACCTCATGGTAGGGCCGCTCCCAGTTATTGGAAAGCTCTCCTGTTACAGAACAAAATAGAATGGGGAAGGAAGAAGGTATCTTTGTGGTCAAGAAGGAACTGCTGCAAAAGGCACTGGCAGCCCTGTGGTGCTTGTTGCACTAGTTAAGGCTTGTCTACATGGGCCAAAACCCCCCATTTTGCCCCGTCTCAGAGCCCTGCAATCCATATTTTCCCCATTTTGCTCCAGGGCAGTCCTTATAACCCTGGGGCAGACATGGGCCTGAGATGGCGGAAAGCTGGGGTAGGGACTGATAGAGCATTTTGAAATAATACCCAGTTTACTCTGTTTCCATTGGCAAAAACTTGATCAGGCCCCACACATCCACAAGAGCCTGTTCGGTATGCTGGCCCTCCCTGCCTCTTTTGGAAGCCAGGCAGACATCCCTCAGCATGTGACCAAGGCTGGTCACATGCAGGGGGCCTTCAGTCACATGTTGTGGGCCTCCTTCCTGCATTCCAAGTTAGCACAGAAAATGGTGTTGGCTGCAGCTGCAGTGATGGGCTAGTGTTCCTGTTTGAGCTCTGGCCCGTTTCATTGAGGTAACGGGATGAATGGGCCAGTTCCGCAGTCAGGATATGCCAGTGGGGAGACAGTGTATCTTGGCTTGTGTAGATGAGCCCCCAGTTGTTGTTCCACAGAGTTTTTCGGAATCCCACTAGGATTCTTGTCCTGTTCCAGTTACATTACTGAGTTGCACAACTCCCCCACTGTGCATATTTTGTACGTATTTTTCCTAATTATGCCTTTTCTCCATTGATGAAAAACAGTGGAACATGCCTTTGAAATGTACACATTTTTAGGCCTCCTCCTCCTCCTCTTCCTCCTCCTCCTTTTTGCCAAAATGCATCACAAAATATGGCACTTTGTCATGTTTCCAGTCTCGGGAGATATAGAATGGCTATTTTTATAATGAAATGTGAACCCATAAAATCCATCACTAATTACAAACAAAGGGTAGCCGTTAGTCTGGGAACTAGCACCATTATACATGAACTTTCTATCCAGAACAGAAGAACACCACAATCAAGGGATGTTTCAATCCTCCCTAACCGCCAGAAAAAAAATGATTGAATAGGCTACTATTGGCAAACCAACCATAGGTTGCCAATGCCATTTGCAGATGTTGATATGGATTTTGTTCTCCCTTTTTGTGTTCATTGTGCTGATGTGTTCATTGTTTTGTACTGATATTTCTTTTAATGCTTTTTTAGGGAGATTGTCAAGTTGTCTCAAACCTAAAGAATCAGGATACAAACTGATGGGCTAAATCTAATTTTAGTCCAACCTAGAGTGGACCGACTGAAATCAATGGAACTTAGCTTGGTTGTAACTACCAAGCATCTTTCATTGCAGCAGATCTAGTGTAGGTAGAATTAACAGTGGGTTAATTTTTAATTAACTTACACTGTAAATTTTTGTAAGGAACAAAGGATTGACAACCTGATAACTACTGTACATACTCGACTACAAGTTGATCTTGTGGATAAGTGAGAGAGCCCTGGTGGCGCAGTGGTTAAATACCAATAGTGTAAGCCCAGAGGGCTCCAAGGTTGACTCAGTCTTCCATCCTTCTGTAGGTCAGTAAAATGAATACCCAGCTTGTTGGGGGCAATTAGCAAAAAAATTATAAACTGCTTAGGAAGTTGCCTTACCTTACCTCGGGCACTGATAAGCAGTATATAAATATCAATGCTATGCTATAAGTCAAGGGCAGGTTTGGGGCCTCAAATTATGGAATTTGCTATGACCCGTGGATACGTTGAGGCTAAAACATAGGGCTATGTAACTAAGGATGTAAAGGATGGCGCAAAGGAAAACAATGTCAAATAACTTATAAAATTCCAGCAGGTATAACTGTTCATGTTCTCCCTAATGGCTGGATGGATGAGGAGGGAATGAAATTGTGGTTGTACGATGTGTGGGGTAGGCGACCAAATGTGGGGCTAAGAACACACCTGTCATTATTAGTGTGGGATATATCCTGTGCTCTTGTAACAAAGGATGTAAGGGATGACGGAAAGAAAATGGTGACCACATTATTAGTCATTCCAGCCTTTAAATTTAATTTGATAATTTTGCCAGATTTTAGCCAAGATCTTGGAAAAGCTGAAACATGTACACACATATCTTATTCAAAACTTTCCAAGCCTGATTCCTCATTGCACAATCCATATCGGTTCATGAACCATGTGCACCAACCAGACTATGTTTTAAACTGGACAATACCTTTGGTCACTGAATGTTTTTCTTCTTTTGCCATCTGGAGAATCCTTATCTGAATGCTTGAATGAGTCATGATGTATCCATTTTGTCTGCATACTGTTACTTAGTCATTCAGACCCCTTTCCATTGCACCAAAAGGCACATGTTTGCGATGCAGTGCCTTCTCTGACTTTGGCATTTCTTGTAGTTCAGCCTCTTTTTTCCCTCCAGTTTCTAAAGAGGTTTTCATTGCTGTCAAATTCTTTCACAGTCACACAATTGTTGGATTCCTTTGCACATTCAATAACTTTCCGTTTGGAAAATGCCTTTTCCTTCCTTTTCCTTTTTCCTTTCCTTTTCAGAATTCATTTTGCAAAGGGCAACTTAAAGGTACCAGATCCCATCTGATCTTGGAAGCTAAGCAGGACCAGCCTTTGTTAATACTTGGATGGGAGACTGTCAATGAATACCAGGTGGTGTAGCCTATATTTCAGAGGAAGGCAATAGCAAACCACTTCTGAGTATTTGTTGCCTAAGAAAACTTTATGAAATTCATGTGGTCATCATAAGCTGACAGGTGACTTGAACACACACACACACACACACACACAGAGAGAGAGAGAGAGAGAGCTGTGATTCTATTTTATACTGTATTACTGTGATAAACAGAAGATTGATTTTAGCCTTATTGTAGGATTTACTGAAATATTAAACACATATAAGTGAAGACCTCAGTACCATAAGTAAAACCTTCCTTTCTGGTGATGATTAACATCCAGTTGCAAGTAATGAAAGTAATGCACACAGATGAAATGGCTACTGGTACATTGTCACTCTTGCGAGCATTTGGACAAGGGAACTTCAGATGGCAAAAGAAGAAAAGCATTCAGCAACTGGAGGAAGTGCACAACAATTAACATGCCTTTTCAACCACCTCTGTAGCTGACCATGGTGGTTCAGGCATGACTGTCAGTCTCCAAGGCCGTTGCCTTATCTTAATAGACTCCTTTGGAAATCAGCATTGACCCATGGATAAGCCGACTCAGGTTTTCAGGGTAAATTTTAGACTAAAATTTCTTGACATATAGGAGATTTTCAGACAGGGACAAATATAGTGTCACCGTCTCGCTATCTCCTTTCCCACCCCCTCCCAACTCCGTACTGGCACAATAACCAACGGTTTTACACTTACCTTAATCGTTCAATGCTCCCTCCCCCTCGGCAGCCCAGGAGTGAATGCAGCTCTCTGGAGCTGTATTCACTTCCTGGTTTCAAATCCCGATGAGTGCACGGGAAATTGAAAGTTAAAAAGAAAAATGCAAGGTAAAAAATGACAGCAAGCCCAAAACCACAGTTAAAAAATACCAAGTGACCTGGGGAGGGAACAAAAAAGGGTGTCACTTACCTGGATGTCCCAATTGCACCTGGAAGTGTTCTGGAACAGACCTCCCACTAATGCTGGCATTGTGCCAGCATAACGGGGCACCCTCCCATCATCCTGTCATAGAAATGGAATGGGTGATCTATCCATGGCTTAAGCCATGAATAAAAAGCAATGAGGGCAAAATGGGACCAGCAAAGGAGCATAACAACACAGGGACGATGTCATGTGAAAAACAAGCCCTTAGCGATCTCCTGGTGTTCATGTAATACCATATTTAGATCATCTGATAATCTCCATAGTCACACATATACAGTATATGTGATGGGAACAAATGAACAACTTTTATTCTCTTGCTATAAGATGATGTGATATATATTAGCCTGCATACCTGATTTCTATGATATGGATCATCAGGTGTATGTCACTGTAAATTTCTGAGACATCCATATTGGCTAGACACAGGGAGTTTCAGCCCCCAACTTGGTACAGCTGTTCTGTAGAAAAGTCAAAAACTTCAATTACGGAGGACACAAAGTGTTTTCTGGCTATGTACTCTCAAGAGCACACAGAAGAAACTTGCCCTTTTAAAGTGTCATTGATTTGTACAGTTATTTTGTCACATATATTACAAGTCCAAGCATGCTGAGCTGGCTGTACAGTACAGTGTCTACTCACAAAATGTCTCCAAGGGAGTTCTGGGCCAAGCAATGGGCTTTTGATCCCCAAATGTACTCTCACACAGTGAAACTTGCTAGACAGAGGATGGTGGCCTTGTTCATTTGGACTCCGAAAAAAGAGCATTGCCAGTAATGATAAACACTGCTGAGTGCCTCCATCTGAGAAGAAGACTGAAGGGGAGGGTGATATTAGAATATCTCAAGGTCTGTCACAAGGAGGTCATGGAAGAAGGAAGGAAATCTTATCAGGAATCCCAAGTGCCTGATATACAGAAGTTATCAGGGGAAGATGCAACATCATTTGAAGGTCAAAAATATTTGAAAACTTTTTTAGCATCAAGGTAGAATTCAAAGACATAACCATAGTTTGGAATATCAGGAAGTAAGGGGATCTTGTAGCACCTTTGAGACTAACTGGGAGAAAGAAGTTGTAGCATAAGCTTTCACGGACTTGGTCTATGGCTATTCTACAGCCTGCTTATAAAGTCTGTTCCAGTTCACTCTGAGGAAGTTAACTCCATGCATCTGAGGAAGCAGACCAAGAGCCTTACTGCACTTATAAGAAAAGCTGCAAAACAGCAGGAATGTCTCATCTTTCCTGCTGCCTTATTGCATGATGTTGGCATTCTTTTGTTCCAGTCCCATGGGGGACTAAGGTAAAATCGCGTCTTTTTGCTAACCAGAAAAATCCGTTTGCAAAAAGACACGCCCACAAAAGAACACCATGCTGACACCATGCAGTAAGGCAGCAGGAAAGATGGGACGTTCCTGTTGTTTTGCCGCTTTTCTTTTTTTATGTTGGAATGCAGTAAGGCTCCAAGTCTATGAAAGCTTATGCTACTTCTTTCTAGTCTCAAAGGTGCTACAAGATCCTTTTGCTTACTGTTTTTAGCATCCTAAGGTAGTCTGAGGTTGCTAACACCTGTTTGGGGTTGGTGACATTCTGGTGTCAGGCTGCCAATGATTTGAGGTAATTAAATGGTATAAAAAGATGTCATATGGAACAGTTTGGAGGCACTTTTCCGTGATGAAAAAATGCTAATCAGTTTGACTCTATTAAATCTGGTAAGTAAATCTGTCATTGTGCTGATGGTAGGAAAATGCACTGTTGTTGCTGTTGTTTACTTTGCCTATAAGAGGTCACTAAATTTGCTTTATTCTGTTTTTTGTTAATAATAATAATTCAGAAAAGAAAGATAAGCTCAGCCCTAGAGTGATCCCTAATTAAATAAGCCAATCCCTGTTCTGAAAGGTAATTATTCTTTTCTTTATGGTGGCACTTTATTGTGGAGAGATCTGAATGTACTCAGTGAACTGCCCAGCTTAGGGCTGGCAAAAACTAGATAGTGTATTTTGAGAAAAACTCTGAACAAAAACTAATTTGTCATGTAACGTTATGGAAATAACATATACAGAAAGGAATAAATACTCTGATTTTGGAGAGGTATTTATTAATTCAAAGGAAATCTTGCAAACTATTTTTAAATGTTTATCTCTCCCTCCCATTGTAATACATTCAGAAAAAACAAAACAAAATGAGGGACAGCATTTTTATTCCATATTTCAGAACGTTTAGTAGAATCAAATACAGGCATGTGCTTTTGGCTAATACTTTAAGCTTGTCATTAAAGTGTTGTTTTGAGGCAAGTATTCATCACTGATCAGAGTTTCTACATCCATTATCTGCGCTGCATCTAAGCCTGCTCACCAGCCACCCACAGCTGGGTCTCCTTTCATGTTTTCCATTACAAGACCTCTGTAAAGGAACATAAAATGTTCATATACCTTTTACCACACACATAGCTTTGAAAAATAACATTTCCAATATCACAAAATGGTATAGAACAGACTTGATTGATTCTGACTTTCAGAAAACGGACCAATTTGTTTTCCTATAGAGCAACTAGGACACCAATCTGGAAAAGCAAATGAAACAATTTGGTTAAAACCCAGTGGCGATTTTAATTCTATGCATGCTTCCCTGGGAATAAGTACCACTGAGTACTGTGGAACCAGGGCTTAGAAAATGTTACTTTTGGAGCATGCTTGCTGGCATACTCTAGGAAATGTTATCCCAAAAGCATAACTTTTCCATGCTCCAAATGGACTTATTTTTGAGTGGATATACATAGGATTGTACTATTAGACTGCAGTCTCATACAAGCTTACCAGGGAGTGAGTCCCCTTGAACTCAGTAGGACCTGGTCAGTAGGACATCAACATGTACAGTATTGTGTTTTCCCCTTAATTTTAGCATATTAAGCTTCTTTTTACTAAGGTAGACAATTGGTGTGTCTTGTATGGGGGAATCTGCGTACTCAAACAGACAAATTCTCCAAGAAATCATAGGTCTTCTGAAGAACTGGCCCTCAAGATCTTTCTCAACTGGAGATGCAAGGGATTTGACAGAGGACCATGTGCATATACAGCATGCTGTCTCTTACAGAGCTATGTATCCTACTTCTTTCAGTACAAGTCAACTCCCGTACCCACGGCTTCCATATCCATGGTTTCACTTATCCACGTCCAAAAAAATGTTCTCTCTAGACATTTGTACGTCCTTCAATGTGATTCTTCTGTCAACTTCTGGCATTTGTCTCATTGAAAATAACAAGGTTCCCTATTATCCATGGGTTCAGGTATCCATGGGGTAGTGGTGGTCTTGGAATATATCCCCCATGGATAAGGGGGTTGACCTGTACAGCTGTTTTTGAAACAACTATATTGGTGTGTAAGCTTAAAAATATTCTGCTCAAGTTTCTTGACAAGGGACATTATCAGATGGGCCTTATAATCAGGGACAGGGACGCAACAGTGTCGCAAAAGGATTTATCTTTTAGACGACGTCCCTCTCCCATCCTCCCCCCCATTCTGCCCCCGTTCATTCGCTGTGTTTTATCATTCACAGAGAATCATTGTTAATAGATCACCCATTCTGTTTCAGTAATGGAATCATGGGCGTCCGAAACAAGGCTCCGTTCTGCTGCTGCAATGCCGGTGTCACATGACGTCACTGGGAGGACGCTTTGAGGTCCGTGCCAAACACTTCCTGGTGTGATTGGGATGAGGAAGTGACACATTTTTTTAAACCCTCCCCTGGTTACTTGGGATTTTTTTAGTGTGTTTTGGGGCTTCTTTTTAACTTTTGACGTTTCTGTTTCTTTTAAAAATTTCCACGCATCATTCTCTTGCGAGAACAGGCGGGATTTACTTTATGGGACGTGAATGCAGATTTACGACAGCTGCATTCACTTCCAGCCAGCAGAGGGAAGGGGGAGGTCATTCCTCTTCTGGTATACAGAAGGTTTCTGAAAAGTTTTTGGTTAAAATGGAACAGGGCTGGGAGTGGGCCGGGGGGGGGGTTGGTTACTGGGACAGGAATGGGTTTTAAGGGCCCATCTGATAATCTCCAAGGTTTCTTCTCAGCTGTCCAATCATGTTGAATCTATTCTAGGTAACATAGATACTGCTTATTTTTCTTTCTTAGGGTTAACTCAGAGATTTAGTTACAGAATTACAAATTAAATTTTCCAGCATTTATTCATTAGTCTTCCTGAATAATATGTTGTTTCACTCTCCCTCCTACATTTTAACCTGTGATGCGCATAGTACATGTGTACAAGGATTATTTTGAGGAGGCAGGATGTACACATGGAATGCATCCACTTGGTTTACCTGTGCATTCTTACAGCTGATGGAGATAAATGTGGAATGTGCTGCTAGCTGGGGCTTCCCTAATCTGATGCAAGAGTCTCTACCTTTCCCCCCACTTCTTGTTTCACATCATATCACTGATGCATGAACATCAGCGGTTTTCATGTGGACAGCATACTAGGAGCAAAAACCTGTTCATCATCTTCTCCAGATAACAGATGGCCAGATGTATCCATGTTGTGATTAGAAATGGAGCACATTTCCTGTATGTTTGGGTGGATTCAAATGGTGTTGTGCTTAATATAAGCAGCACTGCATGGAGACTGAGGGCATTGTATGAGTCATGATTCAATAGCTGAAATTTCTGAATGTCACTCAGCAATCATAAATCTAAAGGGAATGAGGGTTTACACTGGCATGCTAAAGCATGGAAGTTCTTTGTGGTGGTGAGCCATTACATACATATGGGTGCTTGCCATGTGGAATGGATGATTAACATAGATGACTAATAATACTTTACTCCACTATTAGAAATCATGGCATAGAAACCATTTTCATATCAAACTCCCACTGGCTGGAAGAATCTGGGAGATGTACCGGTAGTCCCAAAAAGTAACTTTCTTTAGCTCTGAATGCTAACAAAAACTTTCATCTATGTTCTACTGTTCATGTGGAGAACAAAGTGAGATATATATCTTGGATTAATTTCTCATGATGTGAAAATTGTACTACTGTGACAGTATAATATCCCCCCCTCCTTTCTAAAAGGAACTTGTTGGAAGTAAAAGGCTCCTAGAATTTTTCTATTAATGGCCTAAGCACAAAAGCTTTCTATAACATATTCAAGTTTCAAGTAGTTAATTTCAAAGAAATTTACTCTTTTTATATCCTCTGTGAGTCATAAGCTCTTACTACTTTGGCTTCCTCTCTTCTTATGTCATTTAGCAAGTTATAATCACAACCCACCCATGTTTAATAGACATTTCAGTCTAGGCTGGGTAGACATGCCTTTATTTCTCAAGAGCAAACAAAAACATCCCCCTTAATGCTCTTGCGAGTATAACTGCTAACCATTATTGGTAGCTTGCTAAGTATACAGGCATAATGGAAGGCAGGGAAACATCCTGAGACCTAATTCCTAATTGTTGCCACTTCCTCTGGTTATAGTAGAATAGATTTTTTTTTAATAGCAAACAGGTTGCATTTAACAAAACTGAATCACAGTTAAGTTATTGTTTAATATTTATTTTATCGAACCATTCAGAGAAATCAAGAGATTCAAAAAATATATAGTATTTCCACTCATTGAAGAAAAAAAAAAGAATTCAAATTTATTTTAAAAATCAAGTGAAAACAAAAGCACACATCTTAGTTTTAAGAAAGTAATGTTAGGCATGCCACAGTGGATGAGTAGTGATCTCCCAATGCGTATCTACACTGTAGAAATAATGCAGTTTGATGCCACTTTAATTGCCATGGGTCCATCTTACAGAATCCTGGGATTTATAGTTTAGTGAGGCACCAGCACTCTTTGGCAGAGAAGGCCAAAGACCCTGTAAAACTACAAAACCCAGGATTCCATAGGATGGAGCTACAGCACTTAAAGTGGTGTCAAACTGCATTATTTCTACAGTGTAGCTGCACCCCCAGACACATCACTTATGGTCTTGGCAGAGCTTGTGAAAGTTACTTTTTTGTGTGGCTGGGGCATTCTGGGAATTTGAAAAACCTGCATAGAAGCACCTTCAGGTGGAAAGCTTTTTCCATTCGGCAGCTCCCTATATGATTTCAGTGATTTCAAATATAGTTATGAAATCTCATTCCCCACTCACCCTACTCATGGTTAGAACCATCTCAAGAGCCCTTTCAACACAAATGGTCTGTTACACTGGGGAACTCCTTGGGCCATGAAGCTGATTTTCAAATAGCAGCAATACCACTGCTATTTCAAGAGATGAACTGGAACTCATTGTATATCAGAAGGGTTAAAAGAGCAAGCTACTTAACCAAACCCTTTTATTGAACAGTTTTACTCTCCTTTTCAAAAGGACTCATAGGAGTCTTGTGGAGGAGCTAATGGACTGAATGAGTAATGGAGGCGAGAGATTGCATTTGAACTCAATAAACACGTGTTTGCTTGTTGCATAAACCATAATTAGAATGAATCACTTTTTGTCTGGGTTTAGACATAATGATAAACAATATATAGTTAAGGCAGAAATAGAAGATTCCAGTGTCCTTCTTCTGTCCATGCTAGGAGAGGGAGAAAGATCACAAATCCATGGTCCATTCAAGTAAATGCTAAACCACAGTTTAGTGATAAATATGAGAGAGCATTAGTTCCAAAAGTTCCCTTGCTCTAACAGATTTGTTCTATCAGGGAAAGACACTTTCTGCTTACAGATGAGAACATTCAGATCCAAACAATTTATTAGCACAACTATAAAAAAATAACTATAAAAGAATAACTGTGATGTGCTTGTTATCTTAGTTCAGAGGCCACACTCTTATTGCTTTTGTTCCTTTAAAATCCTGCCTATTGCTCTATTCATCAAGTCTTTAGCTTTGTGTTAGGCTATGTAACAGTAGTTTCTTACCTTCTGAGCAGGGCTGGGGAATGTGTGGTTGTCCAATTATTATTAGATTAAAACTCCCGATATCCTTCATCATTGGCTATGCTGGGTAGGATTGTTGGGAACTGCAGTCCAATCATTTCTGATGGACCACTTATTCCTCATCTCTCTTTTAGAGTAAGGCACCTGAATGATCCAATGGACACCATAAAAGAACACTGACAAAGGGGATCTTTTAAGAAACAAAAAAACTGTTCTCTTTGGGACTTTTTCGGATGAATGAAATATACCGCAAGCAGCCTCATCGTGTTGCGAGGCTACTGAGCTGCAGAGCGTCTGTTTCGTATGACGCTCGCCCCTGGAGGTACTGTTGCGGTACCGCAGGGAGAGTTGAGCGTCATATTTCCTCGATTTTTAAGAACAAAAGTTGATCATTCTTAAAAATCGAGGAAATATGACGCTCAACTCTCCCTGCGGTACCGCAACAGTACCGCCAGGGGCGAGCGTCATATGAAAGGGATGCTCTGCAGCGCAGCAGTCTCGCAACGCGATGAGGCTGCTTGCGGTATATTTCATGCATCCGAAAAAGTCCTTGGACTTTATCAGACAAACCTCCCAAAATGTCTCTTTAGTATCATATTTTGCAGCGTTTTTCTGCCAGCAAAAGAACTTTTTTTATCAGATCTACCTTCAATAGTGTGAAACGGTAGCCCCAGCATTACCGGAGTACAAACAGAGCTCTGTTAGCTTCCACGTTCATGATCTCGGTAATGCTCATGAAAAGATGTGAGTGCAGTAAAAATTTAAAATACAGCAAAAGAAACACACAAAAAGTACACAGAAGCACAGAAACACACTTTTTAAAAGTTCAAAGTAAACCAGGGAGATTCATTAAAAGAGCATCCCCTACCTGGCTTTTGCATTCTCAACTGGAAGTGTTCTGCCTATTGACGCTGTATTCATGAAATCAAAATGGCGTGAGATTTCAAATGCTCTCAATAATGGCAAAAAATGCCACGGATGATATATTGATGGCTTGGCCCATCAACAAAAAAGAATGCCTTATTTCAAGACATAATCATGAAAGAACGATGTCATTTGGTATGCGCGCCCTTTCACGTTCATTAGGTGTTGTTATGACACCATATTTGGTGAGTCTGATAAAGTCCTTTAAATCATTAAAACTATTCTGATTAATTGTTGCTTCTATTCACAGATAGAAGTGCTGTCAAATAAGATTAGAAAAGGACTATTTTAACTTACACTATTAACACAGAGAAGATGGAAGCCTCCAATACCTTGAGATCAATACCTTGAGGTACGTAGAAAAATACTCCCTCTAGACATTTCACTTTAATGAATATGGAAATTTGGAAGCACCTGAGATGTCTTTTGGTTTATTTCAGGTCAAACATGACTGCTATGTGCTTTGCTGTTCTTTTTAAATGGTCTGTTTACAATTTCTACTACAAAGAATTCAATAATCCAGAAAAAAAAATCTCATGGCATAGACCCCCAAAAATCATGTAAGGGGGCTTTTTGAACAGCAGAGACCTGTGCTTATGGAAAACCTCTTTTGAAATTCAAGAGAATGTCAAAAGCAATTTGTGATATGGCCTGGGTCTTCTCATTTAGAGAAAATTCCACGAGGTGAACCAAAACCTTTGTCTGTAACCAGTGTAGATCTTTCTTTCCCAGTCTACATACATAATGTCACAATTCTAATCATGACCTCTAAGGCAGTAGCCCTTAACCTTTTGTTTTCCAGGGACACCCTTTAAATATATTTTGTTGTCATGGCCCCCTAAGACTTAACTGAAGATTTAAAACAACAACAATAACAATAATACCTAATAATAATAATAATAATAATACAATTACACCATCCATTAAGCCTTCCTTCAGAGGCACTGGTGTGGGAGGGAAGACTTTTTTCTGCTTCTTCCTGCAAGACTGTGGCTGGAGCAGATTGAATGGCAATGCACAGGACAAGCCAGCCATCCAGGCAGCCTTTGCCTTGGCTCCTGTCATGTGGACGCTCCACTGGAGGGAGGAGGTGGGCCAAGCAGCCTTCAAGACTTTGTGGACCCCCTGTGAGGACATTGTGGACCCTTGGGAGTCCCCAGACCACAGGTTAAGAACGACTGCTCTAAAGAATAAGCACTCTGAATTTAATGGGACCTTTTCCCAGGTAAGCATTTATAGGACTGAAGCTTTAATTTTATGGACATACGGTATATTAGTGAGATTTGGAAACACTTAATGTTCTTGGGATTACAGCTATTACCTAGGTACGTATATACAGCTGGATCATGAGTGTGGGGAAAACAGTACTAGTGTTGTTCTATACATGCCTCAGAACCTCAGAGGCACATGAAAGTGTGCTCTGCTCCAGAAGCCAGATTTAAAAAGAAGGGGAAAAAAATGGAAAATCAACTGAATGATCAAAGGAAAGAAAGACAAATGGAAGAAGAAAAAAAGGATGATGAGGAAGAAGGTAAATCAGATTCTGCCAAAGAGGGATCCGGGCAAGGAGAGACAAGACAAGACGACAGCTCTGAAGGAGAAGAACTGGAGGAAGAATTCGAGGAGGAGGAAAAAATTTAGAGATGGTGATAACAATAAGGTCCTGGAATGTGAAGGGCATGAATGCCCCCAAAAAGAGGAACCAAATTTTTCACCTACTAGAAAAGAGCAAGGCTGAAATTATTTGCTTACAAGAAACTAAAATTAGGGAAAAAGATAACAAGTTCTTGATAAGACCAAAACTTGGACAGTGTTTTTTCTCAAATGCAAAAAAAAGGAAAAAAGGAGTTGCAGTTTATATCAAAAACAACTATGAAGCTACAGAGATATTAAACGATAAAGAAGGCCACTACATTGGGATAGAAATAAACATGATTAACCTGAAAGTAATATTAATTGCCATCTATGCCCCGATAGAACAAAAAGTTCAATTTTACAAAAAATTATACAAAGAAATAGAAAAATTGAATAAACAAAATATTATAATAGTTGGAGATTTTAATGGAGTTCTAGATGCAAAACAAGACAGAACGACAAATTCAAATAAGAAACCTCATGGAAAACTTCCAAAAATTTGTAGAAAGATGCTAGAAGATTTTGGATTGGTAGATGTATGGACAAAAAAATATAATGGAAAAGCAGGATATACCTTCTTTTCAGAAACGTATAAATCTATGTCAAGGATTGACATGTATTGGATATCAACTGAATTATTAACAAAAATTGAAGAGATGGAAATAATGGAAAGAATACTATCTGATCATAATCCTATAGAGTTAAAATTGCTGAATCCAAAAAGAAACTACATATGGAGATTAAAAGATGAACTGTTAAAAGATGAACAGTTTGTAAAAAAAGTTAAACAGGAAATACAAGAATTTTTTAAAATAAACAAGGAAGAAGTATCTCAAAAAACAACTTGGGATGCTTTTAAAGCAACTATCAGAGGTATATTCCTTCAAAAAGGAGCTGAAATGAAAAAGCATAAGCAGGAGGAGAATCAAAAATTGATAAACAACCTGAAAGAAAAAGAAAGAAAACTGAGGGAAAATCCAAAGAACACAAAATTACAGATGGAAATAAAATTAATTCAAGAAACTCTTAAAGCTGACATAACTGAATCAATTGGGAAAAAATTAAAAAGAATGAGACAAAGGTACTTTGAAAGAGCAAATAAAGCGGGCCGCTGGCTGGGATATAGACTGAAAAAAGATACAGAGAAAAAACTAATTACAGAAGTCAAGGTTGGAGAAACAAGGTACAATACACAAAAAGATATTAAGAAAAGTTTTGTGGAATATTACAAACTTTTATATGCAAAAATGGAGGAAACAGAGGCAAAACTAGAAGCGATGGATAAATACTTGGCAGAAAATCTGAAAACGAAACTAAAGGAACACATGAAAGAAAAGCTAGACCAATCTATCGATGTTGAGGAAATACTGCAAGCAATTAAACAGCTAAAGTTGGGAAAAGCACCAGGTCAAGACGGTTTTACATCAGAATTTTATAAGACTTTTCATGAAGAATTGATTATGCCACTTCAACAGGTTTTCAACAAGATATCAAAAGAAGGCATACCAGAATCTTGGCAAATGGCAAATATTGCTCTTATACCAAAAGAGGGAAAAGATAAATCCAATACTGCTAATTACCGTCCTATATCATTGTTAAATGTGGACTATAAAATCTTTACAATGATATTGGCGAACAGAATGAACAGTGTAATTAAGAACATAATTCACGAGGACCAGACCGGCTTTATAAAAGGTAGACAAATGTCAAGTAATATAAGAACAATGATAAATGCCATAGAATATTATGAAAAAGCTAACAATAAGAAAGCTGCCTTTATTTTCATTGATGCGGAGAAGGCTTTCGATAATGTAAACTGGACATTTATAATGAAAACACTGATGGAATTGAATTTTGGAGAGACATTTATTAAAAATATACAAATGATATATACAGTCCAAAGAGCTTCATTAATAATAAATGGAGAAAATACAGAAACATTTGACATTTTTAAAGGAACGCGGCAGGGCTGCCCACTGTCGCCAATGCTTTTTATTCTGGCCCTAGAAAGTCTAAATAATCAAATAAGAAACAATCAACAGATACCTGGTCTTAAAATTAAAAATCAAGAATATAAAATAAAAGCATTTGCGGATGATATTGCCATAATTTTGGAAGATCCACTAGAAAATATAGAGAAGTTGCTTGATATAATTAAAAACTATGGGGATTTAGCCGGATTTAAACTCAATAAAGAAAAAACTGCTATAATAACTAAAAACTTGTCTTTGAAAGAAGAAAAACAGTTGAAGGAGATATCAGGATGTAAAATTGAAAGGAGGGTCAAATACCTGGGAGTATGGATCAATAAGAAGAATATCGAACTTTACGATAGCAACTACAATAAGTTATGGAAAGGAATAAAAGCAGACTTAGAGAGATGGAATAAACTTGATTTATCTTTACTCGGGAGAATAAATGCTATAAAGATGAATGTTCTACCGAAATGTTTATTCCTTTTTCAAAACTTACCCATCTTGACAAATGAAAAAACATTGCAACAGTGGACATCTGACCTAAGCAAATTTATATGGAAAGGAAGAAGAGCGAGGATAAAAGGATCGATTTTGACAGCAAACAAGGAAGCAGGAGGCGCCTCTCTACCAAATTTAAAATTATATTACATTGCGTCTGGAATAAATTGGTTATCAGATTGGATAAAATTGGAAAACTCCAGAATATTAACCTTAGAAGGACACTTGCTTAGATTTGGATGGCATGCATATTTAGGATATGACAAACAACAAATAAATAAAGAATTTGAAAATCATATAATAAGAAAATCCCTTCAAAGAATCTGGCAAAATATCAGAAAGCAATTTTATACCAAGCTACCTATATGGATCTCTCCACAAGAGGCTTTTTTAGGAAGGTGGGAGAAGGAGGATCAATGGCTAAGATATGAGGATTTGATTAATCAAGAGAAATGGAAAAAAGAAGAAGAAACTACAATGTATTCAAGAGAAGAATTAGAGGCAAAAGGCATATATATGAACTGGTTCAAATTCCTGCAAATTAAAGAGAGATTTCGAGAAGATAACTGTAAATATGGGTTTGAAATAACTAAAACAGAGATTGATAAGCTGATTTGGGGAGAGAAAGAACACAAAATATCCCAATATTACAAATTATTATTAGAAAGAAATTTGGAGAGTGAAATTATATCAGACGCAATGATTAAATGGGCGCAGGATCTTAAAGAAACTATAAACTTGGAAGAGTGGGAGAAAGCTTGGAAAGAAACTAACAAATTTACGGCATGCTTAGCCTTAAAAGAAAACCATCTTAAGATAGTAAACAGATGGTATTTAACACCGGCGAGACTTAGTAAAATTTATAAAACACAAAACAAGTGTTGGCACTGTGAAAAAGACATAGGGACGATGTACCATATGTGGTGGGGGTGTCCAGTAATACAAAAATTCTGGATGAAAGTCCATAAAATAATTCAAAAAATCTTCAATGTTCAATTTGTTATGGATCCTAAATTATATCTATTGAATATAACACTGAATTTAGAAAAGGACTTTACTCGGCAATACTGGAGAATAATGCTATATTTAATAACTGCAGCGAGATTAATAATAGGAGCTAACTGGAAGAAAAAAGACAACCTTTCGGTTGAAGATTGGCTGCTGAAACTTTGGGAGATGAAGGAAAATGACAGACTTACTTATATTATAAATAAGGGAAAGAAGACTAAGCTTGAAGAAGAATGGTCTCCAGTTCGTGAATATTGGAAGAAAAGATGGAATATGAAAGAGCACGTGTAAATCAGGGGAAAATATATAAATATACAAGAAATATATTAACATAAGGATGGGCCTAAATGATGTAAAAATAAAAATAACATAACACTCAAAACGACACTGAAACGGGAAGCTAATATATTAGAAGGAAAGCAAGATATAAAGTGAAAGAAAGTTTTAAGCAAATGATTAAAAGATAGGTAAAGGAAGATAATGAGATTTAAATTTCTAGAGATGGGAGGAAAAAGGGAGATAAAGGGGAAAAAGTCAAAAAGGATATCTTGATCGGATGGAACTAAAGGAAGTAAAAAGGATGGATGAAAAGAAAGAAGGTATTGCAAGTGAGATGGTGAGAGTAAGTTTTGGGAAAGTATGGATGGGATGGGTGGGATAGAAGAAAAAGAGAATGGATGGAGAGGTAGGAGAAGGGAAGAGTTAAGAGAGTTAAGAGAAGGTAATGAAGAGTTAAGATGGAGGTAAAGAGGAGGTAATGAAAGATAAGGATGATTGAAAGACTAGGATGGTTGTAAAGTGATGATTGTAAAGTGTAAATTAACTTGAATGAATGTGTATACATGTAAATGCAATGTAACGTAAATGTAATGCAGTTTAAGACTGTCTACCTTTTGAAGCACAAATAAAACATATATATACAAAAAGAAAGTGTGCTCTGCTCACCCAGCAGTGCTTTGCAGCCGTGGCCTCTGTAGGATTGCCATCTGTCGGGGATGCTTTGATCAAGATTTCCTGCGTGGCAGGGGGTTGGACTGGATGGCCCTCGTGGTCTCTTCTAACTCTGAAATTCTATGATTCTATGCATTTTCATGGGGTTGTGTCAAATCTCCATAATAAGCAGGTTCTGTTCTATAGCAGTTCTTATGCTTCTTAAGGCTGGCCAAGTTGTGGCACAAGTGGAATAATGTCTTTGGATTTTGGGAGATTTTCACACTACACTGTTATAGTGTTACTATTCCACTTTATTTGCTATGGCTGCCTCCTGTGGAATCCTGGGATTTGCAGTTTGGGGAGGGTCATTTACAACTCTCAGCCAGAGAGCTCTTAGGCCTCACTAAACTACAAACCCCAGAATTCCACAGGAGGCAGCCATAGCAAATAAAGTGGAATAGTAACACTATAACAGTGTAGTGTGAAAATCTCCTTAGTTTCACTTTTTTCATGCAACCCAATAGTGTAAGATTTTAAAACAAGATCTATGAATGGAAGACACTAGCCTAAATCCAGTTTTTAGTCCCAAACAGAGTGAACCCATTGAATCAATGGAAACTTGGTATATCAATTTTTTTGTAAGTTCCAGTTATTCAGTGGGTTGACCTTGGGCAAATCACACCCTCTCAGCCTCAGAGAAAGGCTAAGGCAAACCCCCTCTGAACCAATTCTGCCCAGAAAATCCCATGATAGGTGCTCCTTAGGGTCACCATAATTCAGAAATGATTTCAAGGCATACAACAACAACAACAACAACAGCACTCTAATTAGATCTTACCCATTGTCCGCATGCAGAAGGGTACATTAGAATCAACCTCAATGTTCTTTCCAGTAAGATTTCTACAGAAATAATGCATAGTACACATTAGATACTTTAGATATCAGTACTGTAATAATCACTTTCTTGGTAAATCCATGTCAGTATTTGTAGTTTCTGTCAGCAGCACCTTCAAACTACCCAACTTTTTTTTTTTTGCATTCCAGTTTTCCACTGGGTTAAGACTAAGTATGTAACATTTTAAAGCTGCTTTTCTTACCACACTGTGACCAGACTGTGCTATTACAGTATAAGCTATGATTCAGTGTTTCAGCCTAAGGAAGGTGGGAGGAGACCTATTTGGAATATTTACAATCCTTTTTTGAAAGGGATAGAAGCTTTGAAAAATGATCTAAGTGTTGTCGTCTTTCTAGAAACAGATGTAAAAAGCATAAATAGACATCTGCTACCCAAGCAAGATTTTCTTACCTATTTTCCCTAACTAGAGGTTTGCCTATTAGGGCCATATACCCTGTCTGCCCCGTCTCAGAACCCTGCAATCCTGATGACACAGGGCTTTTGCCCCAATTTGCCCCCCAGACAGTCTTCACCACCCCCGGGGCAGATATGGGGCTCAGATGAGGGGAAGGTGGGGTAGGGCCCAATAACACATTTTAACATAATACCCAGTTTACTCCGATACTGCCAGCAAAAAACAGATCAAGCCCTACATGTCTGAACGAGCCTGTCCCAATAGGCTGGCCCTTGCTGCTGCTGTGGTTTTCCTGGCTCCCCTGGAAGGCAGGAAGGAGCCCTACAGCATGTGATCAAGGCTGGTCACAAGCAGGGGGCCTTGGCCACATGTTGAGGCTGGCTTCATTGCCAGATGGTAGTGGTGCTTCAGTGACGGGTCTGGCATGCCCATCAGGACTTCCTCCCGTTTTGTACAAATAACAGGGAAACAATGCACCTGCTCCATGGCCAGGTTATGCCAGCAGGGAGCTGGTGTAAGCTGGCTCGTGTAGATGTGCCCTCAGTCTATACAGATTGAGTATCCCTTATTTGAAATGCTTGGGATCAGAAGTGTTCCATATTTCAGATTTCCCCCCAGATTTTGGAATACTGTTCTTGCATGTACATAATAAGATATCTTGGAGATAGGACCCAATTCTAAACACAAAATTCATTTATATACTGTACCTTATACCACATAGCTTGAAGGTAATTTCATAAACAATGTTTTTGATAACTTTGTGCATGAAACAAAGTCTGTGTACATTGAACCACCAGAAAGCAAAGGTGTCACTATCTCAGCCACCCATGTGGACAATTTGGGATTTTGGAGTATTTTGAATTTTGGAATTCTGGATAAGGGATACTCAACCTGTATCCATGTACATGTCCAAGAATGATATAATTATAGAAACCACTACAAAACAAAATAGCTGCAGTTTAGCTCTCATCCTGACTGTTTTAAACAGATTCTTCTAACAGTAGCCTACATAAATTACCTTGTCTTTAAAAGTGAATGTTATATTGGTGTTTGTGGTGTTTCCATAGGAACATATAAACATTGGTATTGAGGTGCAGATTTTCAGCTTAAGTGCACAAGGAAAAGGACCCCAAATACTGCCCTGTGACATGTTGTCATTCTGCCCACCCCAATGCCACCCCTACCAAGCTGGCTACTGCTGCTAAACAGGTATGTATTATTTCTTCTGCTTATTAGGCCTCACCTGCTGATGGTGTAACTGCCAGTAAGTACAGTATAACACAACCTAGTTGGTGTTTATTGCAAGGGGATATCTGTCCACTGTATAATAGACAAGTAACACCATATTCATTGCACAGAGCTCATATACAACTATTATTAAAGTGTCAACTTGTCAAAGAAATCAATGGCAATTTTATCAGTGCCTATATTTTAAGAGAAGCTATTTTTTTTTAACACTAAGAACAATTGTTCAACATAAACACTCATTGCACAGACTTAAAGAGCATTTAATCTGCACACTGAGCACTGGCATATGAGCTGCAATTCACTGTTCATCCAAGCATGACACTTGATAGCAGTCCTGAAAGGGTCGTCTTGAAACACATGCTAGCTTTTCTAAAATCAGATCATCACTGATAAGAATGGAAATCTTGTTACAATGCTGTGAACTGTGTTGCAAGATTACTACCTTGCTATGTCAGTCACTTGCACAGATTAAAGAGCTGTTAATGTTGCCAAACTTTGAAGCATTTTATTGCAAGACAGGATATCTGCAGCAAAAGGAAACAAACCTCAGTTTCTTAAACAGTTTGCGACTTAAGTAAGGGGCTATACACCTAGCATAGTTTTAGGCTTTCAACCTGGATACCACATATCATGGTATCATAGGACAAGCATGATGAGCTGATATAAAACAAAACTTATATGGATACACTTGTACCCAAAGACCTTTAATGAGGGCTATGTACAGATAAAAACATTGAAAATGATGAACATAATGTTCTAGAAAACACTATATTTTACGGATTTCAAGAAATCATTAGATATTTTAAACAGTGGCCATGATACATGGTGCGTCGTATTAGGCTTGCTGAAGTCCACTGACCTCAGTAGGCCTATGCATGACGAAAACTGTACTGGACTGTGGTCAGTGTGTGCAAAAAGGAAAATGCAAATCCTTTAAAGCAGTAGTGGGTATCTTCCAATGGGTGGTCTCTTGTTACTGACATCCATATGTGTACATTTGCCTTATATATGCATATGTCTTTTTCTGGACAGAGTGCAGGGAGGTATTCTCTAGTCCTTTGCATTTGATCCCTGTTACTGTTTACTGGTGGGTAGTGAGGGAGATCATTCAGATAATGCAGCTGCTCTGGGCTCTGAGGGGAAGGAAAAGGAGGAGTGCTCCCTTATTTCTCCCCCCTCCCGAGCTGAGTCCAGCTGCTTCATCATTTGAATTGCCTCTCCCCTTCCTCCCCTCCCCACCAGTAAGCAGCAGGAGTAGTCCCTTCTGGGGCTTGACAGCTGTTGGGGTGGGGACAGGACAGTGTGGCCCTGCTCAAAGTAGGATCTCAGCCAAAATGCATGTCAGAAAAAACTTTAAAGCAGTGTTGGACATCTTCTGGGGCTGGGCTAGGGCTGGCATTTAATCCCATCCCCCAACCACCAGGAGCTGCACTCCTGCTAAGTTTCCTGCCACTGCTGAAACCACTGCCATTGAAATCCAGCTCTCAGTGTACATAGGGCAGCTCTCTGTAGTGGAAGAGAGTGAAAGTGTGTCCCCCCACACAGCCCTGAAGACTGACATGTTAATGTTTGTTCCTCAGAAGGGAAAGTAAGGAGGAAAGGTGTCATTTTTTTTATGGCACCAGTAAATTTTGGGAGCATGCTTCTATTGACAGTGACATGTGGGGCAGTTGCAACTTAACAAACAGCTGGTGGGCCATAATTCAGCCTATGGATTGTATGTTGCAAACCTCTAGTTTAAAGCAAATGTAGACAAATTATGAAGGCTAATGCACATTCTGTTTCTCACTCTAATTGTCAACTAGTAACTTACTAAGCCTTAGGATTAAATATGTCTTGACTTTTTCCAATCATTACTCCCTTCAGCCTTTCCCTGCTGTCAGCTCCTCATGTAGTGTGCACGTTGAAGGTCCATTCATTTTCTCCAGCCATAGACAGCAGATAACAGGATGTCTGCATACCTGTTCTCTGATAATTGACTGTTGTTATTCAAGACATAGTTTAAGGAAGTGTCAGAGCATCTTTCTAAGATATTTCTACAACCAGTGTTGGCAAGAGTTAAGCTTCTATGTTGCTTTAAAAAACTGGCACTATTTTAAGGTTTAGGCTGGGTTTATCAGTCCTGCACAGAGTGAACCTGCTTAGCTGCTACTGAGTTCAAATGGACAAGTATCCTGTGTATAGTGTAGCAGCCTGACCTATATGATTGGTGAGTTGAAATAAAACTAAATTTTCATGGTGAAATAGCCCATTCAACTCAGAGAAGAACACGAAGCATAAACATCTGAATGTCATAGCCATCATATGACTCTCCTGCAATGTTATGGTGAGTGATGGTCAGAACTGGCCCAAGACATTTTTGCTGCTTGTGGCACAGAGCACAATGACTCCCCCCTCCCAATACTATTCTATGCACAAAGGTTAACTGGATTGACAGTTGAATCTTCAACACTGGGGCTTGGAAATGCCTTTCGCCATAGCTGAGGGCACCACCCTAGTTTAAGGGAGTCCATGTGGCGCATACAGCTGTCTTATACCAGTCCTTGCAGTCTAGAAATTCATATAACCTACATTGCATGCAGTAGTTGATCACACTATAGAACAAGAGTACTACTGCTCTATAGATAGATACAGTCGTTCCTAGACATGTACATGGCTAAAGAACTAATACAAAACAAACTTCATCTAACTGTATTGTAAAACTAAGAAATATAAATAGGTGTTTAGAATTAATTTGATATTTCATATGTCAGAAAGTGAAAATGATATTTCACTTCACTTCTGTCAAATGCACTACAGTTGTCCCTCCGTATCCACGGATCTAGTATCCACAGATTTAAGTATTCACGGTTTGAAAATATTCTTAAAAAAATAATAATCCAAAAAGCAAACCTTGATTTTGCCACCTTATATAAGGGACACCATTTTGCTATGCCATTGCATATAATGAGACTTGAATATTCATGGATTTTGGTAACCATGGGGGGCCTGGAACCAAACCCCAGTGAAATGAAGGGACAACTGTATATGCATCCTTGGTTTGTTCAACTTTCAGCTTTGGAATTCAAGTACAATTGAAAGATATGTGTACTTAATTTTAGAACAGTTGACTGCTCATTCGTCTCAGCCAAGGCAGATGAATAAATCCCCAAATAATGTTTAACCTGCTTTCAAATTATGAAGGCTCCAAATGGCATCCTTTTGATTTAAGAACTACCAAGACAATAACATTCTATCTTGAACTGGAACCATTCAGCACTGGTTTGAAAATGGTGCCATTGTTCACTTCCAACTTCGCATTTCATCTGAATGTTAGGCCACTTTCAGATATGTATTTACTGTTATCACCCACACTTTCTATTTCCTACCACATCTACAAGCAAATATCCAAATCTCTGTTAACATGCTTAAAGGAAACATGCAGCCATAGTAAACAGATATCACATGGCGTAACTATTCTGTATAACTTCAGTTTGCAGATCTGAATGCTCATCTACACAAAAGGCTCACCCAGGTTTTAAAGACAGTGTATTTAAGAAATGATCTGGCATAATACTTCATTATCAATTCAGATTGTAGATATGAATTCTTACAACATAAAATGCCCCCTGCACATAGGGGAAAAATGAACACAAAGCCAAAAGCTTAGGTTTTATTTCTTCTATCTCCCGGTCTAGCTTTGCACTGGGAGATTTATTTTGTATGGGGGATCAAACAGTCAAGCATCATGATTCCTCACCTATAGGTTACAGCGGTATAGTCTAGAAGGAAATGTATCATGGGATTCTGCTGATTATGAAACTTGGTTCTGGACTGTAGATTGGGGGGAGAATTCCCTTTAAGCATCCTTAGGAAAAAAGACTGGAAATGTGCCATTAGGATGTGCACAATCTGAATAAAGAAAAGTTGAAGACAGTTCTATGCTAAATCTATTTTTGCCTTTACAATGCCACTGAAACTTTTAGTAGTGGCTTACCATTCCAGTTTTTACTCTACAGAATGCCCAGCTAATTTCATAGAAACTCCATAACAGCTGCTGCATATTTTGCCTTCTGTAACCATCCCTGCAGCTCCTTGTTAATGCCGGTAGAGCCAGCATCCTTTGCTAAAGGCAGTATATCCATCCTTTAGTTGGCCATAAGCCCATCTTGTCAGACTCATTATGCCTCTTCTGTTGCTGACTGTATTGATTTAAATCTACTTATAAGTCTTTTAATAAAAGGTGCCAGGAAAGAAATGTAGACTTCCGAGAGGAAATCCTTTCTGCAAATCTTGCATTGTGCTGCTTTTATAAGTAACATATTCCCTTGTTACTGATAAATAAAGATGTAGCCATTGAGCCATTTTTGGCTCATCCCATCAAGGATGACTTGATAGATATGAATGACTGCAGATGATTGTTCAGTAACACTTGAAAATGGAATGGAAATTTTTATTTAATCGCTTTGATGGAAATTATTGTTTCTTCAACTAAAGAAGAAAAATGCTAGTTTGACAGCTTACAGTCATTTTCATGCTTCATTCAAAATGCAACTCTAAAATTACTCTTACATTTACCCCCTCCCAACAATTCCCATTTGATCAGTGAAAGGAATGTAGTAGGGAGGTTCTTAACATGATCTGTTGTGACCCCTTATTCAAAGAACTGTCTTGAACCGGCTGCCATCAATGGAATGAAATGGCACTAGAACATACCTCTTCACAATTCTGGGATAGTGATGGTATCCCATAAATGTTGCTAGGTCTATGCCTGGGGCATTGGATGATTCCAATAGCAATCATGCTCTCCCCCCCATAAGTAACAGCAACTATTCATAGCAGCTACTCACTATAGCAGGGTTTGACCTGAGAAACTCTAAAACTTTAACTTTATTAACACGGAGTGTTTTGAAACATTTCTTCTTTTTTTTTAAATAAAAGTTTTCCCTTGACCAGCAAGGGAAATTATCAGCCAGAAGGCCTCAGCAGCAGCTGGCGACGTTCTTAGCCAAGTTCTTCAGATATGGTCCATCCGCAATGACAGCCCATTTGGCTTCTTCCTTGGCATTTACTTAATCTTCAGAACAGATTTCCTGGCTCTAGGAAAACTTAATTTCTGACTCTTTTTGACCCAGATGCCGGCCAAAATGTTGCTCGCAATCTGTACAGAACAGTCTATTTTCTTTTCCCTAAGAGCTGTTTTTCTTGCTGTTAAATTTTTCTAAAACAGTCATATTAATATGCTCAAAAATCCACTGTTGAGTTTCAGATAAAGGATCACATCTGTTCATGAAAATCTTCTTCTCTGCTGGGTTGCAATCGATGCAGCTGCTGCTTACCGGATGGAACAAAGTTTTGTCCTGTGGGGATGAGAACAGAAAAGCATTAAGAGGCAAATGCCAGCTGATTAAAAATGACAGTGTTTTCCAGAACACAGATTAATACAACCCAAGTCAAGCTTCTTTAAGCTTCTATCCGGCACAGAAGAACTTAAAAGGATGCATGGGGGGAGGGGGGTTGCTCCCATTCTATTTCCAATGGTTGCCCGGAGTAAAAAAACCCTTATGTTTTAACATTGAAGAATACAGACAATGACTCAAAAGACAAGCAGTGAAAATCTCTCTCTCTCTCTCTGGCCAGGGTTACTATTTATAGTCTCAGCTCTCCTGTTTCTCACATCTTCAGCTTCAAGGAAAAACACCTCTGGTGTTTCCAGATGAAGCTTTTACTGTTTAACCACACTGCTTCAGAACTTTTTGGACTACAGCTCCCATAAACCCTCAATTGTGTTACATCACGTGGGGAGTAGCCAAATGTAGCCATGCTATAACATTTTTGAGAACTGCAGCCACAAACAGTAAATTTTTCAAGTTCTGAATTGCCTCCTTTACAGAATTTTACAGGGGGTCCAGATGTTGTTGTCCTTCTTGTACTTCCAGACTGATTCTTCTGTCTTTTGTCACAACAACAACAACAGCATTTCTTTGAGGAAGAAAAGTTGTTATAGCTGTATAGTACCTTTTGAATTCTTTTCCAGGAGCTCTCCATTTGGAAGCATCCTTGATCACTCTGGGCTGGGTACGTTATACTCCTTCTGCACTATGTTTGTGGCAAACAATTATCTACATCATTAAATAAAACCAGTACAGAAGGGAAGCATCACACATGCTTCACAATCAAAAGCCCCAGATCAAAACCCTGACATCTCTAGATAGGGTAAGGAAAGACTTCTTTGAGAACTGCTGCTAGTCAGTAAAGATCAGAGTGGGTAATTTGTGTTCCCACAGCTTTTGTTGGAATGTACCACCTAGCATCCCTTACCATTGTCTGTGCTGGCAAGGAGTGATGGGGGTTGCAGTCCAACAATATCTGAAGGACTACACATTCCCCATATTTGTTATATATGGTTGTGAACTTGATGGACCGGTGATCTGTTGTAGTATAGGGCTGCTTTTTAACAGGAGCTCCAAGTTTCCAAATGTGGTCTCAGTGATTGTCTACAAAACTGCAATAAAACTGATACTTGTGGAAAATTATGCAGATTGATTTTGAGCTTCAAACATAGCATGGCCCAGAAGAAGGAAACCAAAGAAACAAACAATGTACTACATGGTAATGTGGAATGGCTCGCAGAGAATATCTGTCTTCACTTTGCAATAGAACTACCACAAATTCAGCCCCTTCCCATGTTAATATCTCATTTGCCATTCGCATGCCTTCAAGGCCAAGTATGAAGTGCTTCAGAAAACCAAGAAAGTATAACCACTTTCTGTTGCCCTGAAGTTTTCCAGCATAGTAAGGCAACTTTCTTCTGGAAAGCAAATGATAATGCTAATTTGGCCCAGAGTCTGAAACAATCACCTTTTGACTACAACTTCCAGAATCTCTAGCTATCATGCATATTCCTAGTGCTGACTGGGGGATTCTGGGAGCTGTAGTCCAAAAAAGTAACTCCTCCAACTTTGATTCCATACATTCTCCTGTGACATTATGGAAAGAGCATCATCATCACAACCACCACCACCACCATCATCATTGAAACAATTGTGCAAAGTCTCATATGCTTTTGCATGCTATGTTGTCTGCATATTGGGCGGCACCCTGCTTCATGACCTTCAAAGGAGATATAGTATAGTAACAGGATCCAAATCAACAATGCTGAGCTCAAGCAGCAGTTGAAACAGAAGGCATGCAGGATGGTGATGGAGGAACACTTGATTCCTAATTTACACAGACATCTTTCAGATTCTTGATTGAACAATCCATATAAAATGCATTTTCTAAATTTTCCCATTCATCACTCCTATATACCCAATCCCACACAGCTACTGTACATACCTGTGTGGAAATATTTTAGGAACTAAGGGGGATTGAAACACACATGCACAGCACTTGATCATTCACAATGGAATATGTTAATGGACTCCACTGAGAAGGATTGGGTTTGAGGAGATCTTTGTGGAAGCTGATGTATGAGAGCTCAGTCAACCAAGCAAGTCACCATCTCATGCTGCAGTAATGAAATGATGTACAGTATTGATGTCAATCAGGTTATCCTGTAACAAATTACTGAAGTACAGTTTCTTCCATTTGGCTTTCACTGGGCACTTAGAAGCCTCCTGTTCACTGCCAAGGAAATCAGGTTGAATCAAACAGTTGCGTACTTTGTGCAGCTAACAATACATGCCCTTCTTACTAATAGGACTGTTATACCATGCACATGGTGAGAGAAGCCAACAAACATTAGGTTTACAGAGTATATATCATTTATTTTATATCTGGGATATCCTGGAATGAACTAGGATCATGGTGGGACATGTTTGGCCTGACATAAAATGCATCTTCCAGTATTCCTCCCTATTGGCTATACTAGCTAAGGCTACTGGGTATTTTAGTTCAAGAACATGTGCAAGTCTGCACAATTCCTACCCCTGAGCTAAGATGACAGAAAGTAAAAAAACAAGAAGGATGGGGGGAAAGTCTCCTGGGTGAAGGAATTATGAACCACCACTCTCTCTCTCTGGCTTTTTTTCGCAAACAAAGATTCAGGAAGGACTCATCCCATGCTTTCTGTAAGCACGCTGATGACTGAAAAGGCCAATCTGAGATAAACATGTCCGGTTGCAGAAAGCACAGCAGAAGGTCTCCTTGGGTGATGTTTCTGGGTTGTGATTCTTTCTGCGTTGTCATTTCTCTTCAAGACTTGTTCAGCATGAGCTCTCAAATAAGGCTGCAGCATTGTGGATAGTGCGTCTCTAAACCTCCTGATGTGAGGCCATGGCGGACATGGTTGGTGATCAATTTGGCCGAGCCTGAGATGTTGTTTCAGGGAGACATGACAAAAGGTACAGATCATCTGTAGGTAATCCTACCCCTTCTATAGATTTTCCTTGGATTTTTTTCCGGGCTATGAGGCCGTGTTCTGGAATAGTGTTCTGGAATCTTACCCCTTCTGTTTATTGAGAATTCCCTGTTCAGTGCCAAATCTTTCCTCATGAATGGTGTTCACCTACAGTGCAGACTGATGGGATGAGATACACAACAGTTTGTTGCTGTGTGCCTTCAAGTTATTTTGCACTTATGGTGCCCCTATGGCAAACTTATTTTAGGATCTTCTTGGCATGATATGTCCAGGGGGAGGGTGCCACTGTCAACCTCTGAGACTGAGAGAATGTGACTTTTCCAAGGTTACCCAGTGGGTTTCCATGGCCAAGTCGTGACTTGAACCCTGGTCTCCTAGGGTCCTAGTTCAACACTCAAACACTTGTTCAAGGAAATTACAAAGGAAGACTAGAAAGAGAAATTGCTGAATTGAATTATATTCACAGTTCCAATCCATTCACAGAGGTATGAATAAAGACAATGGATTCATGGAACACTACATATATTGTAGATTATCAGATACACTAAATATGGTGTTATCATGACACCAGGAGATCGGTAAAGGGCTTCTTTTTCAGACAACATCATTCCCATCTTGTCATGCACACGTGCTGCTGCTGTTTCACTGGCACTGCTTTTTATTGATGGGCTAAGCCATCAATAGATCCCCTGTTCCATTCCTGTAACAGAATGTCCTGTGTCTGAAAAGGTGCCCTGTTATGCTGGTATAATGTCATCGTCAATGGGAGGTCCATGCCAGAGCATTTCCGGATGAGATCGGGACATCAAGGTAAGTGACACACTTTTTTGTACCCTCCCTGGGTTAGTTGTTATGTTTTAAGTATGTTTAGGTGCTTGGTGTAACTTTTTGTTTTTTATTTTACTTTTTTATGTTTGAATTTCCCGCACTTTCATCTTTTATCAAGAATGGCAGGGATCTGAAACCAGGAAGTAAAAGGAGCTCCATTCGAGCTCCATTCACTCCTGGGCTGCCCTGCCGAGGGAATAACACATGATTAAGGTAGCCCTGAAAACTTTTTTTCCCCATTACAGGGATGGGATTGGTGTGGGAGAGGAGATTGCAAGATGGAAACACTTTTTTTGTTCCCATCTGATAATCTCCATTAACACAAAAGTCCTTACTACTGCACAAAAGGAGTTTTCTCAGAGAGTTTTGAACCCTGGGAAACTGACTTTAGATAAGCAGATTTATTGTTCAACAGTAACTGACCACTGTAAACATCAGAAAGACCTGAAAGACTTGGCCCTTTGGAAATTTAAATAAGGGTCATGATTTGCACCCTTCTGGATCCTATTACATTCTACCCCACTCCCCTAACTATATAAATATGCTTTATGCCTGAGGCCTTAATTCTACTTGGTACGGCATCTGAAGAAGTGGGTTTATACCCACGGAATAAAAACTAGTTAGTCTTAAAGGTTCTGCAACATTTATTTCCCCTATTCCCCCTTCCTTCTTCCTTTTTATACTGTGACTTGTAACATAGCTACAGTAATAAAAAGCAATGTGCCACAGTTATAAAAAGCAAGAAGACACGGTAAGTTATTTCCTGGAAGTTTTTGTTATTTCTGGGAAGGGCATGAAGATGTTTCCCCACTGTCTTTTTGTAGAGAAGGCATATGATTTCAGAAGGACACCCTTTCCCATAAGATAATGGACTTACAGGCAGGCCTGGGCAGTTCAGGTCATTGGTAATGAGACAAGGTTCCTTTGACTTCTTCTAGGTCATTGTTTAACTATAGCCAAGGTCAGTAGTCAATGAAAGCCATTTTCACCCGGTGGCTGCAGTCATTTCTGTGAAATGAGTGGTAGTCTCAGTGCAGTCCCAATAAGACTAAATGTCCACATGATAAAACACACTATTAGACACTGATATTCACAGTGAGAGTCTTAGTAACGAAGATGAAGATGTGATTCACCAGGCACTGCTCCATGCTCTCTCTCATCATTCCAAGAAAGCTTGATATGCTAGATGAAGATATGAGGATGCGGTGCTTGATGGGATTACAAATGGACAAGCTACTGTGTGCTTAGATTGTTTTAGTTCCAAACCAAGGTTTGGCAACTGTAGTCAGCCTGGGAGCTAATTTCCTGCCCCTGTGATGCTCTGGTGCTGCATGTGTGTGTTCAAGTTGCCAGTTGACTTATGGCAACCCCATGAATTTCATAGGGTTTTCTTAGGGAAGAAATACTTGTTTTGCCAGTTCCTTCCTCTGAAATATAGCTGACAGCACCTGGTATTCATTGGCAGTTCCCCATTCAAGTACTAACCAGGGCTGACCCTGCTTAGCTTCCAAGATCAGACAGGATCTGATGCCTTTAGGATATTTAGGATGCTGTATGTACTGCCCCCTCCCCCCCCCCCAAAAAAAAACCATGAAAAGGAAAACAAAAAGCAGAAGTTGCTGGAAATCTGGCTTTGAATAAATGGCATTTTTTTTCATAGAATCATAGAATTGGAAGGGACTGTAAGGGCCATCTAGACCAACCCCCTACCATGCAGGAATACACAACAAAAGCACTCCCAAAACATGGTCATCCAACCTTTGTTTAAAGACCTCCAAAGAAGGAGAGTCCACCACCATTCAAATGTCTATTCCACTGTCAAATAGTTCTTACAGTCAAGAACTTCTTCCTAATGTTTATGTGGAATCTCTTTTCTTGCAATTTGGTGGGATTACAAATTTGATGGTATACACGGACTAGTCTCCAGAGCAGCAGAAAACAAGCTGGCTCTATCTTCTACATGACATCCTTTTACCATCTTAGTCACTCTCCTCTGGATACATTCCAGCTTGATGTTAAACAATGGGTGCTTTGCAAAGGGGTGTCTTGTAACCTATTCAGAAGGTGAATTGCCACTCCTGGTAGCTTCTAGGAGAGACAATTCAGCCCCTTTCTTGCTAGGGAAAGGCTAACTTGGGGAGTCTGAAGGGGCTAGGACTGCAGAAATAGCATGTGAGGTCCCATGAGTCCCAGGACAGCCCTTCACCCACACCTCTTCTAGGGATAGCAAAAGGTAGTTACCAAACTTTGTTGAGTGAAATTTTGAACTCATCTCTCTCACAACTCTCTATGTTCAAAGCATTACACCATACAGAAATTCTATTGTGTAGAAAAAGAAATTGTCTGGAAATAAGTAAATTGTCAGAAATCACTCTGTTACATTTTGCTGATGGGAAACTGTGTGAACCTCCAGTTTCATGAGTTACAACTTATATCCCAAAGTTGCATGCTCAGTGATTGTTCTTGGATCAGTTCCAGGGCCTGGAAGTCACACATTGGCAGCGATATGACATTGTGGTTGTATAGCATAAATCTTCACATGTGGAGTTATGCACTGATTATGTTACACAGTCCTCACGTTGAACAGCAACACTACATAGCCACATACACAGCTGAATGAGCAACTGAACACAGGACCAAACATACAACTGGGTGCGTAACTGAAATCACCCCTAACATCCATCTGCAGGCACAATGGTACTGCATACACAACTCTGCTTCTGCAACCTTGAAATGAAAGTGGCCATTCTGCATCATATAACAATGACCAGCCACTCCATACAAGAACTTAGGGGTCCAGATGGTGAAATAAATCCTCATGGAATCTGCGGGGAATCCCATGTGTCCAAATGGGATCCCACAGTATTCCATCATTTTCAGAGGGAGGGGGAGCAAACTTTGGGGAATGTCTGTAGGAAAAGCCTCCAGGACTTTTCCTGAGTTTTTTCACAACTGCGGGGTAAATGTGCACTCCCACATGTTAGGACAACCAAATCACATCACAGTACATTGCTGAAGAGTATAGCTGATTGGTCAGACATGTGCAGGGAGCGGAGCTTGTTAAGAAGGAAGATCCCAGAACCGCCATGTTGGATTGTCACTGTACCGATTGTACAATGAGGAGATGAAACAGCCTTTCTTTACTTCTTTTTTCATATTTAAGCATAAGATTGCTCTTCAACACCTTGAATTTAGTGGTTTTTTTTTTAAATATTGTCTGGTGGGGACAATTTGGGGAGTACAGAACCACAAGTAATTAACTCGCACCTGCCATCTTGATTCGCTGGCATGCCTCTATGTGAACAGCAAACACGGATGGCTTTGCACACCAATGACCTTGAAAAAAAATTGTTGAGAGAGATAAAAGCTGCTGTGAAGTGGTGTACATGCGCACCAATCCACGTTTTATTCCCTCGTCTAGACCAGCCCTCAGACATGTGGAAGATACCAATGGGAATTCCAGCCATTACAAGGAATGACATTACCTATAAGGCATTGCTGGGGACGGTGGAGTAACAAGGTTATAATGACATCAATTTTTAACAAGACCAAGACCACCAACAAAACAACGGATGTCATTAATTTTAAAAAAAAGAAGTATGAGTACAAAAAAGTATAGGAACAATGACTCCTTACTCTTAAAATGTTGCTTCTGCAAGATCATGGGGTGGTATTGGTATTATTTTTGCCAAATCTAAAAAGTAACTGGGTTTAGTAACTAACATGTTATTCCTTAAGTAAGAAGAAATGTTAGACTATATTTAAAAAGGCCTAAATAACCTAAAGTCACCAGATCTTATTTGATATTGGAATACTAAGAAAGGTCAGCTCTGATTAATACTTGGACGGAAGACCACCAACCAATACCAGGTGCTGCAGGCTATATTTCAGAGGACTGAACTGGCAAAACCACTTCTGAGTATTCCTTGCCTAAGAAAACCCTATGAAATTCATTGGAGTCACCATGACTCGACAGGTTGCCTGAAAGCGTGCACACACACGTATTTAAAAAGAATGAGCAATGATGAACTGATTACTTTTTCAAAGTAATGTTCCAAGATCTGATTGTGTCTTCACACAATCCTCCTAATAGGAATTTGGCTTGGTAAGCTTTGAGGACATTGGGAATAGTGAGGGGACTGAATCTAGATTTGCCTACAAACTTCCACTGGGTTTTCAGAACTGTTAATGCTAAGAACACTGTCTGTTTTTGTTTAGTACATGCATAGACTTATTCATGTACAACAGCATGAATACTCTGCAGTCCTGTCCACAGTCCTGCTGTGAACTAAATCAAGGGAATTACATAAATTATTTAAAATACGGACATCAGAGCCAGTACACATTCTTTTAGAGGGATCAGGTGGAATTAAAATTTTATTGGAACTTTAATTATATTGTTAGGACTTTTTCAGACGAAGAAAAATAACGCAAGCAGCCTCTCCAGCTTGCGAGGCTGCTGCGCTGCAAAGCGCCCCTTTCGTATGACGCTCACCCCTGCCGGTACTGTTGCGGTACCGCAGGGAGAGCTGAGCATCATATTTCGTTGATTTTTTACTCATGGAAGTTGATCGTGAGTAAAAATCAACGAAATATGACGCTCAGCTCTCCCTGCGGTACCGCAACAGTACCGGCAGGGGCGAGCGTCATACGAAAGGGGCACTTTGCAGCGCAGCAGCCTCGCAAGCTGGAGAGGTTGCTTGCGTTATTTTTCTTCATCCGAAAAAGTCCTTAGTGAATACATCTATATCTAATTACTGTGCATATTAATGATTTGGATCTTATTTAGAATGTGGGCCTGTTAGAATATACTTCTTTCCAGCACTGTCCCACAATTATTTTGCTGCTTGTGTCAAATGACAAGATGTTGCCTCATTGATCCCATGTATGGAAGCGTGCTGGAGTGGCAGCTGAAAGTTACTGCAATGAGATGATAAAATCATAGAATCATAGAATTGCAGAGTTGGAAGAGACCACAAGGGCCATCCAGTCCAACTCCCTGCCATGCAGGAAATCACGATCAAAGCATCCCCGACAGATGGCCATCCAGCCTCTGTTTAAAGACCTCCAAGGAAGGAGACCCCACCACGCCTGCGGTGTGGTGTCCTTCACCACACCGCAGGCAACAGTCCAACATGGAGATAGAGAAGGATTGTTAGAAACAAAATGGAACATCCAAAGAGTTCAGTAGGAAATTTTGGAAGCTGCTACTGTTATCTGCCACCATCTACTGCCTGAGGCCTCACTTCCTCCCAAGAGCTAAAGGTAGCAAAGTATCTTGTTCTGATGGTACATTTTAGTTTCTTACAGAGATTGTAGGACTGTTAAACATTTAGCAGAAGAGATCAGTAGACTATTACAAATTTATTCAAATATGATTTGAATACTGAAATATTCAAATGATTCATACATTTGGTAGGAATGTCTCCAAGGCTGAGAAATGTAGGCAATAACAGCTTGTCACCTGAGAGGGAAGTTTATTTATTATATAAAATATATACATGTTCAGTCACTGGCACTGTAAGTAGAAATCAATGACCCTCCAAATAACTTAATTTCAACAGGACTTAAAGCATGATTAATTTTCTATGTCCCAGGTATGAAAAGTTTGACATAACTCACATAATGCCAGAGCTTTTTTCGATGTGGTATATTCACAGGCCTAGTGCTGGAAAAAGAGAGCTTGAATATTTAATCATTATCACTGTACTGCACTGGCTGAGGTAAGTGGCCAAAAGAGAAACCAAAGATGTTATCAACCTAAAATGAACATAAAGCTAGTACCGTATATTCCGGCGTATAAGATGGTTGGGCGCATAAGACGACCCCCCCCAATTTTTAAGTTAAAATACAGAGTTTGCCCCCCCTCCCAGCCAGCCACCTGGCTGGAATGCCTGTCCCCCACCAGCCAGCCAGCTCAGTGGCTATAGATGATGGAATAGTCTGTGAAATTAAAGGACTGAGAACAGCTAAAAAAGCATGGGATACTTTGAAAAATCTCTGTGGTGTTCAATCTTTGGAAAGTAAGGTTGCATTAATACTGTAAGTTGGTTAATATGAAGCTATCAAATCCCAAATTTTTGAATGAGCACATTAATGAATGAGCACATTAATGATTTTAGAGCCACAGTGGTAGACAAGAGAATTTCACCATAGACAAAACTTGATGCAGAGTGATAAGTCTGAATCCAGAAATTCTAATTTTAGGCTAACTTGTCCTGAAAAGAAACATTATTTTGACTCTCCTGAGCTAAATGGAGGGCCATTTAACTCTTCAAAGGCAAAGCTGTCATTCTCACAGCAGGAGGAAGGATCTGCTGGGAAAACTGCCCAGGCCATTTTACACTTCAGTCATTCTCACAGCAGGGGAGTATGATTACTGGGGTATAAGACACCCCCCCCACTTTTGAGGAGATTTTCAAGTGTTAAAAAGTAGTCTTGTATGCAGCAATATACGGTATTTGGCTCAGATTTGCAGAATGCTATAAAAAGTGTTTTTGAAAATGGTAATGGTATTTTTTTCTTCAGCAAGAATCAAGGATGGAGTCAAAGGCTTTCATGGCCGGCATCCATAGGTTTTCCATGGTTTTTTTCTGGGCTGTGAGGCCATGTTCTGGAAGAGTTTATTCCTGACATTTTGCCTGCATCTGTGGCTGGCATCTTCAGAGAACGGTTGGGTAGGGATGTGTGGGGTTTATATACTGTGAGTCTCTGGACTTTTTCGGACGGGGTTTTGTAATGGAAGCAGCCTTGTCCCCGTTGCGAGGCTGCTGCATGGCAGGGGGTCCGTTTTGGATAACGCTCTCCCCTGCCAATACTGTTGTGGAAGTGCTGGGAGGCTGCAGCACCATATTTGGTGATTTTCTAATCACGAAAGTTGATCGTGATTAGGAAATCACCAAATATGGTGCTGCAGCCTCCTAGCACTTCCGCAACAGTATTGGCAGGGGAGAGCATGGACCCTCTGCCACGCAGCAGCCTCTCAACGGGGACGAGGCTGCTTCCGTTACAAAACCCTGTCCGAAAAAGTCCTCTGTTGGAGAGGCTATGTAAATTTGTGTATTTGAATGGCTAGTTCCTGGGGGGAGATATGCAAGGAGGATTAGTGTTTGTTTGGCTAATGGTCCATTGTCTGCTGGAAATCCCCATGTCCCTGGGTGAAGTTCATTTGCACGTGTTGAGTTTTGATTCCTCCTTTCATATCTCCCCCCAGGAACTAGCCATTCAAATACACAAATTTACATATCCTCTCCAACAGGGATTCACAGTATATAAACCCCCAATACCCCTACCCAACCATTCTCTGAAGATGCCAGCCACAGATGCAGATGAAACATCAGGAATAAACTCTTCCAGAATACGGCCTCACAGCCTCGAAAAAAACCACGGAAAACCTAATTAAGGATGGCTTACAAACGTGAATCATTACAAGCTAATCCCTTGGGTTTATTGTAGAAATAGTATGAACCCAGAACACTTGTCCAGTACAGGAGCCTTGTATGCATGTTAACTGCTGGCAACTTGCTCGTTATCCAAACAGAGCTTGGAAATTTTACTTTTTTTGGCTAACATCTCCTAGAATTCCCCAGACAACATGGACCAAGGCCACAGTGGCTGGTGAATGATGGGTGTTGTGGTTCCCCCCAAATAATGTCTGGAATTCACTAAGGCAATTGTGAATGTACAACCTAGAGCTTATATTCATGATCCCTATATATCCACTGCTTTTGGGATAACCCTGCTGTGCTTTGCCTCTGTCCTAGAATCATAGAATCTTAGAGATGGAAAGGGCTGCAAGGGGCACCTGACTCAGTCCCCTGCCTTGCAGGAATATACAACTAAAACACTCCTAAAAGATGCCCAGCCAACTTCTGTTTATCCTTGTGTTTTCTTCGCTACTGAAAAACACTGTGATTCCAATATCTGCTTTACTTCACTCTAGCTTCAGCTCTTTGGACAATCTACGCTGCATGATGTCTGATCCTGTCTGTAGCATACTATGCTCCTATTTTTGTCCTACTAGTTCTTGCTGTATGCTTTACTCTCTTTGGAATTGGCTCACTCTTACATCTACCTGGTGATCTGACAGAGGGGTCAGCATCTGACAGCTTGGAGAAAAGGAAAAACTGACAGCTCTGCTTTTCATGCTCTGAAACCTTCATAGGATTTGCTGGGCATGAGGAAAATAAAGGAACCCTTTGGTGTTTCATAAAACAGGTCTGTCTTTTCCAACAGAGAGAGAGAGAGACAGAGACAGAGAGAAAGAGGAAGCTCTTTTTAAAAATTCATCCAGAGACTGGGAAAGTTCCTTTTCTGAACTACAATTCCCAGACTCCTGAGCTTGTACAGCCACACATCATGCTGAGGCAGGGATTCTCTGAGTTGTAATAAAACAAAAACAAACAAGCAAAACCCCTCAACTTTCCCAAGCTCTGAGTTTAACTGACCGCAGAAGCAAAAGTCTGGGGGCAGCATTCCATGCCTCCTCTCTTCTTGGGGTACACTGCAATGTGCCCAGTGTTGCATAGTAATGATACCCATCCAGCATTCTGTTGTTCCATCAGTGTGCAGCCACTGCCAGCAGGAACAGGCAAGTGATGTGTGTGGATTTTGGGGAGCAGTGATCGACTGGATATATAGGCTGCAGGAGATCTTCATATATTAGGACTAGGGTTGCTGGATCTCAAGGTCTGGCCCTAAGCCTCCACTTTTTGTGGGTTGGCTCCAGGTGGGAGACAAGGGCATAGATTCACAGTTTTGGTGGATTCAGCTCCTGGCAAGTCAAAAGGGCTCTGTGCAAATCTCTAGGAGAGCAGCACCTTGCTACAATTTGCAAGGCTTAATTTATTTGTTGCTGCAACAGGCAAAGTCCCTCCAGAAGGTATATGTATTTAGTGTCTTTCTTCCCTCTAAGTTGATGTTATGCCAGGATTCACCCTCTGCTCTGCTTTGCATCAATTTGCTGTCTAGAAGCAAGTAGACTAGATTAAAAGTTCCTTACCCTGTCTCCCTAACTGAGAAGTAATAATCCCTTCCTTCCACCTTGATCTGGGAACAGAAAACTAATATTTCTGTCTTGATTTCCAGCCAGGAAAATATGTTCTCCCTTCATGTGTGTGTTTGAATGACAAGTGGGGAGCACCTGTGGTTGGTACTTAATGCATAATGTTTAATGGCATCATCAAGGGCCAGCCCTAAGGGCCTTATCACACTGCACTGTTACAGCACTCTTATTCCACTTTAACTGCTGTGGCTGCCTCCTGTGAAATCCTGGGATTTGAAGTTTAGGGAGGAGCATTTAGAATTCTCAGCCAGAGAGCTCTTAGGCTTCACTAAACTACAAACCCCAGAATTCCACAGGAGCCAGTCATAGCAGTCAAAGTAGAATAATAGTCCTATAACAGTATAGTGTGATAAGGCTCTGTAAGGCTTACCACACATCAAAATAAAGTGGCAGTGCAGCAGGAAAGTTCTGTCTTCCATGCTGCCTTACTGCACAACGGCTTTGTTCTTCCATTCTGGTCCCATGGGAGACTGAGGTAAAATTGCGTCTTTTTGCTAATTGGAAAAACCTATTAGCAAAAAAGACCTTGATCTCCCATGGGACTGGAATGAAAGAATACAGGAAGAGCAAAATCATGCGGCAAGGTAGCACAGAAGACAGAACCTTCCAGCTGCCATGCCACTTTATTTTGGTGTGCGGTACGCCTCTACGGAGATTTCAAGCATCCCCATCTTGCAATCTTCTCTCCTGTCCCCATCCCAGCACAGCAACAAAAAGTTTTACATGTACCTTAATCACACTTGTTTCCCTCCCATCGGCAGCCCAGGAGTGAATGGAGCTTGAACAGAGCCACATTCACTTCCTGGTTTGAAATCCTGGGTCGTTCTCTCGTGAGAGAAATTCAAAAATAAAAAGCAAACTAAACATCAAAAAGTGACAGCAAACACAAAAACACACTTAAAAAAACCCCAAGTAACCTGGGAAGGGTATAAAAAAGTGTGTCACTTACCTCATTGTCCCGATCACACCCAGAAGTGTTCTGGCACAGACCTCCCATTGACGCTGGCATCGTGCCAGCATAACAGGGCACCTTTTCACTCATTTGTCATTCTGTCATCGAAACAGAATGGGGGATCTATTCATGGGGGATCTAAAAAAGCCAGTGCGATTCTAGGCTGCATTAATAGAAGTATAGTGTCTAGATCAAGGGAAGTAATAGTGCCACTCTATTCTGCTTTGGTCAGACCTCACCTCGGATACTGTGTCCAGTTCTGGGCACTGCAATTCAGGAAGGATATTGAGAAGCTGGAACATGTCCAGAGGAGGGCGATCAAGATGGTGGGAGGTCTGGAAGCCATGCCCTATGAGGAGTGGCTTAGGGAGCTGGGTATGTTTAGTCTGGAGAAGAGAAGGTTAAGAGGGGACATGATAGCCATGTTTAAATATTTCAAGGGATGTCATACTGAGGATGGCACAAGCTTGTTTTCTGCTGCTCCAGAGACTAGGACACGGAGCAATGGACTCAAACTACAGGAAAAGAGATTCCACCTAAACATTATGAAGAACTTCCTGACAGTAAGAGCTGTTCAGAAGTGGAATACAGTGCCTCGTAGTGTGGTGGAGTCTCCTTGTTTGGAGGTTTTTAAACAGAGACTGGATGTCCATCTATTGGGAATGATTTGATTGTGTATTCCTGCATGGCAGGGGGTTGGACTGGATGGCCCTTGTGGTCTCTTCCAATTCTATGATTCTATGGCTTAGCCCACCAATAGAAAGGAGCACCCATGGAACGGAAGCAGCACGGGAGCATAACAAGATGGGGAAGACATCATCTGAAAGGTAAGCCCTTTAGCGATCTCCTGGTGTTCGTGTAACACCATATTTACAGTGTCTGATAATCTCCTATGTCTCAGGTTTTGGTCCAGAAACCTCAGGGCCTGGGACGATCCCAAACTGGCAAGCGTAATTCAGACCGACTGGGCATGTTGCAGTATATCCAGCACAAAAAAGAAGAAGGCTTGATTGATGGGAGATGAGTTTTTTTTTTTAAATAATCAGTTCCTGGAAACATTACTTTTTTGGACTATAGCTGCACATGTATTTATGTATACTTGGGAAATTGTTGAAGCAGAGGTCCTGACTGGATGAAAGAAGCTCATGCTCTGAGCTCTTAAGAGGAAGGACAGGATCAAAATGAAATGGATAAATGTTTCAGTCAATAAGATCCATATATGTGAATCAGCAGTTTACAATCATATTGCTTATCTGAGCAATGTAAAACATTTTACAATGGCCTACTGCTAAGGATAGCCAATCTGTCTTCCAAGGTTAGTTAGTCACACATTAATCAAGAAGGACAGTATCCTGCAGTATCTGGTCCTTCTATGTACACACAGCTAAAGTGTGTGTGTGTGATTTTTGGTGAACCACATTCTACCAAACTTCCTCAACTCATATTTTAGTTTATCTGCACACCTACTGCTTGGCCTCGAGAGACCATCACTTTGCCTCTTGAGTCTTCCATGAGGGTAATGATTCCCTACCTTATATTGCTGTTGTACATATTACTAAGAATTCCATGGCTACTAAGAATATTTTACATAAGCATATGGGGATGGGGAAGGAGGGTTGCACCCAAATTTAAACATATGCAAGTGGGCTGACCTTGTCCCTATGCTCCCACACAATTCTTCACAGAATTGTGAAAATGCTACACAGAAGGCTGGGTGACTCTGATGAATGGAGTAAGCTGCAGTCCAGGAGAAAGGGGAGATCCCCCCCCCCAAAAAAAACCCAGGTGGAGGCACCTAGAATAGCAATAGCAATAGCGCCTGCATTTCTATACCACTTTATAGTGCTGAGCACTCTCTAAGCAGTTTTACAATGCGTGTTAGTTAATTGCCCCCAACAAGCTGGGTACTCATTTTACTGACCTCAGAAGGATGGAAGGCTGAGTCAACCTGGAGCCCTGCAGGACTGAACTCACAAAATTGTGGCTGCAGTACCAACATTTAACCACTGCACCACCAGGGCTCCTAGAACAGACCTCTGCTCATGGATGTTACCTCCATCTGCTTCGATGGGGAAGGAGGGATTCACCTCTTGCCCACACAACGAGCCTACCTCGTTCAGTAGGGTCCCTCAATGTTCTGTGCAGGGTTTTGAAGTTTAGGGAGAGGTATTTAGAATTCTCAGCCAGAGAGCTCCAGTGTATCATCAAACTATAGACCTGAGGATTCCATCGGACAGAACCACGGCAGTTCAAGTGGAATCATAGTGCTATATTTTGTAGTGTGACAGGGCCCTAAATCTGCACCAAAACCTACATATTTGACACACCCACAGCAACAAAAGCCATGGAAATGTTTTACAAATATATGTGTGATGAACAGACACCTGAGACCAAAAGTAAAGAAACTGATTAAGACATTCTGTTTTTACAATGGATATGGATCCCTGCTTGAACAATTTACAGCCAGCTGTAAATGTTTGCCTAACCGTATGACCACCGAGGATTGATTGTTATCAGATTAGATTATATTTTCGAGTTTGGAGGCAATGGAGTTTTTAATCATAAAGCCTACTCCTGAAAGATGTTTTTCAGTTTTGGGTTTGCCAGACCAGTAAAGTGTGTAGCCGGCACCATGTTCTTTAAGGCTGCCTTTCTCATGGAAGCGAACTTCACTAAGAGCAGCGCTGTTAATATTAAGCCGTGATAGTTCATGGGCTATTAGGGCAGAACGACGCTCAGGCCGTCCACTGTCTTCAGAGTCTTGCATGTTTCTGATGTTCCAGCATGCAAGTGTCAGTTTATTTACACCTTTGGAGGCCGGTGTGTGCCTTTGTTTCTTTGCCTTGGTTTGACCACATCAGAAGATTCCCGTTGGCCACGAGGCATGGAGATGCACTATCCACAATGCTGCAGCCTTATTTGAGAACTCACGACGAACAAGTCTTGAAGAGAAACGACAACACAGAAAGAATCACAACCCAAAAACATCACCCAAGGAGACCTTCTGCTGTGCTTTTTGCAACTGGACTTGTTTATCTCAGATTGGCCTTTTTAGTCATCAGCGCGCTTGCAGAAAACGCGGGATGAGTCCTTCCTGAATCTTCGTTTGCGAAGAAAAGCCAGAGAGATAGATAGATTATATAGTTCCACTTGTGCCAGCACTTCCTTTATTAAAACAATTTTTGAAGAATTTCTCACTCAGAAATATAGATTTCTTTTTTGTCTTGCAATAAGAAACTTCATGTACTGTCTCAGCCACACGAACAATAAAAATATATCAGCACACAAAGGAGATTTTCAGACACGATTTTCGGGTCTATATATTCCAAAACAGCTCTGTTGCTGTCGCGCGGCAGGGGAGCAGTTTTGGACGACGGCATTCCTCTGCCGAACCCCTCCGTGTCACTTCCGTGACAGAATGGAGGAAGCCGCGTCATATTTCACTCATGATTGTTGCCCGTGAGTGAAATATGACACGGCTTCCTCCATTCTGTCATGGAAGTGACACGGAGGGGTTTGGCAGAGGAACGCCGTCGTCCAAAACTGCTCCCCTGCCGCACGGCAGCAACGGAGCTGTTTTGGAATATATAGACCCGAAAATCGCGTCTGAAAATCTCCAAAGAGTGCTTTAACGGTTGGCTACCAGCATATCCTGCTGCATGGTTGTTATTTCACTTTGATCTTCCAGTGTGAATTCTAAATTAAAAATGTGATGAGCCAAAAAATCAGAGGACAACAATAGAACTGCGTTTTACCTCCCCCCATCTCACACATATCTCATACATTAGGCACTAATGAAGTGTTTCAACTCATCAAGCTTCTTTCCAGCAGCTTGGATAAGCAAAGAAATACATTGACTTTGGTTTTGGAGCAAAACCCTGTGATTGGAACAGTACAAAGTCGATACCTTATTTGGTGTCACTGGAGCTCTCTCCACTGACTACAAAGTAACTGTGCCAGTGTGCATACATTGAGGATATAGGACATCTTTTCTAGCTGCCTTATCAACCTGGCAGCACAGCTTGGATGGGTTCACCTAGGAAGTCTGATCTGTCTTGGACTGCAGTGTTAATAGAAAATAAAACTGATGAACCAAACACGCCACATAGATGGCAACAGGGTCTCCTCTATGCTATTCACAAAAGATTTTAAAGGATACACACTGCCAGATAAAAACCTCAAGATTTTCCCGTCCACAGTTTCAGATTATAGAAATATGGACAGATTTCCCACCTGCTATTTCACTCCTCTCTGAGGCATTTCTCATTCTATGCTGATTCTAAACCTTTCTCTATGCTCCCCTGGTGGCCAGACTCCTTTTATCCTGCCAAATTGCTTATTCTGCTTCTTCCAACCGACAGAATAGCAGTTCTCTATTATCGTTTTAACTGCTATGGCTTCCCCCAAGAAATCTTGTGAGTTTGTAATCAGGGGAAGAGCTGAGGAATTCTTTTCAGGAGGATCCTCAGCTTCCTCCCTCCCACTCCAATTACATATCTACTGTGTTCACCGTTCCCTGGAAAGAAGGAAGGAATGACTGTCAAACCATCTGAACTGTGTAGATCTGATTTGAGTCTCTGTGCTGATGAATGCTTTGGTGAACCATCTCAAACTAGAAAGTCCTGCTGGCAGGGCAGTGGAGGGAGGAAATCTAGAACAGCTTTGTTAAGATAATACTGTGAGGTGTCTTTACTTCAAGCACCTTCCAGTCTCACTGCACGTATAGCAGCCAGGCATTAAAGAGCTTCATGCTGCTTAACAGAGCCCAATTTCAGAGCAATGAAACAAAAGTAAAATGATATCATGCACCTATTCTTATCCAGCCCTCTGTCGTGCTGTAATGTAAGGAAGAGCTAGGTGGGAATTTAGGAAGGATGGCACAGGCTTGCGGTGTTCTGTAACAGACCAGTGTCTGGGCCTCTGTGAGAATGTCAAGGGGCATGTGAATACCCTGCAACATGTCACAGATGAAAACTGGGAAATGTGTGGCCAAGCAACATGATAGTGTGGTCAAGATGCAAAGCTTAATAAAGAAAAACACATAAACTAGGAGAAGGTGCAACAGTTTATTTTTCCCTGTGTCTACAAAGAAGGGCAAGATTCTGCCCTCTCCTCTCTCCCCTGCTGAATTAATTAAGTGCAAACTGCTTTTATACTCTGAATTCAGTTTGCAGCAACTGAAGTAGGCTGAGGACAAAGAAAGAAAGTAGGGTGAGGAGAGAGGAACATTTTAAAAGCAGATTAAAAAGTGGGATGATGGAAGATTAATTGGGTTTGTCCCTGCCAAATCAGGTGGAATGGGTTAATTCAGTGCGGTCATTTCAGCATGGCTAATTCACCACAGCACGGTTTTGCTTATGTATCAATGGATAATTTTGTCAAGAAAATGCAATCAAAATCATTTGTTTGGTTGGCATTGTCTTGCATTTGGGTCAGGGCTACAGTTAAGGTCAAGATTAAGTTAGGGTTATTGTCAATTATCAATTGAAATAATTGATAATTGATAATAACTCTTACCTTAACCCTAACCCTTGCCCAAATGTTTTTGCAAGACAATCCCAATCAAACAGAAATGGTTTTGATTGCATTCTCTTGATAAAATTATCAATTATCAATTGATACACAAGTAGAATCATGCTGCGCTGAACCAGCTGCGCTTAACTGGCCATGCTGAAATGTCTTCAGATATGAGGAAGTAGGCTAAGTCTACAAAAGCTTATGCTACAACTTCTTTGTCTCACTTAGGAGATTTTCACATGGGCTATATATCCTGTGGCAGGAACAGAACAGGGTCGGGAAAGGTTTTCCCTTTCAGACGATGTTGACCCCATTCTGTCCTACATCCATCCTGCTCCCATGACTGTTCCGGAACAATGTAATCACAATTTTTCATCGTAAATAGGCCTCCCATTCTGTTGATATCACGTAATCACGGGTGTGCGAACAGGAGCCACGTTCTTGTTCTGAAATGACAGCCGCGGAGGGGAGGTCTGTTCCGAGCACTTCCTGGTACAATCTGGACATCCAGGTAAGTGGCACCCTTTATTTTACCTTCCCTGTTTTGATTGTGTGATTTAAAGTGTGTTTTTGTGCTTGGTGAACTGATTTTATGTTTGGGGGAGTTTTATTTTTTTAAATTTACCGCCTGGCCATTATCACACGATAATTTGATAACGTTTCAGACGGCCAGTTGTAAAAGCAGCCTTACGACGGCTGCATTTACAGCCAGCCAGTGAGGGGAGGGGGAGCCCATTCCTGCTGTGGAATTAAGGTAAGTGTGTGAAAGATTGACATTATTCTGTGGCAGGAACGGGGGAAAAGGTGGCGGGGCAGTAACGGGGCATTTTGGCCCCGTGTGAAAATCTCCTTAGTCTCAAAAGTGCTACAAGATCCCTTTGCACACTGATATGTCTGTCCTAGTTTTACCTCTGAGAACTTTATTGTTTATTTTTCATTTAATGTGAGATCCCACATTCTCCTCTACCATGTGAGAAGATCTACTTCCTCAGGGTATTTCCATCTCTTAGCTATGGCCATCTTGCCACTGATAATAGAAATGGGGTTTACTGTCAACGACTGTAGATATTCAATCAAGGAAAAAATAGTGGATGTCAAGACATTTATGCTATGTAATGGTGATGGATACATAAGTGTGGAGCACCAGCATTTCAAAGACTCCAGGGGTCGTTTACACGGGCAAATACTCCTCTAAATATACCGCTAAGATAGCTCATAGTTCCCATGGATCGCAGCACAGGATCGCCTCATTCAGAAGGGGGGAAGGTAAAACACCCAAATATAGCGTGCCAAGGGATGTCGCTACTTTTGCCGGTATATTTGCAATGTAGCGCTTTATTGGCAGTGTAAACTACCATTCCACTAAGGGTTACAGCAGAGTTGCATTGTGATTGGTTGATGATGCAGGGGTGGGCTTAAAAGAGGGGCAGGGAGGGAGGGAAAGACAGTAGCGATTAGAGGAAACTGAAAAATCCTCTCTGCTATTTTGCAAGCCAGTTTGCAAACAAAAAGGATTCCTAACAATTTTCATTCACCGTTCGTCAGCTGTGATCCTGTGCATGGGGGAGGGAGAGAAACCATTTCACAAAGGGCTGTAGCAGAGCTGAACTGCTATTTTCCCTCTCTCTCTCACTCGGCTTTCCTCTATTTGGCAGAAAATGCTGTTTTAAGCAAGGAGGAAAACCTTCCATTTGAATTGTGGAAAGGGAGTGGGGGAGGGAGGGGGACTGCCTCAAAGCTGTTATTCCCCCCCCTCTCTGGCTTTCCTCTATTTGGCAGGAAATGCTGTTTTAAGCAAGGAGGAAAATCTTCCATTTGATTTGTGGGAAGGGAGTGCGGGGGGACTGCCTCTAAAAGCTGTTAAGCACAGAGTTCGGGCCAGGGCAGACATTCCTATGGCATTCCTTTCCCTCTCCAATGCTTGGCCATGCCCCCAGCACTTTTGGCTGTGTGAACCTCAAAGCGGAAAAAATCAAAGAGCCACAAAATATAGCTGTGTAAACATATACCGTGTAAACTACCCACCACTGATGCGGGAAAGCGCTAAATCGCAACTTAACGCAATAAAACCTGCCGTGTAAACCAGCCCCAGCTATCTACTCCCGTTCCATTGAGGCTTGCAATGGGAAGGTTAATCAAGGGCTCTTTCCTGTGCCCACTGCACATGCAATCAATCATAACCCTCCAAAGCATTGTTATGGTAACTACCAAATGTGAACAAGTAAAGGTCATGCACAGATTCTGTCACAGCTCACCTAGTTTTAGCGCTATATAAAATGACTTGAAATTCAGTTGGTATCTTGGCCCAGTGACCCTTAAATTATAAACCATTTTGTTTCATTAGACACAAGGCTGATCTTTGAGACATTTTGTATATCTACCAATTGCAATCCTTAGAGTACAGAACTATTTTAGCACTTAGTTGACTGGTAGCTTTTCTTGTGCCTGTCACATGGAATACAATTCCCCCCCCCCCAGGGCTGACTTTCTTAAAAGGACTTACACTTCTTGAAGTATCAGAACAACAAAGCATCTTTATGAGGATAAGTTCATTTGGTGATGAATTAAATCCACATTAATTTTAACCTTGACCCAAATAAGGGCAACCCTCTAAGAAGTCAATACATTGTGCTGAAAGAGGAGAGGTCTATTTGGGGTCATGCTTCAGGCAGTGTCTGTCTCTGTAAGTTTAAATGGAGCCACGATGATGCATAAAATGAACACTTTTTGATAGAACTAACAAACATGACTCTTTAGTGAGTCACCAAAAAGTTATAACAACACAATAATGTTTAAACAACCCCAAATAATACCAACCTTCCTATAGCTCCAGTACTGATTGCCCTTCATACCATGGCAGTCATAAAGTGTGACAGGGCTACTATGGGAAACAGCATCAAAGCAGAATTTTCTGGTGTGAAGAGGTTCTCCAGGACGGATGTCTTCCCTCCAACCAAAGGTGAAGAGCTAAAGAAAACAGTTAAACAAAACAGTGATATAACATGGCCTTTAGACAAGACCCACAACAATAGGAAATCATTCCATCTGGCTTCACTTGTGCGTAACATTTTAGTAAACTCTGATGAACCATTGAACCAAAATGGTTGGGCTTCAGTGTAACAGTTAATAACATCCCAGAATAACCAGAAGAAATATTGGTCTGGTTTTGACAAAAAATATGAATAACAGAAAAGAGGCCCTGAACATTTTATAAAAAGTGCACTATGGACCCCAGGAAATGTTCTTTCCAAGAAATGGGAAATTAGAAATAACCACCATTCTGTATCTAATCAAAATGCTGTCATCATAATGGGTGATATGAGGGGAATCATAAGGACAATGAAGGTGCTGAGAAATGAGTGCTCACAGGAGCAACCTGACACATAAATCTGCATCAGGTCTATGCTGCTTTGGAGTCAGGCAGAAATGCTTGCATGACTGTCCACTATACAGACCACATTCTCCACATTAAAACAATGCAAATATCAATGGCTGCTGCCACACTGCAGAAATAATGCCAGGGCTCAATGCTATGGAATTCTGGGATTTTGTAGTTTTCTGAGCTATTTAGCCTTCTTTGTCAGAGAGCTCTTTTCCCACAACAAAATACAAACGCCAGGATTCCCATAGGACGGAGCCATGATAGTTAAAGTGGCATCAAACTGCATTATCTTTGCAGTGTGGGAGCAGCCAATTCTAATGACTGCACACTGAATCCTAATGAATCTTAAGGACATGGGCTGGAATTCAGTATGGGACTAATATCTACATAACGACTTATGTCTGCAGGAAATAGAATTGAGCTGTTTTGCTATGTCTGTATTCAGCAAGGGGCTGCTATAATATTACTATGTAAGGGAGCCAGTGAAGTGATCATCATGCACTGGGACTGATATACAACAGCCACCAATGTGCATAGGGAACTCCTGGTGCCCATCTAGACAATGGCTAGGCACTGCCAGTAAGCATGAGGGTATCAGCTGTATGGTCAAATTGCACATGTCCTTATGAACGGATCACTGTTTGCTTGCATCTTGTTTGTATTACTTTTACCTTATAGACAAGACCTAGTAGAGCCCAATGTACATCTTGCTGGTGCCCTGATACTCATCTTCATAATTCACTGGGAGGGTTATGTAGCGCCTCTGCTAGGTAATTAAGTTAGGTATACTCTGCTAGGTATGCAACATAGACTGCACTATAGAGTTGCATCCATGCTTACTTTCTACAGGAAAGAGATTTTCATCTTTGCTTTATTTGATATAGAGAAACAATCCAAGGGTAGCCACACTACACAGTCATAATTACAGCATAGCCATTCAATATAAATTTAATTCCTATGTTTCCATGATGTGCAATTCTGGGATATGAAGTTTGGTGAGGTAGTTAGAATTATCTGGCTCAGAGCTTCAGTGCTGTAGTTCAGGGGAGTGGAGTAGGGGAGTTCAGGGGAGTGGAGAATTATCCAGGGGATAATTCTCAGGACCTTGGCAAACTATAAGTTCCAAAATACTATAGGGGGAGCTACACCAGTAAAAGTGGTATAAAATTCACACACACTGTGACTGCGTGGATACACTTTGAATGTTTCCCACTACCAAATAAAGCAAAGTGGAAAGTGGTATGAAACTACTATAATTGAGTAGTATAGATTCACTTCCAATCACATAAGGCTGCATGTGGAGTCTGAAATAGTACAGCCTAGACCAAGGTTTGTCACCCAAACAACAACACTGCTCGGACTGAGAATGAACCCTATGCCTGCATACGATCTCCCTCACCCTTCTCTTCCCACTTCCTAAATATATATCCTGTTTTGTAAGTGTACTTTGAATGCAGTGTCCTGGTTTAGATCTCAAAGGAAATTGAGGGTAACAAAATATTATTATCTTCTCTGAAATGGCTGCACAAGGAAGGAGACAAGAAAAGGCACAAGGAAAGAATGTAGATGAAAAAGGGCTGTTGCTGGTCTGATAAACCCATTTCACTGGGCCCCCATTTCATTCTGGAATGTGACAGTAAGAGTGTCAGCACCAGGACTATGACTTCCAGGTAGCAATTAAAATTTATATTATGTTAATGCTCAGAATGAGTCAGCAGAGCTTGGGAAAAAAATCTTTTTGGACAACAACTCACATACTCACCAAGCCAACATAGTCACCAGCTACAGTGGCTGTGGGATTCTAGGAGTTGTAGTCCACCACCATCCCCCGCAACTTCCCCACACGCTGATAACCAACTCTATACATTATAGCTGAAGGAGGGCTGGCTCAGGTGATTTTTCTCCCTGAGGTAAACTAAAAGAGGTGGACTAGATGACACTCCTCTCTACCCCATCCCATGTTCAGAAGCCAACCAGCCAGCCAGGTGAATCTTACTTCAATGCTCAGGACAGGAGCAAAGCATCCTTCATTTCACCAGAAGGCAGCAGGCTAGTTCAAGGGGTGCAGGGCAGGTGCTATAACACAGAGAGTGCTGTCTCCTGGCACCTTTCCTATTCCACCTGCCAGGACCTGTTGCCTGAGCCAGATGATCCTCTCTGCCTAATGGAAGGATTGGTCCTCAGCAGACAGACAGCTACCAGGCAACAGTGCTTGTGGTTTCTATACCAGCAGAGTGGTGAATCTGCTTTCAATTTTAATCTGAACTTTAAAGAAGATATTAAGGATTCTGAACCTATTGGGGGAAGAGTTCAGGACAGTTCCTTTACAGTTTGGGTTAAAATGCAAAGGAGCATGGAAGCCTCCAGCTATCAACAAGCTGAAAGGCTGTCTCCAATTGGATGTTTGCCTAGCCAAGATCCCATGGTTTCAGCATAGCATGAATATCCACTGGTAGAGTTATGAGGACAATGTGCAGGGCTGTCATAATGTAATGTAATGCTCATGCACAATGCACATTTGCATACTGCTCTCTGAATGTTAAAGTGCTATCATATGTGTAACAGTTCCACACATGGAAATCCATTACCACCACCATCAGCTGGATACAACTGTTGTGCATTGCTCAAACCCCCCTATTCCATATGCATAGGACAATTTATGCCTGTGTATGTCACCAACAGATCTTGGCCAAAGGATGACTCACAATATAGCCATATCCATAGTACTCGCAGTAATATTGGTGGTTTTGATGATGTTCAGGATAGACTACCGTAAATCCAATCTTGTATCTTTCCAGAGTAGATCCATTGAAATGAATGAGACTTGTTAGTCACAACAAACTTAAGATCTATTGATTAGCTTCATAGTGCCTATAACTAGGCATTGTTAAGATTTTTTAAAAGAAAGGTTTGCTTGGTATTTGAGTGCTCTCACAGAAATTAAGGTCATACACATGCAAACTCACCTTTGTTCAGGATCATTTAAAAATGCTAGCCTGAATCATTTATGTTTCACTCTAAATGGAATGTGGAGATACATAAAATGAAAAATATGTAAAACCTTGACACCTTTTTAGCAATTCAGCCGTCTCTGACAGTGTGCAAAACAGAAGCATAAAAGGGAGTGCTATTGTGGGTTAAGAGTGGGAGGCCACCAATGAATAGGGAGTCCGCCAATGAATACCAGGTGCTGTAGGCTATATTTCAGAGGAAGGAACTGGTAAACCACCTCTAAGTATTCCTTGCCTAAGAAAACCCTATGAAAAATTCATGGGGTCATCAACAGTCAACAGGCTACTTGAAGGCATGGACACGCACACACGTGCACACACGCAGCCTGGCAATTGCTCTCTCTCCCCCTCCTCTACTTCCCTTTGAGATTTCCACATGTAAACTATAGATTCCTTGATTTGGAAGGTGCAGCTCATTTTTGAGATTCACTCAGCCTTCTCCTCTAAATTGTACTGGGACCTCTCCAGGCTATGAATTGCCAGTTTAATTTCTCTCTTTTGTCACTTCCCTCTCCAAACCACAGCTATAAAACTCACTTAGTATGCCCTCTGTCTGTAGCTACAGACTCCATCACAGCTCATTAGAGCTGTTCATGTGGCCATTTGAGTGATCACAGAAGCATTTTTTTTTGGAGGGGGGGATGACTGCATCCCACTAGATCAGACCTTTGTCTAGGATGCATCACAAAATTCAAAATGAAAAGAAAAATGGCCCAGGCCTGTTGATGCTGAATTTCTAATGGGTAATTCCACATGACATCCCCTCCCTAAACAACAACTTCCTTTATTGATTTGGACTTATATCCCTTTCAGCACGTAGAAAGATTTTGGGAAGAACCAGTGTGGTTTAGGTGTTGGACTAGGATTTTGGGAGATCAGGGTTTGAATTCCATGGTACTCAGCTGGGCGACTTTGGGCAGGTCACACTCTCTCAACCTTAGAGAAAGGCACTGGCAAACCTCCTCTGAATAAATCTTGCCAAGCAGATCTTAGGATACAGTTGCCACAAGTTGGAGTTGACTTGAAGGCACATAACAGCAACAAAGAGGAGAGGTAGTTTGCCATGTTTACCTCACAGTGTTGTAGCAGAGCCAGGGATCACAGGCTCATCTTGTCTGTTAGCACGGGTGATGATGTAATTTCTCCCCCCTCAAATTTTTCTGTTTCCTTCAGTGACGATTGGTGGCTTCCATGTCAGCGGGGAGCAATGAATCTCCTCCAGATTTTAAGCCAAGCATATAAAATGCTGAATCTGTTTTGGGAATAGGATTGGAGACTTTGGAGAGCACCATTAAAGTTCTGCTTAAAACCTGGAGTGGATTTGCCAATCCACTGACATGGGTGCTAGTTGTGGATTCCCTCTGAAAATAGCTGCAATCCTCATAATAACTGGTGTGGGTGCGAATTTTCCCAGCAACAGTATTGTTGTGAGCTGTCCCTGTTGTAATGTGAAGGGTATAGACTCTCCTCTGGAGGTCTTTAAAGAGAGGTTGCAAGGCCATCTTTTGGGCGTGCTTTAGTCCCTCCAACTGTCCCAGTTTGGCAGGGACAGTCCAGATTAATGCTCTGCTGCTCCACTTCCTCAGTTGCTTTTAAAATCTGAGTTTCTCTCTTGTCTCCTAACTTTACCCATTTGTAATCAGCTTGCTTCAACTACTGCAAATTGTTCAATGTGCAAAAGCAGAGGCGAGTAGAATGGTGGTGGAAGCTTGCCCTTCCCAGTAAGCTAAGGCAAAAGCAAACTGCTGCAATCTCTCCTAGCTTCTCTATTCTTTCTTATTAATATAATTTTTGCCATCATGACCATATCCTGATGTCGCTTGGTCATAGGGTATGGTTTTAATTGTGTGTTCCTGCATGATAGGGAGTTGAAATAGATCATCTTTTTAGTCCCTTCCAACCCCATTTCTATGAATTTGTGGTGGCTTAATCTGGAATAGGCAATCAAGGGCTTGTCTACACTGTGGTTAAAAATCTGATTGCAATTCAGACTGCTTTGGCCCAGAGCTGTGCCAGAGGAAATTCAGACTACTCTGGTCCAAAAGTAAGTGCCACACCTTGGCCAAAGCCCGAATCTGATTCATCTGGATTTTTACCCCCCGTGCAGCCACTTGCTTGAATGAGTGACTACACCAGGGCTCTGTCTTTCTGGTGTGCAGCCACTTTTTCCAAGGGCAGAATGAGCAGCTGTGCCCAGCACACTCACTCTGATCTGAACAAGCAGCCACATGCAGGGCTCTGCCTTCCCAGCAACCTGAGGTCAGGAAAAGTAGCCTCATGCTGCGAAGCAGAGCCAGCAGCACTGAGGGGGAAAATGGCGGCTGTACATCATGTGGCATTATTGCACCAGAATCGGGGATAAGTCCACACACCATGTGGCCTTATTGGTCCAGATTTTGGGGTGGTGGTGGTTTCAAGCTTTTACACTAGTGTAGACCAGGCCTAAGACCCATTTGCTTTTCACAAAGCCTACTCCTGATAGAGATGAAAATTAGGACTGGTTTGTTGGTATGGATGAACACAGCTGGCTACATTTCTGGACTGCCCTTGGGATCATGACTGGGGACTATCATGATGAATGCCTGTCCTTCTTAATTTACCATGCCATCCCTGTCATTCAACCTCTCTTATAATGTCATGGCCCTTTGCAGACCATTTGTGTATAGCACACCAAATGTATAGGTATGGCATGACTCATGTGTGGTATAGTTTGAAGACAGTGCTTCCGTGGGCAGGATGCCTCATTTTCCTGGTTCTCAATTTGCCACATCAGCAAATGACCTTTGTATCCCATCTGGAGCAATTGCTTCCATTGCTCTTAAGAACCATGTTAACAAAACTCCCTCCTCCTCCTCTTTCTCTATGTACAGCTAGAGAGATTTCCTCTCATTCCCCCTCTGGCAAAGTTCTGCTCTGTATGTACAGCATTTGCCTGAATAACACACCTTTTTCTGTTGCTCTATCATTCTGTGAAAGACAGGCTTAATTTTATCTTGAACCAAACAAACCTCACTGTGTGAATGATGGGGCTATTTTTTCTCTCTCTTTTTTAAATTATTGGCATCACAGAAGTCAGCTTGACAGAACCTGCTAAGGTTGTTTATCATGTCTGCAGCAGGGAAAACCAGCAGCGTATGAGCCAGAAGACAGCAGTAAAGCCTTTCCAGTTCCCATTCAGTTCTTGCATGATTTCTTCTTTGACACTAAAGGCAAAATATTATAAAGCTACAAAGAGCTGGTACCTGTGCTTTGGGGATGGCAGATAGCTTAAGAATGCCACACTGACAGCCCAGAGCCAGAGCCATGAAGAATCCCATCAAAGGACTTGTGTGGACACCACTTGGTTGTAAAAGGGCACGAGTACCCAGAATGCACTGGGGCACTGCTATCCAAAATGCATCAGAAATAATAATAAACCTATTCCTGTGCTTAACTTAATCTAGATAGTATGAGATTCAGCTGAGTGGAGAATATCAACTTTTCTCCCTTCCGGTGTAGAGTTGCTTCCTGCATTTAAAAGGAGGATTTTAGGACAAGGCTCAAACCAAGTGCAGACGGAACTCTTCAGCTATACTGTGCAGAGCCAGGCCAAACCATTTTGCTGTCTCAGTCAAACAGGGCCAGTTTAAGGAATTTTGGAGCCCCCTGCAACACTTTATTTTGGGGCCTTTATGTTTATTCCAGGTCAACCTAACCTAACCTAACCTATTCACAGTACAGGATTACTTATTTTCCTTCCAAATCCCCATCTCACTTCTTTCTGCTGCAAGGAGAGAAAACACAGAAGGAAAGAAGTGTGGTGGGGGTTTGGAGGGAAAATAAGCCCATTCATAAATAAGCACTTCCTTCTGCTGCAAGGAGAGGAAATCAGAAATTGCAGCAGAAAGCCAGGTTTTAAAGCTTAAAAGCTGGCTTTCTACTGGATTGACAGTGGGGGAGGAGGAATAGGGAAAGCAAGGAGGTCCCAGTCATCACTCACCCCAGGCCAGGAGAGGGAGGCTGGAGGACACCGCTGCAGCTTCAGCCCAGATGCAGCTCCTTCCCGCCAAAACTAAGCAGCCAAATCCTCTGTGTGCCCAAACAGAACGCGCATGCATGGTGTGAAAAGAGAGCTAGCTCTTTTAGTTGCTGCGGCTAAGAGATTATTCCCGTTGCAACCACAGCCTCTTTCAAAGAAATATGAAGACTCAAGAAACTCCAGGGTTTCACTTTCCAGCATGGGTCGAAATACATTGCAGTGCACCCTGGGTTTTGTAATTTTCACACTCCCTTGTGGCAGCATTTTCTTCTTTACTAATAATGTCTTTGCAGCATGAGGGTTATAACCCCCCCCCCGGCAGCTGCAGGTGCTGTGGGGCCTTAAACCAGCCCTGCAGGCAAAGGACAAGATGGTACCCACTCGTAATCCACCTGCAGAAGCTGACTGGACTGGCAGTTGAATCTTGCTACACCTGAGGACTGTAGGCTACCTTATGGACTATAGGGTACATTGCCTACAATATATAATTCTGTCCTCCCGTGAAGAACAGCCAATAGACTTCCTCCATGCCTCCTCTCAAGAGCAGTGTTTGCCACCTGACATCAGCACCTCACTTTGCCCAATGGTAGGGCCAATTCAGGTGCTGTTTCTTTTTCTCTCAGTTGGCTGTAACTTGGAATATACATCACAGTTTAGTGGGACTCACCTTATTGGTTCCTGGCAGGTAGTTCCTGATAAGAAAGGTCTTAGGGCTCATGCTATCCAACAATTGCTTCACACACCACCAATTAGCCATAAGCACACACAGCAGGGAACTTGGGCCAATATTATTTCCTCAGTGTGTATACCAGTTTGATATGTCCCCCATGAAATATCTACATACTGTCCACACATTTTAGTTTTATCAATACATGCCAGATATGTTGTGCTTACACATTAAAAAAGATTATGTGTGACATAGGCCCAAGGTTAATTAACTCCTGACCTCAAGAGCCAACCCCCCCAGATAATTCTCTATCTTCTTGCAGAGAATAATATGCCGTATATAGCTTGGAGAGTTTGGAAAAGTTGTTTTTTGGACTACGGTTCCCAGAATCCCCCAGCCAGCATGGTCACAGTATTGACTACTTTTTTGATAGTTCCAAAAAGTATTTCCCCCTCCAATCTTTGGTCTGGCCAAATCCATTTTCCTGAACAAAATCAGGCCTTGTCCAGACTCCAAAACAGACCACAGTTAGGGTCCAGTTCTTGCACGTATGTCCTGATAAAACTCAACCCACATAGAATCAGACTTTTTGCTGAAGTCCAAAAGATCTGCCACAGAAGTGGTGATGATTATGGTTCTAGATCCAGAAGACAAGGGTAGGTTTGGCAGTGAAATCTGTGTTGTTTTTGGTTGGATGAGTTTCTCAGAATTTGAAATTAAATCTGTAGCAACTCTGCATATAGCCATTGCAGGAAACTTATTTGTTCATTGGGTCACCCCTTCTGGCTTGGGTGATGAACATCAGTACCCTCATTGGGCCTTTTATAGGGAGGGCATTTCAGTCTTTGATGGAAAGTTCAGGTCAGTTCTTCCTTCAGCCTGTTAGCTTTCCTGGTGGCACATGTAGGAAGACACTACAGCCCTGCTGTCAGAACGCCCAAAACAAGCAATCTGATGCATAATAAATTCTTAATATCAAAAAACATACATGTCCCACCAGTAAATTCTTTCATGGCAAAGATTCCTTAGAATTAAAATGGCAAGTCATTTATAGGGAATCTCTTGCTGATTTCTCAAGGCACAGTAGCCCAGACATTGTTATCACAGCTCTAGATGAGACAACTGCAATCTGTTGCACATAAATTTGCCTTTGAAGACTAACTTCACTTGAAACAAATACTACTTCAAGGCAGTTGACCTGGGGCCCTTTCACCCAACACACTATAGCATTATATCCAATTTAACTGACACGGTTGCATCCTATAGAATCCTGAGGTTTGTAGTGTGGGTAGACAATAAAGTTCTCTGACTAGAATTCTAAGTACAGTATCTTTTAATTTTATGACTTTAGCATTTCCTTTTTCAGTTACTTTAAGAACTGAATTTGAGATGAAAAGTGAGAGATTATAGTTTATATACAAATATACAACGAAGCCTTAGGAAATATACTTAATCAAACCAGGAAATCTGTACGAAATATTTCATCTGTAGTTTACCTGCAGGATTTGCATCAAATATGGAGATTCTGTGGTAGCTGACACTTGCTTTGTTGTCTGGAGCTAAGATCATACCACTGTACACAACTGGACTTCGGTACCTGAGCTTTGGAAAGTTATTTTTGGACTACAACTCCCCAAATCCCCTTGTTCCCTATTTAAAAAGGCAACATTTCCAAGTTACGCTCTCTACACATGGGTAAAGAGCACCTAAATATAGCAAATATTTAAATAATGGTTTTAAATACTGATTTTTCTGGATTAAAAAACCCACCCTTGAATTGGTCTTATAATAGCAATAGCAATAGCAATAGCCTTGATATTTATATACCACTTATAAGTGCCATAGCACTCCCTAAGCAGTTTTACAATGTGTTAGCTAATTGCCCCCAACAAGCCAGGTACTTATTTTACCAACCTATGGAAGGATGGAAGGCTGAGTCAGCCTTGGAGCCCTGTAGTATCAAACTCATAACATTGTGGCTTGCAGTACTGGCATTTAATCACTGCACCACCAGGGCTCCCATAATATCTTGCCTGCCTTTGAGATGTGGAATGTACCAATTTAGAATCAAACTCATTGGATTTGAACTGATATCTTCAATGTTAAACTTTTTTTTTTCAATCAGCCTCTATTAAAAATGATCAGACAAAAGCTTTCTGTGCTAAAGCTGCTGACATTATCCCTTGAGAGACATTTCTCTGCATAATAATTTTTCTTTATAGTCTTTTATTTTTATGTTTAAAGCACATTGATCTAGGAAGAATCACACTTGGTCTGTATTTTTAAGTCGACTAACCTATTTAGCATCTTCTAGACCAGTGATTCTTAACCTGTGGTCCAGGGAACCCCGGGGGCTGCAATGTCCTCAGAGACTTGAAGGCTGCTTGGCCCACCTGCTTGCAGTGGAGTGGCCACATGACAGGAGCCAAGGCAAAGGGGGGCTGGCTGGCTGGCTTGTCCTGCGCATTGCCATTCAATCTGTTCCAGCCACAAACTTGAAGGAAGAACCAGAAGAAAAATCTCCCCCCCCCGCCTCCAGTGTCTCTGAGGGAAGGTTTTATGGATGGTGTAATTGTATTATTGTTATTGTTAGGTGTTGTTGTTGTTTTAAATCTTCTGTTAAGTCTTGGGGTGTGTGGCAACAAAAGATATTTAAAGGGGGTCCCTGGTAAAGAAAAACCTAAGAGCCACTGTTCTAGACTAACATGTGGACTAAAATGTAGTCATGCTTCAGATGGTGCATTACTCTGAATTTTTTGCAGCAGTTTGCAGATCAGAAAAAGAGCAACAAAAATTAAAATGCACATTGAACACTAGTGTTATGTAGTGGTGAGTGTTTGTATTGGTATTTGGGAATTCTAGATTCTAGTACCCATTGAACCACAGACTCAAGTAATATCAACAAACAGTATAGCCACATCTGATTTGCTGGGTCCAGCCCTATCTTTAGCTAGATGGGGGCAGCAATTTATTATTGACTCACAGGAAGAGTCAGCTGTGGGGTTTTCTTCCACAGGTGTCCAAATGACTATCCTTGGCTATTTTTACGCATTGACTTAGGAGTGTGCATGTGTGTCTGGATGTGTGTGTGTGTTTGTGTATGTCATTTTCTTTTCTTCCTTGGACAGAAAGATGTCTTGGGCTAGCCTAGTGACTGGCTATTCTGCAGAAAGCACTGCCCTTGTTATTAGCTGGCCTAAATTTCCCTCAGTAATGTCATCATATAACTAAATCTGATGGAAGTTCTGGCAACATCCTTTTACATATATGATTCCTGAAAATGGTGTCTATTTAACAACAGGATTTGGGGAGGATGTTGGTGGCAGGTAGGACGAAAACTTGGAAAAGGCACATTTTTGGACTTCAGATGTCCAGAATCCCCCCACTAACCATGGTGACTAGAAATTCTGGGAGTAATTTTTAAAAAGTATCTTGTTCAAAAAGGCTCAAAAAGGGTTAATGTTCTCATAGGTGTGATGTTTAAAAAATACTGGAAAACTTTTCAGCATTCCAAAGAACTACCTGTGAAAATCAAAATGGGAAAACATTTAGTGGAGCCTTAACATTTCATGGCAAATGTGTAAAACCATGAAAGTTTAATTTGTATTTAATTTTTTAAACAATGATATGCTTTTCATGAATCATTACTTCAGAATACGTTTGCATTATTTGAGGTCAGAAGCATAGATCAGCAGAGTTTCTTCTGCATGACCTTTGGTCTTGTATAATTCTGTGTATGGCTGCTGAGAAGGCTGGTTTTTATTTGCTAAAAAAAAAAAACAAAAAAAAACCCAAAACAAAACAATCCAGTCAATAATATATTTTCTGGATTATTCATTTCATATTAATTTTAATTGTAATGTCATTATCCAGCTCCTCCTGCCCCCTCCCCCCCGTCTGTTTTAATCTTGGATAAACTGACCATCTAGAGTGGCTTTGGAGTTTGAAAAATCTCACCGTTAAAAATTCATTAACTTTCCTGTTTTGCTTCTGGTCCAGCATGGAGCTCTGCTTATCTGGTGCTGCCCTCTGCTGATGATTTGGGGAACTACAGATTTCAAATAAAGATTGCAGACAGTAGTGCACACAGATCCACTAGGACAACCAAAGAAACTAAACCATATCAGTAGTAAGTAGCAGCAGGTGCAGCATTGATATTCAAAAGCAATAGTAAGAAATATCCTCTATAGAATAAACTAAAATGTCACACAAAGTAGTAAACAACCCTGAGGGTTCTCTAGTTTTCTTCAGGCTACATATGCAGTAGAAACAAATTGGGAGAAGGAGAGATGGACAGCAAAAGACAGTTCAAGACATGATTTTGAAGTTTGTCCATCATTTCTCATTTTAAAAAATTGTTTTCTTTACCCTCCCCTCTTTTGAATATCTAGAATATCTGGAGAATGGAAAAGCTTGCCCAATACTCTGTGACATTTCACCTGGTCCTAGTTAAAATAGATATTTACGCTACTGCTGTTTTAGAGCAACCTCTTCCAACTTGCTGTTCTCTAGGTGTGTTGGACTACAACGCCCATCAAAACCATGCTGACTGGTATTCAGTTCTAACAATACAGATAAGCCACAACTTCAGCTTGCAACTGCAATTGTCCGGGTCACCCTAAGTCATTTTCCTGCCTGAGACAGAGACAATGGTGCCTTTTATCTCCACAAGACAAAGGGCTGGGTGCCCAAATCAAGGCAAGTGATTGTGATACACAAAGCAGGAGCCCTGGTGGCGCAGTGGCTAAATGCCAGTACTGCAAGTCACCACATTGCAAGTTCGATTCCAGTGGGCTCCAAGGTTCACTCAGCCTTCCCTCCTTTCGTAGGTTGGTAAAATGAGTACCCGGCTTGTGTGGGCAATTAGCTAACACACATTGGAAGCTGCTTATTGCAGTGTAGATGTTTAAACTGCTATTGCTTAAAACAATTTGTAAGCCGCTCTGATAACCTTGTGAAGAGCGGGAAATAAATAAATAAAAAATGGTGGTGCATAAAATGGAGACATATAGAGGCATCTCTAGCAATAACAATATACAGTCACCATCATTTAAAAATGGACAGTTGAATAATGAACTATTTCCTGCCTTTTTGTGATACCTGGCAGCTGCCTGACTTGGCCTAATGGTATTGCTGGCCTTAGCCACTCGGATGTAGTGCTCTTTCATTTCAATGAAACGGAAAAGGAAAGAATTTGTCAGATGTCTAATTTTTTCCAGGTTTGGCTGTCATTAAAAGGGGACGAGCCATCCATTACAGTACAGTACACTATTTTATCTCTGTTCTACATTACTATTTTCCCTATGACATACTCCTTACTGTTACACACACTTTTATCAAATCTGTTCATAAGATACAGAAAGCAGCTTAGTCTACAGGTGAGTAAGGATTGCTTCATGCAACATTGGGCTCCCTGGTTCACACTAAAACATATCACTTGTACAACAGATACAAGCGGATGCACATGTTTTAACCTAGGCAGAGACAATTTATATATGGAGCAGGGTGGTGGTAGTGGTAAGGAGACAGCTGATGCTTAGAAATGTTACTTTTGTGAACTAAAATTTCCAGAAGTTAAGAGCTATGTTCCAAAAAAGTAACTTTTCCAAGCTCTGTTATCTAGCAATAGAGAACAGCTATGTTTGAAAGGCCAGTTTGATTACTTTATGGTTTCCTTTACCTCTTTCACACTACACAGTTATAGCACTATGATTCCACTTTAACTGCCATGGCTGCATTTATGAAATCCAGATTCATAGTTTGGTGAAGCACTAGAGCCCTCTGGCTGAGAATTTTAAGTGCTCCCCCCTAAACTGGAAATCTCTGGATTACATAGGATCAAACCATGACAGATACAGTGGAATCAGAATGCTGTAACTGTGTAGTGTGAAAGGGCCCCTGGCATTCTAATACGGAATAAATTACATATGTAATTTGTAATTCTAATAAGGGAAATTTTTTTTGGAGAAAGCCATTTAGAATCTTAAGGAAAAAATGGAGGGGGGGATACATCAGTCAAAATACCTGTTCATGTGACCATGTCCTCTCAGAGCCATCCTTCACGCATATATCAAGCCTGAGTTCAGTGCCTGTGCCTCCATGTTTACTGTCCACGCAGAGATTTGCTGCCACATTTCGAATCTGTAAAAATTACCAACCAATATTATGTACCACAACACAGCTTGGGAAATGCTGGTGTTGCTGAAAGAAGGAAGTGAAGTGATATGCATACCCACAAATGCTGTGGATTTGGGCTCTTTAGACCTCTTGAATGCGTGTGCAATACATGCTGCAGCAACTCATAGGAAGAGTTCAATTATAAAAATGTGCTCTAACAAAGCTTGGAAATCCTTTTTTAAAAAAAACAAAACAACCCAACCAACATGGTTATTGGCTATGCTGCCTGAGGGATTTTGAGAGTTATAGTCACAAAAAGTAACTTTGGCAAGTTCTACAAAAGCTTATACTACCAACTTCTTTCTCTCGGTTAATCTCAATGGTGCTACAAAATCTGTTTGCATGCTTTTCCAAGCTGTGTTATCTAGCAATAGAGAACAACTGTGTTTAAAAGGCCTGTAAGATCTCTGTTTTCTTGATATCCCCCCAAAGAAGAAATTACCTCTGTCTTGGCCTAATCCAAACAAGTCTACTACAGACATCAACCATTTTCTCATGTATAGATTATGGTAAGTTGCAGAGATACCAGCAGTTATGATCATTCACATTAAGGCATAGAGAACAAGCATCAATTGATTTTGCACATTGCCTGGTTGATACTGATAATCATCAGCAGATATTGGAGAATGTGTATAGATCAGAGATAATTCATGTAATAGATGAGCAGGCAAAAAATTATTGATTTTTAAGATCTCCTCAAATCACTGATATCTATTAAGGCTTAAATGTTCATTGTTTTGAAACAATAAACAAGATATGGTTGCCATGGAAATCTTGGGGGGAATTTGCCCTCTTGGGACTGAAGAAAGCACAGGAAATATGAAGTGAGGCACCATTTTTTATCCTGTGTACAAGACTTCCACATGGCCTCCCAGTTAGCATGCCCTACTACCCACTCCCTATAGTATCTCATAATTGGAAATACTGGACATTTCAAAAGGGTCAAGTTGAAATATTGGACATTTCAAAGGAGTCAAGTTGGCCAAAAAGAGATCAGGTGGAGGTTACAATGACCTGGGAAGGTGTCTTAGAGTTATTTTGGCAAAGCAAGACCATATTAGGATTATGCGGAAGCCTCTTAGTAAACAAAGCCATTAAGGAGGTATGTGTTAATTCCTTCTTGGACATTTCAGCAATGAGTCATACAACCAAACAATCAAGTGACTTCTTCCAACACCAATCCCAAGGAAATCTCACTTCAGAACCCCCTCCTGTCCTGCATTGTGAAGTTGTTGTAAACCCATCAATTCCTATCTCCCAGTCATTAAAGCAATCAATCAAGTTTCAGTTCCCTTTGTTTACCCGGTGATGAAACCATCCAGTCATTGCCCTAGCCAGAGTACCCCTTCAGGATATGAAACAGGATATAAATTATTATTTTTTTTTTTTAAAAAAGAACTACAGTTGTCCCTTCGCATTCATGAGGGTTAGGGGAAGAGCACCACCGCAAAAGTAAAAAACAAAACAAAACTGCAAGCTAGTTAAGTCCCGCCCCCAACATAAATACTACACTACAGTATTGTAGACTCATCTCCTGCCAACAGGACTGCCAATATCTGCCACTGTGGTAGCAACACCTGCCCCTGGGCACAAAAACCATGCCCCTCACCCACACTTGCCTCCCTGCCAGCTCTCCCTCCCTCACAACTCCATCTTGCCTTATTACCTTGCACCAGAACAGCTCTGTCCATTTAAAACAGCAAGGCTTAAAATAATGCACGGTGATGTTTTGGTGCAAGGTAAGAAAGCAAGATGGAGTGTTTTATTGCCAGGACAGAGGGAAGGAGAGTTGGGGGAGAGGTGAGTGTGGGTGAGGGGCATGATTTGTGCATCTGGGTTGGGGAGTGTTGCTACAGTTGCAACTTTTAGCTTTGGTTTGGGAAAGGAGCGACCTTACTGTTTTAAACGGGCGGTGCTGTTTTGGTGCAAGGTAAGAAAGCAAGATGGAGTTGTGTTGTTGGCAGGACAGGAGGAGAGGAGAAGAGGGTGGGGTCTTGGAGTTTGAGCTAGTTGAGCAGCAGCTACAAACCACCAATATGCAAAACCGTGAACGTGAAACACAGGAATGTGAAGGGACAACTATAAATATAATTTACAGACTTGCAAGAAATTATTCCTTACTGATCAATAAATAAATGATTCTAGAAATTCTGCTGTGCTTTCTTTAAGGCCAGTGTGTTAAAACTCATTTTGCCCTTGCTCCACTCTGCATTATGATCTGCCAAAGCTGAGGTCATCTATCAAGAATTTCAGGAAAGATTATTGACTGAATAGGAAGGGAGTAGGGCAGAAACACCTGGGAGAGCAAAGTTCAGTTTGTCCATCAGACTTTCCAGGAACCAACAGCTACTCTTTTGTGATTTTACCACAGGTCAGGTTTGTTCATAAGCTGAGACACAGTACGTATTCCTGTTGATATTAAAAGAGCCTGCAGATTTGTCCAAATGCTGTCATTCAACATGAGGACAATTTTAGAGCAGTCAGAAGATCTGTAGTGAAGATCCTTCTGGATTTAGACTTGTCAGAGCTTGAGAAAGGGCACCTTGCTGCTGAGAGGTGGGGGAAGACTGCTAGAGCTTTAAGAGGAAGGCAGCAAATACTCGCTTACAACCAGGGATGAAGCAGTAAATTATTAAGTGTTCCTTAATACAGGAGGAAGGCCTCTCCTGCATGTCCAAGTGGACCTCTGCAGCTGATGGTATTCTCAAGACCTCTGTTGAAGATCTTAGCATCCTGATAAATTCCCACCTCCTAATCCACACCCAAACCTTTGCATTACAGTAGGAAATAGCTCAGAACTATACTGTTGCTGGAAAAACCACCACTCCTTCTAGCTACTGTGAAGGTGGTAGCTGAACACAAAGGGAATAGGGAAGCTCTATGTGTCTATCATCATCTACAGTAATCAAAAGTTACGTATCTTTGAACTTGTGAGTCCTGACTCTCCCACACCACTGCACATGTGAGTCTCAGGCTGTTTTGAGTAAGAATTGGGAATGAGGTTTGCAAATGGTGTTGCAATACAGATGTAAGCTGCTGGAGAGCATCTTTCTATCTTGCATGGGGCAAAGTGACTTTGTTATGAATAGTATGTGTTCTTTTGCTAGTCTTGTCAGTCTTATTTCCTTTTCCCTCCCTGCATATCTTTTGCTCAATCCTACTTACCCTTCTACCTTGGCCATCTATATGAGGAGGGGGGGATGTAGTGCCCCACAGTAATAGCAAGTTGCAGCAGCTGTGACTTGTCTTAATGGTGGTTTTGTCCCCAGCAGCCCCCAGCAGCTTCACATCCCAGATGACGGCTGAGGAAGGGAGAAGAGGGCTCTCTCACCCTCTCTTCTTCCTTGGCCCTGCGGTAACTGGCAGGTGGGTGGTGGAGAAACCAAGCAAGGGAGAAAAGGGCTCTCTTGCCCTCTTGTCCCTTCCTTGTCCCCACAGGGGCAGGCAGGTGGGCGGGTGGCAGGCAGCAGCAGGATGGGGGGGGGCGGGGAAGGAAGAAGAGGAGGAAAGAGCCATCTTCCCTTCTCTGCCCCCGTGGTGGGGGTGGCAGTGGTGGCAGTGGCAGCCAGGTGTGTGTGGGAATGACAGTCGTCCTCTCCCCTTCCCCATCCCCAATCACTCAGGGGAAAAAAGGGTGGCTGCGGGCACTTACTTTGCTAGCAAGCCCCACCCCCTGCACTTCTCTAGCAAATCATATTTGCACTTCCTCTCATCTGGGCAAGTGAATCAGATTGACTCACTTGTCCTAATGAGCAGAAATGTGCACCACCTCTTTTTTTTTTTTTTAAAGACGGGAAAAACCATGAAGGCTTTCCTGGTGAGGTTTTTGGCCTCCCCCCCCCTTCATAATAGGCGAAATCCATGGAAAGCAATTAGGACAGGTAGGATTCTCCTCACATTCCATGAGTAGGGTTTTTTTTTTTTCACCATTTGGAAATCCCCCTGTTTTATAGAAGCATAGAGCTGGAAGGGAGCCAAGAGCCATCTGGTTCAACCCCCACCATGTGTATCTATCTTATCAGGTGCCTCTATATAGTAGGGAACCTTTGGTCATCCACTGCACATGTTGAGTGGAGCTGAAAATATCTGGAGGGTCAAAGTCCCTGATCTAAATTGAAATCTTGAGCATAATATTTGGCCCTCGAATGGCACTGTCCATTGAGCCTGAATGATTCAAACATAGATATATGAGCATAAGCTTCTGAAAACCATGTCCTGAAATCTCTCCAGACAGCAAATTGGTGACTACTGATGCATTCATACAAATGGTTCTGATGGGAGCAGAGGGAACAGTTTGTGATGAATTCATCATGCTAGGTAAGGCAAAATAGTCTTCAGTCATCAAGTGCATGTTGGCCCAAGAACCAAGCAGATATGTGTGAATATTAGATGACTCTGTTGACCTCAATTTCACTTCACTCATGTTATCCCCTCCCCATTTTTAAATGTATTACATACCATTTTGCAATATTCTACAACATATACAAGGTATGTATACACTTTTCAAGCAATTTTTAACATGTGTGTATTTTTCAAAATGTATGCATTTTGTATGCCCTATTTCAAATGTCAGCTCTCTCTTATACACAACACACACACACACATTCAGAAGTCAGCTACCACTACCAAACAGCTGGAACAACCTGTTGCTAAACGTTTAAATCTGAGGGTTGCAGCCTTTCCAGCATGGCTATATTTCCAATAGAGAAACCACTTGATCCAGCCATGCTTGAGAAAAGAGAAATCTTCTAGAGCCACAGACTTGACACCTTCATGCAATATGGCCTTAATTTAGAGGACAGTCCTAGTCTTGCCTCCAGCACTATCCCCTGAATTTCCATTCCCTGAAAATTCTATAACTGCCATGGGATACTGTTTCATCTCTTTCTTTCCAGTAGACATCTCTGAAAAAGGCAGAGACTGAAATGTTGGATAATTTTTATGAACAACTGTCTTCGGACTTTTTCAAATGGGGGAAAAAACCCCGAGGAGGTTGGGAGAAGAATGGGGCTGTTGCGCTTACAGCACCGTGTTTCAGACGCCACCGTTCTCCTCCCAACCTTCCGCTGTGCTGCAGGTGCTGCTTTTTATTGATGGGTTTTTTCCGTTAATAAAAGCAGAATGTTTCTTGCACCCGCAGCACAGAGGAAGCACAAGGGAAGTTCGGGAGGAGGATGGTGTCATCTGAAACGGGGTGCTGTAAGCATGACAACCCCGTTCTTCTCCCGACCTCCTCAGAGTCCCCCCCCCCGTTTGAAAAAGTCGTCTCTCTTAAAATTTTATAATATCCCATCTGGGATCCAGGTTCTATCTGAAAAAGTACTATAGTTGATTTGTTTTCAAAGGTTATTTTATGCAAAGTGCTATTTTATATTTCCTTTAGTATGCTACACACACACATACACAAGTATATTTTAAAAAGACTGCATTAGAAATTTCAGGAAAGGAGGGATCTTAAGATTTAGATGTGTTCCAGTTTGTATTTAATGTCAGGATGTGCAAATCTAACAAGCTTGCATTGGAATATGAATACATTTCTCACATATCCTCAGTGAACATGACTTGAGACTTTTGCAGTTGATGTGCATGTTACTGCCAGTGGCATGGAGTCCATTTTATAACACTGTGAGTTGTTCATTTGGAGCAACTAGTGTACGGTAGCTAAGTGGGTGAGGTGATTTTAGCCCTGTCACGTGGTAACAATCACCCCAACAAGCAATAACATGGAAATTGGCCCTTAGCAAATATTCTACAACACCAAGTTTTCTGAAAAGGAAAACGGCAGCCTTAAGGCAAACCACTATCAATTGCTTAATTAGCCCTACAACTTGCAGAGCAGCCATATCTGAGGCCCAGAAGCTGTTCTTGGAAGAGAAGATTTTTTTACAAGCAGCAATGTGATAAGTGCCAGTGGCAAGAACAGCTGGTGCTGAGTTGATTCTGGAATAACATGCACACAGGCTTCTTAGTCTTATGTAATGGTCTGTTTGAAATTCTGTTATACTGCCAAGGTAAGGAAAGGCAGTTCGATAGCTTTCCAAGCCCAGCACAAAAGTTGAAACAGCATGAGTTGTGACAGTACCATGCAAAAAAGAAGAAAACAAAAGACTGCATAGGACATGCACATGTCTGCACCTTGAGAAACCACTTTTGCAGGAAATATGGTTGGGAAGCAGATGACAAGAGTATGGATCAGAAAATCTGAGTGGAAAGCAATGTTCTTCTGCCGTGTTATTGTCAGCCAGTGTTAAGAAGATGGAAGCACAAAAATTCCCAGTGTTAACAAAAACAGGAAGGTAACTAAAAACCAAAAAGGTATCCAGAGGTGGGGTGGGGAGAAGTACAGTAACTCTCATTGCAATTTGTCCAGTGATGATTTAGAGCATGGCTGCACAGAACGAGAAAGATATGAATCACAGATTTGTAAAGGTGATGGCAACTGAAAGTCATCCAGTCCAGTGATTCCCAACATTTGACGTCCAGGGTGTTTTGGACTTCAGATCCCAGAAGCCCCAGCCAAAGTAGCTAATGGTCAGAGTTTCTGGGATTTTAAAGTACAAATTATCTGGACTACTAAAGGTTGAGAACAACTGGTTTAATCCAACCTCTTGAAGGAAATGAAGCTTCCATATCCAGACATGCCTTGAAGGAAATGAAGCTTCCATATCCAGACAGAAACCCAATCACATAAGAGATTCCTGTTCCTGTTAGTCATATGTAGAACTAGTGGGACTTCACCTAGTCAAAACTAATGGAAGCCCATTCTAAATATAGATCCAAGCCATTGTGTCTGGATCTCATTTAATCCACTGTCTTTCTGTTATAAATGCTGAGGTTTTATCTTCTGAGGGGTCTGATTGCATAGGAAACACTAAACTTTTCCAGACTTTCCCTCAGTACCTGATTTTTACTGGTGCTTGAGAATTTGTACCAATGTAGGTGGATTAGCCTACAAATGTGTGGTATGTATAGGCCAGAAAGGTGCGCGTGCATGCACGCGTGCGCGCACACACACACGGTAACATCATGCAAAAATCCATTTGTAGTAACACCAGCCCATCAAATTTAGCTTGCCTGGGACTGAAGAAGCAAGGACAAAGCCATTCTTGGGGTGTCCCTGCCATTAGGATTGTGGAATGTGTATGTATGGAGAGAGAGCCTAGCTATATGGCAGCTCCCCAGCCATTCCTCCTGTCCTGTCCTCTGTTTTCTCCTACTGGAGGACAGAGTTATGTGGTCTGTCCTGAGACCCCTGAACTAGCCTGCTGCCCTCAGGCATAGTGGGGAACACTAGCCAGCTACCATTGATGAAATCGTATTCAGCTATTCGTCTGGTTGGTTTCTCTGTGCAGTAATATGACTTGGGTAGCATTGACCATTTTGTCATCTATCAGCAGGACTGGTTTAAGGAATTTTGGGGCCCCCTGCAACACTTTATTTTGGGGCCCCCATATGTTTATTTCAGGTTAATGTAACTTAACTCAACCTAAGCTATTCACAGTACAGGATATTCAGATTATTACTAATAATGTTTTTGCAGGAAAGGGTTACAACTGGGCCCCCACAGGTGCTGCAGTGCCCTTCAACCGCCCCTGCTGTGAGGGGCATTTTCACCATGTGGCCAACCCCACCATCTCTTGAGGAACCCCTAGCCACCTCTTTGGGGTAACCCTATGGTTCCAGGGACCCTGGGTTGGGAAGCCCTGTGGAGTCCACTGGGCAAGGGTGGTAGGGCCGGTTCAAGGGCCCTACAGCACCTGCAGCTGCAGGGGCCTCGTCATTGTAGGGCTCCCCCATCGTAACCCTCCTTCTGCAAAAACATTATTAGTAATAAAGTAGGACCCCCATATCCCCTAGGGATTGGTTCTGGGGGGGGGCACAGATACCAAAAACCATGGATAATACTGAACACCATTTAAAAAGATGGGACTTCCGGTTTAAAATATCATCGAGTTGCCTTGGAGGACCTAGGAAATGGCTGGAGAGGACACATTTTCTGGGAAGACTCTATGGTAGGTATGCTGTTTTGTGTCCCATGGATAATTGAATTGGTGGATAATGAAACAGTGGATACATGGGCCCTACTTTAATCTGAATACCATGTACTGTGCTGCGCCGCCTGCTCCTCCTCCAGGCACTTGGCCAGGGCACCCAGCTCCCACCAGAGCTCCTACAGCTGCCCGCCCCAACTTGCCAGCGACAACACACACACACGCGCACACACACATGGCCCAACCTGTGATCACCTGTGTCATGGGTGGGGATGGCAGCAGGTGTGTGTCTGTGGGGGGGGGCTGGCGTTGCTGCCTGTGCGTTGGCTGGAGGTGCCCCATGAGCTGGCGCTGAGCTGGGGCTGCGAGTGGACCTGAGCAGAGGCCTCTACTCCCTTTGAGCATGGAGCTGCCTGCCTGCCTGCTGCCTCCCTCCGGGCGCTGGGGCAGGCTGGCCTCTCTGTGGTATTCTGGGAGGGAAGGAGCTCCTCTTTCCTGTGGGAGCAGGGAAAGGCAAGCAGCAAAGCGGGAGAGGAGCGCCAAGAGAGGAGAGACTCTTTGGGGCGTGGAGTTTCTCGTCCCTTGCAGCAGGGTTGGCACAGCTGGTGCTCAGTACTGCTTCGGGGGCAGCCAGGACGGGCCTCGCCTCCTCTTTCTCTGTGGGGCAAGGAGGAGGGATGAGAAGCTCTACAGGCTGGCAGGCAAGCAGGCAGCTCTGTGCTCACCTCACAAAGGGGGTTGCGGCCTCTGCTCAGCTCCGCTCGCAGCCTTAGCTCAGCACCAGCGTGCAGGGTGCCTCCAGCCAAGGCACAGGCAGCAGCGCCAGCCATGAGTCCCAGCCTGGGCGCTGCCGCAGCTGCCTCGACTCCCTCTCCTCCTGCTGCTGCTGGCCCTCGCCCCCCAGGTGCTTCAGGGTCACTTCCAGGGTGGTGCAGTCCGTGTGGAGGGGGCCCCCTGCAGCTTGTCCTGCTAGGTGGGGCCGGGGGGAGGAAAGTATGAAGGAGACAGGAGAATAAAAAAGGGCAAGGCCAGCAGGGGTTTTTTGGCCGCTCTCTTGCTCCTGCTCTTTCTCTTTCCTGATTTTTCTTTTTTATAGGAGGAGGGTTAGGATGCCCCCCCCCCCGCAGATGCTGATTTGGCAGTATGGTTAAACTGGCCCTGTCTATTAGAAAAACCACAAGAAAAACAATACGGGAAGGAGAAAGACTAGTTTATGGTCAGTCCTTGGCCAGAGAAGCAACAGCAGCAGGAGCACCAGGGAGCTTGCTCTTTACCTCCCTGTTAAAAAGAACTGATCCCATCTCACTTAGCCTGAGATGGCAGGGATGAAGGGAAAAGGTAGTCTGACTTCTTCTCCAGGGGAGTAATTGTTTTTATTCTAATAAAAAGCCTAATGAAGGGAAGAATAGCCTGGCCTCTAACCAGGGCCGGTTTAAGGAATTTTGGGGCCCCCTGCAGTGCTTTATTTTGGGGCCACCATATGTTTATCTCAGGTCAATGTAACCTAACCTATTCACCGTACAGGATGTTCAGATCACAGTAGGGCCCCCGTATCCATGGATTCATTATCCATGGGACACAGAACAGCACACCTACCCTAGAGTCTTCCTAGTAAATGTGTCCTCCCTAGTGGTTTTCTAGGCCCTCCAAGGCAACTCTATGGTATTTTAAACCAGAAGTACCATTTTTTTCAATGGTGTTCACTATTATTCATGGTTTTCAGGATCCACCCCCCCCCGAACCAATCCCCAGTGGATAAGAGGGGTCTACTGTATTACATAATTTGACACCAATAATTTAGTTTAAAAACTCTATTATAGGCACTAACATAATATTTTTAGTTTATCAGCAATTAATGTAATGATGTAGATTTCCTCAAAGAAAAGAAAGAGTGGACTACAAGCTAAACATGAGTTAGCAGTGTGATGCAGCAGCAAAAAATGCCAATGCAATTCTAGGCTGCATTAATAGTGTCTAGATCAAGGGAAGTAATAGTATCACTCCATTCTGCTTTGGTCAGACCTCACCTGGAATATTGTTTCCAGTTCTGGGCACAACAATTCAAGAAAGATACCGAGAAGGATGTTGGGAGGTCTGGAAGCCATTATGCCCTATGAGGAACGGCTTAGGGAGCTTTAGCCCAGAGAAGAGAAAGTTAGGAGAGGACATGATAGCCATGTTTAAATATTTGAAGGGGTGTCATACTGAGGAAGGAGCAAGCTTGTTTTCTGCTGCTCCAGAGACTAGGACACGGAGCAATGGACTCAAACTATAGGAAAAGAGATTCTACCTAAACATTAGGAAGAAGTTCCTGACAGTAAGAGCTGTAAGGCAGTGGAATACTCTGCTGCCTGGGAGTGTGGTGCACTCACCTTCTTTGGAGGTTTTTAAGGAGAGGCTGGATGGGCATTTGTCAGGAATGCTTGGATTGTGTGTTCCTGCAGGGCAGAAGCCAATCGGATGGGATGGCTGTTGGGATCCCTTCCAGCCCTATGATTCTAGGCTGCATTCAGAGCCTGGGAAAGTTACTCTTGGATTACACCTCCCAGAATCCCCCTGCCAGCACCCTTCTCAAGATCTGGTTGCATTATTCCTTTTCCAGCATTCTCTAGCCCAGTGGTTCTTAACTTGGGGTCCGCAATGTCCTCACAGGGGGTCCACAAAGGCTTGAAGACTGCTTGGCCCACCTCCTCCCTGTAGTGGAGTAGCCATGTGACAGGAACCAAGGCAAAGGCTGGCTGGCTTGGCCTGCACATTGCCATTCAATCCACTCCAGCCACAAACTTGCAGGAAGAAGCAGGAGTGTCTCTGAGGGAAAGTTTAATGGATGGTGTAATTGTATTGTTGTTGTTGTTAGCTATTATTATTAGCTATTATTATTAGGGTTTTAAATCTTGAGTTAAGTCTTGGGGCAACAACAGATATTTAAAGGGGGTCCCTGGTAAAGAAAAGGTTAAGATCCACTGCTCTAGGCCAATGCCTCTCACATAACACTACTAGATATTGGTGTTTTAGTGACAACAATAAAACCATTGTTCCCAATAATATTACTCCAAATTTTAATTTATATTCTTTATACAGTATTCTTCTGTTAAAAGAGTTAAGAGTGTTGTAAAAGTTTCAGCATCGCACTATGACTATGGAGACCAGGGTTTGAATCCTTACTCAGCCATGAATCCCCCACTGGCTGACCTTGGGCAAGTCACACTCTCTCAGCCTCAAAGGAAGGCAAAGGCACACACCCTTTGAACAAACCTTGCCTAGAAAACCCCATGGTAGGTTTGCCTTAGTCAGAAATGACTTGAAGGCACATAGGCAAACACACACAAATGCAGGCTGAACTCAGTTGGGAAGGGAAGGGAAGGGAAGGGAAAGAAAGAAAGAAAGAAAGAAAGAAAGACAGAAGCCCTTTCCGAGACAACGCTCAAATTCCCTGTCTCTCACATAAACACACACTCACCGTCTCCGCGGTAGCAGCAAACTCCCTCCAGCTTCTGCCACGGAGGGCTGCTGTTTCTTTCACTTTCTCTTTAGTTTTGGAGACATTTTTTTTTTAAAAAAAAGCTGGCATGTTTTTGGAAGAGGGCGGGAATGTGGTGGAGTCTCCTTCTTTAGAGGTTTTTAAACAGAGGCTGGATAGCCATCTGTCTTTACTCCAGCAACAAGTTAAAAAGTAAAATAACCACCCCATTGTGCATGGCAGCCCCCCCCCCAAGATCCCCGTGGCCCCCTGAAGACAGTCACTCACTCACACGACCAGCTGCTCTGCCTTTCCTCCTTCACAGCAATGCAGCCAGGGACTGTCTCCAAATTACAACTTCCCAAGAGCAAACCCTTTCTCTATCTCCTGCACTAGCTCAGTGCTATTGCCATGCCCTGCCTGAGGAGGGAGGGGGAAGGGGCTCCAAAGGAGCGGAGGAGCCGGCTGCTGTCTCCTGGCTGTCTCCTTCATCAGATAAGGGCAACACTCACCAGGGGCCCCCCTTCACCCCCGGGGCCCCCCGCCAATGCGGATCTGGCAGACAGGTTAAACCGGCCCTGCCTCTAACTTAACCCTCCATTCTGGCATTGTCAAACTGGCCCCATTTTTCAACCCTCCCTTCTCAACAAACCTCCAATTTCTTGCATGTTTTGTGTTTGTAAAACATTTAAGCTTCGAAGCAGTTGCTGTTGTGTGCCTTCACTTATGGTAAGAAGTGTTTCTGACTTATGGTGATCCTAAGGTGACCCTATCACAGGGTTTTCTTGGCATGATTTGTTCAGAGGGGGTTTGCCTTTGCTTTCCTCTGAGGCTGAGAGAGTATGGCTTGCCCAAGGTCACCCAGTGGATATCTATGGCTGAATGGGGATTTCAACCCTGCTCTCCAGAGTTACAGTGTAACACTCAAACACCTACACCATGCTGGCAGTGCTTGTGTTTAATTTTTTTAAAAAACAAAATGATGCAAATTTCTTTGGTATTCAGCCTTTTTTTCTGGTAAGCATCATAAAAATATAATAAAATCACTGGGTAAATAAGCAATCCAGTACTTTTCACTTGCTCTCACAGCAACGGACATTTCCAACTTTCATCAGGTAGAATGAAGACATAATGATAGACCACCTACAGGAAGTTGGGCTGGTCATATGACTATGACTAGTCTTGGGACAGAGTAATTCAGGACTTGAATGCTTAATATTATTATTGCTGTAGAATTTATATTTATGAACTGATTTTGATCAAACTTGATATTTATACTTATTTATATGTATTGCGATCATAGACCAGCACAAATAAATAAAAGTACAATATACAGGGAACAGATTAAAACATTTAAAACCATCCTTTCAGGGTACGCACCCTCATTAAACCTAGACAAATTTTATATTAGTGGTCCTCCAAGGTCATTGTTTGGAGATTTTTAAACTACACTGTTATAGTGTTACTATTCCACTTTAATTGATCTGGCTTCCTGCTGTGGAATTCTGGGGTTTGTAGTTTAGTGAGGCCTAAGATCTCTCTGGCTGTGAGTTGTAAATGCCCCTCCCTAAACTGAAAATCCCAGGATTCCACAGGAGGCAGCCATAGCAAATATAGTGGAATAGTAACACTATAACAGTGTTGTCTGAAAATCTAGTTTGTCTGATTTTAATCGCTGGTACACAGAATCTAGCTACATTGTATGATATATTAAAATTGATATCTGAGAGCAGCAAAGAAGTATAAAAAGAGTCAGTACGACCTTGATATTTACATAGTTAAGGTGATATAATTCTTAAGCTGATGTCTTTATAAACTAAGCACCTAAGAAGAACGTGTTCTGTTGTTTCTACCGGCCCAGAACATCTTTGAACTGAGATCTTTGCATATAGGATAGGATATAAATTTTCAACAAATACATAAACTAGTCACAAAACAGACTTAGCAGTACTGAGCACCTATTTCCAACTCTTTTATTAGTGTTTGATACTGTGTTTATATACAAGTTGATCCCCCTATCCATGGATTTGGTATCCATGGTTTCACTTATCCACATCTGAAAAAAAATATGTTCTCTCTAGGCATTTCCAATGTGTTTCTATGGTCAGCTTCCAGTGTTCATCTCATTGAAAATAATAGGTTTCCCTATTATTCATGGTTTCAGGTATCCAAGGGGGGTGTTGGAATGTATCCCCCATGGATACAAGAGTTGACCTGTTCTCTCCCTCTCTCTCTCTCTTTGCCATACATTTACATCTGTCTAGGTATGACATATACTGTATATTATGACAGTGGAGGTAGCAGGAAGTGTGGCAGAAGCACTGTTGTGATACTGGAGGTATGGAGAAATTAGGGTAGCCAATTAACTCCACTTTTAAAATTAGCTTTCAAAGACAGCTGTCTATTTTTTGTAAAATAGAACACATGGCTTCCCCAAGAGCAGTGGGCAGGTTGCATTGGTCTATTGCACCTGGCACAAAGTAGCAAATCTCTCACACATTGTTCAACCTATTTTCAATCTCTCCTCTGTTCATCAAGGAAGCTACACGTTGCTACATTATAACTGAAGTGTTCACCCATCTGTTTGTCTCTCTGTTAAGCTATCAAAACCACATGTGTGAAAAGAGTCAACAAATTTGACATGTTATTGAATGAGATCAAAACAAAGACTACAGTGGAAGTTTTGGACCTGATCCATCTACTGCTTTGAGAACAAACACTTTAGATTTCTATTTTTAATATTATCATTGCTGTAGAATTTATATTTATGAACTGATTTTGATCAAACTTGATATTTATACTTATGTAGACATTGCAAACATTTTTTGTGGCTTTTCGGGGGAAATGCTGGGTTTGGGTCCATTTTCCAGGGTGTAAAAACAATTTTTAAGGACTTTAGGTACTACCGTGATTCCCCCCACCTTTCCATTAATTTATAAGTGAGATCATCAGGATCAACCCAAGCAATGCCAGGCAAGTTTCCTAGATATTACTTCCTCACCATAATTTAGTTCCCAAGGGCAGTTTATAGTCTTTTGACTGAAGGTTTTCTTTCAGTAGCAAGGGGCAAAGACGTTCCTCAAAACAACTTGAGCATCTCTGAAAACCTCAGCCTGTGTCCTTAAGTGCCTTAATTATTTTAAACATTTCTCCCTTTTGAGTGCGGGGAAGAATTAGACGTAATAAATATAAATCAGTAACGTGCATTTAAAAATAATGATCCACAACATCAGCCAGCTAATCACACAGTGAGAACTTTACGCTCTTTCATCTGTTTTCAAAAAAGCAATGTGACACCCCAGCTACTATTCTAATTAAGTAAATTTGCTTTAAATTAAAATGAAAAAGATCTTACTGAGAAAGAAAAATAGAACTGTCAGGCAATCAGAGGTAACAACAGTGAAAGGTTTTGATTTGATTAGATGGACATATGGGTGAATGTGTTTATAAGTTTTAAATACTGAACTCTTCACCCTTCTTTTAGATCTTATGAAAACGCAGCCTTGTAGCAAAAGAATGTTTGTGACACACAAGGCAGAATGAGGACTTGTTTACACTGCAGAAACACAGCAGTTTGACACCACTTTATCCATTACAGTTCTACCCTATGGAATCCTAGTATTTGCAATTTTGTGAGGCATTTGGCTTTCTCTATCAGAGAACTCTGGTGCCTCACCAAACTACAAATACCAGAATGGAGTCCCATGCACTGGAAGTCCTGCCCCAGCTTTGCTCCAAAGCCAATCCTCAGCCACATGACCAAAAATCTGGGGTTTCCCTTCAAATGTGGGACAAACCCCACATTTTCCATCTTCCAGATCCAGAGTTTCCTGCAGAAACCCCAGTGAAGATGGAAATAATCCAACCCATTGTGTGGCAACTGTGCCACAAATACAGGATGTGTATGTTTTTTTTTTTTTTTGCCTGTCTAGACAAGCCCAGTGAGATGTTCCAGTTCCCTTGGCCTCTGTCATGGATGTTTCAACATTCTAAGCTCCAAGAAGGAATAATTGAGACTTTGCACAGAGAGATCCCAGTTGTCACTGTCACAAGGACAACTTTGAAGAGAAGGGAACAATGAGGCAAGGCTGGGGAGGAACCCAAGGCATTTAGAACTCCCTGTGCTCCCTATGTCGTCACAGGAATGCTGGGAAGCCCTGTTACCCCCTCCCTATAATATATCACAATTGGAAATATTGGACATTTTGAAGTGGTCAGGTTGACCAGGGTGATCCAAAAAGAGGTCAGGTAAAGGTCACAATGACCTGAGAAGGTGTCTTAGAAATATTTTAACAAGCAAGCTCAAATTAGGATTGTGTGGTAGCCCCCAGTAAGCAAAACCATTAAAGAGGTATGTGCCAATCTCTTCTTGGGCATCTCAGCAATGAGTCACCCAACCTAAACAATCAAGTGACCTTTCCAACCTCAATCTCAAGGAAATCTCACCTCAAAGCCACCCTCCTGTACTGTATTGTGAGGTTGTCATAAACCAATCAATTCCTATCTCCTAGCCATTAACAGCAATCAGTTAAGTTTTGGTTTCCTTTGTTTACCCAGTGAGAAACTCATCCAGGCTTTGTCCTAGCCAGAATACCCCTTCAGGATATGAAGCAGCATATAAACATTAGTCTGCTGACAATAGAAAGGAGAGTGGATGAGCCCAGCCACTCTTTCTCAGCAGACCTCTGGATTGGAACCTCCAATGCCACCCACATACTTCTGAGTACTTTGAAACTCTGCTCTTCAAGACTGGTTATCATCACCCTGTTTTCCTGAATCTATCCCTCTATCCAATCTTCCTGTCTTACTCCTCAAGAGGCTTGTGTGGCTCTTAGGAATGTGTGTTGCATGTGTGTATGCTTTTGTGTTATTTCCAATAGAAATACTTTATTTCACTTTGATCTGGAGCTCTCTGCAGTTAGTACTGGTATACATAGGTGAAAAGGTCCTCACAGTTACCCTCCCCTTGCAGAGATACTATTTGAGCTAATAATCCCCCCATCTAGATTTTGATATCACAGGTGGTTCTCAAAGCACCCCCCACCTCTTAGGGCAACAGGAAATACAATGGGGGTTTCTGAATTTCAGAATGAGTTTCAATAATTCAGGCTATTTTCATGATTTATACAGGATAACTTATACTGATCACACTCTTGGGTCCTAGGACTTTATCAAACAGGCTTAATGAAATGGAACAGAAATGCCACAGGATCGCTAAAGAGTTTTTTTTTCTCCAGACAACATCCTCCTCACCCGTTCTGACCTTGTTCTGACCCCGTGTGCTTTCCGTTTTGTTTTATTCACAGGGAAAAGTTGTCAATAGATCTCCCATTCCGTTCCTGTAATGGAATCACGGGTGTGTGAACTGGTTTGCCGTTATGCTGGTGTGATATTAAAACACTTCTGGGTACGATCGTGAGATCCAAGTGAGTGACAGCCTTTTCTGTACCCTCCCTACGTTGCTTTTAAAGCTTTAAAAGTTTTTTGGTGGTTTTTTTTTTTTAAATTTTTAGAAGTCTGCCTGCATTTTTATTTTTAAATTCCCCCCCGGCTGCCTGCCTCTGTAAGGTCCTGGAAGGTAAGTAGGTAAGAAGGTAAGACACTTTTGTTGGTGATCTGGACATCCAGGTAAGTGACAGGCTTTTTTGTACCCTCCCCTATTTACTTGTTTCTTTTAAAGGCTGTTTAGGTGATTGCTTTAATCTTTTGATGACTGTTTTTTTTTTAATTCCCTGTGTGATGCAGGGCTCCCTGTAAGGTCCTGGGAGGTCCCTGCAAAAACTTCCTACTTCGATTGGGACAAAGAAGTAAGTGACAGCCTTTTTTGTTCCCTCCCTGGGTTACTTGGGCTTTTTTTAAGGGTGTTTAGGTGCTTGGTGCACTTCTTTGAGGTTTGGGGGATTTTTATTTTTAAATTTCCCCATGCGATTTGGTCTCCAGGAAGGGGAGGGGGTTTTGGTCTCCAAGAAGGGGAGGGGTTTCTATGAGAGGTCCATTCCCTTCCTGGACAGCCGGAGGAGTGGGGAGCAGTTTTTGACCCGGGATTAAGGTCAGTGTGTGAACATTTTTTTAAATTAAGTTACAGGGACGGGAGGAGGGTAAGTGGGTGGGTACTGGAACAGGAACGGGTTTTAAAGGGCGCATCTGATCAAGTCCCTACATGTTTATTCCAGCTAGACTGTGCTAAATAATTTGCTTTAAGAGTTCAGTGAATTAACTGATGAGTCAGTGTGGTATAGAATGTTGGACAGGATCTTGGGAAATCAAGATTCAAGTCCTTGCTTGGTGAGCCTGGGGTGGTCACTCTCCCTCACTCTGACCTACCTAATGAGGTTGTTGTGAGGACACCAGAGGAAAAACATGTACACTATTTTGAGCTCTCTAGAGGGAAAGTGCAATAGAAATATAGCTAACAAATAAATAAATAAGACCTAAATTCAGTTGCTAGTCCCAACTGGAATAGGCAATTAAATCAGCTACTGAATGACACATATGGATATCCCATTGATTCAACTGATCTTCTCTAGTTTGAACTAACAATTGCATTTAAGACATAATAATCTGAAATGGGACGGGAGGGGGGAGAAGACCCATTAGGGTTTTGGTGGAGTCATAAGAAGTCACTGTGTTAGGAGTCTAGAGAGAATGCTCTACGTCTTTTGGAATTCCGTATAAGGGAGACTCAACCTGTAATCTGAAACCCTAGATGGCTGGCTGTAATCAACCCAAGCTCCACTTTCAAGCAATGATTAAACTGTAAATTGGTTGATCAAAGTGACAAATCCATGACTGTTTACCACCCTGTAAGAGTAACTGAAAACTCAGCTAACATGCTATTAGGGGGAAAAAAATAGCATGTAGCAGCCTTGAAGCATTTAAGAATGACAAACACTGGGTGTAGCCAAAAGCTTCTTAAATAAAGCAATCTGCGGTGTCTAGAATAGATGGCAAATCAAGTCAGAAATGCAGTTCAGTTAAATAATCTGTTCAAACAATGTCTTGTCCTTGACTATGAAAGCTGATGTCTTGACTCTGTCAGGGTCACTGCCATGCAATCCAGCATCATAAAAGGCTTCCAATCCCCACAATTTTACAAAATGCCTTTCACATAACAAAGCTTCAGTGCCTTGAATGCACAAATGTCTGTGTTGTATTAGGAGAGCATCCAGCAACAATTTTCAAGGATGCAAAATACAAAAGAAGGAAAGTTGCTGCTCCCCCTCTGCATTTAAATTTAAAGCAGTACCTAGACGGCTTTAAGTGACTTAGCTGCAATGAACCAGGGAGAAAGAAAAGAGTACATGCTTTTAGATGCCACAATCTATAGGCTGAATGCCTAGCAGCAAGATGTGTTTTAAGCCAACTGTTTTCTAGCAACTTTTCTAAACGCACATACTCCTTCACACACACACACACACACTCCTTTATGTGAACTATAAAAAGGAAGAAGCCATAAGAAATTGAAGGAGGAGGGAGATAGGGCTAGAAACTGAAGTACAGATAAACAGGAAGTTCTGCAAGTCAGAAGGATATGAAATATGATGGAGGGAATTAGAGTGACACAGAGGTGATATAGTATCAAGATTTTTTTTAAAAAAGGTCAACTATTGCCTTTATACCACATAATTATATAATGGGGATGGGGCTGATTCATTAAAGAATGGAACTGGAGCTGAAATGAGAGTTTCAGTGCATGTTTATGAAATCCTGGAAAATCCCTGGTTCTCAATTTTTGATTTCTCAACCTATTGAAGAGCCTGGAGAAGGAGAACTGGGTGGGCTCTCTCAAAAGTTCCCACCAAAGACACGAGCAAGCGGGGCCAGCTTAACCATACTGCCAAATCAGCATCTGTGGGGGGGGCCCACACAGGCAGGGGCCCCCATCTGGACCTAACCCTCCTCCTGAAAAAACCTCTTGCTGGCTTTGAAAAAACAACAACCAGCGTCTCTCAAACTAGAAAGCCAAAGCGAAAGCAAAAGATGGAGCTTTCTTTGGGTGGCTGATTCTGGAGGGAGTTTGTTGCTCCCTCCACCCTCCTTCCAGGATCATCGTCAAACGCATGTTGGAGAGGGGCGAGTGTGTGTGTGTAAGAGAGAGAGGGGGGAGGGAAGGGAATCTCTTGTTCTCCCCTGCTCTATCTTCAGAAAAGGCTTCTTTCTTTCTTTCTTTCTTTCTTTCTTTCTTTCTTTCTTTCTTTCTTTCTTCCCCCCCTCTCCCTTCCTTCCTTCCTTCTTTTTTTGCCTCCCTTCTTTCTGAATTTTTGTCGCTCTTTCTTTCTTCCCTTTCCTAAATTCCACATAGATTCCCCTCCAGCCCGTCTTTCCAGCTGCTCTTAACCTGCCGTTCTCTCTCCTTCCTCCCTACCTTCACCCCTTGGTCTTCTTCAGCTTCCTCCCCTTGCTGCCAACTGAGTTCAACCTGCAAAAGGGATTTGTGTGTGTTTGCCCATGTGCCTTGAAGTCATTTCTGACTAAGGCAAACTTATCATGGGGTTTTCTAGGCAATGTTTGTTCAAAGGGGGTCTGCCTTTGACTTCCTTTGAGGCTGAGAGAGTGTGACTTTCCCAAGGTCACCCAGTGGGTATTCATGGCTGAGTAAGGATTCAAACCCTGATCTCCACAGTCATAGGGCAATGCTGAAACTTCTACAACAATCTGGTTCTTTTAACAGAAGAATATAAAGAATATAAATAAAAATTTGGAGTAATATTACTGGGAACAATGGTTTTATTGTTGTCACTAAAACACCAGTATCCCATGGGCTAAGCAGTGGTTCTTAACTTTTTCTTTACCAGGGACCACCTTTAAATATCTTTTTTTGCCCCAAGACTTAACTCAAGATTTTAAACCCTAATAATAAGAGCTAACAACAAAAACAATACAATTACACCATCCATTAACCTTTCCCTCAGAGGCACTCTTGCTTCTTCCTGAAGTGGATTGAATGGCAATGTACAGGCCAAGCCAGCCAGCCTTTGCCTTGGTTCCTGTCACGTGGCTGTTTCACTACAGGGAGGAGGTGGGCCAAACAGCCTTCAAGCCTTTGTGGACCCCCTGTGAGGATATCATAGAATCATAGAATTGTAGAGTTGGAAGAGACCACAAGGGCCATCCAGTCCAACCTCCTTCCATGCAGGAAATCATGATTAAAGCATCCCTGACAGATGGCCATCCAGCCTCTGTTTAAAGACCATTGGTCTAGAGAATGCTGGAAAAGGAACAATGCAACCAGACCTTGAGAAGGGTGCTGGCAGGGGGATTCTGAGAGGCGTAATCCACAAGTAACTTTCCCAGGCTCTGAATACAGCCTATAATCATAGAATCATAGGGCTGGAAGGGTCCCCAACAGCCATCCCATCCAATCAGCTTCTGCCCTGCAGGAACACACAATCAAAGCCCTCACGACAGATGGCCATCTAGCCTCTCTTAAAAACCTCCAAAGAAGGAGACTCCACCACACTCCCAGGCAGTGCATTCCACTTCTGAACAGCTCTTGCCATCAGGAACTTCTTCCTAATGTTTAGGTGAAACCTCTTGTCCTGGAGTTTGAACCCTTTGCTCCATGTCCTACAGGCTAATGGTTACTCCAGATCAGACATCACAAGAGCAGCCAGACCCAGAAAAAACCCCACAGGAATAAAGAAGAAAAAAAGCCATCCAAAGGGAAGGTATTTTTACCATACATCAAAGGAGTCACAGACAGAATAGGGAAACTGATGAGGAAACACAACCTCCAAACAATCTATAGACCAACCAAAAAAAAATTCCAAGAAATGCTTCACTTAGCAAAGGACAAAAGAGACCCTCTCACAGCTGCAGGAGTTTACTGCATACCATGCAGCTGTGGACAAGTTTACATAGGGAACACTAAACACAGTGTGCAAACATGAATCAAGGAACACAAGAGACACTGCATACTGGCCCAGCCAGAAAAGTTAGCAGTAGCAGAACATGTTATAAACCAACCTGGACACAAATTGTTATTTAAAAACATCAAAATTCTGGACCAGGCCAACAACTATCATGTCAGAATGCACAGAGAAGCGATTGAAATCCACAAACACCTGGACAACAGGAAAGAAGACACCCTAAAAGTAAACAATTTCTGGCTTCCAGTCCTGAAAAACACTAAAATCAAAACTCAACACTTGCACATGAACTCCACCCAAGGTCAGGGGGATTTCAGGCTGATAGTGGACCATTAACCAACCATTAACCAAACAGACACTAACGAGCCTTGCATTTCTATACCCAGAAACTAACCATTCAATCACACAAATTTACATATACTCTCCAACAGGTGTTCACAGCACATAAACTCCACACACACACCTACCAACCATTCTCTGAGGATGCCAGCCACAGATGCAGGTGAAACGTCAGAAACTATTCCAGAACACGGCCTCACAGCCTGGAAAAAAACCCAAGGAAAATCTATGGATGCCGGCCGTGAAAGCCTTCGACTTCACATTGTCACATTTCTTCTCCTAAAACTTTTAATACATGCCTGACGGAAAATATTGTGAGCTTCAATAGCTTTTTTGCTCCTTTATTGGACTCAATAAAGATTTCATTGTAATATGTGTGTTTTTAAAAAAGATTTGCTACATTCCTTCCTATCTAGTTACCCTGTCTTGACTCACCAGAGGGGACAGAGCCCAGCCCAGGCATCTGAAACATCTACTGCTCTGCAGAATGAGGCTCCAGAGAACTCTAAATAGGAATGGACAGATCACCCTATTTCTGGTTTATGACACTTTTATACAGGTTCATTCATTCATCCATTTCAATGAAAAAAACTGCTCCCAACTTGTATATTATTGCAATGTGGCTCATCTTAAAATGCAAATTTTGGTTGTATTTTACTTTAAAACAATGGATTCTCATTGCATTAGATATATATTTGAGCCAAGAAGGACAAAATTTGGAGTGCTGCAAACTCTGAAGGATAGCATATATTCTGATTCATGTATTATTCAGGAAACATGGATTAAAGCTTGGTTTTTTTTTTTTAAAAAATAAAATTATAGTTAAAAAAAATTAAAACTTCCATTGACCATGTTGACTGAAAGATTTTGGGAGTTATAGTAGAAAAATTAACATGTCCAGGCTGTGGGATGGATCTTGCTGTGCCATGTCATTATTCTCAAAACCTGAATTCTTCAAGCGCCTCTGGCTATATACCAGTCTGCATATACTATCTTCATGCAGGCCAGCTGCATTAATCAAGAGATGGTCTGTGTCCTTACTCTTTAGCATAAATGTAGAGATTTGGGGGAATCTGAATTCTGAATTATTACTTCACAGAATTGCAACAGAGTGGCACAAGTTTATACTGCCTGGATTCTTAGCCTGACGTATGTAATATAGATTCAATCCATTTGATAAGTACTGAGTTTCTTTCGGATCACATCCATCTGTAATTCATGCACCATACTTCATTTACTTCAAGGGTTGAAAAGGCAAAACAGAGGACCAGATGGATCACATGCCTTTCCACCAATGCACAGCTGGAAGAAAATAGCAGATTGCCTTAAGGGTAAATTTAGCCATTTTCAAAAGTCACTTTAGCCTTTGCAAGTACATGACTTGCCAATCAATCTTTCATTTGTACCAAAGAGAGTTTTGTAAGAAGAAAGGCAGCATTTCATAGATAGTTTATGGATTTATGACTCAGGTACTGTACTACTATCCAGGCTCAAAGTGGCACAACCTAGCCAATGCATATCTTTTTCAAATGGAAATGGAGATGGTGTTTCATGAGAACCCATCTGGGCATGAAGCAGACTCCTGAGAGACACTGCCCCTGTGAAGCTTTGAGAGAACTACAGATGGATACTTCCTCTCTGTTTCCAGTTTCTACTATAACATCTATTGATCTGCAGTGTCAAAATCAATACCGAGAGGCAAAAAATTAATCAAGGCACTGGACTAAACATGGGTTATTAAAAATTAGTTGTTCCCCACAGTAGGATGTACAGGGATCGTTTCACTCAGTGTTCCCATTTAAGCTGTGTGCTAACAATATTTTAAGGTCTGTGGGAACACGGTCACCTTTCTGGTTCCATTGTTCAAGTCTTAACCCTGTCTACAGCTTGGGAAAAGAACTATTGGCCTACAATTTCTGTCATAGATGAAGGATTCTGGTTATTGCACTACACTGTTATAGCACTATTATTCCACTTTAACTGCTATGGCTGCCTCCTGTGTAATTCTGGGGTTTGTAGTTTAGTGAAGCCAAAGAGCTCACTGGCAAAGAATGCTAACCCCCCCTCCGTAAACTGCAAATCCCAGGATTCCACAGAAGGCAGCCATGGCATTTAAAGTTGAATAATAGTGCCATAACAGTGTAGTGGTAATGTTAACCAGCTCTGAGTGTGTAAAGGCAGTACAGCTATTAGAGCAATGACATACATGAGAATAGGAAAATATTCTTTGCTCTTCTCCCTTTAGTCAATCAGAAATAAAATAGGGGAAAAATACAACAACACAAAGCAAGCACATTGCAAAGGAAAGTAACAAACACTATCCAAATGTTCTTGTTGAAACATGGCTGTTTGAAAGACACCAAGGGTTCTTGGCCTGCATTTCCCACTTTTCTTCCCAGTTAAAGTGCTCAGACAAATATGAATACAAAGGGTGGTGGGGACACAGTTTAGGAAGCCAAGTTGCCATTTCAACATAACACTACTTTCAAATTTTTGTACGAATGTCACAAAGCCTGATCATACAATACACATGATGGCCTTCAGATCTGCAAAAATGTGTGTGTGTGTGTGTTGGTGGAATGCAGCCTGAGTCATTCTGCTGCCTAAGAAAGAGGCAAAGAAGCGCTCAGAGGCTGGTATGTAGTACCAACATTCCAAAGATAAACCAAAGTCAACTGGACTGCCAGTTTAATCTCATTTTAACCTTGGAACAGCATCACTGAACCTTAGGGCACTACACTAGCTTATGGGGTACAGGGCAGGTTGTGTGGCACACAGAGCTCTTTTTTCTAACACCCTGCTGTCACTCTGTCACTAGAAAAAAGCTGTCTCACACACACTAGGGCTGGAACTATGTTTATATAGTGCAATACAAGACTATTCATTGATAATGAGAGTGGATAATTATAGTTGATCAGTTGTTTCTCATTTGAACAATGATGTATTTGGTACCGTAATTCTCATGCCCTCATGACCTCGCTGCCCACAGTGGTCAGGACTTATTTGTGTGAGCTTTGTCACAATAGTGGCACTTCTGAAGGAAACAAAATATTGCACCAGACTGCTCTAAGGTCATAAAAATCGGACTATGCTGTTAAACATGGCTGTGAGTTCCAGTATATTCCTCACCTCTCCCCAGGAAGCAGGTGGGGGCTCCACCGGAGGGAAATATTTAGGGACATCCCAAGCCACTGCAGCCATGAACCACTTGAAGTCCTTGCACTTAAGGTGCTTGCGAAGCTCCTTCTGGGCTGAAAGATCACCGGTGGAGAGATGCCTGTACTCCGGCCGCCTCTGGTAAACGTACTCTGCGAACTCATCCATCCACGTTTCTGCCACACGCTTCAGGTTCTGAGCAGCAGAAAGCAAGAGTCAGTCATCTCTCTTCGAGCTTAAGGCTGGTTGTTACCACTGATATACCACACACACAATTACAATATGTCATTCTCTTATCCAGCTTTGGCTGGTTGTACATTAAGCAAATGGAAGCCTTTCACATTTAAATGCTATTAAGGGCCTGATAAAAATCAGATGGATGGCTTCATTCCTCCTTTAACAACAAAGCAGAGCAAAACAAAACAGTTCATTGCAATTACTGAAAAGAATTCAATTAACTAGATACAGTAAAGACTTGTTTAATTATTTCAGTGGAACCTTACTGCAAATATCTCTTTCACTCATTACTAGGTTGTCTCATTTGGTTTCCCAACAGCATTTCAATGCAGAAATATTTTGACATTTGAGATTAATTTTACAAGAGGTATCAAGGAATGAGCTCAAGTCCCAGTGTTTCTCCTTCAAAGTTCTTGATAATCTCATGGCCCTTTCACACTACACAATCATGATTCTACTTCAACTGCCATGGCAACATCCTATGAAATCCTATGGAATGCAATTAAGGGAGGGGTACAAAGAATTCTCTGTGAGAAAGCTCTGCAGCCTCGCTAAACCACAAACCTCAGGATTCTATAGGATGCCGCCATGGCAATCGAAGTGGTATCAAAATGTTATGATTGTGTAGCGGGCAAGGGCCCCCAGTTTTCTAAAACAACCTTCAGAGATAAATAGTATTTCTGTCTCCTCCAGCAACACAATATTAGCTACGGCTAGCTCTAATAAGTAGCAAAGTGAGGCAGCCTCCTCAAGAAGTAGATATCGGAGGTCATTAAAGGGCAGCACATTGTTAGGTACTTACTTTCTTGTAGTTTTCCTCATTTGCAGACCAACTCAGTCATGGAGTATCATAGTTGTTTATTTCTATATTTCCCAAAGAGTTCAATTGGATGCACACATAATCCAAGATATCTTGATTGCTAGTGAAAATCTGAAAATGTGGTCATGCAGATGGGAAATGGATTCAGAATGGTTTGGCTGCTCTTAGACTATCTAGAACACTGCAATTTGGTATATACAATTCAAGAAACCTTGATTAAAGTAAAGCATTTTGAAGGGACACTTTATAAGAGTCAGAACTCATGGAGTTTATTGCTATTACATGTTGCTTTCCAGCACAAAACAACAAAAACAACAAAACAAAACACACACATACAAAGCTTTCTGTTAAGATTGACTATCTCTCTCTTCTAGCAAATGAAGTATGAATTGCCACTGGTCCCTTCCCCCTAAATACTACTGGTGGTGGCGGTGGGAAGAAGTACTTATGGGATATTCTGCCACCTGTTCCTAACTTGGTTGGCTTTGGGTGTAATTTGCTTGGCTTCGGTTATTTCTTTGGAGTGGGAGTGGTTACCATTTGCTGCTTCCTGTCAGATAACAACATTTTATTGGCCTATCTTATTGTCAATTAACCATGATCCTGTAACAAAATGTTGCGGTGTGAAAGTTTAGGCTTCCAGCAAACCATGCTATCTCCCAGAATACTCCATTCCATTCCACTCCTGCTTTCCTGCATTTTCCACTACCACTACCATTCAGAATTCAGCTTTCTGTGGCTGGTGATCAGGGTGAATACTAATTTGGTTACTTTGGAGTTTTCAGCCCCCTTAGTGTTCTCCCTCACTAAACCCTTATTTTTTCATTCCCTCTGCAAAACTTTGGGTTCTCATGGGCATGCTGATACCTCCCTTTTGTTTCTCAGATAGCCAGTTGCAATCAGGACTTGTATTTACTAGGAGAGAGAGAGAGAGAGAGAGAGAGAGAGAGAGAGAGAGCGCCAATCTTAACAGAAAGCTTTGCTTTCTCTGTGCTGGAAAGTAGCACATACTAGAGATAAACTCCATGCCATGAATTCTGACTCTTTGATATAAAATGTCCTTCAAAACGCTTTTCTTTAATCAAGGTTTATTGAATTGTATATACCAAATTGCAGCATTCTAGCTAGTATAAGAGAAACTGAACCACCCTGAATCTATTTCACATCCACATAACCACATTTTCAGATTTTCACTAGCAATCAAGATAGCTTAGACAATGTGTGTATCCAATTGAACTCTTTGGGGAATATAGAAATAAATAACTATGATGTTCCTATGATTGAGTTGGTCTGAAAATGAGGTCAGTCTATCTATCTATCTATAGAGTAAAACAACACTTAAGGATGAGCTAAAAGCCAGATTCATAAACAAGAAACCATAGTTTCCCACTTTGTGTGAATGTAGCCAGAGACTATGTTAAACATGCAATGAGGCAATTTCCCCCCCACCTTTAATTCAGTCATGGAGACTGAGAAAGTTCAAATGCAAGGCACATGTTTATTCAAAGAAATGTTCTACTGAAGTACACTCTGAAGTAGCCAACAGAAGGTTCTGAAAGTAGATCTTGAAAATATCAGTCTACTGCGATCAGAACAGGAGATGTCACATTAATGTAAGTGATTATTCCATCTCGGAGAGGGGACTTTGGGAAGTCAGTTTAGTTAGGTAGACCCTGGGAGGCAAAAGGCAGAACAAGAAGGAAACCAGAGATGGATGTGTATGGGAGAAGAGACAGAAGACCCCTGAGACAAGCACTATTGAGGATTTATCCTATTTGTAAAGAACTGTGTTTGCATATGTGCATGTGTGTGTACGCATGCAAAATGTTTCAAGTCACCTGTTGACTTATGGCAATTTCATGGATTTCATAGGGTTTTCTTAGGCAAGGAACAGTCAGAGGTGGTTTTGCCAGTTCCTTCCTTTGAATTATAGACTACAGCACCTGATATTTGTTAGTGGTCTCCCAAGTACTAACCAGAACTGACCATGCTTAGCTTTCAAGATCAGGTGGGATCTGGTGCCTTTAGGGTATTTAGGCCAGAAAAAATAGTAAACTAAATAACTAAGAAAATATTCTGGAATCTCAGTGATATTCAATGGCAGAAGAAACTGTCAGACTTCATCACACCAGCCTGTTTTCTCGCAGCAATCATATTAGTAAATCAAATGCCCTGGGTTCAAATGCTTTGCCCTGGGAGGGGGTTCACCCCAGCCCAGAGGAGCTGTTATTTAGCCATAGGGACTGGAGATGTTGTTCCTGGGATAGTAAGGGTGGCATTGTTTAAGGGCCCAGTTCTACCACATGAAGTAATCCCATCAGCCAATGGACTGTGACACTTCTCTGTGGTAGACCATTTGGTGCATCATTTTACCACCAATACAACTTATCTTGTAGCAGTGAAGTGTTTTAGTTCTTGGTACTAAATGAAATCTTGAGGATGCCTGGAATTGCAACCAGTTCGAGCTCAGAATAACCTAGTTTTTCTTTTCTGTCTTACCTAATAGTGGCAGATGATGATTCTCATATACATGGGGCAGTTGACCTCCTCTGGGTTTTAGTCCAAACTCAGCCCGAGGGGTGAGCAACTGTGTGAGGGCCAGGGTCAGATTTCCCTCCATGTACCCCTGATGGCCACACACCCCAGATACATACCAAGCTCAGATACCTCTGTTTTATTCTGCAGTTACTGCAGTCAAAATGGTGACAGGTGACAGAAATAAATGTGCTATTAGGAATGCAGGGATAGCTATTAGGGATAGTAGGGGTTCAGGGGCGCTTGTGGGAGTGAAGTGGGGGTATTTTGTTTGCATGTTTTCATGTATTGGAGGGTGTTCTGTGTGCTTTTAGGGCAAAATCTGCCTCCAAATCTTGCTGGAATTTATAAAAAAAAGTTGCAGATCAAGTTTTGAGCAACTGGCGATTGACCACCAAAGTGAGCCCCAGAGACCACATGCAGCCTGGGGGCTGCATTTGGCCCACCCTTACTTTAATGGATATGTCCAATGTGCTGAACCAATTTTGAAGATAGTGTTCAGCACATTGGACTGCTCTTTTGAAGTTCAAGCTAAGACCAAGAGTGGCTTCACCACCTCACTGAAATGGGAGCCACCAGCCATCACAGTGGCCAAGCCTTCTCTTGCCTCACTCAGGATACTTTGCTAGTTAGTATAGTCCAGTTTATTTTGCAGGAGCTGGATCTGATTCTTGCTGCAGACTTAAGATGTCATGATAGCTACTGAAAGCAGAAAACTATCAGTCTTGTATTTCTTTGTTTTACATTTGTGTCTACTACGTTTCAATGTTTCTGAAGTAAAGCAGTTATGTGAGCAGACCCAAGACTGGACTAGACAATATCTTTTCGCAATATACCCCATAAGCACAGAAGGACATGTCTGTATGCATGTATGTGCCTTCAAGTCACCTGTCAACTTATGGTGACCGCATGAATTTCATTGGGGTTTCATAGGGAAGGAACACTCAGAGTAGTTTTGTCAGTTCCTTCCTCTGAAATATAGCTTACAGCACCTGGTATTTGTGGGCAGTTTCCCATCAAAGTACTAACCAGGGCTGACCCTGCTTAGCTTACAAGCTCAGACAGGATCCGACTCCTCGAGCGCTTTCATCAGCGCTGTCTACGCACAATCCTAAATATACACTGGACTGACTATGTGACGAATGTTGCTGTCCTTGAGCAAGCAGGGATCACCAGCATTGAGGCCATGATATTGAGAACACAGCTGCGCTGGGCAGGGCACGTTTCTAGGATGGAGGACCATCGCCTCCCAAAAATACTACTATACGGTGAACTCACCACGGGTCAGCGTAAGAGGGGCGCTCCAAAAAAGCGATACAAAGACTCCCTGAAACAACATCTCAGGCTTGGCCAAATTGATCACCAACAGTGGTCCGCCCTGGCCTCACATCGGGAGGCATGGAGACGCACTATCCACAATGCTGCAGCCTTATTTGAGAACTCACGACGAACAAGTCTTGAAGAGAAACGACAACGCAGAAAGAATCACAACCCAAAAACATCACCCAAGGAGACCTTCTGCTGTGCTTTTTGCAACCGGACTTGTTTATCTCGGATTGGCCTTTTTAGTCATCAGCGCGCTTGCAGAAAGCGCGGGATGAGTCCTTCCTGAATCTTCGTTTGCGAAGAAAAGCCAGAGGAGAGAGACAACTTCTCCACAGCCACCTGGCTCATCTTCCCTGATCCTGATCTGCCTGGTTAGGGATTATCCATTCAGAAACCCAGTGTTTTCTGCAAATAAATAAATAAATAAATCGTGGAGTTGAAAAAGGTGCAGAAAAAGGCATAAAAATGATCAATGATCCAGGCTGGAATAACTCTCCTATAAAACAAATTTATAAAGTTTATAGGTTTTACATTACAAAAACCTATAATGGGTGAAATGGGGAAATGCTAGAGGTATCTAACATTATTTGTGATGTGGAGAAAGTGGATAAGGAATTTTTCACTCTTTCCACAATACAGTACTGGCACTCAGTCATCTGCTGAAGCTGAATGGTGGGAGATTCAAGGTGAATAAAATGAAGTGCATGGTTAAACTGTGGAGCTCTTACTGCAGCAATGGCTTCTAACTTGGCTTAAAAAGGGGATTAGCCAAATATTAGATGATAACCCTAGCAGTACTTACTGGTCATGATGGCTTTATATTGCCTGTAATACCACAGGCAGCTGGTTTCTGAATACCAGTTGCTGGGGAATTTGAGTTGGAGGGGAAGGTTATAATCATGTCCTGCTGGTGGGACATAAGCATCTGGTTGGCAATTGTGTGAACATAATGCTGGGCAAGACCAGCCTTTGGATTAGTGGCTCTAATGTCCTTTTAATAGAATCATATAGTTGAAAGAGACCAACTCTCTTCCCTGTAGGAATACACAATCAAAACACCCCTGACACATCGTAACACCCAGAGAAAAATGTGAGCTGAGCATGTGATCCAGATCTGTACATATTTTTTTTGGCTATGCAGGTTTTTGGCATGCATAAGTCATATTTGAACATCACACACACACACAAGGGCATGTAGGAACTTTCGAGGTAGGTAAATGCACCAGGTAGGCAAGGAGGGCAGGCACTTTCTCATTTGTTTCCATATGTATAGACAGATCAACAAGAGGTACTATCTGACCTGAGGTAGCCATGCCGGCCATACAGCAGAATACAACAAAATACAAAATCCACAAAAGAGAGATACATTTATTGGTCCATCCAAATGTACAAAATACATCACACAAGCTTTTGAAGCTTCACTGGCTACTTCACCAGGCAAAGGTGTTAAAAATCATTCACCATGTAAGTGTTTTCAAGAACTGTGTCTTACAAAGTGAGACTGTGGCCTGAATCCTATTAGTAGTCCCAACTGGAGTAGACCCATTGAATCAAGCTGAATGGTGACTCAACATGTAGGTAAATTCCCTTGATTTAGTAGGTTTTCTGTAACTGGAACTACCAATAGGATCTATGCCATTATTTTATACTTTGAAACATTCTGCCAGATGGAACATTCAGTTCCTTCTATCTCCCCGCCCCCACCAACACCAATATCTTTTACATGATCTCCATCTCCTTTGATATATTGCCTTCTTACTGCTCACACTGGGCCTTGGGTCCTAATTTTGGGAGAAAAGCATGATGATGATGATGATGATGATGATAATTCTGTCTGTAAGCAGCTTACCATGCATCATTCACATCACTTTCCTGTCTAAACAAGGTCTGGGGCGCTTCACCTTTCCTCTCCAAAATGATTCTGATACTTAAAAAAAAACAAAATAAAAGTATGCTCTTCAAGTAGTATCACCCTTGCAATGAAAACAGCTAACAGTTTTTGTTTGCTCTATAGCTTACTGTACTTGTATAAGAAAATGTAACAACACTGAGCATCTAATTTCTAGCTCTCTGTCACCTGCTATTTAGACATGAGGTTAATTTAAAACATATTAGCAACACTGAATTTTCTGAATGCAACGCCACTGTTCCATGTAGCTTTAACTGTTCAGCAATCTGCCACTGCATAATTAACCCTTCTATAGTAATAAAAGAGAGTGTCTGGATCTGTCTGTCTCCGCCATAGTGCCTGCCCAAGGATTAAGATCTGCTGGGGGGTGGGCTCCTCTGCGTCCCACTAGTGACTGCAATGCACAGTGCTGAGACATGAGAGAGGGCCTTCACAGCTGTGGCACCCCATCTGGGAATGTTCTCTCCCTAGAGGCCTGACTAGCACCAACACTCTTATCATTTAGGCACCAAGTTAAAACTTGGCTGTTTGTCAAAGCCTTTGGGCCTTATTAATTCAACCCAAGACTGTTGCTTATAGTTTTAAAAAACTTACTTTTTTTAAAAAAAACTGTCTTTAACTCATTGTATTCTTTAATATGTTTATACTTTCTTGTCATTTTTAACCTGTTTATACCGTTTTAATGCTGTTTGTAAACTGCTCTGAGATCTCCTGATACAGGGTGGGGTATAAACACTTTAATAAATGAATAACAAAATGAAATAGTGAGATGCAGACACCTGAAACATGACAACAATACTAAGGGGACACTGGGGAATGAATCCCAGGGTTATTTTGCTTTTTAAAATGGTTTAATTCATTTTGATTACTGAAAAACTTTTTGTGGTCTGCTGTTCCACAGTATCTTAGCAACGGGAGAGCTCCTCAAGAGTAGGGGGTCTCTTTAAAAGCAGTAGAACCAGGCTTAAACTTTGACTTTCCCCCTTCCTGGCCTCCTCGATGATGGAAAAGCACAGATGCTACTGCTTTGTAACCAAGCTGCCTAGTGAACATTGTCTACTCTTGACTTCAAATGTGTGTGTGTGAGTGCATGCGTCCGTCTGTCTCTGTGTGTTGAAATTGGAAAAAGGGGTTTTGGGTTTTTTGTCTGTTTGGTCATGCCGGCTTGGGATTTTTTGAAGTTCTAGTCCAACCCCCCCCCCCCCAATTTTTATGTCTGCCTGGATATGGGGAACTTTAATACACATTAAAGAATACAATAGGGAGCCCTGGTGGCACAGTGGTTAAATGCCTGTACTGCAGTTTGATACTACAGGGCTCTAAGGTTGACTCAGCCTTCCATCCTTCTGTAGGTTGGTAAAATGAGTACCCAGCTTGTTGGGGGCAATTAGCTAACACCTTGTAAACTGCTTAGTGAGTGCTATGCACTGATAAGCGGTATAGAAATACAAATGCTATAAATGCTATTGCTATACAATATGGCAACCCAGAGAGAAAAAGGGAGTGAGATAGAGAGGAACTCCAAGTGCTTGTTAAAATTGGACAGGTGAGAACATAAGACCTAGGCCCTGCCTTCTGTCTAACCCAATTTCTCTTGGACTGAGAGGACAGAGCCTTGAAATGGTTGTTTCTGTGTTCAGAGATTGGAACACAGAGCAATGGATACAAGCTCCAGGAACAGAGATTCCACCTCAACATTAGGAGGAACTTTTTGACAGTAAGAGCTGTTTGGCAATGGAACACACTCCCTCGGAGCGTGGTGGGGTCGCCTTCCTTGGAGGTCTTTAAACAGAGGCTGGATGGCCATCTGTCAGGGATGCTTTGATTGTGTATTCCTGCATGGCAGGGGGTTGGACTGGATGGCCCTCGTGGTCTCATCCAACTCTACAATTCTATGATTCTATGATTCTAGCTGTGAATACCACAAGGCCTGGGCCCTTCTTTCTGTCTGGCCTGTTTCTGCCTGGGCTGACAGGATGACTAATTGCAGATAGAAAGGTAGCAGCTACTTAAAGATGATTGAGGTGTGTGTGGGCTTCTTTACAGATTGTGGTTGTGGCAACATTTCGCTTTAGATATAATGTATTTTTGCTGATTCTCTCCTTTCAACATTGTATGAATTATTATTGGGTTGCTTCATCTTATTTATGTATATTTATTAGATATAAATTTGTAAGATATTTATTATATGGTTATTAAAATTTGGGTTGTGATTGTTATTGAATTATCTTGACAAACTGTTTTGTGTTAACTAACTTTTTTTTTATGTTATTATAATCCACCAAGTATGGGCTTTGCCAGGCAGAAGCAACATTAAAATAAGTACAATGCTGCTGCAGAAAGCATGATCTAAAACGTTGTGCAATTCCCATTCCTGGGAAGCTATATCTGTTCACTATCTACATCTGCTTCAGCTGTTAAAAACACAGAAGTTTTGTAAGGTAGACTCAGAGGAAGCACGTGTGAACCAAGCCCTAGGCATTGAGCTAGCTGCCTGGCTAATAAGCCAAACCAACCTGGTCCTCTTCCTGCATTGGGGATATAAGCTGCCTGCCTGGGCAGCCTCAATATAAGTGGCTCACCGCCGGCCAGGTGACTCCAAAGGGGCTGCCCCTTTGGGGGAACCACTTTCAGTCTTTTAAACAGCTTTGCCCTACTGGCAAAAGGAAGAAAGGTGTGATTTGAAGAGCATGGGAAGGGAAACAGCCCAGGAAGCAGCCATTCCAACAATAATGGCTACAGGGAGGTACAGAGTGGAGAAACAGTATTATCAGCATGAGTGAAAGGAGAACCACAGGGTGCTGATTGCCCCCAAACTGTCTCCCACCTCAAATAGTCTGGATAATTTTGGCAATGGGCCTCCTGGGCTGAAAATGCTGCTGTTTATTGCCAGGTTGGTGAATGTAAAAACACCTCTGATTTTCTTGATCCTATATGAGCATGCTGACCTGGCTTGTCCCCCATGCTATTACATCTACATGAAACTGCTGGGAGTGGGCATCTGGAGTTTTGGAGCTGGGTGTCACCAGTATACTGATGACACCCAACTCTCTTTCTTCTTTCCTTCCAATTCCAAGGAAGTTGTCTCTGTATTAAACCAATGTCTTCTGTCAGTAATGGTCTGGATAGGACAAACAAATCAAACTTTAATCCAAACAAGACAGAGGTACCCCAGTCAGCCGAAAGGCAAATCAGGGAACAGGGATTCAGCCTGTATTGGATGGGGTTATACTCACCCTGAAATCTCACATTCACAGCTTGAGCATCTTTTTGGATTCAGATCTGAGCCTGGATGCTGATGTTTCAGTAGTGGTCAGGAGTGCTTTTGCACAGCTAAAACTGGTGTACCAACTGTGCTCATTCCTTTAGTTATAAAATCTGGCTATGGTGACACATGCCTTGATTAAATTCTGTTTGGATTCCCGTAGTGTACTCCATGTGGGGCTGCTTTTGGAAATTTCTTGGAAACCCCAGCAGGTCCAAAATGTTGTGACCAAATTGCTGACTGGGGCAGGTTACAAGGATCATATAACCCCCTTGCTAAAACAACTCCACAGGCTGCCGATCTGTTCCTGGGCAGAATTCAAAGTGCTGGTTATGACCTCTAAAACCCTACATGGTTTTGGTTCAGACTATTTGAAAAACCGCATGTCCCTATATGAGACTGCCCATGCTCTAAGATCTGCAAGTGAAGGCTTTCTCTTGGTTCCACCACTATCCCAGGCACATCTGATGAGGACATAAGAGAGAAACATCTTGGTGGCTATTCCCAAGTAATGAGGTTCCCTTGCCCAGAAGGTCTGGTTGTCTCCCCTCCCTGCTGTCCTTCTACTGGTATGTAAAGACCTTTTTATTTAAGGAAGCTGTTGGTATTTAGTCTATGCTAAAGATAAAGCTTTTAAAGGGGAGTGTAGTGTTTTTAATTCTCTTACGTTTTAAAGTATTATTTAATTCTGTTTTAACTTGTTTTTCATAATGTTTTAAAAAGTGTTTAACTTAAAAATAGAAATGGGGTTTAATTGTGTTTTAACTTGAGTATTAACAGTTTTTAAATTGTGGGTGAGAGGTGAGAGTAAGAGTGAGAATGAGAATGAGTGAGTACTGGGATGAAGACTTTTTAAAAAAATCTGGGCAGACTGGGTACTTTCACTTGTCTTGAATAAAAGCATGAAACACTTGCAGTTCAATCTTATACATGCTTATTCAGGAGTAAGTCCTATTAAGTTCAGTAAGGGAGTATAGGATTGCTGTCTTGGGTATATTAGTTTTATCATAAGGTAGGCTAGTGTGACCAAACTCTGAATGTCCTTTTCTAAAAATAAAGAGATCAATGTACCATCTCATGTTCTTTTCCTTTTCACTTTAGCCATGCTCTGGAGACTTGTATACACACTGGGCTTTTACTTTTACACAAGGTACATTAAAGCAAGGGCTATAAGAAGATCTGCCCCCCTCTTCTGCCCCACCATGCTAGCCCTTAATATGCTGGAACATTTTAAAGTGAAACAACATTCAACAATGCATCCTTTTACCCATTCTCTGAAGTAAGACTTCATTTGCAATTTAACTGAATGCTCTAATTTCAAGGCACACTCTTGTGTTCTAATGAAAGCAAAATCTGCTAAACATTATTCTAGCAATGTTGTTGGTTTCCACCTTGTTTTCCCTGCAATAGATACACTTCATTTTAGTAGCCATGCTTTCTCCCATGTCAGATTCCAGGTGAATTATGGGGACATTCTGACAGTGAATACCTCATATCATCACCCTTCAAAAATGCCACATGCACCTTTAGTAGTGTTACTTCTTTAACAGAGTATCAGTCATAGAGCACTGAGAGACATGTTGTGCAGAACGACAATGAACAATGAGAATCTCATAGTCTGTGGTATGAGATAATGTTTCTGCTTGGAATAGTCTCTCCCATTGTGATTTGCTTCCTAAATTCATTTAGAAGCAGACCTCCCAATTTTATTAATTTGCTTTGCTCCAAGCATTAGAACAAAACGAAATGTCTCAAAACCAATAAGATGTATCTGAATACAAAGAGAATGAGATACAGAGCAAATGGAGCACATTTCAGCTGGCACAGCAAGATAGGTTACCACCTGCTTTGTCTCCACAACAGAAAACAAAACATTAATGTCAGCACGCATTGCACACGGGCAATTAGAGCAGTTTAAGAAATGATATCCTGAGAACACTTCTTTCTAAATGACGTATGCCTCACATCAGGTTGTCTTTTGTTACCGTTTTATGGGAAACAATATAACTTGATTCTTCTGAGAAATTTCCAAGCATCTGAATTTGAAGAGAGAAGATATAGAAAGCCAATGGGATAAAAGCTAGAGATGATACAAAGATCAGAAACAAAGAAAAGATAGAAAAGCTGAAATACCACAAAGTAAAAAAAATTAAAGAATACAAAGCTAAAGTAAAGGAAGAAAAAGAGAAAAAAGAAAAGAAAAAAGAAGTGATTTCCAATCTTCATTTTGGCAGATATATATGCATAAAGTTAAGTCAACTCTCTCTCTAAAATTACCACATAATCCCTTCCTTCAATAACCTATTCTTTCTAATCTTCAAAACCAAAAATTACAAGTTCTTTTTTTCCCTTTCTTTTCCACAAAAAGTCTACCGGGGATTCCAGTCTTTAAGAAATGTCACTACTGACCTTTCTCTGATCAAACAACACAGTTTGTCCATTTCTGCTACATCTATCAATTTCATCAACCATTCCTCCATATTGGGTAGTGATGAATTCTTTCAATCTTCATGCATACAACAATCTTGCTGCTGTGGCCATGTATTGGAGTAATCTTCCATGACACTTTTCCAGCTGTACGTCCATCAATCCCAGAAGAAAAAGTTCCAGTTTTAATTGAATATTAATCTTTAGAAGCTTCTGCATCAGTGTATGTATTTGAATCTAAAATCCTTCCTCCACATATGATAAAATGTCCTTTTATGTTGTTCACATTTCCAACATACTTTAGACACACCTTCATACATTCTGGACAATTTCTCTGGAGTCATACACCAATGATATATCATTTTATAAAATTCTTCTTTAAGATCATAACATAATGTTAATTTCAAACCCTTTGACCACATATGTTTTCATTGATCCACCTGTATGTTATATACAAATGCAACTCTATGGTATGTTTTTACTAGAAGTCCTTTATTTTAATAGGGTTCTCTGTTATCTGCAGTTTCCAGTATCTGTGGTAAGTTTGGGAACCAAACCCCCATAGATACGGGGATTTGACTGTACATTTTAGCAATTACATGTTCATTATCTGTACACAATTTTGTTTCAAATTCTGTTTTGTTCAAAACTATAGGTCTTTTTATCCATTTTAAATCTTCCTGATAACTGTACATAAGAGAACCATTGATAACTGTACCCCTCTGTCACTAATTGCTCTACTGATTTAATTTTACATCCCCCCTTGACCAGTCTCCAGGAAATCTTGATACCTTAACCACCTTTCTTTAGCTGTTGCTTCTCTTCTATAGAAATCTTCTTATGTTAAGACCCATAAAGGCGTTTTTAGGCACAACCAATGCATATATCTATTCTACCCACTTAATAAGGCATGCCTCACAAAATGATTTTTAAAATCAACATTAACTTAGACAGTATTATACCATAATATCCATGCCATCCAAAACTCAGATCGTGCCCTTCCAACTCTAATAATCTTTTGTTTCCCAGGATCACCCATTCTTTTATCCACACCAAACAGCATGCTGTGGAATACAGTTTCAAATCAGGTAAACACAATCCTTCCCTTTCCTTTCCTTTGTAGTAATTTATATTTAACTTGTGTCCCACCCCCCTTGACATACAAACTTCAATATTTCTTTTTGCCATTACTTAAAGGTACACTAGTTGCTAATACAGGTATTGTCTGAAATAGGAACATCTTTTAGGCAAAACATTCATTTTTATCACACAAATTCTCCCCAACAATGACAAGTTTAATTTCTCCTAGTTAACATTCCATGTCTTAACATAATTATTTTGAAGCAACATACAATTCATCTTTGTTGTAATAGTGCCTACCTATTTAATTTTCTTGACAATTTTGAAACAAGGTTTCAAACAAAATCATTTCAACTTGATCTTCTATATTCATATTTTTCATTAAGATCTTTGTCATTTGATTAATCTTGAAGCCAGCCAACTCACCAAAATCTTTTAACTTTTTCCATTAACATTTGTATACTTTCCAGAGGATTTTCCAAAACTATCACTGAATCATCAGCAAATGCTCGTAACTTATAAATTCCTTTTAAAATCTTTATTCCCACCATTCTTTCATCTTGTCTTATATCTCTATTTAATACCTCAAGAACCAAAATGAGCAAAAATGGAGATGACAGACATCTTTGCCTTGTTCCTTTTTGACCCTCAAAGGTCAGTTCTCCATTTACAATTATTTCTGCCTTCTGTGGGGTATAGATTGATTTAACCCATTTAAAATTATCTCCAAAGTTCATATCTTCCAAAACTCTAAATAGGAAAGTCCAGTTCAATTTGTAAAAGGTCTTTTTTGCATCTAGGAAAATCAATACAGCTTACTTCTTGTGATGTTGTTCTAAATATTCCAAAGTCCAACACATTTCTAATATTATCATGTAATTGTCTTTTGGCTAAAAACCCACATTGGTCCCCATTGATACATTCTTCCAGAATTATTTCCAATCTTTCACCTAAAATTGTAAACAGCTTAACGTAAATATTTAGTAATGATATTCATCTATAACTTTTTTGTTGATGTCAAATTATGATTCTTTTTATGCATTAATGCTATATTAACCTCTTTCCAACTATCAGGAATCTTTCCATTGTGCAAAATAGTATTCATTGTTTGTTGTAAAAGTTCATCCTCAAAATATTTGTAATAAAAAACTAGCAAACCATCTGGACCAGTTGCCTTTCCTGTTTTAATCTTTCTAATAACATCACAAATCTTCCTTACTGTTATAGGACCATTCACAATCTGTCTCTGATGTTCTGTAATTATTGGTAAGGTCTGCTTACCTAAATATCCATTCACTTTCTCCATTGAGATTTTTTTGGACATTTATATAATGAAGAATAATATTGATGAAATTCCTTCTGTATATTTGCATTGTATATTATTCAACATTTCCTTCTTTTAACTTTAATATCACTTTATTTTCTTTTCATAATTTATATGCCAGCCACTTTCCTGGTTTATTTGCACATTCTTGTGTGTGTGTGTTTTGTTTTATGTAATTCATCTTTCTTTCCCTCTCCCTCACTATTAGCATATATAACCGCCTCTGTTGAATCTTAATTTGGTTCTTAACAATTGTCTTTGTTGGAGACTTCACTAATTCTTCTTCCTTTGTTTTTATCAAGACAAGAATTCATTTTCTCTTGTCTCCCCCTTTTAAGTACAGAATTATGCTGGATGAAACACCCACTCCTAAAGGCTTTACACATATCCCAAACCTACTCTAACATTTGTACCTTTATTCAAATTATTCTCAAAAAAATATTTTATTTTGTTTCTACAGTCCACCACCACCTTGACATTTTGTAGTAATATTTCATTCAGTCTTTATCTAAAAGTACCTTTTCTTATTTTGAAAGTTAATTTCACTGGGTTGTGCTCTAAAAAAGTTTTTGGTAGTATATCCACCTTGTGGACTTTAGTGGCTAAGGTTTTAGAAATCCAAATGATATATATTCTTGAAAAAGATTTATGGTTTTAAAATACAGTTGTCCCTTCATATTCACTGGGGTTTGGTTCCAGGTATCCACTGTGGATACCAAAATCCATGAATACTCAAGTCCCATTATATGCAATGGCATAGCAAAATGGTGTCCCTTATATAAGATGTCAAAATCAAGGTTTGCTTTTTGGATTATTATTTTTTTAAGAATATTTTCAAGCCATGAATACTTAAATCCATGGATACCAAATCTGTGGATACAGAGGGACAACTATAAGTATATTTCTAGAATCACCGCTTTGTATCTCTATATATCATACATCTCCAAATTATCCATTAAGGAAAAAAAACAGCAACTATTTTTGATAACTTGCCTTGTGAAATCTTAATATTTTTTGCAGAAGCTCTATCTTTGAGGGGGGGTAACCACCCCATTCCGATCTTCCATAAGACAGCAATATTCATATGAAGAGTCCAACAGTTTTTCCATAAGTCCCTTGTAAAATGCAGTTTTACCTTCATCTGGGCAGTAAACACCAACTATAAAAGTCTTGACCCCCTGCATGTTAGTATCTACCCTAACATATCTACCATGTTCATTAGTCAATAGCAATTTTGGGCATAGTTGAGTTTTTATACACAAAACAACTCAATTTATTTTTAATGCTGCTAAAATTAAATTCTTTACCTAAGCATTTATAAGTCAAATATTGTGTGTCCTCTTTTCTAGTATGTGTTTCTTGTAGACAAATTACATACTGCTTCAGTTTTTTCAAATAATTATTATTTTTTCTTTTCAGGGGCATTTATACCATTTATATTCCATATTAGACATTTGTAATTCACAGTTAAGCCTGTAGTTCAGAATAATCCATGTCTGCAGCACCCGGTGTAGAAAGACCCTCTTCTATTTCCTGTTGTGACTGTTGCAATTCTACTGTAGATTCATCTGTCACTTCTGTTTGCATTCCATCAAAGTCACCTTTAAATTTTTCCAAAAAGTCTCCTGCTTTCTGAACAGAATTCAGTTGAAACCTTTGTTGTTTGGAGGTAAAAATCACCCCTTTCAGCTTATCTCATCTAAATGGAATCCTTTTCTGTTTATCTGTCAGGAAGAAGCACTCTTTTCTCTTACACAGTATCCTAACAGGAATTTCCTTGAGCATTATAACATCCATGTTGTCAATCTTTAGTTTAGTCTCAAAATGCTGCTGTAGGACTGGATCTCTAGTCATTTTCCTAAAAAAGTAGACAAGCAATGCTTTGGCACATTTCTTAATCTTTCAATCCATGTGTTAATCCTGTAAACTTTATCAGTCTCTAGTTCCATGCCATCTTCATCCCTTTGCAAAAAGCTTGCTAGAGATTTACCCATCTTTTGTCTAATGTCTTCTCCAGGGTCTTCCAAATTTGCTCTAACTTCAAATATAACTCTTTTCATCTCAATTTCAGCAATGCTAAATTATCTAAGCCCCTTTCCCTCTCTATATTTATATTCTTAGTTTCACTTTCCAAATTTCCCATTTTATAATTAATTAGTTCTACAACCTCAGGCAGTTGCAGTACTGTCTCTTTGATTTCTTTGACCTCCATTTTCAAATTTTCTATCAATTCCTCTTTCATTTTTAGTATGTCATTTCTTATCAATCTAATCTCATCAAACAACTTCTGTGTAATTTCTGGAGAACCCACAGGCTGGTCTGCAGATTCCTGCCTCTTTTCCATTGTTTTTATTTTTTATTTTTAAAAAATGATTGACATATTCAGTAAGTTACAAGGGTATTAATCAAAGCAAGCCTCTCTTTTTTTCTCCTCTAAGTTGATAATTTAATCCCAATAAAATTGCCATAGTTCCAAAAAGCACAGTCTGGCTATTCTTGGTCTTATCATTTTGTTATTTCCACCAATGCTATTTCCTTCTAAAATAAACAATCCACATTCCCACAGAGGTCTGTCATTTTTCTCTCTTTTAAAAACTACTTTCCCCTTTGTCCATTTATAGCTTTGTTGAAACACAATCTTGTTAAGCTTTTTGCTTTTAAACAGTCTTTGTTTTCTTCCTTCTTGTTTACAAAAGTAAGGAAACTCACTGAAGCTTTAATCTCACTGCCAATTGGAAAACCTCTCTTCAATTTGAAATTAGGTCATTAATATTTACTTAAGAAAGTGAGCTTTTCACAGATCCAATGTCCATCAAGGCTCGCTTAGGCAGTTTGAGCCTCCCCCTGCTGCTCAATTCAATCTCATGACTGCTAAGGATTCAGTGGTCTCCTCATGAGGAGCAGCATTTCAGAACTCATGTGAGTAATCACACATTCTCTCCTTGTCCAGAGTTTTTGCCAGCTGGATCTTGCCTTCCAGCCTGCTATTTTGCCTCCTAAGCTTTCCTTGCAGAGCTCAAGGAGGGATGTCAACCAACCATCAGTCCTCACCAGGATGCCAACATTACATGTTCTATGTTGTTTCAACTATTTATGCACCTATAGTATGCAGGCTGTTTACATGCATATTGGACATTCAAGAAAGCTGACAAGAAGAGAATCAACTCATTTGAGATGTAGTGCTAGAAAAGAGTTCAGTAGATACCAGGGACTGCCAAAAGGACCAATAAATTGGTCTAAGAGCAAACCAAGCCTGAACTCTCCCTAGAAGCCAAAAACCACAAAACTGAGGCTATCATATTTTGGGCATATCATGAGATGGCATAACTTCTTGGAAAAGATGATAATGCTTGGTAAGGTGGAAAGCAGTAGAGAAAAAAAGAAAAAGAAAACTGCATTATAGGTAGATAGACACAATCAAGGGAGCCATAACCCTGAACTTGCAAGGCCTTAGCAGGGCTCTTAATAATGGAATGTCTTGAAGATATCTCAATCATAGGATTAGCATAAATTGAAACTGACTTGATCACAATTAACAACAGCAATATGCATATTGTACACAACACAGAAAGGAAGTGGGCCTATAAATCTGCATTAGGGTGGCAAAACAGAGGCAATGGAGAGGTTGGGGTCTAACAGCCAAGTTAGACTGGCTGATTAGAGACTGGCTGATAGTTACCCAGGGAGGTGGGGTCCAATGAAAGATTTTTCAAAAAAGGTCTTACAATTGCTTCTTTTAAAGAGGCTGGAACACAGCCAAGTTGTGAACAAGCAGAATCTGATTGCAGTGGAGGTGGCTGTAAAGCACAGTTACAGAGCAATCCTATGGAGCTCAGCTCAGATGTCAGACCAGTTGAACGTAACAGGTCTTATTCTTGGGTGTGTTTATATAGAACTGCAACCTTAGGGGTGCTTTGAATATGAGCTGGTGACTATGGTGCCCTGCAAGTACTGCTGGAATGCAACTTCCTTCAGCCCTATTCACTGGTCAAGGATGATGTGGGAGACAGTTTGATGGCAACTTCAAGAACAATGTAGTTTATGAAAACCATGTAGCTCTTCAAGAACAATTTACCTCCTACAGTAAATGGAAGAATACTGGTTTGTATCATGTCAGAGGTAGAGACATTACAATGCAAAACAGCTTAGATCATTTACAGGGGATGCCAATCTCCTGGCTGCAAACACTTCATATGACTACCTATATGTCACATCTGGAATGTGTGGAGAGGGCACAAGATTGCATACATTGTTTCAGCAACTGTGTGTATATATACAAAAATGTCACCAGGGGGCACCCTAATGTAACACAGGTGACTAGATGTCAACTATAACTCTATAGTAGGATTCAATGAACCTTGGGAAACAGACTTGGCTATAAAAATTGCATTTAGCCAGTGGGAAAGCATCTGGATTTCCCTGCCAACTAAACCATCTCTATTCAGCTTAAAGAAGCCACTATGAAAAGAGTTCATAAATGGCATCACACACCACTCCAGATCATTCGCATGAATAAAACCACTTCCGCTCTTTGTTGAAAAGGATGCATGAGAAAAGATACTCTATTTCATAAATTTGATTTTATTTATTTAAACTATTTCTGTATTACCTCCCAGCCCACAAGGGCTCTCAAAGCAACAAATACAAACAATACAAAGATAAAAACATTAAAAAAAATAAAATACTCTTTTAAAACTCCTAAAAGCAATCTAGCCCACCCCCACCCCAATCCCACTTTAAAACAGTTAAAACAGCAATTTCAAACATTGAATGCCATGCGTAAGAGCACTGTTTTGGCTGCCTCCCAGAAGCATAAAAGAAATGGAGCCAGCCTAACCTCCTTGAGTAGAGAATTCCACAATTGAGGTGCTGCTATAGGGAAAGTGCTGTTATGTATACCCAACACCAGCACTTTGAATTGAGCTTGGAAGCAAATTTGAAGCCAGAGCAGTTCTTGAAAGACTGGTGTTATATGGTTTCAAAAAGGCATACTTGACACCAGTCTGGATGCTGAATTTTGCACTAGCTGAAGCTTCCAAACACTTTTCAAGGGCAGCCTCACATAGAGCGCACTACAGTAGTCTAATCAGGAGGTAACTAAGGCACGAACCATTGTGGCCAGATCTGCCTTCCATAAGAAAGGGCACAGCAGGCACACCAGTCGAAGCTGGGCAAATGTGTTCCTGGCCACTGCAGCAACCTGGCTTTCCAGGAGCAGTGCTAGGCCCAAGCTATGACCCTTACCTTTCAGAGGGAGTGCAACCCCAACCAGAACAGGCTGTGATCCCAATCCCAGTTTGGATTTCCTACTGACCACTAGGAAACTGACCAGCAGAACTTCTGTCCTGTCTGGGTTAAGCCTCAGTCTATTCACCCAAACCCAGCTTTTTCAGTACTATCACAGCCTCCTTGGTATCAGTTGTAAAGGAGAGATAGAGCTGGGTATCATCAGCATTCTGATGACACCCAACCCCAGAGCTCTGGATGACCTCTCACAGGGGCTTCATGTAGATGTTAAAAAGTACAGAGGACAGTATTGACCTCCGTGGAACCCCACAGGCTACTGGCCACAAAGTTGAACAAAAGTCTCCCCATACAACCTTCTGGCCAAACAGAACAACTGCAAAGCAATGCCCCCTTGTCCCACATCAGCCAAATAAATCAGAAGTATACCATGGCCAATGGTATCAAATGCCACTGAAAGATCCAGGAAGACCAACGGGGATGCACTCCTCCTGTACAACTCCTGGTATAGGCCATCCACCAAGTCAACCAAAGCGGTTTCTGTCCTTTAACAAGGTCTGAACCCAGATTGGAATGGATCCAGGTAACCTGTTTCATCTAAGAAAGTCTGGAATTGTGTTGCCACTATTTGCTCTAGGACCTTAGTTGGAAAGGGGAGATTAGAGACTAGCCGATAGTTACCTAGGGAGGTAAGATTTTAAAATATTTTTCAAAAAAGGTCTTACAATTACTTCTTTTAAAGAGATTGGAACATAGCCCTCTTTCAAGGAAGCATTTACAACCTCTATCACCCAAGTGGCCAGTCCCCTTCTAGCACCTGTAATTAACCAGGATGGACATGGTCTAACAGACAAGTGGTTGGTGTCACCTCTCCAAGCAGCTTGGCAACATCATCATTTGGAACAAACAGAAACTCATCCATCAAAACTGGACATGTACATGCCTCAGTTACCTCTGCAGACTTTACCTTCAATGTTGAGTCCAAGTCAGAACAAATCCAAGCAATTTTCTTCATGAAGTATTTAGCGAATTCATCACAGCACTTTTCTGAGGCCTCCTACTCAGCAGTCTGAGGTCTGAGGATATAATAGCCTTTTATTTACCCAGAACAGCTGTGCTGGATGAGATAGAGCTGATGTAACCCCTCACTGCTGCAAAGCTGTCTTGTCCTATAATAGCAACATTTTGGAATTCAAACTGTACAGGTTGCCCCCACCCCATATGTGTAGGTCCAGCACCTGTGGTTTCAATTATCAATCTCCTGAAAAATACAGTCTCATTAGGCATTTCCTAGGTCCTCTACTGTGACTCTATGGGGTTCACTATTACCTGCCGTGTCCAGTATTTGTAGTACATCTGGGGATGTATCCCCTGTGGCTAGGATGGGTGATCTGCATGTGAAATGACAGTCCAGACTATTCATACAAAGGGTTTCTTGTATTTAGTGTATGCCTTTATAGTGGAGAATAATAATTTGAAACATAGAACCTTGGAAGATTATCAGATGGGGACAAAAATAGTTTCCCCTTCTCATTGTCTCCTCTACTGTCCCCCTCCCAACATGAGAACGAAAAGTTATCACACTTACCTTTGACGTGTCCTCCCCTTCCCCTCAGCAGCTACGGAATGAATACAGCTCATGCAGAGCTGTATTCACTTCCTATTTGAAATCCTGGGCCGTTCTTGCGAGAGAACGAGCGCAGGAGATTCAAAGAGAGAGAGAGAGAGAGAGAGAAAGCTTTTCAAATTACAGGAAGCACAAAAACACAATTTAAACTTACCAAGTAACCCAGGGAGGGTACAAAGAATGGCTGTAGCTTACCTCAATGTCCCGATCGCACTCAGAAGTGTTTGGCAGGGATCTCCCTTCGTGGCTGGCATCGTGCTAGCAGAATGGGGCACCTTATCACTCGCCCGTGATTCCATTTCAGAAACAGAATGGGCGATCTATTGATGGCTACGGCTTAAGCTGTCAATAAAAAGGAACACGGACGGAACAGACGCTGCATGGGGGCATAACGCCACAGGGACATCGCTGTCTGATATTCAAGCCCTTTGGCGATGTCCTGTTGTCCCTGTGGTGGAATATTAAGGGTGTCTGATAATCTCCCTGGTCTCCATGCTGTTTACCGATGCTAGATTAGACATAGCTAAGTAGCGAAGTTTCCACTATGACTGTCAATACAACTCTGGATGGACACAGTATGGTTAATACTCTGACTGATTATGTTAACCTACAGATGAAGATCTTTCAAAGGTCTAGGAATGAGGGACACATCTATAGAAACCTCTTTTATTATCTTTGCAACCAATAATTTTACTCGTCATAAACTACCAAAAGACAAATCTATTTCAAATAGGTTCTGAGCAGGTTCTGAAAAAAATCTGTTGTTGCTGTTATGTTGAACACACTGGAAAACTTGTACAGTACCATCATGTTTCAGTTTGTTGGCTCTTACTTGTTCATATATTTGCTTGTCTTGTACTGCTCTAATAAGTACAGGTACTTATGTTATCTGCGTTATAATGCTGAAAATAACTACACTAATAAAAAGGATCTTTAAAAAGACAATGTTGGTTAGACAACATTGGAGACCAGACATCTCCAGCCCTGGTTACAAAGTTATAGGGAGCAAGAAGCAAAGACAAAGGGGATTAACAGATGGAAAAGGGCTTGCAAATAGGCAAACAGTGTCTTGATAACTGTAATGAACATTTTATTATATCCTATGGAGAACTATAGGCAAACAAAACCCAAGGAAATACAAAGCATGGCACAAGGAGCCAATAAACTATCCCTAAGCCCTTTCTACTTAAAGATGTTAAATATTAAGAAGTAGCATTGGTTGAGTTGGGTTTCATAAACTGGATGTTGACAGCCCAACCTGCCATTAACCTTGATGAGGCACAACTGACTCAGGTGGAAGGATACTGGGGGTAATAAATTTGCTGCTTCCTGCCCTGCCCATTGCTACTTTGGAGAGCAACAATACAGTGATCTCCCTAAACACCTACTGTATGCTTTTCTCACAAAAACTGGATCTTAAGACCCAGAGCCAGGGATTCAGGATGCTATCAGTAGCTTTGGTTCTTGTTGATGCCTCCGCCCTTGACTTTGCTTCTATGGGCTCTACTGAAGCCATGTCACCATGCCCACACTTCCTTCTCCCCAGTCTCCTCCTTCTCTTCCTCCTCAATAGGAGGAGTGCTCTGTGTGATGAGGAGCCACTTTACACCAGCCTCAGATGGCAAAAAGAGTTTGGGCTACACCATCAGAAATTCCACTGTATTTTAACTTTGATCTGATCAGCTTCTTCCTTTTGCTTTTGCAAAGTTCTGCTTAATCGGATTTGCCAAATATATGTTGAATCTTACTTCACCATTGCCAACAGCACTGGATCCAAAGATCCTCCATGGGTTAGTTTAGGAGACACAGGAGAAACCACATGGCATGCATACAGCTCTTTCCTCCGACAGGGATGAGCAACTGAAAGACTCAGGAGAACTGCCCAACAACTAGAGTTCCCAGACCCCAGAGCCTACATCTTCTTCTCTAGACCTCAGGGAAAGGGAGAGTGATCCCAGGGTGAGACTGCTGTCTTGAAATGTGTGTGTGTGTGTGTGTGTATGTGTGTGTGTGTGTAAGTTCCTCGTTTCTTAGACTTTTTATTTTTTTTCATTTGAATGCCATACTCTGTGAAACTATGGTTGGTGCTTAATGTATCATGCCTCCAACATTTCACTGATGAAAACTGGGATGTGTGGCAAAGCAATCCAGAGTGTAGTCAAGACAGCAAAAGATATTGATCAAGAAGAACACACAAGCTAGGAGAGGCTGTAGCAGTTTGCTTTTGCCTGACAAAAATCTACCCCATCCTCTCTCCTTCCTTTCCCTGCCAAGTTAACTGTGTGCAAACTGCTTTTGCACTTTGAACTCAGGTTGCAGCAACTGAAGTAAGCTGAGGACAAAGAGAGAAGGTGGGAAGATGAGAGAGACACTGGGACGTTTTCAAAGCATCTGTAATACAGGATGATAGAGGATTACTGGGGACTACCCTAGCAAACTGGGACAGTTTGGGGTATGATGACATAACAGGGCTTGGTCCCTGCTGTGACATTGCAAGAGCTCATCCCCAGGTCTCAGATTTTGCCCTTGAAACTTTAGGGCCTGGGATAAGCCTGACCTGGCAATTCTACACACAACCCAGCATTGACACTTAAGGTAGCTGCTTCACTCTGCTAAATATGTGTCTGGCATGAAGTTGGGCACAGGATTTACTTAGTGTTTATACATGCTGAACTGCAAAGGGAATATTGTAGCAGCTTTGAGACTGAGAGAAAGAAGTTTATAGCATAAGTTTTCATAGACTGAGTCTGCTCTTTCAGATGCGAGAAGTAGACATCTGATGAGGTAGACACAGTCTACAAAAGCTTATGCTATGAACTTCTTTCTCACAGGAGATTTTCAGACAGCGTTTAATAGTGCCTACCGCGGGATGAGGTTGAGGGAGGGGAACGGCGCTCTTGCGCGGCAGGGGGTAATTTTCAGACGATGCCGTCCCTCTTCCGGGATCCTTCGTTGCACGTCTGTGAAGCTTTGGAAGCGGCTGCACCATATTTTAAGCACGGAAGTTGCCCGTGCTTAAAATATGGCGTGGCTGCTCCAAAGCTTCACGGATATGCAACGAAGGATCCCGGAAGAGGGATGGCGGCGTCTGAAAATGACCCCTGCTGTGCAAGAGCACTTTTCCTCTCCCGGGACCTCATCCCGCGGTAGGCACTATTAAACGCTGTCTGAAAATCTCAGTCTCAAAGGTGCTACAATATCCTTTTGCATACTGATCCCGAGTAACACAGCTCTCTCATTGAACTCTTAGACTAGGGGTGGAAAACATCCAGAGGCCCCTCAAAACCTGTTTCAAACCTAGGGGTGTGTCTTCTCCCTTCAAAAAGAACCCCTGGAAGTGACTTGTGGTCATTTATAGTTTTGAGAAAACGCAACCCACCAGACCTTAAGTAGCCTTGAAGGACCCACACTCTGTACACAGCCTACTCCTGCATTAGGCAGGTCCTTATCCAATAAGAGGTTAATTTTTCTGAAACAATGTCCTGCTACATCTAACTGAATGAAGCATTCAGTGGAAAGTGAGAATGGGCTGAACAAAAGACATTATTACCATAGAAAGGTATTTCTCTGAAGAGGACTCCCTTCTTGAGATGCACTCAGTGCCATTTTGTCAGTTGTGTGGCAGCTGAGTGATGACAGCTGAAGTCAAGCATCAGCTGGCAACATTTAAGGACCAAATAATAACAAAGGTATCTTTTCCTGCATCCAAGCACAAAAGATTGCTCCCCCCCCCGCTTTGGACACAAATGCTTGAAAACACATTGATTGCTAAGATTGCATTTCATTGATTTGATAAAGCAGCCTTGTGAGATTTGTTCGTGTTAACGGAGCCTCTTTTGTTTGGCAATTGGCTTCGGAAATGGAGCATGGGGACACTGAGCAGACAATCAGTTGAATTTTAGCCTCTTGAACTGAAACTAAATGGACCATCAGAGCAAAATGCTGGCTCAGGGTGATTTATTGTGCTTTCTACAAATTGCAGCAACCGGTACAAAGGTTTTTTTTCAGCATGGGATTGAGCTGCAGGTACAATCCTGTCATTAAGAAGAGGAATATTAGAGACAGACCAGGGTAGAAAGAGTGTAGCCTCCAAGGTTTTTTTTTTAGCGGATCTTGAACTGTACAGAATCCATGGACCACATTTTACCACATTTTAAAATTTGGCCAAGACTGAGAGAAAGCATGGATTGTCTGCAGCTTCCATCAGTTGCAGTCCACCATTTTGTTTCTATTCAACATTACTATTTCCCCTGTTGAGTACTTCCTACTGTTACACACACTTTTATCTCCAAGCTAGGATTGTAAACCAGGATCAAAACAACTACACCAATGATTGGAAGGCAGAGGGACTTGGTCTCTTTACTTTTTGTAAAAGCCCTTTCGTTGCTGCTTTTACAAGGCTCTAGGAGAGTTTTGATTAAAACTAGCTGAAGGAAGGGGCACTTTTTTACCCTAATTCAAGCACCAGAGAATGTGATGGTAAATTGTGGTTTGAGAAGTCAAGAAGCCTTCTATCAATCTTTATGTGAGAGAGGATGAGACAAAGGAGTGCCTGAACTCATCTCTTGATCCTTTAAACCAAGAGTTGGAAGATTTAGGCTGCATCTGCACTGTAGAAATAATCCAGTTTGATACCACTTTAACCACCATGGGTCAATGCTATGGAATTCTGGGCTTTGGAGTTTGTTCTGGCACCAGAGCTCTCTGACAGAGAAGAGAAATATCTCACAAAACTACAGATACTAAGTTTAGTTTGACTAAGCGATGTCAAACTGGATTATTTCTGCAGTGTAGATGCAGTCTTAAAATCCTGTCTGAATTTAGGGTCTATGTTGTGATTTTTTTTTCTTTAGATAAACTTCACTTCTGAACAAAGCAACTGGCCTAAGCAAGCAGTGCTTACAACTGAAAAATAAAACCAAATAGAGACCAAGTTACTTACTCTTGCTAGGCTGGTGCCAGATGGGACTTTATAAGGAACATATTTCCTGTAGATGTGTCCAACTCGAGAACATGGAACGTCAAACATACCACCTCCACACATCCAGACCTGAGACAGAAACAAACAAACAAACAAAATAAATAAAGAGGGGAGAGTGAATGTCAAAAGAGTTGCAAGTATGGCAGTGTTCACAAGAGGCCAATACCTGAAAAGAAGGCAATGCTAAGAAAAATTCAAACTATTATTTTCTTATTCTTCCAATAATGACTGTATCTGGGGAAAAAAAAGGGGGGGGTTCTCTATGTGAAGAAATGTCTTCTGGAAATAATAATAATCATAATAACAACAACAACAACAACAACAATAATAGCAATAAATAAATAAAGCAATAGCTAGCACCACTATCAATGTTCTTTGTGAAGATTTACACTGAGGATTTCAAAGCCAGAAAGAGTCAACGGTTTGTTATTATTTGCCCACTGAACATTTTCATTCTTCTTGTGCGTGGATGCTACCATTTGCCTAAATAAAGATTCACAAACGTATGACTTTGTTATTCATCTATGGGATTAGAGGCTTGTCTACACTGGCCAAATAAAATATCCTCACCCCATCCCCATGGCTGGTCCACACAGGGCCAATTCCCCAATTCTGATGAGAACTGTCCACAAGACGTCCAGCCAGTTCAGTACTGAACTCACACTAAACCACCCTTAGAATCGTAGAATCATAGAACTGTAGAGTTAGAAGAGACCACGAGGGCCATCCAGTCCAACTCCCTGCCACGCAGGAAATCACAATCAAAGCATCCCCAACAGATGACCATCCAGCTTCTGTTTAAAGACCTCCAAGGAAGAAGACCCCAACACGCTCCGAGGGAGTGTGTTCCACTGCCAAACAGCTCTTACTGTCAAAATGTTCCTCCTAATATTGAGGTGGAATCTCTGTTCCTGGAGCTTGCATCCATTGTTCCGTGTTCTAGTCTCTGGAGCAGCAGAAAACAAGCTTGCTCCATCCTCAATGTGACACCCCTTCAAATACTTAAACAGGGCTAAAATAGAGCATAATAGAGCCCTTAAAATAGAGCATAATAAGTAACCTTTCACTATGTAGTTTTTAGGGAGATGTGGTGTTTTGCTGGCTGTTGCTGCATGTGGACAGCTTGATTGAGCCATATTTGGGTGGGTGGCAAGTATCACCATCCTTAATGGGCCAGTGTTCCCTGCCAACTACTTCCCAGCTGAGCCAAGCCACTGGTGGGGAAGGGAAAAAGTCTTCCTGGTGCTTCACTGCTGATGCTGTCCTAACCAGGCACCCTCCCAGCAGAACCCTGCTGGAAACAAAGTCACTGGCTGCAATGTCTCCAGGAGGTGTCCAGCACTGTGATCTTGCCCACACATTATCAGCCCTCAGAAAACCCTGTGATAGATCCCCCTAAGGGTCACCATACTGTAAGTTGGAAATGACTTGAAGGCATACAACAACAATATAATGCAATACAATGCAATGCAAGTCTCATTGGAAATTCTTACTTGAATTCTCTTGAAATTCCAGTACAATGAAATTTTCAAATGTAGATCAAGAATTATAGTGTATATTGCTTTAACTGTAGCAAGGGATTTTTTTTTAAAACACTGATCAACTGAATTTACCATATATACAACTTAAGCAACAGCTTTTAAAAGCTGTTCTCTAATCTTTTGCACAGCAACAGCAAACAAAGACATTTGATTAGTTACTTTAGCATCCATGTCCACCAGTAATTTACATATTTTCTCCGTCTGGGTTCTATCAGATATTCTGTTCAAAGGCATGGGGGCTGCCATTGATGGCCTTCTCCTTCCTGGCTCGCACTGCGGCCAGAAAGGAGCAGGAAGACAAGGACCAATCTCCCTCGCCCTGATTGGTTCAGTGCCTGGGAGGAGGTGGAACTTCTGGCTGCGCTTCCAGCATGGCTGGATTACAAGGAGCCTGCCCCGGAGGGCCAGTATATAAGCAGGGTGGGCGGGCAATGGGGGGGGTCTCTGTCAAGTTTAAGTTTAAGTTCAAGTTCACGGAGACCTTTCCCCCTGCTTAAGGATTAATACCTTGTTTCCAGGGGAAGGGAGAGTGTCGAGCGGGTTGGGTCGGCCAGGAGCTCTCCCCCTCCAGGCGGGGTCGGTAGCAACCAATATTGGTCCATTGGCCAACACAGGGTTGGGCAATGAAGGGATCCGGACCCATGCAATAGTGCCAACCATTTGCAGCCATTAGCAAGTTGCGACCTTTTATTGTCAATTATCTTCATACTAACCTATACTTAATCTTTATGGAAGAAGAACTGGATAAGAAATGGAAAGCTGCTAGAAATAATGAAGTGAAAACCATTTTGAGGAAATGACATTTGGCACACATATGCTAGATATAAAACAGAAAGCACAGTGCAGAGCACACCTAGGGTATCTTTTGGGAATAATTGAAATGAATCTCAGACTAGCCAGGAGGGTCTTCAGCAGCTGTTCCTGTTTGTTTATTAGTTTCCCTATGATTACAGACACCTCTCTTCTATTTTCTTTTGAAAGATCAGAGCTTTCCTTAAAATGTGTTTTTAATATCATCTGGACTAGGCACAACATCAAAACAGAGAAGTAACCAGATTTAACTCCTGCTCCCCATGAAATGTAACAGGCCCGGAGGGAATTCTGATCTGTGGAGCTACTGACTTGAATTGAAAAGCTGAAATTTTGGAGGGTCTAAATGAGCAAGCTGTAAAACTGAAATGTCTCCTTTTATGAATCTACAGTCAACATAAACAACAACAACATGTATTTTCTTAAATGCAGCTTAAAAGAAAAGCATTTTCCTGAATAACTGTGCCAAAGGGTTATTCTCCACTAAGCATAGAAACGAGAAAAACCATAGAAGTGTATGAGAGGATTCAAACTGTGACTGGTTGAAGGATTCACAATCACCAGGAGTAATTTAAGCATACTTAGCGAAGAGGCTTAGGAGATTTTCAGACGCGATTTTCTGGTCTATATATTCCAAAACAGCTCCGTTGCTGTGCGGCATGGGAGCAGTTTTGGATGATGCTGTTCCTCTGCTGAACCCCTCCGTGTCACTTATGTGACAGAATGGAGGAAGCCGCGTCATATTTCACTCACGGGCAACAATCGTGAGTGAAATATGACGCAGCTTCCTCCATTCTGTCACGGAAGTGACACGGAGGGGTTCGGCAGAGGAACGCCGTCGTCCAAAACTGCTCCCATGCCGCGCAGTAGCAACGGAGCTGTTTTGGAATATATAGACCCGAAAATCACATCTGAAAATCTCCTTAGAATCTCTCTTCCTATTGAACATGGGCAGAGTGGGAACATGGTGCAAGTTTGGGCAAGTTTGCTGCCACACTGCAGAAATAATGCAGTTTAACACTGCTTAAACTGCCATGGCTCAATGCTATGGGATTCTGGGATTTGCAGTTTTGTGTCTGGTGCTACAACAAACTCCAAATCCCAGGATTTCATAGGGTGGAGCCATGATAGTTAAAGCAGTGTCAAATTGCATTATTTCTTCTGTGTGGCAGCAGCCTGAATATATGGTACCTTGCATGTGTATTCCCATAAGTTCTTCACCCTTTTATCCCAGATGTGCAAAGTTTGTAAATGTTAGTGGCAGTGCTAACTGTTGGAAGTGAAGAAGCATCAGTGCTTGTTTGCAGTAGTTGGGGACAGAGTGGGAGTCTAAAGTTGCATGCCCTATCCCTTTGTCTGAGCTGTGTGTGTCATTGATCTGTGTTTTTCAAGGTTTTACTTCCTACTTGCATGTAGAGGTCACCCCTTCTTGCTCCAAAAGCTTTTAGTGTTTGTTTCAGAAGCCAGAAGCTAGCAGACATGAGGCAGTTCAGCCTCAATATACCTTACTGGCACTCATGAGAGTCAGCTTTAGGGATTCTTCTACACAAGTCAGATAACTCCTGTCTATTTTTCTTATCTGAGATATATTCTCTGCCACAATAAACATAAGTTTTGCTTTTTAACCTTACTGGAACATCCTGCGTGTTTCTATCCTGTTTTATACCAGAAGCGCATATTGCCCACACTGTACTCTGCTTAATATAAATTCCAATAATTTCCTACACTTAAATATCAGCATTATATTTGTAATGGGAAATTAATTCACTAACACTGAACTGTTAGGTAAATTTCAAGAAATTACTATATAAATAAATAATTTTATTAATTAATTTGTTAAATCAAACATGCAAGATTCTGCTTAATTAGCTCCACCAGCATACTTATGCACAGGTCTGGGAAAGTGATGGCTGACAGCTGGGCAGTGGCATGATAGAATCCTCCTTGTGCATCTCTCTCTGGCCATTCTGTAGCTGTTTGCATCAGAAGGTGTGAAATTGTGGCCATTGTGCAGCCTGTGGAAAACCACTGCACAAGGAGGTACTGGATCTCTCCGTGTGCAATGAAGAATAATGTGCTTAAACTAGCCTAACCTCTGGTTAACACTAGCATATTTCACTGCAATGATTCTGGCCTATTTTTTAAAATTACGTTTGCTACATTTGGTCAGTAATCGTATTGATTGATTGATTCATTGATTGGATTTATATCCCCCCTTTCTTCCAAGATGGGATTCAAGGCAGTTTACAATAATTTTAAAAATGCAACTAAAACATTACAAAAGTTACACAAGTTTACAATGAATTATATTATTACCATTATTAAAATATAACAGTGAAAAACACAACATAGACCTGACTCCTCAAACCTATCTTAACAGCCAGCATCCGCACCAAGCAATGGGGAGGGATCTGTTCTGCTGGTGATTGGGCTGCTACAGGGTGGCATTTCCAGCCCTCTCTTGCCAGTGAGCTGTGGTGTGATGAGGACTTGCAACAGCAGTCCTGATTCTGATTGTTGTACCACAGCTCACTGGTAGGAGGGATCTGGAAACATCATCCTGCAGCATCCTGATCACCAACAGAACCGATCTCTGTTGCTTGGTGTGGCTGCTGGCTGTTAAAGTAGGTTGGGGGGACATTTGTGATCATGGCAACAGTACTATGATTGTAAACATGAATACTGAACAGTAACAAATGCATAAGTCCACCTTACACATTCATAACTGCTCAACGGGATGCTAGCATTTTTAAAGAATAGTTATCGAGCATTTTATCAAATAATGAACAAATAGATTTTTTAAATTGATTATTTCCAATGCACGCTCTCTGGGTGCTAACATATTGCTTTTCTTATTGTAATGTTTACAAAGGGTGGCTTTGATTTTGGACTGCTATAGTTGTGGATGCTTACATAAGGAAATAAAGATTACTTCCTTCTGAATCAGCTTTCACCAAGAACTCTGATGGGACCTCTGCTTTGTGTTGATTTGCACTATCATTATGCTCCTTTAGATTAATACGTGCTGCTTGCATTGGCTTGCCATCAACAAGGGAAATATTTCATTGAAATTGTACATCTTGTGGTGATAACATGATATATCTATTTGAGCTAACTGCTTTCACTGTAAGTATGTACTGTACGTAGAAACTCACACGCACTATTCTGTTGTTATTTGTTCAGCAACTATGCTAGGCTTTCCTAAAACCATAAACTGGTAGGATGCAGAATTAGCATTTTTATGCATTTGCTTGTATTATGCTAATGGAAATATATGCTGACATTTCATTGCCTTTATAATTGGCTTCAGCTAAATAGTAGTGCTGAGGAAGGACTGATAAGGAGAAAGAGTAACTTTGGCACATGGCAAGAAAGGTTGCTGTATCTTTACAGGCCCCAATTTGCATGGCTGCTACTTGACATTAATGATTATTGGGAACACACAGCAGCCTTGTAACCTACATGCATATCTTATGCCTACCTGTGTGACATAAGAAAAAGAGCACACACAGAGGAGGTACACTTCACTGGGACTTGGGAGACTAGAAGGCCACAGCCTGGGCTGGAAGGCTATTTGCAAAACAACAAAATGGCAGCTAAAATTCAAATAGTGTTTCAGCATGTAGAAGGAAGGTTATTTCACTGCATCTGTACCACATTGAGTATGTAGATCTTGATGATCCTGTGAGAGTCACTGGAGCCAATGAGGCACAATATTAGAACAGATAACTAATCTCATGAACAGTAAGCAGCTGTCATAGGACATTTTCAGACACAGTTTTATCGTACTTAGCGTGGGAAGAGCTCCCAGGAGAGGGACGGGGCTCTTGTGCGGCAGGGGGTCATTTTCGGACACCACTGTCCCTCTCCCGAAAGCATCTGTTTCACTTCCGTGAAGCTTTGGAAGCCGCAGAGCCATATTTTAAGCACGGAAGTTGCCTGTGATTAAAATATGGCGCTGAGGCTTCCGAAGCTTCATGGAACTGAAACAGATGCTTTCGGGAGAGGGACGGCAGCATCCGAAAATGACCCCCTGCCGTGCAAGAGCCCGTCCCTCTCCTGGGAGTTCTTCCTGCGCTAGGTACGATAAAACCGTGTCTGAAAATGTCCATAGATTATTCTATAACACAGAAAGGATATTCACAAGATTTCCCCTTCCATATATGTAGCCAAAGTGGGGAGGAAGCAGTAGGACTCCCCAGCACCTCACCATCTTACATGTTTAGTTTAGAAGCGAAGCTTGACCAAGAAATCAGTCCTACTTTCTGAAATCCATGTGCTGTGTTTGACATTGACAAGGGAATATGTATGTGCATACAGCTGACTGTGGGAAACATATTGTACAAGGTTGCCAGTGTTGCAGAGAACCTTTATTCATACAATTGACATCACGTACATGTTCCCTCACTGTTGTTCTGCTCAGGCATGGCTGTGCCCTTCCTTCCACTCCAGGATTAGCTATGCTAATTGAGGGAGCTCTTGTGAACATTTGGAAGAGAAGAACGTTTTTAGGAGTGTGGTCTCTCTGGCTTCTCTTCGCAAACGAAGTTTCAGGAAGGACTTATCCTGCGCTTTCTGCAAGCGTGCTGATGACTAAAAAGGCCAATCCGAGATAGACAAGCCCAGTTGCAGAAAGCACAGCAGAAGGTTTCCTTGGGTGATGTTTCTGGGTTGTGATTTTTTCTGCGTTGTCATTTCTCTTCAAGACTTGTTCGGCATGAGTTCTCCAGTAAGGCTGCAGCATTGTGGATAGTGCGTCTCCATGCCTCCCGATGTGAGGCCAGGGCGAACCATTGTTGGTGATCAATTTGGCCGAGCCGGAGGTGTTGTTTCAGGGAGTCCTTGTATCGCTTTTTTGGAGCACCCCTCTTACGCTGACCCGTGGCGAGTTCACCGTAGAATACGATTTTTGGGAGGCGATGGTCCTCCATCCTAGAAACATGCCTGCCCAGTGCAGCTGTGTTCTCAATATCATGGCCTCAATGCTGGTGATCTCTGCTTGCTCAAGGACAGCAACATTCGTCACATAGTCAGTCCAGTGTATATTTAGGATTGTGTGTAAACAGCGCTGATGGAAGCATTCGAGGAGTTGTAAGTGGTGGCGATAGGTGACCCATGTTTCAGACCCATAAAGGAGAATAGACAGTACAATGGCTCTATACACACTGATTTTTGTGTTTCGCCTCAGGTGTTTATTACTCCAGACTCTTTTGTAAATTCTTCCAAATGCACTATATGCCTTTGCTAATCTGTGATCGATCTCTTTGTCAATCTTGGCATCTGAGGAGATGATGCTTCCCAGGTAGGTGAACTGCTGAACGGACTTAAGCACAGAGTTGCTGATGGCAATGTGGGGATGGTGGTGTTCGTCCTGTGGTGCAGGCTGGTAAAGAACTTCCATTTTCTTCAGGTTGACTTCCAGCCCAAACAGCTCTGCAGCTGTTCCAAAGCAGGATGTTAGGCGCTGCAGAGCTGCTTCTGTGTGGGCAACAAGGGCAGCATCATCAGCGAAGAGCAGCTCATGGACTAGATAGTTTAGAGTCTTAGTGCGAGCCCTCAGACGGCTTAAGTTAAACAAGCTACCATCAGTACAGTAACATATATAGATGCCGTTGTCTTCTCCAAGCTCTGCCATAGCCCTTTGGAGCATCATGCTGAAGAAGATTGTAAATAAAGTTGGCGCAAGAACACAACCTTGCTTCACTCCGTTAGTTATTGGAAAGGGCTCTGAAAGAGCATCACCATATCTGACTTGACCGCGCTGACCCTCGTGTAGCAAGATAATCATTTTAAGGAATTTGGGGGGACATCCTAGTCTTTCCAGGATCTGCCACAGACGTTTCCTACTCACGGTGTTGAAGGCTTTGGTGAGATCAACAAATGTTACATAGAGACCCTTGTTCTGCTCTCTTCATTTCTCTTGCAGTTGTCTAAGGGCAAATACCATATCTGTAGTACTCCTATTGGCTCTGAAGCCACATTGGCTTTCAGGAAGAAGTTCTTCTGCAATGGCAGGAACTAATCTGTTCAGGAGTATCCTTGCAAGGATTTTTCCAGCAATAGAGAGCAGTGTTATGCCTCGATAGTTTGAGCAATCAGATTTTGCTCCTTTTTTCTTGTACAGGATGATGATGACTGCATCTCGTAGATCTGATGGCAGTTCCCCCTTTTCCCAGCAATTCACAAGGAGTTTGTGGAATTTATCATGGAGTACATGACCTCCGTGTTTCCAAACTTCAGGTGGGATTCCATCAATCCCAGCTGCCTTGCCGTTTTTCAACTGCTGTATGGCCTTAAGGGTCTCTTCCAAAGTGGGAGCTATGTCCAATTCATTTTTCATCGGTTTTTGTACCATATGTTGGATAGCCGAGCCTTGGACTACTCGGGTGGCACTAAAGAGACTTTGAAAGTGTTCAGCCCATCGATTCAGTATGGAAGCTTTATCAGTAATTAATGTTTGACCATCTGTACTGTAGAAGGAGCTTTGGACCTGATAAGTAGGTCCAAACACTGCCTTAAGAGCTTCATAAAATCCTCTAGAATCCTCCGATCTGCACAGCATTGTGTCTTTTCTGCTATATTGATCCACCACTTGGCCTGCATGTCTCGGAGTTTTTGTTGAAGTTTACTACATGTGAGACGGAAAGCTGCTTTTCTTACATGGCAAGTTGGTTGGGCGAGGTATGCCTGGTGAGCAGTTCTCTTCTTTGCCAACAGCTCCTGGATCTCTTGGTTGTTTTCATCAAACCAGTCTTGATTTTTCTTGTGGGAGAACCCGAGGGATTCTTCTGCAGACTGGAGGATACTGTTTTTGATATGTTGCCAAAGCACTGTAGGAGAAGGATCTATAGGATGGTCTTCAAGTTTTGTTTGCAGGTTTGCCTGGAAGTTGTCTCTCATGGCAGCTTGTTGAAGATTGTTGACTTGGAGTCTCTTCTTTAACATGCCACCCCTCTTAGGTTTGAACTTAAGATGAAGATTTAGTTTACATCTGACGAGGTGATGATCTGTCTGGCATTCTACACTGGGCATCACTCGAGTATGGCGGACATCACGAATGTTTCTCTGGCGGACTAGAACATAGTCAATGAGGTGCCAATGTTTGGATCGGGGATGCATCCAGGTTGTCTTCAAGCTGTCTTTATGCTAAAAGATAGTGTTTGTAATAGTCAGCTGTTGTTCTGCACAGAACTCTAGCAAGAGGCGTCCGTTATCATTGCAATTTCCAACACCATGCTTGCCTAAGACACCTTTCCAGGCTTCAGAGTTCTTTCCTACTCTGCATTGAAGTCACCAAGGATAATAATTTTATCTTCTACGAGGACTTTTTGTATGAGGTGGCGTATGTCTGTGTAGAATTTTTCTTTCTCTACAGGGTCAGCTTGCATAATTGGGGCATATATACTAAAGAGAACAACATGTGGGAGGCGTAAGGAAATAATGCGATCAGTGTGTCCTGTTGGCAAGGTTTCGAGTTTGGAGGCAATGGAATTTTTAATCATGAAGCCTACTCCTGAAAGATGTTTTTCAGTTTTGGGTTTGCCAGACCAGTAAAGTGTTTAGACGGCGCTGTGTTCTTTAGGCTGCCTTCCTCATGGAGACAAACTTCACTAAGAGCAGTGATGTCAATATTAAGTTGTGATAGTTCATGGGCTATTAGAGCAGAACAACGCTCAGGCCATCCACTATCTTCAGAGTCTTGCATGGTTCTGATGTTCCAGCATGCAAGCGTCAGTTTATTTACACCTTTGGAGGCCGGTGCGCGCCTTTGTTTCTTTGCCTTGGTTTGACTGCATCAGAAGATTCTCGTTGGCCGCGGCTAGCCAACCAGGTAGTTGGGGATGAGCTTTCGTTAGGCCATCTTTTATAGGGCCCTCTCCATATGGAGCAAGCAGTGCTCTCCTTAAAAAAGGCTGCTTGGTTGTTCAGGATGCTGCCGAACAAGACTGTCATCTCCTGGGTCAGCCTCGAGCGACCAATGTCCTGAACAGCCTGCATGCAGGGTTGGGTCTGCAGCTTCCAGTGCATCTTTACACCTGCCATTTCGTCCCTCGCCTATCGCTACAGGGCTTTTCTTTTGGAATTGGATTTGTCCTTCGAGCCTGTGCAATGGATTTGTCTGGTGGAGTGCAGCATGCACAGAACTGGCCTCACCATTTAAACCAAAGGTTCATCTGCTGGCCTTGCAAGCATGGACTGTAGCAGTGAGGTCCTCGGGCCATAGGTTTGATTAGAGTTTCCTTCTCTTAGATGGTTGACCTTACAGGGTTGGACGAGCACCATCTGCCCGGGTTTGGGATTAGAGTTTTCCTTCTCCTAGGATGGTTGCGATAGGCTAGAGAGCCCATCCTGCCCTTTGACGCTCTTTGTCAGACCCTTCGGTTTTGACCTGTCTGGCATGGGAGACCCTACCAGTGGTTATTATGCCACCGCCAGCGTAGCTCAAAACATCATTAGGGTACGCAAGCCTCTCTCACACAACAAGGGGGCATCAATGAGAGGAGGAGTGTGGTAATATGTCTTATATCAGGTCAGACTATTCAAATGGCTTATTATTGTCTACACTGATTGGAAACAGCTCTTCAAGGTCTTAGGGAAAGGGCTTTCAGTCTAGCTGCTACCTGATCCTTTTTTAAAATTATTTTTATAATGCATATTATATCATACATTTATGCAAATTTTCCCATTCGTAAATTATACATTTGTATACCAATTCTACCTGTTTGTACATAAGCATAAACAATAAATTAAACATTACCAAAGTTTATACATGCATTCTCTCTATGTCCCTATTGCTGAGGAAAATATCTATACAAATAACTCCAAATATACATTGTTTGTATATATGCATATTTTTCTCGCAATTTAATCAAAATATCCATTAAATACTAATTTTCCATTAGTAACTCTCCCTAAAGGGTTATTGTGAACTTCCTTTATAAACTCCTTGCACTGACATGTTCTTATCCTGATTTATCCACTGTAGCCTTCCTTTACCTCCATTACATCCTTATACATAACACACCGTACTTCCATTTCTTCCTGCTCATTTAACCTACCCTCTATACTTTAAATTCACTATAAAATTTTCTAAATTTGCTTCACCCATGAAAGCTCTTATTGACATATCACTATATTATCATTTATAACACTATCATGGCAAGTGTTCTTTCTATTTATATATTTAGCTTCTAAATTGCAAATATATCATTTAAAGCTCTGTCTGTCTCTCTAGAGTTTACCCAAAAGTCTATCACAGGCTTCCAGTCCTTTTTTGTCATTTGACTGCTCGTTTGTCTCAGTCTGTTTGACAGTTCGTCCATCTCAATTAGATCCCATAATTTATCTTTCCATTCTTTAATAGATGGTTCTTCTTTTATCTTTCATTTTTTTGCGATGATCATCCTGGCCGAGGTGATCATGTACAGTATATACTTCCAGTGTTTGCCCTCTTCCATCTTATTCAGTCCTTTAATTATATTTAGCAAATATAGTTCTGGTGAGAATTCTAATTTTATCTTAAAGATATTATTAATCTGGTCATGCACTCTATGCCAAAATCTTTTAACTTTGGGACATTTCCACCATAGATGTATCAAAGAGCCCTGGGCCTTCCCACACTTCCAACAATTTTTATTAACTGTAATTTTCATTTTATTTAACTGTAATGGTGTGAAATACCATCTGTGGGAAACTTTCAAATAATTTTCTTTTAAAGATTGACTTGCTGTAAACTTCATGGTTCTTCTTCTTGCTGTTTCCCAGTCCTCCATTAATATATTGCGTCTGATATCCTGAGCCCATTTCCACATATAATCCTTAATAGTTTCTTGTTCTAATTTCCTGTCATGTATGAGCTTATAGAACCTTGAAATTAAACTCTTTGAATATTCGGCCCAAATTAGTTTGTCTAATTCGTTGAATTCTAACTCTATTCCACCCTCCTTCAGATCTTCCTTGTATCTTTCCTTTAGTTGATGGTAGGAAAACCAATTAATATTAAATTGCTTGGTTATTTGTTCTTTGTTTTTGAGTATCCTTATACCATCCTTGTTGATTTCCATTAAATCAGAGTATCTCAGCCAGGGGCTAGAATTTTGCCACCTTGACTGGAATGCCTCCTGTGTTGAGACCCAGGTTGGTATCTTATAATAAAATTTATCTTTTAATCTCTGCCAGACTTTAAAGAGCCTTTTTCAAAATCTTTGTTTACTTTATTTTTGTTGTAAATCAAATATGTGTGCCAGCCGTAATGCATATTCTGTCTTTCTACATTCAATGTTTTTTCATTTCCCAAAGTTATCCAGTCTTTCAACCAGAGAAGAGCAGCAGCATCATTATAAGTTCTTATATCAGATAAGCCCCAACCTCCTTTCTTTTTATCTTCTATCAAACTGATCCATTTAATTCTTGCCTTTCTTTTTTCCCAAATGTACTCCTTTAATATCTTCTCCCAGTTGTCAAAGATCTTATCATTATTAATTATAGGCAAATTTTGGAAAAGATATAGGAGTTTAGGCAGTACGATCATTTGAATTGACACAATTTTCCCTAATATTGATAAGTTTAATCACTTCCATGAGTCTAAATCCTTTTTAAGTTCCTCCCACAATTTTTTATAATTGTTATCATACAGATCACCATTTCTCTTTGTTATATTAATTCCCAAGTATTTTACTTTTTTCACTATTTCACATCCAGTCATATTTTGAAGTTCTTTTTCTTCTGTCATGCTCATATTTTTAGTCAAGATTTTTGTTTTATTTTTATTTATTTTAAATCCTGCATGTTCACTGTAGTGAACTAAAGTTTTCATTAATTCCTCCACCTGCCCTGATGGATTTTCCAAGATAATGACCAGATCGTCTGCAAAAGCTCTGAGTTTGTAGGTCTGGCTTCTTATTTTAACCCCTGGGATATTGGCATTCAATCTAATATTGTTGTTCAAAACTTCTAGTACCATAATGAATAGCAACGGCAAAATGGGGCAGCCTTGTCTAGCTCCTTTTTTTATATTTATAAATCCTGATTTTTCTCCATTGACAAGCAACTGAGCTTTCTGCACTTTATATATCTGTTGGATTCTATTTGTAAACTCTTTTCCCATGTCCATCTTCTTTAACACTGCTATTATGAAATCCCACCGCATGTTGTCGAAAGCTTTTTCTGCATCAATGAAAATTAACCCAAGCTTTTTTTCATTATGGACTTCAAAGTATTCAATCAGATCCAGAATTAGCCTTGTGTTGTTACTGATCCGTCTGTCCAGAAGGAATCCATTTTGGTCATCTTGTATTATGCTTCCCAGAACTTTTTTTAATCGTCTTGCCAGAATGGATGTATATATTTTATAGTCCTGGTTTAAAAATGAAATCGGTCAGTAACTGGCAACTTTCTCATCTTTCCCTTCCTTCAATATCAATGTTATGTTTGCGTTGACCCAAGATTCTGGAATCCCATTCTCCCCTATATCATTAAATGTATTCTGCAGTGGTAGGCTTAATTCATCAATTAATTTTTTATAAAATATTGCCGTAAAGCCATCTGGACCCAGAGCTTTGTTTGGTTTTAAGTCTTTAATAGTCTCAACAAGTTCCATCATGGTTATTGGAGCATCCAATAGTTTCTTTTGATCTTCGTTCATCTTTGATACAGTTTGCTTCTCCAGATAATCTTTTAGTTCTTTTTTATCTTTTTCAGTTGCCTCTTTTTGATTGTATAATTGACTATAGAATTCTTGAAATGTATGTATAATGTCTTCTTGTTTCATTACAAGGCTGTCTCTATATTTGACTGCCGCTATAACTTTCTTTTCCCTGTCTCTCCTCGTTTTGTACGCCAACCACTTGCCAACCTTGTTGGCATGTTCAAAGTTATTTTGTTTCACTTTTCTCATTGATTTTTCAATGGCTGTCATAGTTTCCCAATTAAGTTGTTTCTGGATTATTTTAATCTATTCAATTGCCTTCTCATTTTTGGGATTGTCCCTTAATTTTTCTTGTCTTATCCTTAGCTCTTTACTTAGGAAAGAGTATCTGTCTGTCATTTGTTTTTTCTTTTGGGAACCCATTTTTATAAGCAGACCTCTAAAAACTGCTTTCCCTGCGTCCCATATTATTTTCATGCAAGTATCTTTCGTTTTATTTATATCAAAATAATATTTGACTTCGTTTTTAAGTTCTTTCAATTTTTTTTCATCTTTCAAGAGGCTTTCGTTTAACCTCCAATTATATCTCTTGTTCATCTCCACATTTAAAGACATCCTTACCAGGTAATGATTTGAGGTTATCTTAGATCGTATATCCATCTCCTGGATTCGTGTAATAAGATTCTTGGAAACTAAGCAAAGGTTGATTCGGGACATAGATTTATATTGCTCAGAGAAAACGGTGTATCCTCCCCCCCCCAGTTTATCAAAGTCCAAACATCTAAACGTGCTAATCCTTCTTTTAGATCAAAAAAACTTTTTGGAAGTTTGGCTTGGTTCTTTGTTCTTAATTTTGCGGATCTATCTTCTAATGGGTCTATGACCCCATTAAAGTTGCCCATGATAACTATATTCTCACTATTGTATTTACCCAGAATTTTATGAAGTGTTCTAAAAAATCTCTCTTGTTTATTGTTGGGGGCATAGATCCCTACAATGAATGTTTTTAAATTTCTAAATGTAACTTCACCTGATCCTTTTAACCAGAGCTTCAAGCAATTTAAGGCTTAGGGTCTTAACACACTCCAAAGAAAAGCAGCAGTATAGCAGGAATTCCACCTTCCGTGCTGCCTTACTGCATGACATCGTCATTCTTCCAGCGTTCTTTTGTTCCAGTCCCATGGGGGACCAAGGTAAGGTTTTTTCTGGTTAGCAAAAAGATGTGGTTTTACAGGACCGGAATGAAAGAAAGACAATGTCATGTGGTAAGGCACCATGGAAGATGGAGCATTCCTGCTGCACTGCAACTTTTCTTTGGAGTGTGGTAAGCCCCTAAGCCTTACATTTTCTATACACATGGTTTGCACTCTGCCACTCATCTATTTCTTTCATGCTACAAGGACCATTTCTCTCTATAAGGCCAGTGGCCAGTTCACACATCTGTGTACTTACATTGATTCCTCACTGTGTATGTATGTGCCTACAAGTTACCTGTTGACTTATGGAGACCCCATGAATTTCATAGGGTTTTCTTAGGCAAGGAATACTTAGAAGTACCAGTTTTTCCCTCTGAAATATAGCCTACAGCAACAAGCATTCATTGGCAGTCTTCTGTCCAAATACTAACCAGGTCTAACCCTGCTTAGCTTCCAAGATCAGACAGGATCTGGTGCCTTCACTACTCGAGCCTTTATTGCTACAGGGGTCAGAGTTACAATTCCTCCATCTCAGGGCTTGGCCATGAGTTCTAGGGCCTGGTCCCTCTTCTCCAGTCCAGGATTAATCTTCTATCTGTACTTGACGGTATCTTAGTGACAGGACAATTGTTTCTAAAAAAGAATATTATACATATACTAGCTGTAACCAGGATAACATACACCATTATCTACATATATAAAATGCTTTGGTATGTTTCTGTTACCACTCGGCTGACTAGCCACTTAGGAATCATGTCAACAGTATCATAATTTAACACATTAATATATAACCTTTCAAATCAACTATAAGGGCTAGTTTCATGCCAAGAGCCCCTCTGGCACTACTATGCAACCATGTGCACATGCACACCCACTCACTATGCTACACACACATGCCATGCACACCAGGATGCAAGAGCCCCTCTACCACCACCATGTGTTCCAGAATAAGAGAGACACCCCACTGCTGCCATGCAATCATACAAACACATACACACCACACTACACACCATATACACCAGGACACAAGTGCCCCTCCACCACCATGTTTTGAAAGGACTTAAAGCTTTCCACATGTTTTCACCCCAAGGCCCAAGAGCAAAGAGTACCTAGACAGCACAAAAGGCCCAATGCACAGAAGCAGCTACAAACAACACAGAAGACCATATTATGGTGGCCAAGACTGAGGGCCAAATGCTGCTCTTAAATAGCAGTTGCCCTGGCTGCTTCAGGTATGCTGTGTGTTTGCAGCCAGTTGCATCTGATAGATTGGCCCTGGTTCTTCCAAGACTGCCACAGCCAGGGCCTGAGTCTGCAAAGAGGGCTGTGCAGCTAGGGGCCTAGTCCTGTGAGGAGAGGCAGCTCCTGACACCTAAGGAGCCAATCAGCACACTGAAAACAGAAACATACCCAAGAGAATTACACATACACACACACAAGCTCACTTGCACAGACACACAGTCTGAAGGAGTTAGTATCTAAGTTGTCTCCTTGTTACTATTCTTTGTTCACAAATGGCAAGGGAACAATGAGTGCAGCCAGTCTTTACTTTATCATTACCTACCTTCCAATGTCCATCTATGCCTCACGGCTACCGTATATTCCGGAGTATAAGACGACCAGGCGTATAAGACGACCCCCCCAATTTTTAAGGTAAAATGCAGAGTTTGTGATATATTCGCCCTATAAGACGACCCCCCTCTTCCAATGCATAGCCCCCTCCTGCCCCTCCTGCGCTCCCTTCCAGGAGGGAGCGCAGGAGGAGGATGCGGAGGCTGTGCGCCCAAAAGGGGCACGTTCGCCCCTTCTCCCCACCTTCCAGGAAGGTGGGGAGAAGGGGCGAATCACGGTTTGGCTGTGCAGCCTCTGCATGCCCCTCCTGCGCTCCCTTCCGGGAGGGAGCGCAGGAGGGGGATCCGCAGGCTGTGCGGCCAAACGGGGCTTTGGGGAAGGGGGGAGGCTGGGCGAAGGGTGGCTGGGGGGAGGGGGCTTCGCAGCCACCCCCCTCTCCAAAGCGAGCCTTTGGGGAAGGGGGGTGGCTGGGCGGAGGGTGGGCGGGTGGCAGGGAGTAGGGGGCTTCCCAGCCCCCCTCCCTTTTGGGAGGGGGGGTGGATGTGCGGGGGGTGGGTGGGTGGAAGGGAGGAGGGAGCTTCTCCGCCACCCCCTCCCTGAAAGCGCGTTTCCGTGGCTTTCAGGGAGGGGGGGTGGATGCATGGGGAGTGGGCAGGGGGAAGGGAGGAGGGGGCTTCTCCGCCACCCCCCTCCCTTAAAGCGCGTTTCTGCGGCTTTCAGGGAGGGGGGTGGATGCATGGGGAGTGGGCAGGGGGAAGGGAGGAGGGGGCTTCTCCGCCACCCCCCTCCCTGAAAGCGTGTTTCTGCGGCTTTCGGGGGGGTGGATGCATGGGGAGTGGGCAGGGGGAAGGGAGGAGGGGGCTTCTCCGCCACCCCCCCCTCCCTGAAAGCGCGTTTCTGCGGCTTTCAGGGAGGGGGTGGATGCATGGGGAGTGGGCGGGGGGAAGGGAGGAGGGGGCTTCTCCGCCACCCCCCCTCCCTGAAAGCAGCGGTTCCGTTGCTTTCATGGAGGGGTGTGGATTCGCGGGGGGTGGGCAGGGGGAAGGGAGGAGGGGGCTTCTCCGCCCCCCTCCCTGAAAGCAGCGGTTCCGCTGCTTTCAGGGAGGGGTGTGGATTCGTGGGGGGTGGGCGGGGGGAAGGGAGGAGGGGGCTTCTCCGCCCCCCTCCCTGAAAGCAGCGGTTCCGCTGCTTTCAGGGAGGGGGGTGGATTCGCGGGGGGTGGGCGGGGGGAAGGGAGGAGGGGGCTTCTCCGCCCCCCCTCCCTGAAAGCAGCAGTTCCGCTGCTTTCAGGGAGGGGGGTGGATTCACGGGGGGGTGGGCGGGGGGAAGGGAGGAGGGGGCTTCTCCGCCCCCCCTCCCTGAAAGCAGCGGTTCCGCTGCTTTCAGGGAGGGGTGGGTTCGTGGGGGGTGGGCGGGGGGAAGGGAGGAGGGGGCTTCTCCGCCCCCCCTCCCTGAAAGCCGCGGTTCCGCTGCTTTCAGGGAGGGGGGTGGGTGGGTGGGGGGAAGGGAGGAGGGGGCTTCTCCGCCCCCCCTCCCTGAAAGCCGCAGTTCCGCTGCTTTCAGGGAGGGGGGTGGATGAGCGGGGGGTGGGTGGGGGGAAGGGAGGAGGGGGCTTCGCCACCCCCCCTCCCTGAAAGCAGCAGTTCCGCTGCTTTCAGGGAGGGGGGTGGATGCGCAGGGGGTGGGCGGGGGGAAGGGAGGAGGGGGCTTCTCCGCCACCCCCCCTCCCTGAAAGCTGTGGTTCCGCTGCTTTCAGGGAGGGGGGTGGATGCACGGGGGGTGGGCGGGGGAAGGGAGGAGGGGGCTTCTCCGCCCCCCCTCCTTGAAAGCCGCGGTTCCGCTGCTTTCAGGGAGGGGGGTGGATGCACGGGGAGTGGGCGGGGGGAAGGGAGGAGGGGACTTCTCCGCCACCCCCCCAAAGCCTTGGTTCCGTGACTTTCGGGAGGGGGGTGGAAGCACGGGGGGTGGGCAGGTGGCAGGGAGGAGCACTTTGCTTCACCCCCTGCCCGATCTCCTGCCTCTTCGCTCCATTTGCAAAGAGGCAGGAGATAGGCAGACAGGTGAAGCAAAGTGTATCCGGCGTATAAGACGACTGTCAATTTTGGAGGGCACTTTTGAGTGCTCAAAAGTCGTCTTATACGCCGGAATATACGGTATGTATCAGGGCATAGTGAATTAAAAATACCCCAACTTTCACAGGCAAAATGAAAACAAAGAATCATTAACCACCTATACCAAGGTGAGTGAAGCTGCAATGGGTGGCCAAGGGCATATGGAAAATTAGTGTTCAGCTTTGCTCTCAGATAAGCTTTGGGTTTTTCTGAGCTCTGGAAATGAATTCAAGTTCTTTTCACCCATCCACTCATATATGCATTTTCCTTTAAAAAGGCAAGGTGGAGTGGGGTGGTAGAAAAATAACAAAAATTAGTTTAAGGTTGTTTGCATATTGAATTTCATTTAATATTTTAGTGTCTTATATTCTGCTTCAATAATTGTCATACAGAAATTGGGCCAGGCCAGATGAACCAAACTAAATCTATGATAAAATCTCCCATCTCTTTACTCTAAGGACTTTTTCGGACAATGTAAAAATAACGGAAGCAGCGTCGCCAGGTTGCGACTCTGCAGCGCAAGAGGGCGTCAGTTTCGTACGACGCTCCTTCCCAGCGGTACTGTTGCAGTACCGCTGGGACATTTGACCATTATATTTTTGCTTTTATGATGGTAGAAAGCAAAAATATCACGTTCAAATATCCCAGCAGTACTGCAACAGTACCGCTGGGAAGGAGCGTTGTACGAAACTGACGCCCTCTAGCGCTGCAGCGTTGCAACCTGGTGACGCTGCTTCCATTATTTTTACATTGTCCGAAAAAGTCCTAAATGAACCATATAGTTTCAGCAACTTCCAGTCCAAATTAGGACTCTGATGTTTGGGGAGTTGGGGTTAAAATACTTTTCTCCTGCACCATTTCCCTCTGAAAATTGTTTTTCCCATCGTGTTAACATTTGCAATGAGGTTTTGTTTTGGATTGATGCTTCCTGCTACTATCCCAATATACTACATTTGCCAGTATTTGAAAAGGAGGCAGATCTGAATATGGATCTTTGTTTGCTTAAGAAGTTTGGGCTTTCCCCCCTATGAATGAACTAAAACAATTCATTGGATACTGGAGTCAGGAAAAACTACACATTATATGCAAATGCTAGAAATTTCTTTTTTCCCAGTTAGCCTCAAAGGTTTTCTTTATGTCTTTTTATGATAAAACAGACTAACTACATGAAAACTCTTTACAAAATGAAAAGTAGGCACAAGATGCTGTGGCTTTAAGTGGAAATGCAGGACACTAAAGGGATAACCCTTTCCCTCTTCACTGCTGTTTTGCTATAATGGACTCATAGCTGTTTTCCCCACTTTGTCAACATGTGCCAGAATACTCCACATTCTGGCTGGAGTATTCCAGCCCTGGGCCCATGGCATCCCCCCAATTACCTGCCCTTCTGTTGCAGAAAAAAAGGGGTGCCCTCACACCCGTGGTCCACATGTGACCCAGTGCTTCCTTTTCCATGCTAGCTGCATCTTCCAAGGCCAGGAATGAGGTGCCTAGCCATGGTCACATGGCTGGGTGCCTCAGAGTGACCTCAGCAGACAAAACACATGCAACCCAGATAGGAAATGGCTGTGCCAGGCACCACACAGGTCATTTGTGTAGACCCCCCCCCCCCTTGACAGAACTCACTGTTTTCTCCATAGAATCATAGAATTGGAAGAAACCACAAGGGGCATCTAATCCAACCCCCTTCCATGCAGGAATAACCAATCAAAGCACTCCATCCAGCCTCTGTTTAAAAACCTCCAAAGAAGGAGACTCCACCACACTCTGTTGCAGTGCATTCCACTGCCAAACAGCTCTTACTATCATGAAGTTCATAATGCTTAGGTGGAATCTCTTTTCCTGTAGTTTGAGTCCATTGCTCCGTTTCCTTCTCTCTGGAGCAGCAGAAAACAAGCTCACTCCATCCTCAGTATGACATCCCTTCAAATATTTAAACATGGCTATCATGTCATCTCTCAATCTTCTCTTCTCCAGGCTAATCATACCCAGCTCCCTAAGCCACTCCTCATAGGACATAGCTTCCAGACCTCCTACCATTTTGGTCACCTTCCTCTGGACACATTCCAGGTTCTCAATATCCTTCTTGAATTGTGGTGCTCAGAACTAGATACTGTATTCCAGGTAAGGTCTGACCAAAGCAGAATAGAGTGGCACTATTACTTCCCTTGATCTAGACACTATACTCTTATTGATGCAGCCTAGAATCACATTGGCTTTTTTAGCTGCCGCATCACACTGCTGACTCATGTTCAGTTTGTGTTCCACTAAGACTCCTAGATCCCTTTTGCATATACTGCCATCAAGCTAGGTGTCACCCATCCTATATCTATGCATTTCATTTTTACTGCCCAAGTGTAATATCCTACATTTCTCCCTGTTGAAATTCATTTTCTTAGTTTAGGCCCAGCTTTTTAATCTGTTAAGGTTATTTTGAATTCTGATCCTGTCCTCTGGGGTATTAGCTACCCCTCCTAATTTGGTATCATCTGCAAACTTGATAAGCATGCCCTCTATTCCCCCATCCATGTCATTGATAAAGATGTTGAATAGTGCTGGGCCCAGGACAGAAGCCTGTGGCATCCCACTAGTCATTTCTCTCCAGGAGGAAGAGAAGCCATTGGTGACTACACTTTGGATTCGGCCCATCAACCAATTACAAATCCACCTAACAGTTGCATTGTCTAGCCCACAGGTTACTAACTTTTTTACAAGGATATCATGGGGGACCTTGTCAAAAGCCTTACTGAAATGAAGATACACTACATCCACAGCATTCCCTTCATCTACCAAGTTTGTAACTCTATAAAAAAAAAAGATAAGATTAGTCTGGCATGACTTGGTTTTGAGAAACCCATGTTGACTTTCAGTGATCACAGCATTCCTTTTTAAGTGGTTACAGACTGTCTGTTTAATGATCTGCTCTAGAATCTTTCCTAGTACTGATGTCAGGCTGACTGGGTAGTAATTATTTGGGTCTTCTTTTTTCTCCCTTTTAAAGATGGGGACATCTTTAAAGATGGGGCTACGGCAGAACTCAAAGAAGACGGCATCTATACATGTTACTGTATTGATGGTAGCTTGTTTAACTTAAGCCATCTGAGGGCTCGCACTAAGACTCTAAACTATCTAGTTTGTGAGCTGCTCTTCGCTGATGACGCTGCCCTTGTTGCCCACACAGAAGCAGCTGTGCAGCACCTAACATCCTGCTTCGCCACAGCTGCAGAGCTGTTTGGGCTGGAAGTCAACCTGAAGAAAACGGAAGTTCTTTACCAGCCTGCACCACAGGACAAACACCATCATCCCCACATTGCCGTCGGCAGATCTGTGTTTAAGTCCGTTCAGCAGTTCACCTACCTGGGAAACATCATCTCCTCAGATGCCAGGATTGACAAAGAGATCGATCACAGATTAGCAAAGGCATATAGCGCATTTGGAAGACTTTACAAAAGATTTTAGCTCTATATAACTCCTTGCAGAGGCTTAACAGGCCAGTTTCCTGCCAGGGAGAAGGAGAGCAGCTTCTGGACAGCCATTTTGATTGGGTGAGTTTGATTTTTTTTAAAAAAAACTGTTGGGAGAGGCTGCTTGTTGCTGAGGCATGCACCATTATTTGAGTGACCCAACAAAAATACAGCATACTTAAAAGTACAGCACAGAGTTCTCAGCATTAACTAAGAGTTCTTAGATTACCTAAAAGCTCTCACCATGGACACTGAGGGGACTGCTGCAGTCACCTGCAACACTTGTGCAATGTTTGTCTTCTTGTCTACAGACGTGGGGAACTTCACATGCACCAAGTGCAAGTTGGTAGCCCTCTTGGAGGAGAAAGTCCAGCAGCTGGAGACACGAGTAGCTACACTTCAACATATTCAGGAGCAATAGGGTTTCCTGGACAGAACAGAATGAAGAGTTTTGAATGGGGACCGCACAGAGGAACTGGCTGGGGAGGAGAGGGTCACTTCACAGACACAGGAGGTAGACAGCTGGAGGAATGTCACACACAGAACAAGAAAATCCAAGGATTCTTCGAGCATCTTGCAGCTACAGAATCGATTCAAAGCCCTCTCCCTTATCAAGGGCAACGAGGAAGAACAGCATGGACAGACTTCAGGGGCAGAGCAGGGGACCTTTAGAGTACCACCGCAAGGAACAGCAACTGCGAAGCCTCAGGGGAGACGTGTGGTGGTGGTGGTGGGGGACTCCTTGCTTCGGGGTACAGAAGAAGTGGTTTGTGGGCCTGACAAGATGTCTTGGGAGGTGTGTTGTCTCCCTGGGGCAAAGATCCGTGATGTGTCCAAGAGGCTGACAAGACTCGTCAAGCCTACGGATCATTACCCCTTCCTTTTGGTCCATGTGGAAACCAATGATACGGCAAGGCACAGCTTTCCAAAGAGCAGAAGAAATTATGAGGCTCTGGGGAGGAAGCTGAAAGAAATGGATGCACAGGTTGTCATCTCGTCTCTTCTACCAGTTGAAGGACATGGTCCAGGAAGGGAGAGGAAAATAGCCGACGTAAACAACTGGCTCCGTAGATGGTGTCGCCGAGAACAAATTGGATTCTTGGATCATGGGCTGCGCTTCCATGAGGGGGGACTTCTGGCAAGAGATGGGTACATCTCATGACAGTTGGCAGAAACATTTTTGCCTACAGTCTCAAGAATTTGATCAGGATGGCTTTAAACTGAGTCATATGGGGAGGGAGACAGTATTCTGTAAGGCAAAAGGCTGGAGAAAATAGTCAAACTGTCATAGAGGGAACAAGGCAAACAGCGCAAGGACCCAACAGTGGGAGGCAAACAAACTTGCACAGGCAGCAAGTAAAGGGAACACATGGTCTCAGATGTCTCTACACTAATGCACAGAGCATGGGAAATAAGCAAGATGAACTTGAACTCCTCGCACTACAAAACAAATATGATATAATAGGCATTACTGAAACCTGGTGGGATGAGTCGCATGATTGGAATGTAGGAATAGAGGGGTATAAACTTTATAAGAGAAACAGGCCAAACAGGATATGGAGGAGGAACAGCATTATATATCAGGGATATTTACACCAGTGAAGAGATCCATGACATCAATACTGGAAGCCAGGTGGAAAACAACTGGATAAAAATTAAAGGGGAGGGAAACAACAGGGATGTTATTGTGGGATTCTACTACAGACCCCCAAGTCAGATGGAGGAATTGGATGATGCCTTTCTAGAACAGACGAACACACACACAGAAAGGAGAGATGTAGTAGTGATGGGTGACTTCAACTATCCTGATATTTGCTGGAAATCTAACTCGACCAAAACTTCAAGGTCTAGCAAATTCCTGACTTGCCTGGAAGACAATTTCATGGTACAAAAGGTGGAAGAGGCAACAAGAGGGTCAGCTATTTTAGATCTGATCCTAACCAACAGGGACGACCTGGTTAATGGGGTGCAAGTGGTGCGATCCTTAGGTGAGAGTGATCATGTTCTCCTGGAGTTTGTTATACAACGGAAAGGAGAAGCCAGGCATAGTCAGACACGCATTCTTGACTTTAGGAGAGCTGATTTCAATAAACTCAGGGAAACACTGTGGGTGATCCCATGGTCAGGAATACTAAAAGAGAAGACACCTCAAGACGGATGGGACTTTATCAAAAGGGAGATATTGAAGGCACAATTTCAAACAGTACCATTGAGGAAGAAAAATGGGAGGTGTCTCAAGAAACCAGGATGGATGACTAAAGCAATGTCAATGGAGCTAAGTTTTAAACGGAACATGTATAAGAAATGGAAAAAGGGGGAAGTCATCAAAGAAGAATTCAAACAGATAGCGAACATGTGTAGGAGTAAAGTCAGAAAAGCTAAAGTGCAGAATGAGCTCAAGCTTGCTAGAGAGGTTAAGAACAATAAAAAGGTTTTTTTTCGGAATGTCCGCAACAAAAGGAGCAAGAAAGAAATGGTAGGACCACTACGCGGAGCAGATGGCAAAATGCTAACAGGGGACAGAGAAAAGGCAGAATTACTCAACACCTTCTTTGCCTCAGTGTTTTCAGAAAAAGAAAAGGGTGACCAACCTGAGGATAAAGGAACAGAGGACACAATAGGGGAAATCCAGCACAGAATAAGCAAAGAGGTAGTACATGAATACCTTCTTAATCTAAATGAATTTAAATCTCCAGGACCAGATGAACTACACATCCAAGAATATTAAAAGAGCTGGCAAATGTAATATCAGAGCCATTGGCAATAATCTTTGAGAACTCCTGGAGAACAGGAGAAGTCCCAGCAGACTGGAGGAGGGCAAACATTGTCCCCATCTTCAAAAAGGGGAAAAAAGAGGACCCCAACAATTATCGTCCAGTTAGTCTGACATCAATACCAGGGAAGATTCTAGAGCAGATAATTAAACAGTGAGTCTGTGAACATTTAGAAGGCAATGCCATAATCACAAAAATCAACATGGGTTTCAGAGAAACAAGTCATGCCAGACTAATCTGATCTCTCTCTCTTTTTTAATAAAATTACAAGCTTGGTAGATGAAGGCAACACTGTGGATATCGCATACCTTGATTTCAGTAAGGCCTTTGACAAGGTTCCCCATGACATTCTTGCAAACAAGCTTGTAAAATGTGGGCTAGACAAGTTAACTGTTCAATGGATTTGTAATTGGTTGACCGGCCGAACCCAAAGGGTGCTCAGCAGTGGCTCCTCTTTGTCTTGAAAAGATGTGACTAGTGGGGTGCCACAGGGTTCTGTCCTGGGCCCAGTGCTATTCAATATCTTTATCAATGACTTGGATGATGGACTTAGGGGCATACTTACCAAATTTGCAGATGACACCAAATTAGGAGGAGTAGCTAATACCCTAGAGGACAGGATCAAAATTCAAAATGACCTGGATAGACTGGAGAGCTGGGCCAAAGCTTACAAAATTAAATTCAATACGGAGAAATGTAAGGTACTGCACTTAGGGTGAAAAAATGAAATGCATAGATATAGGATGGGGGAGACCTGGCTGAACGAGACTATGGACATTTTCGGACGAAGAAAAATAACACAAGCAGCCTCACCAGCTTGCGAGGCTGCTGCACTGCAAAGCGCCCCTTTCGTATGACGCTCACCCCTGCTGGTACTGTTGCGGTACCACAGGGAGAGCTGAGCGTCATATTTCGTTGATTTTTTACTCACGAAAGTAAAGTACTGCAACAGTACCGGCAGGGGCGAGTGTCATACGAAAGGGGCGCTTTGCAGTGCAGCAGCCTCGCAAGCTGGAGAGGCTGCTTGCGTTATTTTTCTTTGTCCGAAAAAGTCCTATGTGCGAAAGGGATCTAGAAGTCCTAGTAGTCCACAAGTTGAACATGAGTCAGCAGTGTGGTGCAGCAGCTAAAAAGGCCAATGCGATTTTGGGCTGCATCAATAGAAGTATAGTGTCTAGATCAAGGGAAGTAATAGTGCCGCTCTATTCTACCTTGGTCAGACCTCACCTAGAATACTGTGTCCAGTTCTGGGCACCACAATTCAAAAAGGATATTGACAAATTGGAGCATGTCCAGAGAAGGGCAACTAAAATGTTGAATGGTCTGGAAACGATGCCTTATGAGGAAAGACTTAGGGAGCTGGGTATGTTTAGCCTGGAAAAAAGATGGTTAAGAGGCGATATGATAGCGCTGTTTAAGTATTTGAAGGGGTGTCATGTTGAGGATGGAGCAGGCTTGTTTTCTGCTGCTCCAGAGACTGGAACACAGAGCAATGGATGCAAGCTCCAGGAACAGAGATTCCACCTCAGCATTAGGAGGAACTTACTGACAGTAAGAGCTGTTCGGCAGTGGAAGGTGGGGTCTCCTTCCCTGGAGGTCTTTAAACAGAGGCTGGATGGCCATCTGTCAGGGATGCTTTGAACGTGATTTCCTGCGTGGCAGGGGGTTGGACTGGATGGCCCTTGTGGTCTCTTCCAACTCTACAATTCTATGATTCTATGATTCTAAGAGTCTGGAATAATAAACATCTGAGGTGAAGCACAAAAATCAGTGTGTATAGAGTCATTGTACTGTCTATTCTCCTTTATGGGTCTGAAACATGGGTCACCTATCACCACCACTTACAACTCCTCGAACGCTTTTATCAGCGCTGTATATGCACAATCCTAAATATACACTGGACTGACTATGTGACGAGCGTTGCTGTCCTTGAGCAAGCAGGGATCACCAGTTCATTAGGATAAGATCTAAAACAGATGATCCTCTAGTTGCCTTTTCTGCCTTCTGGACAATGAAATTATCTACAATGCAAGTGAGGAATTTGTTGGACCTTATGTTTTGGCAGAGTTGGACTTCAAGGAAATATCAGAATAGTTAAATTCCCCCCTTATTACTATATCTCTCCTGACTGAATGTGTGGTCATCTCTTATAGGAAGGCATCATCCAAGTCTTCAGTTTGGCCTGGAGGTCTGTAGTAGACCCCCATAATGACATCCCTCCTGTTTCTCTCCCCCTTGATTTTTACCCGGAAAAACCATAGCATATGGTAGGGTGTGTTTTTTTAAAAAAAAATCATGTGTCTGCTTTGTTTTAAGGGGTACTTGCCCTGCATTCTCATCGAATTAACCAGACATCATCTGGACAGTTTGGACTAGAATGGTACAAAATCCTTGTGTTGTCCAGACTGATGGGCTCTGCAACTGGGGGAGGTTATTTCATTTGGCCTATCTAGACAAGGCCCTAGAGAACAGAAATGAATGCCTAGGGAGAAAGGAGCTCAGTCCGCATTTTGAACAGTAAAACAACAAACCCACACCCATTGCTTCTCTTCTTTTCATAAATATCACCATGAAGTTTTTGTTAAGCTTAACAGTAAAACTTCAAGTGTTTAACATGGTTTGCATTTAACATGGTTTGTACAAAACTTCCCAAATAATTCACAGCAGAACATTTGAATCTTTTATTGTGTAGGAGTGACTGAAACAACTACCAAATTTCTTGTATAACAAACTTTGGACTGTTTTGGAGAACCAGATATTCTTTTATCCTTCTGCCTCCATTAAAGAAAAAAAAAGTCTTTACCTCAGTCCAAAAAGATAAATAAAAAATACAGATCTTTGTATTATTGTCACAGCTATTAATAGCTAGCATTTTTGCTTATCTTTGGATACTGTAGAATTGACACATCAAAACTTTTTCTGCTAATATGCAAATGTTGGATTTAACCAGAAGCTTTATTTTTGTTATTTTAAAGCTGAACCACAAACACATTTAGCCTGCGTAGTGTACTAGCTTTAAAAGGAGGTTATGTAAGGGGGAATAAAATGTAAAAATGTTATTTAGTTATCTACTTTTTATGTCACAATTAAAAAGAATCCTTACTAATGGAATGTGGATGTTATTCTACCTGTACATTCTCAAGCACTGGAGTCACCTGATCTCCTCTACACAAAGCTGATGGAAGAACGTGCTTTCCTAATATGAAAGTTTAGCATGTTTGAGAGGACACATACACAGAGTGAGCGAGCGAGAGCGAGAGCAAGAGAGAGAGAGTAAGAGAGAGAAGGAGATCTGGAATAGACTATCAAGTGAGGACTTTGGAGATCACAGTCCAAGATCCAGCTCAACCATAGACTGACTTGACAACTTTAAGCAAGAGATTTTCTCTTCCCTCAGTTGCCCTCACCAAAATATGAAAATCAGTTGTATTTTTAGCTATTGAGAGATGTTATGAGCTTAAAAAGTAAGTCAAAAGTCCTCAGTGAATAAATACAGTGGGCCTTCAGTATCTGTTGGGATTTGGTTGCAGGGCCCCCATGGATACCAAAATCATTGGCTGCTCACCCTTTGGATTTAGCAGCAGAAACACTGAAGGACACCCAAAATTCACCCATTTTGAATTCCCACAGTGCCCCAGAGCTTCTGACCTTGTGATACTCTGGAGAAGCAAGGATTAGAAATGGTGGCTTTTAGCAATAGGGAGTTGGGGGCAGTTGGTAGTGCTCATGCAAATTGCTGAGGTCTCAGTAGCTGCTGTAGGGTGTCAAGTGCTGGTATTCAGTCTCATAAAGTAAGTGCAATATAAATGGTAAATATTACTGTTTGTATGAGGGCAGAAGACTAAGTTCTAATCACTACTGTTCTCTGTTCACCCAAATACATCTATACATAACTGATATATTTCACTTCCACTCCTCACCACTTTGCCTCAGCTATACTTTAAAGAAAACAATGCCTTTCTGCATATAGTTCCAGTTCTCTCTGTGCCTGAGAGAATGCGTGTATGTGAGAGAGAAAGAAAGATTTGTTATTTCTTCTAGGCAAATGCTATAAAGTGCTGTTGAACTATTTCAAAATATATTCATGAGAGTGGACAAGGACCCTTAGGTCAACTGACAGTAATGAGATGAATGAAGAGATATGGCTGAAAACAACACTATCTGTGTAACACAGCCCTCTCCAAAGAATCTGTCACTAGAACAAAACAGGATGGGACAATTTAGCATCTGAGCTTCAAGTATGGTTACCATGGTTTCTACGCAGAGAGGAATGGACTGCCTTGCAATTATATTCCATCCAATGACAAATAACAGGACATAGGAAATGGGATAATACAATCTTTAGGTCTCCTGTCAGAATGGTGAGATGCAAGAGGCAGTGTTCATTTATCTTAGGGAACACTGTTAACAATACAGAGTGCAAACTGATGTACTCTACACAAACTGTCCATTCATTTAGCTTGTGGCCTTCTTTTGTCTCTCAGCTGTGTTTTCTTTTTGTGTTGAACTGATTCAAAGTTACATGACACCAGTTCAGTTCAGGCAGGGTCATTCTGATTCTGCTGAAAACACTCTCAAATACATGTTGGCAGTCTAGAATACAGACGTCCCCTGGCACCTTCTGTGCGATTCATTCACTGCATTTCTTCAGTCTATGTGTATGTGCATATGCATTAGTAAAATAGGGCTCATTCCATGCCCCTTTGATACTTGAAGAAAGCAACTAGGTTTGCAATCATGTCAATGGCTGACACACTCAATTTATTCTACAGTTATGCACTGAATAGGCATCAGAGAGGATTAAATCAGACTAGGGAGATCTTGGAGCTATGTGTGAACCTGAGGTTTTGATAACAAAAACAGACTGCAGCAAAACCAGATCCTGTTAGAAAAAAGGTTAGATGTGAGGGTCATTAAGAAGAACCTGGAGACTTTTTAGAAATGGGGCAATAATGAATGCTTCTGTATGCCTCTTTAAAAGTATCACAAAGAAAAGGCCCTATAAAGAGGGGCTTACCTACATGGGCAATGCCCTGTCTTGCCCCCATCTTAGACCCCTGGAAGTCCTGATGACACAGGGCTTTTGTCCCATTCTGCCTGCAGACAGTCCTCATGACTCCCGAGGCAAAGATGGGACTAAGATGGGGGAAGACAACATTTTTTTTTAAAAAAATACCTGCTTTAATCCATTCCCATCAGCAAAAAACAAGCAAGCAAACAAACATAACAAAGAGATTGGGCCCCTTGTGACTGCAGAAGCCTGTCCTGGCAGGTAGGCCCATCTCTGCAGCTTCTGGTCTGCAGTCGCTCTTCAAAAAAAAAAAAAAAAAAAAAAAAAACCAATTGAGAAGATGCTGCGGAGCAGAGTGCTTCTGGCAAAGCAAAGTAATTAAAAAAAATCTAATAGCACAGTGCCAAAGACTGGACTCCAGCAGGACCTTGTATACTAAGCAGGGAGATCAGTCTTTGCAAATTTCATTCTTCTAGGGCAAGAATGAATAATTTAATCACAATCCTCTTTCCTGCATGGAAGTCATTGTGAGATGGACAGTTTTTGAAGACTCTTCATAGTTCATGACTTATTCTGCAAAAAAATGATGAGGGGTTTTTTTTTCTGCACAGAAAATGGCAGAAAATGAATGTGTATTTTCCACATAGAAGACGTTTCAAACTGTGACGATTCTTACCCATCTTGGATTCTCCTTGTCACTTGAGAAACCCATCTTTGAATATCATTTCCATCTCTAATAGCAAGCCCAGAGGGCCAATAGACTGCAGCAGCTGCAGAGGAGCTGTAGTCTCAGTTCAGTTTGCTCCAGTTGGAAGAAAGGGGAAGGGAATCCTTACCATTTCCTTTTCCCCCCACTGTAGGTTGCAACCCACCCCTGTGGTGGCAGTTAATTTGTGATTGTTACGTTATCAGCTACAAACTTATACTTTTTTGGGGAGGTGTAATCAAGGCCTGTGGGGCCCACATACCTCGTTTTTAATGAGAATCATGCTTCCAGAAGCCTCCAGGAAATGCCATTTTCCTTTGAAACAAGGAGTCCACTTCATTTACATGTGTTTAAAAGCTAATTTTTGCCACTGCTATTGAATTTTCTGGTGCAGCAGCAAAAATGACTGTTTTCAAAACATATAAACATGGTGCATAGGGGTGCATACCTTGTCAGGGTTTTTGTTTTTGTTTTTGTTTTAAAAGAGAGAAATAGAAAATTGTGCTCCCATATGCCCCTGGGAGTAGATCTCCTTAAAAATGTGGCATATAGCCTTTGCATACTTGTTTACATGTTTTAAAAAGGGCAATTTTGCTGCTTCTAAAAAGGGGATGATTTTGTTTGGCAACAAGTGCCACAAAAACAGCCAGGAGGGAAGCATGAACCCCACCATTTGTTGGTTGTCTAATCTTGCCATATAGGAAAACCACATGGAAGGGGCAATGTGATCAGAAAAACCACTAAAGTGGCAAGGACTAAGCTGCACCACTCCCTTCACCATTATTCTCCATTCAGACTAGCGGTCTCCTGCAGCTATTCTGGGTTGGGACTAGCAAATCAATGGAAACACACTTATTGTTGTATCTCATATTAATCTGGGTATAAGAGATGAGGACTATATAACCCCTTCCTTATGCCATACAAAACCAGTGTGTACCATGAAGAAATATTTTGATGGCTTACCTTGAAGGAAATTTCATACTGCTCCCCTCCCCAGATTTCTAAACCTGGATCATAGCCACCGAGATCCCAAAACCATTTTCTGTTAACAGCAAATAGGCCTCCAGCCATAACAGGAGATCTGTGGAAGGACCATAAAACAACAACAACAACAACAGTAAATACAGATACCATGATGGCATGGCAGGCTGAGAAGATCAACAGTTTGTTTGAAGGATTCTGACATTGTGGCAGTGTTTTGCATTGCATTAGCATAAAACCTGGGGAATGGGTATTTCACCTATGAAAAATAATGCAATGTATATCCAAACATAAATAGATGGCACACAAAGAATAATGCATCACATATATTTAGGCAAAGCTATCTCATGGTGGAGCACAGACATAGTGATTAATGGATGATATCTCTCACATTATCAATGGAATATAAATGGATATTCATCTTCATTGACTTTCCCAAGTATTGGAAGACCTTTCCTATTTATAAGTAAATTAAGTGACATTTCATTAGATGCCTTTGCCCAGACATGGTCATTTCAGCCTTGTATTTCCAACTCCAGGCAATAAATTGCAGTAAAGTAAATTATACCCTGTTGTCGGGGGTGTGGGTTGCCCTTGAACTTCAAAATAATCAAAATGTAATGTCCACTTGGTACAAGATGATCTTGTAACCTTCAACACAACCCCTAGTTCCCATAACCTACTGTTACTCGGCCTGTAATGTACTGGAGTTACTCTGGGCAGGTGCCCTTTCCTATGTAAAGGGGGGTGTACACCAATGGCAGTATATAAATAGGCAAAGGAGGAATAGGAACATAAAATAAAAACCTAAGTAAAATATCACAACCTTATACTCACACAAAATAAACTCAAATAATAATTGACAAGATCCAGGCATTTGTTAGCATTTTGTACATGGACATGAGTTTTGCTGCATTCGTCACTTTTACATTTCAAACTTACTGTTTTGCCTTTTGTATCTGTTTTTTAAAAATAGTTTGCACAACCTAGAAAACTGTTGTTATTAGGTAGTACTTAAGTACTGTAAATATTTTTAAACCCTTAAGATTTGTTTCTGTTTTTCAGGGAATGGACTTGGGCATGTATTATGCATGTGTAAGTCGTTCTTCATGATTTCAACTAGCCATTCTTCACTAGATGATTCATTTGGTGCAGAGCTGCCACTAGGGCAAAGCAAACCTGAAACTACCTCCACCTTCCACAATGCATAGCAGAAGGATTTATTGAGTGGTGAAAGTTGGTGCCATTGTCTCCTCCCTACTTCCTGCCACACCCTGCCAGCAAGGAAATCAGGGATTCTGGTCTTGTGATGGCATGGATGAAGGTCTCATGACATTCTGGGGATTTCATTGTTTCCCTATAGTGTTACAGAAGCACCTGCTTTTGCAGGACCTGGAGAAGACCTGTTCACATATGGGTCGGTCATTTAATCAGTGGAAAACAGCATGCCACAATATTCCCAGTATTCTGTTTTATTCTATGTACAGTATTATAGAATAGTTCTATGTATTGTATTCTAGCTGAACACAGACAAATGACACCATCTGTAGGAACCCCTGGAGGTCCTTGTAGGTGCCTGTTGCTCTGCATCCAGCTATAGGTAAACCACTGGACAATTGTCTGCTGCACCCCAACTTCATCAGCCAGGAAATGACCAGAGTTTTTGCTGGGGGGGGCTGCAGCTGAGAAAAAGTGGGGTTGGGGGGGGCTGGATGGGACAGTATCATAGCTATGTTTTGTAGCTTTGTCCACAAGTGGCCACATGTCCATGAGCTACATGAGTATAATGAAACTGACATGATAAGAGTGTGAGTGGTGGGATGATGCTCCAGAAGCAACTGATGAGCATCTGAGAGAGCCAGGAGCTACATACCTCCTCACCTGAACAAAGTGAAGCCTACGTCTGGGTCTCTCTGGCTGGGGTCCACCAGCCAAATAATTCAAACACAGGTATTACTTTATTGGTTGACAGTTCCCACTTCCTCCCATGCTGGCTCTTGGTAAGAAAAAGCCAGCCTGATGCCATTACAGGGTGGAGAGTGGGGGACCACCAGTGCTCTACTTCCATCCCGAGCCACAAAATCTGTGTGGTAAGTCACACAGCGCCCTTCTCCAAAGGAAGTACTATCCATCTCTGGCCATAAACACTCATAGCTTTCAACCTTCACCACTCCCTTTTTGTGTCTTCCCCCAGACACATATTCTGTAGTGTAGATATTTCTTATACAAAATGTTCTTTAAGATACACTAATGTATAGGCTTTAAACTTTTAGAATGAAATGCTTGTATTTGAAAGGATTAATCTACAAAAGTTCAGAGCATTTACTACAATTAGGGGAGCTATCAACTGTTTGAATAGAAGAGCAAAAGCTATCATTTGTGACATTTACTTACTTTTCTTCTCCCCAAACTGACATTTTGTGCATCTTTCTCTTTCTTTCTCTCTGTATATATGTGTGTGTGTGTGGAGAGAGAGAGAGAGAGAGAGGAAGAGAGATGCACAAAATGTCAGTTTTGGGAGAAGAAAAACACACTCCATTCTAAAATGTTAAAGTCTATACATTAGTTTGTTTCAAAGCACATTTTGTATAAGGAATATCTGCAGTGTAGAGTGTGCATGCGCATATATATTACTTCCAGGTATGTCTTGACATTTTCCATCTTTCAGAAAGTTTAAAGACCGCTATCTGATTTTCCAGCAGAACTATCACTAAGACTCTTGCTTAGGTTTTTTTGTTTGCATTGCACAGCTGGACTTTAAAAATAAGTTAGATTAGTTAAAAAGAGTTAGGAGATTTTCAGACAGGCAAAAATCGCCCCTTGCCGCGCGAGCAGCCTCCCGAAACTGCTGCGCGGCAAGGGTCTTTTTCGGACGACGCTGTGCCTCTAGCGAAGCCGTCCGTGTCACTTCCGTGAAGCTTGGGACGGCTCCGCGCCATATTTCAAGCACGGAGGCTGCCCGTGATTGAAATATGACGCGGAGCCGTCCCAAGCTTCACGGAAGTGACACGGACGGCTTCGCTAGAGGCACAGCGTCGTCCGAAAAAGACCCTTGCCGCGCAGCAGTTTCGGGAGGCTGCTCGCGCGGCAAGGGGCGATTTTTGCCTGTCTGAAAATCTCCTAAGATTGTTTCAATGGTGAAGAGCAACTTTAGGTATCAATTGCCTTAGGTGGTGCTTATTATCTCCTCACATGGTAGTTGCATTGATAAGAAATCAGATAGAAAGATGTTACTAAGAGAAAAAAGTACAGTGGGCCCTTGGTATCCACTGGGGTTTGGTTCCAAGACCTCATTGATACCAAAATCCTGGATGGTCTCGTACCATTATATACAATGGCATAGTAAAATGGTGTCCCTTATATAAAATGGCAAGCAGCAAGGTTTGCTTCTTGAATTTTTTTTTGTGGGGGGGATATTTTCAAGCTGTGGTGGGTGGAATCTGTGGATGCCAAATCCATGGATACAGAGGTCTGACTGTATTTTATTCCTTTTTAGTTTAAATAACAAGGTGGCTAAGCCCCAATACACTTATCTGATTGCAATCCCCATTGAAATTAGTGGAACTGAATTTGATGTAAGCATTCATAGGACTGTACTGTATGTTGGGATATGATGGAATAAAAAAAAATATTTTAAAGATGTTCTCTTCAAAAGTTGTTGAAAGAAAAGAAAACGAAAGTGTTGTATGCACACAGAATGCATGTCTGCCTTTCAATTATTATTGTGGTAAACCTGGTAAATAAAGTAAGCTGTTAAGGGGTGGATTGTGAATGGTATAAAGAGATCAAAGTCACAGCTTTTATATTATAGCTTGAGGAATATACATCCAGCTAGCAAAACCTTGCAAAGCCTTTGTAGTTTTTGAAATAACCACATTCTGGGAGTATGCTAGAGCACTTATTTTTGCAATGAAAACCTCTGGGCTAAGACCCTGGGAAGCCACTCAGAGATAGAGTAGATGTATTTAGATACATTTGAATGACAATGTGTCCTTCTTGATCAATAATAGTTTCCCATCTGAAGGGCTATCCAGTGCAAGTCCATTTTAAAGTTGATGCATAATAAAGAAGAGCAAGGGCCTTGAAGATGTCTATCAACAATCTTCTTTGTTGTACTGAGTTGTACTCCAGTTCCATTTAATTTATACTAAATATCCTAAAGGCACCAGATGCTGTGTGATCTTGGAAGCTAGGAGGGTCAGCCCTGGCTAGTACTTGGAAGGGAGACTGCCAATGAATACCAGGTGCTGCAAGTTATATTTCAGAGGAAGGAACTGGCAAAACCACCTCTGAATATTCCTTGCCTAAGGAAACCCTCTGAAATTCATGTGGTCACCATAAATCGACAGGATACTTAAAGGCACTTTTCTTGTTAACTGCCATCAATTAAACTTTGACTGATAGCAGCTCCATGAATAAGAGACCTCCAAGTCACCCTGTCATCAACAGCCCTGCTCAGGTCTTGCAGATTCAGGACCGTGGCTTCCTTGATTGAACATATCCATCTGGATTGTGGTTTTCTCTTTTCCTACTGCCTTCTACCTTACCAAGCATTATTGTCTTTTTTAGTGAGTTATGTCTTCTCGTGATATGGCCAAAGAATGACAGTCTCAGTTTAGTCATATTGGTTTCTAGAGAGAATTCAGGTTTGATTTGCTCTAGAACCCATTTATGAGATCTGTCTATTAAATAACAAGACTGATACAATAACCCATCTTTATTTATATGTATTACAATTCTAATGCTTGTCCCCTTCAATATACTCCCTGTTCACACTCACATACTAGTGCAGTCTTGTTTTTTCCACTGGTCAAAGGCATGGAGAAGATCAGTTTCTGTTAACTGTTTCAACACATCTGCCCTTTTCTTCTTTACTGCATCAATTGACTCAAAACATATTCCTTTAAGAACCGATTTCACTTTAGGAAAAAGAAAAAAGGTGCATGGTGCAAAATCTGGTGAATATGGAGGATGTTCCACTGTAGTAATGTGTTTAGCAACCAAAAACTGCCTCACAGAAAGTTCTGTGTGAGCAGGCGCATTGTCTTGATGAAGAATGAAACCATTTCTCCACAGTTCTGGCCTCCCCCCACCCCAGCTGATTCTTTGTCAAAACCTCCTTACTGGTTCACTATTCTGCCTTCTGGAACCCATTGTGCCAAAATTATGCCCTTGATATCAAAAACCCCTAGCAGCATGGCTTTCAATGTGCACTTGCTTCGACATGCTTTTTTCATTCTTGGTGATGATGGTGTTTTCCAGTGCATTGACTGTTGTTTTGTTTCAGGATCATACTGGAAGATCCAGGTTTCATCAAAAGTGATGATTTTTTTTGAAAAAGGTTTGGGTCTGCCTCAAGTTGCTGCAGAATGCCAGTGCAAATTTCCTTGCGGCACTCTTTTTGCTCTGGTGTGAGAACCCTAGGAACCATCTTGGCACAAACTTTTCTCATGTTGAGATCATCATGCAAAATTTTCGACACAGTGTCTTTGTCAATGTTCATGATGGCTTAAGCTACTATTCAGACAGTGAGTCAGCTGTCTTATTGAACAATCTGGCTTATTTTTTCAATAATTCCTTTGGTTCTTGAAGTGGAAGGTCATCCAGGGCATTCAACATTTTCCACATTCTCACGTCCTTTCTCTGAATTTTTTGTGCCACTCAAACACATGCACACAATACATGCAGTCTTCCCTGTAGGCCTTAGTAAGCATTTGAAAATATTCCATTGGTGTTTTGTTCAATTTTACTAAAATTTCAAATCGACATGTTGCTTGACTTGTAGGAGATTATCAGACAGGAATGCAAAAAGCATTCCTGTCCCACAATCTCCACTCCTGTCCTGTCCCAGTCCTGCCATAATAACCCTCCCCACCACACTTATCTCTTCTCCCCTCGGTCAGGCAGCTCAGGTGTTAACGGAGTTCTAACGGAGCTCCACTCACTTCCTGGATCAAAATCCCACAGATTCTTGCAAGAAGACGTGTGCATGGGAATTTCAAAAAGAAAAAGAAAATGAACACCAAAAAAGTGACAGCAAGCACAAAAACATACTTTATAAAGTACAAGTAATCCAGAGAGGATCATAACAAGTGTGTCGCTTACCTTGATGTCCTGATCTCACCCAGAAGTGTTCTGGCAGGGACCTCCCATTGATGCTAGGATCTCGCCAGCAAAACAGGGCACACAGGACAGTTGTCCTGTGGCACTTGTCGCACACAGGAAAATTCGTGACAGGAACGGAATGGGGGAATCTATTGACGGCTTCTCCCGTCAATAAAAAGCAGCATCTGTGGAATGGCAGCAGAATGGGTGCAAAATGAGGGGGGGATGATGACATCTGATAAGGAAGCCCTTTGCGATCTCCTGGCATTGCTGTAACACCATTTTAAACATGTCTGATAATCTCCTTAAATTTAGCATTTTTCTGGCACACAACAGACAACACAGCTGGTTTAAATGATGACTGACAACTGAATGGCCAAGAGTGTTGATGTTTGTCATACAGGTTCAGACATGTTCAAGGTCAGCACTCAAGTGTTCACAATCAGTTCTCCCTGATTTGTCTGAAAGGTAGAAACACAGTCTCGTTATTTAATAGAGACCTCATATTTTTTTTTTAGCAGTCCACGGTATCTGCAAAACTGTTTTCCAATACCACATTTCAAATAAGTTGATTTTCTTCCTATTGGCTTTCTTCACTGTCCAGCTTTCACAAACATAGATAGAAATGGGAACTACAATGGCATAAACAATCCTAACTTTAGTTATCAATGATATATCTTTACATTTCAGGATCTTGTCTAGTTCCTCCATAGCTGGCATTCCAGGTCCTAGTCTTCTGATTTCTTGACTGAAGTCTCCATTCTGATTAATGACTTAGCAAAGGTATAGAAAATCTTGAACCATTTTAACATCTGCATTTTCTGCTTTAAAGTTATGTAAACCTTCTATGGTCATTATTTTTGTTTTCTTAATGTTAAACTGTAACTCTGCCTTTGTGCTTTCTTTCTTGACTTTCTTCAATTGTCATTCTAAGTCTTTGCTATTTTCTGCTAGTAGTATGGTGTCATCTGCATGTCTTAAATTGTTAATCTTCCTTCCTCAAAATTTCAAGTCTTTTCTGAGTCTAATCCTGCTTCAAATATGGTATGTTTAGCACACAAGTTAAATAGATAGGTTGATAAAATGCAGACTTGCCTGACCCCCTTGCCCATTGGAAACTATTCCATTTCTCCGTATTCTGTCCTAACTGCAGCCTCTTGTGCTGAGTATAGATTATGCATTGGGACAATCAAATGTTGCTGCACATCTATTTCTTTAGGAAATAGTTTTTCATGATCTATACATTCAAAGGCTTTGCTATAATATATAAAGCACAGGCTCTTTTTGTGTGTGTGGAAACTCTTTAGTGCGCTCCAGCCACACATACATCCACACACAATTATTTCTACATGAGCATCTATACATATAAATGTGAAATCCCTGTCCTCTTTAGTACTCTCTCTCTCTTGTATAATGTGCAAGCTGCCATCCTAAAGTGGATTTTAAAAATCTGCCTATTTACAGTATAAGGCCATATCCCATGTTCTTATTTACATGGTGGAGACATGCTGAAGCCAAAGGAGAGAATCAATGATGTCTCTCAGGAACCTTTGCCTACATGGTCTTGTACTCTTTGCTGATACCTCATCAGATGATGTTGAGTTGGCAGACAACAAATATTAATTTGCAAACTAAAAGTATGTATATAGGAACACCAAAAAATAGTAAACAGCAATTATTATATTCTTTAAAAGGTCCTTGGTTCATTCCATACCCACTTGAAAAGGGTATTATATATGTATAGTGATAAAATGTTAATTACAAAAGCCAATTCAAACATATGTGGTACTTCTGTGAGTCCACAGAAAACTAAGTATGAAATGTATGCCCAAAGGACATTCATAGGTTTAATCTATTAAGTAGCTCATGACAAGGTATTAAAATGGATATGTCAGGAATGATAGAACTGTAGGAAACAGAGATTGGAAATAGAAAAGGAAGCTCACCATGTTCAGACGTGAACATCTCTTGGGTGTTTCACATTGGGAGCTTTCATGGAAGACAGGCAAAATGTAGAAACAATACTGCAACTTTCACTCATCATTTCATATTCAGTGAGATCTGCTCCTTTGATATCTCTCCTACCTGCTTCCTATGACTATCAGGTCACCTAATCTGCCTCGTATCCTTAAGGAATGTCACCTACAAATATCAGATGGATACCTTTAATAAAAGTGAGCGAGTGTATGTTCATGCATGCTTGTGAGAGAGCCAGACTGTATGGCACAACACAGATCACAGAGGGTTAATGGGTAGGACTGATTCGGGATCTAGGTTCAGATCCTGATTCAGCCTAGAAGTTTTCTTAATGTTCATGAGCCAATCACCTTGAAAATAAAATGCCAGGAGAAGAAAAATCATGTGTGCTATGCTGTATTGCTTGGAGGAAGGATCAAATTAAAAATGAAATAAAAAATAATGCATCCACAGACTGTGTTTCTGTCAGGTTTCAGAAGCATGGGGAAATGTCTACCTCTGGCTCTGTCCTACAATTCCAATTAGTTACATTATGGGAAAGGCTTCGATAGCCCAGGAGGAAGCAAAAAGAAGGGGCTTGACACAATTATTAGCGTCTACTGCTGTTGGGCACAGTGAAATATCAAGCTAGAATTATAATGAAAGGCCAAATTAGAGCAGCCAGTGAAGACTTTATATTTCAAAATGAGCAACCAGCAACAAGCAAATGTTCTGGCTAACAAGAGAGCATAGAAATGATTTTTCATCATACAGACATAGCCTTAAGATTCCACTTCCAAATACAAAGAAGGCCAGCAAATTTCAAGCCCGATTATCAGTCTTAGTGGTGGAACAGCCTGCCCCTCACCTTCTACTGCAAAGCTTAGAAAAAGATGCTCCTAGGTCTGTAAATCCCATCAATAATTTTTAAGAAAATGAACTCAGATGAGAGAGAAGGGAGGGAGGGCGGGAGAAAGAGAAACTGTATTTCAGGAGGATTAATATCAAATTACAGCAATATCTACCCCTCACTGTAAAGTGGAAGTGAATATATCAAAAGATTATCTACCTGGCCCAGGGGTTTTCTTTTGCTTTGTTTAGGATTATAGGTGGCTCACTATGATTTCATGAGCAATGCTTAAACATGCTGAAACACTTTGATAGCCCTCACTGAAAATGGTTCTCCTCAAGTAGGTCAATACACTGATACTTTCTCATTCTCCAATAAGAATGTGGTGTAAAAATAATTCAAACAACACACACACACACACACACACACACACTTGCTTGCTTCTTAATTTAACATTTCTGGATTGGATCCTTCTGTCCATGGAAATGTTCTTATTTCTGAATTCTCTCTAATCAGCATAGCATGGAGTTCTGAATAATTAAACAGCATATGGTAAAAGGTGTACTGTATTACATGATTTGTCTTTTATGAAGGCTTTCAGGGTCTCTCTGTCTCTGTCTCTTGTCCTCTCTTTATTTTTGAAGGCAAGCAGAGTCCTTGTGTAATCTCTTCATAAACACTGGTGTTAGGGCCTAGGCATAAATTTTGAAGTAAACACCAGGGAGATTTGACAGCAGGTTTCCTCTCCTAAGGAGCTGGGATATTCTAAAACCAGGATCCTGCAAAGCTCCAAAATCAATAGGTAGGCCCCCTTAAAAAAGGACATCTGATGATCCTGATGCAAGGTATTTATTTATTTATTTATATTAGTTATTTATACCCCACTCTTCAGCCACAAGGCTATCAGAGTGGCTTACAAATTGTTTTTAAGCAATAGCAATTTACACATTTACACTGCATTAAGCAGCTTCCAATGTGTGTTAGCTCGGTGATTCCCAAATTGGGGGCTACCACCCCCTGGTGGGTGCTGCAGTGATCCAGGGGGGCGGTGATGGTCACTGGTGCATTTGGGGGTGATGAATAACTCTAAGGGGGCGGTGAAAGCATAAAAGAAAGAAAAGAAGATTTAGAAAAATTGATTTATGTATTCCGTTCATAACGTTTAATTTTTCTTTGAACATTGTATTGGACGTTGGCTCGGTTCCCGCATACTCCCTCACTTGCATTGAGGTATGTGCAATCGCGCACTGCTACTGTTCATGTAATGCCACTGAATTGCCATTACAAAACACGTGAGCACTATGAGCATTGCTGCGGGCAACTGCCACTTGTGCGATTGGTCGATCGCAAGGCCAAAGCCTGGAATGGCAGTGGCAGTACTGGCTACTGGCAGTACTACCAGCAGATTTTGGAGCACGCTATGAATCAGGAGATTTCCCATAATAATTATGGGAAAATTACGGTGTAATATAACTCTGAGGACTTTTTCGGACGGAGAAATACACCTCAAGAAGGGTCTTCCCTCTTGTGACACTGCTGTATGGCAGGGGGGGCATTTCATATGACACCGTCCCCTGCTGATTCTGTTCTGGTAAAGATCGTAGCTCCAGCATCATATTTGGCTGTTTCTTAATCACGGTCAACTTCCGTGATTAAGAAACGGCCAAATATGATGCTGGAGCTGCGATCTGTACCGGAACAGAATCGGCAGGGGGACAGCATCATACGAAACGTCCCCCCTGCTGCACGGCAGCATTGCAAGAGGGACGACCCTTCTTGCGGTGTATTTCTCTGTCCAAAAAAGTCCTAAGTTAGATTGTTGTGATATTGTGACAAGTTAAAGTTAACTAACAAATAGTGCGACTACAATTGGTAAGTATTATTTATTTATTTTGTAATAATTATATGTGCTTTACAACTTATAATATCATGTTTATTTATTTCATTAGTATTTATTTTAGTTTGTTTTTTTACAAATATTTCAAAAAATCACCAAAAAAATTAAAAATACCTCCATAATTTTTTTCTACAGATAATAATAGCTCAACCAAAGAAAAAATGTAGACAATATAATATCGAATATTTGAAATATGGCTTTATTGAGTTGCCTGTAAACAATACATTACCAATGTACCTGATTTGTCAGAAAATTTTATCAAACGAAGCTATGAAGACTTCCAGATTACAAGAACATTTGACTAAAATTCATGGTGATAAAGAAGATAAGGATTTATCCCAATCCCCTCCCATTAAGCTTGCTTTCGGGTGGGGATTGGTCTTTGCCGCAGGGGAGGGGTGGAGACCAGTGTTGGACATCAGGCTGGCATTCTGACGTCATGAGATGGGGCAGGGCTAAGCTAGAAGCCTATTTAAGGCTGCTCCGCCCTCCCCACTCTCTCTCTTCTTTTAAAGAATTTGACTGGGAGTGACAGGGAGTATTTTTGACTGGGAGTGACTGTTGCTGGGGAATTGGGGGGGTGGTATTTGTTGGGGGGTGTATTTAGGGGGCTGGTTCTGGTTTTGTTCTCCCCCCCCGCTGGTGTCTGCTTTGTTCTCCCCCCCTTGGTTTTTTCTGGGGGTGCGGTGGCTGTTACCCCCCCCGGCCTGCAGCGTTTTGTTGCCCCCCCACGTCGCAGTTAGGCCCCTTGGTCTCTGGGCCTGTTCCTTCTGGGGGTGTGGTGGCCTTTTAGGCCCTCTTACCTTTGGGCTTGATTTCAGGCCTCTGCAGCCTGACTGCTCGTCAGGCAGCCTGACTTCTCTTTAGGCCTCTATTTGCCTCATGGCTTTGGGCTTTGGGGGCCTCTAGTGGGCGATTTGTGGTGGTGCAGCCTTTTGGGCCCTCTGGTGGATTACATTGCCTGCACTGCCCCCTGGTGGTGAATTTAATTCCAGGGGATAAATAATAATAATAATAATAATAAACAATAATAATAATAATAATAATAATAATAAAAGGCTTTGGGCATAATAATAATTACAGGCTTTGGGCATAATAATAAGAATACGGATAAGAATAAGAATAATATAATTAATAATAAGGGTATGGCACCTAAGAAGGGTAAGTTGGGTGGCAAGGGCAAGGGTCCTGCTCCTAAGCATAGCAAACCTCATCTTCCTGCGCCAGTCAATTCTTCCAGTGATAGCGAAGAGGATATTCCGTGGCATGCTATACTGGATCGGATTGGGAAATTGGAGGCAGCTCATGGGGTTCCCAAGGCACCTGAATTAATGGAGGTAAGGCATGGTTCGAAACGTAAAATTTCTGACGCTATTCTTGTTCGTTTAGATGCACTTGAAAAAATGACGCAGCCTGGTGGAGCGTCGGGGTCCAATGAAGTCTGCAATCCTGTGGAGCAAGGGCCGTCAGGTGCTGGGGACCAAGCGGGAGATAACGCTAGACCATCGGAATTAGGAGGTGAGTTTGCTGATACTTCTGCAGCACATATGACAGGTGTGTATTGGCCTTGGGGGGGGGGCATGTCAACGGCCACTCATGACGATGGGGCTCTTGTATCTGGTGGCGGTGCTATACCATATCCGGGCTGGTCTTTGGCGCAGTCAGGCAGTGCTACACCATATCCGGGTTGGTCTTTGGCACAGTCCAGCTGGATGCCATGGGGGGTGGGACCATATTCAGTTGGCCCGTCCAATCCCCAGGCAGTTTTAGGGCCCCCGCCATCGACTGGTTATGATGTCGTGGCTTATGGTGCCATCCCATTTGGTGATTTGGCTTTGCCACTGGGAGATCACCTATTACAATCCACTCGGGAGAAAATTATTAAGGGCGAGTACGTTGATGTCTTCTCCTTGTTATATCGTGAATTGGAGAGGAAAGATAAACAGGAATTAGATGAGAAAGATAAGGAGAAGATTAAGAAGAGAAAAGTTGAGCGTACCTGGTCTAATTGGCTGTCAGGTTTTTTGATATTGGCTGGGGTTATTGTTAAGTCTCAACCCCACCGCGCTGCGGCCCTTATTCAATATATTGACATTATCCATAGGGCCTATACTGATTACGCTGGCCCGGCGTGGTTGTTATATGACGAGGCTTTTCGTATGAGGCCTGCTATATACTCTTCGCTTCAGTGGGATATGATGCACCCACAATTGTGGATGTAGCTTATGACTCCGGCGCGGCCAGTACAAGGGGAAAGGACTCATAGTGGCCATTTAGTACAAAAGGGGCCTATAGGGCCCATGGGGTCTCTTCAGCGGGCAACACCTGGTTTTGCCTCGAGTCAGAAGCTTTTGTGCTGGGACTTCTCTTCTCAGGGGGGCTGCAGTAGAAAGCCCTGCAGGTTTAGTCATGAGTGCTCCATTTGTGGGGCTTCGCACTCATTTCGTAACTGCCCCGTGCAAGAGGTTCCTTTCGGGGTTCAAGGGGAGGTCAAGGTGGACCCAAGGGTGCGGGAGGCAGTGCTCCACCTCAAAAGGGGTCTCAGCCCAATTAAGTTGGTAGTTTTGAGCCGTTTGCTTCAGTTTTATCCTAATAGGGAAGCTGCTAGTTATTTATACAATGGGTTTAAAGTTGGGTTTCGAATTCCTTTTCAAGGCCCTCGACGGGCCTACAAAGCCCATAATCTGAAGTCCATTAAGGGTATGGAGTCGATAGTCAGAGCTAAGATTGAGAAGGAAGTTTTGGAAGGTAGGGTTGCGGGTCCGTTTACCAAGTTACCGGTGCCCAATTTACGTATTTCCCCTTTGGGGGTGGTACCTAAGAAGGCACCGGGAGAGTTTAGGTTAATTCATCATTTGTCTTACCCGAAAGGTGAATCTGTTAATGATTTTATCCCTGCTGAGTTGTGTTCAGTTAAATACACATCATTTGATGCTGTTATTCGGGAAGTCCGTAGGCATGGCCCGGGTGCGGAGATGGCCAAATGCGATATCAAGTCTGCCTTTCGCCTTTTGCCAGTGCACCCGGGGGATTTTGAGCTTTTGGGTTTTTCTTTTGAAGGCCTGTTTTATATGGATAGAGCTCTACCCATGGGTTGTTCAGTTTCGTGCAATGCCTTTGAGACTTTTAGTACTTTTTTAGAATGGGCATTAAAGGTTAGAACAGGTATGTCCGGAGTGGTACATTACCTGGATGATTTTCTGTTTATTGGGGAAGCAAGCTCTGGCCGATGCAATTATTTATTGCATCAGTTTGAGCTACTATCAGAGGAGTTAGGTGTTCCTTTGGCCCCAGAGAAAACAGAGGGTCCAGCACTGCAGCTTACATATTTGGGCATTGAAATTGACACGATCAATCAACTCTGCCGTTTGACGGCTACTAGAGTGGTTGACTTAGTAAGGAGGGTTTCTGAGTTTATAGCCCATAAGAAGGTTAGCCTGAGAGAGTTTCAGGTTCTAATTGGACACCTGAACTTTGCTTGTAAAGTAGTGGCGCCCGGACGGGCTTTTCTGCGTCGTTTAAGCGACGCTACTAAGGGGGTTTTCCAGCCCCACTATATGATTCGCATCACATCAGATATTCGTGATGACCTCCAGGTATGGCTGGACTTTTTAGAGCAGTTTAATGGGGTTTCATTCTGGCGGGAAGATAGAAAATTACATGGAGCACTGCAGATTGCTTCTGATGCTGCTGGTGCTATAGGTTTTGGTGTTTATTTTGCAGGTCGTTGGTGTGCAGGTAGGTGGCCCCAAGATTGGGTCTCATCCGACATCGTTGGGGATCTTACCTTCCTTGAATTTTTTCCAGTTTTGGTTGCCGTTTATGTTTGGGCGGCAGAACTGGCGAATTCCACTGTACATTTTTGGTGCGACAATATGTCTGCCGTCCACGTCATAAACTCTTTAACTTCCAGATCCTCCCGGGTCATGCGATTGGTTTGCGCCTTCACTTTGCAATGCCTTAGGCACAACATTTTGTTTGTTGCCCGGCATGTGGCGGGCGTTGACAATGGCATTGCTGATGCTCTTTCCCGCATGCAGATGGAGCGCTTCAGAGTTGGCTCCCGACGCGATGCTCGAAGGCGAGCCGATGCCAGCAGACCTGTGGACGATTGGGAGGTTGAAGTGATCAGGGCTTTAGGTATGTCCTTAGCACCTTCCACTAGAAGGAGCTATACTAGAGCTGTTCGCGAGTTCAGCCAGTTTGGGCTTCAATTTGGATGGCGTCCGGGTACATATGTACCCGTGTCGCTTTTGTTACAGTTTTGTGTCCATTTATACCATAGAGGGTTGGCTCCACAATCCATTCGTTCAAAGTTGTCTGCTCTGGCCTTTTGGTTGAAGGCTTGTGGGTTTGAAGACACTACTAATCATTTTACAATACGCAAAGTTTTGGATGGTTGGGTCAGGGAGAGAGGTAGAGTAAAGGACAGCAGATCCTGCAGGGTCTTTTTGCCATCTGGCCAGACATTTGCATTTCACCCTACGAAAAATTGCTTTTTCATGCTGCAGCGCTTGTGGCATTCTTTGGTGCCTTGCGCATCAGTGAGCTGGTGCGGGCGTCCAAGAATGACCAATCTAGATGGGCTTTGGAGATACAGGATGTTGAGTGGGGTGATCAGTATATGCAACTTAAGTTACGATTTTCTAAAACAGATCAAAGGGGCTTGGGAGCAAAATGCAGGCTGTATGCCTGTACCCAAAGGGATATCTGTCCTGTGAGAGCTTTGAGGCAGTATTTGCTGGTTAGAGGGCCTTCACTTGGACCGTTGTTTGTGCATGCTAATAGTTCCCCTTTAACCAAGTTTCAGTTTTGGGCAGTAACGTCCAAGGCCTTGGAACGGCTGGGCCTGAAAGGTAAGCGTTTTGCGACACATTCCTTTTGAACTGGAGCGGCATCTATTGCTACGGCTCTTGGATTTCAGCCCCAAGCTATTCAGAGGATTGGACGTTGGCGTTCATCCGCATATCGTAGGTATGTCAGAACACTGCAATGTTAACTGGTTTCTTTTCTTGTTCTTTCAGGTCCCAAGCCGGCATTGGTGAGACGGCGGGTGATCGTATGCGGCCACAGTATGGTCTACTGGGCAGCGCGACAGGCCCGAATGAGCCATTTTGGACCTCACCTCGCCTTGGGGGACCAGTTGGTTGTTGAGTATGTTGGGAGGAGGGGTCTCCGTTGGCATGGCTTGTTGCCACTTTTGTTTGATGAACGCCACGGACCTCCTCCGGATGTTATCATTATCCACTTGGGTGGAAATGATTTGGGTTTATTAAAGGGGAAGGCCTTGGTCCTTCAGGCAATCCATGATATGCATCTCATCCGGTCACGGTGGCCGGATGTGGTCATCATGTGGTCTGCCATTTTGCCCCGACAAATTTGGAGAGGGGATGGTGATCCCCGTTTGATCGACAGGGCCCGACGCAGAGCTAACAGAGAAATTAAGAATGCTCTGGCCAAGGGTTTGGGTTGGTATATCCCGCATCCTGCTATAATATTCGAAAGGCCCAAGCTCTACCGAGCTGATGGGGTCCACTTGTCGGATGTGGGTAATGCAATTTTTCTGGGTGATCTTCAGGGGGGGTTGAGGGACCTTTTGGTCAGGCTGGTGGGGATATAGGGACTAAGCGGACGCTTGACCCTATGTATGGCCTAAAATTTGGGGGAGGCGCAGATTCGGTGTGCACCTTGGCACCTATTTGAGTGTAGGGAGGGTCTCTGGAACGACCAATAAAGTCATGGGACTTAGCGGAAGGGAAGGAGACTCACCTTGGGGCTGGCCCGAGGGATAAGCCCCCACCCTAATCCGTGAGGCTTGAGTGGGGGACTTTTGGGTTGGTCTTCCAGATGCGGGCCGGCTTGAGAGCAACCCCAGTGATGGGGTTCCTTTCGAGGGCTCAGGTGCTCGCCAGGGGAAGCTGGGGGTAAGGTCTCAGTTAGACCTACGGCCTCAGCTGCTCCCTCGCTTGGTTGCCTCCTCCCCCATGAAGATCATAGAGGGCTTAAATAGGTAGGGTTCAATAAAGACCCTTTATTTCACCCATATATCTTGTGTCTGGTCTCTTTATTCCCTGAGTCGTGTGGCAAAGAAGATAAGGATTTATCTTATTTTCGAACAGTAAAAGAAAAATTTATCAAACAACCGACATTGGCATAACTCTTTTCAACCGCAACCACACAAGATGGCGATGGCTTGCTTGCTTCTTACAATATTTCATTAATGATTGCCAAATTGGGAAAACCTCATACTATTGGTGAAGAACTAATTATACCAGCTATTAGTGAAGTAATACGTACTGTGCTACACAAGCCAGCATCTGATATTATCAAGAAAATTTCGTTGAGCAATAATACAGTGCAAAGAAAGAATTGATGAAATGGCTCAAGATGCTGAAGATTCATTGTGTGGCTATTTGAAAACATCTTGGTTTTCTGTTCAACTTGATGAGTCAACTTTGTTAGGAAATGAAGTTTTACTTTTAGCATACGTGTGGTTCACATAGGAAGAACAAATTTGCTAAGAACAAATTTGCTAAGAATTATTTGCTAAATATTTGCAAACTGATACCAAAGGAGAATCAATATTTCATGCATTGGATGAGTTTTTTAAAGAAAAAGAAGTACCTCTGAGTATCGTATCAGTAGCCACAGATGGTGCTCCAGTGATGGTAGGCGCTACAGGGGTTTTCTTGCATATTTAAAAAAGGAGGTGCCAAATGCATTCACAGTACACTGTATCATCCATCGTCAACATCTAGTTGCCAAAAATTTAAGTGCACTCCTACATAATTCATTACAATATGTAATTAAAGCTATCAACACAATCAGAAGCTAATCATTGAATGACAGATCTTTGTAAATTTTAACCTCTTCTACTTATATAGTTAGCTTTTGGTTAAAGCTTTGTTGTATAACTATATCTTTTACTCTTTCTCGTAGAAAGTATATCACAATATCCCATGGTATTTTTTTCTTTCTTGCAATCCACAAATCTATCCTATACAGTTTATCCACCTCAATATCCAGCTGTTCGGGAGACCATCCAATAAATTCAGCTAATGCAGGTATAATTCTTATTGATAACTCTTCATTTTGTTGTTCCTTTAATCCCCTTATTTTTATACACTTAGACCTATTTCTTATCTCCTGAATTATTTTCTTATTGTTCTCTCGTTCCACTTGTGCTTCAAGCTGTTCAGTTCTTTTTTCCAAGTCTCCCGTCTTAATTTGTAATTCTTGTACCTCATTGCTTATTTTAACTATATTTTTTGTAGCTTCTTCCAATTGCGTCCCAAATTTATCTAATTGTTTTTGAATATCAATTCTTATTTCTCCTTTTAGATCTTTCATTTCTGTTTTTAATTCTTTACTCAATTTTTTAAACTCAATCAACAGCATCTGGTTGGTGTCTGCTATTTTTGTTGCCATATCTATAGATGTCCTTCTTGTAGTTTGTATTTGCGCTTGTGCCTGTGCTAAGGCTTTCCCCGATGTTGGCATGCTTTTATCAACTTATTTCTGCCCTAATTCTGGTGTTTCACTTCTATTTTTTTAATATCTCAAAACCTTCTATTTTCCCAATTTCTCAGAATCACCACGCTTACCAAGTTCACCAACTTCACACAGTATTTTTCCCTTCAATATTTCTCCAACACAAGTTTTGAAGAAGCGGAAAGATTATAGTATAATAACGCAGGTGTTACATAAAAAAAGAAATCCCATATAGGTGGAATAAAATAGAAGGAATAACACTTACATATAGGAATAAGAGTTTTGTTATAAATTCTATAGTTAAAGCAAAAGAATTCCTAAAGAAATTGCAGGGTTGTCAAAGGGTGCCTGTTTAGATAGGTTTTATAAGCTGTTTAACTCGGTGCTGGAATTGTTGAAAGATAAAAATGATGCTTTACGATCCAATTTAATTCAATCCAAAAGTGACATCACTTACTTGACCGACTTGTTTCAAAAATTTAATGAAAGCAATCTTCAGCTTCAAGGTGATGAACTGAATTTAATAAAAACAAAATCTGTTATTTCTGCATTTGTGACAAAACTTCTTCTGTACAAATGAAATTTTGGACAAGGGGAATTCAGCCAGTTCTCAAATTTATCAGGAGCAGAAAAAATGATGAAGACATACTTTCTTATTGTGAGCACTTGGATGCTCTCCATTCAGATTTTAATCAACAATTTGATGATATTTTGAAAATGAATATACCTGATTGGATTTTGGATCCTTTTTCAAGTGCAAACACAGAAGAATCTTCACATTTACAAGAAGAACTGATGGAAGTAACTACAAATGATGAATTGAAATTTAAATTCAAAAGTGGCTACCAACAATTCTGGCTGCAAAAGGAGATCCCTATAGCTTATCCTGAAATATGGACTGCAATTCAAAAGTTCGTAATTGCATTTCCTTCATCATATTTAGTGGAACGTAGATTCAGTGCACTAACCAATTTATTAACAACAACAACAAAAACCACACGATTGCAAATAGTCAATTGCGGTGATTTAAGATTACTGCTGATGAAAATAGTGTCAATTTATTAAGAAAAAACCCCCACACGATTGCAAATAGTCAATTGCGGTGATTTAAGATTACTGCTGACGAAAATAGTGTCGAGAAGCCAACTTAAATAGCTGATAAGATCGCCCGGCTCGGCAACAACTCAGTTGAAAAGCACAGTACCTGGTGTTGTCAGTAACAGTCCTATAGGGTCAGAAGTACACACACACACACACACAGAGAGCGAAGAACGAAGAGGCAGTCTGAGGTCAAAAGGATTCCGGCAGGTGGGTCAACGAAGGCAGTCCAAGGTCAAGATATCTGAAGTCTCAAGATAGCAAGGTTCCAAGAAGCAGGAGAGTCACAGGCAGAGGCTTTCTCCAGGAAACGCAGACTGCCTGAAACAAGGAACTCAGCATCCCCCAGCTGCTTATGTTGACCCAGCTCCCACTCCCAGCTGCAGGGTGATTGATGAGCTTCTTTCTCTTACTCTCTGGGAACGACGCAGCCAGGCCCTCTCTGCTCTCCTTTGGCTAAAGGTAGGTACCTGCTCTTCTACCTCTTGCTCTTGCTCTACTATGTCTCCCAGGCTTGGACCCTGTGCTGGGGGAGGGCTAGGCTGCTGAGCCCTGGGTTCTTCAGGGCTAGACTCAGACTCAGCCAGCTCTTCTGCTACTGGCTCAGCCTCCTCGCCTTCTGAGTCCTCAGAGTCCTGGCTGACCATGACAAATAGAACCAAGGATTACTAAATTGGTAGCAACATACCAGGTTCATCCTTCTCATTAAGATGACTTCAAATGTTTTAACTTTTTTTGTGTTACCTTTCTATTCTGAGTTCAATAAATAGTTTCATAATTCCAAACTTCAATGTTTCTAATTTACACCTTTCTTTACTATATTTTACGAAAAAGGTAGAAACATTAATACATATATCCTTCTGTTTAATTGCTATTAAATTTTTTAAAAAAATAATTTCCAGGGGGTGCTGAGTAATATTTTTTCTGGAAAGGGAGCGGCAGGCCAAATAAGTTTGGGAACCACTGTGTTAGCTAATTGCTCCCACAAGCTGGGTACTCATTTTACTGACCTATGAAAGGATGAAAGGCTGAGTCAACCTTGGAGCCCTCTGGAATCGCACTTGCAACGTGGTGACTTGAAGTACTGGCATTTAACCACTGTGCCACCAGGGCTCCCAGTTACAGATCTATGCAACTAGGACAGAGAATGATGAACTCTGACACCACTATTGGTAGATAGAATATGATACATAGGACTTTTTCAGGCCACTCTCCTCAAAAGTTCTTTTGCCGGCAAAAATGGTGGTGTTTTTATGCTGGCAGAAGAACTCCCCCACCAGACCTTACCTTGCTCCCATTAAAGAGTCAACCCAGGCAATAACAGGGAGTGAACAGAGCTCCATTCACTTCCTGGTTTCAAATCCTACTGATTCTCGTGAGAAGATCCTAGCACAGAAAATTAAAAAAAATACACACCCAAATTAAGACACAAAAAATTAAAACAAGCACAACAAAAAAATGTTTAAACTCCCAAGTAAATGGAGGGGGGTCATAAAAAGAGTGTCCCCTACCTGACAGTTGTGATCTCACCCTGAAGTGTTTGCCCATTCATGCTGCATTCATGCGAGTACAATAGCTTGCAGATTCAAACACCGGGAATGCTGGCAACAAATCACTACGGAGGATTAATTGGCAGCTTGGCCCATCAATAAAATAGGATGACTTTTTTACTTTACATGATCACAAAAGGGTGATGTCATCTGGTATGCATGCTCTTTCACAATCATTAGGTGTCCTTATGATGCCATATTTGCATGTCTGATATAAGTCCTTTGACAGCTCTTGGTGCATTTTGCTATACTAGCTGGACCTGGAGTACCATACGCCATTAAAAAACTCCCCCCAAAATGCCCAGGAGACATCATGACAACCCTTTCAGGTAGGCTGGTGGGTTTAACTCACCCACCCACTGCTCGTTCTGCCCCCTGCTGCTCCCCACCGCTCATTCTGTCCCCCACTGCTCGTTCTGCCCCCCAATTCATTCTGCCCCTCCCACCACTCATTCTTCCCCCACTCATTCTGCCCCCCACTTGTTCTGGCCCTCCCCCATTCATTCTGTACTCCAGAACGCACACACACACACACCACATCCACCCCATGTTACTCACGCTCCAGCTCCAGCCACCATGTTTGAGATCTACATGATCCCACCCCCAGTGTGCTGATTGGCTGCCCAACAGACCTGTGATTGGTTGGTCAGTTCCCTAAGCAGCCAATTAGCACACTGGAAATGGCAACATACCCAAGAGAATTATATATAGAGAGATTTTGACAATGGGTGTTTGCAAAACCTATGTTGTTCCAGAGAGAGATTACTGTAACTGATGAAGTACCCCTATGTAAAACTGGTAACAGCCATAGTGAAGGAAAAATGAAGAAATAAGGACAGTTTTTTTGTCCTTACCCTTTCATCACCAGGAAAAAGCGATGGAGACGTACAAATTCACAGTTATTGAATGAAGGTGTTTCTCAGATGTAGGCTGCAGTTGTCATAAAGGCAACACCACACCCACACACAACATTTGGCACTCTCATCTCCACCTCCAAGTGACAAAATATAAGGGAAGACACTGCCCCTCTGTTGTCACATAGCAAAATTTTTCAGAGCCCATCAATGTTTATCACTTCAGTCTACAGTAGAAGCATATAACTTTGGAATGCTAAAATATGAAGGAAGAAAATCTATTCCAGTCCTTTACATGCTATGATTGTTTTCTAGAGAAACCTAGTACTATCCCACTGAAAATGGTAGTGTTAAATGTTTTGACCAATGTTACCTCTTGCAGGGCTGACCCAAGATAATATTCTGCCTGAACCAAAGGGAAAAACATCACAAGAGAAATGTAATAGCAGTTGAAACTTACTTCAACAGAAAAGCATCTTCTAAAACACCTAAAACCAGTACATCAGTTTAGGGGCTACAGGATGGACTGTCCTCCAAGAGAAGAGGCTGACAATTCAGGAGTTGGTTGTGGGCTGCAACTGGTCCTCCTCAGCACCTTCTCTATGAAATGCCTGCCTCTTTCTGCTGAATGGAAGCCCTATACCATAACCTTACTACGTAACATGAATGGAGCAAGCCTAAATGGAGACACATGAAGTCTTTGGCCACAGGCCAACATGTCATGAGCTCTCTCCATTTTGACTGCCACACAGCATCTACTGAGGTTGAGTTTCACAACTAGCTTGGGTACCAGTTGTCTTTTCTCAGGTGCACTATTGTAGTATATGATCTAAAAATGTCTATATACCATGAAGAAAACTATGTCCTTCCATAACCATGAAAAGTTAAATTCTAAGATTCTTCAATAAAAATGCCTTTGAGCTGTGGGGGAGTGAATGTAGGATATTTCTTTGTTGTCATTGTCTGTTATTGATACAAAACACTAACAGCTCTAGAGTTATCTAGCATTGCACATGTTAGCAGCTCGTATACCTTGGATTTTTCCAGAATTTGAAACAGTTACTTTTTTGGACCACAGCTTCCAGAATCAAGCAGTGCAGCCTTTTCCAACTTCTGAATCTGTATCTTAGGCATCTACAATAGAAACAAACAAAGACTGGCATCCTGTTGGTGAGTTATGATGGTGTCAGATTTATGCCATCACAAACCACTTTTTGAGGGGGGGGTCAGAATTCACTGCCAACCATGAAACAACCAAAATTTTCTCATCTGCACCCCCCTAAACTCAGGTATTTCTTGGTTGGTGGAGAAGTGGGGAGCAGCCAACAAGCTTCCAACTATTTTCCTACAGCTGGAAGCAGAGCAATGACATCATCTGCAGAAACTTTCAGAACACTCCTGGTTGCCTGTTACCATGTGTCTAGCTGTAGGAAAGGAAATGGACATTTTTCTGTTTTCCCCACACTCCACTGACCAAGAAATGACTGAGTTTGGGAGCTGAGAAAAGGTGGGGTTTTTGGAGGGGAAGATAATTGGATGGAAGATAATTTGATGGCAGATAATTGTGTTAGCATGCTCTACTACCCCCTTTCAATAATATGTCATAATTGGAAGTATTGGACACATTGAAGGGGTCAAGTAGACCAGGGTGATCTAAAATAAGGTCAGGTGGAGATCACAAGGACCTGGGAAGGTGTCTTAGAAATATTTTAGCAAGCTAGCCCAAACTAGGATTGAGTGAAGCCCCTTGGTAAACAAAAACATTAAGGAGGTTTGTGCTAATTCCTTCTCGGGCCCCTGAGCAGTGAGTCACACAACCTAAACAATCAAGTGACCTTTCCAGTTCAAATTCCCTGGAAATTTGGAACCCCCTCCTGCCCTGCAATGTGAGGTTTTCGTAAGTCCACCAATTCATGTCTCCTAGCCATAAACAGCATTCAAGCCAAGTTTCAGTTTCCTTTGTATATTTGGTGGGAAACCCATCTAAGATCTGTTGTAGCTGAAGTACCACCTTCAGGATATGAAGCAAGATATAAATATTAGTTATCTAACAATAGAAAGGTGTGCCACTGGGGAGGAGACTGGCCACTCTCTTTCTTGGCGCAGCCCCAGATTGGAAATTCCAGTGCCACCCTCAAACCTTGATCTGAGTACTCTGAAACACCGCTCTCCAAGACTGGTAACTATCACCCTATTCCCTGTATCTATTCCTCTACCCAATCTTTCTGCCTTAACTCTTTAATAGTCTTATGTGGTTCTTGTGAGTATCTGTGTATGATTTTTGTGTTATTTCTAATATAAACATTTTATTTCACTTTAACCTGGAGTTATCTGCAGTTAGTACTGGTATACATAGGTGAAAAGATCCTGAAGCTACCTGCCTCTCACAGGCTTCCTTGAACTCATAATAATAATTCCCCAAAATATTAATAGAGTTTTGGCATCACGAGTGGGGCTCTAAAGCACTCCCATCTCTTTGGGTAATAATTGTACCTATGTCTCATAGCTACATCTCCTGATGCAGGACCATGCTCAAAAGGTTTTATTGCACCTTTTGCTCAGCCCTCCCAACTTATTTGGCTTAAGTAGATGAAAAATTAGAACACCCCCTCTTTTGGTCAGAGGGATTCTTTGAAAATGCAGCTGTATGGTAGATATTCTCAGATAGAGTCAGTTGGCCTTTTCTCCAGTCTCTCTTGAACCTGTGCACAGATATGCTGATTCAAGTTGACAAGGGTCTCACACTTTGCTAAGTGGATGAGACACACAGCTAACGATATGGCCTGTGATCTGCCATGGAGCAGGAAAAGGTAGGTGAATATTGTCCCTTTGATCAAAAACACAGCCAGGACCTTACAAAGGCAGTTCTCACACCCTTACCTGCCCCAGTCTGTACAGGGGGTGGGGTAGAAGAATGTGGGTATAAAAGATAACTGTTCCTATTTCATTTACTTCGAAGTCCCTGGAGATGAATATGGCCATCAGAAGCAATTACGTGGCAGCAGGGAAGAAGACCAAAGCTCACGCTGCTTCATGTAGCAGCTGCACAAAAGCAGGCCAGCCAGTTATCGCTGGGTAACAAGTCCCAGAAAATGCTGTAATTAGATTGTGGGAAAGGCAGCAGCCAGGGTGAAATGAGAAGGCAACTAGGTGGCCCAAAGTAATTTGGCTTCCTGAAATGCACTCCTACTTTCATCCTTCCTATTTTATTAACGCTCCATAATATACCTTGTTACGTTCTTATGGAAGGTAATGGGGAGGCAGGCACTTAACTGTAATGAAATTAGATTCTTCCTCCTTTGCACCAGAGGCACAATGACATTTTCTTGTAAAAGCTGTGAAAGCAGTTTTTTAAAAATGGAAGTGACAAGGAAACACACACACACACTCCACACTGGAATTCACTTCCTGGCAAAGGATGAAGGCACTAGAAGCTGATGAGGTTGAGCTCTTTATAGTCCCAAGTAACATCAGCTTTTCATTTGATGGTGGAATGAAGACGGGCAGGCAGTGCTCTAGAAACCAAAAGAAATGAACCTTTTTTGTTTTATTACCCTCACAAAGGGAGATTGTTCTGCCATTCCCAGTAAATCAAAAAATTAAAAAGAGTCTCAATTTCATAATAAAAATGAAATGAAAGCCAGCTCTCTCTACATTTACATAGGCTCATTTGGGCTGCCTATGGAAATATATGGAAATGAGCTTTCCTAATAGCATGTGTTTTAAGAGTGAGCAAATGAGAACAAGAAAGGGAGAATGGCTGAGGATATACACTATTAGGCCTCTGAATAATGACATCTGGATTTTGAGATACTGCTGAAATGTTTCCATATTGCTTCACCACATTGGACTAAAACTGCTCTGTCTTGTACAAGATACTCTGACCCAAACATCTACTCCATGGTATCAGTAGAGCAATGGACCAGCTTCTGGATTCCCAACACAGGCTCAAGGGAAGATTTCATTTCATTTCTGTGTCTTGAGAGTTGGCTCCTTTCCCAGAACAAAGGCTGGTATCATCCATCAACATGGCTCTGTCTGCACCTGGATAAAGCACCAACGAGACAAAAGACCATAGTGCATGCATATTTCTTTCAGGGAAGGATAAGCAGGTAGGTCAATGCCCAACAGGGACTAGGCCATATTGCACCTTATATTTGTCTTGTTGCAAATGTAGGGGAATTCTTCCATCAGGAACCTGAATAAAACTTGTTGACCAACATCATCACTCACAATGGATGTCACCTTTGGAGGAGGAAACTGGGTACGCAGGAAGGTCTGCTGAGCTGTTGAACTGTGGACACCCAGGAAGATGTAGGGGAATTCTGCAAGGCATGAAAAAGGGATGGGCTACGGAATGGGAGTAGGATGGCCACATGCCTTGATTTATAAGCACAGTCTTTTATTGGAAGTGCTCCCAGAGGAGAGTCTTCTTTTTAAGGTGTCTTTTAAAAGAAAGGTTGTCTAATCCGAATCTGATGTAAAGATTGTCAGGAGTTGGTGACTGAACCCTAAGTTTAAAATGGCCAAACAACTGCAGAAATCATGCTGAGTCATGATGACTGATTCCATGACTCCATGAACTGCCAAGTCATGCCTAATCATGCCACAGCTGCATGAGAAGGGTTATATCATGAGAAGGGTTACTATAGTGCAAAGCCATGTAGTTTGAAAATCTGATGCAATGTAACCATGTGCTTGAATAAGCCCATGCCATACTGATGTGTATATAAGCAAGCTAGAACAGAGATCATTCTCTTCCTCTGATTCTGTGATGCCTGGTGTAGCACTTTGATTGTAGATACTGTGAATAGCTGAAACTAGTTTGAAGATTAAAGCACCTCCTGTTTTCTGGATGACAAACACTCTGTGTGTGAGTATTCTTGGGGAAGGGTTGCTACCAAGTCTGCTGAGACAGTTTTTGGCTTCTGCCAGGGATTAAATGTCCTATCATCCCCTAACAAAGATAAGGAATTGTTATGAGGCAGATCAAGTTGAAGGTGTCCATTTACAATAAGCATCTAGCTAGAAGACTCAGCAAGTACACACATCATCTGATAACAGTCTTCACAACTCAGGAGAGATGTGCTGTATTTCTGTTTAAATCACAAATCACTTCTTACTTTGTACTTGGATATATCAAGTAATACATGCAATTTAATGTTGATCGATGTCTCTTTTTGCCCTCATTTTTGGCGATGAAGGCCCTCTTTTGGGTGGGAGAAGAGTAACGTGGGTGCGATGGTAGAGACAGGTCAGAGATAATTCCCCACCCTGCATCCTGATATTTTGTAGCCTGGTGGAAACCAATCACTAAGAGCTTTCTGGAAGTATTACGTAAAGGCAAGTGAGACAGAACTGACAGTAAGCAGAAGACAGAATCTGAGTGAGAATCTGATTCATCATCATATAGGATTAAACTGCAAATTAAAAGGTGATAAATGATTATATTCAGTTACTTTGGAGAGTCAGGCTACTAAATTGAGTTTGTTGATGAAATTCTTTTATATTATTGTGATCTGTTTATAATTTTATTTTGTGCATTTTGCATACTTTTCTATCCTTTAATGTATTTGCCACAGTGTTCAGATAGTAGAATAAACCCACCATTGTATGCATTAGGTTAAAAGAATGTATCCACACTGTTCTGTCTTTGTGAAGCAAGAATAATTCACATTTATACAAAAACCATAGACAAATTGGCTGTAAGACAAAAATCCAAAATCCATATTGCAGTAATACCTTTAGTAGGCCAACAAAAGGGCACAGAAATGCATGCAAGCTTTCAAGGTCTTCAGATTTCTTCATCAGGCAAGATGCTACACAATGCAAGAGTGGGAGAGGGAAAGAGGAAAGCCTTGATTTTTAAAGTTATGAGGTTTGCATGTTGTCTTGAGATGTAATGAAGAGAAAGAACATCCACAGATCAAAGTCAGGTGACAGGATGATTTTGATTTCATCCAAAGTAGTCCCTAGGCTTTCTGGGAGAAAGAAAAGCAATAAGCTTTGATTCTTTTTTTTAAAAAAAATACAGATCTCCATTGTAAGCTCAGAACTGTGTTGTTAAAATAGTCATTTTTGCTGTTCTTTTCCAGAACAGGTAAGGGGTAAGGTTGTCACCCGTCATTAATGGAAAAATAAAATGGCTATCTCATATAACTACTGGTGATCTGAGTGCAGTAACCTTGAGATCATGTTTTGGTCTATTAGTAATGCTGCCATCAGTAAATGAAGACACAGCAATGACCTCCAGCACTATATCTGATGTCCACCTAGCAGCTTTGATTTCTTAGAGGTTTATTGCACAAGGGAAGGGAAGCAGAAGTGCAGCCAGATAAGAGCACTGTCCCGTTCTGCCTTACTGCATATTGTCATATTTCTTCAGTAGTTTGTTACTTCTGATCCCATGAGAGAGGGTTGAAAAAGTCAGTCTTTTTTAAAATTGAAAAATCCATTAGAAAAGAAGATTCACTTTTAGAACCGTCTCCCAAGAAAAGAGCAATGCTGCATTTTCCATTTATGTGAATTTTGTGAGCAAATGTTCACTGCTTAAGTGAAGAAAGCTTCTGTTTCAGTATAGTAAACAAGACTAATTCTTGAAAAACTAGATGCAATAAAAATACAAAGAAATTGAGAGGAGATCACAATTCAGATTACTTATTCTGGATGGAAGTGGAGTGCTGATTAGTCAGATGTGCACAGGCAGTGAAGCTCGCCAGCAACAAAGTGGCCAGAACCACCATGTTGAATGTTTGCCATAGAAATTATGTGCTGAGGCAATGAAATGGGTTTTCTTTTAAAGCTTGTTTAAGTGGAAGGTTGTACTTCTGCACCTTAGATTTACTTTTTTTAAATACTGTTTGAAAGTGGCAACTTGGAGAGAATAAAAATATGAGTAATTCATTCTTGCCCACCATCTTGATTCATAGGCATGCCTGTGTGAACATCAAAGATGGGTAGCTTTGCATACCTGCGATGTTGCCAAAAAAACTTGGAGACAAATGGATGCTGATGCAAATTGGCATTACTGCACACCAATCCACATTTTATTGCCTCGTATGGACAATCCCCTACTCATAGGATCACAGAACTGCAGGTTTTGAAGGGAACCCTCTGAGTTATCGAGTCCAACACCCACCTATGCAAGAATCCACAGCTAAAGCATCATAACACATAAAGGAAACATGTAGCACCTTTGAAACTAACTGGGAAGAAGACATTTCTAGTGTAAAGGTTTGTGGACACAGTCCACTTCATCAGGTGAATTGGTCTGTGCCCATGAAATCTTGTACTCCAAATTTCTTTTTTGACATTAGTCATAAAGGTGCTTGTGGATTCCTTTACACCTTTTTTACATTAAAATAGACTAATGCAGATCTTCGAAGATGAAAGCATCATGTCACCCTCACAGGCATGATTGGTGGGAACTTGAGGAATGCCCTTCTGAGAGGCTGCCCCCAGGCTTTGGAACATCCTTCCTAGTCTGGCTAGAATGGGTCCTTCCTCTCTGTTCTTCTGTCAGCAGATGAAGACCTTTTTATTCCAACAGACTTTTGGAAAACTAACTGTTTTAAAAGGAGAGGGCTTTTCTTAGTGTGCTTTGATATTTTTATCTTTTGCATTTTAATGGATATCTCGTAAATAGTTTGCAATTCTACAGATGGGTTCTATTTTATGTATATATTTTATCTATATGCAGTTTTATGTCTTTATTTTTAAAGACACTTTCACTCCTGGCTTTGAGGGGGAAAGGTGGGTTATAAATAAACCAACAAAATACAATGTTCAGTTGCATAGAACTCAGGTCACTGTTGGGTAACTTTGGCAGGCTTGGGGTCCAAATTTTCACCTCCAGCATTTTCCGTAGGACTAGAAATGGAAATTGGGAGAGAGGGGAACAAAACCAGAAGCAAACTGACATTTAGATTTGATTTTTGAGAGCTTGAGAAGCTTTGCAGAGAGGGACGGGGGGGGGATCTGAATTTTTATGTCAAAAAATAATTCTGCCTGGGGTGTATCCCCATAAACTGGGGGCTCCAGAATGCCTTGGTAGGGCTGTTTACCCATCTCTATACAAGGTGCAAAGGTCAGTTTCCTTGTGTATCAGGCAGCCTGCTATCTTAGTATTTCTATTCATGGGAAGCCATATGCAAATAAGCAATATCGTACAGGTAGGAAGGCCTCTGAGCATCATTCTTCATTCACTCACCCTGACAATGATATCTTTTCAGAGCAAAGAGTATCAGAGTACTCTGATGAAGGATATCAGGCAACATCCAAGTTTCAAAGTTCATAATTCTTTTTCTAATCCTCTTTCCCCCACCTTTATAAATGTATTTTGAATTGTGCTGTGGCTAAAGTGTGCTTTGCCTTTAAGGCAATGATAGTTGATGGCTCAAATGAGATGGGGTAGTTAATTTGCTCTGGGTCAGTTTAAGTTTTGAAGGAGCTATCCAACGTGCTGAACCTATTTGTGGGATAGAGATCGGTACATTGAACAGCTCCTGCAGAGTGAAGACAAAAAGTAGATTCAAATATTATCCTGTATATTTCGATATATATTTGGCACTTTGCTTGACTTGTATTGGTTTTTTGTATTATATCTGGCTGATCTGTTTTATAATTGTATCGTATAGTTGTTTTTAAAATTTCCATTACTCCCTGTGTGTGCATGTGTGTATATATTTTAGATTGTACACCTTTGGCAGGGCTAGCTGTTTTTTATCATTACTTGCAAAGCACCATGTACACTGATAACACTATATACATTGATGGCACTAAATAATAATAATAATAATAATAATAATAGGAGGAGGGCAGAGTAGTATTGAATTCACACTGGGAGAGCAGAGTTCGAATTCCCACTCAGGAATGGAAATCTACTGGGTGACCTTGGTCTCTCAGCCTCAGAGGAAGGGAAAAACAAACCCCCTCTGAAGAAATCTTGCCAAGAAAAGCCCATGATAGTGTCACCTTAGGGTCACTGTAAGTTAGAAATAACTTGAATGCAAACAACAACAAGAGAGAGAGAAAAAGATTGAGAGAGAGCGCACAGAAATCCATTTGAACAGTGGTGAATAGGGAGGGTAACCCCACTTCTAAAGTGATTTTAAAGTATTTGGACTATGTGTGAGGAGAAGCATTCTGAACATATTACAACAAGGGAAGAAGGATGTCCTGAAAAGAACCCTGTAAATAAGTGAGGCTAAAACAATGACTACTAACTAAAGATCACTTTGAATTTCATTTGAACCCAAATCTCAAGCTGCATGAAACAGCCCAGTTATTCTGAACCATCACTGGCTGAGAACCTGCATTGAGCAAGCTGAGCACAACACTGCCCACACAGTCCCATCTCTCCACCCCACCATCTACCCCAGCAGCTGTCAGACTCCAGGAGAGGGCCCTGCTGCTGCTTGCTGGTGGAGAAGGAAGCAGCTTGTCTCAGTCAGCTGAAATGACAAAGAAGCCATTTGCCTCAGCTGAGAGTGGGGAAGAAATAAAGGTGGACTGACAGATGGATTGCACACATCCTAATAATAATAATAATAATATTTATTTATACCCCTCCCCTCTGTTAAAACAATTGGGGTGGCTTACAAAAATTAAAATACAATACAGATAAAAATCCCTAACACCCCCACCCCCACACTTCCCCATAAAAAATATTAAACAAATATAAATTAAAAGCAACTGTCTAAAATCACATTTAAAAACAATAAATACAATAAATAGCCAGTGGACTAAAAGAGGCCAGGATCCCTTGAGGCCAGGATCTAATTAGGAAAGGCCTGCTGAAAGAGATCCGTCTTTAGTGCTTTTTAAAAGCTACTCAGGCTTGTCATCTGATGGATCTCGTTCGGCAGGTCATTCCACAATTTGGGGGCGATTACTGAAAAGGCCCTCTGGGAGGTTGCAGACAGCCTAGATTTTTGTGGCTGAAGCAAATTCCTCCCAGAGGACTGGAGTGCGCGGGGAGGATTGTATGGGAGGAGGCGGTTCCAGAGATAAGTTGGACCCAAGCCACTTAGGGCTTTAAAGGTAATAACCAACACCTTATACTGGGCCCGGAAACTGATAGACAGCCAGTGGAGAGATTTTAATACTGGAGTTATATGGTCTCTCCGAGATGTTCCCAATACCACTCTGGCTGCCATGTTTTGTACCAACTGAAGTTTCCGGGCCAAGCATGAGGGCAGCCCCATGTAGAGCGCATTGCAAAAATCTAGACGGGAGGTTACCAACACGTGCACCACAGTCTCGAAGTCCCTTACTTCCAGGAAATGGCGCAACTGGTGTATCAGCCAAAGCTGATAACAGGCGCTCCTGAGTGTTGCATTCACCTGACTAGTCATCTGAAGCGATGAATCAAGGAGCACCCCCAGACTGCGAACACAGTCCTTAACAGAGAGCGTGACCCTGTCCAGGACTGGAGGTTGCAACCCAACTCCTGGTTTTGGGGCCGCTACCGTGAGCACCTCCATTTTGTCCGGATTTAATCTCAATCTATTTTTCCTCATCCAGCCCATTATTGCTTTAAGAGAGTCCCTAGAACTTTTAGTCCCTAGAACTCCTCTGCCAAGCAAAACCTTCCAGAGCTGCAAATCAGAGGTCAGTTCACTGCAAAAGGAGACAAAGGCTTTCAATAGCTCCTTATGGGCAGCTCCTGATCACTAATCAGAGATAAGGGTAGACACATAACTAAGAAATGGCTTTAAATATGTGATTTGCCATGACACAGTTCCCCGGCCCCATTATTCAGCCCCTTGGAACATAACAATCTGAATTCAATTATTCATTCTAACTAGAGTAGCCATCAAAACATTCAAATTCCCCTATGTGTTGACTCACTGTTCAACAATTGATTCAGAGGATCTACTCTAGTATACATCACAACAGACAACCTGAATGTGTGACTATAATAATGATAGATTTGAACCAGGGATCTCAGGCTTCCTCTTAAATCCAGACACACAGGAAAAATGCAGTATGTCCACTACTTCTCTGTAATCTCCATGCTATAGGTATGGCATATACTGTATAAAGTTTTGATTGTTATTACTGCATACTCCTATTAGGGGATTGCCTGTGGGAACTGTCATGACACACTCCTGCACTTCTAAATTTAATACTGCATCACTGCCCATGAACCACAGGAAGTTTGTAAAATCAGCACTTGTAACACAAAAGTTCCAAAGACAAAAAAAAAAAAAAAAAGGAAATGTGAAAATTGTAGATAGAAAGCCTTTTAAAAATGTATTTTTGCTTGTGAAGATACAAAAAGCCATTGGAAGTAGAAGTAGAAGTTGTTAGAATAAAAGGTAGATTGTGGAAGGTGGCATCATAAACCCATTCAGTAGTAGCAAGAAGCAACAGTTCAAAATATTTTGAGTATTTCATTTATTTATTTAGGTGTCTATGCCCCACTCTTCAGCCACACAGTCTCTCAGAGTAGCTTACAAAGTGTTAACCAATAGCACCTTACACATTTACACTACATTACGTGGTTTCCAATGTCTGTTAGTTAATTGCCCCCACAAGCCAGGTACTCATTTTACTGACCTACGAAAGGATGGAAGACTGAGTGAACCTTGGAGCCCTTGGGATTGAACTTGCAATGTTATGGCTGCAGTACTGACAATTAATCACTTTTCTATCCAGGGGCCTTCTTAGTCAGGAAATACATTTTGTTGTTGTGTCTTCAAGTAGTTTCTGACGTACGGTGACCCTAAAGCCATATCATGGGGTTTTCTTGGCAAGATTTTTTCAGAGGGGGTTTGTCTTTGCTGAGTTTGCCTTTCCTCTGACACTGAGTGTGTGTCTTGCCCAAGTTCAACCAGTGGGTTTCCATGGCTGAGTGGGGATTTGAATACTGTTCTCCAGAGTCGTAGTCCACTATATCATGATGGCTCTCAAAATGCATTTTAGAATTCCATTTTTACTTGTTCCACAAGTAGCTGCTAACACACAATGGCCAGATTCTTGTTATAGGACGTGCTCTAGCATAAAAGAAGATGCACTTTCTGGGAGTTTGCCTAAGTCTGGTTCTCAGTGCAGCCAAGTGTTCTGCAAGTACATCCACAGTTCCCCACCCCATCTCTCTCTTTGGACTTGGTAGATGGGGAATTAATCAATCATGGCACAATGGGGCAGCTCAAGACCATGGCATGCACTGTACAATCAGTTGTGCAACTAGGGGTTCCAGTGTTGCTGTGTTGGTGTACGCTTATGCTATGGTGTTGATCAATGTCTCCCCACTAATGCTGTTCAGTCAAGCATGCTAAAGTAATACAGTATATATCACCTCAGTTTCTTTTGCCTGAACGGCATCATTTGCAGAACAATCCCACGCTCTACTGTAAATGCAGACATGATTATTAACATTCTTTTTAAAAATGCATGGAGAAAATGTAAATATAAAATTAAAATAATTCTGCATGAGATTAAGGTATCCCATACATACTGATGCCTTCCAGATCTCAGACTTTCATCGGAGTCAGAAAACCAACATGGTTGTCTTTGGGGGTCAATTAAAGTAGACTCATGACAAGGCCTTTCCATCGTTTATGAATACAGCATTCTTAGAAGTGCAAGACCTTTATTAGTTGGAAGACCCAGTAACTTGGCAATGAGTAACAAAAGGAACAAGATGGAGTGGATTCCCTTGGAGAAAAATGAGCTTTGCAGAAGTCAGCATTCTGTCTCTGTCTCTTCTATTCCCAGGAAAGAGACAAAAACTACAAGCAAATCTGACACAGCGTACTCTGTTTTAGTGATTTTTTCTTCCCTCGTACATCACCCTGTCGGCACCAATACCCTTTGGATACCCTTCCCATCTTATTATTCTGGGAGTGGCACAAAGACTTGCATTTCCCAAGGTGACAACTCTGTGCCGTCAAGAGCTCCCTGTGTTGAAATCTAAAATGAAACAGCCTTCCTTTCTGCCTCTGCATCTGTTGAGAAATTCATCTTGAGGCTTGATTTTAACATCCTGCTGTACTGGCTAGATTAGCAAGCAATGAACCATGAGGATTCAGAAGTCTCCTCTGGTTTAGATTCCATTTTCAAGATCAGATGAGAATACCCAGGGATGAAGTCCTGGTAAATGTGACCATGTTTTCCAAATGAAGGTGGAAATGATAAAAGGGAAACAGTGAAAGCTTATCCGGCAACATCTTCTGTATACACTGCAGGTAGGATTTAAAAGCTACTAGGTAGCCTGTTATGAAACAAAAGAAGTGATAAGCAGCAACAACAGACCTACTGCTTTTCTATGAAGTCACAAGAATTAATAATGCAGGAGCCAGATATCCTGTGGCTGTGGAACATCAACTAGAAAGGTTCCATATGTGATCCAGTAGCAAGAATCTGAGCTGAATTTTGAAAGCAACTAAGTCCAGAGAAGTAAAACTCCTCATAACATGGAAAGTGTGAATCATGCCAAGTTGTGGGTGAGGGTGAGAAATTGTCTCTGTCTGGAGCAAAAACAGGTGAGAACATGAGACAGAACATGATAGAATGGTCCAGGTGTCAAGCCAGAGGTTCAGAAGGTGGGACTTAGGAGAAATATCAAGCAAGACTAGTACTGTGTCTAGTATGGGACTTCACAGTTCTGAGCACCACACAATACCTAGAATATGTTTTTGGACAACTGTCATGTATTTGCATTTGCAGATGCAGTGACTGTCAGTTTCAGACTGATCAGAACATTTTATTGGCACAGAAATCCAAGAAGCATATCATACAAATTTGTTGCTGAAAATTGAAACTGAAGGGTTACACACTATAATAAAAGCATATTACAATCTGTAAAATCTGGCGGGCTCTAATACCATTGGCTAACCATCATGCCCTGAAATGGCATTCTCTTACACTGGCCATCCTCCTTTCCCAGGCCGAAGAATGCAGCTACATTCTTATCTTTAACCATTACCATCTTGCTCCACAGTTGGCAAAGTTCACTTGTTAGCAAGCACAAAAAAGCAAAACACAGTGAGTATCAAGGTTACAGAAAAATAACTGAAATTGGCAGGATTAGACACTGTCAGGGACTGATCCTGACAGCAACATAGTTTAGGAAGGATATAAAGAAGCTGGAATGTATCCAGACTCAGGTGATTCAAATGGTAATGAGTCTAGAAACCAAGTCCTACGAATAACCATTGAGAACACTGTATCAGTTTAACTTGGAAGTAGAGAAGACTGAAAGCCACCAGTCTTTTCTTCTCTATAACCACCTTCATATTTGAAAGACTGTCATGTAGAAGGTGGAGGAAACTTATTTTTGTTGCTCCAGAGTGTAGGACCTGAATTATAAGAAAGGAGGTTTTGACTAATATTAAGAAGAACTTCCTGATAGATTCCACTATATGATAAGTGGAATAAACTACCAGGAAAATGGTGGACTCTCCTTTATTGAAAGTTTTAAAACAAATATTACATGGCCATCTGTCAATGCTTTAGCTAGGGTTTTGTACTAGCTGACTTTGAGATACCTTCAGACTCTACAAGTCTATAATTCTAAGGGATGAGGAAAATAACAGAATATGTTATTCAGAATTGAAACATTGGTAATTACCATGCAGGTTCCTTCTCAGCAGTTGTGGGGAGGGATTCCTTGAAACTGGGTTCTAACCAATAAAGAAATGCCAACACACCACCTTGAGGAGGAAAGCAGCCCCTATTGCCCAGTGATGGAAAAGCAACTCTAGTGAATAAGGTATCAATAAAAGGAAAACTGAAGGGTGGGAAGTAATCCCTCCCCACAACTGCTAAGAAGCAACCCTCATGGTAAATACTTATGTTCCATTCTCCAGCAGTGGGGGGAGGGACTCCTTCAAACTGGGACCTACACAAGTGGTCACAAGCAGGGAGGGGTAGATTCACTCAATGTTTCACTACTTGCTGGAGCACCCTTCTCCCAAAGGCCACCTCAGCAGATGCAAATTTATGAATCTTGTAATTCCTCAAAAATGAAGAGGAAGAGGCCCATGTCGCAGCTCTACAAGTCTCCAATAAAGAAGCAGAAGTAGAAAATGCTGCTGATGCAGAAGCACTACAAGCAGAATGAGCTATAATCCCATTAGGAATCAGAAGAGAACTTATGAGAATAAGTCAATTGAATGCAAATGCATAACCAAGGTGAGATAGTAGATGGAGAAACTCTACTACATTTTGAAGCCTCAGAAAAAGAGACAAAACAGGCTATCAGATTTTCTGACCCCCATCGTCCACTCGAGATAAAACTTCAAGGCCCGACACATATCCAATTTGTGCCATTCCTTCTCTACTGGAGAAGATGGATGCAGACAGAAAGATGGCAGAACTAGCTCTTGAGTCTGACGAAACAAAGAATTAACTTTTGGAACAAAGGATGGATCCAATCTAAGAGTCACAGAATCCTTATGAAAGATGCAAAGTTCCTCCCTGACAGACAGAGCCCCTAGTTCTGAAACTCTGCAGTGATAGCAATCAGAAATACAACCTTAAAGGTAAGGAAATGCAAGTCCACTGATCAAAGTGGTTCAAAGGGAGCATGAATGAGGGCCTTCATAACTACATGAAGATCCCAAGAGGAAATGTGCTGAACCACCTATGACACACCCCTTTCAAAAAAACTCCTAACATGTGGGTGACTGGCCAGAGGCCTGGACCGAGAACCCATCAGGATGGATCCAAGAGCCGAAACATGTCTTTTTAAGGTGTTGGCAGCAAGATCCTTGTTGAGACCCACCAGTAAGAATGCCAGCACTGAACCTACAGAAGTTTCCCAATGCCTTTACACTGACACCACCTGAAGAAGGCATGCAAGGTTGACCTATACAACCTAATGGTGAAGGTCTCCTTTCCATCAGAATAGTCTGCACCACATCAGCCAGATAATCTTCCGCTAAAAGACATTTCCACTTAACTTCCAGGCATGGAGCTGATACAGCAGGTCTCACTAGGCAGGAAGCTTCCATGCCTCTCACACCTGGAGGTTGATGATGTCTGGAAACCAAAGTCTGCAAGGTCACTTGGGCATTATCAGAATGACCTCCACCCTCTCCAGACTGATCTTTCAAAGTACCCTGGATAGGAGAACTAAGGGAGGAAAAGTGTTGCATAAAACCCTCGGCCATACTATTGTGAGAGCATCATATGCTGATGCTTCCTGTGTCCAGAACCTGGACACAAAGTGGGTAACTTTGTAATTTTCCAGAGAGGCAAAGAAATTCAGCCAGGGCTGGCTGAGCTAATGGACCACCATCTGAAAGACTAGAGAATTGAGACTTCACTCCCCCTGGTCCCCAAACTGGTGGCTCAGCCAGTTGGCTTACACATTGAGAGACCCCTGAAGATATTCCGCTCAGATCGACAGAAGATATCTCTTGCCCCAAGACAGGAGGAGCATGGTCTCGCTCATAAGTGAGCGGGACCATGTCCCTCCCTATCTGTTGAGGTGGGCTTTCATGTTGTCAGTGCTTACTAAGACATGTCACCCTTGCAATAGAGGCTGGAAATGAAGGAGTGCCAAACGGGCTGCCTGAAGCTCCAGCCAATTGCTGCTATGGCTGGATTCTTCTACAGACTATAATCCCTGAGTGTTGCAATTGGCCCCCCATCCTCTCACGCTGGCATCCATGGTGACCAGAACCCTCCTGGGATCCTGAATTGGAAGGCCCTGTTGGACAACCTCCATCAGCCACCAAGAATCCCTCACATGTGGGGGAAGCTTCAACAAACAATGATGTTTCCTGGCTATCTGACCTTGAAAAGTTAGAAGGAACCACTGAAGGACCCTGAGATGGAACCTGGCCCAGGGCACAGAGTCGATACAAGATACCATTATGCCCAGAAGCTGTGCCAAGACCATGAGAGGAGTGGAGACTTGACCCTGTACTCAATGAATTAGGATCCTGAGCTTGGACCTCCTGTCTTCCAGAAGGTAGACTCTACAGAGTCTTCCTTCTGGACTCTGAGTGTCTATAAGGGCACCCAAGTGCTGAAGTTGTTGAACTGGTTCCATCTGGCTCTTTTCCCTTTTGATCAGGAAGCCATGGAATTCCAGACACCAAATGTTTGTTCAGACATGGTGCTTGGCAATCCGAACAGAAGGAGCCCTGATTAGAAGATCATCGAGATAGGGATGGACTTGCACTCCTTGAAGGCACAGGTGTGCCATCAGAGTGACTAGGATCTTGAGAAACATGCGAGGGGATGATGAAAGACCAAAAGGAAGAGCCCGGTATTGGTAATGAGCCTCCTGGTAGCGAAGCAGAGATAACACCGATGTGCAGGATGCACTGGGACATGAAGATATGCATCCCATAAATCCAGAGAGGCAAGGAGGTCCCCTTCCTGAACACACTCCAGGATAGACTGCAGAGTCCCCATGTGGAACTTCTGCTTGGCCAGCAAGCGATCCACCCAGTGGATATTGAAGATGACCCTCCATTCCTTGTTCTTTTCAGGGACCAAGAACAGGTAAGAGTACACTTCCTTCGACCTCTGGATGGATGGGACTGGCTCCACTGCCTTCACTTGCAAGAGGCAAATGATCTCTGCTAACATGAGAGGGTGCTTGTGCCCTGCCCTGATGTTGTAAGACTGGTGAAACCTTTGGGGAGGTCTCCTGAAGAAATCAATTCTGTAGCTGCGTGACAAAGTCCTGAGCACCCAAGAGTCAGAGGAGTATTCTTCCAACAATGGGCGAACAGAAGTCGCGCTCCAACTGGTGCTTCTCTCCAGTCAAAGAGAACGATTGGCTTTCCCACCTTGTTTGGAGGAATGACCCACTCCCCTGCACTGCCAAAACCTGAGGACTGCGGTCCCAACTGTCTAGCAGAGCTCCACTGAGGATGGAAGTGTCTGAGGTCCCTCTGTCTGTAATTGAGACCGAAAGGGGCGGGCTTGGAATGACACAGACCCAGGTGATTTCTTTTCCTCTTTCTTAGGTAGAGATGGAAGAGCCTTCTTCTTATCTTTGGTCTCCATAAAGACCTCCTTGAAGGACTTGCCAAACAACTTAGTCCCTTTTTAAAGGGCAAACAGCCAGACTGGACTTAGATTTTGTATCTGCATTCCAATTTTTCAGCCAGAATTGCCACCTGGCCGCTACTTTGGCAGCAAGGGAACAGGAAGCAAACTGCTTAGCATCTAGACTAGGATCTGCCATAAATGCAGATGACTTGGCAATTTTTTGAGTTCCTGACGAAGTCTGGGGTCCCCTGACGGGGGATGCCAACAGGTCATTGGACCAGCATACAGTGGCTCTAGTGAACAAGGAGGTGGGTAGTAGCCACCTTAATGGCCAGAGCCAATGCCTCATGAGTGCATCTGAGAAAGGCATCCACTCTCTTGTCCTCAGGACATTTTAAATTGTCATTGCCATCCCAAAGGAATAGCAATCAAGAACCCAACCCAGCAACAGGGGCATCAATGGGTGGCAGCTTCAATTTATCCATGATGTTTGAAAGCAATGTATAAAAGGACTTTGCTATAACAGGAGTGGAGCAAGATGCTCCAGGGAATAACCACTTACCATCCACCATCTCAGAGAACATCTGAGGAAAGGGTACCAGAGGCTGACTCTGTATGGACTGGGAACTAATCTCAGGGACACTCCCTGCCTGCTCAGTAATGGGTTGAGAGAGAGGAAGAAGTCCCAAATAATTTTCCACTTTTTAAAGCAGCACGCAGAAAAGGGGGCATCAAACAGACGTGTCAAAAGCTGCTGTGGAGAGAGACCTTCTTTCTCAGAGGATAGCTCACCCTCTTCCTTGTCAGATGCAGCTGGACTGACATACTCCAGGAGTGGGGAGGAAGCACGGCCTGACTTCTGTGCCTTGCAAGGAGGTGAAGAATGCCTGGCAAGACGAGTGGATAGAAGTCCCAGCCTGAGGGACAAGAATGCACACCTCTGATGCATTGTGCTTGCATGTGCAGAAAAGAGAACTTGTTCTGGCAGATGGACGTGACGAGCATGAAGCTCCACCCACTGCATAGTGGCGGGAAGCTGTAACAGCCTGGTGGGAAACAGGAATGGCCCCAGCTGAAGGGACCCAGGGAGAAGTCTCCCCCTCCCCACTGAACTCCCTGCCACAATGGCATGGCGTGCTATGAGTGCAATCCATTCGGTCACTAGCAGCAAAAGATCCTGACCATCAATGATCGGGGTGTGAGTGGAAGCATCCCCAGAGCTCACCTGGTCGTCATCCACAAGGCCAAAAGCCTCTTCCACTGCTGATTCAGCGAAGTCAAACCCAACGAATGGGTCCCCATCACACTGTTCTGCCATGGCCATCTGGGTTCCAACAATGGCCACTCCTAAGAGGTCCATGTGGGCCCAATCCCAGCAATCTGTTCAACCCAATCCCTCATCAGAGGAGAGGTCGGAGCAGTGGGAAGCCATTAACTCCTCCCCAGAAGCCATCTCCAAAAGGAGTTATGGGAAGAAAAAGGCCTAAAGGAAGCTTTGCTGGAGCAAAGAAGCCCTGAACCGACCAGGAAGTGAGGCAGGACGGAACTGAGAGATAGGGGGTGCTCTCCTCCTCAAGGTGCTGGGTTGGCATTTCCTTATTGGTTAGACATCTTCCTGTCAGTGGTGAAGGAAGAGTCAACCCAGTCAGAAGGAGTCCCTCCCCATACTGCTGGAGAAATACAGAATATATCTTCCAGAAAAGGAAGAGAATATCAAGGTTAAATGTGAACAGAAGAGGATAAAGTGAGCTATATATCTAGGAATATTGGCAGAAATTTTGGTTTACATTTCAATATAAGCTGCAAAGTCACAATTTCATGCAAGCTGAAACAAGCAGGGACTTTCCATAGAATGCAAGTTGCTTCATCATATCAGCTTCCGTTTGCCATCTCCAAGCAATAAAGCAAATGTATAATTCATGGCAATAAGTAGTATTTACTTTAAATGAAGTCAAATGGAAATTCTTCCATATAGCAAGCTGTTCCCTTACAGCAAATGTCTAACTGCCTAAATTTTGCCTTTGCTGTGAGTGGTAAACCACATATGGTTAGCACAAGCCATCATAATGTATTTACAAGGGAATCTTACCCAGATTGTTGTCATGAGTGATTACATATGAAATTTTGACTGCTTGGAACATTTTCCCTGTTTCATACAAACAGGGAAAATCCATACAGGGAGCTCCATAAAAACAGGGAGCTCCATACAAACTCCCGCTTTGATGCCTTCAGTATCAGATGCTTGTGGGAAACATGAACACGTGAATGCTATTGCACTTGTGTCTTACTTGAGGTTCTTCCATTGGCTCTGAATGGTCACTGAAAGAACAGAAAGCTCAGCTAGACCAGCCTTTCACCTGAATCCAGGATTGCTCCTTATGCTCTTATATTACCTGAGGAGGCATTCAAACCAAATTTGATGTACACGTGGATCCTATCAGTTAATGTAAAATAAAAAAATAAAAAGATAGGCAATATTCAATTCATTTTACAGTTTGTAAAACAGGTGGGGAAACATAGGGGCCGGTTCCACGACAGGAAAAAGTTCGTGAGATTCCGAATTACCGTTCTTTCGCATCAGGAACGCATAAACCACATGAATTCTGGCTTATTCAGAAGATGCAGCCAGATGCAGCCAGTTTCAGTTTTCCTTAGTTTACACAGGCAAAGGTGTGGGGGGGATCGCCTCCAGATGATTAAAGCCAGGCAGGAGGCGGGGAGAGAGCAAGGAGGGGGTCATGGAGACCATAAATAATGAGAGGAAAGAAAAGCACAAACAAACAAAAGATTGAAAGAGCGATCTGTCAACTTCCCTGTCTTCCCCTGCCCGGAAAGGCTTCTACAAAGAAAGGAGTGAATGAAAGCACAAAGAAGCAAAAGTATGGTGGAGCGATCTCCTTCCCTTCCCTTCCCTTCCCTTCCCTTCATGCATGCACACACAAACACACAGCACACAAGCAGGGGCTAGCCCCATTCCTGATCATCTTCCCTGCCTCCAAAACCTTGAATAAAGGCAAGGCAAGGGAAGGACAAACAAACAAAAGGACGAACATGCGATTGGCTGTTTCCCCGCACACACAAATGCACACACATACACACGCACACACCAGCGAAGCAGGGGCTAGTCCCGATCATCTTCCCAACCCCCCAAAGCCTTCCTTTGAAATAGACAGACTTCCAGTTGAATGAGACTTCTGGTTGAGAGCAGGAGGCGATGGATACGGAGGAGAAGCGCTCCGTTACAGTCGTTCTGCTGTGATAGCAAGTTGCCTTCAAACGTGACCTTGGAAAGGCATTCCCCATCCTGGGAAGGAAAGGGGAAACGAGTCCCCTTGTGGCTTCAGAAAAGCCCTCTTGGAGAAGTGAAATGGATGTTTTGCTTTTCTGGGGGGGGGGCAAAGGGAGCAAAGGGAAACGTCTAATGCAGTAGACTCCGTTGTGAGACAGGAGCCTGGCCACTTCAGCTACAGGAGCGGGACTGCCTCTGCATCCATTTCTTCTGGGTACAGAGAGACTGAAATCTATTATACTTTAAGTTTTTCATTTTGGCAAAAGAAGGATGAAAAACAAGGTGCTTTGAAATTAAGAAGGCTTTATCCAATATTTAATTTTTGTAAAATACAAAGAGGAGAAGAGATAAAAGGAGGTGGGGAAGAAAAGAAAAGCCGCCGGGGAAAGGTGAAGAATAAGCGACCAGTGAATAATTCATCAGTGTGGTTTATTTGTGCATTTGAATTTGGCGGATTTGATACTTTGATATGGAACAAAGCTAATTGGTGAACTACTTCAAATCTTTTTTTTTGGTGTCGAGTTGGAGAGAAAAGAAAAGAAAAGAAAAGAAAAGGCTACCTCACCTAATTTACAGACTCTTTAAGCGCAGGTGGTGGAAAGTAGAAGCGGATTGAATAAACAGGGATCAGCTGTGGAATAGAGAAAGCAGAGAGGGGGAGAGGGGAAATAGCAGAAAAAGATCACTATAAACAGACAGCAGAACTTGATTTATACTACTAAATATTTCATTTTTGGGGTACGAAAAGAAAAGAAAAACTTCGGATAAACCAGCTTTGAGCGTTCTTTTGAAGTTGTTGCATATTTACAAAAGAAAGAGGCTGCCTCATTTAATTTGTAACTGCTGAACGCAAAGTCTTTTGAAAGTAGAAACACGAACTGAATTAAAGATAAACGGAGATTGTAGATAAGGAAACGAAGGGAGATGGAATGAAGGTGAAAGAAATCTCAGGACTCTTAACAAATCAAGACAGTAGACAAAATAACACGGCATTTAAAATATACAGGAGTACAGAGCATGAATGAATATAGAAAAGAGTAGGAGGAAAGGTCTACATAGAACTGCAGAAGAGACACAGCGGAAGGACTCAGTTGACAAGACGGCGAAAATAGAAACAAAAGGAAAGATGGGAGAGAAAAATAACCTGTAAATAAAAGAAGCAGAAAAGCAAGTAGAAGAAGCAGGAAAACGAAAGTTGAAAGAAAAAAAGGGGAAGGAAAGGACAGAATAGACAAAACCCATAAACAAAATTGTAAAGACATAGCATATATGATTATATATAAATTTATATAGATATATATACACTGTTTATGGGAATATGTATAATTGACCAATTAATTGATGCAATCATTTGACTAAAGTTAATTATTAATTATTGATTAATTATTGTTTATTGATACAACTATATGAGCAACTAGTATTCATATACACATGATCTATTGAATGTGTGAAGGAGATAAATTGGAGTTAAATTGATCATAGGGATAACTTGGAAGAAAAGTCTTGTTTATAAATTGATTATATAAATTGTGGAAAATTATATATTACAATATTCTTTATTATATTATCATAAATTAATGAATGAAAGATAAGAGCTTCATAAACTACGAATAAAAATGCAAATGACATAGTACTTTAAAATATTTATATTTTGCAGAAACTTTAGCGTTATTTGGTAATATTTGAATTACTGGTTTTGTGAGATAGTCAAGATTGTGGAAATTTAATTTGTTAATCTTTAATAGACACAGAGGTTGAATTTGATTATCAGGTTTAAAAAAAGCTGTGTCAAACTTAGTAATTTCTGAATCATATTTCTGTACTGCAAGGTATTGTCCTGTATTGCATGATATTGTTTTGTATTGTAATGCACTCTGAGGTATTGGGTTACTTCTGAGAAGCAGGGAAGACATAAGTGGGAGAAGCAGAGATAGAAATAGAAATACTTAAAGAAAAAGGAGGAAAAAGAAGAGTATTGAAAGTATAGGACTACAGGGGAAGGAAACAGTAGCTGTAGGAGGAGAGTAAGGAATAGAGGAGTAAGGAATAGAAGAAAGGCAGATAGCTGAAAGGGAAAGTTGGAGTTGTGGTTAGTGAGGAAAAAAAAGAAGAAAAGTGGGGAAAGGTGTGTACAAATGGCATACAGCACAAGGAAAACAATGGCCCAACTTCAATCTCAAACCGTAACAATGAGAAGACCATCATTAGAGCTACCAAAGCCTCCAGAAGTGCATACATTAATACTAGAAGAACTGAGGTCAGAACTCAAAAACTTTAAACAAGAAATTAGAAAGGAACTGAAGGATATCAGAAAAGAAATTAAGCAAGATTATAAAAAAAGAAACAGAGATATTGAGTAAAAAATTGGATAAAATAAATAAAGAAGTAGAAGATATGAAAAAAGAGATAGAATTACTGAAGGACAAGTCTAAAGAATCTGAAAAAGTGACTGAGAAAATACAAGAAAAACAAAATAGAGAAGTATTACTGTTAAACCAAGAACTACGTTATAGGGAAAAGTGTTTGAAGCTAAGAGGTTTATCTGAAAAAATAAATGAAAATTTATTTGAAAGGATAATTCCGGATTTAGCAAAATTTACAGACTTCCCTGAAGAATATCTTGAAGAAGAAACAGAAAAGATATTCAGGATCAACTCTGTGGTAGCAAGAGAAAGGAAGCTACCAAGGGATATAGTTATTCAATTTACTAAGACAAAAATAAAGGAAAGAGTATTGCAACAAAGCTATAGGGATGCATTTAAAATAGGAGATGAGGAGATAAAATTTTTAAAAGATGTTCCAATAACTATATTTAAAAAAAGCCAAGAATACAGAATAATTACATAATTCTCAACAAGAAGTGGAGTGAACTATAGTTGGAACAAAATAGAAGGCATTTCATTTACATATAAACAGAGAAGATATAAAATAGATTCTGTGCAAAAAGCTACAGAATTCTGCAGAAGATTTGACAGGAAAATAAAAGAAAAAGACTTCAGTGATCAGGCAGAAAAAGAAGAGGTAAGAGGAGAAAGAAGATTTATAAGAAGAAAAGAAAAAAAGAAGCGGAGAAAGGAGAAGAAACAAAACAAGCAGAAGAAGAAGAAGCAGAATTGTTATTAACAGTAGAAACAGAGGGGAAAAAGGAACTAGAAGAAGAAGAGTTGGAAAGTGAGGAAGGTGAAGAGGGGGAAGCTGAGGAAGAGTTAGATGAACATGACATTTAAAATAAATTCATGGAATGTGAAAGGTTTGAATTCTGAGTATAAAAGAAGACAAGTCTTTCACTTTCTGGAAAAACAAAAATCAGATATAACATGCATACAAGAAACCAAGATAAAACAACAAGATATTAGATTTTTGAAAAACTCTAAACTTGGGCAGATTTTTTATGCTGCAAATTCCCAAAAGAAAAAGAGAGGTGTCGCATTATATATAAACCAGAAATACACCACAAAGGAACTCTTTAAAGATGACAATGGAGAATACATAGATGTGGAAATTGCTCTACCGAAAATAAAAATTGTGATAGTGGGGAATATATGCCCCCAATGAAAAACAGGAAAAGTTCTACAAGAATTTGCATGAGCAGCTAGGAAAATATGTGAATGGAATGGTGCTTATTCTGGGAGACTTCAATGGAGTTTTAGACCCTAAATTTGACAGATCAAGCAAAAAGAAAAAAGGGTCACAGAGAAAACTACCAAGCAGCTTCCTCGACATAAAAGAAGAATACACATTGGAAGATGTATGGACAAAGAAATATGGGAAACAAAAAGGCTTTACATTCTATTCAAAAAAATACAAAACCATGTCCAGAATAGATATGTTCTTATTATCAAAGAGCCTTATACCACTGGTTCAAGATATGGAGATCCTTCCAAAAATTACATCAGACTACATTCCAATCAAGCTAGAGTTGAAGACAGAAAAGAAGGCAACTAGTTGGAGGTTGAATGAGCATTTATTGAAGAATGAACAATTTGTGGAAAAATTCAAATAAGAAATAACTCTTTATTTTAAAGAAAATGAAAATAATGAATGTGTGATGAAAACTGTTTGGGATGCCGCAAAAGCAGTTTTTAGAGGTATGCTAATTAAGAGAGGGGCAGAAGTTAAAAAGCAGTATTCTGCCAGATACAATTATTTGATTAAAGAGTTGAAGGAGAAAGAAGGGAAATTAAGAGAAGATCCCTCCCCAAAAAATTGATTAGACAGGTTAAGCTCATTCAGACTCAATTAAATTTAGAAACCATGACTACCATAGAAAGGCAAATGAAAAAACTCATCAAGTAAACTTTGAATACGCCGACAAATCGAGTAGGTGGCTGGCGTATAGACTGAGGAAAGATGTGGAAAAAAAACTGATAACAGAAATTAAATACCAAGGGAAATGTGTAACAAGACAAGATGAAATAAGTGAAGCTTTTAGAGTGTATTATTCCAGCTTATTCAGCTACAAAGGGAGACAAGAAGAAGAACGACAAAGAATGTTTAAATACTTAGAGAAACAAGGCTTCCAGAAATTAAAAAGAGAACAGACAGAAAAATTGAATGGAACAATTACAATGGCAGAAATATCTAAGGTCATACATGACTTGAAAAAGAACAAGGCAACAGGACCCGATGGAAATATGGCATTGTTTTATAAAAAATTTGAAAATGAATTGGCATTACCACTCCACAAAACATTAAATGAGATAGACTTGAATGGAATACCTGATACATGGAAAAACGCGAACATAACAGTAATTTTGAAAGAAGGGAAAGATAGAAAATAGATTGGAAGCTATCAACCCATCTCTCTTCTAAATCTGGATTACAAAATATATACCATGATATTGGCAAATAGATTAAAAGAAATAATACAAGACATCATAAATGAGGACCAAAATGGTTTTATACCAGGTAGAAAAATAAGCGACAATATCAGAATAGTCCTAGACATGCTAGAATATTATGAGGCCCATAATGAAAAACAGTTGGGGATGATGTTGGTTGATGCAGAAAAAGCCTTTGACAATATACATTGGGACTTCATGATGGAAGTGATGAGAACATCAGAATTAGGAGATAAATTCTGTAGGAGAATAGAAAAAATTATACAGAACAATCAGCACAAATTATTGTCAATGGCGAAAAGATGGGAACATTCATAGAATCATAGAATCATAGAATTGCAGAGTTGGAAGAGACCACGAGGGACATCCAGTCCAACCCCCCTGCCACGCAGGAAATCACAATCAAAGCATCCCCGACAGATGGCCATCTAGCCTCTGTTTAAAGACCTCCAAGGAAGGAGACCCCACCACGCTCCGAGGGAGTGTGTTCCACTGCCGAACAGCCCTTACTGTCAAAAAGTTCCTCCTCATGTTGAGGTGGAATCTCTGTTCCTGGAGCTTGCACCCATTGCTCCGTGTTCCAGTCTCGAAAACAAGCCTGCTCCATCCTCAGCGTGACATCCCTTCAAATACTTAAATAGGGCTATCATATCGCCTCTAAACCGTCTTTTTTCCAGGCTAAACATACCCAGCTCCCTAAGTCTCTCCTCATAAGGCATTGTTTCCAGACCTTTCACCATTTTAGTTGCCCTTCTCTGGACACGCTCCAATTTGTCAATATCCTTTCTGAATTGTGGTGCCCAGAACTGGACACAGCATTCTAAGTGAGGTCTGACCAAGGCAGAATAGAGTGGCACTATTACTTCCCTTGATCTAGACACTATACTTCTATTGATACAGCCCAAAATTGCATTGGCCTTTTTAGCTGCCGCATCACACTGTTGGCTCATGTTCAACTTGTGGTCTACTAGGACTCCTAGATCCCTTTCGCACGTAGACTAGGACTCCTAGATCCCTTTCGCACGTAGACTAGGACTCCTAGATCCCTTTCGCACGTAGACTAGGACTCCTAGATCCCTTTCACACTTTTTGAATTCAAAATTCAAAAGGGTACCAGACAGGGATGCCCAATATCACCTCTTCTGTTTATCCTGGTATTAGAAGTTTTGAACAGAAATATAAGAAAGAATGAAAATATCCCAGGTACTAAGATAAGAGGATTTACATATAAAGTAAGGGCATTCGCTGACAATTTGATTATATTTATGGAACATCCGAAGGAGCAAATAGAAGAATGTTTAAACTCCATGAAAGAGTTCGGCAAATTTTTGGGATTTAAAGTTAACAAAGAAAAGACACCGATATTAACAAAGAACATGAAGCAACAGGAAGAGAAAGAACTTACAGAAATATCAGGATGTAAAATTAGCAATAAAGCAAAATATCTAGGAATATGGCTGACTAAACAAAATGCGGAACTATTCGACAATAATTATAAAAATACCTGGTTAGAGATAAAGAAGGAGTTGGAAAGATGGAGCCAACTAGGTTTGTCACTATTTGGAAAGATCTCAGCTATAAAAATGGTTGTCTTGCCTAGGGTCCTATATCTGTTTCAAAACCTACCAATTTTGAATAGTGATAAAGTATTTGAAATATGGGATAAAGATATCCAAATATTTTTATGGGGAAAGAAGAAAGCAAGATTCAAAAGGTCTTATTTGATAGATACAAGATCAAGAGGAGGTTGTGACCTTCCAGATCTAAAGCTTTACTATCAAGCATCGGTATTAACTTGGATAAAGGAATGGGTAAATTTAAGAAATAGGAGGTTGCTGAACCTGGAGGGGCACGATGCCAGATTTGGTTGGCATGGCTACCTATTTTATGAAAAAGAAAAAGCAAACAGAGGGTTTACCAACCACTGTGTAAGGAAAGGTTTGCTGAGAGTTTGGGGAAAAATTAAAGGGACTTTTTTACTTTAAAATCCCGCTATGGATATCTACTCAAGAGGCCTTTATGTCCAGATGGACAAAGACGGATTATTGGCTAAGGTATTCAGACATAGGAAAGAAAGGGGAAGATAATTTGTTAAGGATAGAGAATAGAGAAGTTTTGCAAGAAAGGTACAACATAAACTGGTTTGCATATAAGCAGTTAAAAGAAAAATTTCTTGAGGATATGAAGAAAGAGGAGTTTGAGAAAGATTACAATGATTTAGACAAATTACTACTAGAGGAAAGTAGCAAAAAAGCCATCACGAAATTCTATAGGTTATTATTGATGAGATCTACAGAACGGGAGTATGTTAAAGAATATATGACTAAATGGGCACTAGATTTGGGCGAGACCATATCTTTAGAGGAATGGGAAAATGCAAGAAAAAGATCGTTTGCATTCACAGCATCTCAAAACATAAGAGAAAATTATATTAAAATGGCTCTTAGGTGGTATTACACACCTCTAAGATTGAATAAGATGAAAGTAAGTGTGCATAGTAACTGCTGGAAATGAGGGAAAAATAAGGGAACTTTAATGCATATGTGGTGGCAATGTGAGAAGATCAAAAAATTCTGGAGGCAGGTTCACAGGGTAATTACAGAGATTTTTCAAACTGATATGGTCTTTATCCCTAAGATGTACTTATTAAACATTTTAGAAGAGCTGGAGGAAGAGAAAAGAAACATTTACTGGAGAATACTTCTTTATATGATTACTGCAGCCAGACTGGTTATTGCAAAAAAGTGGAAGGTTACAGATTGCCCGACGATAAATGAATGGAAAACTAAGCTGATAGACAAGTTAGAATTAGATATTCTGACAAAAATGTTGTGTGATAGGAAAGAGAGCGTGTGGAAGAAAGAGTGGAAACTAATTATTGAATACTGGAAAGAAAAGGGTGAATTACAGGCTAGTTATGATTTAGGAAGTTAAAACATCTCCAGCGAAGCAAGGAGCTAAGCCGATATAAGAGTGATCTAACATGAAACTGTCAAAGTTATTTTAAGTTTGTAATTTTTATGCAGTTAGTCTGATATTTGCCAAAATACAAATAGGAAGTCACAGACAAGCTTCAGGTTAAAAAACTCTTACTTTACTATATTTTTCTTCTTTTGGTTGAAGTTATGATGGTTAAAATTATGTATAATCTTACTGATTTATGATGTATACAAACATAAGTGTAAGAAACCAAGTTGTTTAAGTATGAGATGCTTAATTGTAAATAAACAAATATAACAATAAAAAAAATGAAGCAATGAAAAAGCATTAAAAAAAAAAGAAACAGACAGGAAGGTCTCAGAGCTGATTTTCCAAAGTGGGCTGCAAGCAGAAGAAGGGTGAATTTCTTCTCTCCAACACCTCAGTGTATTCGGATAAAGCACAATGGTCACTCCAACCAATCAGGATTCAGCTCTGCTCACAGTAATTCGAAAAGGTCGATGCCAGTTTACACGATGGTTAGTTCCCATGACCAATTATGCGCATTTTCGTGAACTTAATCAAAAAAGTCTGCAAAACTAGCGAAAGCTGATACTGCGCAACTTATGGGTTTTTTGCGCCCCCTCCTTCTGAAAAGGGCGCTGTTGCTTCAAAATGCATGGGAACTATCAGGCTTCTTGTTACATTCTTTGAGGATTTATTTTGCCATGTAAACGACCGCCTGGTGTTTCATATGGGTCCATATGGACCCAATCTCCCTTTTTTGTGTCTCCTCTCAATTCCCAGATTTCCCAAAGTTTAAATACAGAGAGGCTGAAAAATTATGGCCCAAATCCTATTGTTAGTACTGGCTAGAGCAGACCCATAGAGTCAGTGGGCTATACCTATGTGTTGAGTCACTCTTCAGCAGTTGTTTCAGTGGGTCTACTCTAGTTGAGACTAACCAACAAGATTCTAGCCTATGTCATCAAATATGTCATCATAAGGTCATGTTAGAATGGTGTTATGCCTGAACCCTCCCTGCAAGCCTTCTTGACCATGAAAATTTTCCTACATGCATGTTTTTGGCCAAAAATTGGTCAAACAAACAAACAAACAAACAAAGAAGTGCAATCTGGAAATGTATTTATTTATAGGTGTTTATAATACCTATAAATAAATACAGCCACAAAGGCTCTCAGAGTGGCTTACACATTGTTAAGCAATAGCACTTTACACATCTACACTGCTTTTATAGCACACTAGGCAGTCTCCAAGTGATTTCCAATGTGTGTTAGCTAATTTCCCCCACAAGCAAGATACTCATTTTACCGACCTACGAAACGATGGAAGGTTGAATGAACGTTGGAGCCCTTGGGATTGAACTCACAATGTTGTGGCTTGCAGTACTGGCATTTAACTACTGTGCCACCAGGCTCCCTGGAGAAATTTCTTGTCATTTCTAGGTCTCATTGGGGGGCAATTTTGGGCAGAAAATACATTCGTTTAACCAGCTATAGGAACTAAAACTGTCCCCGCCCATCCACAGCAGTTACCTCTGAGGAAAAGGGGCCTCTTTCAAGGATTTTCTCTTCTCTTTCAGGATAATTCATTTTCGGTTTTTCCCAAATGAAGGGAGGTGGTGCTATATGATTCAGAATGCCCAGTGCTAGGATACAACTTTATAGATTTTTATAAATTAAAACATCATCACCACAGTGCCTAATACAGTATAGATATTACAAATAATTCATTTTGAAAGGCCCTTCAGTATACTAGCAATGTACCTGAAATTCACACAAAATGGCTGAAATGCACATATCTCCCACACATGCTAAAATTATCCTTACAATATTTTACTTGGCACTTCAGATTGGTATTTCAATTCTTAATCTTAAAAGTAACACTTTGTGAAAGAAAATAAAAGCTTTCATAGAACAGCTGGCTTGGTAGGGTGGCTACAACTCAGAAGGTCTAATTGCTGTGCTGGGTTGTCTCCCCCTTGGAGACATACACTTTTAATAAACTGTTTTAGTGATTTCTGAAAGCTCAGTTCACACACATATATTCTAAATCGTGTTCCTTAGCTGTGTTAAATAGCTTAACAAATCACTAAAGCCTGTTCTTTATTAAGAGAGGGGGAAAAAAGGTAGCTTTTTCAGTGAAATGTATGGAAGTCTGGTGTGAATTAATTATGCTAGGAATATCAACCCCATTCAGGGAACATTTTTCAAATACTATCTACACAAAGTCAAGGTTGATGTCTACAACACCTCAAAAATTATTTTGTATCCATATCTTATAACTAGATTGAACGCTACACAGTTGGCCACAATTTTAAATGGACATGTATAGCTTGTTTTAGCACACCAGTGTTGAATGGCTTGGCACATCACATTGGCTTCTTGCAAAAGATTTGCTTGACATTCCAATCTGTGCAGGCACTGCAGCTGCATATAGTTCATTCCTCTAGTCTTGCTCCACTGGTAGGTTTGAACCTTCCAGTGAATTCCAGAGATGGGAACAGAAGAACCAAAGGCAAGTACTGCTGTGGGAGCACTATGTCTTAGATCGCAAAAGTAACATTGCCTTCTTTCCTTCTTAAATAAAAGGTACAGAAATGGACCAAAAAGTGAATCAGGGTGCCGGACTAAAGTTTTTTTAACTTTACATGTTAAAAAAAACAAAAACAGTTGCTGGATAACACAAGAGGGAAGACATAATAGTGTTTGTGTTCCAGCTGTGGGCTTTCAGTGCACGTCTATTTAACTACTGGATGGCCATCATGGGGAAAAGAAAGCTGTACTGCATAAGCCTGTGGTCTAACCTCACACAGCTCTTATGTTCTTAGGACAAGAAATATCATACACCAGGAATGGCCTAGTTTCACCGAGTAAGCAGGTCTGTTCACCTATTTTCTGGTATGATGTGAAGTTGATATGTTATGGAAACTTTTGGAATAGGACATCAGAAGACAGATTGTAAAACAGAATGCAAGTTGATTCTGTTGATGTGTAATTATTTGAAATGTGTCCTTGTGATCAGTCCTATTCATTAAATTCCTCACCCCATTCCCCAGAGATCTACACTAATGTTGTTCCACCACAGGCAGGGAATTTCATCACAGCTCAGTTAGTGGATGAGTTAGTCTGGAAATCTCACTGTACTGTGAAAATTGTTTCATTCATGCATGTTCTGTTTTACTATGTGTAAAAGAGTAAAAGTAAAAGAGGTCATTTGGGTGCACAGATTTACAGAGCTAGAGCCCTCTTCTCCCCCAAAGAATACATAAAGACGTCATAAGACTCCATGAGCAATGAGGGAATATAACTTTAAACATGCAAAGAGTCGACTTTGGATGCACAACCAACAATTTGAAGGTTTTTTTTTAAATAAACCAGGTTTATCTAGCTTCTTCCTCATTTCATATTGCAATATTGCCTTAAGGCACCTTTGCTTATTTGGCCTCAAGGAATTCTGGGATTGCCTCTTTAAAACCATTTAAGAATTCTCTGTCTCTGTTAAAGTACTTTAAACCTCTGCCGTGAACAGCTTACAGTTTTGAAGTGCAACATATATGAACTTCAAGAGCAAATTTATTTTCAAACTGGAAGAGTCACCTCAAGATAATCCTGCACTATGATATAATCTCACAAAATGCTCTTGTGATCCAAGTCTTTTTTTTTGGGGGGGGGGGAGTTGAAAAAAATTGGTTGTCATATGAGGTTTGCAGATCACGTTTTCTAAAAGTTACTCACCTTGCTTGCCTATGTCTACCTTTTGTCTTCTTCAAAGCGCTTCTACCTCTTAACTATTTAGCAATACTTTTTTTTTCTGTGACTAAAGTTATCCACGTTTTAGTCACAGCTAAGTCAGATTCCTATAATATGCAGTGCAAAAGAATGACTTTGAAAATTGTTAGAAGCTGTTCCAGAACAAATCATCCAGATTGTTGATGGTAGCTTTTTGGTTTGATTCTGTGTCATCAATTTTCTGCACTAGCTACCATTTTATTTCTAGGAAAACAATGAATGTTTTCATCTTCAAAGACCTAAACTGGGGCTGGCATCCTTTTCTGGACTTACAGTTTCATAACTGCTGGAAATACACATTTACAGTTGTTAATGACAAAATGTGACCCCTCCCCCCCAAAAAAACCACACTTTTCCAGCTTGTGAACTCACAAACAAGGGTTTCTGAGGCACTGCAGATCAGTTTTTTTCTGATCACAGGCACATTGAGACAAGCAGTTGCAGCTGGACCCAAAGGGGCCTCTCTACATGCCTGTATCAGATGCATCCTGTGACTAGGAGAGCAATGCAGATGTCATTTCCTATTGCCCTAGTCTGCAGAACCTTGGATACCCTTTGCTTGGCGGCTTCCTAGGTTGAAAGGGTGGATATTTGTGTGTGTGTGTGTGGGGGGGTTATCATCAAACTGAGGTCTTGTCTATATAGTCAAAATAATACAAATAGGGTGGGAACATACAGCAATCCATTCATACGGACATGCATATAAATACATGTCATTCAGAAGGGGGGCAAACAAGTCCACCACAAAGTCCATGTGAAGTCCACCACAAAGTCCATGTGAAGTCACTGAATCTAAGTACTTGGAATCTAAGAGTTGTGGTAGAGGCCTGGATTTTCCTAAAATGTTGGTGAGGAGTGATAGTTAGCTCTTACAGTCACCCTGTACTTGTGTTTTATAGGCTTATGTGATGCATAATGTAGTACCTTGGCATTTTCTAGTTAATCAAACAAGCATGGAACTAACAACAACAATAGTAGTAGTAGCTGCAGTTTTTTTTTAGCAGGCTATACAAGGTCAGCTCATGCTAGAGGGACAGAGCATAGAATCATAGAATTGTAGAGTTGGAAGAGACCACAAGGGCCATCCAGTCCAACTCCCTGCCACGCAGGAAATCTTGATCAAAGCATCCCTGACAGATGGCCATCCAGCCTCTGTTTAAAGACCTCCAAGGAAGGAGACCCCACCACGCTCTGAGCGAGTGTGTTCCACTGCTGAACAGCTCTTACTGTCAGAAAGTTCCTCCTAATGTTGAGGTGGAATCTCTGTTCCTTGAGCTTGCATCCATTGTTCCGTGTTCTAGTCTCTGGAGCAGCAGAAAACAAGCTTGCTCCATCCTCAGTGTGACACCCCTTCAAATACTTAAACAGAGCTATCATATCACCCCTTAACTGTCTTTTTTCCAGGCTAAACATACCCAGCTCCCTAAGTCTTTCCTCATAAGGCATGGTTTCCAGACCTTTCACCATTTTAGTCACCCTCCTTTGGACACGCTCCAACTTGTCAATATCCTTTTTGAATTGTGGTGCCCAGAACTGGACACAGTATTCTAGCACAATGTTTCCATCTTAGGACATTATCACACAAGGTTTTTAAACTACAATTAAAGCTAGAGAATAGCATCTTTGGCTATACCTATCACATGATGTCATCCTTCTCATGTTGTTTATTTGTCTTCAAAGCATTGGTGGAACACCCCTTTCCTCTGATGGGAAAACCCATCAATAAGCTCTCAATGGCACTGCTCTTTCACTAGCCCTCAGGTATGATAAGTTCTTCCCACATCAGTTCTGATCTGTGTTCTGATCTTGCATGGTCATATTGCATCAGTGGGTGTGATTCTCCTTCTCTCCCCCAATCTTCCCCACTAGTCCCAAGCAGGTTGTTTATCTTTTCCTTTCTTTTTCCTTTTTAAAAAATTAAATCGTATTACCATAACCCCACAATAGGTAAAACATAAAAATAAAAAAATAAAAAAACCCCAAAGACATGCTGGGCATGGCACAGGGCAGGAAGGTGGGATTAAGAAGGTCGTGCAGAAGAGAGCAAGTGCAACCATAGAGCGCCAAAGCAGTGCCTTTGTGCTATTCCAGAGAACTGTGATAATGAACCCTCCCAAATCAGTATATTTCCATTTCCTTAAACAACGTGATTGCGGTGAGACAAGAGGCTGGTGTGATAATGTCCTTAGAATGCTTGGGAAACTCTTCCTTTGTTAGGATAGGGTGCTCTTTCCCCCTTTTCCTGTGAAAAAATGGACTTTCCAGAACAATGGATAAAAGATATAAAGATCAGGAAAAATCAAATTCTTTGGTCATCCTGAGGGGATGAATCAGCCATACTCCAGCCCAGGAAACTGGTCCATTAAGGCAACATCTAGTTCATTGTGGGGATCCTAGTGAACATCAGCTGTGAAGAAGGATTATGTTGATTAACTGAAGGAACCTGAGTTAAGTTTGCCTTTGCCTTAGGTTTTATTGCTGCATCCTGCTTAAACACCTTTATGTAACCAATAAACAATTGCTTTGGTGCATCTGTGACTCCATTTCATTTTGACAGACCCTCAAGCCTTTCTTGGCCTGGGTGGATCAGGGCCCTGGAATTTTTGCAGTTGTCATCCAATAAAGTAATTTCTTCAGACTCTGTGTGCCATCCTCCTACATTTTTACAGACAGTTTTAAATTTGTCCATCAAAAGTAGGGAACAGTTTTTGTTAGTGCATTTTGGAAACACAGTACAGAATAAACTTTAATTGGCTTTATTGAATAAACCTTGACAGTACAATCATATATATCAAAAGCAGGATTGGTTAAACTTTAGTTGGGCTGTAATCCTGATCTGAAAGTAAAGCCAAATGAACTGAATAAAACTTACCTCCGAGTAAACACACACACACACACACACGTACACACACGTACACAGACATAAAAATATTCAAAAGACATTCACACACACACACACACACACACACACACTCAGAAGTCATATAGAAGTTGACCATAGAATCACACTGGAGGACCTACAAATGCCTAGAGAAGTGTTCTTTCAGGTAAGAAAAAAGTGGGCCTATATTTGGGGTTTCCCACTTTCATGGGGTTGTTACATCCCTAACCCCAATGAAAGTTGAGGGCCAAAAGCAACCATTATTATAGTAGGGCCAGATTGAACTCCTTGATGTCATTCTTTTCTGATATGTTGGGTGGCCAGGCCCATATACTATAGCTAAATTGAACTTCCAGATCACAGTATCTGCAGCTATCTAATGTGGTGGGCTGACAAGTATTTTTCCACCAAAGTACCCAGAACTGACATCATACTGGCTGCATCTGTTTCTTTCCTTCCTGGAAACTTGCCATGGATCAGCAGCAAATGCCTCAGAGACTGGCACCAGTCCATGGACCCCAGTTTGAGTAGCATTGCTCTATGCTACTTTCCTTTTATGCTTCAAGTGAATATTTGCGAATCAGTGTTAGCCACATTTCTTCATTTCAGAAAGTGTGTTGTGCCTGTGTTCAGTTACTGTCAGAGGTACTGAAGAAAGTGTAGAGATCAGAAAAAGCCACCTTGGAAGACCTTTCCTGGCAGGTCAAACTGAAAGGAAGATAGGCCAGTGGACGGAGTTAATAAACCAAAGAGCATTCCTCACAAGCGGTTCTCTTTGAAATCACAGGAAGAAATGCAACACAAGTCCAGAGCCTTAAAAACAGAATAACGATTTCCTTAAAATTGCCAGACGACTCCCTGGAGGACACTTTCTTCTCTTGACTGACTGCATATCTTGTGCTGCAAGCCAGAATTTTAAAAGAGTGAATCGGTAATGGAGTGGATCTGTGCCAAGAAAGTCTGAAGTAGTATTCAGGCTCTGGACATCCCATTCCACACCTTGTTAACACAATTGCAGAGCCAGTGCAGTGATTCAGACAAAGCTCTTATTCTCAGAATCTCAGGGCAGTCATACATTTTACATTTGTAGCAAGTCTGGTTTAACTACTGCTAAACGATAGCGCCACAAAAGATCAAACCCAAATGTGATTGATTTTTTTTAAAATCAAAAATAAGATTGGCAAATTATTTTTCTTAACTATTTTTCACCTACTAATCAACCCAAGAAGGGTTTTTTTTTTTTTTTTGTCTTCAAAGAAACAGCAGTAGTAAATCATTTTAAAGCTGAGGGTACTGGAAGTAGAAAAGCAAAGAGGGCATGTTGGTAGCTTTTTAATAAATAATAATAATAAAATTTATTTATATCCCACCCCTCTGCGAGCAATTGGGGCGGCTTACAACAATAAAATAATACACAGTATAAAACAGCTCAAAATCCCTTCCCCCCCTTAAAACATTATTAAATTAATATAAATTAAAATCAATATATAATACAGTTTATTAAAAACCCTTTCGAGCAAGCACCATCAGTTTGGAGGTCCAGAATCAACCTCTAGAGGGGGTTCCTGAGGCCGGGGTTAGCTATTCTGGAAAAGCCTGCCTGAAGAGAACCGTCTTGACAGCCTTTTTAAAGCTGTCTAATGATGTCAATAGGCGGATCTCATCCAGCAGGCCGTTCCACAATTTGGGGGCAACAGCTGAGAAAGCCCTCTGGGAGGTGGTCGCCAGCCTAGGTCTTTGTGGCTGCAACAAATTCCTCCCAGAGAACTGGAGAGCGTGGGGAGGATTATAAGGGAGAAGGCGGTCCCTGAGATAGCTTGGGCCCAAGCCATTTAGGGCTTTAAAGGTGATGTGACTAACAGAGTGAATGGCAGCTCTCTTGCCAGAGTGTGAAGGGAGGGAATGAGTCTGGGTTGGAACAACATGAGAACAAAGCATGCATACTGCCCTGAACACTGTGATTCTGAACCAAAAGCTCCCCCTTCACCTTTAATAAAGTCAGAAAAAAACAAAACATGCAAGACGTGGGGCTCAGCTAGAAGGGAGAATTAATTGTGGAAAATAGCTCATTACCTCACTACTGCAGCAGTGTTAATTTGTCCACATGATTCATTCACAAGATCACTGGCATGGAAAGCTATCTGAGTTTGCAGTTCACACAGAACATGCCCACGAGAAAAGGTGGTGGCTGTGAGAGAATTATTTTCTCCTGAAAAGCTCCCCCCATCCCCCTTTTTTTTGCCATTAAATGACAGATGCAGAAAAGCAATCTGCTTAAAAACTTTTTTTTTTTGCTCTGCTGCTTGAAAATAGCACTCGATCATGCACTTGACCGTGTCCAGAAAACAACAGTGGCAGCTCAGGCCACTTCGTCACCAACAAGCCCACCCCCACGCACATCCCACCAATCATGTTTTTGAGTTCCTGGATGTGTCCCAATTCAAATTGGTTGTTCAGATGGCATGTTATGTGCATTTTTGCATACTCTAAAAAAAAGATCATGAGAAACAGCTAAAGCTGTTATCGCGAACTACTTGTTATCGCGAACCCCCCTTTCCAATATGGTGAATCCCGGCAGGAGCTCATCTGGACAAAAGGTATTCTGCCTGAATTCTTTGAGGATTTTTTAATATCTAAACAACCCCCTGGCCATGTGATTAATGTCATGTCTTGTTTCACCATTGAGAAACACAGTGTTGCTGCGCAGGTGGTTGAAAGCAAGGTAATTTATACTGGAAAAGTGTGTCTGCACTACTACTGTATCCATTTCATACCATTTGTCTTGTTCTGGCTCCATGCTATGGAATCCTTGGACTTATAGGCTGGTGAGGTACTTAGAATCTCTGCTAGAGAACTCCTCTCCCCTGAACTACAATCCCCAAAGTAGTGACTGTCTGTCTAAACTACAGAATTAAATTGAAGTAATCCTCATCCCCTGTTTTCTTAGGTTACTTTGGTAATCTCTTAAGTACTTTACCAAACAACAGCTCCTAGGATTCATTTGCATGGAACCATGAGAGTGAAACTGATATGACTGGGCAGTGCAGATAAGCAAGATACTGGATCCTGCTTTAGTCATGGTGGTTCAAGTCACTGCTTGTATAGCTACAGTCTTATATGCTAGAGCTAAAATCAGCCAGTAGGATTGGAACTCAGTCCACCACCTGAGTGATGATGCTGATGTTCTGCATTGACTGATGTTTAAAAACCAACTCGAAATCAATCCAGCACATCCTCTACTTTGGCCAGTCCTGTGCTGATTGCCTTGTAAAGTGCTGACTTGTGCAAACAGAGAAGAATTCCTGCAAGCAAAGAAATAGATCGTGACCTTCTGGTTAACACCACATTTGACTTAAGCACACTAAAAATGTACAAGAAGAGCCAGAGAGTTTCATGGCATGTTTCATTATCAGAACCACTCTCGTCTAATAGTATTCTCCCTAGCACATTTCCAGTTGGCAAGATAATATCTGTACTGAACCATCAGCGTAAAAGTTTCCATTGCCTTAGTGCCTTCAGCAAGATGAATGGCCATAATTCTTTCTTCAAATAACTGTACAATATTAATGTGAAATAGGTATAAAATGTATGTTCTAAAAATACAGTCTTCTTATTTTATTTATCCCTTCTCTCCACGCCCCCCAGCAATAAGTTAAAGGGCACTGTCTGTGTAAATTTTCACAGAAATAAAGTGTTAAATCCCTGAAATAAACACTAACTCAAGGCAGATTGAAATCAGAATTCTTTTTTTTAACATAAAGAAAGTGTATGGCTGATATCCTGTTAGCAACTTATGAAAGTGAAAGACCATCTTGTGCTTGTGTAAATCACTTTTTGGGGGTCATTGTTGAAGTCAGAATTCTCTGCCAACTGCACAATGATAAAATTGCCCTCAGCTCTCGACATCTCCTCCCCCAACATGGTCTCTTACTGGCTGGTGGAGAGCATGAGGGGACAATGCAGCAGTGTCCGGTTATGTTTCTATAGGTGGATACTATAGGAAGACTGCTCCTATGGCACAAGGCACAGTAATGGCATCATCCTCTGGGACCTCTGGACATGGCTCCCACATCCTGAAGAGGGCTCCCAGGCCAGGATCTTTGGCAGACAGTGAAATGCTCTATGGGATTTAGGATAAAAATTAAAATAAGTCAGTTTAAATGATGACACCAAAGTAATATATTAATTTTTTTAAAGAAACTAAATCGATTTACATAATAAAAACTTAAAACAATATTATATCAGCCCCTCCTCCTAATTCTGGGCCCCTGGGCCCCCAGGCTAGACCCCTATCAGCCCCCCTTGGGGGGCCATGCCTCTGGAGGACCCCTGGGAGGTCCTGGATGATGCCTGTTGCTGTTCCTCCAGCAATAGGATCATAACTGGATGCTGCTCTGCTGCCCACAACCTCCCCTTGTCCACTGACCAGTAAACGGCTCTGTTGCACACAACGGGGGCTGCAGCAGATGAAAAGCTGGGTTGGGCAGAACTTAACAATAGGTCTCCCAATTCAGAATCTCAGATGAATTTGTAGAACCTCTCACATAGTCCTATGTATTGATGTGGCACGGCAAGTGAAATGCAGTTCCTCCAAACCTGATGACGTTTTCAATAATCCAAAAAAGAAATAGTTAAGAACATATTAATTTTTGCGTTTCTGTAGATATATTAGGAAATGAAAAAGGAAGCGTACTGGTGGAATCCAAATCCTCTTGAATTCATGCACAAATCCCACTAATTTTAGCATCTTTCTGGAGTGCACACATACTGGGTAGGGCATAGTTATGTAGATTGCCATACAGGGATACAAAGAGAGTAGGTGATAGATACATTCCTACATACATTTCCTTGTTCCTAGATGAAGTTGCTACACCCCGCCCCCAAACTGGATGTATCAGGTTCAGCTGATCTGTGAACAGAAATCCAATTCTGCCTACACTTTTTGTTGTTGTTCCTAAGTTGTGTTTGTTAAATAGAAATTAAGCTAGAGGAAGATACTTTATACACTGGTTCTCAGATAATGACTGAGGCAATTAGAATGATGCCCAAGCACATATGTGTTATGGAATGAAATATTACATGTAAAGTGATTCTGATTTTCTCTAGATAACTTCTAGAATGCTATGGTTAAACATTCTTTAATATTTCTACAATTGAGGGCTCTCTAGCCCTATTCAGTTGCTTTGTTCCCACGGATACTAAACAAATAAAGGGTCTGTCTAGAATGGTGAACCCCTTCCTCAAGAGGTTGCCATGCCCATTAGGCATGCTTTCCAGGGAGTGCATGATTGGTGTTAGTCTGGATTGGTCTATAGGTGTACAGACTATGGCTGGGTCCACTTGGATGCCCCTTCAGGCTGACACCATGTTGCCTTGAAGTATAGTTGACATCTGCATTGGTTTCAAGAGAAGAAGAAGCTAAGCCTGTTTAAGACAGCACATTCATACCCACAGGGACTGAACCTAGGTAATTATTTAATGCCTCTAGATATAAATCTCAATAAGAGCAGGCCTTCATTTCTTTTAGGCACCAGCATACCAACTTGTCCCACAGCCATCATTACCAAGGTGTTTCATGCAGCACTACTTTTAGAAGTGTATAGAACAGAGCTTTGCAATATTACTTTTAGGACTATAAATCCCATAACCCTGCAACCAGCATGGCCACTGGTATTCATTACAAATACTTAAAATGACAAATTACAAATATTTGAAATTGTGAATTATAAATGTCTGATCAAATACAATAGAAAAGCAATGAATAAAATACTTGCTTGTTTCTCTAAGGTTATAAATAAATAAATACTCTGATGCCTAAAGGACAAAAAATTGGAGCGATTCAATTGTTAGTCCCAACCAGAGTATAAATATATTCAACCCAGGTGCTGTAGGCTATATTTCAGAGGAAGGAACTGGCAAAACCACCTCTGAATATTCCTTACCTAAGAAAACCCTATGAAATGCATGGAGTTGCTGTAAGTCAACAGGCAACTTGAAAGCTTGTCCACACAATTCAACTCATATGCAAATTCCATTGATTCAGTGTTCTACTTTAGTTGAGATTCAAAATTAGACTTAGCCCCAGATCTGTAATGAAGGGAGCTGCTGCCAATGAGAAAGCCCTAAGGTGTGTGGTAACCCTGTGGGCCACACTAACAAAAAGAGTCTTCTCAGCTGAAAAACAAAAATGTGTCTTCTCATCTGATCTTATGTCTTGGTTAATACAGCAGAAACCAGGATTTAAGTATTTGGGCCTTGAGTTATGTAGGGCTTTGTACATTGGTACTGTCACCTTGAATTGGGCCCAGGGGCTCACTGCAGCCAGCGCAGAGATTTCAGAACAGATACAATTGTTGTCTCCTGCTTATTTTCTCCAACAGCTGGTATTCAGAGTCATGCTTACACTGCTCCTGGCAGTAGTGTAAAGTCATCATGACAAATAGCCACTGATATTCCTACCTTCCAAGCAGCTTTGGTAGCCATTCACTTGACAGCAATTTAGGGATGTAATTATTCACTTTTTTTTAAATGAAGGAAGCAATGAGTGATGTTAGCAATTTTCTCCCCATTGAAAGAAAGTCTTCAAAAACTGTGCATTCTTCTCATCAGGGTTTCTTGACACTCAAGAATCATGGCTGTACTGGGCAGCAGCCACTGCAAGCAACAGGGGGCAGGATGGGATGGTTTAAGCTGGGAGATACTATTCAGTAATTAAGATGATTACCACAGAATCGTGGCCAATGTGTGTTTTTTAACCATTTTTGGGGAATATTTTCAAAAATTCTTGCCATCCCTAGACTGTATAGACCAAATGTGTTAATGATACATATTGCTGATGTTTCTGTTTCATATTCAAGGTTAATCAAGCCATCAAGATTCTATACTCTAGGAGAGACACCTGGCTATCACAGTAAAACTGATCAAGCCGACCAAGTAAAACTGATCAAGCCTCAGCGCCATATTTTAATCACGGGCAACCTCCGTGATTAAAATATGGCTCTGCAGCTTCCGAAGCTTCACGGAAGTGACACGGATGGTTTCGGGAGAGGGACGGCGGCGGCCAAAACCGACCCCCTGCCGTGCAAGACTGCCGTCCCTCTCCCGTAAGCTCCTCCCGCACTAGGCACGCTGAAACGCGGTCTGAAAATCTCCCAAGAGTTTGACTCAGTATATGGTAGCTTCCTATCTAAATGCTTAACCCATTATATTTTCATGGAGCAAAGCAAGGAAATTGCATAGGCCTGATGGCACTATCATTATAGCTTCCATGTACCTGCCTCCACATGATCTCCCTGTTGGCTGGAGTTCACAGTTTTAGCAAACAAGAAACTGATTGAAGTTTCAGTTTACTAGCTTATTAGCAACACTGGCTGAATTGTTTGGACAAACTGGAACTGTGTATCCTTTCTGAATAAGGTTTGCACTTTAAACCTGACTTTGAAGTACTGTATACATAAAAAGGTGGATTTTTCCAGTGTTTCCAAAACATTAAACTGTTTCCAAAATATTAGCTATGTTATATCAAATTTTTCACCAGTAGGTGGGGGTATAAACCAAGTAATTTGTCATTCAACTGCCTTTGGGTGGCCATTGTCTGGTGCATCGACTTCCTTACAGCCATTTTTAGGTAAGAAATGTGATCTTGTCTACAATTTAAGCCTGAAAAAGTCTATTAGAAGGTGATACTTTCCCATTGCAAGTAGTTGTTGTCACTCAGAGTGGCAAAACAACACTAAGTAAATTAATAAATGAACTTTAAAACTGTTGAATGCCACATTGGCTTTCAGCCATGTGTTATTTGCATTCAGTGATCTTACAATTTACAAAGTTAGTTTAGTGTCATCTTAAAGAAAAGGAGATGGTCCATAAAATTCCGAACTTGTGAAGCCTGGCCAGCTGACTCTGGTTTATATAGACTTTAGGAAAGACTAGTAGAAAGGTAGAACAGTTACCAGGTCTGCCACGGGCCCTACAATGTGGCAGAATGAGGTGATTGCATCAGGTAGCAGATGTCACAAAATGGAAGGAAATTGTTAATTATTTAATTTGTCGTTTCTGTATAATTATACTGTCAGGGGCAAGGAGAGGTGCTTGTGGGATTTTCTGTCTCATGCACTGTAGATATTATGTTATGTTGACTTTGGTGGTAGATTGTGAATCTTTTCTGGATTACAAGTGCTAGAAATACTCAGCCAGCATTGGTGAGGGATTTTGGGAATTGTAGTTCAAATGAAAGTTCAAAATACTGGCAGAGAATAGGCTCTGCTGTAAGCAGACCAGCCTTGTCTTCCTCAGTGCTGGTGATTTGTGTTAAGCTTGAAGCTCCAATCCTGCCTCATGCTACTGCTGACTAATACCCACATTCCATCAGCAATATCTTCCACTACCTTCCAGCTAGTCTGCCCAAATTGAGACAACCACTTGGCACATGTGACAAGCTGATAAAAAGTAAAAATAATAAGGAACAGAATCTCTATATATGTTCACGAACCCCTGCACCATTGCACAAACATCTAGTTGGCACAATTTCTGCACAAATTGCTCTCAACATTAACTACTCATAACCAAGGCAGTAACACTCAGAGCCTGGGAAGTTTTTAGGACTGCTAATCCCGAAATTCCCCAGCTAGCATAGCTACTGGTAATGCTGGATAGGGGAATTAAGGGAATTCTTTTGATAACAATACATTTCCAAATAACCAAGAGAGACATATATACAGACAGTGGAAGATATGTGTGTGTGTGGGGGGGATGATTTGAGAAGCATCCCATGGTCCCTGGCTTTGCCTTTCTTTCAGGGAAAGGGGGATGCAGCCAGGAGAAAAATCACAGCTAGAGCTGGGTATGAGAGCTCCATTTTAGCCTTGCCTTAGCCAGCCAGCTGAGCAAGGGGACTAGAGAAGCAGATGGCCTAGAGAGCTCTGTACAAATAATGTGGAAAGCAAAAACAAACCAACTCCAAACAGCACTGATGTCCATGAATTGTAACTGGCTTCTCTTGGTAAGAGAAGATATCCCTTCATACATGATTTAACATATTAACCTTCTGCCAATTTCACATATTTCTATTTGTTTTGCATTGTTGCATAGATATGTTATGTAACCCCATTCTCTGGGTTTCTGGAGCATTTCCTCTGCCCCTTCCCCCCACCTTTTTAAATCAAAGCCTGGCCCCATGTGTATACTCAAGGGAAACAAAATGCTTAACTCATACACACACATTAGCCAGTTCTGCAGAGTCAGCTAATATTTTCGCTGTGTTCAGGCAAGAATACAAAACACAAGTGTGGGCAATGAGCTTTCCCTCTCATTACCTATCTACTCTATGGGTGGCTAATTGAGCCAATGGGTAATTAAAAGCAAACAATAGCTTCAAACAGGAGAAAAGAATTTGAACACACACACACACATGCACACAAAACTGAGACAATGAGACACTCCAAAGCTGCTGATCTGCAGAAGCTTTTGTTCATCTACTTTAAGTTATATCTACACATGATGCCTGATGTAATTCACAAGAAGCTCTGTCTTTTACCCTAAAGGCACCAGATCCTGTCTGACTTTGGAAGCTAAGCAGTGTCAGCTCTGGTTCATAGAATCATAGAGTTGGACGAGACCACAAGGGCCATCCAGTCCAACCCCCTGCCATGCAGGAATACACAATCAAATCATTTCCGACAGATAGCCATCCAGCCTCTGTTTAAAACCCTCCAAAGGAGACTCCACCACATCCAAGGCAGTGTATTCCACTTCCAAACAACTCTTACTGTCAGGAAATTCTTCCTAAGCTGCTCCTCATAGGGCATGGCTTCCAGATCTTTAACCATTTTGGTCACCCTCCTCTGGACACTTGGATGGGAGACCGCTAAAGAATAACAGGAGCTGAAGGCTATATTTCAGAGGCTGCTAAAGAATAACCGCTAAAGAATAACAGGTGCTGAAGACTATATTTCAGAGGAACTGGCAAAACCACCTCTGAATATCCCTTGCCTAGGAAAAGCCTTTAAAATTAATAGGGTTGCTATAAGTCAGCAGATGACTTGAATGCATTCACACACACACACAATATGACCATAGTAAAGAAAAGAAGCAGAACCAGATAGAATGACAAGAGAGTTAATCAAAAGTAGCCTCATTGCAAATATTATTTTAAAGATTGTTGTCTCCTTTTATATATGTTTTAATCTTACGTTTGTTTTATTATGCTTATTCAATTCTCCTTAAGGATTTTCCTCAGTAGAGGAAAAAAAAAGACAGAAGACGGCTTCGAGGACTTTCATGATTGTGATCAGTTCCAGGGCATTGATATGGCAATATTTCTCTGCCATTGATCAATGCCTGTGGACCACAAGACCAGCACAGTTTGTGCTCCATCTGGAGGGAGATGTATCCAAAGTTATGAGGACTATAGGCTGAAGTGGGCCAAAGGGGAGGCCCTTGAAGAGGTTGATTGGTTGGAGCCACCAACATAAGGTTGAGCAGATAGATCATCAGGGGAACGTATAGCATTATGTGGGACGGGGGAATCCTGCCTGGGATCGAAATGGCACTGAAACCAGTTGTAGAAGACAGAATCATAGCTGTGTTGCAGTGACTGCCCAATCAGCTTCATAACCAACCGAGCTGGCATTAGTCTTATGTGTAGGATCTGTGACAGCAAATGTCAAATTGTCTGCACTCTTTTTGTTGACAGGAATGCCTGAGCAATTCAGGAGTCCAGAATTGCTCCTATGAAGGGGAGTGATTGGGAAAGAGTGAGGGATGAGCTTTCGATGTTCACTTGAAGCTCCAGAGTGATGAGCAGGGATAGGGTTCTGTGTATAATTTGCATAAATTGTCTTCTGTTGAGGAGTTTTCCAGGTATGGAAAGATTCTTATTCCTTTGTTTCTGAGGTGAGAAGTGACCACTGCCATTACATTGTGAGCACCTGGGGGGATGTTGCCAGTCTGAAAGGAAGTACCTTGTACAGATACAATCTGTGCCCCATTGTGAAGCATAGGTATTTTCTGTGCTGAGAGCAGAGCTGAATATGAAAATATGCATCTTGCAGGCTGAGGGAGGCTAACCAGTCCTCCAGCTTCAGGAGGGGAAGAATGGCCGGAACGTGACCATCTAAAATGTCTTGGGTGAGATATACCAGTTGACAACCTGAGGTTCATAATAGGCCTTAGGGAGCTGTTCCTCTTTGGTACAGCAAAGTACCTTGAGAAGGAACCTGTCAGGTGTGCATGATGGGGAGCTGCTTCATGGTGTCCTTTTGGAGCAATGTGGTGACCTCCTGTTTGAGGGCTGGTGAGGGTGGGGTGTACTGGAAGATGCCAGATGGAGGCAGGCATGAAAATTCGATTGCGTGGGCCCAGACTCAGATGCACCCCTCTTTTGAGACCTGTCAGGCTTTGGCCATATAGACCTGCCTGGGGTTGGCAGAGGCTAAACCTGTCCTCCCTAAGCCTCTGAAAGTGGAGAAGCACTGGATTTGGCTGGGACTGAAGTCTATGGTGAAACCATGTATGTTCGGTCTGAGAGAACCTGAAAGAGGGAAGGTCTCTTTGAGATCAACACTGAAGCAGAGTGGAGACTTCGATTCTGAGTGGTGATGTCTGCAACCTTCAAAGACTGTTCTCAAAGATAGAAGCAGAACCAGGAAAGCCAGTTTCTTAGTCCTTGTGTGGTAAACACTTTAGAAATAGAGCAAGAGTGGACCAGATGGGCCTCATCCAGGCAGAACAAGCACTGGGAGTGGCCATTTGAACTAGTGATCTTCCCACTGTAGGAGATGCAGTTCTTGAAAAGAGTCCTTGAGGCCATACAAAAGGAGTGAAGAGGCTGCCAACCATAGTTGTTGTTGTTGGTGAGATGTACTAATAACTACTTTGAAAAAGAAAAAAGAAAGAGAAATCACAAAGGGAAGGGAAAGAAGAAAAATTGTTCAACACTGGAAGCTACCTGGAGATGTGAACACCACAACAAATGAAAAGGAACTGAGAAGGAGTAGCTCTTGGTGTTATTTATGCTCATGCCTGAAGGGGATGGGGTTCCTGCCAAAACTAATCAGCTCTGGAACATTTTCTCTCAACAGGGAAGATTCAAGGTCATCACTCACTTTATGCTGAAACAGGATTTGTGTCCTGTTGGGGCACTACACTAGTGCACAGTTGCACTTTTTCCAAAGGTCCACAGAAAAAGTCCAATCAGCATATTTCTCCAATGCCTTATTTTTTTTTTCATGGCTCCTGCACCTGAGTCCCTTTTCCTCCTGATTCCATTGGCCCAGGATTTTGACCATGGTTGTCGCTGAGAGCACAAAGTACAGGAGCTCCATTGCTTGTATGAGTGACTCTCCACATGATTTGGGCAGTTTTACTAAATCAACTAATAGAGAAACCCATAGTTTGGAAAAGTGCCTTTTAGGACTCTGCTTCCAGAATCTCCCTGCCATTCAGGTCAATGACTATGCTGGCAGGGGGGATTCTGGGTGCTATAATTCAAAAAGTAATTTTTCGAAACTCTCTTTTCTAGGAGACTCTGCTGGTGTGGATATAATTGCCCAAAACTACTTGTCTCCTTTGTGCACACAATTATCCATCATTTGCCTCTATGGCTTATATTTCCAGCTGCATTTTCAGCATAATGCAAAGGTCAGCCTTCAACATGCTTTTCCTGCTGTGTGGCAGGAGTACAAGCAATAGCAGATTCTACACAGCAGGGGAAAGCAAAATTTGACTCCCAATGCTGCTCAGTGGTGGGCTTTAATGGCCAGTTCTCGCACTGCATTGTGTGAGCTACTTAGCCATGTGTGAACAGGACTGTATTCTATTCCTGAAAGTTGTACTAAAGTGTATAGAAACTGAGAGACTGTCCAAGTGTCTTGAATGCTCAGTCAAACTTGGGAATTTCCTGGAAATAAAGTTTCCTGGCCCCTCCATCGCTGCCCCCTCCCCGTTTACTTAAAATGGTTACCCATTGTGTCATTAGGCCATTCTGAGCAACATGGGATGAGCAAGGGAGACTGTTGAGAGAAGAAGGCAAAGTTTGGAAAAGTTATTTTCTTGGCTGCAATTTCCATAATGCTGCAGACAACATGGTTCCAAAAATGATGTTTCCTGTTTCTGGGAGAAGTGGATAGGTGAATTTCTGAACTCATCTTAATATCCAAGCCTCCTCCTATGGGCAACCTCCTCCTCTCCTATACTTGCATCTTATTCTGCATTGTTCAGGGGGATGCCTTAACTCTCCTAAGAGGTTTTTCAGAGGCCACAAGTAACTACAGAAGGTACGGATGGGAAACTTTAATTTCAGGTACTTTTGTAAGTTAACCTATATTAGGATTCAAGTCAAGTAAACCAAGTAGATAAAAGTTTCTAAACTTTGAAAATATGGTTGGTTATTTGAGCCCTACAGTTAGCTAATCTAAAGGCTTAGGTCATTGACAGAGCTATATTAAATTTTTGTTTTCCTGAGTAGTATCATTTTAGCAAATTCTATTTTTTCCATGTGGATTTGTTCACACACCACCACATATTTTGAAAGCCAAGCCACTTAAATCAATATTTTATTGGCAGCTTCAAGTGGATTGCCTAGGGCAACAGGTGACCTGTCCTTCCCCTGCTGATTTTCCCCCCTTTACATTTCTGCAGACTCTCATGTAATTACCCCGGGCTTCTTCAACTGAAAAGGCCTTCATGGTCATTTAGGGATTTCATTTTATAAACATATAATTGTTGCATGAGAACAAATTTTCATATGAGGCATACTTTTGTAATATGGATCCTTGATATACAAGAGCTCCACTTGGGCTGTACCTGGGAACAGCAGAGTTCCCAAATCCAATGGAACAACTAGCCTAATCTCCATCTGGCTGTCCTCTACTATAAGTCCATATCCAGAAAGCACAATGATTGTTAGAGGACACCAGGTTGGTGGAGGCTGTTATATTACTATTAGATCAGTTTTCCCAATCTTGTGTCTTCCGTATACTTTGCATTATAACTTCTACCTGTCTGGCTGCTTGAATATGATGTGAGTTGTAGTCAAACACAGAGGGGCTGAATTCTTACATCAGGATAGCCCAGTACAAATCAGCACCTATTGTGGCTGCAATATGCACCTTTATAGTGGATGGTGACATTCACAACTGATTTGTACATGCTATTATACCAATGTGTATTCCTGTTGTGCCATGACAAAAGTGGATTGCAAAGAAATAGTTAAGAAAGTTATGGATCAGGGTATTACTCTTCAATCTGTGATGGCTTATGGCACACAACTGCTTCTACAATTATTACACATGGATGCAAAATTTTGCTTGTGCAACCATGAAGTGAATATATCCATTGTGGAATGACTGAAAAAGTACAACTGTTGGCATAAGGGAAATTATGTTGGGTATATGTCACCTACACAAGACCCATCATAGAAGGCATGGCTATCAGTACTTTCAGTGCCTAGCTAGCTAATGCTGGATCATGAAGGCGTATGAAAAACTACCAGCCATATAGACCCCATGTTTTTTCAGGAGAGCCACCGGACAACTGAGGAGCCAGTTTACTGCTTTGATATGCACAAAATTGGCCACTGGAGTGCATGTGCTGACCTGATTCAATACCAATTGCATCCCCAAATATCCTTTCAAGTTAATGGAATGTAGCAGGGAACTGACAGCTTTGGAAAGAAGCAATTTATTTTTACTTAGAAAAGGGGGAAAGCAAAGCCATGGAACCATGGAAAGCAGAAACAGAAACCAGAGATGCTTCAGTGACTCGCTCAACTCATCAACCTTTCATCCAAAGGGCATGCTACCATGACTAGAGATTTGAAAACCTTTGCTTCTGAATGTACATTTCCCAGTTACGTAGGACACAATTTTTTTTAAAAAAATGTTTGTTGAAGATATGTATATATTATTTCACATGTCACATAATACTAATGCAATTCCCACACTCTCCAAAGCAGCAAAGCCTTCTGTTTGCCTGATAGTGCAATCCTATGCATGTCTACTCAGACGTAATGTGATGCTTACTGCCAGGTAAATGGATCCAAGGTTACAACCTAAATTGCAATAAAGTTGCCAGATTTGTCATGGTGAGGAAACTGATATTCAACTATCAAAAAAGCTATGTCTCCTATATGTTCTAGCACAATGCTTCTTAAGCTGTCTAACATAGGGCAGTTCCCCACCCCACAATGTTCCAGAGATTTGCACCTTATTTGTACCCATTGGATATATTTTTTTCTTTCTTTCCTGGTAACTGCCCAGGGACCAGCAGCTGATGACCCAGGGACCAGCATTGGTCTATGGACTGCCACTTTGAGTAACACTGCTCTAGCATCAGCAACAAATCTGTTATGTGTCAGCACCAGGCACACACAGGGCGCTTCCAAGTGAGACTACTACTGTGCAGTTCTCCTCCCTCTTTAACAGAATTTGATGAAGTCAGGGGACCAGATATAAATCTTCTGTTGCTCCTCCTTGAGTTTTTTTCTTAAAAGCAAGCGGGGGAATGGAATAAACAATTGGAAAACATGGGAGGGCTGCAAAAGGAAGATGCCAAGACCTGGACTTACCACAAACTTTGTCCAGAAGTACCCACTGTTGACACCTGTGTCTTCCTGCCACTTCTTCCATTTTTTACCCTTACCAGTGACAATTCTTTAAGGAGTGAATTATAGAATAGCTGTACAACATCTTTGGATCAGCAGCCCATGGAGCCATTTGTCTGTAAGCATCCATACTGAGAGACTGATACCGTAGCACTCCACTGGCTGCCAATTAGTTTACGGGCAAGGTACAAAGTGTTGGTTATTACATTTAAAGCCCTACATGGTTTGGGTCCACATTACCTACTAGATCGCCTTCTCTTGTATAATCTGCCCTGTACACTTTGGTCCTCTGGGGGACATTTGCTCCAGCCAGCTAGGACTAGGTTGGCGATTATCACCCAGAGGTGTAGTTGAAGGCTTTCACAGCTGGCATCCATAGATTTTCCTTGTTTTTTTCTGGGCTGTGAGGCCGTATTCTGGAATATTCCAGAACACAGCCTCACAGCCCAGAAAAAACCCCAAGGAAAATCTATCACCCAGAGGACTTTTTCTTTAGCCACCCCTAGACTGTGGAAGGGCCTGCCGGAAGAGATATAACAGTTGAATATGCTGTCAGAATTTAAAGCAGCATTAAAGACCAGTTTCTTCCGACAGGCCTATCCAGATTATTTTAAATTGTGAATTTTAAACTGTGTATTGATTGCTTTAAATGTGTTGGTCTTACCTGTTCATTTAAATCGATTTATGTTATTAATTGCCATGTGTTTTTTAAAATAATATGTTTACATGTATGTTAATATGTTGTTCCCCACTTCGATCCATAGGGAGGTGAGAAATGATGATGATGATGACGACCAGGATAGCACACTCCATAAAGTATTGCATAGTCTTTAAAAAGTGATCATAAATATGATTAAGAAATTCCAAGATGAGGTATTTTATTTCCTAACTCACACTTACAAAATTACCGTATATTCCGGTGTATAAAACGACTGGGCATATAAGCCGACCCGCCAATTTTACAGTAAAAAATCTAGAGTTTGGCATATATTTGCCGTATAAGACCACCACCCCTCCCAATTTGGCTAGCTGGCTGGGGGAGCCTTGCCAGCTGATCTTCTTTGTTTCCCAACTCATGAGGATCTCCTCGTGAGTTGGGAAAGTGAACAGGATCAGCTGGCAGGGCTCTCCCAGCCAGCCAGCCAGCCAGCCAGCCAGCCAGCCGCAACATTCGCCCCTCTCTTCCACCTTTGGTTGCTCCCCAAAGGGAGTGAAGGCAGAGGAGGGGGCCAAATGAACTCGGTTTGCCTCGGCCACTGCCCATTCCCTCTGCCTTTGTTCCCTTTGCAAAGGGAATGAAAATGGAGGGGATGAGCAGCCTCCCTGGCAAACCGTGGCATTTGCCCCTGTCTTCCACCTTCCAGTCACCCTTGACTTAAAAATGGAAGAAAGGGGCGAATATACCCGGTTTCCCTTGTCGCCCCCCCCCTTCCCTCCATCTTCATTCCCTTTGGAAGGGAATGAAGACACAGGGAATGGGCAACGGCCGTGGCAAACCACAGGATTCGCCCCTCTCTTCCGCCTTCCAGGAAGGTGGAAGAAAGGAGCAAACTTACCCGATTTGTCTCAGCTGCTGTAAGGGTGACTGGAGGGGAGGGGGATTTTCCAGACACCCACCTCCCTCCCCGAAGCCGCGATCGGGAGCCCGATCCTGGCTTCAGGGAGGGTGGAAGGGTGGCTGGAGGGGGGCTTCCTAGCCACCCACCCCCTCCCTGAAGCCACGATCGGAAGCCCAATCGCAGGTTTGGGGAGTGGGGAAGGGTGGTTGGAGGGGGGCTTCCTAGCCACCCACCCCCTCCCCAAAGCTGCAATCAGGAGCCCGATCCTTGCTTCAGGGAGGGTGGAAGGGTGGCTGGAGGGGGGCTTCCTAGTCACCCACCCCCTCCCTGAAGCTGCGATCAGGAGCCCGATCCTGGCTTCGTGGATGGTGGAAGGGTGGCTGGAGGCGGCGCTTCCTAGCCAACCCCCCTCCCTGAAGCCGCGATCAGGAGCCCGATCACAGATTCAGGAAGGGTGGAAGGGTGGCTGGAGGGGGGCTTCCTAGCCACCTACCCTTCCCTGAAGCCGCAACCGGGAGGCTTACTGTACAGCTTCTGTATACCCCCAACACCTTTGTGGTAGACAGGATTGGAAAAACATCTGGCTATGTCCCTAAAACAGAATGTATTCCTGCTGGAATGGGACAGGGCATGACTGGCATAACAAATGTCAAATGAAATTCTTTTTCTTTCTTTCTCCCCCCCCCCTTTTTTTTCTTTTTCTTTCTGGGACTACACAGGTATGGCTCAAGTGATGAGTTAACTAACCAATAAACAAGCAAACCCACAAGCAGATTGTTCAGGGTTAAGAGTGCACCTAAAACTGCTTGTCTTACACAGATTGTAACAAGAAAAATGAAGAGTGGGAGGGGGGAGCCAAGGCAGGATCACATTCTCTGCAGCTGAGCTCTTGTTTTCTCTGTAATCAGGAAACAATTTGAGATGTGAGCAGCAATGTGGATTGTAAGTACAATGCCAAGTAAGAATTTGTATTTCTAGGAGTAGAAAGTGTCCCATTTCTCTACAATCATGCACTTCAGCATGGCAATAGAGAGTCCAGCAGAAAACTGCTACTCCCACTGGCCATCAGCTGCCAAACAAGAGGATGGTGAAAGGAGGTAATTTAATTCCAAATGTTACCTGGTTGGCTGCCTGTGGTGTTCAGCAAGCTGTCTAACACTGTCACAGCAAAAGTTTATCTAGCAAAATAGCTCTGATTGTCCACGTAGAGGCAAGACATACTCGTACAATTTTCACTGCTTGCATCTGCTACGGTAATAGTTGGGCAGACAGAAAGCTAGTATCTGTGTGGGTTTTTGTTTTTTGAATGACCAGACTCTGATTCTTGCCTCTATTCTGATGCATGTCACATCGGTAGTTGACAATGTGACCTTCTTCTTGTATTCAGCCAGGTACTACTTGACATTTTTATTCTGAAACAAAACAATAACTAGCACTAGTCTCACGCCAACATCAAGTATTCACCAGGTTTGAATGGTGAATCATGGCAAGGTAATATTTTTACTAAGAGCAACTAAAATCTCTCAAAGCTGTAGAGTTCTTCATGTTGAAGGGTTAGCATAATAATAAGTGGAAGGGGCAAGCAGTAGGAAGAGAGAATAATGGCATATAATGCTCAGTCCTGAAAGTGTGATGTCTGTACCAGTTTGTAACCTTATTAAAATATAATTACTGCAGAAATAACTCTGTTCAACACAACAGGACTTTATGAGTAAGCATGCATAACATTGTGCTGAAAGATGCAGTGCAGGTGTTAGGTCCAGGATGGAGAACCTGTAGCTCTCCAGATGCTGTTGAATTCTGACTCAAATAATTTCTGGTCACAACAGGCCATATTGACTGGGGCTGATTGTAACTGGAGTTCAACAACATGTGAAGGGCCATAGGACAGGCTGCCCATTCTTGGCCGGTGTTGTGTTAGTGACACAAATCCAACTTAAGGTGCATAACTCATTTTTTGGTTGCCCTGGAGGTCAGAATTCGCTACCAACCAGGTAATGACCACCCCAACCATTTTTATATATATTTATATATTATTTTAGTTATTTATACCCCGCTCTTCAGCCACAAAGCTATCAGAGCAGCTTACAAATTGTTTTAAGCAATAGCAATTTACACATCTACACTGCATTAAGCAGCTTCCAATGTGTGTTAGCTAATTGCCCCCACAAGCCAGGTACTCATCTTTCGAGCTGCTGGTGCATCCCAACATGTCTGGTAGAGAGGGGAGTGGGGAGGGAGAGTCAGCACAGCAGCATCCAGTTATATTCCTATAGGCCAGGGGTGTGCAAAGTGCAGCTCACACGCTACATGGAGTCCCCAGCCCCTCCCGGGGGGGGGTCAATGGTTTTTGCAAATCCCCTCCCCAATCCCCTCTTGCCCATATGACCCCAAATAGGGATGCAGGAGAAATTTTGTCACATTTCTCCTGCTGGCCATTTTATGCCCCAGTAAAGATTTTTTTTTTAAAGGAAGTGAACAGGGATAAACTGTCACTCCCTACTGTTAAAAAAGGCCTCTCCTGCGCCTAGTTGGCCCAGAGGGGCCTAAATCCATGGGTTTTTTGGGTTTTTTTGGATTTTTTGTATGTGGTGTGTGGTGGGGAGCTGTGACCCTCCAAGATGTCCTGGAGAGCTACAGTTGCCCCCTAGACTCTCACAGTTGCCTACCCCTGGTATAGATGGATGCCCAGCAATAACACCATCCTCCAGGACCTTCAGAGGATCCCCAGGAGGTCCTGGCTAATGTCTGTTGCTGTGCATCCAGCTATAAGAAAGCAGCTGGTTGCTGCTCTGCTGCATCCCCTCTGTCTCCACCAGGCAGTAAATGGCCGTGTTGGGGGCTCCAACAGCTTAAAAGGCAGAGTTGGGGAGGGCAAGGGGGAGAAATATTATAGTAGCAGTGATAGTACTCATCATCATCATCGTCATGAATCATTAATCATTTTATAATCTGTGCCTGTGCAGACTTTTTTGATATAGCTCCCAATCTGCCTTTATATTAGGCAGACTAAGATGACAACATTTGGAATAATGGGGGTAATTTTTGAATAAACATATGTTGCATTATTACACTGTCAGTGGATTCGTTTCCCCCACTCCCATCACTATTTTGCTTAATATACAGATAATTACAACCCAGCTCTCCTGACATCTGAAGTTGAAGGAAAGCACTGCCTTGCTGCTCTGGCCATTTTCTTTAGTCTTGCTTGGATGCCTGGGTCTGAGGTGTCCTTCCTCAGAGCTAGGCACTGTGGCTGGAGTGCCATGGGACATTGCCTGTGTCACATTGACAGTCCTTTCACACTACAAAATTATAGTACAGTGGGCTCTTGGTATGCACTGGGGATTGGTTCCAGGAACCCCTGTGGATACCAACATCCATGGATGCTCATGTCCCATTAAGTACATGGCATCGTAAAATGATGCTCTTATATAAAATGACAAAATCAGGATTTGCTTTCTGGGATTCTTTTTTTTTAAAAAAAACCGAAACAACTATTTTCCAACCATTGTTGGTTGAATCTATGAATGCAGAATCCATGGATACAGCTGTACTATGATTCCATTTTAATTGCCATGACTACATTCTATGGAATCCTGGGGATTGTAGTTTGCTGAGGCTCTGGTGATCTTTAGATGAGCATTCTAAATAAGCCACCCCAAACTGAAAATTATTATTTATTTAGAATGCTCAGCCAGTGCTTCAGCAATAATCCACTCTAAACTGAAAATCCTACCAATGGCACTACATTTCCATGGTGGTGGGATTGCATGCTCCTGTGAGGCAACAAGCTATGCTGAGGTAGCAACTGCTGATAGGGTCTCCCATGTCAGACAGGCTTTTTCTGAGGAGCCAGAATAAATGTACCATACAGCTACTGAACCATAGCAGTACTGTTGGGTGGCCCTGGCAGAGTATCTCCCAGAGACAATGCCTGTGGCACCACAGCTAACACTTGTTAGTACTGTACAGAAGGAGTCATGGTAACCACCCTTTTAATATATTTTACCATGAAACCCCTATAATAAGACAATCTAAGAGATAGTGCCAGAAGACGAGACTCTCAGATTGGATGGCACTTGTGAGCTATCGGGGTACAGCAGAAGACAACTACTAGCACTGTGGTTAATGATACAACCAGACTCAAGCCAAAAGGGTGTTCAACTGCTGACATGCTTAGAGGTGAAAGGAAAGGAACAACACAAGCGGCTACCATCAGCACAGAATATGGAGAAATGGAATGTTTTTCAATTGGTGTGGCGGGGGGAGGCAAACAAGGCTGAATTTTATCACCCTATTTGTTTAACTTGTATGCTGAACATATCACACATAAAGCAGGATTAGACTCAAAAGAAGGAGGTGCGAAAATTGGAGAAAGGAGCATCATACTATTAGCAGAAAATACCCAAGACTTGGAATGATTACTGAGGAAAGTCAAGGAAGAAAGTGCATAGGCAGGTTTACAGTTGAACGTTGAGGGAACAAAAATAATGACCACAAATGATTTACATAACTTTAAAATAGACAACGAAGACATTGAGATGGTATAATATTTTCCATACCTTGGTTCAGTCATTAATCAGAATGGAGACTGCAGCCAAGAAATCAGAAGACTAGGACTTGGAAGGGCAGCTATGAAGCAACTAGACAAGATCCTTAAGTATAAAGATTCATCATTGAATACTAAAGCTAGGATTGTCCATCCCATCATTATTTCAAATTTCTATGTATGGTTGTGAAAGCTGGAGAGTAAAGAAAGCTGATAGGAAGAAATCAACTTATTTGAAGTGTGGTGCTGGAGAAGAGTTCTACATACAGATACCATGGACTGCTAAAAAGAGAAATAAATCTAGCCTGAACTCCCTCTAGAAGCCAAGATGATTAAACTGAGACTGTTGTACTTTCGACATATCATGAGAAGACATGACTCACTAAAAAAGACAACAATGCTTGGTAAAATACAAGGCAGTAGGAAAAGAGGAAGAAGACAATTCAGATGGATTGTTTCATTCAAGGCAGCCACAGTCCTGAATCTGCAAGACTTGAGCAGAACTGTTGATGACAGGATGACTTGGAGGTCTCTTACTCATAGGGTCACCACAAGTAAAAGTTGACTTGACGGCAGTTAACACAATGAAGTGAAAATCCCTGGATTTGACAGGACAGAACCATGGTAGTTAAAAGTGGAATGATAATACTATAATTATGTAGTGTGAAAGGACTCTGATCAAAGATTTCATGCAGCCAGAAATTTGGAACCGGGCTACCTTTGGAGATTGAGGCTCTCTTGAAGAGCAGCAGGGGGTGAGGGGGAGAGGGCTTGCCAAGACGGAAAGGCTAGTGTGATCCTATCTCCTGAGGTAGGCACCTGCTTTGCCTAATGGGAGAGCTGGCCCTGCATCCAGAGGAACCTGAAAGCTTTCCCTCAACTTTGTTACACTTCAATTGCCTTAATAAAGGTGTCACATACCTACAGCCATGCAGATTTTTGGCATTATGTTTGCTGATCTCTATCTAAAGATTACCAATCACCATTGTAAGCATTCTGTATTTATCTAGTGATTCCCCTCTATGAGGATACAGTCGCACCCCTGTAACCACTGATTCAGTTATCCACTGATGGCAATGGTGGGGGGTGGTGGATGGAGGAGAGAGGGAAGGAGGAGAACTTCCCTTCCTCATCCCTTCTCTTTTCTCCATTCTCTGTGGGGCTTCCAGCAGCACAGTGGAGGTGTGTGTGTGGGGGGGTTGGACATGGAAGTGAGGGAGGAGGAGAGCTCACCTCCTTCCTCCCTTCCCCACCGGGGGAGGGGGGTTCCGGTGGCAGAGCTGTTGGAGGGTTGGACAGGGAAGGGATTGAGGAAGAGAGCTTGCCTCCTTTATCCTTTCTTCATGGTGCTTCCGGGGTGGCAGTGGAGGCGGGAATAGAAGGGGGAGTGATGGAGGAGGAGAGCTCATCTCCTTTCTCCCTTCCCCGTGGAGGCTTGCGGTGGCAGTGGTGAGGGAAGTCTGGCATTTGCAGGGGTGGTGGTGGCGGCAAGAGAAGTCTGGCATTATCTGTGGATTTCAGTATCTGCAGGGGGGTGGAACCAATCCCCCGCGGATACAGGGGGTGCTACTGTACTTTGGTTTGAGGCAAATCAGATTATATATATACGTTTTAAACACACAAAAGTCATGCTTTTCTTTAAATACAGGTCAGATCACAGATACGGTCAACAGCAGTTGTAGGGTTTAAAGTGTCTAGTAAGAAGCTCGCCAGTTCTCCCCAGGAACCACTGCTTTCCTTTCCTTCACATGATGATGTACTTGGTAAAGGTTCAACTAGTTTGCATTGATGACAAAAAGCATTGTGTGGACTATCCCTAAATATATGCTCACACTAGATACCAGTATGTAAAGAAGCAAAACTACTGGAATCTATAGGCTTTCTACGAGCAATAATGTCTTCATTTTTATTGTTGTGTGCCTTAAAGTCATTTCTGTCCTATGGTGACCCTATTATGGGGTTTTCTTGGCAAGATATGTCCAGAGGTGGTTTGCCATTGCCTTCCTCTGAGGCTAAGTGAGTATGACTTGCCCAAGGTCACCCAGTAAGTTTCCATGGCTGAGTGAGGACTTAACCCTGGTCTCCAGAGCTATAGTCCAACACTTTCAATTAGCCTCCAATAAACCCACACACCAACAAAGCATATGTGATAAAATTTTCCATAATTTCCATTGAGATTGTCCAGCTAAATTTGTTGTTGTTGTTGTGTGCCTTCAAGTTATTTCTGATTTATGGTGACTCTAAGGTGAACCTGTTATGGGGTGGGTTTTTTTTGGCAAGATTTGTTCAGAGGAAGTTTGCCTTTGCCTTTCTGTGAGGCTAAGAAAATGTGACTTGCCCCAGGACACCCAGTGGGTTTCCATGGCCAACCCTGGTCTCCAGAGTCATAGGACTTTTTCAAATGGGGGGGGGGATCCCCGGGGCAGTCAGGAGAAGAACAGTGCTGTTCTGCTTACAACACCCTGTTTCAGATGATGCCATCCTCCTCCTGACCTTCCCCCGTGCTTCCTCTGTGTTGCAGGTGCGAGAAATGCACCACTTTTATTGACGGAAAACCCCTGTCAATAAAAAGTTGTGCCTGCAGCATGGAGGAAACATGGGGAAAGGTCGGGAGGAGGATGGCACCTCTGAAATGGGGCGGTATAAGTGGAACAGCACCGTTCTTCTACCAACCTCCTCGGGGGAGGGGAGGTTCCACATTTGAAAAAGGCCATAGTGTAACACTCAAACTACTATACCGTGCTGGCTCTCCAAGCTACATTATGATTCTAGAAAGGAGTTTCTATTATGTAGTTCTGAATACAACCTTTTCTCAGCCTGTTGGAAGCTACAACCTGCCTTCTTAATACCCCTCTTCTTTGAATGAATCTGAAAGATATGTAAGGGTAGATAGATGTCTCTCCCTGCAGGGCTTCTCTACTTGGTAGCACTCATTGGGAATTTTACAGTTGAGGAAGCAGAAATATCAAGGTCCAAGTAAAACTGATGAGGAAAGGCACATTTGCATGGTAATTCCTTCATCCCCTGAGGGTTTTTTTTTTTTTTTTTGAGGTTTGTCTGCTAAAAAGAAGTGAACAAGAGGATTCTTTTCAGGCACTCTTAGCTATCATTTAACTGTCTATATAGCAGGGATGTGCAGATCTACAAAGCTTGAACTCCTCATGGTTCTCTGATTTTCCTCTCAAAGATCTTTTCTATTCTCTATAAACTCCCCACCCCCTGCACAGTAATCCATACACATTTTTCACATGTAGGCATTTTGGTATGCATAATATGTGTGTTTATGGATTATGCTTATACAGTACATGATTTAGAATTGTACCTGTTTTTCTCTGTATATTTTCCAACATGGACAAATGTTGTCAAAAGCATTTTTCCCTTTTGCAGAATGCATCACATGCTCAGAAATGTATAGAATTCTGACCCCCATTTTCATTTTCATTTTCATTTGTGTGTGTGTGTGTGTGATCCAGGAGGTCTAAAATGGATAAATCTGTAAAACAAAACAAAACAAACAACCCACAATATTCTGATGCAGTAAACTTCTCACAGATCGCTGTTGTATAGAGGATTAGCTCAGAAGGTGGAATGGGGTGGGTCAGAGCGTCAGGGTCAATTCTTCAGTTTCCCCATATTGTTCTTTGGTACGGAACAGAGAAGAAGATCAATTTGCACAAATATCTTGAGAGCAGCTGCTTTCTCATTACCCCTAGGCTACTGAAACCTGCTTTCTTTTAAAATTGCGGAGGACAGAGGCTTGGAGAAAGTGGGAAAGGTACCAAAAGTAGCAATTACTTAGAACTACTACCACTAGCCTAGATTCTTAGGCTGTCATACTATGCACGCATGATTCTTGTTGTTGTTGTGTTGGAGGTTGTTGTGATCATTGTTCTCATAATCATCATTGTCATTTTTTATTTACTGTATATTTCACCTTTCCCCCTAAAACTGGGGCTCAAGGGGCTTACAAATTCTAACAAATACAATATAGCTAAAATGTACAAAAGATTAACATTAAAATTTAATTAAACTGCTAACCACATTAAAACCATTTTAAAACATACAATTAAGGATAATAGAAAGCAGTTTAAAAATTCAGAGTAAGACACACAAAAAGTGAAAATTAACTCAATAAAAATATATAGGAGTTCATTTTAAGTCTTTTAAAGCTTTAAGTACTTGTGTGAGATTAGAAATCTACTTCAGGTGTAATCCTAGGCACCCTTCTTCAATAGGAAGGCTCACTGAAACTTTGAAAGATAAGACCTCATCTCTGGCTTTTCTTCCCAAACGAAGATTCAGGAAGGACTCATCCTGCATTTTCTGCAAGCGCGTTGATGACTAACAAGGCCAATCTGAGATAGACAAGTCCGGTTGCAGAAAGCACAGCAGAAGGTTTCCTTGGGTGATGTTTCCGGGTTGTGATTCTTTCTGCGTTGTTGTTTATCTTCAAGACTTGTTCGGCGTGAGTTCTCAAATAAAGCTGCAGCATTGGTGATCAATTTGGCCAAGCTGAGATGTTGTTTCAGGGAGTCCTTGTATCACTTTTTTGGAGCACCCCTCTTATGCTGACCCGTGGCGAGTTCACTGTAGAGTACTATTTTGGGGAGGTGATGGTCCTCCATCCTAGAAACATGCTCTGCCCAGCGCAGCTGTGTTCTCAATATCATGGCCTCAATGCTGGTGATCCCTGCTTGCTCAAGGACAGCAACATTCATCACATAGTCAGTCCAGTGTATATTTAGGATTGTGCGCAAACAGGGCTAATGAAAGCGTTTGAGGAGTCGTAAGTGGTGGCGATAGGTGACCCATGTTTCAGACCCGTAAAGGAGAACAGACAGTACAATGGCTCTATACACACTGATTTTTGTGTTTTGCCTCAGGTGTTTATTACTCCAGACTCTTTTGTAAAGTCTTCCAAATGCGCCATGTGCCTTTGCTAATCTGTGATCAATCTCTTTATCAATCTTGGCATCTGAGGAGATGATGCTTCCCAAGTAGGTGAACTGCTGAACAGACTTAAGCACAGATCTGCCGATGGCAATGTGGGGATGGTGGTGTTCAGCAGTTCACCTACCTGGGAAGCATAAGACCTCATAGGTGGCCAGTAAAGCTTCACTAGGAAGTCCAGCCACAACTACTTGACCTCTGGCCTTCTCAGAAATCACCAGACAACCTGTATTTCTGATATAGATTATTTTAGTACAAAGATATATTTAATACAAATATACTTCAAGTAAAAGAATGCATTCACTTCAGTCTTGCAAAAGCTGTCTTCTTGACAGCATGCTTGAATGTCAAGTAATATGCATCATGGTTTCCATCTTGTGCAATTGGAATCAAATAAACCATCCACAGTACCATATATTTCACACAATTATGTACACATATTTCATAGCACAAAGATTATGCTGTTATCTTCAATATCTTCCTGACAAGTAGGACTCCCAGGTATCCATCTGTTGTGAGTGTGGCTGGTGCTTAGTGTTTCTTTTCTCACCTCTCCAATTCAGGTGACTGAAGCAAGTGACATATGAAGCAGGCCTTATACAGATCTTACTCATGTGTTCTGGCCAGTCCTGAGCTGGCATGGCAACTGAGAGGACTGTCTCATGTTGCTGTGTGGAAAATTCTACCACCAGAGGTGAGGAAGCTGGCTGACTCTTAAGCTGTGATAGTTTTCTGTAGGTGGATTCTACATTAATTCCAGAACAAAGTAGGTGGAGAAAAAGGCAAAGCAAGCCCCAACATGCTTCTCCCTTTCCAATGACCCCTGTGAAGGACACCTACCACTCAAGAAAACATGGCACGAAACTATTTCCTGTCTTCTGAAAAATGTGTTTCAGATATTGTACTAGAATCCCATCCTCAAAATGAACATCAGACTTGACATTAAGAAAAAGACAGGGCAGTCCTATCCTCAAGTCCATAAATAACCTACATCTAAAAATCAAGGACTCAAGCATAGCACAATATTCTGTATATACCTACGCAGAAAAGCATAGCACAATTCTGTATATATCTACTCAGAAGTAAGTCACATTGGTCCTTCAAATATGTATTTACAATGTTCCATGTGCCTTTTCTCTTTACAATACAAGATATCAATATTTGCTTACTAAGAACTTTTTCGGACAAGTAAAATGCAGCGCAAGCAGCCTCACCACGCTGCGAGGCTGCAGCGCTGCAGGGCATCCCTTTTGGATGACGCCTGTTCCTGCCGGTACTGTTGCGGTACCGCAGGGACATTTGAGTGGAATATTTTGCCGATTTTTACTCACAAACTCATTCTCAAAGGACTTTATCAGACACTCAAAATACAGTGTCATAACGATGCCACATAACCATGAAAGGGCACGCAGATCAGACAATGTCACCCTATCATGGTTAAAATCAGTCCCAAACCCATATCTTTTAACTGATGGCTTAAGCCGTCAACAGATCCCCTGCCACTTTTGTGCTGGCATTGCTAGCATGCGAAACCTCAGGCCATTTAACTCTCGTACTTACCCTGACAACAGCCGGTCCAGTGTGAACACTTCCAGGTGAGATCGGGACATCCAGGTAAGTTTCTCTCTTTTTATGAACCTTCCTGGGTTACTTGGGACTTTTAAAGTGTGTGTGTGTGCATGCGCTTTTTTAAAATGTTAAATGATTTATTTGTGTTTTTATTTTTGTATTTCCCACATGATGAAGTCTGGCGGAAAAGTGAGGAAGCGAACAGGGCTCCGTTCACTTCCTCTTTATTGCCAGAGCTGCCTTTGCTGTGAAAGAAGGCAAGTGCAGGAGGGAGCGTTCTTTTGCTGGCTTAAAAATGGAGGGTTTTATGCCGGCAAAATAACGTTCTAAGGGGCTAGTCTGATAAAGTCCAAAGTAATACCAGATTACCTACTGCTGCTTGAACTCTGGCTAAAGTGGTGTTTTTTATATATATAGATTTTCATTTTTTTAAAAAAATAGAATTTAGCTTCTATTTTATCCCCACCCTCGATGACCCCTCCCAGTCTGTATTAGAAACTATCATCCAAAGGTCCGGCCAATCCTTTGAAATCCCAAAATCCGTAACACAGGAAACTTATTAATCAAAGGAGATTTAATCAAAAGAAACCAAAGGCAGTCTTCATCATATAGTCCAAAGAAACACCAAAGTGTGACATTAGCTCTGTGCTAACTAATTACTTCTTTTTTATGTGACTAATAAAGAAAGGATAAGAGAGTTTGTTTGCATTAACAGGTTCCATATCAGTCAGGGCTCATGTTGCAGGAGCCAGCATAAGGTAGCACATAAAACTCTTATAGAAAGGATATCAAATGCTGAAGGGCTGAATTTCTGAGTCAAGCAACATGCTACTTTAGCTGTGTGACTTGCAGCCATGTTAGGAGAGTCTGAAATTTATTCCTCCGTATCTCTCTGTGTCAATGTTCCATCAAGCCATCAGCACATAGAAAAGGGAGGTTTAACTCACTCTAATTTTAAACCTGACAAAAATCTTACTGGAACATCAGCACTGTGTGAGGCAATGGAAAAAGCTCCCATGGCTGCCACTGGAAGCCTTTCTTCTCAAGCTAACTACAGTGTGTGTGTGTGTGTGTGATTTTTGTGGGATCATGGCTGGGAAGGGGAGGGTTAAACTTCCCATTTCAAAATGCTGCAATGCCACTGAAAATTCTGCCCCTCCCCAAATGTAGGATTAAATATTACATAAGGATTGAAATGTTCTGATATGACTTGAAGCCATAGAATCCAAAAGAGAGTTTACACTTTCTGTTAAACTAATGGAACTGGAATTCAGCATGCAGAAAGTTCTTGGAAAGCATGCAAAGGAATCTTGTACCACCTTTAAGATTGAGAAAGAAGTTGTAGCATAAGTTTTCGTAGGCTTGATCTACTTCCTCTCCATGCATCTGAGGAAGTAGACTGAGGCTGCATCTGCACTGCAGAAATAATCTAGTTTGACATTGCTTTAACTGCCATAGCTCAATGCTATGGAATCCTGGTATTTGTAGTTTGTTGTGGCACCAGAGCTCTCTGAAAGAGAAGGCTAAATATCTCACAGAACTACTGACCCCAGAATTCCATAGCATTGAACCATGGCAGTTATAGTGGTGTCAAACTGGATTGTTTTTGTAGTGCAGATGCTGCCCAAGTCTATGAAAGCTTATGTTACAACTTCTTTCCCTCAGATAGTCTCAAAGGTACAACAAGAGTCCTTTGCATATTGATATTCCAGACTAAAGCAGCTATGTCTTTGTCTTGGAAAGTCTTTGGGATTGGATTGCCATTATCTTGATTGCACTCACAGTTTTTTTTTTTTTAAAGAACAAGACCTGAAACCTCACCTCTCATCAATTTATCGGATTCATCTTCCTGAGAACATCTTTCCGATAGCATCTGGTCTCCTCTGCCTCATGTCTTTGATTGCTTTGGCAGCTGCCCTCTCCATTATCCATTATTAGGTAAAGATGACCTGATACTGAAATATACAAATGACTGCTCATATTCTATTATTTTACAATTGAATGTGCCCCACTACTATGTAGCAGTATGTTCAAAAGTGGAAGTACATTCTAGATGGAACTTACTTTTCATATGTTTAGGTAATAGCATTTCTGATATTAAGCTGCCTGAGGATGTGGATTAGGGACTTTATCAGACACTGCAAAAACTGTGTCACAGGAATGCTACAAGAACAAAAACGGGCAACATCACCAGACAATGTTGTCCTTCAGCTGTTCCTGGGGCGTAGTGCAGGCGTGAAGAATGCGTCCCTTTTTATTGATATATTAGCCTGTCCAAAAAAAGAAAAAAAAAAGGGATATTCACTATGCCCCTGGAATGGCTGAAGGACACGGGCATCTGGTAATGTCACTCTTTGTGTTCTTGTAGTGTTCCTGTGATGCGGTTGAAGATATGGTTTTTTTCTGTGTCCCCTTGTGTCTGATAAAGTCCATAGTGTGCCTTTAAAGTACAGATTATTGCAGCTTGACAACACTTGAACTGTTGTGGCTTCATCCTACATCCTACAGGATTCTGGGATTTATAGTTTGTTGGGGTTCCCAAACTTTTCAGTTGGAACACTCTACTTTCCCGAGTTACAGCTCTACAGCAGGAATTTTTTTTTAAAAAAAATATCATTTACTTTAAACTTTAAAACTTCTTTTTAAATTTTTAAAGAACAATTCAATGGGTTTCACCAAACTAGAAATCCCAGGATTTCATAAGGTGGTGACATGGCAGTTAAGTGATATCCAGCTGTTACAACTCTGCAGTGCAGAGAAAATCAAAGTCCACCACTTAATCTTTATTGCCCATGTTGGCTATTGATGATTAATTGGGAGGTGTGTGTGGGGGGAAGAAGACTAATTGGATAAGTTCAAAAGGTAGTAAATGCTCCTTCTAGGAGGGAATAGTGCCAGTGGCACTGAAAGTGGCAGTCCATGTTCATGCCTTAAGACATATTCTTTGAAGCCATGCTCCTCAGTAGGGTCCAACTAACAGCATCACTGCAGATGTCTTGGTACCAGGTCAAAGCCTTTTGGATTGTCCAGGCACTTCGACTGTTTTATTGTGTGCTACTTTTTTTTTGATGATGATAATGATGATGATGATGTCTTTGCTGTTGTAGTCACTCTACTGTCTCCCATCACTTGGACAGCCTGTTGCATACCCTCCAACATTTCACAGATGAAGACTGGGACTTGTGTAGCCAAGGCAACACCTGAGTGTGGTCAAGATGGCAAAAGTCATTATGTGGAAGAATGTACAAGCTAGGAGAGGCTGCAGCAGTTTGCTTTTGCTTGAGCTTACTGAGAAGGGCATGATTCCACTGTGTTAATTGAGTGCAAACTACTTTTGCACTTTGAATTCAGTTTGTACCAACTGAAGTAACGTGAGGATGAAGGGGTGAATGAGAGAAGGAGAGAAAAACTGGGACACTAAAAGCAGCTGAAAAAGTGGGACAACAGAGGGTTAACCAGGATTGTCTCTGCCAAATTGGAACAGTTGGAGGGTATGCTGCTGGTGGTTTTAATTATGTTTGTTCACTGCCAGGTTATCTGCTAAAATTCTTTGAACAAATACACACAAGGACAAATGACAAAGAGAATGGACTGAGCATGTGTCCATGTGCTTGGTACACAAAAGCTGCAAGGCAGTTGCCTTAGTTAGATACACAAAGGAAACAATCTGGAAAGCCCTTAAAGGCCACGCTATCTCTTGGTAATTTTAGGCACCATGAACTTTAGAACATAGTCTCACTTTATTGCACTGCAGGTTGAGCTGGATGATCCTTGAGGTTCTGTTCAGCTCTATGACCTTTCAGAAACCAAATAAATGTGCAATGTTTTATACATGCCATGCTGGTATTGTTTAGAGGCCATGCAATTGTCTGTGCCCAATTTTATGGGAGCAAATAGGTTTCACTGAATGTTGGTGTTTCTGACTTGTGGTGACTCTAAGGCCACCTGTTATGGGGTTTTCTGAGGCTGTGAGTATGTGACTTGTCTAAGGTCACCCAGTGGGTTTTCATGGCTGTATGAAGATTCGAATCCTGGTCTCCAGAGTCACAGTCCACTATGCCACACACTGGAATGCGCCTAAAAATCACTATGCCACACACTGGAATGCACTTAAAAATGAGATGTGTCTGAAGAGACATGAATTGTCCTTGGGTTATTTAAAAATAACAGAATTAACAGATTATTATCTCCATTTTAAGTTTCAATTTTCTCTCCTTTGTGAGTTACGTACTACCAAACTTTAGGGCAAGAGTGGATATTTGAAAGAAGGGAATCTCCAATACACATTATTCCCTCTCTCACACACAAAGACATGCAAAAATACACACAGACACATATCCTTTGATAATTCCAAGCAAACAAACAAATCCATTGTGCTCCAGTCAAACCCAAATGAATGGGAGAGTGCAAGGGGCTGGAAGTGAAATTCTCTTGATGTTCTCAAACTGAGGATGGTAAAAGAACAAAGAATGAGAGATTATCAGATGTGATAAAAGTGGTGTTATATGAATGCTAGGATATTGCAAAGGGCCTCCCTTTTCAGACGATGTCATTCCTCCCTTGTTATGCACCCATTCTGCTGCCATTCCACCAGCGCTGCTTTTTATTGATGGGAGAAGCCCTCAATAGATCCCCCATTCTGTTTCTGTCATGGATGTTCCTGTAAGTGAAAAGGTGCCCCATTATGTTGGCGAGATTCCAGCGTCAATGGGAGGTCCCTGCCAGAACACTTCGGGGTGAGATTGGGACATCCAGGTAAGTGACACACTTTTTATGACCCTCCCCAAGGTACATGTTAATTTTAAAATCTGTTTTTGTGCTTGCTGTCATTTTTTTCATGTTCTTTTTATTTTTATTTTTGAATTTTCCGATCCAGGAAGTGAAGGGAGCTCCATTAGAGCTCTGTTCACTCCCGGGATGTGTTTTCCATGGAAGAGAAGGTAACTGTGATTGGGATGGTGATAGTTGCGTGACAGGGATGGGATGGGGCGGGAGTGGAGATTGTGGGACAGGAAAACTTTTTTCGTTCCTGTCTGATTATCTCCATTGAAAAATGACCCTTTCAAACTGAGGATGGTAAAAGAACAAAGAATGAGATTGGAAAATGACCCTACATACCCTTAAGCAATATAGGACTTTTTCAAATGGGGGAAAAAGTCCTGAGGAGGTTGGGAGAAGAATGGGGCTGTTGCACTTACAGAGCCCCATTTCAGACTCTGCCATCCTCCTCCATCCTCCTCCCGACTTTCCTCCATGTTGCGGGTGCCACTTTTTTATTGATGGAAAACCTCTCTCAATAAAAAGCGGGGCCCAAGGGAAGGTTGGGAAGAGGACGGGGCTGTCCGCCCTGATTGTTTTAACAGAGGGGCGGGGTATAAATAAATTTTATTATTATTATTATTATGAAACAGAACTCTGTAAGTGCAACAGCCCCATTCTTCTTCCGACTCCTTGGGTTTTTCCCCCCTGTTTGAAAAAGTCCATAGTCTAATGATCTGACCAGTGGTAGGTAATCTTAGGGCCTGGGGATGAATCTTGCCTTCTTTACAGCCCAGTCCAGCTCAGAAACTCATGTGTCCCTCTCCATGACACTAGAATTTTGTGGTTTTTCAGATTTTGTAGAGTTTTTCCCCCATTCTAAAAGGTTGAAGTATATCTCATATGACTTAATTACTAATACTAAGAACTTTTTGATAGGATATACTTATGTTTTTGTAACCCCACCCTTTTCCCTTTAGCTTCATTCACTACTAGAATGCAACTCCCCTGCCCTCAATCCTGGAACATGTCTGAAACTAAACTTAGTTCTTGGACTGAAAGAGTCCCTCTCTTCCCGTCAGTGAGAGTGGAATGGACTGCATGGACTCCTTCATTTGCAATACTTTCAGGTAGACTGTTGGATTAAGAATCCACATTCAAATTCCCATTCAGGAATCTCAACACCTCCCTTCCTGAGGAAGTTAGTCTGTCCTCATCTACTGACCAAGGACTCACCCATAGTGTGGGGAGGGACTCTGTTACCTTGTTCATGTGCAGCAGGATGCTTCCCAGGTCCACTAGAATAAAAACTTTGGAACAAGGCCTTTTAAAGTCCAAGCATTTTTGCTTTGAGGATATGGAGTCTGGGATCTATGGCTAGTTAATTCTGCAACTCGCTCCAGATTACTAATAGAGCAGCAATACAGGTCTTTGCTACTTTTACCTACCATGCATCCAACCATATTGTAACACTGGTCTACTTTGCTGATCCCCACCAGCCTAGCCTGGATCTCATTTTGTTTTATCAGTATATACTAGCCTGGAATACATGCAGTGGGCTAAGGATTTCCTGACTTCCTAGTGCTTCCACTTTCTCAGGGGAAAACTAGATACAGTCAGCCCCCTGTTTCCACTAATTATGCACCCACAGATTCCATCATTCATGGCTTGAAAATATTTTTTAAAAATTCAAAAAGCAAACCTTGCTGTTCACTGTTTTATGTAAGGGACATCATTTCACTACACCATTGAATATGATGGGACTTGAGCATCCACAGATTTTGATATCCACAGGGGGAGCTGGAACCAAACCTTAGCGCATACCAAGGGCTACTGTACTATAATTTTGTAGTGTGAAAGGACTCTCAGAGTGAAACAGCCAGTGTCCCTTAGCATTCCACCCATAGTACTTGGCTCTGAGGAAGGATACCTCAGACACAGGCATCCAAGCAAGACAAAAGGAAATGGTGGGATCAGCAAGGCAGTGCTGTACTACATTTAGCACATATTTGGAAGTACAGTTGTCCCTCCATATCCACAGATTTGAAATCCATTGATTTAAGTATTCATGGCTTGAAAATATCCTTAAAAAATAATAATCCAAAAAGCAAACCTTGTTTTTGCCATCTTATATAAGGGACACCATTTTGCTATGCCATTGCATATAACGGGACTTGAGTATTCACGGATTTTGGTATCCAATGGGGGGGGGGAGGTCCTGGAACCAAACCCCAGTGACTATGAAGGGACAACTGTACAGTTCTTCCAAATATATATGATTGTGTTAGCACATACTTTCTATCACCTCTGTTTCTTACATTCCAGTGTGCTTTGTTTTGTGATTGGTCATTGGAAAGTAAACATGAGCTTAATTTGCAAGAGGCACATATCTGTACATTGTCAGAGCAAAAAAAAAAAAAGCTAATTATTGAGAATACACAATTCCTTTGACATATACTGTGAACCTCAGTGCAGTTATTACAGGGAATACAGATCCACCATCAAAGGGGATACAATTGCAATAATCGCAGACCACCTTTTGTTTGAACACAGAGACAACTGTGATTGTATATATGTGGAAAGACTCTAGGATGGCTGGCAGCCATCATGTCTGAACTCTCATTGGTACACTAAAAGCAATAACTACAACTGTGTCTAACCATATCCCAATAATGATATGGTATAAATTTGTGAGCCTGTTAAAACTTTGACTGTTTTAGTTCCATTTATGTAAATAGAACCAAATTATCTTTTGAATACTAGCACTTCAACTTAATTTTGTTGTGGCTTTGACAGCTACCCATAATTCCAGTTTTTCCTTGAAGCCCCTTCTTCTCACTTTGTTGGCTGATGGGAATGAATTTTCTCTTTATATGACAGGCAAAAGTACAATAAAATAAAAATGGACTCAACTTTGTGGAGACTTGGGAGATAGTTATTGTGAATTATCTGATCAATGCAATACCAAGGATAAGATGTTGGCTTATGTGAGATTATTCACAAGTCAGCTGGATACTGTTCAGCTTTATACCCCTGTGTTTAAATTATAGCAAGATATATACAGTAGCAACACCATCAATCATACATTGGGCCTTCGCTAGCTGAAAGCCAGCTCACTTCTGATTCATCTGTTGCATCAATCTCTAGCAGAGAAATAATAAACTAATGTGTCTTCAAAGGCGACTCTGTGGAATAGTAAAGAGAGTCAGCACAGATACATTTATTCCCCTTTCTCTACCAATATTTTCCTCCTGCTAACTGCAAGGCACATGTGTCTATTACTGGCTGGATTCTCTTCTGCAAAAACACACACACACACAGAGAGAAAGAGAGAGAGAGAGAGAGAGAGACGGTAGTGGTACTCTATAGATCCACTAGCTTTGGAGATTCCACATCTTGACCTTTCTGATTGCTGCCCTGTTTGCTGCTGGTTTTGTCTGCCACTTTTAATTTCAGATTAATTTGCCCAGAAGACCCTGATCCAATTTCCACAGCCACCATTTCCCTGACTGCTGCTGGTGGTGTCTCATTCCAATGCTTGGTGTTGCTGCTACTTACTCAAAGGGGTCACTGGGATCAGTCCTCTGGAGTTCTGGAGGAATTGGTATTCTTTTGTAGTACATCTCCCAGTCGAAGGCTCCACGCATGGCATCCCCTGCTTGTGCCTCATATCCAAAGTGATTGTGGTCAATGACATCGATCATGGGACAGACAATGGTTTTATGGTTTAATGCAATCTGGTCTGAAAGATTAAAGCAGAAAATACAAAACAGCAAGTCTAGTCAAGCCATCTATCAGATTTCCACAATGTGAATCCCTCAGGCATCTTCATTTTTTTGGGGGGGGGGTCTGCTTTTTAAGTTTGAAGATTGGTAAGGCAGTTCCCTTTGGCCCCACAATCATTTCAGTTTTCAAATCTGCATCAGGCCACTATCTGTAACAGGCCTGATACATTAGGCCAGTGATTAGAAGCAATTATAGTTCTTCAAAGTGAGACACATCCCAGGGAGACCTGCACAAGTCAAGCCATCTATAGCTCTGTCACTTTGCTGCTCTAAACTGTCCCCAATCTGTCACTCAAGGAACCAGCTGGCAAGCAAAAATTAAAAACAAATAAACACAAAACCAGAAAAACCCAACATGCTCATTTTAACATTGGGTGTGTATAGCAGCAACATGCTGAGAAAATACTGCCTGTTCTTGTTGTTAAAATATAAATATGCTTTTCTGTAATTAAGCTTCTACTTTAAGAACAGTTGAAGCCAGAGGCTGGGAAGGGGTGAACCTCTGTGTTTTTGGTCTGTGTCATTTTCACATTTTACCCATATTGTCTACTTTCTATATTAACATGCTCATTCTTACCCCTACCCCCTCTAACGCTTCAAAATAAGATTTTAAAAATATATGTATGTATTTCTCTCAAAATGCCCACTAACAGATCTCTTTTCTTTGGGTTCATTTCTGATATTACAGTTTGAGTCATTTTACTGCCAAGAACTGCATCCCATTATTCAGAGTAGTAAAAAAATCTGGTAAATACCCCCTGCCTAAACCAAACACAAGAGATTGATGTGGATCAAGGGCCCTTTCACATTACACAGTTATAGCACTTTGATTCTACTTTAACTGTCATGGCAAGATCCTATGGAATTATGGGGCTTGAAGTATATGGAAGGATACTTAGAATTTTCAGCCAGTGAGCTGTAGTGCCTCAGCAAACTACAAACTCCAAGATTCCATAGATGGAGCCAAGGCAGTTAAAACAGAATCCTATAATTAAGGGGTAGCAGAGACACTCAGATTTTCTCTTAAATGGACCCAGAATTGATCTGTCTATATTAACTATGGTACTTGTGGTGCATGAGTTAAGACTGCAAATCTTAACTGGAAATAAGTTCCATTGAACATAGTTGGGTTTATTTCTGGGTACGTATGTAAAGCATTGCACTCCAAAACAATAATGTTTGAATGAGACAATTACATCATGGCAGAAACGCACATATTAGGCAGGTGCACCCACCAGGGAACTAGGATTGGCTGACTTATTCTGTGTTATACACTCTTAGCCCCAATTAATGAAAACTGTCTTTCTTCTCAATAAACATGAATGAAATTGCACCGTTAGGAGACCTAGGGTTAAATCCAACTGCTAGCCACAACTAGAGTAGGCCCATGAATAAGTTGTTGAATGGTTACATAAATTCAATTGAGTCAGAGGGTGTACTATGTAAAGAGGAATCTTCTGATGGTGACGTTGGTTTGAGGGTGGAATGGACTGCTTTGACTCTCCTTCATTTGCAGTATGAAGGAGAGGGTGGTTGGCCATTTGTCAGCCATGATTTAACTGTGGTTTTCTTGAATAGGCAGGGGTTCAACTAGATAAACTTTTTGAACCCTTCCAACTCTACAGCTCCACAATTTGTGTTTGGAGCTAGAAATGTGGATTTAGTTCCTAAGCTTGTTCTGTGCAATTTGCGAAATAGCTCTTTAAAGTCTACTGCCAGTTCTTATGGGCATTAAATACAAATCAAAATGAAAAGGGAGTTTGAAATATACATTTAGATTCTGATAACCCTGGCAGTGATATATAAAGTCCATCCTTTATAAAGGTAAGTATAAATCCATTACTATAATTCTTAAATGGTAAAACAGTAGTTGTACTATGCCTTAGTCAAGAGTTCTGTAATGGGAAAATTCAAGGATGTGACTGAATAGATTATAGACTGTGTGTGTGTGTTTATATATTTCTTTACCCTGAAACCTTCACACTAGTTTTATACTTGAACTATTTGTGTTCAGTTTTGGGGGGATGTAGAAAATGAAGAATTTTTGACAAAGACATAGAAAGAAGAAAAGGTCCTATGTCATCACTCCAAACGCACCTATCTTGTCTAACCCTCTAACCAGAGTATTCAAAAGTGAGGTGTTATAAGTAAGGGGGTATAATTACTATACCCCTGGTGGTTCAGCACATGTGTTACATGCAAATTGTCCCAGGTTCAGTCCCTGGCATCTCAAAGTAGAGCACAGACAGAAAGTCTCTTCTCTGAAACTCCTAGAGTTGCTGCCAGTCCATGTCCTTCCTGAACTTGATGTACAGCAGAGGTCATTGGTCATGTGGGTTGTGGTTGATGATATGCGTAGTCTAACCAATTTGAAGAGAACTAAATTGAGGAAGGCTGGTATACAGTGTGTACCCTTGGCCAAAGTGAACTAATTGGGTCAATGGTCTGAGTTTATATAAGGCAATTTTTTCTAATCATTATCGTTTCACTACTAATTGGAGAACACATAATATTTGTATTTTGTATTCCCTGCCATGAAGATGTCAAGTGTCCCAGCCTATAGCCATATAGCAGTCTATGTTGCATGAACCTAGTATTGTGTTGTTGTTGTTATACTACTCTGCCAATTCAACTCTGACTTATGGCAATCCCATCATAGGGTTTTCTTGGTGAGGTTATTCAGAGGAGGTTTGCTATTGTCTTTGTCTCAGTCTGAGAGTGTGTGATTGCCCAAGGCCAAGCAGTGGGTTTCCATGGTTGTGCAAAATTCGAACCATGGACTCTCAGAGTGCTAGTCCAAAAATCAATCTACTACATCATGGTGACTCCCTGAGACTTAGAGTACAAGGTCTTTTAAGGCAAGGCTGGGCAAACTCCAAACCCAGTTTCTGCCATCTGGACACATCTTGTTGGGGCAAAACAAGACACACATGGGTGGAGGCTGGATCCTGTTATAAAACAGATTATTTTTTTAACTTTTGGAGGTTTCCATGAATCACAATTATTCCTTTTTTGGGATGCATGTAAAGAAGAGTATCTGGAAGTGCCTGGAGCCTGAAAACACAGACAGGAGGTGCTGTGGGTCATGGGGTGTACACTGCCAACCCCTTCTTTAAGGATATGCATATGATTGGGGAACATGGAAACACTGTGTGGCCAGGTTTCTCCTCTTGGAAGCCAACATCCCTGGGGAAAATTTTGCCAAAAATAAAGATGAGGTAGGTGGTCTCCACTGAATTATATGGGCAAGAAAGAGGCAAAACATATGAGAAGGCCATGTAGAGGAAGTAAAAAGCATTGGTGACAGGAAACATAGGAAGATAGGAAAGAGAAGGAATGGAACTGTATGATGGAGATCCTGCATTGCTCTGGTGAACTGCAAAGTTTTGCAAGGTTTAGTTGCATCTTGTTCCCCTCCCTCAATCTACCTTTTTTCCTGCCTGGGCATCTCTTTCCATAAACATTCACTTACCAGGGGAGGGGAGGATGAAGAACAGCCATGCAGCCAGACCACTCTGTTTCTGAAACCTGTTCCCAGGAAGTTCAGGAGTATGGCATGTTCTTCCTGCAGGAAGCTGCAGGAATGCAGCTGGTTGGATAACTGGCTTTCCTTCATCTTCCCCTGTGCACTGAATGGCTGTGGGCAGGGCACCCAGGCAGAAGAAAGATAGATTGTTTGGAAAGGGAATTTTAGCAGATGAAGGTACTGAATTCCTCCAACCACCATGACCAAAAATGTTGCATGTGCTGGAGTATATGTCACTGACAGGATGCCAGCCAATATGTAAAGCAGGACCGAGAATCAAGTGAATTCTAAATGATAAGAGATGCAGACAAAAGTCCTACAGGGGTATTATGGAGAAGGTAGATAGTCAAGAAATTTCTAGTCAAGAAAAACTATTCATTGTTGAACTTTACATTTTCAGCCAATGAACACATCAAATCAGTGATATGCTCTCACTTATTTATTGTAGGGATAGGAATCACGCAGCCATCCAGATGTTGTTGTGCAGGAACTATGAGCATTCCTAATCATTGGCTATGCTAGCTAGGTCTGCTTGGAATTGCAGTCCAACACATCTGGGGGGCCATGGGATTCCCATCCATGATGTTCAGATTCTTTTCTTCTGTTTTCTCACTGAGTATCCTTTATTATATTAGTGCACAAAGGGGATACAGATATATGCAATGCAGCAGTTACTCATATGTTTCATATGAAGAAGTTTAAGGCTTGGCCTTGGTTTGTTGTTGCTGTCTTTCCTACTCTCCATCTCATTCCTTTGTGCTGACATCAGTCCAGCTGCTGGTAGTGCAGGGGGCATCCCCTACCTTTTAAAAAATCATGGCTAGAATCCTGTTGGTGTTTTATGCATGTATAAGTTCCTCTACAGAACTGGTTGACCATTTTTGGTCTGATGTGGAACTTCCACATTCAGTTCAAGGCTGCAAGTTATACATGTAGTACTGTTGCACATGAAAATGTCCATTGGGTTGTGCACTGGGGCTGTGCAACATCACCATTCAGCAAGAGTTATCTAGAATAGTTAATGCCTAATGCTGCATATAAAGATTTATACTACACAACTCTGATGGGCCAAAGTCCATATGTTTAAAAACCTTCTCTGACCACGGCAACATATATGGCGTAAATGTCTGTCTGTCTATCTATCTATCTATCTATCTATCTATCTATCTATCAGTCTCCACACATACACAGGTTAAGTATCCCTTATCCAAAATGCTTGGGACCAACAGTGTTTGGAGTTCAGATTCTTTTGGCTTTTGGAATATTTGCATATACTTAATGATATATATTGGAGATGGGAACCTGGTCTAAATACAAAATTCATTTATGTTTCATATAGACCTTGTACACATAGCCTGAAGATAATTTTATAATTTAATTTTATTTTTTTATGTAAATATTTTAATATTTTGGTTTTTTGGAATATTTCAGATTTCTGGGTAATAGCTACCTACCTATCTGTCTGTCTGTCTATCACATATGCCTGTCTTGAACAGAGATTGGTTAATAATATAGGGAAAAGGAGAATATCTTATTATTACCAAGTTGAAACCTCTTGATAGAACACACAAACACTCTATCTGTAATCTGACCACTTGCAGGATGCTGACCACTGCCTGATTCCAAGTCCTGATGATGACTGCTGAAAGTAATGGAGATTCATAAGAACTGAGAGAATTCAGCTTCTGCCTCATTAGACTCTGTTCTATAACTGAGTTTTGTTGCTTGGAGCTAGAATCCAGCACAGCAGTCAATAACAGGAATATTACAAAAATAATTTCAGATCTTCCCATTCTTGACAACAAACAGTGTTGCAATGCACCAGACACCACATTTTTAAAAAAAATTGTGAACAGCAATGAGACTTTGAACATTTGGGGGATTTTTTTTGCAAAGTTTTCATTTGACCAAAATCTATGTATTCACACAAAAGCCATGTTTTTGCACAGAAGGCTGGGTATTTGGCAGAAGTACTGTTTTCTGTGTAATAATAAGGCTTTTGTGCAATCTTTTGCAAGTTTTTTTTTTTTTTTAATATCCACCTGCAAGGTGAAAAAATCATTGGAAAAAAGTGCCAAACTGTTAATATCACCTGGCATAGTAGGGTGAAAACTTTGTAAATTCTTTGTTATGGCATGGGAAATGAAATAAATGTAGATTTACATCCCTGGTACGTCATTCATCCTGAGTATGCTATTGTGAATCCACTCCAACTCCTGTGCTCTATTTTCTACCAACAACAATAATAACTAAACCCACTGAAATGTAGGAGACTCCCCAAATCTTTGCATATGAAACATCTCATAATGCTTTCAGCTTTCCCAGAGCTATGGTTAGAACTAAATGACTGAAACAAAATCAACATATTATAATAATTCCAAATTATGTTCTGGGCAAATGTATCAGAACCACCCAACTGTGTATTGATGCCTTCCTGATTTTATTGTACTGTGTTTTCAAATTATTGTGGTTCATCCTGTGCCTTACGGTTTGACCAGTGGGCTAGTAACTGAAGTAAATTAAATTGGAAAATATTTATATTTTCAAAGTTCCTCTTAAAGATATAAACAAATTACACTTGAAGTAGTATATTATAAGATCAAATGTGCTAAATTATTTAGTTTCTCCCAAATGTTGTTTGAAGATGCATTACAGGATGTCTCAAGCTACGAGTGCTGAATTCAACCCAAGTGGTTAACAGTTCAGTCTTAAACATATTTCTCAGACATAAGTCCTAAATGAGTTCCTTTCTGTAACTATGCTTAGCATCACAGTCTAGGACAGTGGTTCTTAAACAGTGGTTCTGGGACACCCAGGAGTCGGTGATGTTCTCACAGGGGTCTGCGAAGGCTTGAAGGGCTGCTTGCCCCACCTCTTTCCCACATGACAGGAGCCAAGGCAAAGGCTGGCTGGCTTGGTCTGTGCATTGCCATTCAATCCACTTCAGCCACAAACTTGCAGGAAGAAACAAGAAAAAAGTCTTCTCTCCTCCTCCAGTGTCTCTGGGGGAAGGTTTAATGAATGGTGTAATTGTGTTGTTGTTGTTGTTAGGGTTTTAAATGTTGAGTTAAGTTTTGGAAGTCCACGGCAACAAAAGATATTTAAAGGGGTTCCTGGTAAAGAAAAGGTTAAGAGCCACTGGTCTAGGAAGTTTCACTTCCAAGTGCACAGTTCAAGGGTATATAGGCAAGTCTTAAATTCTGCTGAGGCATACAGGTAAGTAATAAAGAAAGACATAATTGTATTTGTAAGTCTTCCTGGATAAAATATTTGGGACCTACATTTTGCACTGTAAATGAATTTGTGAGAGCATGTTGTATATGTATCATCCTGAGAATTCAAAGACTCAGTGTTACTTACTTAGCAATGGAGGCAGCCAGTTCACATTGACTTCACAATGGGAATCCAGGAAGGTCAAGACTTCGCCTTTAGCTATTGAGGCTCCAAGGAGTCTGGTGCGAATGAGCCCTTCTCGCTTCTTGGTGCGCACAATTCTCACTTTGACAAAACGGGCCATATATTCCTCCAGCTTCTCTTTCAAGTGTTCTGCAAAGACATACAAGAGAACAGGAGGATATAAGGGCTGACCCGAGAACAGATAACACTATCACATATACACCACTGCATAACCTTCAACACAGTCTACTTTACTCAAGGTTCCTCATTATCTACCCACCCATTCCTGAGATGCTTCATAAATTGCAAATGTTCTTTATCTAAATACACAAAGGAAGCCACTGACATTTTAGACCTTTTCCTCGCACATTTATTATTGGCAAACTTCCACCCACCACACAATCACAGCCAAAATCACTGCAGGATGTTCATCGACACTCCATTTGCCAGCCAGATGAATGTTCTGACATATGGTTTTGTAAACGGTGCCCTTTCCAAGCAGGCCTCCTGGTCCTATTACTGATGTAAAAAGATGCATGGATATTTTTTTTTGTAAAAAAACCCCCAGTGAACTACGAAGTCAGGATAACTGAAGGGCTTTAAGGGATTGGAGCAAGAGGGAATCAGCTTTAGAGCAATCTCAGCAACTGGACACCACTTTGAAGCAAATGAACAGTAGGTAAGGTTTTGCTAATAAAAGCGAGCTGTATTCTGTCTTATTCGATCTGTATGTGTTTGTATCAGAAGAGTGCCTTTGAGATCATTCTTCCCATTGTAATACAGCATAAACAACAGAATGCTATCACTGCCTCCAGTTCTGCCCTTCATGAAAACAACTTTACTGAGTGCATCTGCAGCAAGAAAAATATCACACTGCCTTTGATGAAGCACTTAGCCTGATCAAACCTATCCTTTTCCTGAGTACGTGCAAAAAAAACCCTCAAGTATTCCCAGTCACTAAGGGTCAAACTAGCCCTGATCTTAATGACATGAGTAAAATTTACACGGCCAATTTTTGGTCATTTAAATAGCAACTTCCAGAGGTTGGAGGATGGGAATAGAGAATTTAACTCTTGTCCTGCCTTGATTCTGACAAAAATCCACTCTTTTTGAAACTCCTATTTGTATTTCAAGCAAATCTCAGATTGGTACCTAATCAGACTTCCCCTGAAATGCAAACAGAGGAGTAGTAGCTAGTCTAGATGAGATGATATAATGCTCATTCCTGTGTATTATTGCAAATTTGAAGCATCTCGAAGCATGTTTTGTCTCCATGGTTTTTCAGCAAAAACGATATGCAGAGAAGCTATCTGTGTTTGAAGTTAACACGCACACAGATCAAGATGATGGCCATAAATTAGCATGTTACATGCTGCCACCACTGCACACTGTTTTTTTAAAAAAAATATTAAAGCAAAGGTGAGCAAGTGCCACCTTCTGCTTAAAAATATTATTTGGGTGCCTTGGCAAAGGAAAAAAGTGCTAACGCAAAAATCAAACAGAGTGCTTCTGGGTACTGTCTTGCTGGCAAGCACAGTAAATCAAGTTGGTTGTCCTAATGAGCACCAATGTGCATTTCCTCGCATTATGTTTTTAAAAATGGGAAAAGCTGTGAAGGCCACACAGTAAATGGAGTTTTTCACCTCTTCCTTCTGAATAAGGTGAATCACCTTATTGGGACAAAAGGTATTCTCAAATTCTATGAGGCGTATTTTCATTTTCTAGACAAGCCCAAAGTGTTAAAACTCCTCTGTCTCATCTCTTGTCCTCTGAATGCTGCTCTGATTTCCCCATGGCTATTTATGTAAAAATGAGCAGTCCTGGACTCAACCCTGAGCCTGGAGGCCAAGGTGTCAGCAGTGACAAAGAGTGTTTTTGTAGTTAAAGCTAGTGTGCCAATTGCACCCACAGAGAAGTCAGATCTGGGCACAGTGGTACATGCCTTGGTTACATCCCATTTGATTACTGTAATGCACTCTATGTGAATCTGCCTTTAAAAAGTGCTCAGAAATTTCAGTTGGCCCAAAGAGCAGCAGCCAGGTTGTTAACTGGGGCTCACTACAGGGAGTACACAACCCCCTTGTTGCAACAGCTCCATTGGCTGTTGGTTCATTTCTGGGCACAATTCAAAGTGCTGGTTTGACCTAAAAAGCCCTATATGACCTGGGTCCAGGTTATCTGAAGGACAGTATCTCCCTTTATGAGCCCATTAGAGCTCTTGGATCATCTGGAGAGGCCCTTTTTGTGATGGACCTGCCAGCTGAGTTTACCTCAACACTCAGCCTGGCCACCTGTCACTGCTACCACACATTCAGATTCCACTTTAGAATTCCTTATCTGGAATGGGGTCTGAGTCTTATGTGGATAGATTATATATAAGTGTGGTTTCAGTTTGTTAACATGGCTGTTATCCTTTTCTAGTGAGTGGAATAAAGCATGATGAGTCTAGGAACTTTTAACAAAACAAACTGGTTGGTTTATTATATTCAAAGTTACAAATTTTAACTATTGAATATTCTGCACATAACATTGTTTCTGGTTCTTAACTCCATTGTTTGTTACTTTTGTAAACAGATTATTTATTGAACTAAAGACTCTATAACTTTATTTTCTTGATTAATTCAAACAAATTTCCTTCATATGTGACACTCTCAATATCTTTCAGACAACAGACTCATCCACTCACTTTCGCAACCACTCAACCTCATCTGACACTTCTTCAACTGACTTCAACACCAACACCAACTGACTTTCTTAACTGACATTCACTCATTTCATGCCCTCAGAAAACTTCTCCCATCACACTTTCCTGCACTGAGATTGGCTCCCACATTCTCTCATATAATTTGTTCAGAGACCCCTCCCATCACAGCTCCCTGTGTTGGGATTGGTTCCCTCATTGCCATGCATTCTAGCTCTAGTTCTCCACACTTCTTTCTGTCCCACCACCCTCTCAGGCTTGTTTGATAGGAATGAGGGAGAGGGCCTTCTTGCTGGCTACTTCTAGAGAGGCCAGGATGGCCCCGTCTCTCCTCTTTCAGCAACAAATAAAAACATTCTTGTGCCATCAGGCATTTTCAGTCTGATGGGGGCTGGGCTTGTACATGCTGGGCAGTTTGGTTTTTAAGGTGTATATGTATAGTTTTGTTGCATTTTAATATTTTAAAATATTTTAATACTGTACATTGCTTAATCTGGTTTTTTAGATTTCATATTTATATGTATATTTTTAATGTTTGTGTATTGTTTTAAACTCATTGTTAGCTGCCTTGAACCCCTATATTGGGAGGACGGCAGGATATAAAAAATAAAAAATATGATGATAATAATATTATTAATTATTATTATTAATTGCATCCAGACAATCTAGTTCATCCCTAAATGAAAACAATTCACCTGCCCACCCAAAAATACTCATATTTGAGCCCAAGGGCCAGACTAAATGTGATGTCACCTGCATGAATGGCCTATGTGCTTTTTGCTTGAGAAATAGTAGACTTGCAGGTAAAGCTCTAGATCAAGATGATGGGGGGCAAAGGTTTTACTTCCCTATTTTCCCACATCATGGGTTGAGCCTGGATTGGTCCCTCCTTTCAGTTGCAATTTAGTAGACAAATACCAAGAATGTTAGCCCCAATCACATGTTTGATGTCAAGTCTAATTTGGCCCTTAACGACCCTCCAATGGAAGGCCATTGCCTCACTGATGGTCAACTACAAGCATATCTCTCTCCTTGTTCCAATTTACTACAACTATATACCTAACAGAGTACATTGGGTTAATCTTAAAAATCACAGCTGGGCAAAATGCACCCTGCATAGTAACAAAGGCACCAAATCAAGCCAGATCAAATACATTTCAATCGTAACATGAATTTCAATGTTCACTAGGGGTATTTATACAAAATGGAAGAAAATTATTTCAGTACGCCACGTGAAACAAGTATTCATGACAGACTAAAATACTTTTTGTCACTAAATTCTCTGATGCAATAGCATCATCAAGCAACAAATCTATCAGCCCTTTGGAGGACAGTAACAGATCTGCTGTTCAAGAAACTACTGTAAGGGACCCTGAGCTCATGTTATTCATATGTAGCATTCAGTCACCATGCACATTACTTGCAGTTACTCAATTGTAAGCCTGTATAGTTATTCACTGCCTCCTTTTTGCACTTTTCTGTAAATTTATGAACCCAAGAGCCTATACTATGTATGGAAACTCTCCACAGCATTCAGAATTTTGCCTCTACTTTCCTACCCCCAACATGGTCTTTGGAACTTTTACAGGAAAAGAGATTCCACCTAAACATTAGGAAGAATTTCCTGACAGTGAGAGCTGCTTGGAAGTGGAATACACTGCCTCAGAGTGTGGCGGAGTCTCCTTCTTTGGAGGTTTTTAAACAGAGGCTGGATGGTCATCTGTTGGGAATGTATATTCCTGTGTATTCCTGCATGGCAGGGGGTTGGACTGGATGGCTCTTGTGGTCTCTTCCAACTCTATGATTCTATGATTCTAACTCCTAAAAGGGCCAATTTCTCTCAGCCTTGTGAATGAACCTACATAAAAACTCTGTTAAGATATTACTCATTCAGTTTCTTTAATACAGGGGCAAGGGAGCACCTAGCTCTTCTCTGTGCATGTGCCTTCAAGTCACCTGTTGACTTACGGTGATCCCATGAATTTCACTGGGTTTTCTTAGACAAAAAAAAAATAATACTCAGACATCATTTTACCAGTTCTTTCCTCTGAAATATAGCCTACAGCACCTGGTATTCATTAGAGTCTCCCATCCAAATACAGCCTACAAGGACTTGATTAACTTCCAAGATCAGACTGTTATCTGGTGGCTTTAGAGTACAGATTGCAACCTCCTCTCCTGTATCAATGGAACCAATATTCACAGTTTCACTTATCTGTTGGACACAAAATATGGAAACATGCCACAGAGTCATCCTGGAAAATGCCTAGAGAGGCATCCTCTCTAGGCATCTTCTAGATCCTCCAATGCAACCACAGTATGTTTGTACAGGAAGTCTTTTACTGTGGTTTCACTTATACATAGTAAGTCCAAGAACTTATCCCCCACGGATATGGGGAATGAGCTTAATTTGCACCCTGCCTAACCTTTTCATCCTTACTTTCTGCATGTGGAAAACAATATGTGTGCAGAGGGGAGGTTCCTGTTTGTGTTGAGGCTTTTGATATGAGTAAAGTTTTTCAGGGTTCTTCCTCACAACCTTCTCTCCTTAGATGTGTTGCTTTCCCCAAGAGGAAAGCAAAACAGAAGCGAGAGAGTCAAGGTGCTTCCTGTCATGTACTGGCTTCTTCAGACTCGGTAACCAGCAGTTTCAGAGTTAAACAATAAACTTTATTGGTACAGTTATCTAAAGAGCTATCCCTACAGTATTGTTGCTCAGAATGAAACCCATCTACAAAGCAATAAGTTAAAAAGTATTTACAATCTACAAAATCTGGCAGGCTATACAATCATTGGTTATCCATCATCCCCACTCCCAGTTCCCACTGGCAGTGGGCACATCCCATTTTTCACAGAGCAAAGACCAGGTACAAACTTTAATCAAATAGTTACAGACAACATATCCTCCCTTCTCCCAGTTAGACTACATACTTGTTAGGAAGTACAAAGGAATGCAAACATAATTAGCCACAAAGCAGTATAACAGAACTGAACTTGGCAGGAAAAGGTCATGCCCAGGACCAATCCTGACACTTCCTTGCTGTTTCTTCTCCATGTTGAAATAAACCAGAGTAAATAGCAGCTGGACAGGCCTACCATATTTCATGTGATCTTTCCTAATATTTTACTGTCAGGAAGGCAGAGGAAAAGAGGAGCTGGTGGGATCATCTGCCTTAGGACTCAAAATAACTTAATTAGCCTTGGGTGCTACATCATGACTAGTGGTGGATGGGAGAGGTACAAGCTTTTGCTTCACCTGAACCACTAAAATTTTCTAGGATGGTCCCATCACTTCTTCAAATGTTCTTGCAAATTGTAGTTTGATGAACATCTTTTTGGTTAGAGATTTTGAAATTTCTCTGCTTAACATACCCCTCACAGATTTCCAATAGCCAGATTTTTCTGGGCAGAAGAAATGACTTTTCAACCAGTTTATACATCGTGTTAAGCAACTGCATGAAAATGCCCTCAACCATCATCATCCTAGGCATACATCTGAAACTGGCAAATGTTAGTGTTCTGATAAAGCTACACTCTCCATGTCAAGAGGGAGAAATGTGAGAGCTGGACAAATTTTCTGCAGAAATTATATTGCTATGTGGAAAATAGAAAGCCAACTGAAATGAAATGGCCACTAAATCTTTGGAAGACAACACATCCAGACTATTTATTATCAGTGGAATCCACTCAGGAAAGCTTGCCATGACAATATAATATTTAGCTAGTATGGATTCTTCTCTATGTCAGGTTATTGCATAAATTTCACTTCAGGCTGGAGAGCAAGGGTAAAAAAATAAACAGGCAGTAATTATTTTTCTTCTTTTTCAATAAATGGTGCACCTTGAAATACAGATGAACTCAGAGCCCACGCCAGTGAAAAACAGAGATGGTTCTTAATTTAATTCCAAACGAAACTATCTCATTCTTTTCTTCATGTTGTTTATTAAATAAGGTAATAAATCATGTGGCTGATACATGCCAGGCATCTGCCAGAGTATGGGTTGGCACCGAAAGTGACAAATAAAGAGTTATGCAGGGGCAGGAGTTTTATAGGTTGTCACTGGTATGACAAGCGATGATAAAGGTCCCCTCTACTGATAGTCTATAAACAAATTTCCCACTGTAATTTTGGCATGTGGCCCTCTTTATCTTCATTTAAAGCCAGCAGGAATTTAGAGAAAAAAAGCAAAGAGGCAGGGATTACTCCCGCCCCCTGATAATTAAGTAGGCTGCCCAAGCACAATCTGTAGATGCTTTATCCACCCACCCTAGATGCACTTAAATCAAGACTGCCAACCTTCTTGCTCATTTTTTTTAAGTTGCTAGTTGTTCACCCATGGCAGGTCATCCTATGCCCGCTGACCAGTTGCATGGCCAAAGGGTGGAAAAATGCAGGTTGAAGTAAGGGCGAGAGTGGCACAAACTGAATTCCTGCCTATCTTGCAAGGTTTACAGTCACAAAAGCCCTGACAAGAAAACTAATGACAATCCAGTCTGAAGTGTCCCCACTCTAACCATGTATCCTAATGGGAGGGTAGGTGAATGGATTTTATAAATCCATGAAAAAAATACATTAAGAATTGACAGGGAAGATCAAGCATAACTTGGCTGTGAGCTTCCAAGAAAGTGAAATCCATCAGGTTTCCAAGCTAAAAACAACACCCACCATCTTGCAGTCCAGATGTGCAAGCAAAGCAGTAGCGATAAAAAGAGTTAATGCATATGTACTGCATTCAGATTGCTGACTTGCTGGTTGTTGAGCTCAGGCTAAGACAGATGCTTAGGCTAAATCCAGCATAAGGGTAGCAGAGGAAAACTATATGCTAACAGAGTTCCTTCATTGTTCTCCCATTTGTGTAACCAACAGCACATCTCTTTTGTGGTTCTTAGGCATTCTATCACTCGTGCAACTGCTTCTATAACTACAGTTGCCCCTCCACATTCGAGAACTCGGTATTCGTGGTTTTGATTATTCGCGGTTTTGGGAGGGCCCCCAGAGGCCCCGTGAAGGCCTTGGGGGGGGAGTTGGGAGGGCTGCAGAGGCTTCCACAGGGCCTTCGGAGACCATCCAGAGGTCCCGTGAAGGCCCTGGGGGGGAGGGGGGGCCAGGGAGGCCTCCACAGGGCCTTCAGAGACCATCCGGAGGCCCCGTGAAGGCCTTGGGGGGAGGGGGGAGGGCTGCGGAGGCCTCCACGGGGGCTTGCGAGGCCCCGTGAAGGCCTTGGGGGGGAGGGCCGCAGAGGAACCTAACCCCCACGAATGTGAAGGGACGACTGTAGTTGTAAAACTGGCTGCTGAACTGGAAATTGTATTGGTGTCCCCTCTTGTAAGGAGCCAGTGTGGCATAGCTGTTTGAGTGTTGAACTATGACTTCAGAGACCAGTATTCAAATCCCTGCTTGGCCATGAAAACTCACTGGGTGACCTTGGGCAAGTCACACAGTTTCAGCCTCAGAAAACCCCATGATAGGTTCTCCTTAGGGTTGCTCTAATTCAGAAACAACTTGAAGGCACACAAGAACAGCCCCTCTTGTGCATAAACTGGAATTAGGATTATTTTATTTCTGACATGTAAGAATGAAGTCCCCCCCCCCTCCTTACTGAGCAAGATGTCAAGAACTTTGTGCATGTTTTCAAAGAGAATGTTTGCATTCATGATTTTTTTGGGGGTGCAAAGGATGTGAACAATTTATACACAAACTATAATTGATCTTTCCTTGTTGCATGGACTTTTGAACAGCAGAAAACATTGGCTAGGCTGCTTCCATCTTTTTGATCCGTCAGCATGCCCTGTGCTTGCTGTGTGTATGCTTTGCTTAGCAAAGGGGAACAAGACTAGCCTTGTATACAGGCTTCTTCCCCAAATTACAAAGACTTTGACTGGGGTCGGGGGAAAAGCTCTCACTATAACAGGAGACTAAAATAAAAACTAAAATACTTGCAGCTACTATTGTCTTACTGGAGGTGAAAGCACTTGCAGCTGTTACTGATTTCTCAACACAGTGTCTCAACATGAAAGAGAAATCTAGCCAATATTCCTTCTACCCTTCTCTGGAAGTATTACTCTGTGAGGGCAGCATCACTTGTGCCCATAGAATGACACCACTGGATGTTGAATCTTACTTTTTTAGCATTCCACAATCAAAATGAAAAGCATAATGTTCAATAATTGAAAGGAAATGTACAAGAAACATTAAAGTGTACATTAATAGTTCAACAATATGGTAAAGCAATGGTCGTCAGTGGCTTTTATGTCAACGGTGTGGTGAGTTCTGGGTTTTATTCCATATTTTAAAGAAGATGTTCAAGGTGCTGCACCTATTTGGGGGATAGTATTCAGCACCCTGGATAGATCCTTTAAAGTATGGAATAAAACCCAGTGTAGATTCAAAGCATCCCTGGCATGAATGCCACCACCTACCACTGTTTGATCAACCAGCCTGTCCTTCTGTGCTTGCTGTGTGAATGTGGTTTGCTTAGCAGAAGTCCCAAAGACAGAGGTCCCAAAGCCATTTTCTTCCAGGGTTTTTTTTTTTTTTGTATTACAGACATGGCGTCTCTCTGAGTCAGACCTGAATAACTGCTGAACCAATAGCTGCCTGCAGTCAGAGCTTAGATATAACGAGCTACAGGAAATACCTGTGGCTTTAATGAATTCTGCCAGTGCATCTGAAGTAGTGGACTGAGATCCACAAAAGCTCAAGCTAAAATGAATCAGTGAATCTCAAAGGTGCTGTTAGAATCTTTTCCTTATTTTCCCCTTTTCCTCTTCATCCCCCTTTTATGCTGAAACAGACTAATCTGCCTATCACTTTGAAAACTGAGGCAATGTTCCTGTGACTCATGACCACATTTGGTAGTGATGAAGTTAAAAAGTTTCACTTCAAAAATAGTGTAATAAGTAGGAACAGCAGCAGTTTGGGATACGATGTTTTCTAGTTACTTTCAATGTTATTTTGAACATTACGTCTAAAGCTCAATTTGAGTTTTATGCCATTTGTTTATCATGTTTACTCATTGTTTAGATAACAGAAAATCAAAAATCAGTGTAATTAAGTGAGCAAGGGATCTTGTAGCACCACTGAGACTAACTAAGAGAAAGAAGTTGTAGCATAAGCTTTCGTAGTTCCTCGGGAAATGTCATCACAGGACCTAATCACATCTCCCACAATATCAGAGGTAATTTCACTTGTTCATCCTCTAAAATACAGTATGTTATCCTCAGTCAACAATGAAAAAAAATGGGAAAAGGACAATTTTCAAGCACTTGGAAGATGTGTGACTTGGTGAGTCACACTGGTTTTAAACCTAACTAGTTTGGGATGAAGTTATCTTAAGGACTTATTTTACTAATATAAACTTGGCCATGCTCTTAAGATCAGCTTCAAAGGGCCTGTTTACAAAATCCTTTTGGTTTTTTGGAGGGCCACATTTGTGGAACTCTAGCCTAGATGTTCTCAGTATGGCCTCAACAGTACAGGCATTTGACGAGCCATACAAATACTTCAGGTTTTATATTATCAGAGATTTTATGTTTCTATTGGTTGGAAATTTTAAAATTGCTTTAGTCAGTTTCTAACAGTATGTCACTGGTGTGGATGTTATTGGAAATTCTTGTTTTTAATGGTTGTTTTAATTAAAATGTGGCATTGAATTTTAATATGACTTTATGAATTCCTTTGTTTGAATTTTTGTCTTAAAAATCAGTCTAGAAATATTTAGATAAATAAATGTGGGGGGTGGGAGTCCTAACAAACATAACGTTGTGCATGTTTGGTCTCACCTATCAATATTTGATCTGTTTTTAGCACAAATGAGCTAAACTAAAATTTAACTGAACCGAAATATATCTTTATAATGATGCATATTATGATGAGTTTGGAAAACTTGTTCTGGGGTGGGAAACCTCTCTTGGTCAGGGGCTTGATTCCAATATGGGGGCTGCAGGTCAAAAGTGGGTAAAGGACAGAGGGACAGAGGCAAAGTCATGTTGATATTGGTAACAGTGATTTTGCAGGACAATGAGGGGGTAACTACCCTCCTTTTGCAAAGTGACATAATTACTGGTAACACTGGGGAGTTGTACATAATGAGCAACATTTAATTGTTACCTTTTCTCATTATGTGTTCGTTTTAAAAATGCTTTGATGGCCATTTTGTGGTATGTGTATTTTTTTCAAATGTGAGGCTGTTCTGTTACTTTTCTTTAGATCTACAAAAAGATCTGGAAATTAATGTGGGGGGAATGCAATGAGTAACAGTAACAAGCAACAGAAAAAAAACAATTAATGAGAAAAGTAATAATAAAAAATATCTAAGGAATAATTGTAATTATGCTCCCCTACTTTAAGGGTAATGTTACAAGCTCTGGAAAAAACTTCCCAGTCTGAAAACCAAAGATTCAGTTCTCTGCTACATCTGGCCACGGTCCCATTGATTTTTTGATCACTAATTGGAGATAAGGACAGAAAAAGTTTCCAGATAAACAATCCCCATCACTTTGTAAATCCTTTTCATCTTTCATAAATTAAACTTTCTGCAGAAAGAACATACATAACTATCCCAGGTTATATAAAAGCTTTTGACAAACTTTACTCCTAAGTTAAAAAGTTCTTTAAAAATGTTGAGAAGATAAAGTTCTGACTGAATCAAATTGCTGTTAAGAGTCTGGAAGCATACTGTAAAAAAAGAGAGTTTAGAACACAAGATCCACATCTAAGTGCAAATTCTCTGGAGTTCAGAAAGAAGATGAAAGCTATGAGCCGGTTCCAAAGTAATTTTTCTTCTACAAAAGAATATCCATCAGAATAGGTTTTGCATTCTGATTTATGTGTGCATTTATTTAGGATCTTTTTAAGAGGAAAAAAAATGCATTCTGATTTACCCATGTATTTTTATTTTGGATATTTTTAAAAAGTTCTTCAGAGTGACTAATACAAATATTAAAAATAGGAAGTTTTGTAAAATCTAAAACGCACAATAAAAATACAACATAGAACATTTTCCATGGGAAGGATGTATTCTGATGCAATCATGACCACGTCTCACCATTTATCAGTTGGCTCTTGTGTGACCATCCAACAGACCATGGAAATGTATGTTTTGGACTACAACTCCCATTGGTGATGTTGGCTGTGGGATCCTGAGGGTTTTAGTCCTGAGAAAAATATTTTGGCAAGCTCTGTCTTTAAACTGTTATCAACATACATCCATGTAGTCAGATATCCCTTTATTCACACAAGAAAAGGCTTGTCTACACTGACCAAATACCTCAGCTTGTCCCAGTTCCAGGGCCCTGCAGTCCAGATGACACAAGGCATTTACTTTGGAAAGGCATTCCATGGACTTGGTGCTGCTACAGAAAAAGCCATGTCTTGTGTACTCAAAAGCCTAGTCTCTTGGCATGGTGGGACACACAACAGAGCCTCTGCAGAGTATCTCATATTCTGGGCAGGTTCATAAAGAATGAGGTGGTCTTTCAGATATCCTGACCCCAATCTGTTTAGTGTCTTGAAAGTGCAAACCAGTGCATGTACTGAGCTCAGAAGTAGACTGGATGCCAGCACAGCCAGGTGGTCCTCAATCCTGGGTCTTCTAAATATATTGGACTTTAGCTCCCAGAAGCCCTTAGCTTTGGCCATGCTGACTGAACCTTCTGTGGGCTGAAGTTCAAAACATCTGAATGACCAAAGACTGAGAATCATTGCTCTAAAGCACACACCTAACAACAGTCAGGCTGTTGCATTTTGCGCTAGATGAGGTGTCCAACAATATTTTGAGGGCAGCCACAGTGGGTTACAGGTAAGAGGTTCTGGCTCTTACCAGCAAAATTAGCAAAGCAATTTATAAATTGAATGTATGCATGGAAAGGTATACAAGAAGTGGAAAAATGTTCTTGAATCATAGAATTGTAGAGTTGGAAGAGGCCACAAGGGCCATCTAGTCCAACTCCCTGCCACGCAGGAATCACGATCAAAGCATCCCTGACAGATGGCCCTCCATCCTCTGTTTAAAGACCTCCAAGGACGGAGACCCCCACCATGCTCCGAGGGAGTGTGTTCCACTGCCGAACAGCTCTTACTGTCAGAAAGTTCCTCCTAATGTTCTAGTCTCTGGAGCAGCAGAAAACAAGCTTGCTCTATCCTCAATGTGACACCCCTTCAAATACTTAAAATACTTAAATATTTAAGTATTCAAATACTTAAAATACTTCAAATTCTAGTGAAAGGGTGGGCATGTTCTAATGTTATGGAGTGACTGTGTAAATCCAAGTCATAATCAGCCTAATAATGTCAAACTTTTCTTATTTTTTTTTTACAATAAGATTTTAAAGTGTTTTGCTTCAGATGGATTGTGTGTTCCCCTTTTTCTTTTCTTTTTAATGAACAGTACAATATTCAGATTTGTGTATTACAGTGCAACATTTGCATAGCTCTTTGAAATGTTCAAAGTTATCCAGATGCATTATTTAGTTCAGGGTTGTGTAATACCTTTACTGGATCACTAAAATGACAGCTGCGCTGGGCAGGGCATGTTTCTAGGATGGAGGACCATCGCCTCCCCAAAATAGTATTTTACGGTGAACTCGCCACGGGTCAGTATAAGAGGGGTGCTCCAAAAAAGCAATACAAGGACTCCCTGAAACAACAACTCAGGCTCAGCCAAATTGATCACCAACAATGGTCCGCCCTGGCCTCACATTGGGAGGCATGGAGACGCACTATCCACAATGCTGCAGCCTTATTTGAGAACTTACGCCGAACAAGTCTTGAAGAGAAATGACAATGCAGAAAGAATCACAACCCGGAAACATCACCCAAGGAAACCTTCTGCTGTGCTTTCTGCAACCAGACTTGTGTATCTCAGATTGGCCTTTTTAGTCATCAGCGTGCTTGCAGAAATCCTGGGATAAGTCCTTCCTGAATCTTCGTTTGCGAAGAGAAGCCAGAGAGAGAGAGAGAAAAAAAAAATGTCACAAGCATGGTGAGCTTTCACATCCTTCCCGGGCTGTTCATCAGGTGTGATGATAACAAAAATTAGGGAATGGAGAAGAAATAGAAAGGTATCAATCTCTATGGGCTGGCCATCTTTCTAATTCACTAAATATTCTGTCTCCACCTTGCAATGTACGTTGTCTGCAGAGACAATGGTCACAACATCTGTCTAGTTCCCTAAACAGTGGCCAGTCCAACAGGCTTGATTTTTGGACTTCTTGCTTCTTTTCCTTTCCTTTAATTCTTAGATGATTATGTCTGACAAAGATTTCCAGAAAACCCAAAAGTTCAATATCTCTATGATATTTTCGTGATCCAATAAAGGTACTTCTGAATCCTGAATTTTATCTGTACCCATGGATCTCATAGCTACATTTTGTTTCTTATGCTCTTGTCTTAAAAAATTGTAAGTTGTAACCCTTACAACAACCTCGTAAGATATAGAGCTGCAGGGATGCAGGCGACTAAGGATGAGAAAGAGCTACTTCTTAAAGGCTTCCACCAGGGGCCCATTCACACTACACAAGTATAGCACTATTATTCCACTCCTATAGAATCCTGGGGTTTGTAGTTTGGTGAGGCACTGGAAAGGTCGGGCTGGGAATTCTAAAGCACCAACCCCTACCATTCCCAAGAATCCATGGCAATTAAAATAGAATCACAGCACTATAATTCTGTAGTGTGAATGGGCCCTCAGTTCATGATAGAGATGTTTTGGGTTGAAGATGGCGACATGCCCAAGGGTGAAGCTCCTAAGGGACACCTGCAGATTGTGGCGATTGCCAGTTCAGGAACGAACTGAACTGGCAGGAATTGCCCCCTTAGTATAGGGGACTCAGAGGAGAATCCACAAAAGCTCACAAAACCAAGGACTTTCTGATTTTTAGTTCAGCTCCTCTGCCACTCCGCTGCAGTCTAATCTATTTTACTGCACTCCAGTCCAGTTCTGAACTCAAGATTAAATGTACATATAGAAGCATGAAGCTTATTTCAGAAAGTGCCAACAATACTACAAACTACAGAAAGGGTAACAAGGGACACCCTCTAACATTTTTTTTTAAGTAAAGAGGTGGTTTTGATATTTCCACTTGGATATAATGTCAAAAAGTGCTTCAGGGATTCTATGCAGCCAGCAGGTCATCTATTTTCCACCTCAGAGCTAGTATATGGTAACAAGCAAGAATACAGAATAAACAAAATGTTAACAAATAAGATAAGTGGTGTTTCCAGGGGTGTTTTTACTGAGAAGAACCATACTGCATAAACTGGCTCATAAATTATTTCCCCTTCCTATGTTCTAAATTGACCTATCCATTATACAAGTAGTTCTTTTCCAACCAGTTCTAAGTTATCTCTGCCTGTAAGATTAATTAAACAATTGTATAACCACTAAAAAAGAAGAAAGAAAAAAAGAGAACACATTGTTTTCTTTGATAGGAATAAATACTCCGTAGATGTCATACACTTATTCTCTGCTCACTGTTAACACCGGTCTAAATGGCATCCAAATGACATAATTAATGGTAACAATTTCAAATTGATTTTGACAACAACATGTCAACCAAAGCAAGCATTTCATATTTATGATTTTTTAAAACAAACTCACTTAGATTATGTAAGCTTTACTGTGTCTGAAAACCCTCTGTGACATATTTCTATTTTTCCTATCTCTCTATAGGACATATCTTAAATCTACTCCTGAAACTTACCCTAGTCTTGTGTCTGGCTAAGCACAGAATGGTCTTCCTTACCGTATCATTCACATAACACCTTAAAAGTCAAAAATACACAACATACAGTCTCAACAAATGACATAAATATTGACCAATACATGCTGACAAAAAGGAAGAAGAGAGAATCCTGCAGTATTTTAAACAGGGAGAAGGATAACTCTTTCTCATTGTCTCTGAGATACACAAACACAAAACACTTCCTCCCTTACATACCACCACAGATGGGAATTTGTGGCAATGTTGTGGATATTTTTTTAACAGCCTCGAAAACCCAGAAGGCATTTTGCCCATTGGGTTTTTGATAGCAAAAATTACCTTCAATTTTCAACCTATGGTGAATATGAGAATGCAGGTCATGTCTCATTACCCTTTCAGCATAATGAATGTTTTCATGTTATAGAAAATTATATCCCATCCTTCTAATACTTACACATCACTCAAGAGTAGTTACCAACAATTAAAACCAACAACCAAGTACAATAAAATACTCCAAAGTAGCATCAATATAACAACAACAACAACCATATAATGAAAACAAACAGGCACAGCAGGCAGGAGGAAACGTGCAAATCAAACATTTGCTTGAACAAGAAGATAAATAGCAAAAGAGGATACCAACCTAGCCTCCCAGGGCAAAGAATTCTGCTACATAGGTGCAGCCACTGAGAATAACTTTTCTCTTGTTCCTACACAGGACAGAGGACGGGTGTGAACAGTCTGGTGCGAAAGAAGGTAGCAATGCCTTTGGCTTGACCCTTGCTTATTTTAGTTGCACTTTGCTATAGCTTTGTCCAATTACTAGCCTCACCTAGAGTAAAACCCATTGAATTGATTGCTCAATTGCAAGTCAACCTATTGGTTCAATGGATCTAGGGTCTAGGAATTTAGGCCATCTTCATGAAGGATTGTTCTTCTGTGTCAATGACTCTCAGCCTGTGTTTCATGCTCTTCAAGAAAGTCAAAGGACAGGATTAAGGGGGAGGTTTTTGTAATGAAAACACCTGTATGCCACACTGCAGTTTATTTTTACATGGATACAAACCATGACTATAATTTAACTCTAAAACAAAGTCCCCCTTTAACAAAGTCCTTTAATGAGATGCTTGTGTTTCTTTGACATCAGTTAATTGCTTTATTTTGGTTTGGGTCAAACACCCCACCCCCACTAAGCAGCCTTCATTCTTCACAGACTTGTGAAGAATGTGTCATTGCTTTGTTTTTATCATAATTATCAATGAGAATCCAAATTTGTATAAGTTTGGCATTGTAATTAGGATTAAAACTTCCAAAGCTTCAAAATTCCAGATTCTCATATCATGGTACAGTCCAAAACATGTACAGGTCTATAGATGAAAATGAGCATGGTAGAGTTTCCTTTCTATTATGCACAGATGTACTCTTTAAGAATTGGTTAAAAGTTATCTCTCTCCATTCACTCAACAGAACATCCTAGCAATATGTTTTGGTTTCTTGGATTGATTTGCTATTGGTTAAAATTGGACTTGTTTTGTTCATCACATCCATTTTGGAAACTTGACTTTCGTCTGGGACAGCCTCTTAACCTGTTGTATTAGGCTGTGCTTATGGAAGATTGGTGAAGAATATAGTTAATTAGGAGTCTCATTCATCTGATACTATTTTAATAAAGTGTAACCACACGCATATGTGTCAGCTTGTTCTAAGGGCAATATGTATTAGTATCAGAGACCAACTGCACTCTGCTTGAACTTTGTATACTCCTTAGAGAGGCCTCCAGATTGATTTGATGCAACTATAAACAAATGTGCAGCTGATGTTTAGCTGTGCAAGCCTTGGTACTGATAAGAACACCTCTCCCCGAGAACAGGAAAATTATTCCTCTTTCAGACCAGTGGGGGTACGACTGTTGCTGTTTCGTGCCTTCAAGTCATTTCCAACTTAAGTATGGTGACCCTAAGGCAAACCTATCATAGGGTTGTTGTTTTTGCAAGATTTGTTCAGAGGAGGTTTGTCATTACCTTCCTCTGAGGGAGTGTGACTTGCCTAAGATCACCCAGTGGGTTTTCATGTCAGAGTGGAGATTCGAATCTTGTTCTGCAGTCATAGACCACTACACCAGCTATATGGAGAAATAATCCCTCCCAGTCCTATCCCCATAGCTTTCACAGAGCCAGTCTAATTAAGTGTATAACTTCTACCACTGTGGTATCACTTTGAACCAGTCTCAGAAAGGGTGGGGACTGCCACCTTGTCTGAGAACTTATGCCTTCAAGCTGTCCTGATTTCACAGGGAGAGTCTTGATCAATCCTCTGTTGTTCCATTTTTTCAGTTACTTTTAAAATGCCCCAGTTTTTCTTCTCTCCTCCGGCGTATAAGACGACTGGGTGTATAAGACGACCCCCCAATTTTTAAGTTAAAATATAGAGTTTGGGATATACTCGACATATAAGACTACCCCACCTTCTCTACCTCTCAGATCTCCTGCCCACCCCAGCCAGCCAGCCAACCCTCCACCCTTCCTGAAGCTGCAATTGGGTGTCCAATTGCGGCTTTGGGGAGGGTGGCTGGTGGCTGGAAAGCCTGCCCCCCACCAGCAAGCCAACTCAGAGGTTTGGCTGGCAAGGGTCTCCCCAGCCACCGGCCAGCCAGCCAGCCAGCCAGCCAAAGCTCCGAGTTTCATCTTGGATTCATAACTTTGGCTGTAGATGAAGGAATAGTCTGTGAAATTAAAGGACTGAGAACAGCTAAAGAAGCATGGGATACTTTGAAAAATCTCTGTGGTGTTCAATCTTTGGAAAGTAAGGCTGCATTAATAATGAAGTTGGTTAATATGGAGCTATGACGCAAAATGATAAGTTTGAATCCAAAATTCTAATTTTAAGTAACAGGCTAACTTAGCTGAAAAGAAACCTCATTTTAAATGGACTGCTTTTCTCCTGAGTTAAATGGAGGGCAATTTAACACTTCAAAGGCAAGGCAGTCATTCTCATAGCAGGGGAAAGGATCAGTTGGTGAAAACTGCCTGGCAATTTAACACTTCAAAGGCAAGGCAGTCATTCTCACAGCAGGAGAAAGGATCTGCTGGGAAAACTGCCCAGCGTATAAGACAACGCCTGACTTTTGAGGAGATTTTCAAGGGTTAAAAAGTAGTCTGAGTTCAAAGTGCAAAAGAAGTTTGCACCCAATTAACTCAGCAGGGGACAAACCTCCTCTAAACAAATCTTGCCAAGAAAACCCTGTCATAGGTTTGCCTTAGGGTCGCCATAGTCAGAAACAACTTGAAGGCACACAAGAACAACAGGAAAATCGAAGAGGCCTCCTGGATCTGTTCAAGACATGAGAATACAGGCCATGGGGGCCACAAGTACATAAAGCTGAGTGGCATGAGAATACTTTATTTGTTGTATTTCTGTTCCTGCATCCTTTCCCCATCTGTTTGTCATCAGTAAATCCATAAGTTGTTCTATCAATGGCTTTGCTTTCTTCAAGGTACCCCATGAACCTAGGCTGAGCAGGACATGAGTGGCTCTCTAGATCATTACACCTGCCTGAGCCAAATCAGGCCATTTTTATGAAATGTACGATCTGCTTCAAAACTCAATCTTATGGTTACTGTATCTGCCACCATTTATGAGTGGCAAACACTAAGAAATACTTCTGTTACAATTTTGCCCACATCAAAGTCTGTTTTTCGCTGTCTAATAAGAAAAAGAAAAAATGGTGCAAGATGTGGGCTCAAACATTCCAGATGTGGGCCCGTTCGATTCCAAAGGGCTCCAAAGTTCACTCAGCCTTCCATTCTTTCATAGGTCGGTAAAATGAGTACCCAGATTATGGGGGCAATTAGCTAATACACATTGGAAACTGTTTAATGCAGTGTAGATGTGTAAATTGCTATTTCTTAAAACAATTTTTAAGCCGCTCTGATAGTCTTGTGGCTGAAGAGCGGGGTATAAATAAATAAATAAATAAATAAATAAATAAATAAATACATAAATAAATAAAATAAACACTAACCAGCCAAGGAAATCTGTTTAAATGCTAGCCATCATTACCTTTAGAACCCAGTGCAAAATGTATTACAACAAAAAATTTTAGTGTCAAAGTGAGATTGAACAGTCATACAGACAGACAGATAAGCAAAGAATCTAGAACTGGGGAAAAAAATCAAACTGCCTTCAATAGTCATTAGGGAGTTGCAGTTGCTCCTAAGAATTGTTATTGTGCCGTGATAGATAAACTAGAACAAATCTCACTTTTTGGGGGGAAAATTGAAACCCTTTTCTAAAGTAGCTTTCAATTCTACACAAATCTTCAAGGCTTTAGGGGACCTGACATGCAAAGTTCATAGTTTACTTAAAGAGGACACTAATGAAACACCTTAAGCTAGAAATTAAAGAACAATTGGCATTGATTAACATTAAGGTGGTTGGGGCCTTGGAATATTTCTAGGAACAGGAACGCTTTTCTGCACATGTGTAACCTATTCTAAGAAGGTGGCATATAAATAAAATAAATAGATAAGCAATAAACAAATAAAATTCAAAATATAATAGATAGAAGCACAATAATCTTCAGTGAGAATTCCAGGCTTGTCTATAAGAGGCAAAAAAGAAGCAAATAGCTCTGCAATAAAGGCAACTCACTGCAGCTTTTTTTTGTCTTAATGGTTTTTTGCTGTGTTTTTTTTAGGTAGATCGCAGGCATGTGAAGCTATCTGTGTTTGCTGTGTAAATGGGCATGCCAATGAATCAAGATGGCAGCTGCGAGTGCATTACTGACGTTTTTACAATTTGCCACTGCTAAACAAAACAAAAAACTATTCCCAAGGTGCGATAGATCGATATTTCGCCTTAACAGAAAAGCAAAAACCCACAACCCCCCATTTTATTGCATCAGTGCTCTTGCTTGTTAAGGTGAAAAAAAATGGCAGTTCTGGGTGCTTGCCTTGTCAGCAAACCCTGCCCCCATGCTCATCTGGCCAATCAGCTTTCAGCTTCTGCTCCTATGAGAAAGCGAATCAATTTGTGCTGCTTGTCCCAGTAAGCAGGAATGTGCACCCCCTACTGTTTTTTAAAAACTCCAGGAAAAGCCATGAAGGCTTTTCTGCAGAGTATATGGCGTATTTAGCCCCCCTCCTTCCGAATACGACAATATGATGTGGGATGCCATGGAGACAGCTTATGTTCTCCTCGCATTCCATGAGTATTTTCAGCATTTGGACAACCCCTCAGTTTTCAGCCTGGCAACTTCATTGAAACTAATAGCCTAATCCTTTGCATTTCTGTGCAATTACTCAATAACACAAAAAACGTTGATCATAACAGATATATCACTAGATTCAAGAAGTGGCTGGGGAAGAAGAGGAAGGTGGCATACCTTTTTCATCCAGCACTGGACCCACAGGGAAGTAAGAGGCTATGAATTGTCCCATATTAAGAGGTAGTTGCAGCCAAGAAAAAGGATCAGCATAAGATCTGTGCCCACTCAATGTGTTGATTTTTGTTAAGGGTCTCCAGCCTGGATGAATTTTACTCTTGGCAAAATCAAATTCTTCACACAGGAATATTGTTTCACAATTGGCTTTAAAGAACCTCAGTGTATTTGGGGCAGCTGGAGGCTACACAAAGCAACTGTTCTACTTTGGTTCTTTTTGAATGCGTGCAGCTTTTTAGTTTTCAAAACTGCTTGTTTGGGAATAACCCTGTGTCAGGACTTTCTATCTTCCCAGGAAGAGAGCAAAGAACTGCAGAATATTATAAAAATAACAATGTCAGGAGGACCATATTTCTTCTACTCCACCAATTCTGATACTACCCTGTTTTTACAAAACCCTGCACTTGGTTTTACTAGGCAGTGGTCTATCAAGGCATTTGCTTCAGATCTACCTGGGGACTTTGCTAGCATAGAGATTCAGTAATCTGCAATGCTGAATTTTCACTTAGAAGAGAAGACTACAGGTCACAAATCAAGTGACTTTTCAAAGTAAGAGCAATCTTGAATGAAAAGAAAACCTCTCCAATTCTTGACACCCTCCCTCTATCCTTTTCAACCAAGTGGATGAAAATTCATTTGTAGGATGCAAACTTTTTCAAAGGGATGGAAAAGAATCTCATGTTAACCATTTTTAATGAATATATGCAATTTGTGCTCTTTGATACTATTAATCGAAGTGAGTGGCTGAATCTTTTGGTTTCCTGTCATTGGAAATGGTAAACAACAGATTCCTTCTTTTTTCTTATCCGTTTTATATTATGTGCAAATACATGTGCATGAATAAAAATGTGTACATTTGAAATCCCACAAACAGATTTTAGACAACATGAAAAATGCATTAAAAGGTATATATTAAGAAAAATACATAGAAATGCATACTTTGGGGGAAGTACCAAATACAGTGTGTGTGTGTAAAGAAGAAAAAAAAGTCTGCTAACAGAACCAAAATGGGACAAGAAATTTGGCAGGACTCTGAGAAATGCAGAGAAAATATAACTAAAAAATGTTCAGGGCCCTGCTTTTCCAGACTATTCTTTTCTGTCTATCATAAGTGAGTATAAGTTGTGGGAGATAATATTACTCAGTGAATTTTTTATCAGGCTGCACTGTAGCTTTTAAACTGGTTGAATATTAAAGAAAGCTACCATCCCATGGTGCAGCATATACAAGTTTCACAGAATGGAAATATCCTCTGAATTGAGTCTCTCTGACCTCTGGGATACTAAGAATGAGAGCAATGAGGAGAAAATTATTTGCAAATAGTTGTAGTATTTCCATGTTGGGTTTTTGATGCAAAGAAAGTGGTGGTAGTAGTAGTAGCAATAGAAGGAGGAGGAGCAAGAGAAGGAGGAGAAAATATATATATATATATATATATATATATATATATAAGATTGTGGAATGGGTTTTGAGAAATTCTTTCTTCTTTTGGAGAAACAGTTAATGGCTTTAGTTGTATAGAGATTCTTTTTTTATTCCACTACCATTAGAGGCATCACAAATATTTGCAACAGAAGCAAATTTTAAGTGAGCATTAGGAAACAATTCAAGGAAAGCTTTGAAACATAGTAAATGCAGATATATTTAAATTACAGTACCTTAAATTTGATTCTAAATTCTACTTGTGCTATTGAGAATCGAAACAGTACTTGGAAAACATACCAGCTCAACTGGCATTTATAGTATTACAAGAAATAATGTAGGTCTTATTTGCACTGGCCAGAATATTCCATGTTTTGGCCAGAGCATTCTGGCCCCAGAACTACCCCCCCACACCCTGTTACCTTGCACTCTGTGGGGCAAATGGGCAGCTGTCTGCACATGTGCGCTGCTCTATATCAGCAGGTGCCTCTGCTGATGCCATTGGTCTTGTGCATCACACTCTCTGAGGTCAGAAACAAGGTTCCAAGCCTTGATAACATGCTGGGGGGCTTGTGACTTCAGAGAGTGTGACGTGCAACACCAGCGGCAGCCAATACAGGGCAGTGTGCACATGCAGACAGCTGTCTGTTTGCACCAAGGAATGTTCCATTTTTCCCTGCAGGATCAGGGTTTCCCAGCTACCTTTTAAAGATGTTTTAAGGGGTTTTGCCCCAGTTTCTAGATGGAACTGTCTGGATGTCGTACAGACAGGTCAGACTAGTATTGGGGCCAAAACCCTGCATCAACTAACGGCTGGGTGCAGGAATGAGGGGAAGCTCTTTCATTTGGCCCCTGCAGACAAGACCTTAGTCTCCTTTAGATGATGAACGTAATAAGCTCATTGAAGAAAAGGAAACTGAAAAAGATGCAATTTTCATGGAATCAGTCTTGAGATGCTCTTTTAGTGGTAGAGTTTCTGAGTATGCCAACTATTCCAAAACAGATAAGACATCATCAGTATGAAACAGCTGTGACAAAACCTCATTAAAATGAATGTCCTGATCAGCCTTTAACTGGCTGCACTATCTGTGATAGTCTTCTAAATATTTCACCAAAATCATTTTGAAGACTGCAGATGTACCAGTTTGCAACACTCTCTTTTTGATTAGTTTCACATTTTATTAGCTTCCTTTTCATCAGCTAATATAGCAAAAGACAGCTTGTTCAGAAGTAAGGAACACTGGGAATTAATCATGAGTTGAGAAAGGATAGAAGGAGAGTGGCAGCAGGGCTGCATATTACAATCTTTTTATGTTCAAGGAGAATCCTGTGGCACCCCAATGAATGTGTTACATGTGATCTATAACCTTTTAATTCTTTGCTACTTATACCTCAAATTGGTCCTTCAAATCTTATGGAGGAGGCTTGCAAACTGTAATATTGGAGAAGCACTCACCATTTGCTTATCGTATTTAGTTTCTTTTTTATTTTGCATATTTCTTTTTATTCTGTTTACACTCCCTCACCCCAGTTTCTCCATATAACCCAAGAAATGTCTCCAATGGATCATTTAAGCCAATCCAGGAAGACAGCACATCCTGATGGATTGGCAATTGCTAGGATGCTGACAACAGCCACCCCTACCTGGAATCCTGCTGAAATGTCATATGCAACTGCTGCACAAATTCCCAAACACCCTTGGGGGACTATTTTTGTGCCAACAAATGTGGCTGTTATGTTTGCCCAAAAGTAAGTTTTTTCCCAGTGATATATTCAAATAAATATGTAGCATGGCAGAAACCTGGCTGGACTATAGCAGGTGGGAATTTGATCAATGTCTTGAAGGAAGACCACTTTGGCATTGAGATTGGCCCTCATGCAAGCACCATAGAAGCAGCCATGAATTGGCAGAGCCATTTGGGCTCATATTAATCACCCTCCCCAATGCTCTGAAGCACCTGTTCTGACCAAGGATGGTCTATGTATGTATGGTCCAGTTATAGCTCTAAGGTCAGCTTCACCATTAGACAGAGTGAGGCATCAAGTTCAAGTGCCAGATGCTAAGGGGTCAGTAGACTGGCAGTACTTAGCTGGACAAAAGAGCTATGTGCCTGGCTCTGTGACTTTTAAGCTAGCCTGCTGCCCTCAGGAAAAAAAAATTCCAACTTTGGCTAGCTCTTGTACATAGAGAGTGGCAAAGTACCATCTTGTACTCTTGCTCAGGCAGCAATCTGTCTAAGGTTGACCCTGGGAAGCTGCCTGGCATTCTCAAAGCACTTGTGTAGGCAACCATAAGTATAAACTCTCTCACAGGTAATTAAAAAAACCCACTTTCTTTATTAGATGATGCACTACCTTCAAGAGGGCCTATTCCCTTCCAAAGCAATTATGTAAAATTCTTCCCATGAAATTTCACTACTATGTGAATTAGCACTAACACGATTAGTTAATAGAAAAACACTCCTTGCAGAATACATAGTCTTAATTGGCTATGATTCCATCTTGAGCATTCAAAATTGGCACCTCTCAGCATCTCAGCTGTTGGCAACCCTGCCTGCCACTCCTCATCTTAGCTGTTCAGTTTGTCAGCCATGTGGGTTTGAGAAGTGAGGAATGGAAGTGAGCTGGATGGAATGAAGGAAAGGAAGGGAGTATTTGCAAGCCAGTGATCAGATTTTAAGTTGGTACAGGATGGAAGGAGAGGGTGGGATGTTTGTGAGAGATGAGATTTTAATCTGAGACAGGAGTAGGTGAGGGGAGAGGAGGAGGAGGGAGCACTTGCACAACATTTGACAAATAATGCATGGCAAGCATTATTTAAAGTATTGGGGGTTCCCCCACATTTCAGTGGGGATGACAGAGGTTTGGGGGCCTACTTTGCTCACTCCTGCAGTAAATACTTGTCCTCTTGTTTTTCTATGGTAAGTCACCATTTATGCTCATAATTATAATTTTGTCATTAAAATTGGTGGCAAATTAAATAACTATCTTAGCTACCATAAATGTTTTTTGAGATCTGCACCTAACCCTATTTTCCCTGTAAGTCCTGCTATTTTTAGAATGTGGTTTTCTATAATATGGCTTTTTAATGAATGCAACTATCATATTATAGCAGAACTTACTGTACTTACCAAATAAAAGTCATCAGTCCCTGACTTGGGAACAGAATCTTGAAGTGATTTTGTGGCCATGATGGCTGAAGGATTCTGGAACTTAAGCCCAAAATAGGACTTTTCCAGGCTCTACTCCCAAGTTCTTTTGGTAGTGTAAAAAGTAACTTTTCCAAGGTCTGTTTATGATCAATACAAACTAACACTTGGATCAGGCAAAAGGAGCAATGTAGAGGGTTCATAAGATTTTTCTGTTATGCTAGGGATCTGAGGTTTCCCAAGGATAATCAGCACCTGATGAATAATCAGACTTGGAATTGGCCCCTTTAGGTTTGTGTTAAATTTGGTAATATCCTTATTGGTTCCTAAAATATAATTGACTTTATACTTCTGTAGAAACACATCAGAATATGAAATGGCAGGAAATAATGGCAGAATATATTTCACTGGAGATTACCCAAAAGGATGAATCAGTCCTCCTAGTGGCTGGCAGAGGAAAGAGATGGGATGAGACTTGGAGGCACTTTTATCCAGTGGTTCCAGTCTTTCTTGGAGGGGCAAACACAGAAGGTGCTTTTGGGGGACTCCTGCTCAATGCCCTGGCCATTGGCCTATGGGGTCCCACAGGGTTCTGTTTGTCCCCCATGCTGTTTAACATCAACATGAAACCACTTAGAGTGGTCATCTGGACTTTTGGGGTTTGGTGTCACCAGTATGTTGATGACACCCAACTCTACCTCTCCTTCCCATCTGATTCCAAAGAAGCTGTCTCAGTACTGAACCAATGTCTGTTGTCAGTAATGGACTGGATGAGGGCAAACAAATTGAAACTTAATCCAGACAAGACAGAGGTGCTCCTGGTCAGTCAAAAGGCAGATCAGGAAAGAAGGACTCTGCCTGTGCAGGGTTGGGGTTACACTCCCCCTGATATCTCAGGTTCACAGCTTAGGTGTTCTCCTTGACTTGACTCTGAGCTTGGATGCCCAGGTTTCAGCAGTGGCAATTGCACAGCTAAAACTAGTGTACCAGCTCCCTGAGGTGTCAGATGTGGCTATGTGACACATGCCTTGATTACATTCTGTTTGGACTACTGTAACATGCTGTAAATGGGGCTGTCTTTGGAAACAGTTTGGAAAGTTCAGTGGGTCTAAAATGCTGTGGCCAGAATGCTGGCCAGGTCCAGTTATAAGGAGCATATAACTCCCTTGTGAAAACAGCTTCACTGGCTACCAGTTAATTTCTGGGCACAATACAAAGTACAGGTTGTTATAAAGCCCTACATGGCTTCAATCCAGACTATCTGAAAGACCCTGTTTCCTCATATAAACCTGCCTGAGTTCTAAAATATACAGGGGAAGGCTTTATTTCAGTCCCACTCACCACTTGGTGAGGGCATGAGAGAGAGCCTTCTCAGTGGCTGTTCCCACCCTCTGGAAATCCCTTCTGTAGGAGGCTAGGCTGGTCTCCTCCATGCTTTACTTTCACCACCTGAGAAAGACTTTTTGTCCAAGCAGGCTTTTAATATGTAAGCAGGGGAGCATCTTATTGGGATGGTTTTTTTTAAAAAAAATCTTTTAAACCTTTTGCATGTTTTAAAAATAGCTTTATACTGTTTTATGTGGTGGTTTTAATCATTTTAAAATTTCATTGTGACAGTTTTTTAAGTGACTGTCTCTAGGAGCTGCCTTGGGTCCCACTCAGGGAGAAAGGTGGCATACAGATGAAAATAAATGAATGAATACATCCAAGAAACAATCAGATGGTCTCCCACTTGGAATCTAAAATGATGCAGTCTATTCTACAACCATAGATCTCTCATTCCTCATTTTTTGTGAGTCACTTTGGATTCCAGTTTTGGGAGAAAGATAGGATAAATAGGTCCAGTAAATAGACAGACAAATTCCCCTGTCAGTCTGCTGCATGTATAGAGCAGGCCCAAGAACTCTAATCCTGTGGGAGGAAGGTCATACAGAGGGGGCCATAGGACTATACAGATGAAAGACTGGCACTATACAGATAGGGAGGAGATCAATTCTCAAAGGCTGCCTTGCCAGCCTTTTATAGAATAAAGCTGCTGATGCTTGGAACACACTGTGTTTATGAATGTGTGTGCAGTGGCAATGTGGTTGCCTGTCTAGACAGGGGGCAGGTTGAGTATCAGTCAGAGTGCCCTAGTCCCTCCCCCCTCCATAGAAGTGAAGGATGCCGTCCACCTAGCAGAGTGAAAACAAAGCCCTGAACTTGTGTACACAGATGACTCCTGACACTGGATGCTCTTGCTTTCATAAATAGGGAACCTCATGGGAACAGGCAAAGAAAGTCAGTTGTAAGAAAGCCTAACAATACCCTTGTCTCCCCTCCTTTATCATAATGGGCTATCTTGCTTTAAATATTATCTGTGATTTAATCAAGCCTATGAGAGAGCTGGCAGCTCTTACTTCCCACTCTCTCTAACACAATGTCTAAACCTGTCAATCAGTGTGAGAAAGAGCTGCAAGAATGGGTTGACTATATCACCCACCCACTGATTTAGCTTATTTGTTCCAGTAATAATACATAATACATACAACTGCTGCCCAACACTAGCTTCTCCCTTAAGGCAACATTCATCCACAACATTTATACACAATTGTTCACTATCTCACCCACAAATCTCAGTTCTTTGACCTGAAAATTCATCTTGTATCTCTCAGACTTCTTTATTATTAACATAACCCACAAGGGATAGCCGTTCCATTAGCTCATCCACACCTCTTGAATGATTAAAATCTTGGCACTTTGGAGGACTGGCTGTAGATTTCAGCTCCAGTTTGTTATCACACCAAACCAAATATTCTGAACTGGAAGAACTGCAAACAGACTTGGCTCCAGTTTACAAAGAAAAGGGCATGGTCTCTTTTACATGACAACTGCAATGAAGACACATTTATTTTTCTCTTTCTGCTGTTATATGGATAATAACAGTTAAACATTACATTGGGTTTGTTATGTGCATTTTAAAAGCAGATCCCAGATTTCCAAAATATATATATAAGTGATAATATAAGGATGAATGTCATCCTTTTTATGGTAAAAAAAAGTCTCATCAAAATGTGGGATATCCCATTCAACCAATTATAAGAATGCTAAATAGTGCAATTCTAACACACTTACTTACCTATATATAAGCCTCACTGAAATACTGGGACTTACTTTTGGGTAAACACGCACAAGAGTGTAGTGCAGGAATAATTGAATTTTGAAAATTTAATTTAATTCTGACAGTGGCAATCCACTACGGCAAGTCCATGGGCCAATTATCAGCCCATGAAACTCTCCAGGATCTGCATAGACCTCCCCCCATGGAACCCCTCCTCCAAACCAAACTAAATCAGAAGTATCCAGAAGTCTCCTTCTGGTTTTGAAAACCCAAGACTCCTTCGTAGTACACAATTGCTGTGTTATAATTTCACTTTAATGGCCCCAGCTTTATCCCATGGAAACCTGGCATGTGCAGTTTAGGGAGGGACAATTGGAATTTTTTGCCAGAGAACTCATTAGTGCCTCTGACCAAAGCATAAATCCCAGGATTCCATAGGATGTTGCCATGGCTGTTAAAATGGAATCACAGTGCAAGAAATGTGTAGTGTGAGTGGGTCCTGTTTTTTTTTGTTTTTTTTTTAATGTTAAACACTACAGAGGTCCCCTGCAGCCTATTTAAAAGATGAATATCCACTCCTGGAGACTTCCATGAAAAGCAAATCACTCCTTATGGCTAGGGGAAAAAAAAGGTTTGAGGACTGTAAAAACAGCTCCATGGGGCTACACATGTACCAGGGTCTCACTATGCCTTCCTCTGCCATAAATAATCCCATCCAAACTTCATGCACCTTGGCTTTTGTTTTGCAGGGTTGTTTTTTTTTAAAAAGTGTACATAGTATGAAAATACATTGTGTGGGTAAGCTGGTAATTAATATAAACAGGGAGACCCAGAGGGGGGAAAACAGATTCCTTCCCTGCTGTGTTTAGAGGATTTTTATTCCTTCTGAAGCTGTTAATTGCTTTGGGGGAAATTCCCATTTGGCATCAATTCTCATTTGGCATCAAATACCTTAAGACCACATAAAAGAAGGAAAGGGTTACAGTCCCTCTCTGTCCAAAATCCACAAAAGGATGCTAACTTTATTGGCTAACAAAAATGTGGAAAAGACATCCTGCAAGTTTTTGAAGCCTCTCTGGCTTCTATACCAGTCAAAGATGTTAAAAATCATACAAGAGATGATTTTTGTTAGATTCACATTTTGTCTCAGATGTTATTTCTGTTGTTATTTAAGATGGTATAGTAAGATGGTAATTGCAATTTCATGACTGTAAGAGCTGTTTGGCAGTGGACTTGTAGTGTGGTGGGTTCTTACCATGACCCTTCTCTCACACGTTTGTAATGAAAATCTCCATGAGCAGAGATACTACTTTGTGATGGTGGATGAAAACCAACCATAAGGATTATCCCCAGGCACAGGATATCATAGCTAGCCTACTTCACTAAGGACTGAGCCCAATTTTCAATTTTGTCTTTCTGGGAGCTGGGTATGTCTAGCCTGGGGAAGAGAAAATTAAGAGGTGACATGATAAATATTTCAAAGGATGCCATAGTGAAAACAGAGCAAGCTTGTTTTCTGCTGCTCCAGAGACTAGATATGGAACAATGAGTTCAAACTGCCAGAAAAGAGCTTTTATCCAAACATTAGGAAGAACTTCCTGATGGTAAGAACTGTTCAGCAGTGGAACTCGCTGCCTCATTGTGTAGTGGAGTCTCCTCCTTTTTGAGGTTTTTAAACAGAGGCTGGATGGCCATCTGTCGGGCATGCTTTGATTGTGTGTTTCTGCAGGGCAGGGAGTTGGACTGGATGGCCCATGTCGTCTCTTTCAACTCTATGATTCTATTATTCTAGAGGGATATCAATGCAGGCAGAGGCTACTTCCCTTCTTAGCCATGTGGGGACCAGGGACAAGGGGCAATAAAAGACAGATAACAAAATGTCAACTCTTTTAGTAACATAAAACTTCCCATTGTATGTAAGTTTTGGTTTTATTAATTATCTGCACCCCTAGGTTGATGCACCCATCAATGGCATTACCTTTCTGTGGCGGCGGGACTGCATGCTCCAGTGAGGCAAGAGACTATGTTGACAGTAGTAATGCTGCTGGTAGGGTCTCCCATGTCAGATAGGTTTTTGCTGAGAATGTGCCAAACAGCTACCAGGCAGTAGCAGAAGTGGAGTGTGTGTGACACTGGAGGAGGATCTATCAGAAACAGTGGTAGCAGCACCATAGTGAACACTTGATAGCACTGCCCAGAAGGAGCCACAGTAAACCTCTTTTGAATTTCTCTTACCACAAAACCCTATGATGAGACAATCCAAAATTACACAAGAGATAGTGCCAGAAGATGAAACACCCAAGTCCGATGGCACTTAATGAGCTACTAGGTTACAGCAGAGGATAACTATGAGTAGTGCTGTTGTTAATAATACAACTGGACTCAAGCTGAAAGGATATTCACCTATTGAAGTGCTCAGAGGTAAAAGGAAAGTCTGAAGCTGTACACCATATATGATAGGAACATGGAATGTGAGAAGCATGAACCATAGGAAACTAGACATCATAAAACAAGAAATGGAATGTATAAATATTGCCATACTTGGGGTGAGGAAGCTAAAGTGTTTTACTCAGGAAATGAAAATCTAAGAAGAAATAGGGTGGCCTTGATAGTGAGGAGAGATGTAGCAACGGATATAATGCAAAGTCTAATTGAATCATATTAATAAGACTTCAGCAAAAACTGATAAATATAAGCATTATCCAAATTTATACTCCAGCTACAGAGGAAGAAGAGTAAGAAATTGAAAGATTCTGTGATTGAGACCAGGAGGAAATGGATCACCCACTGAAACAGGATATCTTGTTAATTACAGGTGACTGGAATTCAAAAGTAGGAAACAGAGCTGAATTTTGTAGGAAAATGTGGCCTAGGATCAAGAAATGAAGCAGGAGAGGGACTGATTGAATTTTGTGAGGCCAAAAGTTTGTTAATTGCAAATGCATTAGAGATGATTGTATACATGGACATTTCCTGATGGTCAATATATAAATCAAATTGACTACATAAGTGGAAGCAGAAGATGGAGAAGTTCCTTTCTCTCTGCAAAAACAAGACCAGGAACAGATTGTGGCATAGACAATGAACTACAAATCTTAAAAATTAGAGTAAAAATAAGAACACTGAACCAACCATTGTGGCAAAATACAACCAGAAGAACTTCATTGTAGAATTTAAAGATATTGTAAAAAATTGATATGCACTATTAAGCCTAATTAACCAGGAGCCAGAAGAACTATGGACTGAAGCCAGGGACATTATCAGGGAGGAATGCAAAAAGACACTATCTGTCTTTTTGCAAAAAAAAAAAAAAAAAAAAAAAAAAAGAGAGAGAGAGAGAGAGAGAGAGAGAGAAGAGAAGCTTCAATGGATGGTAGTTAAGGACAGATAAGAAGCAAAAGTAAAAGGGTACAAATAGAGTCAGAACCCTGAATGCAACTGTTCAACAACGTGTGGGCAGGGACTACTATACTAGCACAGAACTACTATAATAATCAATGCAGAGAAATTGAAGAAGACAACAAAAAAGGAAGAACAAGAGGGTTCTTCCATAAGATCTGAGAAATCAAAGCAAAATTTAAACCAAGAGGGGGCTGCTCTACCACAGCAGGGGAACACATTACATGACCAAGTAGAAATAAAAAGATGGTGTAAACAATACACAGAAGAACTACTGTATATAAAAGAACAGCCCACAGATTGGAAATGCCTAATATATATTCCAGTCCTCAAGAAAGGGGACACCAGGGATTGCAGTAACCACAGGACCATTGCATTAATTTCCCAGGCAAGCAAAGTGATGCTCAAACTTCTACAACAAAGTCTTTTACTATAGAGAGAGAGTGAGAAATACCAGATGTCAAAGTTGGGTTCAGAAAAGGAAGAGGAACTAGGAATCATATTGCGAACTTACATTGGATAATGGAGTACACCAAAGATTTTTTTTTAAAAAATCAGGCTGTGCTTTATAGATTGTAGCAAAGGCTTTGATTGTTTAGATCATGAAAAACTATGGAGAGCTCTTTAAAAATGTGTGTGCCACAACATTTGATTGTCCTGATGCGCAATCTGTACTCAGGACAAGAGAGTCCTTTTAAGACAGAATATGGAGAAACTGAATGGTTTCCAATTGGCAAGGGGGTCAGGCAAGGCTGATAAAATGATAGAGATAGGTAAAACCCCATCTGTTTGACTTGTACACTGAACATGTCATACATAAAGCAGGATTAGAGTTGGACGAAGGAGGTCTGAAAATTAGAGGAAGGAACAAGGCAAATCAAACCTGAACTCTCCTTAGAAGCCAAGATGACTAAACAGAAACTGTTGTACTTTGGCCATATCGTGAGAAGACTCACTAAAAAAAAGACAACAATGCTTGGTAAGGTAGAAGGCAGTAGGAAAAGAGAAGAGTGCCCAGAGTCTGTATGACCTAGTATGGGCGCTGTTGATGATAAGGTGACCTGGATGTGTTTCATTTATAGGCTTCCCATAAGCTATAGTCATCTTGATGGCAGTTAGTAATGACAATGCTGATGCAATTTGCATTGTTAAAATGGTATATTTTTTTAGAATCTAAGCCTTACATGCAAATATAGGTTTAACAGTCACATGTGGTTTGGTCCTAAGGAATTCTCTGTTTTTGTATACAGTACAACCCCCATATCCACAGGGGATACATTCTGAGACTTACTGTGAAAACATGAACTATGAATAATAGTGAACACTATTGAAATGAATGACTTTTGGGCCAACCTCCTGTGGAAGCATACCATAGAATCAGTGGAGGACCTAGGAAATGCCTAGGGAGGACATTTATTTTTCAGACATAGATAATTGAAACTGTGGGTATGAGTCCTGCAGATACAGGGTTTTACTGTATTTGTAGCTTATCCTTTAAAAAAAAATTCTGTCATTTTCACTACAATTCACCATGAGCATCAATCCATTCCTTATTAAACCCCAACTTTTGCCTTTAATTACACCATTATTATTTCTGTGTGTACTTCATTCTGAAATAGATCTGCTTTTCACATCACTTATATCAGTTTAACTCAAGAAATGACTAGCATGTGCAGTAATAATGGGATTTTGCCTGGAAGCCAGTATAGTACATTAGCTAAAAATGTATACAAATCATTTGAGTTAAATTGATTTCTGAATACTCTCAAGTGGAGTCAACTGTAATTTCAGGTCATGCATCATTGAGCAATTAAACAAAACTGTATCATGAGGTCTAGTCTCTCAGATGACCAGCACAAGAGACTACGAATACAGATACTAAAATAATAATCAAAATTTTAAAAAATATGCTGGTACTGAAACAGTAATAAACAACAGAAACAAAGGAAGGGTCTAGGAAAGCTGATGAAATAATTGAATTTATCTAAAAATAAAATTATACAGTTTAAAACTCTAGACTTGATTGTCACCTGTATTTTAACAGCAATTTCTTCTTAAAAATTTGCATTTGTTAGTGGGACCACAGACTCACGGTCCTCAAGTAGGAAATTTAAATAATAATGAGCTGAATTCACTGGGTGAGACAGTGATAAAGGGACAATTGTTTTTTTGTGTGTGTGTAAATCTGCATACAAGGAACAAGATAACAAAACATGAGCCAGTTTCAATATTACCATCTCCACATAAAGGTTCTCCATTCTGAAATGGCATTCTCCTGTACTGCTGTTCAAGTACCACTGAAGTGAGCACATTCAAATAAGTGCTTAAGAAGGCTTTCTTATATTTTAGATACATTGAATTGGGATGGAGAGAGTATTTGAAAAATAGACAAAAATAGTCAAGAAACCCTGATGAGAAGAACCCTGGGCTAATGAGAATTATTACAGTTAGGAACTTATTCTGTGCAAAATTTGCACATGGATATCTTGTGCAGAAAATAGTATTTTCTGTACAGTAAACCCATTTTTCTATACATAAAATAATATTTCTGCATGGAAATATTATCTTCTGTAGGGAAAATCCTGTGTTCTGCTATAAATATAAAAGAAAATGGTATAATTGGCGACTTGTTTGTAACAAAATTGACAAACGTTTGATTTTCCTAGAAAACAGCATTCTGCATACAAGAAAAAGCTTTTTCTCTGCAGAAAGTAATATTTCTGCATGGAAAGATTATCTCTGTGTAGGAAATGCTGTTTCCAAAACAGAAAGGGCTATTTTCTCTCTCTCTGTGTGTGTGTGTGTGTGTGTGTGTGTGGCGGGGTGGGGGGGGAGATATGTGTAAATTTTATACAGAACAGTTCCCAAATAGTGAATACTATTCAAAACTTGTGTGGTTTTCCAAGACACAGATAAACGCTTACATCACTAAAAACATATGTAAATTAAACTATGTTAAACTACTGACAGAATTAGAAGCAGTTTAAAAGTAAATCCACCAAGCAACCAATATGGACAAAATAACATATTATTAAGAGTCCTTTCCCCAGGAACAGATACCAAAAGCCTGCTGAAGCCAACCAGTCTTCACTTTGTGCTGGAAGGGCACTGTGAGGAGGGCCATCCTAACCTCTTAGGGGGGAATCCACACGGCACAAATAATCCAGTTTGAAATTGGATTATTTGCATAGCTCCTTCTTATGGAATCTTGGGATTTGTAGTTTTAGAAGATCTTTAGCCTTCTCTGACAAAGCGTGCTGGTGCCTCACCAAACTACAAATCCCAGGATTCCATAGGAAGGAGCCATGCAAATAATCCAGTTTCAACCTGGATTATTTCTCTAGTGTGGATGCCCCCTAGGAAGAGAGTTCCAGAGTGTCAGAGTAGGACTTGCATCCCATTAAAGAAGTGCTGACCTTACAAATTATGTCCTTTTCCAAAGCTATTGCTATGCAATAGTCACAGCCAGCACATCTTTAAAGGTATTGTAGGATAGGTTAGGCAAGGTAAAGCAGTGGTAACAGTAGGAGTGGAAGAAAAGAGCAAGCATCAAGAAAGATAGAGCTGGTACCAGTATCTTTTTTCCTCCCAGTACTGGGGTTCAGGCCAACATTGGAGGTACCAGGAGGAGAGATACCATCTACATAGGAATGAAACATCATAACGTTCCCTAGAAATCAAAGCTTAGAAAAGTTCGTTTTGTGGACTACAACTTACAGGACCCCCCCCCCCAATAAGACAAGATCATGCTTTGGGGAACAATCTGGGGATTGTAGGCCTTAACAAGTATTTTTTCTAATGTCTGCTTGTAGGTTACTTGGCATTGAGTGCCACTTGTCAGTACAGAGCTGTGATTTCTATTTAATAAATATGCAAGCAAGCAGACACATGTTTATAGGAAAAGGCAGAAATTCTTCAATGGCTCATTGCTGAAGAATATCCCATACCACAAAACATAATCGTGTTTACTTCTGAGTAGATATATAACAAGATACTGGCCTTACAAAGTGGCCAGCATGTCTTTTTCCCAAACTGTTGCTTTGTGTAACAATGCCTTAGTTACAGCCAACACATTTTTAAGGTTATGTAAGGTAGGTGAGGCAAGCTAAAGCAGCGGTGACAGTAGGAGCGGAAGGAAAGAGCAAGCATTGGTTTCATCAATGAACATAATAAAGAAAGGGAGATAAGGTAGGATATAAATCCAATACATAAATAAATAAATAAATAAATAAACAAACAAATCCTGTTCCCATCTATTCAGAAGTAAGTCATTGGATTCACGGGGGCTTATTGTGAGTTAAGTGATCATAATATTTCAGCCTTAATCTTTCAATGAATGGATTTTGCATATCTGAAATCAGTCCAAGATAGGACTTCTCATAACCAGTCTATGTGTGTATTCAGATAAATCCTATAACATGAGGGTAATGGTGTTTGGTGGCTTCCATATCATTGGGGCAGCGACTTTAAAGGAGCTATCCAAGGTGCTGTAATCTATATATACTAGCTGGACCCAGTGTACCATACGCCATTAAGAAACTCACCCAAAGACACCTGGTAGAGCTCATGACAACCCTATAAGGTAGGTCAGTGGATTTGAATTCCTCACCCCCTTCTCCATATTCCATACTTTCCCCCAGAATTGCTGAGGGTGACTCGCTCTGTTGCCCTGCTGCCACCGCCACAAGTTGACTGCCTGGGTCCTGTTGCAGTGGCAGCAGCGGCTTCCCACTGCCATCACCATTTGACTGCCTGGGTCCCATCTCAGCAGCTGGTCCCTCTGCCAGTTGACTGTCTGGGTCCCGTTGCAGTGGGAAAGGACATATTACTGTGTAGATTTAGATCATAATTGGGAATTGTGCAGCCCTGAGACATTGGTGAACTGAAAAGGCCTGCAGCCTTAGTAACTATAGCCAACACTGTAGCACGTTGTTTGGTTGCTCCCAGTATGACATTGGAATATATAGATTTGCATGTGGGTTGTGACTGGCTGAGGGAATGGTTGGGTATGTTTCCTAAGCGGCCAATCAGCACACTGGGAATGGCAACATACGCAAGAGATTTATATATAGAGATAGCTTCAGCACCTTGCATAGCTCCTTTAAAGTTCCATCTAAATCCTGGGGCTGATTTCTAATTTGTCTAATTTGAGGGATCACCAGCATTGAGGCCATGATATTGAGAACACAGCTGCGCTGGGCAGGTCACGTTTCTAGGATGGAGGACCATCGCCTCCCAAAAATACTACTCTACGGTGAACTCGCCACGGGTCAGCGTAAGAGGGGCGCTCCAAAAAAGCGATACAAAGACTCCCTGAAACAACATCTCAGGCTTGGCCAAATTGATCACCAACGGTGGTCCGCCCTGGCCTCACATCGGGAGGCATGGAGACGCAATATCCACAATGCTGCAGCCTTATTTGAGAACTCACGACGAACAAGTCTTGAAGAGAAACGACAACGCAGAAAGAATCACAACCCAAAAACATCACCCAAGGAGTCCTTCTGCTGCGCTTTTTGCAACCGGACTTGTTTATCTCGGATTGGCCTTTTTAGTCATCAGCGCGCTTGCAGAAGGCGCGGGATGAGTCCTTCCTGAATCTTCGTTTGCGAAGAAAAGCCAGAGAGAAATTTGAGAATGCTGCCACTTGCTATCTTATTTTTAGGAAAAGAACCAAGAGCATCCAAAGCAAGCCTTATGTTGCCTTGGCTTTTGGCTTTTGGCTTTTTCCTGCCACAAAAGGCAGTATCTGGACAACTGACTGCCATTGCCTATGATAACAAATATACATTTCTATTTGTCCATCACACAGCTACCACCTTTCATGTGGTTATGTAGAAATCTGACTCATTATTTTAGCAAAAGTAATATCCTAATGCTATGCCTGTAATACAATCTGAACTAAATGGTTGGTTTAAGTAGGAAAGATGAATGGAATCCCACAGAAGGGTAATGCCTATGAAGTACATAAATGCTCTCTAAGTAGTATGAAAAGACAAGTATGTGTGCCCTTGGAATTATTCAGTAGCTTCTTGACCTCTATTAATATTGAGAGGACACTTTGAAAGACAAGACATTTGATTAGAAAATAGTACCCTCTTATGCATGTGTCATCCAAAGCTTTGGGTGATGCCACAGTTTTATTCTCAGTTGGGCTTTGAGAGAGCTCATTGTAATTGAGAGGCTTCATGTCTGATTTGAAAATGCTGCCACTTGCTATCATATTTTCAGGAAAATAACCAAGAGCATCAAAAGCAAGCCTTATGTTGCTTTGGCTTTTGAAATCCAGCCAGAATTGTGCTATACACTGCCCATTTGTGTGTGTGCATGCACACACACACTATTCTTTATTGTGAACATCATTAAAGGAAAGATACTGCCATAACGTTTTAAGATTTTAAAAAAATCACCACTTCAGTATACCAGATAGGATAAAGGACAGATAGGGGGTGAGGGGAGAACCAGTCTGCATGAGGTATTACTGCAATAAACCCACTTACTCTAAATAAGCCATATCAAATTCAAATGGACTTACCTCTGACCTGACATGCATTAACTATTCAAAAGGTGTTTCTCTTACATTTCATTGAGTGCAGACTTGGAAGTCATGAATTTTATCAAAATAAAGCCCATTTAAGCACAGAGGGAAGAAAATCTTTGAGCTCACCTCTGTCAGTCCTTTAGATAGGAAAGCCCACAAGATGCTTCACAAAAATCTGGGAGAAATGCTTTAAAAAGATTTATATCTTGGATTTCTATCCCCTAGCCATACATTCAGCTTGTCTTTGATATTATTTAATGTAGGGATGGATAGATTTCATCCTTGTTATATTCTCCCATGCCAGCTTCCATGGGTTCTGAGATTGTTGGAAGAGGCCCTTCATTCAGTCCCAATCCCTTCAGTGCTATGGCTGGTGGGGGCACCAAGGTGGGCTTTTTCAGGAACCTCCCTGCTGGTCCCCTCCCTGTTGTCCTGCTAGCAGGCACAGAACTTTACGCAAGAGGGCTTTTGGCTGCTGACTGGTTGCTGAGATGGCGCTTTCAATGGGTCGGTGCTGTCCTTTTAAAATCAATATGCTTTTCAATTGCTTTAGCAAATTTATGGCATTATTGAATTTGTCTGATTTCTTTTTTCATCCTCCCTAAGATTGCCAGCCACAGCTAGTTGCAATAGACATCTATTTAGAATTAAATAATAGGATACATCTGAACACATTCTTCACTGAGAAATTTGTATTTAGGAACAGAACTGAACTGAGTGTTGAGTTCACACTTCTTCCAGACAAAAGCTCACTCCCAATCACCCCAAGCTTCCCCTCCCCCATTCTGATAGCCTAATTTGTTTTGTTGTTGCTGTTTTCAACAATTGGGGATGGATCAGAAATCCTTGCAAATGATCCCATTCATGCACTAGTAATTGGCTTTGGCAATAGTGCAGGACCTCCTCATAACAATCTTGAAAGAAGAATCCAAAAATGCAGATAGATTGGTTTATCTGTTTGGTTTTTTTAAATACTGTTCATTTCTACCAGGAGCAGGTCTTCTGTAGAGATAGTGGGCTTTATCTGTTCAAAATGAAGCAACCCCCAAATACTTTTCTTTACAAAGTGAGAGGTAACTCAGGGATAACAATAAATTATTGCTGGAAAATATATTTCTTCTCCAGCTATAGTGGGGATTGCTGCTAACCTAAGAAGGAACGTGGGGGTCCAAGGAGGGAGGCAGATGATATCATAGTTCCTGCTAATCGGAACTATGGGCTTGGGCTTGAGTCTCTGTACCCTGGCTCCACTATATCACCTATGATGGGTCCACCCTTGAGTTAAAGGTCTCTGTGAACTCTGAACTTGGGCAGACTGAATCTGTCCTAAAGGTAGACAGTTTCCCCCCCCCCAACAGATACGGAAGATGTAGAAGCAGGAGTTTTTGTCAAGCTTCTCTTCTCTGAGTTGACTTTCCTTTAATCAAAATTTACTTTAGCAGAGATTGCTGTTTGCTAAAGAGAGATTAGTCTAGCTGTTCATGCAGAAGGCAAACAGAAGAAACCAAAAGATCTTCTTAGGTCATGAACTGATCAAAGATATATTTGGAGGAAGGCAACATGGAAACTAAAATATTTCCCCCTAAAATTATTATTTTCACTAATTGAAGTGTTGGAGTCTTTACCACTATGTTTTCATGCAAATATGATCAACAGAACATCTTTGTTAGGCTTCTGGTTAAAACAACAAAAATATTATTCTTATTCATTATGGCTCTTTCTGTAGGATGAGCTGTCAGAAATTGAACACATATGCCATCTTAATATGATATCTGAAAGCTGATTTATTTATTCTGCACAAGACCAGTCCAAGACATTTTGCTCCTTGAGGTGATTGTCAATGTCATCTCCTCTGAAAAACTTACAAAACTTAAAACTTACATTTTGGGTAACAATTCCTAGAATTTCCAGGCAGCATGTTGATAGATACTGATGGATAAGAGTTATCAATGTACAATTGAAGCAACAGGACAAAGAAGCAACATCCTCTGGCTTCCATGTATCATTAACTCCAAGTGGCAACCCATAATAATAAAGCAATGATGGTTCTGTAGATGGAACTGGTTCTTCTTGGCCTAGATATGATAGCACCCAGCAATGATGTCTTTGCTGTCACTTGTAATTGAATAATTATGTTTGTGGGCTTGTTTTAATACTGAAAACACTCAAGGCAATGTAATATTTTCCCTTTATTTCTTCCATTAGTTCTCCATGCTGCTAGAAAGAAAAGACACTTGGAGGCCTAAGGGAATGGGGAGGGGTCTGAAGGGGGGACTGCCCCCACTTGTAATGGATTCCACCATTCCACCAGTGAGCATCCATAGCTGGATCATGTCCAATAGATTTAGTAGGATCCTTTAGCTCATGCTGCTTTTCAGTAGAATCCACAGTACTGAACAGTTCCTATTCTTCTACTATTCCTCTTCCGAAAACTGCATGAAATAACCTTTTATTTTTTTTAAAAAAAAGTCCTTTGTATAATGAGTCATATTCCCACAAGTATAAACTTTTATAAGCTTCTAAAATTCCTCATAATCCAAATTACTTTCAATACTTTGTTTCCACTAGTAACTTCTCAAATGTACTGTTCAACCTTTCACAACCAGCTAATATATTTAACAATCCAGAGCTGGCTTTATCAGGCTGGAACATGTACAAAGATGATAAAAGTTAAAAATAAACTTGCATTACTTTCAAATGACTCCTTTGCAAAAATCTCAGGATTTCTGATAAATGCAGATGATGCTAAAAGGATAGTATTTCCTCAGCAGGGGATACTGAAATCTTCAAGCTATTAACATGACCTCCTGAGAAAAGTGTGCTGACATTTCACTTTTATTAGAAAGGCAATTCCACAGTGATACTATTGAAAGTTGCATTTTAACATGTAGGAAGTGATTTGTCTATATACTGTAGAAATAGGCAATACTTTTTTCCGTAAGGCACATGATGACAAAAAGTCACAAACTGCACAGACTGTACAGTGGCATATATCAGAGATACTACGTAGGATAAGACTGGAGACATCAATCTCACCCAGTTCTGCCCATCTGGGTTCTCCATGCTGTAGCTGACAAGAGTTGAAGGGCATGGAAGTAGTGTTGCAGTTCTATCTCCAATGCAGTGCCCTATCCAATAGTCTTTTAGTTTTGGTGTATTTGAAGATAAATGCTTAAGATTAAGAAGTTACATCTTTGCTTACCTCATTTTCACATCCAAGAATGAACATTTTCCAAAACAACAATAACAACCAACTATCCTGAAAAGTTAAAAAAAAGTGCTGGTCCTTTGCGATTCTGCAAGGCAAAAACTTTCTGTGGCAGTTAGCTTTTATTTGGCAGGGACGTTTTTTTCTCAATACTGTGTGTGTGTGTGTGTGTGTGTGTGCCTTCAAGTTGCCTGTCAACTTACTGTGTTCTCATGAATTTCATGTTTTCTTAGGTAAGGAATACTCAAGAGGTGGTTTTGCCAGTTCCTTCCTCTGAAATATAGCCTACTATATAGCACGACCATATATATATATTCCCAGAAAGTATCTTAGAAAAGTTACTTTTTGTACTAAAACTCCCAGAATGCCTGTTAGTAATGCTGGCTTTTGGATTATGGGATTTGTAGTCTATAATGTAATATTATCAGGTTCTGCTCCTGAATCTTATGAGAACAGCAAGAGGGTCACTACATTCCTACTTAACATGGAACTTCCATTTAAACGTCATACTGAATAATGGTCTACAGACCAGTCCTCCATGAATCTGTCTAAAGCTTTAGAACATCAATTGAAGGTAAAGTTCACCACCACAGCTTGTAGCACTAAACACCACAAGTCTATTGTGCTCTACCTGATGTACTCATAATTGCTTGGAAGAATCATCATTAATAGTTTCAACTGTTCTGGAAGATGAATGCTGAGTTCTTTGGGCACTCAAATGTTCCTCATGTTGTTCATCAATCTCATTTGCCCTTGAGAGAGTGCCTGTGAGAAAAAGAGTGTGCCCCCCTGAGCCATGCAACATGAATTTGGGTAACTGCACAGCCTATGTGATATGCCAGACCATAGAATCATACAATTATAGAGTTGTAAGAGACCACAAGGGCCCTCTTGTCCAACCCCCTGCCATGCAGGAATACACAATCAAATCATTCCCGACAGATGGCCATCCAGCCTCTGTTTAAAAACTTCCAAAGAAGGAGACTCCACCACACTACAAGGCAGTGCATTCTGCTTCTGAACAGCTCTTACTGTCAGGAAGTTCTTCCTAATGTTTAGGTGGAATATTTTTTTCCTGGAGTTTGAACCCATTGCTCCATGCTCTAGTCTCTGGAGCAGCAGAAAACAAGCTCACTCCATCCCCAGTATGATATCCCTTCAAATATTTAAACATGGCTATCATGTCCCCTCGTAACCTTCTCTTCTCCAGACTAAACATGCCCAGCTCCCTAAGCCACTCTTCATAGGGCATGGCTTCCAGACCTCCCACCATTTTGGTCTGCCTCTTCTGGACATGTTCCAGCTTTTCAATATCCTTCCTGAAGTGTGGTACCCAGAACTGGACACTGTATTCCAGGTGTGGTCTGACCAAAGCAGAATAGAGTGGCACTATTACTTCCTTTGATCTAGACACTATACTCCTATTAATGCTGCCTAGAATTGCACTGGCTTTTTTAGCTGCTGCATCACACTGCTGACTCATGTTCAGCTTGTGGTCCACTAAGACTCCTAGATCCCTTTCACATGTACTGCTATCAAGATAGGTGTCACCCATCCTACATCTGTGCATTTCATTTTTACTGCCCAAGTGCAGTATCCTACATTTCTCCCTGTTGAAATTCATTTTGTTAGTTTGGGCTCAGCTTTCTAATATGTTCAGGTCATTTTGGACTCTGATCCTGTCCTCTGGAGTATTAGCTACTCTTCCTACATTCTACGTTTGGTGAATGTCAAATAAAAATATAATTGGGGTGACCTCTCCAAAGTGGGTTTTTTTTTTTTGTACACCATATAACCTATATTTAAGCCAGATCACCCCAAACCTATCCTCCAAATTTGGTGAAAAATAATAAAAAAATAAGGTCCCTCTAAGTGAATTTCATGAACACCATATAGTTTTTTTTTTTTAATTACACCATTCCAAATGCTGTATACTCTCCTAACTGGGTAAAAAAAATAATCAATCCAGCCATTTTCATGTGATATGGTAGAAGACAAACACACAGAAGCTTAATTCTATTTATATAGATTGTGCAAAGTAATAAAGTGTGCACAACTGCTTTGTAATATTGCATAAATCTGTATGTCCAGCTGTCTCCTCAGACATTGGAAGCTTGTTGCAGTGTATGTGGCACACCACTTCATCGTTGAGTACATTATATCATAGCATGAAAACTACATCATTTCATCAAATGGGGACATAAAGGAGTGTTTTGTACTTTTATTTGCAACCAACATCACACTTCAGCCTTGGACCCCGTGATATTGGCAAGATACTTTTCCTTATCTAGTCTAAAGCTCTGCTTTCAGTATTGATTAGCCAAAATCCTCTAGGATGCTAGAGATATAAGAAGATATAAGAAGACCTCTGCTGGATCAGATGAAGGATTACACCCAACTGCTAGTTTCAGCTAGACAGCCCCATTGAATTAACAGAATTTTGGTTGGTGTGGCTTGATCAAATTGTCATTGATTCAATTGTCTACTCTTGTTGGGAATAACACTTGGAGGACGGTTTCACACCACACTGTTATAGTCCTATTATTCCACTTTAACTGCTATGGGACTTTATCAGACCATGCAAATATGGTATCATAAGGTTATTTTAGTTTTTATTTTTGAACTCTGTGCTACGTATTCTCACAAGAATCTGTGGGATTTCAATAGAGGAAGTGAATGGAGCTCCATTCACACCTCATTAATTCCCGGGGAAGCTTTTTCGTGTGGATAGGAGGTAAGTGTGGCATGGGGAGTTCTTTTGCTGGCATAAAAATGGCAGAAATTATGCCAGCAAAAGAACGGGTTTAGGGGGGGTGGTCTGATAAAGTCCATGGCTGCCTTCTGTGGGATTTTGGGGCTTGTAGTTTAGTGAGGCCTAAGAGCTCTCTGGCTGAGAATTCTAAATGCCCCTCCCTAAACTGCAAAATCCCAGGATTCCATAGGAGGCAGCCAGAGCAGTTAAAGTGGAATAATAGCATTATAACAGTGTGATGTGAAAATTTCTAGAGTTAGGCCAAAGGTTTCCAAATCAGCCAACCAAAAGCCTATGGAAAGCTCACAAGCAGGACGTGTGGGCAAAAGTCCTCTCCTGCTATTGTTTCCAGTGATAGGTATTCAGAGGCATGGTGCATATGATTCTGGGAATATCTTCCATGGAATCATGTAGTCTGTTTTTAAAGCAGTCGTCACATCTTGTGGTAGTTTAACTATTCTCTTTGTAAACAGGTACTTCCTTCTGTTGATCCTGAATTCCCCACCTTTTAGCTTAATTTGATGATCAATATTGCTTTAGAAGAGTGGGAAGCAGAAGCAACATCTCTCAGTCCAGTTTTTCTAGACAATGCATTGTTGTTGTTAACTGCTGTGAAGTCAACTTTGACTCATGGCAACCCTGTGAATGAGAGACCTCCAAGTCACCCTGTACTCAATAGCCCTGCTCACCCCGATTGAGGCAACTCAACTTGTCTCAGGCACAAATCTGAGGCAAGGCGCAGTCTACCACCAGTCTGCCCTTGAGACTATCCCCCAAAATAGCCTTTTAAAAATGGAAAGACTGAAACAGGCTGAATTTTAGCGATGCTGTAATGCTGAGAAGGGTGTTTTTTTTCTTTCCCCCAAAGCAGGATTTTCTTTAGCTTACAAGTAAAGGTTGAGGGAAGATTAAAGGATGGAGTTAAAGCATATTGTTGTCAGTTCTACCCAGCTTGTTAATTTATGGTGTGACCCTTTAGCTTACTTTCTGCAGGGGAAAATGACATTAACAAGTTCTTGTCTTGGGCAGCTTATTTCATTTATTTAACTTAATTTAATTTATACAGACAAGGCCATAGATTTATCTCAAGTTTGAGTAAAATCCAACTGGCCATGCTCTTGTGAAAACCTGTAAACTTGTAGAGACCACCATAGGGCTTGAACAGAGAAAATGCCTGATTGGTCTTATGTTTAGTTTGCTCCACTGAGACAATAACTCAGAACCATGTGGGGAAAGTAAGTTCTATCTGCTTTATCTACCCTTACATAGAAGAAAGCACTGAAACTGTTGAGAAATTCTTTATTATTTAGAGCAGCTGTGGGCAAAGCCTAGATTGATAGATGTTATTGGACTACAACTCCCATCAGCCCTAGCTAGCAGAGCCAACAGGGGAAGATGCCAGGAGCTGTAGTCCAACAACATGTGGAGGGACAGGCTTTGCCTGCTTCTGATTTTGTCAGGATTGGTCCTGGATGTGACCTTCTCCTTCAAAGTTCAGTTTGTTATATTGCTTTGTGGCTAATTGTGTTTGCATTCCTTTGTACTTCCTAACGAGTTTGTAGTCTAAATGGGAGAAGGGAGGATATGCTCTATGTTTGTAACTGTTTGATTAAAGTGTACACCTGGTCTTTACTCTGAGAAAAGTGGGATGTGTTCAGGTGAAGCAAAAGCTTGTACCTCTCCCATCCACCAGTAGTCATGATGGCTTATTAAGTTATTTTGAGTCCTAAGGCAGATGATCCCACCAGCTCCTCTTTTCCTCTGCCTTCCTGACAGTAAAAAATTAGGAAAGTTCACAAGAAACATGGTAGGCCTGTCCAGCTGTTATTTATGCTGGTTTATTTCAACATGAAGAAGAAACAGCAAGGAAGTGTCAGGATTGGTCCTGGGCATGACCTTTTCTTGCCAAGTTCAGTTCTGTTATACTGCTTTGTGGCTAATTATGTTTGCATTCCTTTGTACTTCCTAACAAGTATGTAGTCTAACTGGGAGAAGGGAGGATATGTTGTCTGTAACTATTTGATTAAAGTTTGTACCTGGTCTTTGCTCTGTGAAAAATAGGATGTGCCCACTGCCAGTGGGAACTGGGAGTGGGGATGATGGATAAACAATGACTATATAGCCCACCTGATTTTGTAGATTGTAAATACTTTTTAACATATTACTTTGCAGATGGGTTTCATTCTGAGCACCAATATTATAGGGATCTTTCAATTAATGTGCCAAATAAATTTTTCGGTTTTTAACTCTGAAACTGCTGGTCTGTGAGTCTGAAGAAGCCAATATATGACAGGTTTAGAGTAAGGCATTTAGCTCCAATTGCTGATTATTATAATTATTCACAAAATAGCTGACTTTATTGAAGAGGCAGATAATACTCCCATTTTATGCTACGAGCCACTGTCTCTGCCTGTGGAACAGGAAGACTGCCTGAGGAATGGAACATCTACAGTGGGATAGTGGTGGAGGTCCCCAATATGGTGGGGTAGAGTCCTGGTAGAGTTCTGACCATTATTTGAGGACTGGAAAGCTTGTCCCTTATATGGCTGGCAAGTGTCCCTTATGATAAGGAATGTTGCCTATTTGAGGGTTGGAAGGCTTTCCCTTTTAATACAGACTGAATAAGATGTCAAAACTTCCAATATTTGGGGGTGTGGGTTCTCCATAAAGAAATGTGTGCATCATGTAATTTATGAATGTGAATGTATTTTAACTTTACAGAAAAATACATGGCTAAGTGAACTTAAATCAATACTTTTAATTTGGTATTTAGGAAGAACATGGAATTGTTAACAGCTCCTTCCTGAACCCTGCATGCCATGAATTTCAACTGTTCCTTACTGCTGTTTTGAAAACCTAGCAACACTAGTATTCCTTATTATTGTGAAATACACCCCCCATAGCCATTTTGTCCTAACTGCAGCTTCTGAGTCATCTTCAATGACAGCCCCATGTGCAGCTCACTGAAGTAGTCTAATCAGGAATATACCAGCATGTAGACTGCTGTGGCTAAAGTATCCCTGTCTATGAAAGGTCATAACTGGTGCACCAGTTGAAGATGGCACCAAGCTTTCCAAGCCACAAAGTCCACTTGGGTCTCTAGTGACAAAGATGGATCTAGGAGTACTGTATGCACCTGAACCTTCAGGGAAGTGCAATTCTATACAGGGCAGGTTGGTGTGGCAGGGTTAATGTGAACCTCCTCTAATGTGAACCTCCAGGGTTAATGTGAACCTCCTGGTAGGATTACTCTGACCGTACCTTAGTGGGTGGAATTTTAATCATTGTCCCTCAGCTCCAAGTCCACTGGCATTGCCCTCAGGGGTTGGTATCAGAAGCCTTGTGCTAGAACTCTCTAGAGATTGCTATTAGGTATTATCCCAAGTAACATTTTAATGTGACAGCAACATTTCGCAGGCTAGGTTTTACACTCTGACCCCTACGTCACTTACATGCTTGCCATCTGTGATATTTGAGTACATTTACAGATTCCTCTTTGGACAGAAACATTTTTGTTGGGTGGCTGCCAGTGGGGTGGGGGTGGGGACAAAAGAATTCTAAAAAGATGAGGGAAATTACTGAGAAGGTCACTGCACATTTTAAAATTCAGAACATTATTTCAAGCACAAATGATTAAATATAAATAAGTAATAATGTTGGGAACATTGTAGCATTGTCAGTTATCAGTAACTATTACAACCTTGTGAGGATGTACGCTTAATTAGCTTATTTTTTTGTTATCTATATGGAACTCTGAGCAATTTATTGCCTTTACAAGAGACAGTGCTTCATACGAGTATTAAAAGATGTCAGCTCAGACTGACATAATCCAACATAGTAGAAAAAGAGAAACTTCAGAGCTACAGACACACAGGGCTTAATGACTGCTCTCGCTTTCTCTTTTTTGGAGATTCAGTTCCACGTCTAAGTCAAACAATATTTCCAATAACATAGCCAAGCCAGTCTTTTGTTATTATGAAATAATGTCTAAAAAAGGAGAAACCACTGGAAACTAATAGAATTACCTAGAGACCCAAAGTTTGTAGCCGGAAGGAGCTGGAACAGCTGCCAATAGAGGGGAAATATACTGTACATTTTTAATAGGCAGAAAAGGACTTAGCTAGTTGCTGTTATACTAAAATGAGTCATTGAGTTGCTGACACTAAGATAGGACTAACTCCAGGTTTGAGTGATTCCTGTGCAAAACAGCTTCTGATGAGCTTCTTCTAGTTTATTTGGTAGGAAACAAGCATATACTGGGAAGGGGGTGGGGAATGAGAGCATTGCACCCTAATAAGAATTCAACTTCACATGAACATTTTCTTCACTCTTCAAAGTTCTAGCATTTCAGTAACTTAAAAATTCAGTTAAGTGTTTAGAAACAGACTTTAGGCATTCAAGGAAAAGGGGCAGGCAAGCATAGCAATAGGAAGCGTTTGGGGTGCGAAAAATTGTCAGTGTCTCACTCTCTCCAATGCTAGAAATTTGGGAACTGAAGGACATTTCATTTGGGGGGGGGGCAGAATTCTCATTAGGAGAGGCAATCCCCCCATTTCCTCCCTCCCCCATAGCTGAGACCTGCTTTTGCTCTAGTGCATTCAGTTTTGTGTCACTCCAGAGTATTGTGGGAAAATAACATGGAGGTTTATAAAACCAGAGAGCTAGTGCTTTCAGGATAGAAACTCCTTTCTAGAAGCCTACTGTAATTTAGCTGGGAAAGCCAGCATGATGTAGAGGTTTGAATGTTGAACTATGATTCTAGAGACTGGGGTTCAAATGCTTGCTTGGCCATGGAAACCCACTGGGTGACCTGGGGCAAGTTACATTCTCTCAGCCTCAGAGGAAGTAAAAGGCAAACACCCTCTGAAGAAATCTTGCCAAGAAACTCCCATGATAGGTTTGCCTTAGGGTCACTATAAATTGGAAACAACTTGATGACACACACCACCAACAACATAGAACCAGTTGCCTGATGTTGAGGGCCTGGGGCAACAGTCCTCAGCAGTTATCTAGAACACTATGTAGAACACTATGTCAGGCCTGCATTGAAGCAAAGCAACCTTGACTTAGACAAAAACTATGGGCTCAGTTACACGCCAGTTTTTATTGTGATAGTTTGCGCTTTTTCGTACCAGTGCCAGATACTTTACATGATTTACTGCAAAATCAGTTGATCTGTTTATTTTTCTGCTTTGCATTTCACACAGGCAAAGGTGGGGTGTGTGGTCTCCCAAGCACATCTGGGGGAAGATGCCGGGAAGATGAGAGGGTGGGAAGGAAAGAGAGAGAGAGACAGAGAAAGTGCTGGGATCTTTCCCTTCTCTGATTATCAGAGGAATGACTGCTAAATTTCCATGCCTTAGCAGGGAGTGGCTCCCTCTTCTTCCCAAACTGAGAAGGGTGGGAGGAAGGAGGCAGCCTTTCAGCCACTGAGGAGCCATTCCCCCTGTCAAGCCCCCCTTCCCCTCACCCACTCTCCCTCTCCCTCTCTCTCTCTGTCTGTCTCTCTCTCACACACAGATGGGATCACAAGAGTGAGAGGGAGCGAACAGCTGGAGAAGCAGATCGCTATTCAGTTTTGTTTGGCAGCAGCCAAGCAAGCCGGGAGGCAGACAGCTGGGCGATTGGGATGGGGATACACTGGCTGGATCTTTTCCGTGGCTGGAAACAACAGTGGCTGCATCTTTTCATTTCAGGCTCCTCCATCCCCTCCCTGGTCAGTCCAACCAATCATGGCTCAGCTCTGCTGTTGTTGTTTCGGGAAGATTGCTGGTAATTCACACAGACTTTTCTGAAATGGTAGTTCACACAATCGGTAATGCGCTAAGTTGCGCTACTTTTCAAAAAAAGTCGGTTAAAGTAGCGAAAGCCCTTATTATGCTACTTTTGAGTTTTTGAGTTCCTCCCCTTTTGAATGAGGCGATATTGTGGCGCAATGTGTGTGAACTATTAGGAATCTTAATGAATTCTTTACAGACTTATTGTGCCGTGCAAATGGGGCTTATGAATAATTGGCATGTAAAGATAACCAACAAGAAAGCATGAAAGCAAGTATTCGGTCACAGCTTAAGAATAAAGACCATGAGAAACCTATGCCAACAGCAATATCCATAGTTTCTTTTTTCCTTATGACCATGCATTCTATTTTTGAACTTGTATTATATCATATTTTTCAACTGTCCTAATCTGGCAGAGGTATTTGCAGTTAATCCTCTGTGATCCCATTTTCAGCTGCTTTTAAAACACCAGTTTCTCTGTCCTCTTCCCACCTTCCTCCTTTCTACTCAGCTTACTTCAATTGCTGCAAACTGAATTCAAAGTACAAAAGTAGTTTGCACTTAGCAGGGATAGATAAAAGGAATATCTTTTCCTATAGTTTGAATCTGTTGGCTCTGTGTCCTAGTCTCTGGAACAGCAAGAAACAAGCTTGCTTCATCTTCAATGTGACATCCTTTCAAATATTTAAACATGGCTATCATGTAAACTCTTAACCTTCTATTCTCAAGACTAAACATACCCAGCTCCCTACCCACTCATCATAGGGCATTGTTTCCAGATCTTTTACCATTTTGGTCACTCTCCGCTGGACACGTTCCAGCTTGTCAATATTCTTCCTGAATTGTGGTACCCAGAACTGGACACAATATTCCAGGTGAAGTCTGATCAAAGCAGAATAGAGTGGCACTATTACTTCCCTTGATCTAGACCAGTGGTTCTCAACCTGTGGGTCCCAAGATGTTGTTGGACTACAGTTCCCAGGAGCCCTCTGAGGCTTCACCTTGACAGCCTGGTGGTCCTCCCAGTCATTAGTGAGGCTGTAGGATTGAACTCACAGCCTTACTAATGATTGGGAGGACCACCGGGCTGTCAAGGTGAGACCTCAGAGGGCTCCTGGGAACTACAGTCCAACAACATCTGGGGACCCACAGGTTGAGAACCACTGGTCTAGACACTGTTGACTCAGCTTGTGGTTTACTAAAACTCCTAGATCTCTTTCATATTTATTGTTGTCAAGCCAGTTGTCACCCATCCTATATCTGTGAATTTCATTTTTTCTACCTAAATGTAGTATCTTACATTTCTCCCTGTTGAAATTCATTTTGTTAGTTTTGGCCCAGCTCTCCAATTTGTTAAGGTCATCTTGAAATTCTCATCCTGTCCTCTGGGGTATCCTGTCCCCCCCCCTAATTTGGTGTCATTTACAAATTTAATAAGCATTCCCTTTATTTCATCATTCAAATCATTGATAAAGATTTTGAATAGCACTGGACCCAGGACAGAACCCTGTGGTACCCCACTAGTCACTTGGACCCTGTGGCACCCCACTAGTCATCCTGGAGAGGAGGCATACCACCTTTTGGGTTCAGTCAGTCAACCAATTACAAATCCACCTTACGGTCGCACTGTCTAGCCCACATTTTACTAGCTTGTTTGCAAGAATATCATGGGGTAACTTGTCAAAGGTCTTACTGAAATCAAGATAAGCTACATCCACAGCATTCCCTTCATCTACCAACTCTCTCTCTATAAAAAAGGATTAGTCTGGCATGACTGTTTTTTGAGAAGCCCATGTTGACTTTTAGTGATCACGATATTCCTTTGTAAGTGCTTACAGACTGTCTAATAAAAGTAAAATCCACTTCTAAATACCAAGCTCTCCCTGAGGTATTGGTGCAGGAAAAAAACGTAAATGCCCATATCCAGAGATTCACACAACTAGCTTTGCATGCCCAGGGGCTTTGGCTTTTGTATTTCCTAAATTTGGAAATTTGAATGGGTATATCCAACACCTTGGGCATTTATAAAGGACACTTTGATTTTCAGTTATAGTAACTAGTACAATAAAAATCCAAGCCTTAAAAAAAAAAGTTTAATCACTAGTTTGCTTTCCATGTCATAGGAGAGTAGATTTTACATTCTTTGAACCAAGCTTTGGACACAGTACTACTGGACTCCCTTTCTTATGGCTATGACCTAGAAATATAATGCAACCTTACTTTTAATATTTGCTTTATTTAGAAATATACAGAGTGCAACTGGCAAAGACAACTTTTAAGACAGAAGCAACTTTGTTCTTCCCACTCCCAGAAAATACACAAAGAACTATTTGAGCTATTTAGTTTTTTGTTGAGCTTTTTGAATGAACATTGCTTCCTCTAGGTATCTCCACAACACATATGCTCCTAAGCTGGAGAAGAGTAAAGCCATCAGAGGTGGGTGGTGACTTACACATTATCCTCCAAAATATGTAATGCATCACCAAAATGAAAACAAAAGAGGATGCCAATTTGCTTAATATTTGAATGAGCTAATTTATATGTATAGACACATTTAGAAAGGAATTACTATAATTTAAATAGAAATAGAGGGTAGCACATGTAAGGTATATTTATCATATATTTTGGTTATTCATGAAAATGCATGTCTATTTTTGTAAGCAATCTCCCTGACACATGTACACTTTCCAGAAATATATGCAATTTTGTGCACAGTTTTCCCTAATGCACACATTATTGCATGCAACATGCATCCACAATACATGACTTTGGGCAAGTAATTTTTTGATCTAAAAACCGCATGACAAAAAATCCACAGAACTATGCAGTTCAAAGGATAATACTATTCCAATTGCGCACACACACCCCTCACGCACACACCAATATTAATTCAGAAAGCATTGATTGACTTGATTCACATAAAACTGTGAACCAAACAAAATTCTTCCCCATCTCTAGGTCAGGTTGCACCTACGGGGCATTATGCACATTCAGATAGATATGTTCTATTCACAAATTCTGATGATATGAAAGAGTTCAGGGTAGAAGCTATAGATATGTCTTCAGTCCCCTCCTCTTCACATAGATACATTCCTACCCAAAACAGATGCCTGAACAGGCCTTGTGTTCATATTCTAGGAGCTCCCCCTAAATATAACCAACACTGAGAGTTTAATTACGTATCAGCTTTAATGGTGAATTTTCATTTCATTTCTTTATCTCCCCCTCTTTTCTCTGTCTTTCCTTGCAATAGATTAAGAACACATGCTGAGTGTGCTCATGGCTTTGTTTACAGGTCTGAAAACATACAGATGAGAGAGGGAGGGAGGGAGAAAGAGAGAGGGGAAATTCAAGGGCTTTTAATATTTATGAAACTGTGAATATGGCAGATCATTGTTGTCCTCAAGTGCATTCACACAGCCTTGAGGAAAGGAAAGAAATGTGAGAGTCTCTGGTATTTGGCAACTGCTTTAGCACAGAGAAAAAGGGTTATCTTACCTTCCCCACTCCCTGAAACAGTTTGTACAGCCTGAAGGACAATCTGAAGAATTAAAAGCTAAAGAAGTCTTATCAGAGAAATGTCTGGTGCCTGTGTAGCACTGCCTCACTGTATGCATGGCACAACATAGAACAGCACATGTTAATACACTTGCCTTTTTTTTTTTGAAATTACGCAAACACACACAGACACACACCCTGCACACCTGCACCCTGTTGTTTTCAGTAAGAATTTCAAGAAGACCAGAACTATTTTTCCCTTTTATTTTATAAGTTAAGATAAAATACCTCCCCCATTCTGAAAGGGATTTTTAGGAGACAGGAGCAGCCTGAAACGCTGCCTTTCTACATTTTCCCACTTCAAATTTTCCAGTAATGAAGAAAATGAAGGTTAACCCCTCTCTTACTTGTAAGAAATAACATTTCAACCCACTGTTTCAGGTGCTCTCTCTACCTCCCCTTACTCATAAGAAAGATCATTTCAGCCTGCTGTTTCAGTTGCTTTCTGTAAACCCCTCTCCCCCAATGCTGTCTCATTTTTAGGGGACAGCAGCAGTGTGAAAGGAAACAGACCAGTGGTTGGTGCTGAAACAGTCCCACACTGAAAGCTGTGGCATTCAACTGCTGCACGCTATTGGCCATGCTGAAAAGGCTGCACTCAACTGGCTATGATCAATCAGCTGCGCTGAAGCAGCAATGCTGAAACTGCCATGTTGAAGTGCGGCATTGAAGTGGTCACGACGAATCATCCCGTTCCGTGCACATGTTGCCAAAGTGCGACCCCTATAAGCCCCAGCCAGCATATACAAAGATGAGAAATGCTGGGAGTTCTAGGTTCAGCAACATCTAGACGGCCTCAGTTTGCCCATCCTTGCTTTAGGTCTTCCAATCTAGGAAAGACTTTGAAATCTAACAGGGAACAATGCTTTGCCTATTGAAAGGGAGGGAGAGATGAAATGAGGGAGTGAGGGAGGCACAATGGAGGTACAAACCCAAATTCCATGTTTTCAAAGAGGTTCAGTGCAGAGAACTTAGCAAACAGAAAGCAATCAAGCCTTGGTTCATTTGAGATTGCCTCAGCTCAATGTACAATTGGTTCCAGTAACTTTTACTGCTGAGTGATTTACATTAGATGGGGGGGGGGGGAAATGTACAAGATTACCAATGTCTCTTTAAATTTAGGAAAGCAGCTGCATGGTTGTTGTTTTTCTTCTTGCTCTTTCCCCAGGGCTATAAGGTGGCTAAATATTTCCTTCCAGTTTTCATAGAACACACAGTGAATTTAGGCAAGATGGTAAATACCTTTTGCTACAGAACAGGGCTAGAAAATCTGACACAAGCATCAGATAATGATCTGGTTTGCACTTGGTTAATGAAGTTTCCATAAAAACACTCAGAGAGCTGTGAATACACTCTCTAGGATAACACTTGTCTCTTTGTTCCTCCTGGACCCATCCCACTCCATTGTGGTCCTTGGGAGTCTTCCATTAATTATTTGATTTTAGAGGCATTGCAAAAATATAATACCCTTACACGGATAAGTAGTTAAAGTTTAATTTAAAAGCATCAGACCATGGCATAATTTTAGTTTAAAATGAACCTCCAAGCTGGGGCTAATTAAACTAACTTCTGGGTCACAAGGTACACACTTCAGTACTCAGAGACTACTTAAAATTATAAATAGTCTCACACATTGTGCCTTTGGGCTGTCTCATTTTAAATGGAAGAGTTGTGTTTATCAGAAGAGATTCATGGCTTTCTGCGTGGAATACATTGACATTATTGGGGAATGAGGCTTAATTCAGTGTTGTTGTTGTTGTTTGTTTTGTTTTGTTTTGTTTTGTTTTGCTTAAACCAGTCTGTAAAGTGTGTCCTGTCTAGGCATGTACGTTCAATTTCCATCCAACATTCTGCATCTAATTAGCAACACACATTCATCCTCATTTTGAACTGTAACGAAACTTTAAGTATGTATAACAACATCGCTCTCCCTTGTCTGTCCCTTCTGTGGTTATTCCCAACTCTTTATTTTAAATTGTAAACTCATTGGGAACAAGGGGTTGCTTATATTTGTTGGGGTTACTCTGTAAGGCCTTGTGTACAGCAATTTGGTGGTAGTGGTAGTGGTAGTGTAATGAAGACAAGAATCAAAAGCACCGTGATAAGGATGTTAATATATGGCTATTTTGTCCTCACAAGTGAGGATGAATAACATCTACAGTTTTCTGTACAGCTTTGTTTCTGAAGGCTACCTGATAAATTTGCAGCAGACCTGCTTTGAATTGTAGATCCCTTTACTGAAATGTATGAAAATAACTGCACAGTGAAATGCTTGCATATTTACTTTAAGCAAGTCCCATTAGACACAGGGTAACTTTCTGAATACTGACAAATATACACCATTTGATTACTACGGCATCCTATTTTTGAAAAGATTTGGATTTTACAAAAGGTTGCCCCTGTTGCATACTAATCATATACATGGACTGTGAGAAAGAGGAATAAACCAGTTGTTGTTGTTTACCTTCAAGTAATTTCTGACTTATGGTGAACCTATCACAGGTTTTTCTTGGCAAGATTTGTTCAGAGGGGGATTGCCTTAGACTTCCCAGTGCATACCTGTAAAATGAAAAAAACAACCTATCTTGCAGGGTTGTAAGGTGAACAAGCCTTTAGGACTGGCTAAATCTAGATTAGATTGCCAGTAACATTGCACAATGAAGAGTGGTATATAAATGCTTCACAGAAGCGCTTTCCTTTGTACAATTGGTTGTCTCTTTCATATATGAAAGTTATGTAAAAATATTCTAGGAAACTTTCCCTCTTCTTTTAAGTTTTTCAGAGAATTCAGACTTTGATCTCCATTAACACAAGAGGGTGGTCTGGCAATTCAGCAAATCCAAAGAAATGTTCTAAGAAAGAGACTCCTTCATCTTTTAAATAGGCTGTATGCTATTAAACAATAATGCTTTGCTCTGGCACTGCGGGATATTATCATAAGAATGTTTATGATCTTTGTGTTCATCATGTGGTTCAGACCTCGCATCCTTTGATGCAACTACATGCTCTGGTGGTAGCTTGATATGTCAGTCTTCTTTTCTCCACTGCTTCCTGCATTATGAATTTCATCCTAAAATGTGAGAACAGCTGTTTTATCAGCTTCAAAATATATTTCATGCTCTGGATGTTATCTGTAATTTACAAACACAGCTTTGTGCTGATTCTTGCATTTTTAACCTCCAGACTTAATTAATGTCACAGTGTCTGATGGACTACAGTATACCAATTCCAATTAATTCAAGATTCAGCAGGTCAGGGTCTTCCACTTTCTTAATGCAGCGGCCAGCTTGTTGCTTCATTGCCATTATCACAGTAGTTCAGGTTCAGCCACAAGTTTCATAATAACCCTTTTCAGTATGACTAGATGAAGGGCAGAGAAGTAGTCTTCAAGAGGTGGTGTCTTTTGCTGATGCAGCTCCATTAATAGTCAAGACAATTTCAGAAGCAGGCTGAGACAGAGAATTAGTAACAGAGAGGTTTTTTTTACAACAGTCAAGTGGGAGGGAAGAGTTTTTGAAGCTAATTTGTAGAACTACACACTGATTGGAACTAAAATGATCTGGGCTGCTGTGAAAAATCATAGCTTCTGTAAAAAGGAATGCTCACTTTAAGTGTTCCTAATGCTAGTTCAAGATTTTTCTATGCCCCTTGAAACACAAGTTGGTCTTTAATTAAGGATTCTGAAGACTGAGCTACTCTCATATAACCTTTTTGACAATTGACTCCTACTATTTATCAGCTATAGAGCCCTTTCAAATGTGTAAAAGTGGCTTTCATTCTCTATACCACTCACTTTCACACATGGCTTGAAAAAGTTCCTTCTCTAGACCACAATTTTGCTGAACCCCCCAGCAAGCATGGGCATTGGGAATTTTAGATCAAAAAGGTGTAGATGCTGGAAGGTGGAGGACAGAGCTAAGACATTGGAGGACACAGCTAAGTATCTTTGCCCAGGATCTTCTAAGGTTGTCTGTTGCCATCAAATGCTGACATAGGTAGGCCTGTTGCCAGGGTTGAAGTAATATTCACCTGCCAGCCCAGTGAGCTTCTGAACATGAAAATGGGAGGGATGCCATCTTGGCAGAAAAATATCTTGAGCCAGCTCTGCCATGTAAAAGTATCAACCCACAAGCTGTTTTGTTATGGAGGCAAGACAAAATAAACAGCTGATGCAGTCTGTTCCTGAACCTGAGCTCTGTCACTGCTTGTCTCTGACATTTAGTGGTATCCCTCTCATATCTCAATTTCCTTAAAGGAAAATGAGTATTTGTTTAAAAGACAATGTAGCATCCTACACAGCATCTTAGCACACACGGACATCAGCTGTGTCAGTAAGCAGACATAGCCCAAGAACGTGTTCTGATAGAAATATTCTGCCATCTCTTAACAGAACTAGAGTCCACTTCAATGGTGCTGGCACACGTTCCCTTTAATGCTCCACTGTGCAACCAGCATTGCAGAAAGATGCCAACTGTATTTGCCCTTGGAGAGATTGCCTATGACTGAGCAGTGAAATCACTTCTGATTGTTCCTTGCTGGCTACTAACAGCAGAATTGCTTTTTCTGTGCAAAATCTTGTAATCTAGCTAGCTCTTGCCTTCCTCAACCTCTGATTTGTTGTAAAAATACAAGTTTATTACAGTGGCATGAATGCCTATGCAGTACTTATTTCTGTTAGTCCATGTCCTAAGTGTATATATAAATGAGAAGTGCAGAAGTGGAGAATGGAAAGGAAAAAGGTTGGTGAAATTCTTTCAAACTCAGACTGCAGAACTTATTCTTGTTATAGCTAATTCTTCAATAATTTCAAAGGCTTAGAGGAGAATGTCATATCTGGAAAGGACATGAAACAGAACTGTCAGAAATAACATCATTATAGCTTTTGTTCCAGCTTGGTCTTGTCCTCTGAAACATGCTTCTTTGCTGCTGAATTGTTGCTGCTGCACTGTGACCTCATGATTAATTATCTGCACCCAGATACAAAATCTGCCCTGATGGATCATCTTCTGACATTAGCGTAATTACTGGCTATAATCACTGACATTGTATGTCACTTTGAGCATCCACTTGCCAACAATGCTGAGGGGGAAGCAAGATACATTAGAGGCTAAAGGGAGGCAACTCAAATTGAAAGAGTCCCATCCGTTACAAAAAGGGTGGGCAACTTCTAGGAATTGGGGAGCCACACCCATCATTTTTGCTCTTCCAATTCTTTTGCTTGAAAACCAGCCATTTGTACCCCTGTCCCCAGAAGATATGACCTTCCTTGGAGGTCTTTAAACAGAGGCTAGATGGCCATCTGTCAGGGATGCTTTGATTGTGATTTCCTGCGTGGCAGGGGGTTGGACTAGATGGCCCTTGTGGTCTCTTCCAACTCTACAGTTCTATGATTCTATAATTCTATGATTTATTGGGGGCTATTTGAAGTACCCTCGGTCTGTTTTAGGTGCTGGTAGGTTGCATTTTGTACACAACTGCACTGCAGAACATTAAGCTCTAGGGCTTCAGCAGTCTATCCCAAGGAACATCTCCCAATCTAGCAACAGTTGCTCTCTCAAATTCTGAACAGTGGAAGTCTCATAAACAGTGGTGTCCTAATGTAAGAATCTAAAAAGATTCCTGCAAGGTCACATTAAGGGTCCACCTATTATTGACTGATTGACTAAACAACTCTCTGAAACCATTTATATGCTACTTGCCAGTTGTAAAGGCCCCAAGAACATGTAGGGAGGAATAAAAACTAGATCTCAGGCTTACAATCCAAAAAGACATTGCACAGAAGGCAAAAGGGATAGGTTGGAAAAAGAAAAGCCAGAATATGCATGCACCAATATTTAATGTTCTTGGGGCTTTAGAATGGTCAGTTGTGATGCAAGTTGGCTGCTCCAAGTTTCCCAAAAGACTTCATTGGGTACCAAAGAAAGTGCCTAGTGAGCTATCCTTCTTTGAATGGCTATAATGAAACCAGAAACTGTTGGTCTTATGGTGTGAGATCTGCTTGAGAAAGCAGCAGTGGATGGAAATGGCAATTCCATTCTACCTGTTGTGCCTCCTCCATCATTCATTCCACAGTGTCTCCCAAAATGGCCAACAAGAATATCTTTTTCCTATTATTGCTGCCAAACACCTGGTACTGACAGTGAGTGAGCATCAGTGTATATTCTACACAGAGCAGTTTGATACAGTTTTAAATGTCATGGCTTCATTCTACCAAAACAAAGTGATTTGTACTTTGGTGGCATAGTCAGAATTCTTTGTTATGAAGTTATATTCTAGTGCCCTTTGTCATGATGACCGCAGGCATCATGGATACCATTACAAACTCACTGGAACAGTATTGAAAACTTCCACTCCTTATTTGGAAATGGGAAGTGGGTGGGAGAACCTCATTGAATAAACATGACGTCACATCACCTGACTAGATAGTCACTCTGATTGGGCAACGGCAGAGCCAATCAGAGATCAACAGAAAGGACTTTTAAAAGTTCTGATCTTCCCTTTGTTCTGAGACACTGGAGAAGCACATGGCTTAGTAACTGAGTTAAGGAGGGCCGAGTCTCTCAGAGTTGAGCACATGGCCTAGCTAGATTGAGCTAGCTGAGATGGACTCTGATCCATATGGCCTAGCTCTGGGCCACATGGCCAACAAAGCCATTAATAACCACAAAATGCTAAACTGTGATAACAAGAGAGTTGGGGGCAGCCAATTCTACCCAAAGGCCTCAAAGGATCCAAAAGAACTCTGAAATTCCATCTCCAGAGACTGTAAGTTACCTGCATGTAATAATTAGGGAATCTGTAATTAGATTGTGTTAGATATATGTTTTATTTGTAAGTGCTCTGGATGAATGCATATGTATAAGCCTTAACTTGAACCTGGGAATGTTTTGCCTTCTCAAGTAACATAGACTCCTAGAATTGAATAAAAGCTTTCTGTTATTTTCTAACCTGCCTCGAATTGCCTGCTTCTGGTCTGCTATCTAAACTCTTCTGGGAAAGAGGAAAATACTTCATTGTTTCTTTAATACAGCTTGTCTAAATCTCACTACTTAGACAAGAAAAGACCATAAAGACTGTGAGTGGTGGCAAACGAAGAGGAATCCCTTGGAAAAAGGGCCAACCCTGGACTTCAGGCAGCAGAAACTCTAGGGTGGCCATTACGACACCCTTACATGCAGCATTAGAGCTCTCTAGCAGAGATTACTAAGTACAACACAAACAACAAATGCCAGGATTCCACAGGATGGATTCATGACAGTGAAAGTGTCATTAAACTGTTGTAACACTGTAGTGTAGACACATACTATCTATGTCACTTGGAGACGTGGATGCATGGAGTTTTTCTAGCTGCTTGGCAGTAGGGATGAAAGTCTCCCCTTATTTTGTCTTCATGTGGAAGAATGGATAATTGCAAAAGTTTTCTCCCCACTGGGTGTGATTATGAGGAGCTTTTCACTTTTTATTGAGCATTCTTTGCATTTTGGGGATATTTTGGGGGGAATTATTTGTACTATCCCTCTACTAAAACTCTTTAGTTTGAAAAATAAATAAAAATAAAACATTGGAACAGTTGACCATTTCCTCAATGGGTTGTCAATGGGCTGAGATGCCTTTTTTCCTCCCAAGGATGAAAAAAGTGTGGTATTACATCCCTACTTCAGATAGACTTTTCCTCCATTAGTATTACCAGTCCTTTCACAACCATCTAAACAACTAAGCAAAACCATCAAAGACATGGCTATTACCATATTTCAAGGCAGAGAATTCCATACTTACTTTCCCAGAGAACATGAGAATGGCCATGTTGTCTTGGGGAGGGGAGCATTCATGGAATTGTAGAGATTATCTACTGATAGTTAATGTCAGAGATTTCAGGATATAACAAAACATAGTACTTTGCAAAATGCCTGCAGTTGGGTCCAGAATGGAAACATTAGATGGGTAAGCCCTGAGTGGATTTCCAAAAGGAAGGGGAAGCAGGTGATTTAGATGGATCTAGATTTTGCTTTCCATCAGCAGAAGGGCCTCTTTCCAACTGTAAAAGGCTTCGGATCCAGCAGAGCAATCTTACCAATGAAATGAAGAAAGGGGCAATTCTTCTCTTCTTACGTCTTCTATGCTCTCTGAAAAATAGTACCCTTTGGAACAGCAGAGAAGATGACAGCAGGAAGTTGTCAGAAATTGTAAGAAATTATCTCTTTCCCCTTTTCTTTGGAAATCCACTCAGGGAGTTACTTCTCTAATGGAATCAAAATCTGGACACAACTATAGACGTTTTGCAAAATGTGCACCTGGACCAGCATGGCAAAGACACTGCGGAGGGTATATTTTTTTATGGCCTCCAAGAATCTAGGAGACTTTGTGTCTGGCACAGGGCACCAGAAAGCAGCATGTAACCATGGGGGGAGGCATAGTTTGTGGCTACTTAATGCCAGGATACCCCTTCTGCAAAACACTTCGTTTTACCATGTTCTGAATTTTTTGACACCAGCTTTCAATAGAGAACCCCCATTTTCAGATCTTTGGAAAGTTATGTTGGACTACAGCTCCCAGGACCAGGCCACCCTATCAAGCTAACATAGCCATTTTTATGTTGTCTGGGAAATTTTGGTACTGGTAATCAGTGGAGGATGGTGGGTCTAATGTCAGAAGAGTAGTTGATTCTACTCCATGTTTTAGTCTAACCTTTAATGGAGTTAGCCAAGGTGCTAAATCTTCTCCCTAAAATAGGTCCTTGGATGACTTTTTAAACATTCAGACTAAAACCTGTAGCAAATTGACCACCCCACTGATACTGGAGTCACCAGTCTCTGATTGCAACTTTCATTAGCTCTGAAGAGAAGGAGACAAATTTCTCTCTATTTACTTTCTCAACACCACAAACCTTTTAATAAACTTTTCTTTGGTTCCCTCTTAAACCTATTTTTGAAAATAAGAAAGTTGCCATCATTGTACTTGCACTCTTCATGCCTACTTACATATTATTGCTAATACTAAAGAATCCCATTTGTATGAAAGTGACATGTTTTATCCAACAAATACATTAGACAAGATGGAATCCAACTGCTTTGAAGGCTAGGTTTATGTCTCTCATGCCCTTAAAAACTATTATAAGAATGCTTCTGAAACTGACAGACTTGAGCATTCTAAAAATAATAATTCTTGTCAATTCTGTGTGAACATATGCTGGGAGACTGGAGCTTTCTGGTATTACAGTATTAAAGATTTGTGCTGTACGTCTTGACAAAATTAAGTTTATGTTTTATTTTGTACCAGGTGGAACGTTTTTCCTAGAAGATTACCACAACATTCCTCTAACTCTGTTGCTTGTTGTCTTTTGAGTGATTTACTTGTCAAGTAAATTCTTTAACAACAAAGAAAGAAAAGATATTCTACACTGAACTTCTTTTATCATTAAACCTGTGATTTGTCTAGATGCTACAGCATAGGAGGGAGTGTTGCAGGGTGGTACATGGGATACTGTGAGAGCACTTTTAAGTATCAGCATGACTAACTTTGGATGAAACTACTGGCACAGTACGCTGATGACACCCAGATCTATTTCTCCTTGTCCCGATCATCGGCCTCGAATTCCGATGACGTCTCTCCTCTTAATGACTGTCTTAAAGCAGTAATGGGCTGGATGAGGAAAAACAGATTGAGATTAAATCTGGACAAAATGGAGGTGCTCATGGTAGTGGCCCCGAAACCAGGAGTTGGGCTGCAACCTCCAGTCCTGGACAGGGTCACGCTCTCCATTAAGGACTGTGTTCGCAGTCTGGGGGTGCTCCTTGCTTCAGATGACAAGTCAGGTGAAGGTGATGGTCAGGCGCTTGTTATCAGCTTTGGCTGATACGCCAGCTGTGCCCTTTCCTGGAAGTAAGGGACCTCGAGACTGTGGTGCATGTGCTGGTAACCTCTTGTCTAGATTTCTGCAATGCGCTCTACATGGGGCTACCCTTGTGCTTGGTCCAGAAACTTCAGTTGGTACAAAATATGGCAGCCAGAGTGGTCTCGGGAACATCTCGGAGAGACCATATAACTCCAGTATTAAAATCTCTCCACTGGCTGCCTATCAGTTTCCGGGCCCAGTATAAGGTGTTGGTTATTACCTTTAAAGCCCTAAATGGCTTGGGTCCAACTTATCTTTGGAACCGCCTCCTCCCATACATTCCTCCCCGTGCACTCCGGTCCTCTGGGAGGAATTTGTTTCAGCTACAAAAATCTAGGCTGTCTGCAACCTCCCAGAGGGCCTTTTCGGTAATCGCCCCCAATTTATGGAATGGCCTGCTGAACAAGATCCATCAGATGACGAACTTAAGTAGCTTTTAAAAAGCACTAAAGACGGATCTCTTTTGGCAGGCCTTTCCTGATTAGATCCCGGCCTTAGGAGCTGCGTCTCCTGGCCTTTTTAAATCTTGTTTATATTTGTTTTTTAATGTGATTTTAGTTAGGTGGTTTTAATTTTATATTCTTTAATGTCTTTTTATGGGGGAGGGTGGGGGTGGGGGAGGTGGCGCTTTTAGTCGGCATTGTAGCATTTTAATTTTAATTGTTGGAAGTTGCCCTGATTGTTTTTAGCAGAGGGGCAGGGTATAAATAAATTTTATTATTATATTATTCGTACATCTAACTCTCTATTGTCTGTTCTGATTAGGAGTCTTTAAGCATTCAGGAGCACATTGTTCACAGTCCTGTTTTTAAAAACCCAAGTGGCATGTGCATGTGTGTATAGTGTGTGTGTGTGTGTGCGCGCAGCCTTTTTAAAAGGTAAACTGCTGTTTTTGGAATCTTCCAGGAAAGGCAATTCATCCATTTTAGCCAGAAAAAGGGCAGTTTAGTGAACCTAGAGGGACCATTAAAAAAAAAGTATTGGGAAGGTGCATACAGCCCTGTGGCAAGAATGTTCCCATTCTTGTCTTATACAGAAATGTCAGTGATCTTCTGCATCTGTGACTGATCCACGCATCCAGCCTGTGCTCTTCCAGTAGATCATAGAATCATAGGATTATAGAGCTGGAAGAGACCACAAGGGCCATCTAGTCCAACCCCCTGCCATGCATAGTGACGTATACACATTTTTTAAAAAATACTGATAGTCTAGATGACCAGAAGCCATGATGGGAAGGGGATGCCTAGTGTAAGAAGAAACAGCCTAATCTAGCCTAACCCAAAACCTGCATGTTTTATGGATACAAGTGAAGGAGGACCACAAGGCAGCATGGAACAAGACAGGTGCAATTATGGTAAATGAAGAAAATCCAGAGGGCTTTTGCTTCTCTAAGATCTGTTCCTTGATAATAATTAACCAGCATCTTCCTAATTCAAGAAGTTGGAAGCAGCTGAGCCATGAGCCATTTAGGTTTACGTTTTTGTTCACGGCTCAGCTGCCTCCAACTTCTTGAATTAGGAAGATGCTGGTTAATTATTATTCTGGGTAATGAAAGCCACAATGGGATTCTGAAATCCTGAAGGAAAACTCCAACTCACATAAGACAGAAGAAAACCTCAGTGACTTGCATCCAAATTTATTTTACCACACAACCAGATGACTCTGGAAATTCAGGAGGCAGCTGGTATTATATAGAAAAACTTCTACAGTTATTTTTTCATAGAATAAATGCTAATCAGTGATACACTAATTCAGTATATGAAGATTCCATTTTTAAGTATCATACTGATGACACTTTTTCTCCAGCAGTTGCCAAATCCATTCCAAAGGATTTCCTCCATGACATATACTTTGACATATTCTATCTGGGAACATCAGAACTCTTTACGAAGCTAAATTGACATTCTGAAGCACATATAATCTGTTAAACATTTAGACAAAGTTCTAAAAAAATCTCTCAGGGAGATATCACTTCAGACTTCAGGTGGGAGATCCCATGACTGAATGATCTCTTAGACAAGTGGACACACATTCAGGATAGCCGTGTTTGCTACACAGCAAAACAAAATGCAGAATTCACACACAAAAAAGCAATATCTTTATTGGCCAACCAAAATGCAAAGCACATGATGCAAGCTCTACTGATGTTAAAAAATAAAGAAAGAAAAGTGATGGTGTTGAAATCACAGACCTACATGCTGTCTCAGTTGTTGTTTGTGTTGTTGTTCAGGTGTGGGATCTCATGCAGGCAGAGGCCACTCCTGCAACAAGGGGAATCTGAAACAAAAGGGAAGTATGGACTAGGACTAAGTTCTCCAAGGTTTCTACCTCCAACAAACTTCTCTTTTGGACTATACTTGGCTAGTTTTACCTATACAGCTCCTAAAAGTTGTTTCCAGATGCAGCAGTAAAGAGACTCCTTGAAAGATCCAATGATCTCTGCCTAACAAAGGGAGACATGGCTTCACAAAGGAACTGGGACATCCTGGATAACACACACCTACACCTCCCCCCCCACACACACCTTGCCTTTACATATAGAAGAGAATCTTTTTATCAGGCTGTCCTTCTCCACACATACAGACCGATTATGGGGGAGGAGAGGGGCTGGTGTGCTCCCCTCCTTGCTTATGTACTTGAGGTAGATTACCAAATGCCCAAATCTGACTATAATGCATTTGCTGTAAACTGTTATATCAGCTGTATACCATTTTAATTTTTATAGCTCTATCAGAAGGAATTTGGGGACTTGTAGCTGGGTGAGGTACTTAAGACTTATCTACTAGAGAATGCTAGCTCACTCCCCTGAACTAGAGTTTCCAGGATTTCTTAGGATACAACCATGTCAAGAGAAAGGTATGAAACCGATATAATGGTGTACTTTAGGAGGAATGTTGCTTTTGAAAGGAGCAGCATTCCATCCTATGGACCCTCAACTGCAGTATGATATGGTAGAGCCCAGCCACAAGTTTACCACATGAGTGAGAACCTTTCTTCAGTGAGCCAACTAAATAAGGCACATATCCTAAAACCCTATTGCATATTTAATTCTATACCCTAGAATCCAGAGATTGGTGGGCTTTCTCAAACTCATCTTGGTTTATCTTGAATATTGCTTTGTCAGACTGCAAACTAGAAAGGGCTCCTGTACCTTTAATGGTCCTCTGAAAGAGGGAATTTCAGCAGGTGCTGCTATTTACCTGGCTGCATTACAAGCAACATGTGCTAAAATTCCCTCTTCCATACAACAATTAAAGGTACAGGAGCCACCTCCAGTTTTCACTCTGGCAAGGCTACTTGAATGTGATCCAGGTTCATCAGGAGAAAAATCAGAAGGACTCTGATTTTTCCCCCCAAATAAATCCCCAAAACTCTCTTTATCCCCACCAGCACTTCCCATCCCCTCTCCCCATATGCCTGAACTATCTTATTCTTCCTTGGGAGGTGGTGGTGGTGGTAGCAGAACTCAGAAACTAACTTTTCTTAGAGTATAACTCCCTGAATCTCCCAGCCAGGATGTTCACTGGGCCATTGATTCTGGAAGCTATACTCCAAATCTTTTTCAAGCTCTGAGTAGAAACAACAGGAGTGATTTCCTGTTTGTTTCCCCAGTACATTGATTGCCAGGGTTCTGTAATACAAAGCCAGAAGCCCATGGGTAGCTGTAAGTAACCAAACTGCTTGTGGAGAATAGCAGAAGAAAGTGAGGAATTCTTCTCATGGAAGATCTTGATTTTAGCTGAAGAAGAACCCAGGCCCTTCAAAAACTTTTAAGAATCTTACTGAAGAACTTGACTTTCAACTCTTCTTAGTTCTAGATTGTTTTAACACTTACCAGCTCCCCACGCAAGCAGTATGAAGTGAGATACAGTTGGCCCTCCATATCCACAGATCCTGCACTCACAGATTCAACCAACCATGGTTTGAAAATATTAAAAAAAATAAACCAAAAAGCAAACCTTGATTTTGCTGTTTTATATAAGGGAAGCCATTTTACTATGCCATTGTATATAATGGAACTTCAGCATCCACAGATTTTGGTATCCACGGGGGTCCTGGAACCAAACCCCAGCAGATACCAAGGGCCCACTGTATAAAGAACATTGGAGATTGTTTTCTGAACTGTTTTCACAGAAGGAACCACAGCTTCAGTGGCTATTCTTCCTTTCTCTTTTCATTTAAACAAAAGTGAAACACTGTAGTGAGTCTCATTTTCCCAGTCCCTGAAAGCTACTGATTCAACATTCATCCATGAAGAGATGCCACTGAGAGTCACATACCTGGAGAGTGACATCTCCAGCAATATACACTATATGTTTATAAAGCCTGCAGTTGACTACAAAAAGAAGAAAGCCTAGCATTAGCCCTGCAGGAATTTAGCAATTGCTGCAAGAGATCAGGCAGACAATGACTACAGTTGGATTCCTTTGCTTTAAAAAACAAAACAAAAAAAACAACCCTCCAACAAGATAATTATGTGACATTGTGTAACATCGTCTAACTATGCAAGCTAGGATAATAAGGGTAATCAAATTTCATACTTCAAGGTGTGAAATAATTGCCTAATGATCAGAACAGAATCCTGTCTCCTCCCATGTCTACAAAGATTGAGTATTGCCTGAATTAATTGTAGGGCTGCAACAATCAGAGCTATTTTGGACTGAGGTGTATGTAATCAGCAGTAATAGCTTGGTGGTCCAATCCTAAATATGATCTCTTGGAAGCAAGTCCCACTGCACTAAAAGCGGCTTCTTTCTTATAGCGAGTAATGCTAATTCTGCTGACAGGATGCTGTCAGCCAATTAAGCTAAACCTGGTACATTTTCCTGAGAATCAGATCTCAGCTACATTCTTGCAATAGCACCTTCCACTCTTGTACTGGTGGCTACTTTTTGTCATGACCACTGAGTACTCATAGGGCAGGGTAGGGGCCAGCAAGTCAATGTCCAGCTGCATTTCTGCAGCTGGGAGCACAAAGATGTCATCCTCCTGGATCTCCAAGAGATCTAGGACTTTATCAGAACCACCACCACCCCTGGGAAGTTCTTTTGCCAGCATAAATTGTGGCATTTTTATGCTGGCAAAAGAACCCCCCCTCCCAGACCTTGAGCAGCATCCACGAGGCTTCCCCGGCAGTAACGGAACACAAATGGAGCTCCGTTTACTTCCGAGGTTGAAATCTCCCAGATTCTCATGAGAAGACGCTAGCGTGGGAATTACAAAAAACCAAAAACAAAATAAGGGCACAAAAGTTCAGAAAAGCAATAAAACACACTTTAAAAGTTCCAAGTACATGGGGGGGGTTATAAAAAGATGATACCATACCTGGCTGTCATGATTTCACCCAGAAGTGTTTGCCCATTGAACACTGCATTCACATGAGGCCAATGGGTGGATTCAAACACCAGCAATGCTGGCAGAAAATCGCCACAGGAGATCAATTGATGGCTTGGGCCATCAATAAAAAAGTACAGCTTTTTAACAAGATATGACCACAAAAGGGCAACGTTGTCTGGTACATGTGCCCTTTCGCGATCATTAGGCATCTTTATGATGCCTTATTTGACTGGTCTGATACAGTCCCTAGAGAATGACGTCTTTGTTCTCTTGGATGCATAAATGCAGATAGATGCTGCCTAGATGCCCCTATCTTCCCTGACTATTAAAGGATGCATGCTTTGGCAGCCCACAGGTCATTTATGTACCTAGGGGAGAAGGAAGCAGAAGTACATCTTGGCCGAGCTTTAGGCTGCACCCAGTTGATGTAGAATGGCTCCCGCTGTTTGCTTTCACTGTTTGGAGTTTAGTTGAATTTCCCTCTTAAGACTAGGAAACAGACAATTGGATGTGTGTGTTTTTTTAAACTTTTACCGTAACTGTATCTGTCCAGAACCTAGGCAAAACTGAGCAACCACATCTACCTAATTGAAAGAAGAAGACTCATTTTTATAATACACAATATATCAGAGCATATTTGTTAAATAACACACTGAGTGGGATCTAGAATGAGATACTGAAGCCAGAATAAAGTAAAACTGCAGGATTTTCTTTTTGTGGGTGGGGGATAATACTGTTATATCAGACTTTTTAGTATGTCAGATGTTATCAGGGCTTGAGGTGATGCCTTATTTCTTTTGAATAAAGGCTGCATTTCCCCAGTCTGCAGAAACTGTATAACACATCAGCCTCCTGTACTTTGTGCTGCTCCATACTAGTAGGACATTTAAAACCATTCCCTTTCAAGAATCTCCTGACTTCAATATATGTCATTCTTTCTTTTTTATAATTAAGGAGTAGTAGGAAGGGGAAAACTTCAAGGACAAGAGAAGAAAAAAAAATGCCCTTAGATCTTTTCCTACTAATATAGGATCTCTGCAATGCTCTTCTTTAGCCCTTTTCCACCCTAGTATTAATCTAGCTACCAGAGCCAAAAGTAGAAATAATGACACAACTAATATAGGAGTGGTTCTACTGGTTTCAAAGAAAATGGTTTCTGTAACACTGGCTTTTGGGTTGTTTTCCGTAGTCTGAACAAACCTGTTTTCATTGGACAAGAGTCGGGTTTCCTGGACAACAGGTAGCAATGTGTAGTTTCAGTTCTTCTTCCTATACATTCCCACCCCTCATCACTTGGTTTTGGAGAACTTTGCAGACCATGTACTTGAAATAGCTCTGCATCCCTTCTCATTTGCTGTCAGGATTCATTGTGCTGTGGTCTCAGTTTCTCACAAGCAAAAACTTGACTCTCAGACTTTGCCTTGTGGAAAATGTTCTTTAACAAACATCTTGACTTCAGTTTTGAACAGTCAGCATCTTTTTGTCTAATGCACCTTGAGAAAGTTACTTGTGTCTATTTTGTAATGTTGAAGTTCCATGATCACCTCCACAGAAAAGACTAAATATGGTTCAACTATTGCATTGTGACTTTCATCTTTATATACACTTCAAGGCCTTGTATAGATGGGCTATATACCCCATCTTGCACCTGTCTTAGAGCCCTGCAGTCCAAACGATGCAGGACTTTTGTCCCATTTTGCCCCTGGGCAGTCCTCATGACTCCCAGGGCAAAGATGGGGCTAAGATGGGGGGGGGAGATAAAATGTTTTAGCAAAATACTCATGGAAAACCACTTATTTGCAGAAGAAATAGATTGGGCCCTGTGGGTCTGCAGGAGCCCATACCAACATGCCAGCCTGTCACTGCAAGTGCCATCTGTGTTGTTCTTTCCAGAGCCAGAAAGGAGTCCAATAGCATGTGACCATGGCCGGGCATATGCAGGAGGCCTTGATCACATGCTGTGGGGTGGCTTCCTAGCTTCAGAGAGAGTGATACAGGCGGAGGATGCAGGAATGGTCCAGTGTGAGGTAGTCTGGGCTCCATCCTGTTTTGTTCAGGTAATGGGGGAGGATGGTCCAGATCAGTGGCCAGAATATGCTGGTGGGGAGCTGGCATATTCTGTCCCATGTAGATGAGCCTCAAGTTGCACCAATTTATAAGCTACCAAGAAACAGAATATGATCACTAGAAACATACAATGAAGATAATTGACTAAGGGAAGCATACAACCACAACAATCCTTTGTTTTAGACTGGTCTCTTGCTTTCCAACTCTTTCCTAAATAATGGTGATCAACAAAATCAGTGTGAGAAATGGGGAGCACCAAAGACCTCAAGCTCAGCTGTATTCCTATCCACTAGAGATGCGAAAAACTCTCAGGCACATTTTAGTTTCATTTCTCTGAATCCCACCTACATATCTATCCCATTCTGTTTGTATCAGCTTGTGAGATTTATTTTTTTTCCTTCTTGCATAGAAATTGCATATTTTCCATTCATAGTTCCTGTTTGTATGGCTTTACTTATACACTTCTCCTCATTTACACATTTTTCTACATTTTCCCCATTTGTGAAAATCTCTGCACTGTATGTATTTTTAGCCACTCACATTTTAAAACTCTGTGCATGATTTTGTCTGTACATAACATACTGCAAGTTTTCAAGTGTGCCAGTTTCTGAGGAAAGATAACATTGTTTTTCAATAAGTCTTAGGAGATGCAAACTGGGTAATTTTCACAAGAATGACCCAAGCACCAAAATATTTTTACATCCATGCTATCCACAAATGTGAGAAAGTGGGTTTCAACTCTGATTAGCAAACTTCCAGGCATCACTTGCAATGGGGCAAGAATAGGCAGACAACAGACTATGGCAAGCACTAATAATGCTCTGATGTGAACATGACTGCAAGAAGCCTCTATAAGGCCATGCAACTTGCCACACTTTCTTTAAAGGGGCTGGACAGCAGGAAAGAACATACACTCTTTGCTCCTGTAATGCTCTGAGGGGATAAGGCCTGCAGGAAAAGGGAACAGGGTGCTGCTAACACCCTTCCCTGTACATTTGAGGCTGAAGTAGAAATGCAAAAGCAGTTTGTACAGAGAAAGGGGAAACTATTCGCCCGCCCACACACATATGCAATATATGCAGTATAAAGCAAAAGATAAAAATAAAAATCCTGCAATTATCAAACAAAGGAAAAAATGATGGATTCTGGAAGAAAAGCTAATGATCAGGATGCTCAGTAAGGGATGCTTCGCAGAATTCCATGTCATAGATGCAGAAAGAAACTGGAAACTAGAAGAGAAACTAGAACCTAAAAGACTTTGGATAAAAAAATGCAACAGGTGATAGGCCATATATCATTTTGGAGGCTTTGTAGAAACCACATGTTGTTAGAAGAGAACATATGTCCCCTTATTCCAGAGCAGTATACGGCTAAGAAAACCAGCACCTGGCAAAATTGTGTCAACAACACAATTACTAAAAACACAGAAAATCTCTGAGCTTTGATCACCAAGTCTATGATAATAACAGATTTTTTAAAAATTACCCATAAGGATTAAAATACAACCTTTGGGCCCTCATTCAAAGCTATTCTAAACCTTTGATTGATAAAAACAGAGCAAAGATTAATCTTTGATCATGACTCTATTGGGGCAAATTGGAGAATAAGCAACGCAATGCACAGTTCTACTATCTCCCTGCTTATGGAAGTGGAAGAGCACCAGTGACAGTAGCATTGATTCAAGAAAAATGTCTCAAGTGTTGAACCAACTGTTCCATGAATGTCTGGCTTTGGGGCAGGGAAGGAAAGAATATTCTTGAATATTCAAAAGGACTGAAAAACATGTTTCTTGATTGCCAGGAAACCCTGACAAGGAGATGCTGGACAGATAAGAATCTTTGCAATATTATTTTCCATACAAGAAATGCTTATTTTTTTCCCCATGCACAAATATCACATGTGAATTTTGTGGATAATAAGTCTTGAATTGTGAATAGCTTCTGATAAGTGTGCACTATTCTAAGACTTTCATCCAGCAAGAAGAAAATTGCTAAAAATTTATTGTTGCTTCCTTCAAGAACAAAATTAGCAAAGAATGGCTTCCCTACCTTGGGGAGTCCTGAAAAGCCAAGGTGCTCTAGGAGGGATGACTTATAAAATCACCTTTGCCCTTGTCTCAACCTGACCCTATCTCATAAGGTTATAAGGATAAAAGGGTGAGGGGAGAAGAACCATGTACTCTGCCCTGAGTTCATAGGAGGAAAGGTGGGATATAAACATCACAAATAATTGTAACATGGTAAAACTAATTCCATTTGAGAGGTTTCAACTTCATCTCTCTCCCTCCCTCCACACAAATACCCACATATGATATAGCATTGATTTCTAGTATTAAGTATCTGGCTACACAATAAACAAAGAAAGCTGAGGATGTTGGACCAATAGTTTTAAAAAGCACCAATAGCAAAAACGAATGAAAGGCAGCACTTTGGTTGACTGAAGTTCCCACTATCAAATAATTACTTTGCAAGCAATCAGCTTCCTCTTCCTCAAGAGCCTGTTGTTATCTGGAACTTCCTCCCAAACCCCTCTAGATTGGAGGGTCTTCTGCAAAGAAACAACCCCCACAATCATATATGTTTATGCCATAAAAGCACCTACACAGTCAATGAAATGTTATTGGTGGCTGTTATTGAGAACTTTCCTCTCACTGTGAGACCATACACGGGAGAGGGTCATTTGGCTCAGGACCATAGAAGAGAGAAAAATGTTAAGCCCCCTCACACCATTGACACCGATCCCAGTTTGCCCACAGTCCTCTTATCTTCACTTTAAAAAACATTAAATCAATCATGTGAAAAACACAGATAACATCATTCCCAGTATTGCCATTATTAAGTCGTATAAACTACACGTTTGCTAAAAGCTACTTCTGTTTGCTTTAGAAAAGACTCCACTTTTGTCCTGCGCTTATAATATTGCTATAGTTATTCTGGGTTTTCATTCTCTCTTTTTTAAAAAATAGAACGTAATCACTATTGAGCTCTTGAAATACACTTCTTTTTCACAATTTAACTTTGAATGTATCCAAGAACAGGGGTTGTTGTTAGCAGTGTGATGAGCCCTTAAAGATATAAATGCCAGTAATTTCAGACTGAAAAATCACAGGCCATTTCACTACAGAAGCAAAACTAAAAGAACAAGACGTCAGTGGAACCTTCTGTACGGAAGCAGAGGTAGCATTTAGCTTGGGCACGAACATAGCTTGCATTCTGTTAATAATAGCATAAGAAGATGAGTGTTTCTCCTTCTCTTTCCCTCTATAATTGCATGACATGATTATATCAAGGAATGTTATTCTTTATGGTCACAAATTTGTCTTAGATTCACCCAATACAGGAATCACTGGCCCATGTAGGGGTGGAGCTGTGCTTAATTACCCAATCTGCATGTAACCTGGCCAACTACACCACCCTGGATTTGTTGTCATACAAACACTGGTGTGCAAGAAGGTATTGGGTACTTCCTTGAACTAGAATGGAAAATGTACAATGACCAGCAGAACTGTGAGTTGCACACACTCACTACCACAATTGCATTGAGGTCAACATCTCTTGTAAGAAGTAGTTACAGCATCACAAGGCAGGCATCTGGTTTCTTCCTCCTCATATCACCAATTCATCCCAGGTGCTACCATGTTGGGCCAGTCCAGGCCATCTTGGGACCTGCAGAGTTCGGCTTGGGGCTAGATATTTTACATTAGCATTTGGTTGCTAATACAGGATCATTTTCCTCAGCTACCCATTCTGTTTCAAACACCAAGGTCATAGAAAGAAACACACTGGCCATGTGTTCAAGCTGGAACTGGGAAAATTATGGATCGTCATTCACTAGCAGCATGCTGGTGTATGTTATCCAATCATTTCCACTTGGCTTCCTCGTTTGTTTGAGCATGACCATCAAGGAGTCCTGATTTAGATGCAGCACTACCTTTTGCTTCCTTGTTAATTTCTGATTATTACTGTAGATGAATGGCTGCTCCCATTGATAGAAAAGGCCAAGTAAAAGTGATGGGTGTGATAAGTAAATCTTTCAGTTTTCCTTTTGCACACACTCAAATTTTGTGGATGTTGGTAAATTCTAATTAGAAAAAAATAGAACAAAATTTTTCCTATGCTAAGGGACTGGGGAAATTCATCAGTTTTGATTTCTCCCACAGGCAAATGTTGATGAGTAACAAACTGAAATGAAATGTTCACCCATCCCTGGTGATGAGGGAACATGCACCAGAACTCTGGTCATAAGGAATAAGCCAGAATGCTCCACAATAATTGTTTGTACAGAAATGTTCTTCCCTGCCAGAGAATACATCTGTGATTTTGCTTTTACACTCTGAGCAACATTATCTATGTTTTCAAAAGATACTCTTCATTAATTATGATTAATTATATAGAAGAAAAAAACCTCAGGCCTGTGCAGAGCTGAAGATAAATGTGGGGCTCCAGGAAAGGATAAATTTTATAATTAGCACCACAGACTAACCCTGATATTAACCCTCAGGCTGTGATTTGACATTCACTTACAGGTTAAGTGGTTAAAAAATGGATAAAAATTACTGATGGCATATTTTATTTCAGCAAGAATGAATGAAAATTTGCAACAACATTAAAAGTAGCATAACTTGAAGGTGAACCTGCTGTTTCTTCTGTAGCTGTTTAATTTCCTGTAACTTTTAGCTGAGAGGCTTTTGAAGGGCTTTAACTTTTACTTACAGGCATCTTTTCTTTTTGCTCTAAGACTGTGGTGTTGCTCATGGGAATAAAACAAAATAATGAATTGAAGTCGAAGGCTTTCACGGCTGGCATCCATAGATTTTCCTTGTTTTTTTTCTTGGCTGTGAGGTCGTGTTCTGGAAGAGTTTATTTCTGACGTTTTGCCTGCATCTGTGACTGGCATCTTCAGAGAATAGTTGGGTAGGAGTGTGTGTGGGGTTTATATAGTGTAAACCCCTGTTGGGGAGGATATGTGAATTTGTGTATTTGAATGGCTAGTTTCTGGGTGGAGATATGCAAGGAGGATTAGTGTCTGTTTGGCTAATGGTTGGTTAATGGTCCATTATCTTTGGAAAATCCCCCTGTCCCTGGTTGGAGTTCAGTTGCAAGTGCTGAGTTTTGATTTTAGTGTTTTTCAGGACTGGCAACCAAGTTTTGTTTACTTTTAGTCAGAATGCACAGAGAAGCTGTTGAAATCCACAAACACCTGGACAACTTCAACAGGAAAGAAGAAACCCTAAAAGTAACCAAAACTTGGCTGCCAGTCCTGAAAAACACTAAAATCAAAACTCAGCACTTGCAAATGAACTCCAACCAGGGACAGGAGGTTTTCCAGCAGATGGTGGACCATTAGCCAACCATTAGGCAAACAGACACTAATCCTCCTTGTATATCTCTACCCAGAAACTAGCCATTCAAATGGACAAATTTACATATCCTCTCCAACAGGGGTTCACAGTATATACCCCCCCACACTCCTACCCAACCATTCTCTGAAGATGCCAGCCACAGATACAAGCAAAACATCAGAAATAAACTCTTCCAGAACATGGCCTCACAGCCCCGAAAACCCCCATGGGAGGTTTTAAAATAAGATGGAGGTAGATTGCTTAGAAGTTTGTGAGAAATTACATGAATATGTTCTCTGTATGTTGTATAAAATCATAAATAGCCATAAAAAATGTAAGAAACATTTGTCTGCTATATATCTTCTTCCTGTACAAGGAAAGTCACTGAAATTTATGTAGGGCAGTTCAGGCTTGTGAAAGAGGAAATAAATAGGTCTTTATATGGCATAAACCTGCTGTGGAGGGAAGTAGAAGGCAGCCCTATATCAACTAAATCCTAGCATGAAATGAAGTGTACAGTATAAGCCATTCCATTGATTTGCTATTTCACATTGTACGAGAGGGAAGAATCAAACAAAACATTTAGCCTTGTGTAAAATTCTGGTCCAACAAGTTTTTTCTCCATCAGTATATTCTGTAGAACACTCCTTTCATGCAGCATTCAGTCTGTTGCATATGTCATGCACCAAATCATAAAGAGAATTATGAGCAGAACTGTGCTATTTGTCCCCCCACAAAATATCTGAATGCAATCCACAAGAATTTATTTTGGCTTGATATAATTACTTGTTTGCCCTCTGTTTCTGAAATTCTGTTTTGACTTAAGAAATACCCTATTTACAAATTATTGGCTATGTCAGAAGCAAATAAATAATATTTCAATATGTGAGTCTGATTGTTTTGTTAGACATATGTTCCTCTTCAGTTAATTTGTGTCTGTCAGAACTGTTGCTGTACTTTGTGTATATTTACTTTAAGCGTAACTTAATAGTTTGAATTTCTCATTATTTTTCCATTTCTGATTATCCTGGAATCTAAGCAAGCCCAGTAGTTGATAGAAGTACTATTATACATATGCAGAGGACACAACCAAACTCAAGACCATCTAAGCCATAGTATTTCTGAATTCTATGTATGGATTTGAAAACTGTACACTAAAAAAGCTAACGGGGAAAAAAATCCAGCTAATTTGCAATGTGGTGCTGGAGGATATCATGGACTGCAAAAGAGACAAATAAATGGGTCTGAAACCAAATCAAGGCTGAGCTCTCATTAGAAGGTAAAAGGACTATGCTGAGGCTATTGTACTTTGGGCATATCATGAGATGACATGACTCATTGGAAAATATGGTAATGTTTGATAAAGTGGAAGAAAGTAGGAGAAGAGAAAGTTACAGGTGGATAGACTGAATCAAGGAGGTCATAGCCCTCAGTCTGCAAGATATCAGCAGGGCTGTTGATGATGAGGGCACTGAGAGATCACCAAAGCTGGTGTCACCCCTCTCCCCAACAGTGTCACCTGTTGTGTGGTTTGGCCACTCTGCACCCCCCTAGTGCCACCTCTGCTTACTGACAGGTTCACCATGCGTTGATGGCACATAAAAATCATGATCAGAAGGATGCAGTTATTCAGTAAAATATAGAAAATACTGTTCTGCCTAATGTCACCAGTTCTATGAACCACCAGCCATTTCCATCTTGTCCTTTTCTTAATGGATGTCTCTCAGTTTCTTTTCCAACTGATTATTCCCACCATTATTTATCTATTGATTATGGCAATTCTCATGACTACCAGTCAAAAGATACTGTGCTCCTAATCTATCTTTTCATTCTTGACAGATTTTCAGTAGTAAGAAAAAAGACAGAAGTAGTTGTGGGAAAACATGTGACATCTGGTATCCCCTCTCCCATAATGCTGTGATTAAGGCAGGAGAATTACACAATAATGCAAGTTTGGCCTGGATGCATCTTCAGTCAAGAAGTCAAGACAAGTACTAGTCTTGGTTTTAGAATTTCATCTTTGATGTCTATGATGTTATGCAGCTAAAACCTTTTACCTGATATAGACAGCATTTCCCATCTCTTCAGCCTACTGGAGCTGGAAGCGAGCCATCTATGCAAACTCAAGGGTTAAATACCTCACCACTAAAGCAAAATTCTGTTCTGCCATTTGAAATCAAAGGAACTAACTTGCACACATTTGTAATTTGGAAAGTAGAAAATCCCCTGGGACCACACATGTTGTTCCTAATTTCTACTCACGCTTGACCTCACATCTTTTGTTTAACAAAACCCCATTAATCAAATATATCCAGAGGCAGCTAATGATCTTTCAGAATTCTAATAGAAGAGGGAAGTCAAGGACAGCACAAATTGATCTGCATCACCTACACTATTAGTCCCTATGCTGACACTGCTTTCCACAGCCTACTTGGAACTGCAGCCCATCTGGTGACTGCAGACTTGTTAGTTTAATGACCAAATAACTTGGTTTACATATTCCTAATAGATTGTGAAATAATGCTCACCTGTATGCAAAATAATGCACAGCACATTGCCTAAAACGATTGTAATAAAAGCATTCTTTTATTCCTCAAGCACAAAATTGTTAACATGTTAAGGAACACTTCTCAGTTCAGTTCTTTCCTGGTATTGTCCACATCTTGATGACCATCCACAATGCACAGTATAGCCAATGAAACACACACACACACACCCTACTGGCTTTAGACCAGAGTTAAGGCTATCTCATGTTGACTCAACCTCCAAAAAGCCAGAAAAGTAGGAGCTAAAGCTAATGCCTTACTTAACAGATGTGCCCTGTGATCAGGAATGCTTTTGTGCAATGCCATAAATTGTGATTGCTTGCCACTTAATCCCAAACACCTACACTTTGAGGTTTATCACATGAGGGAAAGGAAGTGGCAGTGCACCCCATCTTGCCTTATCCCATGACATTGCTGTTCAACAGCTGTTCTTCTGTTCCTGTCCCATGGGAAACAGTGGTAAACGCAAGTCTTTTTTCTAACAGATTTACCACTGTCTCCAGTGGGACTGGAACAAAAGAGCAGCTGTTGAATGCCATCTCTGTGATGAGGTAAGGTGGGAGGTGTTGTTATTGGAATACACTGCCGCTTTCCTTCCCTTGTGTGATAAGCCCCTTTGCCTTGGTCATTCAGGCCCAAATCATGGGATCAGAAAAGATCCCTTCTTTTGGTCCAGGATTATTTATTAAGCATCCAAGCCTTACTGTATTGCAAGAGAGACTTCTCCTGTAGGTTAATCCATGGCTATTTGATGCTTACATAAGGAGCTGGCAGGAAGGATTCAATGGTGGTTGAGGAACCTTTCCTCTGATGCAATAAGTGTTCAATGCTTTTAATAATGGTTTGTGAAAATCCATTTCCACCTTTGGTTCAGAGTGACAGTGGAAGCCGATAGAGTTGGAATGTTTAGCCAGAAGTGATTTGATATTTTCTTTATTTTGGTGCTTTACAAGCTCTTTTGGCCAGATGATGCATTCTCATTCTCTGTAACTCTAAGATGACTCCCAAGGAAGTAATTCCCTTTGCTTTTAGATTTCACAGTTGTATGTAATAACCAACAATCTTGTACAAATGTATTTCCTTTCCTTTCAACAAAATATCACCTTCTAAGCCTCTGCTGGTGAATGTGTTTTAGGAGGCAGGTCTGTTTACACTTGCTTAAGACTGCAAAGTCAACATCCAAGGGAACCCAAATTTTGGGGAGTTAAAGCTGAGATCAAAAGTTGGGGGAAATCTAATCTCTCTTTGGAGAGGAGGGGGAATAGAATTTGGGGGGCAGCTTTGATGAAAGACAGTTCAGAGTTCCAAGGATATATTCCATATTTTGGGGTGGTAGAGCTGATGACCAATCTGAGGGCAGAAGGAGTCTGTACCTAGAGCAATAACTGCAATTGCCAGGACCCAAGCAAAGGGGCTTATTAAAAAAAATTGTCAGCTCCCAAACTCTACACTCACAGCACAGGGTGAGGAATGCCTGGCTGCACAGACATGGCTTTAAACCTTGGACTTTCCTAGGCTGTGTTTGCTATGAAAATCATGAATTTGTGCAGCCTGATTCTATACTACTCCTTGGAAGTAAAATCAACTGAGTTCAGTGGAACTGATGCCCTTGAAGGAAGGCTTAGCAGTATGGCTGTAGTCTATGGCTGGCATCCTGTTAGTGACATAGGCACACATAAGTTTCACTTATGCCTGCGTACGTCCTTTTCATTAGGCACTGCCAAGGTTAGTATTCCCTTCCTTCCTCCACAGTGTCCAAAGGCTTCCCACCCAGACTTGTGGGGAGAAGGCAAGATTAGAAAAGCATCTGCCTATGTCCCTGAAGCCAGATGTGAACTTATTATGGCAGCACTGAGATCTCTGGAGGACCCTGGCAGATCTCAGAATGGATGAAATCATTTTGTGTCTGGCCACTGGAACATAACCAGATGCTCCTCTGTTCTGCCAGCTCACCATGAAGCACAGAATGGCTGGGGGAAAGGCTTTATAGGTTGTATGGTAAGTTTGGATAGTAGTGGTGGTATATGGCTCATCCTAGCATAGGTCCAAATGTGGAACTACAGTTGTTCCTTCATATTTGCTGGGGTTCCAGGATCCCCCGTGGATACCAAAATCCATGAATACTCAAGTCCCATTATAGGCAATGGCATAGCAAAATCGTGTCCCTTATATAAGATGGCAAAATCAAGGCTTGCTTTTTGGATTATTTTTTTAAAGTATATTTTCAAGCCGTGAATACTTAATCCATGGATACCAAATCTGTGCATATGGAGGGACAACTGCAGTATGCTATGCTGAACCAAACAGGATTGCAGTCTATGTACATTTATTCAGAAGTCCTACTGTTTAGTGCAACTTTTCAATAGTAGGTATTTCAGAATTACAGCAAGCATGGGCAATAAGAAGTTCCAGCTTAGTCACAGGTATAAGTACCCTAAAGACACCAGATCCTACCAGATCTTGGAAACTAAGCATGGTAAGCCCTGGTTAGTACTTAGATGGGAGGTTGTCAACAAATACCAGGTGCTGTAGGTTATATTTCAGAGGATGGAACTGGCAAAACCACCTCTGACTATTCCTTGCCTAAGAAAACCCTATGAAAGTAATGGAGTTGCTATAAGTCGACAGGTAACTTGGAAGCATACACACACACACACACACAGATTTCTGACATACCGTAGGTTGTCGACATTAGCATTTTGGCCAGGATCCATGGTTTCCCTGATTCATCTATTAATGTTAGGTTTAAAAAGATGTTGGGGGCTTGGACTAGAGAATGCCAAATATTCTAGGAACACATTTCACCAGGTCTTTTAAAATTCTTTAAGACCTTATTTTTTCGGGGGGATATAGTTGCAATTTGTCTTGCAAGGCTCTCTTTCTTTATGCAGTGAGTTAAACTGCATTCTTTGGTGCCCCAAGAGTGAAAGAGTTTGGTGATATCTTTGAAGGTGGCTCATTTATGTAGGGACTTAATTTACAGCAACCTGAGCCTTGTGGGTGGACAGGTTGTTCTGATCATTCCATGCTCTAATACAGAACAATTGGTAACGGGATGTAGGTACAATTCAGCACATGTGCAGACTTGGATGTCTAGCTAGTAAAAGCTTGAAGAACAGCCTAGGGGCTCAATTGGATTGAGAAGGAATACTATTTTGCCGTAAGGGCTGGACCCTTTAACTAAGTACCAGTTCTGAGCAATTACCAATAGTGTTGGTACATTTGGGGCCTGAAGTGCTAATTTTGGAACACACTGTTTCAGAATTGAGACAGCAGCATCCACTATGGGTTATGGGGCTGTGGGTATTATGTCACTTGCCAGATGGAAACCTGCTGCCTATGGGTGGATATACTGGATATCCATGAATGATTTGGAAATAGTTGTTCACCATGTCCCCATGCGGCATGCTACATAAGAGAATGAGAAAAATGTTCTAATTTAAGAATATAGATTATGCCTACTGTTTGTATTCTTGTTGGCTTAAATTTTTTTTTTACCTGTTTGTATACTTTGCAATGAAAACTCAATAAATGTGAATTTTAAAAAAAACCTTGTGTCCAGCTATTTAGTAAATAGTTTAATTACAGCATGGGAGATAATTACTTTCTTTTGCTATTGTAGCTGATCAGTGACTGATCAGCCCAAAACATAATATATTGGGTGACACAAGCAAGCACAATTTGGGCATTTCAGTTCCCACCTAAAGATGAATGGGATGGTATATATTGGAGGCATTACCGTGGGGGATTGGGAGGGAGTGGCTTTCTTCCCCTGTTTTTTGAGGAAGGTTTAGGTCCTCACCATATCTATTAATGGGAAGGAATGACTTGGGACTGCTGAAAGGCAAAGTCCTTACCTTGTAGACTACTGCTGATTTGCAATTTATTCAGGACCAGTGGCCAGGCACGGTCCTAGTTTGTTAACTTATTCTACCTCACCAAATTTGGCAGGGTGAGTTTGCCTATGTTGCCTAGCAAAGCAAGGGGGAAAAGTCAGTAAGAAACTGCAACAGCCTTTAAGTGCAGGATTTAGGTAGTTTTACAGACCATCCCAGAATCATATTAGGGGGAAAAAATATCTATTGAGATGATAGTGCTCAATGCTCAGTGAAACATGTTCTTACAGAATCTGCAGGATGGGAATTAAGCCATTTTGGCTGACCTAGTGGGGATAAGGGACTAAGCAGAGGCTTACTCTTTGATCATGCCAGGAAGATGGAGAGAAATGGAGAGGGTCGTGATGGTGAGCACCCTGAGGTGCCTACTGTGAGAAGAGGATATCTCCAGACTTGATCTTGTGGTTTCTGAGGCCTAGGAGGTAGGAAAGGAGACTACCTTTGAGAGTGGCCTTAGGCATTCCCTCTCTTTTAATCTTAGAACTTGTGGGGAGAGGTCCCCTGGGAAGGCCTTCTTCACAGATGGCAGTCTGGGTGACAAGCCAATATGGTGGCTGGTGCTTAGGATTTGATTACTTTGCCATGTGATTATTAAAGTGTGCTTAACCCTGGCAACTCCCACTCCCTCCCAAGAAGCTATGTGGTGTCCCTAATCCATATTTAGATTGTGATATGGTTAACCATTTCTTTTCTGCACTGTTTTGCTGTATAAAGTTGCCTCTATGCAGATATTTTTTCTTGAAACTGTCGTTTACTCTAAATTGTCCTGTAAGTTAGAAACAACTGGGGGTGGGGGTGTCATGATGGAGTTCCCATCATCCTGCCTGCAGGGTGATGCACTCCCATCATTCTGCAATGACTACAATTCCTATTATGTGCAAACTGTATTGTCTTGTCAGCATGGCATCAGGTAAGGAAAGGGTTAACTGGAGGGGAGGGTGTAAAACACCACCTCCATAGAATCTCCTGAGATGACGTCATCTATGACATCAGACCACCTGGAGGCAGGCTTGATCAATCAAGAGCGCCAGCGTCAGAATTCCAAATAAGGTATAACTGCTTTGTGTGAGCACATAGCTGGGGTCAGACCATGCAGTTTTGAGACAGACAAAAGCCGAGCCGAGTCAACAATGGAGGAGGCTGTGGAGCCAGACTAAAACATCTGCTAGTTCCAGCCTCCATCTGAAGCCAACAGAGATCATATATTGTGAGTAGTATCTTTAGGGACTGTTTAGAATTACGTTAGGGCATCTCTAATTTGATTTCTTAACTTTGGCTGAACGTAGCTAAAAGTAGTTAAATGAATGTAGCTAAAATAACTGAATGCTTTAACTGTAACACCATTGCTATTTCTGTAACTATAAAGTATGCCTGGAGGCATGGAAGATGCCTGCCCTCATGAGAGATTTGCATAACTTGAACTTGCTTCAATAAGATAAGCTTTTTAAAATCTTTCTATATGTTGATGCTGCATGTGCTTATATCTCTTGGTCATTGCTATATTTCTCTCTCTTTCTGGGGATAGGAGGGAGGAGTTGGTTGGTTCTACAGTGGCAGGTAGTCCCACTGGTTATCCAGTATCCCACTGGGCTGGTCATAAATCTTCAGTGGGTGGTGGCAGCATTTTGGTCTGTAGGGGGTGCCCTTGAGTAAGGCTGCACAGGGTTACCTCTACAGGGAAGCTAACTTTTGGGGTTCCAGGCAGAGAGCCCCCAGAATATCCTTGACAATACCCTTAACAGGGGGGATTTTTAGTGAGAGACAAATGCACAAGGAGGAAGCTTAAATATGCTTTTTGCATGCTGTGGTCCCAGTCTGGATTGGGGTCCCACATGGATGCTTTTTCTGGAAAAAGAAAGCTGCCAGTGCAAAGCACACTTAAAATTTTGTACTGTAACTAAAGAGCAAGGGAACCTCTAGCTCTCCTGGAGGCCGTTTACACGATGAAAATGTCCTGGGAAGAATTCGTGTCGATCCCTGGCAGTTTACACGTACATCGGGTCGGGTACGTGATTTTCGGAAGGGGGGCCACCTTTTATCCCTCAACCTGCGGGACTTCCAGTCCCCTGGTTTGTGCCGGTTTTTAAAAAAGTCACTGGAGGATTCGGAAAATCGGAAATGTAAACAGCGTGGGACAAAAAGTCTCGGTACTGGGATGACCGGAAATGGTGACTGGGGGCAGGCTTAGAGCTCAGGGACCAGAAAAGGAGGGGTCAGTCACCCGTTCAACAGATCCAGCCTCACCAGCCGAAAACAAAGGCATCCCTTCCAGCTGCACGAAGGTTGATGTGTGTGTGCGCGCGCGCGTGTACTCAATCACCTTTTTAAATGGATTTCTACACTGCAAACCCTTCAGCTTTACCTTTTCCTCAACTGCCTGTTACAGAGAGATCGTAGTAGCTTGGTCACCTCCCTGGCACATTAAAATATTCAAGCCTCTGAGCGAATTAGCACTCTTTAATTCCCCATCTCTGTGTTTGTGTCTTTCAAAACGCCTGCGTATAGCCTCTTGAAATCTCTGCAGCCTGCTGTAGGGGTTAATATTTTAAAAAGCCAAGAGGAAAACCAAGCGCTTGATTTCAAAAGGAAAGCACTCAGCTGGCTTTAAAAGCACTTTGCTTGATTTCAAAAGGAAAGCCCTGCGTCTGAGCGAAAGATCTATCAGGATCTTTCAAAATGCTTTCTGTCTCTTCTGAAGGGGTTAAAATGTTCAAGAAGCAAAGGGGGAATAACAAACCTCTTCCCCCCTCTCTCTCCCCCCCCAGCCAGCCAATAGCATCGCTCGTGGCACGGAACTCTAAGGGAAGTGCGTCACCGAGGTTGTGAAAACACGAGTAATCGCATCTTTGATTGACAGCCAAAAAATAAATAAAATTAAAACCTAAACAAAACCGGAACTATGGACGTGTAAATATCAGTCACGGGACCACACGGGATATCCATATCAGAGACATAAATCGTATAAACAGCGAGGGGCGGATTCGTGATCACTTTGTCCCGGTAGGCAACGCGACAATTTCTGTCGTGTAACTGGCACCCTGGTGTTGTTGAACTCCAACTTCCATGAGCCCTAGTCAGCTTGACCAAGGAGAATGGGAGTTGTATGCTGACAACATCTAGATCTCTTTATTTTTCCCATAGCTGCAGAGGAACTTCCAACTACCACACATGAACACATAACATTACCTTTATAATTAAAAAGCTCTCAATATTTATATAATATGGTAATTAATTTTAAGATTTAAGAGTAATATTTGCAATGTGAAAAAGGGAGAAACACTATACATGGATCCCAATCAGCAGTAAAAACTGAGCTTTATAATACAGTAATTCAAGTTGAACTTCAGTATAATTGGCAAACAAAGGAAGCTTACATTTCCTTCACACCCAGTATTTTATATATTTCAAGAACTCATCAGTCAGTCAGCTGGAAGATGAGTGGGAAGTTATCTGCTAGAAAAACACCTAGTAGTAACAAAGGATCTAAACTGTGTGACTAATTCAAACTGTTGGTGCATTGAGCTGCGTAGGCAAGACAGTTCAAAAACATCCCATGCCTTCATACTTACAGTAGCTTCTCACAGAAATGCCAACCATGTAAATGATTGCATGGTTACGGAAAGAAGAACATCGTTCAAGTCAATGCACTATTTTGAAAACTTGTGCTGCATTTAGAAGCAAACAGACAAATGTTTTTGTTTTCAAAGGAAAAAACCCAACACACATCTAGAAACCAGAAGTCACATTTCGTATCATAGAATTATGAAAGGTGGATGGCATTTTTTAAAATGTTGGGCATATTGCAAGCTAAGATTAACAATTTGTAAATAGCTTATATCAGGATGGAAATTACCTGTATACAGTTGACATCTTTACTTACAATCTAATTGATGCAAAGCTGCTATGAATTAAGATAACTGAAGTAACACAGGCCACTGACAATCCTGGATGAGTTATAGAATATGTACCTTACATACTTTGCACATTGCAGACATTGCAGATTATTAGAATCCCTTTAATATCCTTTATTTGATGCGACCCATCCTTATCATTGTTGAATTTAGGGTTCTAAAGTGGCTAAACACTGCAAAGGCTATTTACCCCATCTTGGCCCTGTCTTTGAGCTCTGCAGTTCTAATGACACAGGGCTTTTGTTCAATTTTGCCAAGAAGCAGTTCTCACAAAGCCTGGGGCAAAAGACAGAGCTAAAACGGGGCTAAGCTCAATAAACTGTTATAGTAAAATGCCTGGAAAAAAGTTCTTTTTTGGAAGAAGCAGGTCAGGCCCCATGGGAGCACAGGAGGCCCTACCACCATGCTGGCCTGTTGCTGCAGCTACTGTCTGTGTCATACCCTCTGGATCTAGGAAGCGGGCTAGCAGCATGTGACCAGGCTGGTAATAATAATAATAATAATAATAATAATAATAATATTTATTTATACCCCACCCCTCTGTTAAAACAATCGGGGCGGCTTACAAAAATTAAAATACAATACAGATAAAATCCCCAAACACCCCCCACCCCCACCCTCCCCCATAAAAAAATATTAAACAATTATAAATTAAAACCAACTGATCTAAAATCACATTTAAAAACAATAAATACAATGAAATACAATAAATGGCCAGCGGACTAAAAGAAGCCAGGATCCCCTGAGGCCGGGATCTAATTAGGAAAGGCCTGCCGAAAGAGATCCGTCTTTAGTGCTTTTTTAAAGCTACTCAGGCTTGTTATCTGACGGATCTCGTAACATGCAGGGGGGTGGTTTTCTGGCTTCTGGGAGTGGGATGCAAGCAGCAGTAGCTAAAGGGATAGGCTGGCATGGTGGTCTGGGCTCCATCCCATTTTGTGCTGGTAATGGGAGAGGAATGGGTCAGATGAGCAACCAGAATATAACATTGAGAAGCCTGCATATTCTGACCTGTGTAGATGAGCCCCAAATCATTAATCCTCTGCCCTCCCCACACCCAACAACTAAGGTATAACTATATCTTTCTTAAAGATGTAAAGTTTTGTGATGTAACAGTAACTCTAAAGTTATTCTTTTAAATAGTGGTTGAAGAATATAGCTTGGTTCAGGTTCTGGCTCATGCAGTGACTCACACTGCATTGTTGTGTTGAAGTGGCAATGAGGTAGATGGGAGTACAAAGTGTTTTATACCACAGATCAGTGGCTTGTAGCATCCAGATATTTTTTAAGTAAGTAAAACATTTGTTTTGGTTACTTTTGAGAAATGTTAAAATAAATAGTTACTTTAAAAATGATAACTCTAACAGTTACTAACTACTTTAGGGATCTGAGGATGACAATGGGAAACAACTGCTTTCTAAAAGTAACTCTGCTTGAAGCAAAAACTGCTTGAGCAAGTGTTTCCACATAAGTCAGACAGCTCCTGTATTACTGGATCAATATAAGTTTTCACCTGCTGAGTAACTGGTTGACTTCCATCAATTAAAAATTTTAGTTCTTCCCATGCCTCTCTGTCTCAGTAAAATTGTTTGAAGATAGAAACAGTGTATATTCTACAAAGCTGCAATTACTAATATGAGGTAAAGTGTAAAAAGTCCTAACAGTTTGGAATACCTTTAAAAAATCTTATACAATGAAGTCCTATGCATTCCTGCTCAGAGGTGATTGACTGATTATTTGTACTTTTGGGCCACCCAATAACCAGAGATAAAATAGAAACAATAACAAGAGGAATGGCAGCACACACTAAAGGCAAGCCCAAACCAAGAGCCAAGAATTATACAAGTACAGCTTCAAGTTCTTCACTTGGCACCATAACTATCATGATATAGGGAACACAGAAGCCAGAATTCCACAGATGTGGTGCCACTACTGAAAAGGCCCTCTCTTTTCAAACCATTTGCCTTACTGGATTTGGTAGTTGTATCTGAAGGAGGGCCTTTGATGAGGAAAGTTATTGTCTGAGTAGGAGATACTGAAGGACACATTCTTTCAGGTACCCTGACTCTGAGGCATTTACGTATTTACAGAGTCAAGAAACCAGTTTGAATTGGACCTTGAAATGGACTGGTAGCCAAGGTAGGTGGCTAAGTACTACCATAATATGATCACATCAAGCCATCCCAATAAGAAGCGTAGCTGCCCCACTCTGGATGAACTGGAGCTTCTGGACCACTTTCAAAGGCATCCATTTGAATAATACATTGTAACACTCCCAAGGGACATTCACCACAGCATGAATAGCAGTTGTAAGGCCAAGTCTGTTCAAGTAGAACTGTCCCTAATGCATCAGCCCAAGCTGATAGGCTCCGTAGCTATCAAAATAATGATTGATCTCTCTCTCTCTCTCTCTCTCACACACACACACACACCAGTACTATGCAGTGTTGCGTGGGGGGAAGGGGCTTTGATGTTCTCACTTGGATAGAAGTCAGTTAATTCATTCATGGCATGTTGTGCCATGATGCTGAGGTGTGGGGACTGAGCTCCACCGCCCCCCAGCTTCTCCCCTTTCAAAATTCGTTGGGGTGTTGCAGAGCTAATCACTGAATTGGACAGCTAATGTAGACAAGCATTGTTTGGAGTGATTATGTGTTGAGATGGTGTAGTAGGGTGTGTGTGTGTGTGTGCATGCTAGCGTGTGATTGTTTTGTAAGTGGCCAGGAGTGAGTGCATGCATGGGTTTTGCATGGCAGCCGCTTTTGTGTGTTCATCTTTTAAGCGTGCAGCATGTGTGTGTGTGTATCTTTGAAGCTCGTTGTGAGTGCAGCGTGTAATGCAACCAGTTCTTTTGGGAGGGTGGCCCGGCAGGACCTGGACGGAGCAAGTGTCTGTGTGTTGTGCATGGCGATGGCAGGTGTGTGTGTCCTTTCAGCAATGGATTAGTGCAGCGTATGTTTGGCTGTGGCCTGTTTGGCTGTGGCCTGTTCTTTTGCAGAGTGAGGCAATTTTGAAAGGGTGGGGAGGAACCCAAACCTACAGCTATGCCTCCAGATGGGTTAATTATGCCGTCCATATGGGCAATGTAGAAGGGTCTGTGATATTATTGGCCTGCCCTAATGCCCCCATTATTGTAGCCTTAAATGATTTGACACCTATCAAGTCATAATGGCCTGGTGTCCTTCGACAGGTTTATTCTGGCAAGGGAGATCCTAAATTCTTTTATATTGCTCGGATAGGGGTCAATAGTGAAATTCGTAAGGCTATGAATAATAGGCTGGGTCATTATATTGATCACTCGGCTTTCAAATATAGCATGTATGAGCTATATGGGCTTATGGGGTCCATTTTCAGATTTCAGGGTCCAAATATTCCTTGGTGATATGCAACAGGGGGTGAGGACTGTGCTGGCCGCCCTGGTGGGTGATAGGGGCTAAGCAGACACTTGCCCCTTATCCATGGCAGGGAATGGGGGAGACAGGGTTAGTTTGGTTTACACCTATGGCACCCCTTTTGGGTGAAGGGTGGATCTTTTGAACGACACCTGCAGGTCATACCACCTAGGGGTGTGGAGAAGGCTGTCCTTGGGGCTGGCAACAAGATTGAGCCCTTGTTAGAAGTCATGTGACTTGAGGTGTATCGTCCTGGGGCCACTCCTTCCAGTAGATGGTGCTGGGGGGGGGTAGCCCAGTTTCTGGGAAACCCCTCGGGGCTCAGGTGATTCACCCAGGGAAGCTGGGAAGTAGGTCTGGGGAGACCATCAGCTCCAGTGTTTCCTGCACTAGGTCTCCCCCCTGGTTTTGCATATATCAAGGAATGAAGAATTAAATAGGTAACAGATTTAATAAAGTGGCCCTTGTTCAACCTGAATTTTTTGTCTGGCCTCATTATTTCATGTATTGGTCATCAAAGACTATTCTGGGTTTTAGTCTGAATTTTAAAGGAGCTACCCAAGATACTGAACCTTTTTGGGAACTAGGGTTCAGCATCTTGGATGAATGGATGATTGCCTGTTTTAAAGAGGCTGGTATCACCTCCTGAATCTGATCGATGAGACGTAATATGTACGTCTAATAGATACAATAAACCATGTTGATCAAAGGGCAAGCATTAAAGTGATCAATTGTAAAGTGATCAATTGACCATATACCTTGTCCACATCTTCAGGACTCAATAACTAAAATTCACTGGAGACAATTTGATCAGACTATCATGCCTCCCTTTGGAAACTTCACATAAGAGGTAAACCCAGCTGCCACTCTGTGAGACAGGTGAGGACCAGCCACACCCCTTTTCTCCTGTTTATGACAGTGGAGCCAGATCAGAGGAGAAGCATTTTTCCATCCCTAAACAAAGATGCTAACAGAAGTTGGCATCAACTGTTCTTCTTCCTCAGTGTGTCTGAAAGACCTTGGTGGTGGCAGCTGTGAAGCCGGATGGACCTAGGAACTTTCAGTTTTAAAAGTACTTCAGTCATTCCACCTCCACTAGTTCTCACTCTGACTGTAACTAATTCCTGACATCAACTCTTGTTTATTATTTAGACTGCTTTATGACCTTTTTGTCCCTCAGCCCTTGGATTGCCATATGATTATTAATTATCTGGCCCTTGTCCACTAACTGCAGTTCTACAAACTAAATCCAGTTGCTGGTCCCAACTACAGCAGACCCGGTGAATCAATGGGATTCACATAAATGTTGACTAGCCATGCAGCGATTGTATCAATGGCTCTATTTTTCTTGGGACAACTTCCCTCTGCACCAAATTAAAATGAGCCCCTCGCCATGCAGAAATGGAGATACAATGGAGGTACAATGGAGGTAGAAAAGAAACCCTGCTTTGCCACATTTACTGCTACAGTGAAGGCTTGAAACTCTAAGCATGCATTTTCATCCATCTATGCTAGCTATCATCCCATTTGTGTCATTGTCCTCAACTCAGGTATATCACAAGCCACTGCCTAGACTCCGTAAGGAGGAAGATGATGAGCAGGTGTGAGTGTATCAACAACCTTGCACAGAATGGACAAAGTGTTATTAGAAGCACCAGCCATACCAGTGAAGGTGGGTAAGTACCCATAGTTATCTGAAATTTATCAGAACCTATTGTTCAGCTGATTCAGTGGGATTCATTATTTAGTAGGTAGGATTCAGCACCAATGAAATAGGTTGAGAACTGAGATGTTAATTATATAGATTGTGTAATTTTTATGGTTTTATTAGCTTATATTTGTGGTCCTTTAATCTCACATTGTGTTACAGAAAGCATGCAGCTGGTTATTATTTAAACAGGACAAAAGCTGGTATAGTCATTGCTGATTCCAGAAGCAACTCTTGAAGACTTAGTATGATACAACAAGATTAACAATCTGCATTAACCCGAGTGCAAAAATAACAAGTATTTTAATTAGAGAATTGTATTCCAGTGCATGTGAGCGTAATTTAATATAAAACAGTTTCTAGAAACAAATGGAAAGTAATCAAGTTACAATAAAGACAACAGAATAGTGAACAGAAACCATGTCATGCCCAATTAATGTCCTATGGTAGCACATCCATTAGATTCCTCAGGAAAGCCCATGGGAAAGCATACTAATAGGATGCAGGAGACATTAATCATGTGCAAAAATGTGTATAGAGTTAATATACATATTGGTATTATTAAACAACAAAGTTCTGCTAGCAGTTTATTTTGCAAATTTCATCTAGGACCAAAGAGGGGGAAAAAATGACTTTCTAAAAGTATCCAAATAAGTTAGTTAAGGCACACATACACACACACACATCAAATCCTGCCTTCACATTGTAGTTATGTGTTGCCTTCAACCCTGCTAAAGTTTTCAAATCCTCTTTTTCCTAATGAGCATCTAATCATTAATGAACTAACAAAGCTTAATTAGAGCATAGGCTAAAATTATGAAATTCTCTAGCTGAGTTAATTGAAGATAATCTTTCATAGTTTTTCCCCATTTTAAGCAAGAATATATAAAAAGGATCATTATGCAAACTTTGAAATAGCTGAATCCTCTCTAACACCCAGAATGCATGGAACATCCTGACATACCGCCCCCTCAAAGAAAAAAACCCCTCCCCAACACCCAACCTCCAAGCAAAACAAACCCCAAAGCAAGAGCACAGCTAAGACAACCATCAACCAGGCTTATCAGGGAAACAGGCATGGAACTTCCTTAATAAGTGGGGAGCCTTGACATGTTCAACATTGACACATTCAGCATGACCCATAGGTAAATGCTTCCACTTTACAAAATATTGTAACACCCCCCTGTGAAGTTGAGAGTCCAGCACATCAGAGATTTCAAAATGTTGATCATTGTCCACCATGATAGGGCAGGGACCCTCAGGAATTTGATGATGTTGATCTGGAGGGCATACAGGCTTGAGCAAACTAGAGAGAAACACAGGATGGACGTTACGATACAGTTTAGGCAAAGTCAGTTCAAAAGCCACAGGGTTGACAACCCTAGCAATAGGGAAAGGCCCAATGTACTTCGGGCCCAGTTTTTTTGAAGGGTGAGGGCTCTTTAGGAACTTGGTGGAGAGATACACCAAATCTCCCACAGCATAGTCTGGGGTGGGGTCACGTTTCTTATCAGTGTGCTCTTTGTAGTGAGCCTTTGCAAACTCCAGTGCTGATACTACTTTCAGCAATGCCTCCTTTATCCGAGTGCTCCACTAGGTTACAGGAACCGGGTTGTTTGGATCTCCTTCCCCCAAAGGCAGGGGGTCAAAATCCTGCCCAGAGACAATTTTAAATGGGGAGAGGCCTGCACTTATAGTGGTATATAGCGTTGTTGTACACCACCTCTGCAAAAGGTAGCAGATCTACCCAATCAGATTGTTGAAAGTTGACATAACACCTCAGGTACTGCTCCAAAAGCTGGTTCAAATGTTCAGTCTGTCCATCTGTTCGTGGATGATGCAAGGTACTCATCCCCAGTTCAATTCCTAGCAGTTTTGTGAATGCTTTCCAAAACTGGGAGGTGAATTGGGCACCCCTGTCTGAGATAATCTTGGTGGGCACCCCATGTAGCCTGTATATGTGCTGTAGAAACAGTTTAGCCAGTTGCAGGGCGGTTGGGACTTTCTTGCAGGCAACAAAATGAGCTTGCTTGGAAAACGTAGAGATGAGGGGGTGTTACTGCACACACCACCCAAATAACTGTCTTTCTTTTACTCTCTGGCAACTCAACAATAAAGTCCATGCTAATGACCTCCCAAGGTCTAGTGGGATAGGCAATGGCTGTATCAGATCTTTTGGCTTCACACCGCTCTTTGTTGCAATAGCACAAGTATGACACCCCTTCATATACTCCTCCACCTCCCTCCACATTTTTGGCCACCAGAATTGTCGGCATGTTAAATGCAATGTTTTCACATACCCAAAGTGCCCCACACTTTTCACATCATGGCACTGCTTTAGGATAGCAGCCCGCATAGCCTCGGGGACATATATGTGCTTCCCCTTCCAAGCTAAACCCCCTCGTAGTACTACCTCCCCTTGGTGAGCAAGGAACCGTGGTCATGAGAAAGGATGTCCACCATCTGAGACTGCCACCTGTCCCCACATTCCCTTGAGGGGGAGGCCCCAGAGGTGTTGGGGCAGGTGCCATGTTTGGGGCCGTGTCTTCTGGAGGTGGCCTGTCAGGTACCCTGGTCAAGTCCCAGTCAAGGGCTAAGGCGGGATCAATGTTGGCTTCCTGTCGTTTGGCCTGGCTGCATGTGAGAACCGCCAAGCCCAAATGGGAGGGGGAGAAAACTGTATCTACTACCTCCTTCCATTTGCTGTCATGTTGGGGAAGCCTTGACAAAGCGTCAGCTAGGAAATTCTTTTTACCTGGGAGAAACTTCAGAGTGAAGTTGAGTCGGTAAAAGAAACTGGCCCACCAGATTTGTTAGGAGTTCAAGCGGCGTGGGGTTTTCAAAGCCTCCAAGTTTTTGTGATCCGTCCAAACTGTAAAAGGTTGGGAGGGTCCCTCCAGCAGATGGCACCAGGTCTCCAAAGCTACTTTGATCGCCCCTGCCTCTTTCTCCCACACTGGCCAATTTTGTTCGGTTTCATTGAACTTCCTTGAAAGGAACGCACAGGGCCTGAGTTCCCCTCCCTCATCCTGTTGCAGTAGCACACCCCCCCATCGCTACGTCTGAAGCGTCCACTTGAACCACAAAAGGCTGCTGAGGGTCGGGGTGCTTAAGGATGGGCTCAGAGGTGAAGAGTTTTTTCAACTTATCAAAAGCCATTTGACATTGGTCAGTCCACACAATCTTTTGGGAAGGCTTTTCGCCCTTCCCCTTCCCAGCTCAGGTCTTCTTCCAAAAACTTTTGGTTTTCAACAGGTCAGTGAGATGTAAGGCAACCTCAGCAAAGTCAGGGATGAAGGATCAATAAAAGTTAGCAAGCCCCAAGAAGCTTTGAAGCTGCCTCTTGGTCTTAGGAGCCTCCCATGCGAGGCCTCCCTTAACCTTCTCAGGATCCATTTCAATCCCCTTGCTAGAGATGCGATACCCCAAGTAATCCAACCGGGATTGATGGAATTTACATTTAGACAGCTTAGCATACAAATGGTGTTCTTCCAGCTTACTGAGCACTTTCTTTACCAACTTGACATGGGACGTATAGTCCTCCGAATAGATGATCAGATCATCTAAGATACACCAAGACTCCCTTGTACAGAAATTCTCTAAGCACATCATCAATTGAGTTCATGAAAATTGTGGGAACTCCCACTAACCCAAATGGCATCACGCAGAATCCAAAGGCCCCCAACTGACAATTAAATACAGTCTTCCACTCATCCCCCTCCTTAATTTGCACCCTGTAATAGGCCTCCCGCAAGTCCAACTTGGTGAATATCTTCCCTTTGGCCAAATGAGCCAGGATATCTTTCATTAAGGGGAGGGGGTATTGGATTGTCACACTGATGGCATTCAAGGATCTACAATCTATGCAAAGACGGAGAGAAGAATCACGTTTGTGCCTAAATAACACTGGGGCTCCCAAGGGAGAGGTGGTAGGTCTGATGAAACCCTGGCCAGGTTCTTATCTATGAACTCCCGGAGGGTGTCCATCTCTGGCGGGGGCATGGAGTAAATCTTGGGCTTGGGCAGTGATGCCTCTGAGACAATTTCAATTGTGCAGTCAAACACCCTGTGGGGGGGGGATGTCACATTCCTTCTTTTCAAACACATACTGCCACTGTTTATATTCAACTGGTAGCTCTTTCACTTCCCCTTGCACCATAGCGACTTTACAGCTCTGGTGATCAGTTCCTTGTGGGAAACCCGGCCCCAGGAAGGCCTCACTATCTCCATACAATTTGTGTTCCCGCATGCACATGGGGTCTGTAAAAGTCACAGTTTCTTTGATCCAGTCTAAAGTGGGGTTGTGGAATTTCAACCAGTTCAAGCCTACCACTGTTGCTGGGGCCAAGCCTGGTGCTATCACAAATTGGAGATCCTCCTGGTGGTTTCCCATCTTCATTTGTACTGGGCCAGTCATTCATCTCACGGGGCCCCCCTTCATCGTCTCCCTGTCCATCTGGGACAGCCACACTGGCTTGTCTAGCTTGATGGTGCTAGCTGAGAGTTCACTGACTAGGGAGGGGTGAATTAGCACCTGGGTACACCCGCAGTCCACCATTACTATTACTTTTTGGGGGACCCCATTATCTGCAACTCCTATCTTGGCTTTTATGAAAAACAGGGCTTTTACTCCACTCACCACAGCACTTGGCCGCCCTTCAGGATTAGCCCACCCTCGGGCACTTAGTAGGGTGGGCTGGATCCATTTCCCGCCGGCTCAGTGTCGGAAGAGGACCCACTGTCGTCTGGCTCCTCAGAAGACTCCCCTGCTGCATGACCAGGGATCAATGCACGTATCGCTGCTTTGGGTTTTGGCTTGAATGGTGTCTTGGGTGCTGCTGGTTTCCCATCCACCTTCTTGGGCCTCTTCAGTGGGATTGTCCCGCAGTTGCTTTTCTGGGCACTCAGCTATACGATGGCCACCTTTCCCGCAGTGCAGGCACAGGCCCTTCCACATCTGTCGCTCCCTTTCTGACTCCCCAGATGTGCTCCTAGCCTGTTGTGCTGTCTTGGGTTTTTTCCCTGTGGGCCCACTGGGCTTCCTGCCTAGTCCCTGATGCTGCCGGGCCAGCTTCACGCTCTGTCTCAGGGTTTCTACCTCCCCAGCCAGCTGCACCCAACCCAGGAGGGTTTCTGGTTTCCCTTGGACCAAGGCCCATTCCAGGATGTCTGCGTTGAGACCATCCTGAAAATACTGCACCATAGTAGCCTCGGTCCAGTCAGGGAACTGGCTGGCCAGGCGGCGGACTTCAGAAGCGTATTCAGCCACGGGTCTTGGCATAGGCGTTGAAGTTCTGTGCGTGCATGCCTCATCCTCAGTGGATCTTCGAATTGAGCTCTGAGGGCCATCATGAAATCGTGGAACCCCCCTAACTCTGGAGCCCCCATGTCGTAGAGCCCCACCAGCCATTGTGCCGCCTCTCCCTCCAACTGGTTGGAGACGTACTGCACCTTCTCGGCCTCCATCTGGAATTCTTCCTCCCAGTGAGACATGAATCCCATCACCTGGGTTAAGAAGTATGGCAACTTTGCAGCATCCCCATCAAAAGTAGCCTTCAGGTCCTGGAGTTTGAGACCACGCAGTCTCTCCCACGGCTCAACTGGGCCAGCCCTCGCAGGGGGTACTGGACCAGGAGCCTGCGGGGTCGGGCCTCCATCTGGAGGAGCAGGGACTCCACCTGGGGGAGCCGGGGCTGCACCCCCTGGAGGAGCAGGCAGCTGGGGTCCCTGGGGTGGTTGCCCCCCCCCCGGGGCTGCAGGTTGCTGAGGCAGTCTCTGTAAAATTTCCAGGGGGCTCGTCTGCATGGTTTCCATCTGTTGATTCAGCTGCCGCACCTCCTTTTCCAGTTCTGAGCGAGGGGGTCTCACCCCAGGCTCTTGGTATCCCTCGGTTAGGGGTCTATCCCACCGTAGGGATCTCTGTTCTTCCCGGCCTCACTCATCCGGCCATAGCCAGCTAGCTCCTATGGCCATTCCTGCTCCACGCACTGGAGTCTCGGAGAAGGGTAGGCTGCCCATCCCCAGGGCTTGCCTGGCTCCCAGCTCCATGAGGGAGGGGAGGGTCAACCTTCTAGCCCTCCATCGGGCTCGGCTCAGCTCTTCCTCCAGCATGCCTGCATCGCCATCTGGTGAGCCAGCTCCCTGGTCACCACCTGTGCCCAGGTCTTTCTCTGTCTTTCTCTGGGTTCCAGCCTCCGTGTCTTCGGACATCACGGCAGGAATTATGAAGGATTGTGAGTTCTGGCTTACTGTGATGTACCAGACACACATTCACATTAACTCAATAAGATTTCTTTATTGAGCAAGGAAACGCATACTAGTACATGAATCAAAGCCAGAACTTAAAGTAATACAACATAGGCAATAGGTAAACCCTCACAGTGTGAGAATGACACATAGGGAGGGCAATAGGAGGAAAGATTATGTCCAAGTGCTGCAGCCTTGGAGTCTCCAGAGGAACAGCATTCCCAGGCCAAAAGGTGGGCTGGCTGCAGTCCAGAAACAGAGAGACCCAGGCAGGGAAATCAGGCCAGAATTGAATCAAATAGATAAAAAGTATTCAGCACAGTGTTGGAGGGGATGTCAAGAATTGGGGACATATATTCATATGTGGTGGAATTGCAAATATGTGCAGAGATTTTGGAAAATAGTAATGAAGGAAATAAGTGAGATAATGGAGATAAATATACCTTTATGTCCTGAAATAGCATTATTATCATATTGTGGAAAAAATACAAGAATCTCAAATTGTTAAGGAATTATTAACAAATCTGCTGACAGCAACAAGGTTAATAGCAGCAAAGAAATGGAAAACACAAGGTGAATACCAAATAGAAGAATGGTATAATGAAGTATGGAATATAGCTATAAATGAGAAATTAGCAAATATGGTTAAAGAAAAAAAAGGAGGGCTAAATAAGAATGTTTTTGGTGAAAAATGGAGTAAATTTTTCAGATTAAACACATATCTTCTCAGGGCCAAACAAAATGTTCCCTTAAGGTATAATGGCCATTGTTATAAAGTGTCAAAAGTGATCACATTATCTGTACAGATGGCCCTCTGTATCCACAGATTTGGTATCCATGGATTCCACCATCTATGGCTTGAAAACACCTCCCCTCCCATCCACTAAGCAAACCTTGATTTTGCCATTTTATAGAAGGTGGCTGTCCTTGAGCAAGCAGGAATCACCAGCACTGAGGCCCTGATATTGAGAACACAGCTGCGCTGTGCAGGGCACGTTTCTAGAATGGAGAACCATTGCCTCCCAAAAATACTACTCTACGGTGAATTCACCACGGGTCAGCATAAGAGGGGCACTCCAAAAAAGTGATACAAGGACTCCCTGAAAGAACATCTCCAGCTCGGCCAAATTGATCACCAACAACGGTCGACCCTGGCCTCACATCGGGAGGCATGGAAGATGCACTATCCACAATGCTGCAGCCTTATTTGAGAACTCATGCTGAACAAGTCTTGAAGAGAAACGACAATGCAGAAAGAATCACAACCCGGAAACATCCCCCAAGGAGACCTTCTGTTGTGCTTTCTGCAACCGGACTTGTTCATCTTGGATTGGCCTTTTCAGTCATCAGCGCACTTGCAGAAAGTGCGGGATGAGTCCTTCCTGAATCTTTGTTTGTGAAGAAAAGCCAGAGAGAGACTGCTTTACTATGCCATTGTATATAACGGGACATGAGCATCCATGGATTTTGGCATCCACAAGGGAACCAACCCCCAGTGGATGCCAAGGGCACACTGTACTGCATTACCTTGGGAGAGTAATGAAAGCATAACAAGGGTTTTGCAAAATGACATATTACTTTGCTTCTTTTTCCTATATAACAAATACTGTTTTATATGATACTGTCATTTTATCACTTGGAGGGAGCAAAAATGTTTTTGTCAGGCATTTTGAGAGAACCACCCCCATTTTTTCTTGTTCTTCCAAACTTAAACAAGGATCATAAAAATACTGAACAATGCATAATGAGTTACCATTAAAACCGTGGAAAATTAATTGTCACAATTTATTGGACTAGGGTTTCTGCAATGGATTGTATAGTGGGTTACTTTTAATCTTCCAGCCTCTTGTCCTAAAAAGTAGAAGAGGATTCTAACAGTGAGAGAGGGAGAGGAATTAATTCACCCCTCCCCCTTCTTGGAACATTTCTTAGTTAGAGGATGACTGACATGGTACAGGTCGCCCCTCCCCACATCTGTGGTATCAGTAACCACAGTTCAGTTAACCGTGTTCAGGGGGAGGTCTCTCTAGGCATCTAGTGTTCCTCCAGTGTGACTCTATGGTCAGAAGTGGACCACAGAGTTGGGTTGGTTGACCTCCAGATGCATAGAGAGGCATCCTCTCTAGGCATTTTCTAGCTCCCCCATGATTTTATGGTATTTTATGGTGGTTCACTATTATCCACAGTTCTGCTTATAAATGGCAAGACCAGGAATGTACCCCTGCAGATACAGGGGGCAATCTGTATTAAGATAATACATGTAGGTGAGCTGATGAACAATTCAGCCAAACATATGTACCTAGGAGTAGGAACCCATTAACATTACTAGGAACTAAATTGTTTTTTACAACTGGAGCCTTACTTGCAATGATTTCAACAGGCTCTCCCAAACCCGGTACCATCTAAATGCAAAAACTGAGAAATCAGGGCAACAAAACCATACAATTGTGTCAAGGTAACCATCTAAAAGCTTGACACACTATAATTGTGGGTAGAAATACTGCAAAAAACAAAAAACAAACAAAAAAAGGATTTAAAGTTGTGGAATAAATTGGCAAAAAGTTCCAAGTATTCTACTGGTTTGTGGACTCAACTCTCAATCTTTCTCAGTTTCTTTCCAAGGTAGGATTCTTAATGCCCACTTCAGTTTAACAAGAAGCAAATGTCGGATGAACTTTACAGCAGAGAATATCCAATTTGCTTTTCAATTTCACAGTGAAAGATTAAGCAATGAGGGGAAATGTTTAAAAGTTTTCAGCCATACCAAATACAACATTAATATTTAAAATGTTTACTTACCTGCAGCCAGTGTTCAGAAATGACATCTCAGCTATGTGAATGATAAACTACAGGATTTTTTTCTGCTTGGAAATAGCAGAACTATTCTGACACAAAAAAGAAATAGCAGCTTTGGTCCAATCTAAGAAGTTCATACACAATATTGAATGCAGTGATGCATGACACACATAAAAGAAAGCAGACAGGTTCTGCCTTGTTGAGGCTGTACCATCAATTAATTTGGAAATGTGGGAAAAAGATAGAGAAAACAGAAGGAGCACAGCCATTTGTGAACAACCATCTATTGAATTCCCAGAATATTTGTTGAACTCCAGATCAGAAATACAAGCCCTGACAGCTCACAGCTTGCTGACAGAATTGATATAAAATAGATTGCTACTTTCTTTCTCTCCCCACTAGCATTCCCTCTTTTATCGCACAGTTTATTAAAAGAATAGTCAGAATTTATACTTTCTTTGTCTTAACATTAAGCACTAATAGATCCAGGCACTGCAACTACAGGCAGGCCTTCTACTAGGTGGCCTGAGGTAGACACTTCATTCACCAGATTTTAGATGTCACGAAAATTATTAAATTCTTAGTCATGCAATCTGTTATTATTAGAATAATACCCTCCAACTATCCTGATTTGGCAGGGACAGTCTCAATTAATCCTCTGTTTTCTCACTTTTTCAGCCACTAGTTAACTGTCCCAGTTTCTCTCTCTTTCTCCCACGTTCCCCCTGGAAAAGAAGCCATTTCTTTGCAAATTCCCCTTCCTTTTACAGCTCATTCTACCCCGAGTTCCACCTCACATACTATGCTGGCAAGTCCCACAGACTTTCAGAGCAGATTTGGGGAAGTCACTTTAGTTGACAAAAGTGTTTGCTGGATCAATGTATCTTCTGTACATTATAGGACAGCAATGGATACATTTGAATAACAATAAACAATAACATAAGCGGCAGAGAGGTCATAACTAATTCAATAATAATTTACAGTTGCCCCTCCACATTCACGGTTTCGATTATTCGTGGAAAGCCCTGCCCCCCCTGCTCTCCACCCCATTCCCTTCTCAAGGCAATGAGGGGCTTCTCACAAAGCCTGTTGCTGCCTTGGGAAGGTGGGGTGGAAAGCTGCTGGCATGCCCACTCTCCACCCCACTCCCTTCCTAAGGCAACGAGGGGCTTCTCACAAAGCCCGTCGCTGCCTTGGGAAGGCGTTGGGGGGGGGGGAGCCGCTGGCACACCCGGGCTCCAGCCCAGTCCCTTCCTAAGGCAGAGACGGGCTTTTCACAAAGCCCCTCACTGCCTTGGGAAGGCGGGAGAGAAAGCCGCTGGCGTGCCCACTCTCCAGCCCAGTCCCTTCCCAAGGCAGTGAGGGGCTGCTCACAAAGCCTGCCACTGCCTTGGGAAGGTGTGGGGAAAGCTGCTGGCGTGCCCACTCTCCAGCTGAGTTCCTTCCCAAGGCCTGTCGCTGCCTTGGAAAGGGACTGGGGTGGAAAGCCGCTCACCTGCAGGCTCATTTCTTATTCACGTTTTTTTTCACATTCATAGAATCATAGAATTGTAGAGTTGGAAGAGACCACGAGGCCATCTAGTCCAACCCACTGCCACGCAGGAAATCTTGATCAAAGCATCCCTGACAGATGGCAATCCAGCCTCTGTTTAAAGACCTCCTCCTTGTCTGCTCCTAAACCCCACGAATGTGAAGGGGCAACTGTATTCCAATCCGCAGACCACAACATAAACAAATAAAGCACACAATTCAAACTGAAATAACAGCAAGTTGATGTGTTATAATTACAATCAAAACAAAAACTTTCGGGGAGTATAAACTATTACAGGGAACACAGGAAATTTCTAATGAGAATTAATTATTAATTGGCTCTTAATACATTTCCTCAAATTGCTGACCAACCATGAAATAATGAGACCAGACACAGAGAATTGTGTTGAAAGGGTCCATTTTATTTAACCTAGAACCCCTTTAAACAAGGTTGAACCTGGAAAAGAGCAAGAGGGGGAGCAACCTAGCATGAGCAGGCATTACTGTATGACTTTCTCCTCAGCCTTCCCTTGGGTGAACCACCTGAACCCTGAGGGCAACCCAACAACTGGGTTGCTCCTCATCTGGCCATCACTTAGAGGTGTGGGATGTGGGAGGAAGTGTCCCATGCCCCTGTTTAGGGCACTGTGGATTTCCCTGTTAACCATCCTGCATTGCTTTATCAATGAAACATGGGCTACCCTCATCCTGCCAAGATTAGCAGAGCAAAATTATGGACCACATCAAGGTTACTCCTGACCATTTGGTATGAATGGTCTTAAAATCATGCAGATACTGTAGAAAAAGGGCCTTGCCCTCCTTCAGGCAGCAGAAATCTAGGGACGGCTTTCACACCTTCAACAAACCTGGGGCCTTGCCCTTCAACAAACCCAGCCCATTTTCCACCCAGATGAATAGCCAGCAAGGGGGGTGGGTAGAAGGCCCTTTGCAGTCCCTAAATAACAGAGGCAACAAGCCATGCCAATGAAAGCCTCTGTTCCAGAACCACTTTGGCCTGATTGCTCAACTCTAGCTGAGCTCCAAAATGGCAGTTCTGGGCTTGGTGCACCACCCAGTAAGCCCTACTATGGTCCCAAATAGGACCTGCCACCTCTCCAGACATAACCTAGAATCTGGAAAAGATAACAACATTAGTAAACAGCAAAATACAGTTCAGCACTTAAAAGGCTGAGCATATCACTTGAATGCCAAGGGCCTCCAACATATTGGACAGACCCTTCATCCAGGCCCAGAGAAAAAGCCGTAGAAGCTCTCTCAATCCAGAATGAATGGGTTTGTAGACCCAAACGTTGTAAAGCCTTGGAAGTAACAGTCCAAAATTGGTATCGTAAGGGGTGAAAAATCTGCATGAGAAAGTAGAGGATCTGGCCTAGGCCCTCACACTTTAAAGTAATTCTGCAATGCACAAACTGGGCATAAGGCCTGATTGTGACAAAGCCTCATTACCCACCCCTTCTGATCCATCTTAGAGGTATGGATCAGCAATATAGCTTGTTGCCCAGTAAGAGTTGCTATCCCTCTAGTGCTAAATTCTAAAGTCCCTTGTGTTATCCTAGTATCCCTGTGCCCTGGAGGCAAAGGCCAGTGCTGACAACCTAACCTGAATAGACTGAGAAGCTAAGCTCCTACCCCTAAGGTGGACACAAAACTGTAAGAACTGCAAAATGTGGGGAACAGGGATTGGCCAAAGAGACTGAAGCCCCACCCCCCCAAACCTAAATGCTTCAAACTCCAAACCAACTTCTTATAACTTCTCCTGGTACTGGGAACCACACATAAGGAGCTTATCTCTCAGTTCTAAAGCCCTACCTGACACTCACAAAAGGTGTATTTAAAAAGGCAACGAAACTAGCTGCATGAAACACTAAGGGTTCAAAGAGCTGGTTTTAAGTATCTGCCAAGATGATAAGTGAAATAGGTGCCATGTGTTCTGGACTTTGTCATCTTCCCTTTACCAGCCCTCCTATATCTTCCTGAAACAGAAGTCATTAGCAGAATCAGCATATGACTGCAACTTAGTTCAAAAGGCCATAGTACCAAGCTACTCTCAATCAAATTACTTTGCAGGCTCTTTTTCCTTACTTCAAATGGGAAGACCCTGTTATAGCTATTCCTGGTGCTTGGTACACAAGACAACTCAATAGCCCTCATGACCTCACTCTACCAAGCAGCCACAGGCCTGCTGAAATCTGCTCTGACTTTGACTAGACCATAAAAGTCAGCTGATGAAACTGCTCCCTCTGATTGTGAATAATTGCTTACCCCAGGTATATGTCTCATAGTGAAAAAAAGACCTCTAACCACGAAGGCTTGGGCCAGCCATGTGGCATGAGGGCATCTAGAGATGAGCAAATTAATGCCATTGACCAGAGTCATGTTGTAATCAAGAATGGACTGGCAAATTGTGAATTCAGCAGCCCACAACCGCCTGACACCAAAACAAACAAACCGTGGCCCTGTTTCCCTCTAAAGTAAACTGATTCATGAAGGTCTTCTGAAGGTACCATTTTACATTCAGCTTCCTCCCTCCAGAATGACACTCCATTAAAATGGAGTAGAAACTCACTCAAAACCTCCATGTTGGCCGTTACCTCAGCTATAATCCTAACTCTGTGGTGGAGTTTGTACAGCTCTGGTCTTGCATCACGAAAACAATGCAAGAAGGCACCACCAAGGGCATGCAAAATTAAGACCAATTAAGACATGCAAAATTAAGATGACCAATTAGCTTCTGCAACTCTTGTAAAGTGATTTTCCTTAGTTCCTACAATTTGCCATTTGTGAGATGCCAGCATTGTTGAATGATATTAATTTGTATACCTAAGCAGGTAAGGTAGGTGGATGGTGCACTGAGCTTTCCAGAAGCAGAACATGAGTCCAAACATGTCTCCCCCCGCCCAGGGGTGCTTGATCCATGTAGAAGCCACAATCCAGTGACAAACCCAGTAGTTCAAAATGTTTGGTGTGAACTAAAAGAAAACAAAAGGCCAACTTAATGTCACCTTTTGGCAGTTCTGCCTTTATGCCACAGTATATGGTAATCTGAATAGCTTATATAAAGAGGTATGTGTTCTCAATATCATGGCCTCCATGCTGGTGATCCCTGCTTGCTCAAGGAAACATTTCTAGGATGGAGGACCATTGCCTGCCCAAAATAGTACTCTACGGTGAACTCGCCATGGGTCAGCGTAAGAGGGGCGCTCCAAAAAAGCGATACAAGGACTCCCTGAAACAACATCTCAAGCTCGGCCAAACAGATCACCAACAATGGTCCACCCTGGCCTCACATTGGGAGGCATGGAGAAGCACTATCCACAATGTTGCAGCCTTATTTCAGAACTCACACTGAACAAGTCTTGAAGAGAAACGACAACGCAGAATCACAACCTGGAAACATCACCCAAGGAGACCTTCTGCTGTGCTTTCTGCAACCGGACTTGTTTATCTCGGATTGGCCTTTTCAGTCATCAGCGCACTTGCTGAAAGCACAGGATGAGTACTTCCTGAATCTTTGCTTGCAAAGAAAAACCAGAGAGATCTAAAGAGGTATAGAAAATATAGCGATGTTCCTGAGGAATGTGTCACTTACCAAACTTCTCTTTGGATAAGACGAATAATGCATAGGTCAATATTGAGTCTTCTTGGGCCAATACCTCATGCAGAAACTCAAATTGGAAACCAGGAGAACAAGAAAGGGACCTACCACACTTCCTTTATGAGCCTCCTTGTCAATTGAATATCTAACTATGGATCCCAGATGCTTTACTGATTTCAAATTCCTAGGAACCAAGAGGTCTGATGTGGAAAATCCGAAAAGGAATACTAAAATCAAAAGGACTTAACACCATCACATATATTATGGGCATCTAAAACTTCCTGATAGACATGCACCATGGAACTAGCATGTCTAACTAAACTGGACCTGGCACCTTTAGGAAGTGGTTATCAAGCTCCTTGCCCCTTACACTCTAAGTGCTGGTCCCTACTGTTAGCTCATTGGGCCTTTCTTTGTTGGCAACTCCAAAAGGAATGACGGCCACTACAACTAGAGCACTCATGTGCAAGTTTGTATGGGTGAGGCAAAAAGAAGTCCCTCCAAACCAAATTGTCAATACAGCAGGAGCTTTTCTGAAATAAAGCCAATTGCAAGTCATCTCTAGTGTGTGCAATTAATTGCTCTTTTAGGTATGGTAGATGAATAACATAATTTTGGAGAAGTTTATGTGCTGATGATAAAGTGGAAGTCTCCAAAGCAGTTGTTCCTGCCTTGCCAGCCTATGACACTTACAGAAGCTACTGCTGCGTGTTTTCCATTACTGTACTAAGTCTCACTGGCAGTCCACTGCTCACATATTTAGATCCCTCAACTGTTGTTTATTTCCACAGAACACAAGTCATAATATGACTCTAAGTGCCATTTTGACAGAAAGTGGGGTTTTTAATAGGGGAAATGAAATGAAATAATAAAATAAATTACCATGGAGGAGGAGAAAGTGTTCAGATCAACCTTCCCCAACCTGGTCCTCTCTGCATGTGTTGGACTACAATTCCCATCACTCCAGACAATTTGACAACTGACTATGCTATCTGATGATGGGAATTGTAGGTTAACACATCTGGTGCAGGGGCAAGTTAGGGGCAAGTTAGGGGCAAGTTACACCATGAATAACTAGTAAGTCATGTCCCAGCTTTATACAAGTATTTGTCTTATCTGAATTCTCTCAGTCTAAACTGGGGTATCAATACACTGATTTAACTCATTTATGTATTGTTAGTTTTACAGCTTGCCTTAGCAGGGCTGAATATCTATTTGTTTGTTAATAGTATTTCTGTATTGCCTCCCAGCCCAGAAGGGCTCCCAAAGAAATGAACAAATAAAGACCAATTAAAACAATACAAAGATAAAAACGTTTTTAAGACACATTAAACAATCCAGTTTAAAACAGTTAAAGCAGAGCAATTTCAAACATTAGATGCCATGCAGAGCAGCACTCTTTTGGCTGCCCAACGGAAACTTAAAAGAGACGGGGCCAGCCTAACTGCCTTGGGTAAGGAGTTCCACAATTAAGGTACTGCTACAGAGAAAGCTTCATGACTTGTTGGGACTTCATGAATTATTGGGACATGCAACTGAAGATCTCAAGTTTTCTGGCAGGCCCATATGGGTGGAGGCAGTCTTTCAGATATCTTGGCGTCAAGTCATTTACAGGTTTGTGGGTCAACACCAGCACCTTGAATTGAGCTGGGAAGCAAATTGGAAACCAGTGCAGTTCTTGCAAGACTGGTGTTATGTGGTCTCTAACACCTGGCACCAGTCTAGCTGCTGCATTTGGCAGTAGCTGCAGCTTCCAAACACTTTTCAAGGGCAGCCCCACATAGAGTGCATTACAGTAGCCAATCAGGAGGTAACTAAGGCACAAACCACTGTGGCCAGATCTGCCTTGCCCAGGGAAGGGCACAGCTGGCAAACCAGGCAAAGCTGGGCAAGGATGTTCCTGGCCACTGCAGCAACCTGGCTTTCCAGGAGCAGCACTGGGTCCAAGAACACTCCCATGCTATGAACCTGATCTTTCAGAGGGAGTGCTAACCCATCCACAACAGGCTGTGATCCCAGTCTCAGGTAAGAACTCTTGTGATTGTTCAGTGGTTTTTGCCTACTTAGTGCTTTGCTTCTTTTCTGTGAGGTAAGAATTACACCTGCTGAAGACAAATATGGGGGTAGGCGCACCCTCACTATTGTTTCAATTGTATTAATTTATACTAAGGTTGCTGTAATTTGAACAAAGGACTAATGGGCTCTCAGGAAGGTAAGAGGGATTTTTGTTTTAAGTTAGCATATTAAGACATCTTACTGAAATACAACGGTTTTCATTGGTTGCTGTCAGCAACCTGTATGTTTATTTTAATTAACACCTGGGGAGAAAATCCTATATTCCCCCAGAAGGCTTTGAATTGCAATTCCCAACATTCCTCACTATTGCATAAGGCTGCTGAGAAATGCAATGCAACCAAATCTGGAGGGCCACAAGATTCCCACACCTAGTTTACACAATAACAAAGGAACTAGACAAACTAATATTATACTCTATAAGGGTTTTTGTTTCCTGTCTCTCACCCTTAGTTTGACACCATTACCAGCACACCCTATTCCCAGGACTCTTCCAATATTTACCAACTAGGGTCCATGTACACTGTAGAAATAATGCAATTTTCCACCACCTTAATTGTCATGGCTCTTTCCTACAGAATCCTGGGGTTTGTAGTTTTGCGAGGCACCAGCACTCTTTGACAGAGATGGCTAAAGACCTTGTAAAACTACAGATCCCAGGATTCCATAGGATGGAGCTACGCACTTAAAGTGGTGTCAAACTGCATTATTTCTACAGTGTAGTTGCACCCCAAGGGTGGATGTTGCCAAGCGGTTGTCCCTCGTGGCTAATTCTGCCTTTCCTCAGAAATTTTGGTTCAAAGCTTTGATGAGTTCAACCAAATGGAAAACTCACTGACTAACACCTTTCTCCTTCTTCTACGGTGAGGAACCCCGAAACTGAAGGTGGAAGAGTTGCTACAGTTCCAGAAGCCCCCAGACAACATAATTACAAGTTTTTTAAACACTGAAAGCAATAGCATCCCCTTAAAGACTAGTAAGTTTTATTTGGCATACCACTTCAGGGATTGCATCCCATGAAAGCTTTTACTGGGAAAGGTTGTAGGATGGGGAAACTGTGAGTGGGTGGTGGTGGAGGAGGAGAGAGATTATGCCATCTTTTCAAATCAAAAAGGCCTGGTGCTTTCACATATGAGAAGCCTAGTTTTCCTACACCGCTGAATTTATTTATCAAATGTTTGCAGCAATATTGGTCCATGAGAAGAAAAGAAAATCACTGACAAATGACCACTTTTTATCACAATCCAATGGAAAGTCATGCAATAATCAGTAAACAAAGGTATAGCAGTGACAGCAGTGCATGTCTGAATTCATGTCCCCTCCCTGACATGAGTGCATGAAAAATTAATGGCTTTTGCAGTGCGCACAGTGGGCTAAAGACTGCTTTTACTCATGCAGAAATATACCTCTGTATTGAGTATTAGTTGGTCACGATGTATTCCTAGATGATTTTGATACTAATGCTACTATGAGGACAGTATGACATGATAGGATAATAGGCTTTTAAGTACTTACTACCCAGCCTTATAAAAACAGTTTTACAGGCTGTATAGCAGGGTTGGCAAAGTACAGCCCAAGAGCCACATATGCTCCACCCCAGGCTGTTTTTGTAGCTTTAATCCTCCAGACTCCCTGTATGATCCTTTCTCTGTCCTAAAATAGAGAGAATAAATTCTACCTCCTTGAAGCTTCCTGGAGTGGAAATTTACATTTTAAATAAATTGCAGGGGTCCCTCATACTGTTTAACAATATGGGAATTAGGGGCATAATTGTCAAATTTGCAGATGACACCAAATTAGGAGGAGTAGCTAATACCCTAGAGGACAGGATCAAAATTCAAAATGACCTGGATAGACTGGAGAGCTGGGCCAAAGCTAACAAAATGAAATTCAATACAGAGAAATGTAAAATACTGCACTTAGGGTGGAAAAATTAAATGCATAGATATAGGATGGGAGAGACCTGGCTGAATGAGACTACATGTGAAAGTGATCTAGGAGTCCTTCCTAGTAGACTACAAGTTGAACATGAGTCAACAGTGTGATGCGGCAGCTAAAAAGGCCAATGCGATTTTGGGCTGTATCAATAGAAGTATAGTGTCTAGATCAAGGGAAGTAATAGTGCCGCTCTATTCTGCCTTGGTCAGACCTCACCTAGAATACTGTGTCCAGTTCTGGGCACCGCAATTCAAAAAGGATATTGACAAATTGGAGCATGTCCAGAGAAGGGCAACCAAAATGGTGAAAGGCCTGGAAACCATGCCATATGACGAGAGACTTAGGGAGCTGGGTATGTTTAGCCTGGAAAAAAGATGGTTAACAGGTGATATGATAGCCCTGTTTAAGTATTTGAAGGGATGTCATGCTGAGGATGGAGCAGGCTTGTTTTCTGCTGCTCCAGAGACTGGAACACGGAGCAATGGGTGCAAGCTCCAGGAACAGAGATTCCACCTCAACATGAGGAGGAACTTTCTGACAGTAAGAGCTGTTTGGCAGTGGAACGCACTCCCTCGGAGCGTGGTGGGGTCTCCTTCCTTGGAGGTCTTTAAACAGAGGCTGGATGGCCATCTGTCAGAGATGCTTTGATCAAGATTTCCTGCGTGGCAGGGGGTTGGACTGGATGGCCCTCGTGGCCTCTTCCAACTCTACAATTCTATGATAATTTAAAACTCCCAATACAAGGATTCTGGGTTTTGCAAGGAGGAGTTGTTTTTTGGGGACACTATTGTGGGTCTGAGAACCTGTGTCCCCTGAGGCCACCCATATCTGCCACAGTTCCCATCCTTGCACTACAGTCACATCCTGACCTCCAATAGCCATGGATCAGCTCGGACTGCCACAGCTAGCCTTCTGCATTCCTGGTTTTTAATATTTCCTTCCTCCTGCCTCTTTGCTACAACCTGCAATGGGGTGTGTGTGTGGGGGGGAGAGGAGGTAGCAGGGTCTTGTTCTTCCCAGGCAGATCATGGCAAGAGCAAAGGACGAGGGGCTATTGCCACTGAGAAATTTGCACATCATGTACAGATTGTGTGGCCCTCAATAGTTTCTTTCATTAAACAAAATACTATAAAACTAACAATCTCTCTCACTCTGTCTCAGACACACAGATTTCTGCTTTATGACAATTACATATCTTTTTCTTTATGACAATCATATATTTCCCAGCTATATCTTTCTTAACTAATTTCATTCCATTTCTCTCTTGGAGATAAAAGCATTGTACACTATTTCCCCTACCACCACATTTTTATCCTAGCAACAATACTGTGAAGCAAGTTAGGTTGAGAGGTTATGATGGGGTCAAGGTGGCTTCATGCATGTTATGGGAAAGCTGAAACCTGAGCAAGATCTATACTGTGCATTGGGCAGTGGGGATGGATGGGAACAGAGAGCTCATGCAGTGAATATGGATCTGAGAGGAAAGCTGTAATTTTGAGCAGGGTCTGATAAAGGGATTTTGATTTAACAGTAATTTATTTTGTTAACTGTTGTCAAATTGACTTCAACTTACGGTGACCCTATGAATTAGAGACCTCCAAGTCTCCCTATCTTCAACAGCCTTGCTCAGGTCTTGCAGACTCAGGGCAGCCATGGCTTCCTTGATTGAGTCTATCCATCTGTAAAGGTCTGTCTGTAACTTGCCAAGTATTACGGTCTTTTCTAGTGAGTCATGTCTTCTTGTGATATGGCCAAAGTATGCTAGTCTCTGTTTAGTCATCTCGGCTTCTAGGGAGAGTTCAGGCTTGATTTGTTCTAGGATTCATTGATTTGTCTTTTTAGCAGTCCACAGTATCCGCAGAACTCTTCTTCAGCACCACATTTCAAATGAGTTGATTTTCTTCCGGTCAGCTTTCTTCACTCTCCAGCTTTCACGACCATACACAGAAATGGGAAATAATGATGGCATGGACAATCCTAACTTTAGTATTCCATGATTTATCTTGACACATCAGAATCTTTTCTTGTTCCTTCATAGCTGCCCTTCCAAGTCCTAGGGAGCATCTATATGATGAAAAAATCTGGCAAGAATACAGACAGAATACCTTTAGTTTACATGAGTTCCTGCTGGGATTTCCCATATCAAGAAGAAGGGGGCCTGAAAACTCCACATAGACCGTGATAACAGCTTTTGCTGTTTCTCGCAATCTTTTTTAAACAGTGCATGAAAATAAAATGCGCATAATAGGTCGTCTGTACAACCGATTTGAAAAGGGGACACAGCAGAGCTGAAAGCTGATTGGTTGGACCTCGAAGGGGGTAGTCTTGCAAGGGAGAGCTTGCAATGCCGGAGTCGCCATTGTTGTTGTTTTTGCTGGCACAATTGTTCAGCTGGCAAAGCAGCAGAGCAAAAGTAATACAGTTCTTTTAAGTGGAAAACAGGTCTTCTGCATCTGTCACTTTAAGAAAAAAATGGGGAGGGGGTGAATGGAGCGAGATTTTCCATACTCAACTTACTCCCAGTCAGCTTTTCTTCCCCATGGATGTAAACTGCAAAATATTCCGTTCCAAGCCATGGGCCATGGGCACAAATGGCTCAGCCACTGATTATTAGGCTGCAGCGAAAGGGAGGTAAGGTATTTTTTTTGCTACAAATTCTCCCGTGTACCTGCTTCCCTAGTCTTCTGATTTCTTGACTGCAGTCTCCATTCTGATTAATTTATTATTAAATAAATATTATTACATAGTTATTATATAATTATTCTGCAACATTAAGTGTTAATCATGCTAAGCACACATGCAAACATAGAGAAAAATATATTTATTGATTTGAGGGTTTTTTCCCAAGCTTTCCTAAAACGAGTACAAAGTTTCTCTGCTGAAAATTTTGCCCTCTCATTGCCTGGCCACACCCTTTCAACCACACTCTATGTTGCTCAGCCACATGTGCACCTACTTTTATCTGTGAAATGTTCAAGAGATGGGAAGAATATTTTCTATTATTTGTTTTCTGGGTGAAAAATTGGTTTCTTGACAGTCAAGAATCCCCATCAGAAAGAATAATAGGGCAGCAAGGTCTTTGCACAGTTTTCTTTCCATATTCAAATGTGCCAAAGTGTTCTGGAGCATTTTTCTGGTCAGAGGAACAAATGGCTTTTTTTGTGTGCAAAAATACATGTTTATTATGGAGAAAATGTGCTTCCTGCATGGGAAACTGTTTTCTGTTCAGGAAGTATATTTTTTGCATAGGAAATGTGTTTTTCTGGGGTGGGGGGGTACACAACCATGATTTTCTGCACAGAAAAATTCTCCAGAGCATTTTGGGACACTTGGATATAGGATGAATACTGCACAAAAATACTCATTTTCTTTCACAACAGACAGAAAATACAGTAATTATTTGTCCTTGCAAATGAGGATGGAATAACTGAGGATTTAATTCCCTATGGCAATTAAACAGTGCTTCAATGAAAGGAATGACATACTGTTACACACTTTTTCTACAATTAATTTGCAAATCTTCAATGATGCCTTTATCTTGAGTTTTAATAATCTGAAGTTTTAATAATCTGAGTTTTAATAATCTGAAACGTCTTACACAGGCATACATAGCATGGAATGGACTAGTTACAAATCTCTCTCTCTCTCTCTCTCTCTCTCTGCTTTTCTTCGCAAACGAAGATTCAGGAAGGACTCATCCTGTGCTTTCTGTAAGCGTGCTGATGACTAAAAAGGCCAATCCGAGATAAACAAGTCCAGTTGCTTAGGTGGCTATAATGAATTCCTTTCCCTAATATCAAAGTTACAGCTATGGTAACGGTAACTTAATGAGGGACAACACTTTTCCATTTGTGACATAATTAACTCTTTTTGCTGACAATCAACCACCACCTAAACTGTTACCACAGCTCTTTCAATGATCTGCCAGTATCGACTATATATAGCAAGTGAATGAAGAAATGCAGGTGAGAATGGACTATGTGACTTCAACAACATAATCACATAATCCCTCCCATAAGCACTGTGATTGGAGAGTCCTGGGAAGCCAGATTTCACATTAGAACTGTCAGTGAGCAAAGCTGAACTGGAGCTGGAACAAATTGGTCCAAATTGGCTTGATTTGCTTCAGCGTTTGGGATTTGGCCAAATCGGTAACACATCTTCTAGCTTTCAGGACATCATTGCTGAAAAATGGTGATGACAGAAAATGATGAGAGTGAGTCTTAATTTGTCTAAGGAAAATTGTTGAACCAAGTGACTTTGTATGGCTGCACCAGGCCAGCACTTGTACTGGGCTTCACAGGGATGGTTTTTATTTTGTTTGCAACTGCTGACAACTGAAAAGTGAGGTGTGCCTGACCTTTTTGAATTTTTCTGAAGGATGCATTAATCTTGATCTTGCTGACTCATGAAACAATAAGAACATTACTGTGTCTTGGTTATTCAATGGTATACTGTCGACAACAAGGTTTATGAGAGTGATGAATGAGCATTCGTGCACAATAAGGGAAAGGCCACATTAGCATGGGGATTCAAATTTTAATTGTTCTTTTTTTATTATTGATGCTTGATGAATTGGCTATGTAAAGAGCTATTTCCTCAGCTGAAGATATTTGACACATAATCTAGCTGTATAAACATTTTCTGCATAATTATAACCCTAATTAAGGTCTCAAAAACATAAGGAAGATGAAGAGGAGGCCTTGTCTGAAATGGCATTTGCACTGCTAGGAAAAGAAAATAGACTTGTAGAGGATAAAGAAGAAAAAAAGCAAGACCTTCTGGAAATAAGGTTGATATGTCTTCAAGCAGAAGACAAATTTTGTTTGTTAGTTTTTCCAACCCCACCGCCGACCAGCATTTGAAAAAAGAAAGAAAAGAAAGAAAGAAGTAACCACTCAATATTGTGTTATGCTACTTAAATTTAGCTACTAATTCCTTCTTTTGATCACTCCCATACAGCACATTCCTGCTTAAATACTGAGACAAGCTTCAGAATCCTTCCCCTTCTGAGGTGAGCCAGTTAAAGCATCTCTTCTGTGGTGGCACCCAATTGTGAAACTCTCCAAAGACACATGCCAGGTGCTTGGCACACAGTTCTTTCTCTTTTCTGCTCCAGGCAAATCACCAGAACATTATCCACTGCTCAGTTTAGGGTGACTTCAGCATGTCATTATGTTCATTCTTCTTAAAAATCAGTTTCTAAACTCTGAAAAAGTAGGGATGTTTGAGTGCTGGACTAGGACACTGGGAGACCAGGGTTCAAATCCCTGCTCAGCCATGAAAGCCCTTTGGGTGACCTTGGGCAAGTCACACTCTCTCAGCTTCAGAGGAAGGCAATGGCAAATCTCCTCTAAACAAATCTCACCAGGAAAATCCCAAAGGGTTGCCATAAGATGGAAATTATTTGAGGGAGCACAACAACCACAGCTGTACCCAAACCAAACAAATGAGCTCCTTCCAAATTACCACATTTCTAGCTCTTTTATGGGCCCCATAGCATGTACAGTACATAGCCTGGCTGTATCTCCTATTTTACAGAGGGTAGTTCTCTACTGAAAAGGTTGTCAGAGGACAGACCTCTGTTTGAAGCTGTCCTTTAAATTTAGGGCTGCCCAATGCAAGTTTCATTGAAAGAGAAAGTAACACATGAAGGGAAAAGCAGAACAGATGACCTTGAAGTTGTCCCTCAAGAGTTAGCAGATTAAGGTGCTGGGTTTGGATACTTTTTGTCCTACATCTTGTTTGATAACACTTCCAGATAGATATTCAGTTTACAAATGAGCAGAAGGGAGAGCCTATCCTTTTATAAACTTGATGTGAACCAACCAAAGATGGTAGATATTAGCTGGAAATAAGAACTTCTAAGAAGCATATGTCTGACAATGTCCAACTCCCTGCTTCCCAAATATCCCTCTCCGTTGTTATTCTTCTCCTGGATGCAGCAGACAAGACTCAATGTACTTTATCCCTTAACAGTATTATTAATTACCTGTCCAGATTAGCAGCAGAGATGTGTTTAATTAGTATATACAAGTGTTGAGTATTGCAAGAACAGAAATACAATTAATCTTTTAAAACCTTAGAGGACTGATATATAGGATAGTCTAATGGGGGAAAATAAAGTTTAATGATGCACAGTAAAGCACATGGGAATATTAGTATTATCAGGGAGAATAACAAATAGATTGTGATATTAAAGAACAAGGGACTAATTAGTGGACTGCTACATTTAGAAAACCAAGATGAAAATTGAAATCTAAGCCGCTTCACTCTTGCATAAGTAAAAGATTATCAGTTATTAAAGTTTTATGTTTTAGTTGAGTAACTTTTGTAACCACCACAGAAGAGACAGGATATCTTGCCAAAGTCACCTTTTATTCTCCACTTCATTATTTTAACATTTTACCATGAAAATCCATATTAGAATTTACAATTTACCACAACATGATATAGTTGTCTAATTACAAGCAAAGAAGCACTTCTATGCCTCAGGAAGGTTTTTCACCTATTGATTTTTAATACTTTGACAACAATGCATTTTGCTGCTGGAGCATTTCGGTTCAAATTGAAAACCTCACAATTAAGTATACATCTTCCTCCTCTGACTTTTCAAAATGACCTCAGGTCTACTTATGAACATTTGAAAATATGCAGCACCTATTTTTAATTGGATTTTATTGTTTTCAAAGTTGCTAAAGTCATTTAGAAATCTACATGTCTGCAAGAAAAAAGTAGGACATGATAACTCTGGAAGGAAAAAGTAGGACATGATTTTTACATATTATCACATCTATGACCTAAATCCAGTGTTAATCCCCTAGCATACAGCCCTTGAGCTAAACAGAACACTTTAGACCCATGTATCAAGATAAACATCAAGTGCTATAGGCTATATTTAAGAGGAAGGAACTGGCATAACCACCGCTGAGTATTCCTTGCCTAAGAAAACCCTATGAAATTCATGGGGCCGCCATAAGTCGACAGATGATTTGAAGGCACATAAATACACACAGTTAATCATATGAAGAAATGTGGCAGAACTGAGCATTTTTTCACTTCTTTCAACAGCTAGGAGAGAGCGCGGGGGGGGGGACCAGGGGGAAGAAGTGTCCCAACAAAACACCAACCCTTGAGGAAGTGCCATGATCCTAGAAGCCTGCCTTTACAGTCATTTATGGAAGAAGCTCCCAATGTGCCAGATCTTCTGGAAACCTCAATCAGTTGCTCTGGAGCTTTGGGTTGGGGGTGCCAGCCATTTCTTTGCTCATAGCATAGATCTATAAGTTTGTCAACCCAAACAGTAATCATATGAAAGGCAGAGGGTAATGAAAGGAAAAATTGCCCCTGGGTGCATTTTGGAAGAAGCTTTCTGCCTTGGTCAGGCCTCACCTAATATACTGTGTCCAGTTCTGGGCACCACAATTCAAAAAGGATATTGACAAATTGGAGCATGTCCAGAGGAGGGTGACTAAAATGGTGAAAGGTCTGGAAACCATGCCTTATGAGGAGATACATAGGGAGCTGGGTATGTTTAGCCTGGGAAAAAGACTGTTAAGGGGAGATATCATAGCCTTGTTTAAGTATTTGAAGGGGTGTCAAATTAAGATGGAGCAAGCTTGTTTTATGCTGCTCCAGAGACTAGAACACGGAGCAATGGATGCAAGCTCCAGGAACAGAGATTCCACCTCAACATTAGGAGGAACGTTTTGACAGTAAGAGTTGTTCAGCAGTGGAACACACTCCCTCAGAGTGTGGTTGGATCTCCTTCCTTGGAGGTCTTTAAACAGAGGCTGGATGGCCATCTGTCAGGGATGCTTTGATCGTGATTCCTGCATGGCAGGGGGTTGGACTGGATGGCCCTTGTGGTCTCTTCCAACTCTACAATTCGATGATTCTATGAACAGCAGAAATCTCGCCCATTTGTTTATGAGTAAACAAAAATACTTTCATCCTTGTTTTTGTTTTACTTACGGAAGGCTAACTTGACCTAGTGGTCAAGTATTTTTGTTTACTTACGCAAGGCTTACTTGACCTGGTGGTTACATTTGTTAGTTTTGGATTCAAAGTTTGCTAAAATATGTTGAAATGTTCTTGTTTATGTGTGTGGTGTAGGAACCTCTCTCTGTTCTTTCCATGGACTTTATCAGACTAGCAGCTAAAAAGGCTGCAATTCCACTACTGGGGAAAGTGGAAACATATTGGCATAATTACAGTAATTATTGTACGTTGCCATAATCGCACAATACTACACCATAATCACATTATACTAGCACCACAGAATCATCACACAACTACCATTAGCAGTTTAAGGACTTTTTCGGACAAACAAAAAATAATGCTAGCAGCCTCGCCAGATTGCGAGGCTGCAGCGCTAGAGGGCGTCCGTTTCGCATGACGCCCCTTCCCAGCGGTACTGTTGCGGTACTGCTCAGACATTTGACCGTCATATTTTGCATTTGACCATCATATTTTACTCACGATCGCAACCTGGCGAGGCTGCTAGCGTTATTTTTTGTTTGTCTGAAAAAGTCCTAAGAATGGGATTTTACTTCCATGATTTTGTATGGGCGAGATTTTGGCTGTTCTTGCACACCAAAAAATAATGTCAGAAATTAACAAATAATCACTTAAACAAACATAAAGGTACCAAGAAAAGGTGGCAGTTCATTAAAATAGCATCTCCTACATTATGTGTTCTTGTTGGGAAAAGGGAGGGGGAGAAGGATTACAGCAGGATGTGATTTTCCATGCTCATCCATACTGCAAAAAGAGCAATGTTGAGGGCTACTCATGGATTTTCCCACCAATGAAAAGTGATGAGCAATTAGTGGGTGGAGCACACATTGACCATGGGAGGAGGAGGATGTCATGTGATAATGGGAATCCATTTGCAGTACTGTTGCACTGTAATTCTGCAATTACAGCCCCATCTGATAAAGTTCATATTATTTCTACCTCTGATATCAGCGATTCTCTTAAAGAAGTAATGCACAGGAACACATCTGCTTTTTTAACTGAGCTATATCTGAAATGGGAAATTTTATGAAATATCTTAAAAATGGAATGCACTGCAATTGCTTAAGAAATTGGGGTGACATTCTGAGTATTTTCAATAAGTTTATACTAGCTTGTATCAAACGAAGATGCACAAATTGGGGCACCTGATTTTGCCAATAATCCGAATCCCTTGCAGTTTCTCGAACCATATCCCATCCCATTCTAGAAGATACCTAAGACTTAGGAATAGCTTTGAGAGGGTGCATGTTGGCCTGTAACAGGCAGGTCAAACCAGAGCTTGGCTTTAATGTTTTACAAGTAATAATCTTACCTATAACAAGTAGTAAAGGGGCAAAAATATTATTTTTTTCAAAATAAGGCAACAGCTGGCAACCTTTTTGGGTGCAATCACTTATTGCTCTTAAAGCGTTAGTCTTTTGGGGTCACTCTGGGTGATTGGGGGTCATTTTTTATTTTTAAAGAGTTTTTTTTAAAAAAAATAAGTAGTACAAGCAATGCATTATTAATGTAAAACGAAAAAAGGAAAGTCACCCATGTGGTCCATGAGCAAGCCAATTACAGGAATGGTAATAATAGCTTTACAGGATAACTAAATTATCACTGAAAATGTGAACTTTGAAGTCTTCCAGGATTCTTCATCAGACTGTGTATGGGATTGTGTAACTGAATTCAGTGGGATTTAGATGCAGGTAAGTGCGCAGCCCTTCAGCATTCTCAGGAGATTTTCACACAGGGCCAAAATGCCTGTTACTGCCCCATCACCTCCTCTCACATTCTGCCACGGAATAACGTAAATCTTTCACACACTTACCTTATTCCGTGGCAGGAACAGGCTCTACCTCCCCTCGCTGGCCAGCCGTAAATGCAGCCGTCGTAAGGCTGCTTTTACGACCAGCCATCTGAATAATAATAATAATAATACAATTTATTTTTATCCTGTCCGGTTGTTAAAAACAATTGGGGCGGCTTACAAAAATTAAAATACCAATACAGATTAAAATCCCCAAACACCACCCACCCCACCCTCCCCCATAAAAAGACATTAAACCAAAATACATTAAAACAACTAATCTTAAATCACATTTAAAAAATAATAAATAACAAATAGCCAGCAGACTAAAAGGGGCCAGGAGCCCCTGAGGCTGGGAAATAATTAGGAAAGGCCTGTCGAAAGAGATCTATCTTTAGTGCTTTTTAAAAGCTACTCAGGCTCATCATCTGATGGATCTTGTTCGGCAGGCCATTCCACAATTTGGGGGCGATTACCGAAAAGGCCCTCTGGGAGGTTGCAGACAGCCTAGATTTTTGTGGCTGAAGCAAATTCCTCCCAGAGGACCGGAGTGTGGGGGGAGGATTATATGGGAGGAGGCGGTTCCGAAGATAAGTTGGACCCAAGCCATTTAGGGCTTTAAAGGTAATAACCAACACCTTATACTAGGCCCGGAAACTGATAGGCAGCCAGTGGAAAGATTTTAATACTGGAGTTATATGGTCTCTCTGAGATGTTCCCGAGACCACTCTGGCTGCCATATTTTGTACCAACTGAAGTTTCCAGACCAAGCATGAGGGTAGCCCTATGTAGACTGCATTGCAGAAATCTAGACGAGAGGTTACCAGCGCGTGCACCACAGTCTCAAGGTCCCTTACTTCCAGGAAAGGCGCAGCTGGCGTATCAGCCAAAGCTGATAACAGGCACTCTGACCGTCACATTCACCTGACTAGTCATCTGAAGCAATGAATCAAGGAGCACCCCTAGACTGCAAAGACAGTCCTTAATGGAGAGCGTGAGCCCGTCCAGGTCTGGAGGATGCAACCCAACTCCTGGTTTTGGGGCCGCTACTGTGAGCACCTCCATTTTGTCCAGATTTAATCTCAATCTGTTTTTCCTCATCCAGCCCATTACTGCTTTAAGACAATCATTAAGAGGTGAGACGCCATCAGAATTCGAGGCCCGCGATCGCATGATAACGGCTGGGCAGTAAATTCAAAAAAAAATAATCCCCCAAACATAAAATCAGTTCACCAAGCACAAAAACACACTTTAAATCACACAATCTAAACAGGGAGGGTAAAATAAAGGGTGCCACTTACCTGGGTGTCCAGATCATACCAGAAAGTGCTCGGAACAGACCTCCCTTCCACGGCTGTCATTTCGGAACAGGAACAGGGTTCCTGTCCGCACACCCGTGATTGCATGATAGCGACGGAACGGGAGGTCTATTCACGATGAAAAATCATGATTACATTGTTCCGGAACAGTCACGGGAGCAGGATGGATGCAGGACAGAATGGGGTCAACGTTGTCCAAAAGAGAAAACCTTTCCCGACCTTGTTCTGTTCCTGCCACGGGATATATACCCCTTGTGAAAATCTCCTCAGACTGCTATATCATTATAAGCTTGAAACACACATAGGTAAAAGAGGAAAAGACAAAGGGATCAGATAAAAGAGAATAGGATGAGATAACCCTTTGAACTAAATTTCACACAGTGCTGAGCGGTTTTTTTTAAGGCACTTCAGTAAAGAGGTGCATTTTTAGAATTCTGTGTGTTACTCTCAAAACCAATTAGTTAAGACACAAGTCATTGAGCAGTCAAGAAATGCAAATAATTTAGGAGAAATAAGTCATACTTGCATGTTTCAGAAAAAGCAGGTTTATGACCCATGACAACACTAAAAATCTTCCCGCTGCAACTAATAGGTGATTAGCTACAATTAAATTATAGAAAGAATCACACTTCCATGTTCTTGATAAGAGAGTAAAGATGACAAAATTGCAAGAAGCAAGATATAATTTGTTTTATATAGACAGAAGCTTCAGAATTCCCAAGAACCCTCTGGAAAGAGGCTAGGTTACGCCCAAACCAATGTTCTCAAGCCACTATTTTTATGGTAACTTGGCATGACATCCTTTTACTAGTTTACTGAGAAATCAATGTAGCATCATTCACAATCTTTGACTAGCCATTGGCATAAAAGATTGCATGAACACATGGGATTTCTGTGGGGAATCTGAGACTTGACTTGAATGCACCTGCAAAAACTCATTAAATTCTTTGAGGAAGTAATCACACATCCCTATTACAAGATGCTGACTCAATAGCATATAAAAGTATCCAGTCCTGAGCAATTAAGGAAAAGGCCATGATCCAAGTAGAGACATCTGCTGAAGGAAGACCCTCCATCCAGTGAATCCAGGAGATGATCCCTCCCCATACAACATTCTTAAACTGGCAAGATGTTCTCCTTTTCTCCCTCCCTCCCAATCCAATACCTTCAAGGAAACCTGAAACTCTTCTCTGCAGTGTTTCTCAGCTCCCCAGAATATCTGAGGATACACAAGGTGTCTCTCTCTCTCTCTCTCTCTCTCTCTCTCTCTCTCTCTCTCTCTCTCTGTATTTGTGAATGTAGATCTGCCTCACCCTGGATCTACGGTCTGTCAGTGGATGTGTCCAAGTGGATCCTGGTGATCTGTACTGAATAATTTCCCCCCTCATTTCGTTTGTAATCTTGCACCCTAAGAAAAGGAAGGGAGGGAGGGACCATTCAGCCGTTTTGTTCCAAGTACCATGAGTACTGAAGGATGTATTGATTCCTGGTTCCAAATTAACCTTGGTGAACCCTTTGAGACGGTGCATGTGGGAAGAAGGCTTTTTATTTCCTTTTACATCATCACCTCCATCAAACCCAGACATCTCCAGGCATCTTTGCTGCATGAAAAATTAGCCTCAGAAGATTACAAGGTGTTTTCCTAAGAAACAGTTGCAGTGCAGACTGAAATGATAATTAAAAAAGACTTTCTAAAAGCATATCAAAATACTGAAGCTCTTCCTGTCTGCATAGAGATGTTAACTTTACCCACTCCTGCTGTCACCAAATGACCATCTGTTTTGTATAAGGTCTGCAAATTGGCAAAGGCCTTCATTTTCTCACAGTTTAGTGTTTCCTCTCTCACACACATTGCCCCAAGCACTAAAGGATAGGGAGGACAAGCAATAGGAGGGCAGGAGGAAAGAACAGTTACAGAAGGAGAACAGTTCATAGAACAAAATAAAAAACCCAGATCTCTGTTAAACAACTGATTTTCAACAGGGTGGGTTCATAATTTTCACTGGTAATATGGCAGCCCACTAGCAAGGGCTGGCACTATTTACATTGTTGTTGATGATGATGATGATGATGTTGCATGCCTTCATCTTGTTTCCAACTTACTGTGATGTGGGGTGTTCTCAGAAAGATTTTTTCAGAGAGCTTTGCCACTGCTATCTTCTGAGGCTGAAAAAGTGTGACTTGCCCAAGGTCATCCAGTGGGTTTCTGTGACCAAGTGGGGATTTGAACCCTGGTCTCTTGGAGATGTAGCTCAGCTCTCAAACCACTAAAACACTGGCCCTCACTTTGCTTTCTGATGTATCTTTATGTGTGTAAAGAACCAGGCAAAGGTTTCCTCCTGACTCTCTTCCAGAGTGAAAAGCAACAAACATTCAGGAGATTTTCAGATGGGGACAAAAATAGTGTCCCCATCTCACTATCTCCTCTCCTGCTACCTTCATGAACCCCGTCCTGGCATGGTAACAAAGAGTTCCATACTACCTTTTATCATGCGTCTTCCCTCCCACTCAGCAGCCACGGAGTGAATGCAGCTCGCATGGAGCTGCATTCAATTCCTGGTTGAAATCCTGGGCTGTTGTCGCGAGAGGACGAGCATGCGGGAAAATCAAAAAGAAAAAAAATGTTAAAAAATGACAGCAAGCACAAAAACACACTTAAAAATACCAAGTAACCCAGGGAGGGTACAAAAAAGGGTATCACTTACCTCAATGTCCCGATCGAACCCGGAAGTGTTTTGGCATGGACTTCCCACTGTGGCTGGCATCGTGCTATGGTAACTGGGCACCTTTTTACTAGCCCATCATTCCGTTACAGAAATAATAATAATAATAATAATAATATTTATTTATATCCCGCCCCTCTGCGAGCAATCGGGGCGGCTTACAACAATAAAATAATACACAGTATAAAACAGCTCAAAATCCCTTCCCCCCCTTAAAACATTATTAAATTAATACAAATTAAAATCAATATATAATACAGTTATTAAAAACCCTTTCGAGCAAGCAGCATCAGTTTGGAGGTCCAGAAGCAACCTCCAGAGGGGGTTCCTGAGGCCGGGGTTAGCTATTCTGGAAAAGTCTGCCTGAAGAGAACCGTCTTAACAGCCTTTTTAAAGCTGTCTAATGATGTCAATAGGCGGATCTCATCTGGCAGGCCGTTCCACAATTTGGGGGAAACAGAATGAGCAATCTATTCATGGGTGAATAAAAAGGAGTACCGTGGGAATGGGAACATAACATGACAGGGATGACGTCATCTGACATTCAGGCCCTTTCTTGATCTCCTGGTGTCCTCATAACACCATATGTGTCATAGGGTGTCTGATAATCTCCTCGGACGGAGCTATAACAAAATAACCCCCATCTCTTGAATTGACTTTTTTCACCGTATAAACAACATTTTTTGTCAAATTGATGCAGTCTAGTGTTTCCTGTGTTGTTCTCTCACATTTTTTTCAGTCCTGAGTTATACTGATCTGTGTGTGTGCTGTATTTTTATCTTTATGGATGAGTTTTTAAATGACTTTATACTTTTTAAAATAAATGGTGTTATAATATCATAGCTTCTTTAATTGTGCTTTGATTTTTATCATCAGGTGTTTTAGCCTTGTTGCAAGCTGCCTTAGGCCTCATGTCAGAAAAAAAGTAGGATCAAAATAAAATAAATTGATTTGGGACATGAGTTGATTTGTAACAACAGCCTATAGTAAAGAGCTGCTGAGGCTTTCCCAGTAGGAAGAGCTAAAATGGTATTAAGGCTTAATTGTAAAGCAGGGGTGGGCAAAATGTGGCAAAGGGGTTGTGTCTGTAGCCCTCAACCTCTTCAAACTTCCCAGGCCACTCCTTTTTTCTAGCTCTAAAAAGGGTGAATTGCAGTGATGTATTCAAAACTTTTAGTTCAAGTCTCAAGTCTCTACCTTCAAGTCTCAAGTCTGAGATCTAATTTTAATAGGGGGGGAGGGAGAAGGTGGTGGTGGGTGGGTGTGGGAGGTGGAGTTTCAATAACTAGAAAATCAAGAAGACATGCACAAAATTAGGTTAAAAAAAAATAAATTACCAGCAAACACATTAGGCTTGAGGTGGGGCTTGAGGTCTGCTTGGCAGCCTGTCCTTACTGTACATCAGAGGAGTTTTCTAAAGCTTTTGAAGACAAAAAGCAATGAGATCACGGAAATTCAAAGGAGGAAAACCATTTTCTGTTTCATAACGTATCTGGATGAATGCCATATGTTACTAAACCAAGGCCAGTCAGTTGGTCACTAAAAATATAAAAAGTTGAAATTTGAGTCGAGTCGAGTCAGTGCATCATTTATTGCAGAATGGAGTCCAAGTTGAGTCAATGAAGTGCCTTGAGTCCAACTTGAGACTGAGTCAATTGACTTGTGTCTACATCACTGGTGACCTGTCTCTCCTACAAGCACCCAGGAGCAGCATTACATGTTTTTAATTGTTTGCAGAGTCCATTTGCACCATTTAACACCATCCCTTCTTTCTAAACCAGAACTGGACTTCCAGTTACTTCTAGGCTGGGATGGTAATTTTGGCAGTCTCTATGAGCCTTGGAGGGTCTCGGGGCAAAAGACTGCCCCCCGAATCCATTGCTGTTGCCCACCCTGATGTATGAACATAGCATAAATATATTGTTTTTGTATGCATGATTAGGAATACTATTAAAATCAGGAAACTCACTCTTGAAAATAAACCACCTTGCACACAATATGTATGTAACCCCTAAAACACATGGAATATGTCTAGGACAAGAATGCGGTTGTTACCATGGTTCTATTCTCCCCTTTCTCCAAATGTTTTGCATACCCTCTAACAGAGGTGGTCAAGGTGACAAAAGTTATTAATGAGTAAGAACACTCAAGCTAGATGAGGCTGTGGTCATTCGCTTTTGCCTGAGCCTACTAGGAAGGATAAGATTCTGCCCTTTCCTTTCCTTTCCCCACCCTGAGCTAATTGAGTGGAAAGTACTTTTGCACTTTGAACTCCATTTGTAGCTGAGGACAAGGGGGAAAGTGGGAAGAAACTGGGGGGTTGTCTAAATGGTGAAAATACTTCTCACGGAATGTGAGGGGTAAACGACCAGTCTTAATGGGATCCCATGATATGTTGAGGTATTGTGAAGGAGGGAGGTTAAAACACGAATAGGGGTGCACATTTCTGCCCTTTAGGACAGCGATTCGATCAGAATCACTGTCCCATCCTGGAAGTAGAATGACCCTGATTGGCTGGTGAGAAGTGTGGGGTGGAGCTTGCTGATAGGACAAGCGTCTGCAGCCACCATCCCCCCCCAGCCATCGGGGATGGGGAAGGGAGCAACTGTCATTGCCACTTACCCACCCACCCCCAGCCACTGCTGCCATCCCCATCACAGGGATTGGTGAAGATAGGAGGGCAGCTGCTATCCTCTCCCCCTTCCCTGATTCCCTGACCCCCATGCCAGCACCATCCTGCTGCTGCTGCTGCCCCCCCCAGGGACCCAGAAAGGTAGGGAGGTCTCTCTCACCCTTCCCCGGTTTGCTCCCCCCACCATTGCTGTGCCACTCCCCCCTCACCTGTCATCTTTGGCTGCAAAGCTTATGGGGCTGCTGGGAGAAAAAGACCATTACGACAAGCCACAGCTGCTGTGACTTGCTGTTACTGCAGGGCACTACATTTTTTGGGGGGGGGTTCATGTAGATGAACCCTGGAACATTTTTAAAGCAGCAGAGAAAGTAGGGCAGCAGAAGATTAACTGGGACTCTCCCTGCCAAATTTGGACAGTTGGAAGGTATGAGCTCTGTCAGCCTAATTTGTTCTGGAAAACAGAATCATTCGAACCTGCATTGGCCTGAATCAGGCAGACATAAAACCTGTTCAATTTTCAGTGCAATCCTGACTCAACAATGCATTGAGAGAGTTTAGGATTAGTCAGAAACCCTTATGCTGGAACAAATGCACTTTAGCTGACAGACCCATCTTCTGATGGCTGATTTCCAAGATGTATTCACTAAACAATCTGCTTGCCGATCTGCTGTGTTGGCTAAGACCTGCCAGCAGGTCATGATAGTTCTAAGACATTTCCAAATTCCCTAAGCTGAAAGGAGGTTTAGATTCAGCACAGCTTCAGCTGGCCTAGTATCAACTGGCTCTTGGCCATCTTGGTCTGTATGGATTGAACAATAACTCAGACAAATAAATCCTGTGACATCATTAAGAAACTGTACCCTTAATATTACCCTTAAAATATTTTTTTTGTTTTGATGTTATGGTAGGACCCCCATATCCACTGATTCATTATCCACTGATTCAATTATCCATGGGACACAAAACAGCACACCTACCATAGAGGCTTCCTAGAAAATGTGTCCTCTCTAGCCATATTCTAGGCCCTCCAAGACAACTCTATGGTATTTTAAACTTTAAGTCCCATTATTTTCAATGGCATTCGCTATTATCCACGGTTTTCTCTATCCACATCCGTCCCCCTGGCCCTGGAACCAATTTCCAGCAGATACGGAAGTCCTACTGTACCATCTCAGCATAAGAAATATTGCAGTTTTCAAATGTCCCACACATTTCTATTTTGCATTCTTGAGTATTTTCTGAGTCAAAACAAACAAACAAACAGTATTCAGAAATGCACAATAATTTCCCACTTGCAAAGCAAATGTATGAAAACTGTTATGTCCATGGAAAGAACATATTATATATGGAGTGACCATTTTACACTTGTACATTTCTGCTTAAATGAGTAAAGCAATTCATAGACCACTTGAGCTCTGTCCTATGAGTATAAATGGAACACTGGAGGATTTCTTGTGTAATTATAAGGTCACATAAGTGGCAGCTAAAATGTCAGCCAGTCACACAAATCCACAAGGATTATTTTAAGTGAAAAACAAACTGACAAATATATTCCCAGCCAGTTGTAGTCAGCAAGGTGTCAACATTTGCAGTACAGCAGAAGAGAGCATCTGGTTAGATTAACCTTTTACATCTTAGCCATGGAATGAAGTTAGAGCCTTCTGTTCAAAACCCATTATCAGCAAAAGCAAAATATTGAAAATCTATCTATATTAATAAAAGAAGATGTCTGTCTATCAGAGCCATAGTTCCAAGACAAAGAAATGGAGACACCTGGAACTCTACATGAATAGTAAAGGACTGCAAAGGGGCATGCATATAAAAGAAATTTGGCAATAGCTTTGCAGCTGATGCAAGACTGGGGGAGAGCGGGCTGAAGGACCAAACTGCTCTTTTCTGTCTGCTGTGAGAAACCCCTCACACATGCATGGAGGGGGCAAGTCCTTCCTTTAGAGGATTTAGGGGTCCACAATGTTAATGGGTGTGCCTACAGATCCTGGTGACTGTGACGTTACTCAGATGGGAAGAGCATAATGTGTCCAGTTCAGACAGTTGCATAACTTTGTTTGTAAGCTTTAGCATACCAAACTAATTACAGCCTGTGTGATGCCAGGTACTTTCAATCATATATACTTGTGTGTGTGCGCGCATGTGTGCACGCGCGTGTGCACGTGCAGATTGAAAGCATAATTAGAGGACAGAGTTACTAAATTCTGAATGAAGCAGACATAAAAAAAAGACTTCACTAGGTTGAGAATCTAATTTTGCAGAACAGTGTCTTTTTCACAAACAACACTATTTTCTGCACACATTTTGGGTGAGTGCAAAGACTAAGGGCTTACCACACTCCAAAGCAAAGCAGCAGTACATTCCATCTTCCGTGCTGCCTTACTGCATGACATTGTCATTCTTCTGGCATTCTTTTGTTCCGGTCCCATGGGGGACCAAGGTAAAATTGTATCTTTCTGCTAACGGGTTTTTCTGATTAGCAAAAAGACACAGTTTTACCTTGGTCTCCCACAGGACTGGAATGAAAGAATGACAATGTCATGCAGTAAGACAGCATGAAAGATGGAATGTTCTTGCTGTCCTGCTGCTTTTCTTTGGAGTGTGGTAAGCCTCTAATAATTTTGTGCAAATAAATATTTCACAAAAGTCCTGAAATGTGAAAAAATATTTTTAAATGGTGAAGGAATTAATGTAATCTTGTCCAGTGGGGAATAAAACTTTGTGGATTTTTTCTTCTTCTTGTGTATGAGAATGAAATTAGCAATGATTTACATCGTTACTTCACAACCACACATTTTAAAGTTATTATTGCTGCTGTATAGTTTGAGCTGCACACCACAATTGTGATGTGTGACAGTTGACCCTGGAACCCCAGTGCATTGGTTTGGAAAATAACTTGATCTACTTCCAGATATATTGAAAAGAGCCAAACCAATGTGTTTCCTGGCAAAGGACAAAGTCAGAGGGTGTGAGTATGCACAGAATTTGGACTGGCCCTGGATTGACCATGATGGCAGCCACATGCACCAGTCTAATCTGGTGCAATAGCCATTATTTTCCACACAGACCAGCTGCGCTGACACCGCAGCAGCCCTGCTGGACCGCCCCTGTTTTCAGAGCCACCAGCAGAGATAGGCCAGTGGAGACAATGAGGTGGGTGCATAGACATATGGACAGCTTGGTAACTCTAGATCCAGCCTGATCCAGCTATCCACATGTTCGAAACAGTGCAGCTGCTCTGGAGTTTCCTGGAAATTCACATCATGTGGACAAACCATTTAAATCTGGGGACAGTCTGGAGCATTATACTTCTGCTGAGAAAGGGCGCCAGCCATGTGATCAATATGGTGGGGGGAACTCTCCCTCTCCTTGTTGATCACACATGTGCCCTGTTTTGACTTCAGCAGCAGTGATGGCCATGGCCATGGAGAGAGCTGTTTGGCCTGCTTGCGGAGCAGTGGCACTGAGGGGGAGATGGGTATATAGAAGTATGGACAGCTTGGTCACTCCAGATCCAGCCTGGTCCAGCTGTCCACATGTTTATAACACTAGGGCCATTATGGAGTTTCTTGGAAACTCCAGAGCAACTTGCAGTTTCTAAGCCAGGTTAATGGCTAAAAGGAGTGGATTCACTGTATGCATCATCTGGACAAATTGCACCAGATCCAGGGTGAGTACACATTTTATCCTTAGTGTAGCAAATTCTAGGTCCCTCTTGACTAAATTTCACTGAGCAGGAACAGCAGCATTCCTACTTACTCTTGTCTCTTTTGTACACACACATCTTAAAAGACAGTGGCTTGCACAACATATGTCATCCCCCCTCCATTTCCATGCATTTCTCTGTTTAGAAATTAAAACTGCTTCCGAACTTCCTTGCAAGATACTATTACTTTGCTGCAGCTAAAAATAACAAGGAGAATTGTGGCACCCTAAAAAACTTAGAAAGTTCTCATCCGTATAAGCTTTTACAACCAGCAGTCAACTTCATTCTCTCACCAAAAACTAATAACACCCCTGAAAGAGCCCTGCCAAAATAAAATAAAATGGGGAGTTGTTCTTAGGGCAACTTTCCTTGCATTGGCAGTCCTGAGCTCCACACTAAAATAACAGACCAGCCTCAGCAGTTCTAGAACTAATCACCAAGAGTGCTCTTTAAACCCAGTTAACACATTTTAAATGTTATAACTAACTTCAGGATAATGTGCCTTTTAAAAAACATGTTATGCAGGTATTTTAAGTGAACATTACTGAAGAAATTGCTGAAGTGAGAACTATTGACAGGGAGACATCGGCATACCATATGTGTCTTGGAACTGGCCTCTTGGGGTAATGTTATTGGCCTCTTAGGGTGTGATGTTACTGCTGCCAAAAACAGTGGTATTTTGCTGGGGGTGGGTGGGGATCCTTGGAAATCTTATGCTGTTTGTGGTGTCTTCCTTGGCTGTAGAAATTAATTCCTCTGTGGAACAGGCCCAGCCTTAAATGTTATTGAATGATAAATAAGCTTCAATCAGAAATCTTTTGTTTAGTGTTGAATAGGAATTTATATTCTGGTGTATAAGATGACCGGTTGTATAAGACGACCCCACCATTTTTAAGTTAAAATATAGAGTTTGGGATATACTCGCTGTATAAGACTACCCCTCCTTCTCTACCTCTCAGATCTCCTGCCCCCCTGTCCAGCCAGCCATCCCTCCACCTTCCCAAAGCCGCAATGGGGTACCCGATTGCGGCTTCGGGAAGGGCGGGTGGTGGCTGCCCCCCACTAGCCAGCTAACTCTGAGGTTTGGCTGGCAAGGGTCTCCCCAGCCAGCCAGCCAGCCAGCCAGCCAAAGCTCAATGTTTCATCTTGGCTTTCATAACTTTGGCTGTAGATGTTGGAATAGTCTGTGAAATTAAAGGACTGAGAACAGCTAAAGAAGCATGGGGTACTTTGAAAAATATCTGTGGTGCTCAATCTTTGGAAAGTAAGGTTGCATTAATAATGAAGTTGGTTAATATGAAGCTATCAAATCCCAATTTTTTTTTAATTTTTGAGTACATTAATGATTTTAGAGCCACACTAGCAGACTTGCAGACTCCTGGAGAGGAAATCCCAAAAGCTATGCAAATGGAAATCTTCCTGGCAAGTTTACCAAAATTCTACAATCCCATAATAAATACCTTGCAATTAAAGAATGATTTAACTCTACCAGAAGCTTTTATTCAGATGAGAGAATTTCACCATAGAGAAAACTTGATGCAAAATGATAAGTTTGAATCCAGAAATCCTAATTTTAAGCAACAGGCTTACTTGGCTGAAAAGAAACCTCATTTTAAACAGACTGCTTTTCTTCTCTTCTGAGCTAAATGGAGGGCAATTTAACACTTCAAAGATGAGGCAGTCATTCTCACAGCAGGGGAAAGGATCTGCTGGGAAAACTGCCCAGTGTATAAGACGACCTCCGACTTTTGAGTAGATTTTCAAGGGTTAAAAAGTAGTCTTATGTGCCGGAACATACGGTATTCATTTGGATATCTTCCATGGCAATCTTCACTTTAAATAGTTGACATAATCTAATGACATCATTTTAGAACCAACTGAGATGTGATCCTAGTTTGAAGAAGAAAAAGGAAACAATTTACCAGATGAGAGATAATATATGGATGCAGTCCCCAAATAATTCTTTTTAAAATGCTTGCCTATATTTGGAAACAAATAATTTTCTTTGTGGGGGGGAGAACAATGTAATGGCTGATTAGTAGTGAAACCAATTGCAGCAAAGTAAGCGTTGGTGCTGTTTTGTCATAGACAAGATATTGGAACTGCCTGTAAACAGGTTCGGAGAGCACGTTAACCTCCCATAGCTCTTTTGGGGAGACCACAGAGTGGTCAACGGGGTGCAATGGTGCAATGGGGAAAGGGGATTGTCCTTGCCTGAAGCAGTTTCATCAGGAGTTCTAGATATCACATCCTAGCCATAATATACCAGCAGGTCCCTCCCCCCGCCCCTGCTGGTTTCTTTTTCCTCCTAGCTACTGGATAATATTCTTTTGTATCAGCTGAATGATGCATGGAAACCAGGATTTTGCACTTCTGGCTGTTCCAGTGAATGAATAAAAAGCCATTTTTGAATCTTGCAACATCACTGTATTACTTACGAGGTGACAGCATAGTGAAATAATAGATCTGGAGATTAAATTATAAATGCGAGCACCATGACTAAGAGAGAACAAATCTGTGCGGTCGTATTTCACACAGTGATGCTATTTCGTGCCAAAACTGTAATTTGAGGCAAAAAGAGTACTTATAAATCTGGAACCAATGTGCTTGCCTTCCAAGAACAATGAAATGACAAACAGCTACTGCTCATTCTATGTATTAATATAAAGCTGTTAAAGATAAAACTCCAAGTGGAAAGAATGTAGGAAGCCACGTTCAGTATACAAAGAACAGGTGAAAAAGTTAAAAGTTCTCCCTGCCCCCCCCCCATTTTCTGAGGCAGCTGGAGGAGGACATTTGTATTACTTTTTATGTTCCATCTCAGGGTATTTTCTATCACTGACACAACTTATCAAACCCTATCTTGTGTAACTTTTTTCCACACTTAGAATGTTTAGTGGTAAGGGCCTAATATTTCACTCAAGTATTGCATTTTTGGCACATGAAAACACAATTTTGCCCTCCTCTCACACAACTTAATTAAAAGAGCTTAGCTGAACTGTATCTAGTATAATCAGACAAGTCTACTGGGATGTGATATAGATTCTGAGGAAATCTTGGCTGCACATATTTATAGCTTAGAAGAAATGAGTTTAAGGGAAGAATCAGGATTGTGATGAAAATGGCAGGAGGATTTCTTTCACATTTCATTTCATTTATTATTGCTTTGTAAGGCAGGTGGGAAGGCTTTACATTAGCCTTATTACCAGTACCAGCCATAGTTGACTTTATTTTGTTGGATAAAAACTCTAGAATGTGTGGTTCTGGGTTCCATATTGTTTTAAAAAATAAAGTAATAAGCAATTAGAGTCTGTTTCAATTCCTGTTGGCTCTCTCCTTTTTGGAGTTAAGATAATTAAGGGCTATTCTGAAATCTCAGTAATGCAGTATACAACATAATTGCTTCCTCATTTGATTGTGCTAAAGAAAAGAGAGTAGAATGAATTCTAGTGGAAACAATGAGTAGTATCCATCACCCCCTTTCCCCACACTACACTGACTGCTCCATATAATTTCATTTCAGACCCATTTAACATAAAATATAGAATTCTATTGTCTGCACCAATCCTATTTCCCTTTATATTTGAAATATATTTAATTATACAAGGTCACATCTGAAGCGATCAAACTCTCACAAGAGAAAGAAATGGAACTTTTCCATATCAGATATATTCTGTCTCAATGAAACAAAAATAAAAAGGAGCAGAGAATTCTTTATCATGCTAAAATTGCATGATATTATCCTGAAATGACATGGTGAGTCTTACTCTCATCTTGCACATTCCTGGAATTAGGCTGCAAGATAAAAGAAAACTAATGGTTCTGAGAACTGGCTGCACCAAAGAGTACACTCCTTCATTACTCATTCTTTTTAATTGGCAGTCCACAGCAGGAAAAGAAAGAATATGCCCACTGCATTACGAGATCAGAGTTATGACCTTTTCTTTATGATGTGGCATAAAAAATTATAGCAAATTATAACAGCTGTTACGGATGTGTTAAACCTGCCAACATTCTGTTTGTGCTAAAAGGTTTCCTTCCAAATTCTAAATTTAGAGAGAATTTGCCAAGTATTGAAAATACTCCAGCTTAAGAAGCACCCTTCTGTCATATAAAGATGTCACTATTAAGGAAGGTATTAAAATGGCACAAGATAAAAAAAGAACAAAAGAAAGCCATGTTCCCATTTTTTTTCTTTTGAGGGTGTATATTTCACTGTTGAATTGAGTAGTGGCATGATCATCTAAAGGAAAAATGTGCGGTGGTTGCAAATAATAGCAGCCTTTCCATCACAAGGACTCTACTGTTCTAATTACGAGTGCTAGTTTGCTACAGTGGTTTCCACTGGAATGCTATCTAATGTCATCCATCACATTTTTAGAAAGAAACAATGCAGTATATAACACAGTGTTGCTTGTAGATTGGCATCTAGCTACATTAATTTTGAAAGAGAACACACATGAATCAATAGAGGACCTAATTGTTTGTTGTTAAGAGTAATTTCCAAAACAGATCTGTCAAGGGCTTCGCAGAAAGCAAGAAGAGGTGCTCATCTTATAAAACTATTGTGAATTCACAAGAAAGAATGTCTTTCAGAACACTACTACATCACTTTTGTGGTTATGTTATGGCTATATTTAGGGATTTATAGACAACTAGCTTCTGAGAATCTGACAGAAAGCCCATTTTCATGAGAAATGGTTGCACAAGTTCATACGTATCGGACATTTGTAATTCAGATGCAAAATTCACATTGGCTAGTGGCTTGAGCCATTCTGTAGAAACACAATAGTGCTAAGGGGAATATGGACTAGTATGGATGCACAGCAGGAGTCACATGTTTTGAAGAATGAGACTGTTCTCAAGTACCAATGATGCAATCCAACTTTGAAACTGAAAGCCATCTTGATGAGGCTTCAAAGACTAGTGTTGCTCCCTGAAACCAGTGAATTGATCCAATCACATCAGAGCCCAAATTTTCCTTTCCATCAGCAGATCAGTAACACACACTCCCTCATTCAAGTACACATCCTCCTGCTAAGAAACCAAAGGTTGTACCTGGCAAGTGTTGGGGTACAAGTCTCCAAGCTAGAACCTTTTGTAAGGATTTGGCAATTTATCTCTCCTGCTTCAGTCATGATATCATAGAAAGACAGACCTTCCCAATTGGTCCTTCCAGATGTTTTTTCCCTCCGCTCCTGTCAGTCTCAAACAGCACTGCCAGTCCTCAGAAATGATAACTGTAGTCCAAGATTTCTGAATATTGGGGCAAGTTTGTTACTCTCTACCCTTCCCTGGCAGGGCCCTTCCCTGTGGAGACCTACTACTAACCTACGCTGCTCTCCAGAGTTGGGAATTATCATTCCCCCAAGGAGGCAGGGATGACAACATCTGGATCTTCTGCATCACTGCCAGTGGTCAGTTTTGTAAGCTGGCAGTTTTCTGAATCCCTTCCTCTGAATCTTAAGAGCCAAACCCTGGGGGAGCAGGGGAGGTAGAAGCATCTAGGAAAAGCCCATGTTCTACATGACATAAAGGCAAGGATTCTGAAGCTGCCAGTGGTTTTTGTTGTTGCTACTGTTGTTGTTCCATCTTTGTCTTCACTGCCATGACCTCTGCCATGCCCATGTTGCTGAATGTACTTCTTCCTCCTCCACTTTTCTGGATGGGTGGGGAATTGCTGGGGTGGCCAACTGCCTGTCTGGTAAGTGGTGACAGGGAACCAGCCACAGCCTCAACTCTTTTCCTCCACTTCTATTGGGAAGTGGATGGGGTGGTGGTGTTCCATTCACAGTAGAATAAGGGTGTGACACTTCATTCCTGTCAGAAACAGTAAGAAAATTTGGACTGCTCCATTAGAATGTTCACAGCTGGAGGAAGGCTGATAGTTTGTTTAAAGTCTGACTCTCACAGGAACACCTATATAAAATAGGGAGATTTCCAACGGTCCTGGAGACCCTGTTTCTAACTTTAAGGTATATGCCACCTTCTGCCATTGACCTTCTCCATATTTGAGCCAAGGCATGGATCCCCAAATGCTGCGGGGAGGGGGCAGCTGAGCCATTCTGAAATGATCTGGCAAAACTGGACCACTGAGAACCCTCAGGAATTATCAATCAGACATGCACAATATGATCATTATTTTGCTATTGCTTTCAAGGTACTCAGATTATTATCAGCTTCAGCCGGATGTTCATGATGGTTTTAACACAATGTCTTTTGTTTTCATTGTTTCATAGAAACACACCTCTAAGTGTCAAAATTGATAACAATTTGCCTGCCAATTTTAAGCCCAAAAAAATAGTTCTGGGGTCCTTGAGCCTTAGCTGGTAATTCCACAAATTAGTTATGCATGTTTCATTCATGTACAGCCTCTGCTAATCTATACAGCGATTATATAGTTAAGGTAGCTGGCTGTTTTGGCATAAGGAGAACGCAAAGAGAATTTGTCCCATTTTACTATGAAATTTGAGATGTAAAACCCAATGGGTAAACAAAATGATACTGGCAAATTTCAGGAAAATTCCAATAACGAATGGACTTTCTAGGGAAAGATATTCTTTGCTTTCTACTAATCTTATGCCCTGACCAAACATATCTTAAATCAGGGTTGGACAATTTGCCAGGTTTGTGGACATTTTTCAGCCACTGGAACCCTAAGAGTGCCACACAAACTGCTAATAAAAATGAGAACCCAAAGTGGCTGGAAGGCCACACCTGTTTTGTTTTTTTTTAAAATACTTTTAAAAACCCTTAAAGGTCCCTACTGACTATTTAGAAGGTGAACTGGTGCTCTTGGAGGTTTTCTGAAGTGATAAAATACTTTTTGGGGGACAACATGTAGCCCCATAAGTTTTTCATTCCTCTCTTAAATAAACTGTTTCTTTTTGGAATTTTGATTGTGACAAAAACTGCAGGTATATTGTAGAACTTTGGACTTTGTTGGTTTAGTTAAAATCCCCTGTGCATTTTTAAAGATATGTAAGTGCCAAGTATTTTTGTAACATACTTCAATATTCTGTTTTTCTAAAAAAGAAAGAAAGAAAGAGAGAGAGAAAGAAAGTAAGTAAGTAAGTAAGTAAGTAAGTAAGTAAGTTTTTCCTATCACTATGACCTTTGGGATGGGGAATCCATCTGAATCCACTGCTTTTAATATACACTTGTGTGGCACTCAACAACACAACACTGGCATGCAAAGCTATCCCAAAGGCCACAGCCCCAAATTGATCTAGAAACATAAAATGAAAATGTAATTAAAACCTGAGGATAATTCTACAGTGAAGGAAAGTATCTCAGACATCCAAGGTTTTTCCCAACAGGGATAATAAGAGTTTTGCTTTAGTCAGGAATATAAAGTAATTCCCCTTTGCTATAGTAACCAACCTCAACTTCCCTTGCTCTCTCATCCAGAACTCTGCATACTCCACTAAATCTTTCCAGGGAAAGAGGAAAGAAGCAAAGAAGGAGGAGGGGAGGGATCCAACACAGCTGACTGCTCTTGTGACACTGCTATGTTCACAACCCATAAAATTGTTCCTCTTTATTGCCAGCTTCCCTGAGATGCCTAGTAGTCCCTTGAAAGTGTGAATGATTAAAAGTCTGCCTTGCTCCTCAGTATTTGATTCAAGCTGGTGGCAATGCAACACATCTGTGCATGCTTTGAATTCATTGTTTGTTCTATTTGTTTCAAAACTAATCTAACACTGATTCTCTCCCCCCCCTTATCTAAGCAACCAAAAAACTCCAAACCAATCTACCAGACAACCTTTAACTAGGGGGTGGAGGAAAACTATTTATCCCACAGGTTCTGGTGAAACAGGCCCATGGATCTTTTTATCACGTTCTATGTGACTTCTAAAGACACCAGCCAGGAAATCTTTTGCTTTCTATCCCCTGCCTCAAAGGCCTCAATCATGCAAACAGGAGGTATAGTTCACTAGGCCACTGTTTCACTTCAGAGGTCTCTAGCTACTTGAAGGCTAAATAAGTATAAAGCATTGGCCAAACACTGGAAGAGAGGCCTTTGGGAGAAAGGGTGGGAGTTTGGCCGAACTTGGTAGAACTATTATTTTAGGGACTAAAACTCCCCAGAAACCTGCAACAAGCGTGGCCAGCGGCTATGTTGGCTAGAGAATTCTGGGAACTACTTAAAAAAAAAAAGCAATTGAACTAAGTTCTAGGGCTTTAGTTATGATAACTAAATGGAATCTCCATACTCAGAGGGAAAAGGCTGCAGCTAGAATGAATTTTGGTCAGGATGAACAAGGCAGGTTTTATTATCTGTTTTCATAGTGAACTATCAGTAGATAAGCCTGCCCCACATGCCAAATTTAAATATATAGCACAGTCTTTATGTCCAGTTTCATTTGTCTTGTATCTTTCTTCTTATTCAAAGTGCAGATCAAAACATGGACTGAATATACTACATGCCCTTATATGAATAAGAACAGTGGACTCCCCTTCCCATAACAAGAAGCTGTAGTTAAAGCAGATGATGCTATTTTGTTTAAAGAAGTGTATCTTTACAGCTAATTGTTGTGCCAATGCACTAAACCCCCAAACACATACTTCCATCTGTGAGTAAGGGCATGAATCAGCTAATGGAAAGACTAAAGCTAACCAGGCCAGTTCCTCCACCACAGACACACATCTTGAAAAAGCAATCTGTAATTGGCACTCTACCAAACACCTCCACCTTTCTGCTTTATTTCCCATGAATGGTGTTTTCCAGCTAATGGACCCAAAGTATTCAAACGGGTGAATTCACATTTAACTGTCTAAGTGCTCTGAGCTGGGAAGGGAGTGGGGAAGGCATTTCTGTTCAATAAACTACCTCTTTTAAAGAAAAGAATGAGTTCCTAAGGTCTCCATTAGGGGCTTTTATTTCCAATTAGAATGCACTTTGCTTTCTGGGCGAGAAACAGTAAGCAGAAAAGCAGATGGAAATGTGTGATGCAGTGTTTTATATATTGAATGGCACTGCTGGCCCAAAGCATTTCGCTTTCTCTTTCTTGTCCTACCCTTTTAAATGAAAAAAGTCATTCTGCAACATTCAGATATGAATTCCTGTGTTTTTCTTCCTTCTTTTTTCAAGACAGGGAACAGAACTTAGAAACTCATATTTCAAAAATGGATTGTTCCATTCCACATTGTGCCTGTGCATGTCCCTTCAAATTTCCTGTGACTTATACCAAACCAATGAATTTCACAGGGTTTTCTTGGACAAGGAATACTCAGAGGTGGTTTTGTCAGTTCCCTTCCTCTGACACATAGCATACAGTGCCTGGAATTCATTGGTAGTCTCCCATCCAAGTACTAACCAGGGCTGATTACAGTACTGTACATAAAAAGCAACCTGTTCTCATTACTCATTATCATGGTAGAAAAAGTTAACTCATATGTTCCAGTGTTTGCTACTTTCTTTTTACAGTACTTTTTGTTACTTCTTTTGAGGATAAAAAACCCCCTACAATTTATATAACAATGGCATAACACTTGAAAACTTCCTGTCAAAGTACTTGTTAAAAAGCCCCTAGAAGTAACTTCGGAAAATAAATAGAAACTGTTGGTTTAATTAGTAACACTGCTTTTAAAAATGTAACTTTGTTCCACCTCTCTTACCTTCAAAAGTAAGCAATTACAAGTAACAATGCTACTTCCAACTTGTTACTTCTAAACTCACCTGGCTCGCCATTAAAATCAGTAAGACCTGCTTTGAATAAACCAGAATAGGTTTTGAATAAACCTGAATGGGATTGTCAAGTATATTTCACCTCTCTCCCAGTCTAATATACAGCCTAAGGCATCTTGCTATCTCCTTAAAGCCTAACAAAATCAATCACAGTCACCACCATTTTCTGTGTCCTTGGGCAGTAAAGGGAAGTGCAGGGGTGGTACTGCGGACTACATAGCCTCTTTGAACAGTGGGACCCTGTAAACAGGGCCCATTCATCCTGCTGCACCACATGCCTTCCAATATTTCACAGCTGAAAATCAAGACACATGCATCCAAGAAACATCAGAGTGTGGGTCAAGAGGGCAAAAGTTATTAATGAGGAAAAACACACAAGCTAGGAGAGATTGCAGCAATTTGCTTCTGCTTGAATCTACTGAAAAGGACAAGATTTCACCCCTTCCTCTCTTTTCACCTTGCTAATTAAGTACAAACTACTTTTGAACTTTGAACTCAGTTTGCATCAATTAAAGTAAACTGAGGACAATGGAGGATGGTGAGTGGGAAGAGAAACTGGGACATGATAAAAGCATTTGAAAAAGTGGGATGACCAAGGATTAATTGGGACTATTCCTGTCAAACCTGGACTGTTGGTGGGTGCAGCACTATTTATCCCTGTTAAAACTGTGTGCTAAATTCTGGTTCATTATTAAAATTGATGGAGGCAAAGACTGTGGTCCTTCCAGCTTTAAAAGGGCATTTCTATCAAATCAGGCCAAGCCATATTCTGATAACAAGTAAGGATACATATATGAGGAAAGCTTCTTAGAGCTGTGAAGTTGAAGGCTGTCATGGCCGGCATCCATAGATTTTCCTTGGGTTTTTTCCGGGCTGTGAGGCCGTGTTCTGGAATAGTTTCTTTCTGACGTTTTGCCTGTGTCTGCGGCTGGCACCCAACCATTCTCTGAAGATGCCAGACACAGATGCAGGTGAAACATCAGACAGAAACTATTCCAGAACACGGACTCACAGCCTGGAAAAAAAACAAGGAAAATCTTCTTAGAGCTGTTTCCTTTGCATTTATACAAAGGAAGGGCTTTAGGCTTTTCTTTAGAACAGGGGTCAGTATCAAACAGCCTTCCAGAGGTTTTTAGAATGCACTTCCAGCAGCCTCAACCAACATAATCAATTGTGAGGAATGATGGGCATTTTATTCCAGTATCTGGAATCTTGATTCTCACCCTTTCTTTAGAGGAAAAAGCAGCACAGTGACACATGTTTAATGACCACACATATGTAATGGGAAATTAATAATGAACACAGTTTCCCAGTAGAGGTACAGAAAGCACAGAAAATACAACTAAATGTGATATCACACACAGTTTACCAGTTATTTCCAAGACAGGATTGCCTTCCACACAGAAATGCTCTCATGTGTGATTTGTATCCCAGTTCCTGCATTCACTTTACATGTCTTTTGATCTACTAGTGAAAAGTAGAGATGACTCAATGTAAAAGATTAGCCAATATGCTGCAATTCACACTTTCTAAATAGTATACACACACACACACACACACATATATAACTATGGTAAATACATAGTTGCACCCCTTTAGTCCCCCCATTCCTCTCCTGAGCCCAACCTCTGAAATGTTTTTTTCTGAGTGCAACTAGGAAATCTCTGTAGGAAATCACAGAGTTTATATATTATTCATTTAACCATAAACCTTAAAACAGATATCCTATGGATTCTTTTCAGCAATGAGCCTGCAGATACTAGTACTGCACCATGCTTGCTAAACCTTTAAATATCACAGGAACACAGTCCCATCTCCCCTGCAGGTTGCATATGTTGAAACCTACAGCAGTGTCAACAGCTTATTTCTCTCACTGAATTTTTACACCTTTCCGCAAAAAACTATTCTTACATGCAGTGCCCTACAATTTATGTAGACTAACACATCAGCCACACATGGTGCACAAATGTGATAATTGCTGCATTATTTAAGAATCCATTTAAGAACACTCTAACCACAAATTCAGGATATATTAGTCACAAACTGGTCAGGTGTTTCTGTGGTTCCTGAATAAGCACTGCTTTGAGCAAGTTAAATGTTGCAGGTGTGGGTATAATTCATTCACACAAAGGACACCTTACCTTTACAGTAAAAGATCTGTAAATATTTGCTCATAGGGCCTGATTTATTAAAGCACTTAGCTGCATGCATAAATTAAAGAACATGTCTTACATCAGCAGCTATTCAACAGAATATCCACCTAATTGTATTGTACGCAAGAATGTTGCTGGATTAAAGTGCCCCAAAGAATAACTACTTTTCTGTTTCTCACTTAGAAAGCCAGTCCCCCCCCCACAAAAAAAGTAACTTGTTAGACTGAAATCTTATTTTTCTGTTCACTTGCTTGACACTTTCAAGATCCCACATTAATACATAAGGCAGAACCAAAATTGGTAGCATGCATGCTAGGTAAGACTGAATGTGATTTTTGCAGCTCTGTCCCCATGTTCAGGGGAAGAGCTGCAGTTGCTGGCCTCCAATGGAGAGAGGCTTGGTTTAAGTTTACTAGATGCCATTGCACATGGACATCAATGGAGGGAAATGTAATCAGAGAATATTCAAGTCCTCCTGCCTCTCTTTGTTTCTTCTTCGGTGCTGTTTACTTCAAAGACAGATGAACAGAGTGGGGGTGACAATGGACAAAAGTGGATCAGGATAGTGGTGGAGCTTTTTTTTTTTTTGGAAGGGAGTGATTATTGGGAGATTGGATCAAGTGGTCCCTGCTGTTTTGGTAGGATGGGTACACAGCTAGATCCTCTTTACAGGTTGAGAGAACATAGGTAGCACTGCCAGGGCCCCGTTTTGGCCCATGGTGCCTTCTCATAGCTTTGGCCCTCCTTTTTTGCTGGCCAATAGGCCAGGTACACCCCAGAGGCCCTGCTAGGCCTCAGCAGGCTTCACTGGGCCTTGTAGGCTGGGCAGACCACACTGGGCCTTTTCATAGGTCGGGTACACTCTGCTAGGCTGGAAGAGGCCCTGCTGGGACTGGGTGAGCCCCACTGGGCTTTGGTAGGTGCCACTAGGCCTTGGTATTTCGGGTCAGTCCCACTGGGCCTTGTGAGGATGTGATATACTAGTCTAGGCAGTTGGGAATCAGGTAGCTTTAGTTTATTTCCACTATTGTTTCAATTTGAACTTGGGGTGAGCTGCTTGGCTGTGTCGGGGACAAGGTGCAGTCACAGTCCTCCTGGGTAGTATCAGCAGTAGTTCCTAGATGTCTCATTGTATCAACTGGTAGAGGGCTGGTTTTCAAACTGTATGCCAAACCCTGGTTGTTAGGTTACAGACTTCCTTGGGCTAGGCCTTTGTACTGAGTATTAGCAGTGAGCATCCCCACCCCATTAGCGAGCTTCACTAATTCAGGATTTTGGCTGTATACAAAGATAGCGTTGCTAGTGTGTATCAGCATAAAAAGACCTGAAGGAAACCTGTAGCACCTTTGAGACGAAGGGTTCAGTTAGATGAGAGAATTAATTGCAGAAAATAGCACATTAACTCACCATCACAGCAGTGTCCATTTGTCTCCACGACACATTCACAAGATTGCTGGCATGGGAGGCTATCCATGTTTGAAGTTCACATGGAGCACACCCATGAGTAAAGATGGTGCCCGTGCGTGAATTATTTGTATTATTATTCCCCAAAAGCTCCCTCCATTTCCCTTTTCCCCCTTATTAAATCAGAGATCAAGAGCAATCTTCTGAGATAGATAGATAGATAGATAGATAGATAGATAGTTTCACTGCTCGAAAATAGCATGCACTCGCTTCCCTGAAAATCAACAATGGCAAGCCCATGGGGCAAGCCCACCCCATGCACATCAGACCAATCACATTTTGACTTCCAGGATGTGCTCCAATTCGAATTGTTTGTCCAAATGGGCTAAAATGAGCATTTCCACATACTTTTTTAAAAACTTAATGAGAAACAGCAAAGGCTGTTATTGCAAAGTACTTGGGAGTTTTTGGCCCCCCTCCTTTCAAATATGGTGAATCCCTGTGGAAACTCATCTAGACAAAAGGTATTCTCCTCATATTCTGTGAGGCTTTCCCCCATCATCTAAACAACCCTCCAAGAGAAAGAAAACTCTAGGCTTTTATAGACTGCTGCCTTTGGCTTATTCCTCCACTAATCATCATCACCACCACCAGCACCACCATGTCATCATCCATCATCATAATCATCATCGCTGCAATGGCACTTGTAGTGGCTGTTTAGTGGGGTTTGTGTCCATGTCTGCATGTGCATACATGTGCAAGAAGATATAGATATGTAGATGCACACGTATAGACAGAAAAATACACTTAGGGGTTATTTTGTCTTCTGCCTCTGACACAATAATTTAGAACTCCCATTAAATTATGATGGAGCCCACAAGGGAAGCAGGGGATGATAAATGAAAAGCCTCTGAAAAAGTGTTCCAACTAAACATATTCCTCCAGTCATTTCTCCTTCATCCACAAATGAAGGGGGATGTAGCTTTAGCACCACTCTTAAAACAGATGGCAGCTTTAGAGTGGACCTTATCAGTGCTGACTATACTCTCCCACCCCCACCATCTGGGGAGCACACAAGCACACAGGGTATGGGTTACTAATAAGAATGTTGACTGTTGGAAGCTATGGAGGAATGACTGACATGGTACCAAAGACTGATGCTGCCGTAAGCAATGTTTTAGAGGAGTCAGGGGCCTAATCAGCCTAGTGAAGCTGTAGCTCTGTCTCAAGGCTCCTAGGCTGGACAGTATGGACCAGGTGAGCCTGGCAATGCAGCTTACAATCAATAGAGCTTAGAAACAGTCTTTGGGGTGGGGGGCATGAGGTTAACTTGGGACCTTCCTGCACAGGGAGGGGGGAAATTGTATATTGGATTGTATCTACAGAACAGCAGGCCTGCAAACAGCTATGGCTTGGTCAGCAAAATGTCTTTAAATTGCTATATAGGGAATGGGGGGGGGGGAAACATGGGGGAAGAGTTCAATGATTAGAAAGCGGAATGCCTAGGAATGCACAAGTGGATCAAAACCTGGCTCTCAGGTTTTTTTATTTGTGCTGTGGTCATAGTTAGAGTTCAAAGTTGGTATGCCTTATCACCAACTTAGTACACTGACATTGTTTACCACCTACTGTAGACTTCATGGGTACTGCATGGCATTTTATGATAAATCATTTAGTATAAAGTTGTAATCAACCCCTCCATTCACTGGGATCAGCTGCAAGCCCAGTTATACATGCAGTTATACTATTACCAGTCAGGTGCATAAAAGATGATGCATCTCACAACAGACATATAGTTAATAGGCCCCTGACAGTAGGAGGCCAGGCTGGGAAGCCTATACAGCTTTCACAACAGCGCCTTCTGTATTGGCAATTTGGTTTGCAGGGGCTTCTGCTCGCATCACCCATACAAATTCAAGCATGAGTGCTCCAGTTGTAGTGACCCCCATTTCTCCTGAACTGCCAGTGAACTAACAGTAGGGACCAGCACTTAGGGTGCAAGAGGTAAGAAGCTTGATAGCTACTTCCTAAAGGTGCCAGGTCCAGTTTGGTCAGACACGCTGGTTCCACTGTGTGTGTTTATAAGGAATTTTCAGACGCCCGTAATATATGTGATGGTTTTAAGTTTGTCTTTACTGTTCCTTTTCAGATTGTACACATCACCCCCTTTTGTTTACAGTTATTTGAAATCAGTTAAGCATCTGGAATCCATAGTTAGATAGCTGATTGACAAGAAGATTCATGAGGGAAGAGTGGACAGGTCCCTTTCTCATTCTCCTGGTTCCCAGTTTGAGAGTTTCTCCATTAGGTATTGGCCCTGTCAGGGTGCTGGGATATGCAATCACTGAGAATTTTATAATGTAAAGAGCTAACATTGTATTAAGTACTATTGCCAGCAGGGGCCAGGAGTGAGCTTGCTACATGCAGCTGGTGAGCACAACAAGATATTGTTTATATTAGCCACTATGGGAATAGAAGCAGAGGAGTTATCTATTATCGCTCTGGGAACAAACTGGGTGAAACCCTGTGTATGGGAATAAGGAACTATAATGTAATGTATTTGCATTTGTATAACCAGATATTCCCACACTCATTAAGCACTTGGAATTTTGATCTTTGACTGTGCACTTGTACTGTGCACTCTATGCTATGCAGTACTGGACAGTGCTGCTGTGACTGCTGCGTTATGTAGTCTATGTATCTGGAGTCTCAGACTCATGTATATATCCTTAATATGCACAGTAAAGGACAGTAGTTTAGGCACAATCTCTGTGTCTGTGTGCTCATTTCATTAGCCTGATGTCTTCTGTTTTTACTACAAGACCTCTTTGCTTCCTGGTCCTCTTGACATGCTCAGAGGTACCAGTATGCGACCGTGACAGGCCCAAGAAGACTCCTGGTGAATTATTTGTCTCATTACAGTGCATTCTCTGGGTCTGACACATGAATAGAGCTTTCTAGAAAAACAGGGGAATTTGATCATTAAAGGAAAATAATGAATTGTGGCAAGAGGAACAAGCACATGTGCCACCTTGAAATTAGTTATAGCCCATGGACTATACTTTGCATACTCATGCCGCGAGAAGACTGTATATTGATTTTAGTTTAAACAAGGAAGGCTGTGGAGAAGCAGCAATTATATCAGGCAATTGTGAAATCAAACCAAGAAATGGTGTTGTGAAGTGGTACCCTACCAACTTCTTTCACTAACTCATTTCATTGAATATTCAACACATTGTCAAAGAGTAAAGGGGACTTCTGATTAGACCTGTTAATCTCTGATTCCCCTCAACTCCCAGCATGAGGCACCTTTTAACTCAATTGAGCTTTTTTTATATTCTAGTTTTATCTTTAAGTTTTGCAAAATCATCCTACTTATTTTGCTATTTTACCAAAACACAATTGGTGAATTGAAATAAACCGTTGCAATGTAAGCAAACTGGCTTTGAAATTATCTTTTTCATTTCTAACCAGCTTGAAAGTCCACCTCTATGACAGCTGGCTGCCTGTGGTCTAAGTGAGGTGGGGGGCAGAGGTTTCAACTGCTGGTGCTCTATGAGTATGGGAAGAGTCATTTGTTTGTTATTGCTGTTACAGTAATCCAAATATTAAGGAAAATATTTCAAGGATAACAAAAGTCTTCAAAATAAAAAGAGCTTTATAAATTCCCTATCATTTTCTTTTTAGATTCTGTCTAAATAGCAGACTGACCACTTTTTGTTATAGATTATTCATATTATTTTGCCTTTTAACATGGAGTTTGCACAGCCTGCTTTTCATTCATGAAAGGATATGACCATTTAGAGGAGATTTATGTGGCTAAGGTAGTATAGATATGAGCTAATTTGAATACAAAATCGGCTAAGGAGACAAGATCCCCCACAATCATTTGATATCCCTCTAATAACACAGTAAGAGAAAACTGAGTAAAAACCAATCCAAATACAGTAGTTTGCAGCAGTGGCAAAGTATAAAGCAAGAAAGAAAACGCTGGCAACATATGTCATGCTGGAAATGTAAGTAAGCAATTAGCTGGCCTTGTTCAATTGTAGAAGGAAGTACTCCAGCAAAATGGAAACAAATATTAGATGACAATAAAATTGCCAGACTGGAAAGTATGCAAATCACCTGCAACCTACTGCACAAATGAAAAGACTGCACTACCCAACAAATTCCTAACTGATCAAGCATGGAAAAGTACAATACACCATTGTTGTGTAACCTTCACTGTGCCACAAGCAAACAGTGGAAATGGCAAGTTGTTTTTCCAGCCACCCTGCAAGATACTTAGAGCAGTAGTTTCATCTGACAAATCATCCTGTGAGGTAACTTAGGCTACAGCTAGGGTTTGTTCACATATTGGCTGCTAATTTTCTCTCTGCCATCCCTCCATGGTACAAGATCTCATGAGGAAGACTCAGTGTAAACCAGCCTATGTGAAAAATGTGCTATTATGATAACAGAAAAACGGCTGTCAAGAAGCTACTGCTTTTATTCATGGAAGCCAGGGTCATGTATTAGATTCTCCACATGCATTTTTCTCCAGAGATAGTTGGAATGTATCATTTTGAGAAAGCCTTTCATTATTGGTCCTGCTGCAGTTCATCATTATCCAACTGAAAACAGGGATTTGCCCCAATAAAAATTCTCCTCTGCCATATAGAGTGAAGCATTTTCTCTGTCCCTGCTCTACTTTGATTCCACTCCTCTCCAACTTGGTTGAATTCTCAGCTGAAACATCTGCATTCCTTGTTGCCTGAAGCTTGCTGCAGTCCTTATCAATGTCACCTTCCAGCTCCTTTCTCTTCTCACCCATCCATCTAGTGATAGTGCATAGAACATGGCAAAAGACTCAGTCTGGGGTCTCCTTGTCTGCTGTCACTGGACATTCTGGTGACCTAGGGAAAGCGACATTCCCCAAAGGTTCTGCCAGATCCCACAGAATAGGCCACAGGGACATTGCAGGCCAAAGGGAAAAAAGAGAGAAGGAGGGAGAGGAGTTACAGTGCAGACTGCCAACTCCTCTTCCAAGGTAAGTTGAGCAGAAGGGGCCATTATAAACTGAGTGGCATTCTCACATTGTTGTGATCTTGGAAGATAAATGGAAAATAAATTTGTGCTGAAAATTAGGCTTGAGAGAAAAACAAACAACTCATAAGCCATCTCACTTGACAAACCAAATTCCAAATCAGTTTTGGAGAATTCATGAAGAATTACTTCTAATTCTGAACTTCACGTATAGCTTTGAGCCCAAGTTTTCAATAACCTAGTAATGGGGGGAAAGGTGGGATATAGTAAATAATATAAATAATGATGATGATGATGATGATGATGATGTTTTATTTATATCCCACCTCTCCCATGAGGATTGGGGTGACAAACATCATACCCATGACATTCTTGCAAACAAACTTGAAAAATGTGGGCTAGACAAGTTAACTGTTCAATGGATTTGTAACTGGTTGACCGGCCGAACCCAAAGGGTGCTCAGCAGTGGCTCCTCTTCGTCTTGGAAAGATGTGACCAGTGGGTGCCACAGGGTTCTGTTCTGGGCCCAGTGCTATTTAACATCTTTATCAATGACTTGGATGAGGGAATTAGGGGCATACTTATCAAATTTGCAGATGACACCAAATTGGGAGGAGTAGCCAATACCCTAGAGGACAGGATCAAAATTCAAAATGACCTGGATAGACTGGAGAGCTGGGCCAAAGCTAACAAAATGAAATTCAATACGGAGAAATGTAAAGTACTGCACTTAGGGCGGAAAAATGAAATGCATAAATATAGGATGGGAGAGACCTGGCTGAACGAGACTACGTGTGAAAGGGATCTAGGAGTCCTAGTAGACCACAAGTTGAACATGAGTCAACAGTGTGATGTGGCAGCTAAAGCGGCCAATGCGATTTTGGGCTGTATCAATAGAAGTATAGTGTCTAGATCAAGGGAAGTAATAGTGCTGCTCTATTCTGCCTTGGTCAGACCTCACCTAGAATACTATGTTCAGTTCTGGGCACCGCAATTCAAAAAGGATATTGACAAATTGGAGCGTGTCCAGAGAAAGGCAACTAAAATGGTGAAAGGTCTGGAAACGATGCCTTATGAGGAGAGACTTAGGGAGCTGGGTATGTTTAGCCTGGAAAAAAGACGGTTAAGAGGCGATATGATAGTTCTGTTTAAGTATTTGAAGGGATGTCACACTGAGGATGGAGCAGGCTTGTTTTCTGCTGCTCCAGAGACTGGAACACGGAGCAATGGATGCAAGCTCCAGGAACAGAGATTCCACATCAACATTAGAAGGAACTTTCTGACAGTAAGAGCTGTTTGGCAGTGGAACACACTCCCTAGGAGCATGGTGGGGTCTCCTTCCTTGGAGGTCTTTAAACAGAGGCTGGATTGCCATCTGTCGTGGATGCTTTGATCAAGATTTCCTGCGTGGCAGGGGGTTGGACTGGATGGCCCTCATGGTCTCTTCCAACTCTACAATTCTATGATTCTATGATTTAAGATGTTATTTATAATCTACAAGCATTAAAATAACATCATTAGTACATAATTAAAATTTTACCTATAAAAACACTATTAAAATAACATAAAATAAGAAAACAAAATAAGAAGACAATTTAAAAAATAGCAGAATAATAAACCAGAAAGTGACAGCCGAGCATCTAATCTAATCTGGAAAGGCCTGCCGGAAGATGTCTGTTTTAATAGTCCTTTTCAAAATCCCCAGATTATCAATATGTCGGATCTCCTCCCCTCAGCCATTCCACAGTCTGGGAGTGGTAGCGGAAAAGGTCCTCTGGGTGACTGTAGCCGCCTAGTTTTAGTCACCTGAAGTAAGTTTTCCCCAGAGGACCTAAGGGTATGGGGCAGATTGTACAGGAGAAGGCGATCCCGTAGGTGTCCTGGCCCTACGCCATGAAAGGCTTTAAAGGTAATGACCAACACTTTATACCTTGCTCAGAAACTAATTGGCAGCCAATGAAGAGGTTTTAATATTGGTGTGATATGGTCACCCCTTGTTGTCCTGTGACAGCCTGGCTGCCATATTTTGAGCCAGTTGGAGTTTCCGGAGCAGGCATAAAGGTAGCCCCATGTAGACTGAATTATAGAAGTCAAGCCTTAAAGTTACCAGTGCATGTATTACCATCTTTAAGTCTTCCAACTCCAGGAAGGGGTGCAGCTGGAATATCAGCCAAAGCTGTTAATAAGCACCCCTGGCCATCACATCTACCTGTGCTGTCCATCACATCTACCTGTGCTGTCCATCACATCTACCTATGCTGTCATCTGGAGTGACAGATCCAGGAGCACTCCCAAGCTGTGAACGCAGTCTTTCAGGGGGAGTGTAAGCCCATCCAGAACTGGTTGACACACCTCCAGATCCAGTTTGGGAGACTTAATAGTAAGTACCTCCATCTTGTCTGGATTCAGCTTCAGTTTGTTTTTCCTCATCCATCCTATTACCACCCCAAGGCATGCACCCAGTGGAGACACACCATCCTTAGTCGCAGCTGTTGCCAGAGGCACAGAGAAATATATTTGGGTGTCATCAGCATATTGATAACACCCTGCCCCATGTCTTTGGATGATCTCTCCCAACAGTTTCATGTAAATGTTAAACAGTATTGGGAATAGCACGGCACCTTGTGGGACACCGCATGTAAGCTCCTTCCTCGAGGAGCAGCTATCCCCAAGCATCAGCATCTGGCCTCTACCTGAGAGATAGGGCCGGACCACTGGAGCACAGTGCCCCCGATACCCAACTCCCTCAGGCGTTTCAGAAGAATACTATGGTCAATGGTATCAAAAGCCGCTGAGAGGTCCAAGAGTACCAACAGGGTACACACTCCCCCTGTCGATACTCAGGTGAAGATCATTCACTAAGGTGACCATAGCCGTCTTCACTCCATACCCTGCCCTGAAGCTGGTTTGAAATGGGTCTAGATAATCAGTATCATCCAAGACTGCCTGGAGTTGGAGTGCAACTGCTCTATCGATCACCTTGCTCAAGAATGAAAGGCTAGAGACTGGTCTATAGCTCGCAAAGTCCAGGGGATCCAGGGAGGGCTTTTTTAGAAGCAGCTATATGACCGCCTCTTTTAAACTTGATGGAAAGTTCCCCTCCCTGAGAGATGCATTTATGGTGTTTTTTAATTTCATTCTAATTGCATCTCCTCCCTGGATGACCAGCCATGAGTGGCAAGTCATCCTCCTAGTGCATCCAAGCAGCTTGTCCACATACTCGGTACTCACCAACTGAAACTGTTCTAGTGTAATCCTACTCGTGGAGTCGCTGGACACTTCACTGTTAACCTCAGTTGTAAAAGTGCATTCAAGTCGGCTCTCATCCGAGAGATTTTATCTGAGAAATAATTGTTAAAGGCATCACAGCGAACGACAAGTGGTTCTAGCAATGAGTTCTGGGAGGAAGGCACATGAGTTAGGTCCCTTACCACCCTGAACGGTTCAGCTGGATGCGAATTCGCAGACGCAATGCATACAGAGAAAAAAGCTTTCTTCACTGCATGTATTGCCACTCCATAGGAATCAAGATGTTCTCTATAGCGTATCCTGTCGGATATGAGTTGAGTATTTTGCCATCAGTGCTCTAGTCATTGTCCTTCCCGCTTCATAACCCCGAAATAATATCAAATCAGTTGTTCAAACCATTGGACCATACTGCTACATTATAAAGTACATGTCTAGCCGTATTCATCCATTTACTTAACCATACCAAAACCTGTATTAAGTAATATACAGAATATGCTACAGATGGCCTGCAGGGAAAACGTAGCCCACCATATTGTGTTTGATTAAATGCACAGCTCTTTTGCCACCTACAAATGGATTCAGTGCCCCTACACTTAACCCCTCATCAATAATACTTACCCGGTTACCTATTAAAAATCATTTTGCAATAATCAACAAGTTTTACAATGGTATAGCTACATATTCAATTAGCTTTCGCAATCAATGGGTTCTCATTAATTCTCCTTTGATTGTTCTTCCTTTTACCAATAGTCTCATTACTGTAATTACTTACAGGAATCATTTTCATCAAGTGAAGAGCAGACAAGAAGTATAAAACATCAGCACATTCCTAATTAAGACTGATATTAACACCCAGTTTCATTAGCCACATAGAAGAGCAAAGAAGAATTAGTGCTCCATTCTTTGTAGTGCCAGATCTATCTTACCCTTGTTATAAGGGGGGGGGGGATAGCAGATAACTACAATTCAAAACCCAAACTTGGGTTAACTTGTTAATTGCTGTAAGTTACGTTTTTCAATTGCTTAGATACAACTAACATTACAATTGTAAGTTAACTCATTTTGAGGTATAACTGAATTGTTTTAGTTGCTTTTACAGTTACATGGGATTATCTCCCTACTTGGATGTGTTTTGTACCACAGGCTAGCCACTTATCACATTTGGATTTCTTTTAAGGTAACACAAAACTATTTATTTTAGTTACTTTTGCATAATAAGAAAACAAAAAAGCCACTACAAGACAATGATGATGATGATCATCTTTTATTTCTATAGTGCCATCAATGTACATGGCACTTTGTAAGAAAAAGAACAACAAAACAGTTCCCTGCCCTCAAGCTTACACTCTAATGAAGACATGATACAAAAGGAAAGGGGATGGCAGTAGGGGAAGGGATCTCTTTTCTCCCTCCTTGGCCAGGACATTGGCAGTTGGGATGGAGGGAGAGTCGTTCTGCTTCTGGGCTGAGGCAAGATGGAGCTCTGCCTGACTTTCCTTCTCTCCCTCTGCAGTCAGGGCAATGGCAGTTGGGATGGATGGAGGGCCAAATATGGCCTAACACCAATAGAAGCAATGAAAAAAATGAACACTAATTTAAATAACACCAATATGGCTTGAGTCAGGGATGGGCAAGCTATGGGGCTATAAGGGCCAATGTTCTGCTCTCAGAATCCCCTGCAGGATTCAAAGACAATACTGGAAGTGGTTGGAATTTGTGTGTGGGGGGGGTATTTTGATTGGGGGAAATGCAGGATCATTGGTACTTCTAAAAATGCCTTTCTTTGATGCGATGTGCACACCTTGCCACATCATGTATTCATTTCCTTTTGCCTTCTTTTCCCCTCCCAAACCATTCTTGGTTTCAGATGTAGGCAACTTGAAAATTTCACATTCCATTCATCACCACTGTACTCCATTGTGTCTTCCCTCCTGCTAATTCAAATGAGATGCTGATGTAAAGTCAAGCTACCAAGATAACTGCTTCCCAGCCTTGAAGAAGACTGATTAATTTTGGTATCTGGCACAGCTGTCACCGGCCATGTTGGCCTTCTGCTCTGAGTTAAGCTGTCCAAGTGCCTTACTTTACATACAACAGCTTTTTCTGTGAGTGCTGTCAGAGGACACTACTGTGGGTCCTCCAGATCTGTGGGAGATTGGTTCTGGGACTCACTGTAGATCACACAAAAGTGTGGATGATTGCATCTCATATTATTAAATAAATATTTCTTTAATAATTATTATTAAATTCACACACAATCATGTGTGCATATGCTTCAGCGAATCCACATTGCCACCAATTTAAGTATAGGGTATGACTATCTGCAGTCATTCAAAATCTCAGATCCAGAACCCACGATCCAGAGCTCACTCTCTCAAAGCATCCTCTGTTTGATGAGCTATATAATCCAATTCTGGTTTAAAGACTCAAGGGTTTAGAGTAATTTTAAAGAATCTTATGAATTCCCAGTGGCTGCAAGTTGGAGGGAGAGGGGGAATTTACATATTTTTATAGGAGATATTTCCAACTATAGGGAGATTTTTTTAAATGTTTTTATGGTGAGAAATCCATCAGGCTGTGAAGTAAGATGGACGGAGGATAGTCTTCTCTTTGAAAGGGTCCTCCATTCCAAGAGATAGCCAGTCCAAGTCTAGTTTAAAGTTAAAGAACCACAGGAAAATATAGCAGAGGAGAAGGTCTGAAATTGTCCATCAACATTTAGCACTTGACTGCCCAGAAAGCCAGGTCAATGGTCACAATCATTTCCACCATGGTGAAACGTATTGCATTTCTATTTAAATTACAGTAATTCATTCTGAATTTGTATCTATTCATATAAATATGTATATACAATTTTATGCAAATCTGCGTTCTCTTTTGTCCTCTTCTTTGATAGTGTGTAAGTGAGCAACCTACCTGAGACAAACTTTAAAGGATAATCCCGTCTGCAGCAACAATCTACTACTATCATGAACATTTGAAACCTGCCATGAGTTCCCACCCTTCACTTATCAGGAGGTCTCAAATAGCAGCATGCCTAATGGTATCAAAGTTCTTTAAGAGTTAACAAGGATTCAGTACCAGTGTCTTATCTTCGGGCCTAGTTCATCCATGACTGTGACCAAGACAGGTTCAGTCCCAAAAGGAAGGCCTGAAGCCAGGATGAAATGGCTTAGATAATTTAGGGCCTCATATTTTTCTGGCATTATTTTAAAAAAGAAAATTGAAAAAGAATCACAGCTCAAAGATTGTTAGAGATAATTATGTTCACCTGCATACTTGTTTGTTTTAAAATATATCTGGAAGACTGTTGTCCAAATATTTGCACTAGGCCTGTACATTTGATGTGTAAGCATTAGCATTTTTATATATTGGTATTTCTATCAACATGTTTGTTAAATGAAATGATTTTATCCCTGTTTTCCAGTGCCAAGTTGTCAGTGCACAGAAGGTAAAGACAAATGTATCCTTGTCATATTCATTCAACACTAAAGAGGAAGTTTTACAACCATCACTTTCATTAGCACACAATTGGAATTCATAGTTTGCAGTTGTTCTCACAGTAGGACTCCTTCACTCCAAAAAGCGTTTAGCAGACAGTATATATTAGAGCTGCATTACATACTGTGGGAGACAAGTGCATTTTAAATTTGATGTGCATGAGCAACTCTGTAGGCACATACATGGTTTGCACCATTTGATCCAGTATTGGAAAATATTCTGCATATGTAGTGAAGTTCGTGAAAATGAATACAATAACCAGCATCGTGTACTGAATAGGCTGTTGGACTTTGAAGAATTGGGGAGGTAGAGGATCAAAGCGCTTTTCTGCCAAGATACTGGGTCAGTCAGTATGCCTTGGGTGAATCTAATATGTAAGGCTGTTGTGAGGACAAAGGAGATGGTAAGAACTACACTCACTATCCTGTGCTTCTTAGAAGAATCATGACATATGACTGCAATACATAAATAAGCATTATAAGCCAACAAATGGTCAGCAGGCGTATGTGTTTCACAACTTAGTATACGGGACTGGATGTACAAAACAAGTGTTTACGTAAAGACCTGTAGAGGAAGTGTTTACAATTGCAACAACATAAAATAAGCCCAAATCTAATTTCTAGTTCCAGTTAGAACAGATCCATTAAAATAAGTTACTGAATGTTAAATCAACACTTACATAAACTCCATTGATTCAGTGAGTCTATTTTAGTTAGGACTAAGAAGTGAATATAAGCCAATAATTTTTAGTTAGTAAGATAGCTGATTAATTTTTTTGATGATTTATTTTATTCACTGATGAATAGTGCTATGTAGAGGAAACAGTCAGATAGTACAGTCGGACCCCCATAGTCTGAATAGGAGCAGGGCTCGTGTATATTTAATAGATCCTGGAGAATGAAGTTCTACCAGGTAGAACTATGCAACTTTTTCTCCCTCAACACTATGCCACATCTTCCATCTCCAGGATTTGTTAACTATTAAAAGTACAGGAGTTTGTCCTGTACTAACATGACAACCCTATATATTGATTTTAGACGGCAATGCAAGAATGGTAGATCTTGAGTAATTCCCACTTTCTTGGGCTATTTTTACAACCAACAACTGGAAGCATCTCTTTGTTAGATGCATTAGCATGCAGAGTCTGTAGCAAATTTAGACAATGAAAAGGTCTTAATACTCTACTTTGACTTGCATGGCATAATTCCCCATGAATGTATGCCTGCCAATGTCTTTATTAATACTTGATGTTTTTCTTCTGTATATTGGAGTCATGCCACTAACTGAATGCAAATCATTTCAAAGCTTTTTTAAAACATAGTTGTGATTAGTTCTCCTGTGGGCCTGTGCCAATTGGAGATTATAAAGCCAAGTTTCCAGTTTAAATTATTTACTTGCTGCAAACTAGTGAAGCAACATCAACTGAGACAGTGATTTAACTAGTCCATGATCTATCCTATTCTGTTACAAGGTCATTGTTCTAAATAAAACCTCTGCACAGTAACACTAGGCAGCTTCCCCATTGTTTGAAGGAAGGAACTTGAAAGGTTGTCATACAGGGATAACACAAAAGCTGCCCTGATCTTAACCATGGTCTTAACTTTAAAACCCTTAAGTGGTTTAGGACATGACCATCTAAGGGTCCATTTATTTTGTTATGAATCTATATGGTTAAGATCTGAGGGGAAAGCCCTCTCAAGGTTATCTCTTATAGGGACTGTGGAATGCTCTGTGGAATGCTCTCCCTGCAGTTATATTTGCCTTGTTGCCTTGTTGGCTTTTTGGAAAGTTTAAAGATACATCCTTTAAATCTGGCCTTTTAATTGTTTTTAATGGTTTTAATGGTCTACCATGTTTATACAGTGGGTCTTGGTATCTGCTGGAGTTTGTTTCCTGGACCCCTGGTGGATACCAAAATCTGTGGATGCTCAAGTCCCACGATGGCATAGTAAAATGGTGTTCCTTCCCTATATAAAATTGCAAAATCAGGGTTTGCTTTTTGGAATTGGGGCAGATTTTCAAGCTGTGGATGGTGAAATCCATGGGTGCCAAATCTGTGGATACAGAGTTGACTGTATAGCATTTAATATAATGATAAAAATGGAACTAGGTACCATAATGTACATTTTTCAATACTGTGCTCCAATTCAACACATGTTAATATACTTCAGACCTCTCAATATTCTTTTAATGAAGTCAAACAAACCATGGAATCAAAAGTATAACTGGCAATATCTTTCTTTTTGTAAAGAAAAACCTCTCCACCTACCATTTCATCACTGTTAAAAATTCAGGCATGCTTAGTATAGAAACATATAGGGGGGAAATATCCATCCATTAAGAAAAATAAGGACTACTTCCTCCTTGTCCTTCTGAGGCAGTATTAGAAAAAAAATTCTTTCTCCTTGTCCTTCTGAGTATGGTGTGGTGTTAATATTTTCTCAAACTCTCTCTCTGTCTTTCTCCCACTTGCAACTGCAGCCCACGTTCCCATCGTTCTCTCAGTCTGGAGTCATATATCCTCTCTATATCTCTATGTCTCTCCGCTTCCAATAGAGTTTGATTCTCCTCCTCACTGTTGCTCTCCGTGTTCAACTATGTCAGCTGTGTTCTTCTACGCCCTTCCAAACCTCTGACTCCTTCACACGTCTCCCTGCTCCAACTTCCTTTCCTCTGGTTTGTACTGTATTCTTTCTATTAATCTCACCTAGCTCTTCTCCGCTAATCTCCAGACTCTGTCTCAAATAGTAACGTCTTCACATGAATCACTCTTGCAAAAAGCAATCCTTTTGAAGGATATATTTGACTTCTTTAAGCTAGTACTATCATTTAAGTAATTCACAAAAGTCCAATGTTGTACTAGCCCGTGCTTAAAGAGCCTCGGAGCATAAAGCTCCCAAAATAAGGCATTGGCTACCACGCCCTTTCAGCGTCCACTTTCCCCATTCTGTGAAACCTCCTCTCCTTCTCACGGACCCTGGGAAGTGACAGCCCGAAAGACTTCAGCTAGTCCCTTACACCCCATCTTCCCTGACTGGGGTGTCTCAGAAGGTTAAACCTGCTGAGTTTGCCCTATTTTGGAGGTCAGACCTGCAGAGCACTTTCGCTGGCTGACCATGACCTTCGCCACAGAACCGGAAGTCGTGCTCAGCTATCCTTGATGGGATTAGTGATTAGTGGATAACTCATCTCCAGGTATTCTTCAGGAAGAACTCTGACCTGGGTATAACCTGTTTGAGGAATTTCCAAGGCTTCTCCCTAGGTTGTGCATGACTCCAGCCTTGGTATTTGGGGAGCCCTTGCTTTACTTAACAACCATGTGTGGACCATAGCCAACCAAATTATTAAATATTGCCAAGTATGTGCTATTAAAAAGGTGGGGACTGTCAAGGCAGGTAACAATGTCAAGACATTTTCAAGTAAGAGAAGACTAAATTCATATACAGTCACATAGGTTGTATTCAACAAAATGTTGTTGTGATGTGCCTTCAAGTAATTTCTGACTTATGGTGACCTTATGGCAAACCTGTCATGGGGTTTTCTGAGGCTGAGAGTGTGTGATTTCCCCAAGGTCATCTAGTGGGTTTTTATGGGTGAACAGAGATTTGAACCCTGGTCTCCAGAGTCATAGTACAAACACTCAAACCACTATGCCACACTGGCAACAAAATACTATCCATGAAACACAGGACTTAATTTTGGTCTCAGTCTTTACCATGACTTTTTTTTTAAATCCCCTGAAAATAATAACAGAAAGGGTCTTAGAGAGTAGAACAAAATAGACACGGACAAGGAATTTTATTACACAACACACTTTTTTATCTAATTAAAAATCTATAGCATAACCATGATCTGAATGCTAATGTTCTTTTCCTTTAACTGCAATCAGTTGAATAGCTACAAAGTCAAACAAAGCTTTAGTAAATCTAAGAGAAGGGTGCAGTTAGGAATAAAATAAAGCAGCACAGATGTAGATCTACCTGATTTTTCTTTGACAAGAAATCTGTGAAGACTGTTATACAGACTCATCTGGGGGTAAGCCTCATTGAACTCAATGTTGATTACTTCTGAATATACATATATAGGATTGCCCTGTAAAATATGTTTCACTTAGTACTGCTCATTGCAGTTTTCCTGGTTTTCCATTAGATTATGTTTCCCTAGTTTTCAATTAGACCAAGCTCTACCTGCTTACATAAATCTGATGTGTGAAGGAGGTTAGAATAGTGTAGATGGGAAAGATACCATTAATTACAAAGGGAGATTAGAAAGAGAGTGTTTAGGGAAACACCTAGGAGAGAGCCATGAAATGACACTTTCCCACTGTAATTGCATTGAGCTATAGTAATCCTTTCCTTTTTTTGTTGACATCAGCAGCACCAACACCAGTACTTCATGTTTTCTGAGACTTACTTTGATGCCTAGCAATGAACATAGCTCATATTAAAAGAAGGTTCAAATAATATCCTGCTTAATGGATCTGCAAGTGCAGTCCTTGTGAATTATTGGTTTGGCCCTGTAGCTGGGGAAACCATAAAAGAGGGGCTGTTCTTACTAGCTGAGTTCAGAAAGAGAGGGAGAGCTGCAGTGGCCAGGGACAAAGATTAGGCCCTTTTCACTTTGAGTAAAGTAGTAGGGTTTTCAATTATTTGGGAGAGAACAAAAAAGTAAGCATCTTTATAGTGGCATTTCTGTTATGCATTTGCATCTATTTATTTACTATTATTTAGGGTTTTAATGTTGCATCCAAGGTAGGGATGGAAAGAATATTTTTAAAATAGCAAAAAAGATGTTGAGAAACTCTGACAAGAGGAATCCTAGACTGACAAGAATCTTCAGTTTGGGACTTATTCTGCACAAAGTTAACTTGTGGTTGTTTTGTGTAGAAAACAGCATTTTTTGTACTTGAATCAGCATTTTCTACACAGAAAATAATATAGATAATACTGTTCCCTGTGCAGAAAATTGCTGTAATTGGGGACTTATTCTGCACAAAAAATTCACATTGTTAAGCAGAAAACAGCTTTTTTCTTCTTAACAAAATATACTATTTTTCTGAAGAAAGTTTCCCGAGCAGGAAAGGCTATCTTCTGTTCAAAACAACCCTATATGAATTTTGTGTAGAATGATCTCAAATTGCAAACAGGCTTCAAAATTGCACTGGTTTTGAAGACTTTCTCACAGTGGGGAAAGTTACTAAAGTTACCTGTTATCTTTTGAGAAGAAAATGAGTAAAAATGTACACCTCTAGTCCAATGTTGCTATACAGTTGAGCAACATATGCAGAAATGCCCTGCAATCAAGTCCTGCACTGGCATTTGAGGCATGGAACTTTTGGGATAGTTGATATGTGTTCAGTTTAGTATATAGCTTGTTGTATTGCTAAAAATAAAATAAAATAAAATAAAATGCCCATGCCAGCATACCTCAGTCAAAGCCCTTTTCCCATTCAGACCTGAACCAAAACACAGAGTAAATTGTGTTTGTGGTTAGTAGACAGATATCATTCTGTTTCTTCCACAAGCGCTGCTTTTTAATGACCTATAAACAGTTTCAGTCACCAAAATATTCTCCCAATTATTCAGGAATATTTCTTTCTGTTCAGGCCTCATTGTACTAGTTGAATTGACTATTAATAGCCACTGGTGGGTTTTTTATAAAAAAAATACAGAATTCTCTATTGGAACATAATATTGCTTAATAAAGTTGTACAATTAGTTAATATTATTGAAATTCTTGACAGTTTAATTTAACACTTTAGTACAGGCATTGAATTTCATCATTCACTAAAACAGAAAAACATGTCAGGGTGCAGAATGAAATATCTTCCCTTCTGTTAATGGACTTTTATAATATCGTAATTGCAGTTATTACATGATGATAAATTTGAGGGTGCACTTTGAATGGAAAATATGCTCTGACCCACATTAAGCAGCATGTTATTTCTCTACCTTTAATCTTGAAAAATCTATACAACTACTTACAGAATGGCCTTGTGAACTAAGGATGACACAATGCACTGAACCGTTATTCTTGCATTCCAATTATTACTCATTAAGGCATTTTGTATACTTCCAAGGACTTCATAAAACTATCATTTACATTTACTAGACTCAGCAGATTGTATTAAGTATGGGAAGACTTATGCCACCCTTGTGCCGAAGTCAAAGAATCCCTGTCACATGCATTCAATTTTTATATCCTGTTTGAAGTTTAACAAAAAAAAAGAGGGTAAGGCCATAATATATGGTTTAATATGTATTTTGTATTTTGTTACTGAAATTTGGAAAGAATTTAACTATTTACGGATGCACCACCATCACTCCTCCAGAAAAGAGAGGTTTGTAGGAGTTCCTGTCATCCCCTTGTGGGGGCCTCTCTTCCGTAAGAACTGTTACCTGCCTGCTCAGGAGACCAGCTACATATTCGCAGGAACAGGCTCCATGCACCCCAGGTACTGAGCCAATACCTGGTAAATCATCATTACCATCATCTGACTGAAAGGGGATTTAAGGGGTTTCCTAGGTGGTGGGCCTGCCACTAGCAGGAGCGACACCAAAAGGGTGACATACAAGGGGGTCACCCCTCTGGGGCTGGAGCGAGGGCGAGGAACAGTTACTCTGTTGGGGAGTGGAGAGGTTTTCGCCTTTTAAAATTAGCCTTGCTCTTTAAACTGCCCTGCTGGCAACTAAATATGAACTATTTAAAGAACATGGGTGGAGGAGCAGCCAAGGGAGCAGCCATTGCAACATTAATAGGTAGAGGGAGATATGGAGTGGGGAGACAGAGCTATCAATATATGAGGAGAGTGCCACAGAGTGCTGGTTGCCCCTAAAGTGTTCCCCACCTCAAATAGTCTGGGTAGCCTTGGCAACAGGCCCCCTGGGCTGAAAATACTGCTGCTTAATGGCAGATCGGTAAATGGAAAAAACCCACCCTTGACTCAGGACGTGATCTTGGGTGAACATGCTGACCTGGTTTGTATTACAGAGACCTGGATGGATGAAGCACCCAAATTTGTCCACCTGGGTTTTCCATGGAGCAGCGGTAAGGCCTTGGGTGTGTGAAGAGTTGTAGTGGTCTATTGGGGTTTCATCTTAATCACCAGGTGTGGGAGTGAGAAACCAGGACACAATAGGGATTCAGATGGTGTATTACCAACCCTGCTGCTCAACAGTCTCCCTTCCTGAGCTGGCTGAGTTGGTGTTGGCAGAGGTATTGGAGTCCATTTGGCAACTTGGGCTGGGGGACCTCAACATAACAAGCAGAGACCTCTCTGTCAAAATCAGCTCCAGGACATCATGTATTTATATAAGTATTTATTATCCTGTTCTTTAATCTTGGTGATTCTGAGGGTGATTCTATGGTCAGGAATACTAAAAGAGAAGGGAGTTCATGAGGGATGGGAGTTTCTTAAAAGTGAGATATTGAAGGCACAACTTCAAACAGTTCCAATGAGGAGGAAATGTGGCAGGTGTCTAAAGAAACCAGGATGGATGTCTAAAGAACTCTCAACTGAGCTAAAACTTAAAAAGGACATGTATAAGAAATGGAAAAAGGGGGAAATCACCAAAGAAAAATTCAAACAATTAGCCAGCTCGTGTAGGGGGAAAGTCAGAAAAGCTAAAGCACAGATGGAGCTCAAGCTTGCTAGAGAGGTTAAAAACAATAAAAAGGGCTTTTTTGGTTATGTCCATAGCAAAAAGAAGAACAAGGAAATGGTAGGGCCACCACATGGATAAGGTGGTGAAAGGCAAACAGGGGACAGAGAAAGGCAGAACTACTTAACACCTTCTTTGCTTCAGTCTTCTCCCAAAGGCGGAACAGTGGTCAGCTTGGGGAAAATGGAGCAGATGATACAGTAGGGGAAATACAGCACAAAATTGGTAAAGAGGTAGTTCAGGAATACCTGAATACCTGGCCAGTATAAATGAGTTCAAGTCTTCAGGGCCAGATGAACTACATCCAAGGGTATTAAAAGAACTGGCAGACGTAATCTCAGAACCACTGTCAATAATCGTTGAGAAATCCTGGAGAACATGAGAGGTCCCAGCAGATTGGAATAAGGCAAATATTGTCCCCAAATTTAAAAAGGGGGCAGGGGAAGAACCAAATAATTACCACCCAGTCAGCCTGATATCAATACTAGGAAAGATTCTAGAGCAGAACATTAAACAGACACCCTATAAGCACTTAGAAAGGAATGCCGTGATCACTAAAAGTCAACATGGATTTCTCAAAAACAAGTCATGCCAGACTAATCTTATCTCATTTTTTATAGAGTTACAAACTTAATAGACGGAGGGGATGCTGTGGATGTAGTGTATCTTGATTTCAGTAAGGCTTTTGATAAGGTTCCCGATGATATTCTTGCAAAAAAGTTAGTAACCTGTGGGCTAGAAAATGCAACTGTTAGGTGAATTTATAATTGGTTGACTGACTGAACTCAAAAGGTAGTCACCAGTGGCTCCTCTTCATCCTGGAGAGAAGTGACTAGTGGGGTGTCACAGGGTTCTGTCCTGGGCCCAGTGCTATTCAACATCTTTATCAATGACTTGGATGAGGGAATAGAGGATATGCTTATCAAGTTTGCAGATGACACCAAATTAGGAGGGGTAACTAATACCCCAGAGGACAGAATCAGAATCCAAAATGACTTTAACATGCTATAGAAAGTTGGGCCAAAACTAACAAAATGAATTTCAACAGGGAGAAATGTAGGATATTACACTTGGGCAGTAAAAATGAAATGCACAGATATAGGATGGGTGACACCTGGCTTGATGGCAGTACATGTGAAAAGGATCTAGGAGTCAGCAGTGTGATGTGGCAGCTAAAAAAGCCAATGCAATTCTAGGCTGCATTAATAGGAATATAGTTTCTAGATCAAGGGAAGTAATAGTGCCACTCTATTCTACTTTGGTCAGACTTCACCTGGAATACTGTGTTCAGTTCTGGGCACCACAATTCAGGAAGGATATTGAGAAGCTGGAATGTGTCCAGAGGAGGGCGACCAGGATGGTGGGAGGTCTGGAAGCCATGCCCTATGGAACGGCTTAGGGAGTTGGGCATGTTTAGTCTGGAGAAGAGAAGGTTAAGAGGTGACATGATAGCCATGTTTGAATATTTGAAGGGATGTCATACTGAAGATGGGGCAAGCTTGTTTGCTGCTGCTCCAGAGACTAGGACATGGAGCAGTGGGTTCAAACTACAGGAAAAGTTATTCCACCTAAACATTAGGAAGAACTTCCTGTCAGTAAGAGTTGTTCGGAAGTAGAATACACTGCCTCAGTGTGGTGGAGTCTCTTTTGGAGGTTTTTAAACAGAGTCTGGATGGCCATCTGTCGGGAATGATTTGATTGTATATTCCTGCATGGCAGGGAGTTGGACTGGATGACCCTTGTGGTCTCTTCCAACTCTTTGATTCTATGATTATATAAAGTGGGTTCTTGCATCTCAAAATCTTATTCAGCCTAGTGCAGGGACTACCTAACAATGATTTTGTGCTTTCAGATGGTAACCAGTATTGTACCAGATGCTGTTTGTGATGCTCAGGTACTTCATTTTTATTCAAATATTAGTGAAACTAAGGGTTGGTCTTGTTTTTTCTACTTTTCACATTTAGACCGAGTTTGGGATGACTTTTAATACAGAATTGTAACAATATGCTAACCATCCTTTGAACTGGTATCTCATTCAGGAGTGATGAAAGCTTTAACAAAGTTACTTTTTTGGACTACGTATACAATTAAAAATAAGAATTAAATGGTTTACATATATATTTTCAAATGACTTGATCTGGAATTTTTCAACTTCTAAACTCAGCTCAAATTGAGCAGGTAAGCTGGATAGCTCACCAAGATGGGGGCCAAACAATATATTGTATTGTATCTGTCTGGCAAATCATATACAGCATATTTTTATACTTAAAATATTTTTTAAAAGATATTACCATTACAGCCCACTTTTTATATTTTATGCCTCATGAAAACAACTCCAAATAGCCTGTTTTAGGGAACAATTTTGTGATTCTCATCTTCAGTTTTGCTGATATCTTTTCAATTAGCTAAAAAGGGCCCATGACCGACTCTTGAACTGTGACTCTGTAGCACTCATTAGCTGTAGGGTCTTCACATTAGAAAACCCAGAAACACTTTTAGGCTGAGGAAATTCTGGAGTGAAATCGCTGGCAGGTCCTCCACATCCAGTGATGTGCATTACTTTATGAAATTGTGTTTATCTGCTCTTGGAGCCTTTTAAAACTATTATAGGTTAACAGACCTCAGAGCATTTGTCACAAATGCTGCGCTCTTTGGCTTTTCTCTTTGATTTTAAAACATTTAATGAGCAAAAGAAGAGCACATTTGAAGCAGAGATAGAAGTCAGAGTCATGGCCATCAGTCTCAAAAAGAGAATCCTCCTTCTGCATGTGTGTAACCTAGGCATGGTGGCATATAAATTAATTATAGGAATAAATAAAATACAAAGTACAATAGACATGAGCACAAAACCTTCATATGTGAGCCCATTTTCAGCCCTGCAACTTCAGTCAGACTAACAGCCTGATCCCATGCCTTTTTACTCAATTACACAAGCAATACACAAAGTGTTGATGATAAGAGAAACATCACCACATTCAGGAAGTGATTGTGGAGGGAGAAGATGCAAACTACACTTTTCCACCTTCAACACTGGGCCCTGTAGATAATACAACCCTACTTGGAGTCGTTAAATTGTACTAATGGATACAGTTCTTTGTGCTGGCTACTGATTGAAAGAAATCCTATAAAATTATGGGACAGGATAGGAACCCTGTTGATTAGAAGGGGTAACTCACCTGGTAAACAAAAACCTCAGTGTGTGAGATTAGGCTCTTAGTTTCTAAAAATTTGAATCAAAAATTTGATTCTAGCTTAACTGTACCCAGCTTGTGGGGGCAATTAGCTAACACACATTGGAAGCTGCTTATTGCAGTGTAGATGTGTAAACTGCTATTGCTTAAAACAATTTGTAAGCCGCTCTGATAGCCTTGTGACTGAAGAGCAGGGTATAAATAACTAAATAATAAATACATAAATAAATAAATAATAACTGTAAGTTGGTTAGGCCTTGAGCAGGAATGGATAATTGGTTTTCGGATGTCTGGCTGGTTTTCCCTTATTCTTTCTTGATTTGGAGATTGGGCATTTTTTTTAAGAAGCACCACGATCTCTCCAACCTCTCCTACAAAAGGAACAAATACTGAAAAAAGAGCTACCTTTGACTTCCAACTGCTCAAAGTTCAGGAGAACCAAACACTACCTCCACAGGAGTGGTGGGAGAGACACTTCAAACCTGTTCGCTCACATTTCACTGATACAAAATATTCTATAGCAGTGACTCCACTGCAGTAATGTCCTTGTGCTGGTTCCTTGAAAATTTCGACTTGGTCTCTGAGATTGCATCTTACTACCTGTTTTCTTGAAAACAATTTAGGAATAGTGACAAATCTACAAAGGCATAAAATAACCTGTATAAATCAAAATTCAGAAAAACAGTATTTTTCTTAGTGGCTTTATATTGTCAATTCTTTCTCCAGGACAAAGAGTTCTGTTGTTGTGAAATAAATTAAGAATTGTCTATTTGAAGCTAAGGAATATTAATAGATAATAAACATTTAAGATGTCCACATATGAATAATGTAACTGTGCCATATTCATTATGTGGAAGTCTCTTTGAGAGTAAATAGACATACAGATACCCAGACACTTACAGGGTACATTTTCTGGAAGCAAACTTCCTATTCATTTCAAGAGGATTTCAAAAGGGAACATGCCCATACATATTCAAGACCCAAATGTTAGAATAATCCTGTTTTACTAATGTAAGTATGAAATATTTCTAAAGATGTTTGCTTCATAAGAGATTATCAGATGCAACCCGTCCCCCGGGAGGTCAGGAGCAGGATGCCACTGTACCACTATAGGCTGGAGATACTGCATGACACCATCATCCTCTCGTCCTTCATTCATTCTCCCTCCGTGCTGGAGGTACAAAAAAGGCACCGCTTTTTATTGATGGATGAGAGGAGGATGGGGCATGTGGTATTGACTGCCAAAACTGGGATAGTGGCCTCCTCCTCCTGACCTCCCCAGGGTTTTTTTTAAGAGCGTCTGATAAAGTCCATAGTTATAGAGTTTATTGTCATTCTGGAAAGATAATGTTGCCAGGAGACTAGTACATCTAGTATTACATTTTAAAAATAGCTCCCTGGCCTGTCTGAGATGCCATTTACGGCATGTCAGTTGACCTATGGAATAGTATTTGCAATAGGTTGTTAATATGAAAAGCTCTTAAGAAAGAATCCCTCATGAGGCTGAAGTAGCATTTATAGTTCTGCAGAAATGCCTTGACATAGTTCATGCTAAGATAGTTCGCATTAGGATGTTTTGTGAATAAATTTCACTTCAGTGATAAAGAAAAAGATTCTGCATTAAACCCCAGACTTACCCTATAGCCTTCAGTGGTTTAACCGATAGACTTATCCCTTCTGGTTGCACAGAAAGGAAAAAGAAGAGGAACAAGATCTTCTGCATGTTGCCACAAACTGCCCCCTAACATAGGAAAGCACAGCCTTTTCAGCACTGAGATGTCGGCAAGGGGAATGATGGCCACATATACATACATGTATGCACATACACATGGATTCAAGTCTTCAATAATCTTGTTTTTGAATGAAGCAAGGAATAATCTTAGCATTTTTCTTGCCACAGTGCAAAAAAGCCTTTGAGCACTGTGCAGTTTTGAAGCTATTCGCAGTTTGGGACTTAGTCTGTACAAAATGCATTTATAGTTTTATTCAAAGAAATCTATATATATATATATTATATATACAGTACATATATGTGTGTGTATACACACACACACACACTGTACATATAATATCAACATTAGGAGGAACTTTCTGACAGTAAGAGCTGTTCAGCAGTAGAACACACTCCCTCGGAGCGTGGTGGGGTCTCCTTTCTTGGAGGTCTTTAAACAGAGGCTGGATGGCCATCTGTCAGGGATGCTTTGATTGTGTATTCCTGCATGGCAGGGGGTTGGACTGGATGTGGTCTCTTCTAACTCTACAATTCTATGATTCTATATAAAACACACATGCACAAACATAATGCACAAAATAATATTTCTGCACAAAATAAAGTTTATGTACAGAAAATACTATTTTCTTTGCAAATACACACACACACACACACACACACATTTTGCACTGAATAAGTCCCAAACTGCAAAGATTCTTCAAAGACATAGCTGCGTTAGTATGGATCAGTATGCAAAGGGATCTTGCAGCAGCTTATCAATGCAGAATTCTTTTCAGGGTTTCCTGACATTCAACAAACATGAACTCTCTCCAGGGTTTCCTGACATTCAACAAACACCTAATCATGAATCCCTCTTCCTGCAATCTCCACTTAAATTTTCTGTTTACCTGCTGATACTAATAGTGGTTAAACATCAATATGAGAAGCCAAGGAACAATTCCCCACCCCAGCCACCTCAACAAGTTAGCTTAAGTTAAATATAGAAATTTCATTTTTAAAAATTTCAGTAAAATAAAATAAAATATTGCTCTGGATTAAGAAATGCTATTAGTTATTCCCTACTAGAGCAAACCCAGTGAATTAATTGCTGGATGGAGGCATGACACATAGGTAAATCTCATTGATTCATCTGATCTGCTCTAGGTGGCTTGTACAAAAAACCCCACAAGAATCGGACCATTTTCTGAATTTATTAGTTAGTAATTATTATTACCATTAAATCAGGAATAAAATAGGGCATTGATTGTTTGCTAAAGTAAAAATCTAACAAAATTTTTCTTACTGTTTCTTCTGACGCTATGGTTGGCTCAGACAGTGGATGCATAAAAAAATTTGGGATTACATTTCTTGAGAATTTGTGTACTGTTCTTCGTTTCATCTTGTAATCCAAATCTATACCAGATCACCCCCATTTCCCAGTTCCTGACTGGTTTGGAAATCCTTTGTTAATGCAATTGAGAGTTATCTGAAAAACAAATGTTCCTTTGATCTAGAGCACACCTTCAAAGGAATTTTCCTTATAAAAAACCCTGGAAAACTCAGGTTCTTTGGTTCAGATCCCCCTTCCTTCTGAATCTATGTGGCTTCATTCCTTGATACTCCCCTTTCTCTTCCAAATTCCTTGCTAACCCTCCTGGACCTCTGGTGGCTTCCAATCAACCTTGGCCACCCTCTCCTCACTTCCATAATCCTAACTTTCCCTTCTTAAGTTCCTCCTGCCCCACTTTCTGTTGCTGATACTCAAGGGTAACGCTGCTTCGCCTGAGGAGACCAAGCTGCAGGAGTAGGTACATTATTACCTTAAGAAGCCCTTAGCCTAATTCCCTTTTCTAACTATTATTGTCTTACTCTGTTAGTCTTGTTAGTCATGACAAATGAATGTGTGTCATGTGTGAATGCTATACTTAGACCAATAAAGTTTCATCAGTAATTTTTGGAAATCTGACTCCATGTCTTTTCCTGACTCCACCCATATACACAGGACAAAGATCTTGTGAGTTACACAACCTCTCATATGTCATTTGAATTGCTATTAATTCCCCTTTGTAAGATCAGTTTCATGAGTGGATACTTCCACGGATATGAGTGTTTTGTGTAACAAATTTATATAATACTAATGTGTATTTACTTTGTAGAGTAGCAATACTCAAATTGAAAAAGTCTCTGTGCATCAGAATTTAGCCCACTCATCTTTAAATTATGGCATATTAATTTATGGCATTGAATCAATACTTTCTGTGCTAAAATCCACAACCAATATCAGATAATATCAGCCTTTGTACATTCACTAGAGAGGTGTTGGGAGAACATAAGCATTTCTGTTACTGCCAACAAACAAATTGTCCCTGACAGAGTGGCATTCAAAGGGATTCATTAAATAATTAAATGTAGCATATACTGAGTAATGCAGTCAGTGGTCTTTTGTGTTTGTCTTATTACCAGACTTAGCATGAGAAACCTTGTGAGGCACAGGAGTTTGCCAGTGCAATAGTTCAAACAACTGGAGAAGTTTGTGCCATTCAGTATACGTAAATTCTAAGAATTCTCCCTCTTTCAAGTCCTTATCACCTTTAAGCAGTGTTTCTAGGGACATCCCAGACCTTTCAGTGTCAAATGGAACTGCAGAATAAAATAAAATAAATCCCTATATGAACTTATGCTGTTAGTGGCCAGAGAACTAGATATGCATACACAGTATAGGTGGACTAAAGCCTGCTGGCATCAATCTGCTTGAATGAACAGAAACTCAAAACACAACAGAACACAAATAGGGTGACATGGATGGATGACAGGAAATGCACACAGGTCTAGCTGGGCAAGCATGTGCTCAGCTGTTCTGCAAAGGGCTCTGTTAGTGAAAGCCAGCTAAAACTCATCAATTTCACACATGAGAAGACAGAGGATTCATATGCCATACCTACTCAGAACTAGAGTCTCTACTGGCGTGTCCCTATATTTACTTAAATCAGACTCTTGGCGAATGTTTCCCAAGGGTGAAACATATTTAACCAGGACCTTGGCTGAATCTGATTAGGACACCTGCTTCTATGGGCTGGGATACTGTACAACAGGAATATTTTTTGACAACAAGCTTGGGGCCAAAGAAGATAGGTCTTGATTATATTGGACTGTCTATAATGATACTGATCAACAGTGTATCTAGAAAGGATTGGAAAAGATCCACATGATAAACTATTTTGAAAATCCAACCAAATTGTAATAAGAAACATGGTACATTAAGAGACAATTGCCTCAAACTTACACATGTGCTCCTTAACTAAAAGATTTGTAGTATATTAGCATTTTTCCAAGCCTGTGCTTATTTTCCTTTTCAGCAAAAGTTATAATACTGTACTGTTATTGCATCACTAGTAACTGTTCAATTTCTCTAGTACATATTAAGGATATGATGTCCAGTCATTTTGCCTCCATATCAGGTAGGTTTCTTTGTGCTAGGAATTTCATCATCCCTCCTGAATACTGAAATGGTTCTGCCCCAGTGAGTCTTAGGTCCCGTCTACACAATTTAAATAATACGTACGGCGTGCGAAAGTTCGCGCTTCGGTACAAACGGCCGTTCGGATGCACACAAATGCAAAAGAGGGGGGCCCGGTTTTCCACCCTGAAATACGCACACACGGCATTCGGGAGGGAAAGCGGTTCACGAAGAGAAATCTGTACGCCGTTCGGATGGCTGACGGGTCTGTACGGTCCGTTCGCACACATACGAACAGGCAGGGTAATCTGATTGGCTGGCTGAGTAGAGGGGGTGGGGCTAGCATGGAGGGGAATTGGGAGCGGCCGCCATGTTGGTTTCCCGGCTAGTGAGGGTCCGGTAAGTCTGTGAATTTATACGTTTATTTATTTTTATTTTATATTGTAAATATGGAAAACTGACTGTCCGCAAACCAGGAACCTTTTTTTTTAAAAAAAAAAGCAGTGGGAGATTTAAAACTGATGCTTGGCTTGCTCGCTCCAGCCAGCTTTGGGAAGAGGGAGTCATACGGAGCTTAGGGGGGTTAAAAATCGTATAGCCAGTTCGTATGCATACGGACGACAGGCTGTTCGTATTTTTTGCCCCCCATACGGATTTTTTTATGATCATATAGCCGCACCCTTAGAGTGGGATGGGGAAAGTGTAGCCTGCATACAGCTCCTGAACCCCCCCCCCTTATATTTTTTTTTAAATATAATTTTCTTGCTGATTTTTTGGAGATATTTTTGCTCCCAAACTGGCCAAACCAACTCAAAACTCACAAAATGCAGCAGTATATTTCTCCCATCCCCACCAACTTCCCCAAAACAAAATAAAACAGCCAGAAGTGATATCCCTTATGGTATGCTTGAAATGCAACAGGGATTTATTGGCTCCCTCCCAATGGCAGGGAGCCTCTCTGTACTTGTCTACCCCTAGTTTACATGACAGCAGTGTGGAGCATTTGCCCTTCCAAATAATTTGGACTTCAACTCCCAGAAGCCCCAGCCAGCATGGTCAATGGTATGGGGTGGTGAGTGTTGTATCCCAAACTTTCTGGAATGCCAAGGTTTCCATACATTTCCTGTAGAATGCATAGAATAATTATGTATTCATGCTTCCATTATGGGTAAAGGTGATGAGCTATTGCTAGGAAGAAAAACAGATAAGTCACTAGTTGTCATGTAAGACACAATTAAATTTAAAGAGCTGGTTTATAAGATAACTTACAAGTAAATTAAATTCACAAGTAAATGTTAACCTGTCTTGAAGTTTACAGAATACAGCCTATCTGAAGCTGATGGGAATCATAACCCACATCTTGGGTGTACTCAGGTCTATTCTGAGATAGAACATAGAAAAGAAAGGATAGCAGTGTCATAGTTTTCAGGGTTCTGGGAGCATGGAATACAAGAGTGTAAACTGGTGTAGCTAGGTAAGAGAAAAGGTGGTCTGAAAATGAAGCGCTGTTGGTCTTCTGCACCATGCTGATATACACTTTGTGAGATAAAAGATGTGACTCTCTCTACTCTCATACACATACTTGACACAGGAGTTTCCAATACTAAGAAAACTCCCAAGTATCTTGGTAAAAACCTCCCTGTGTAAAGTAAAGGTGGGAAACCTACGGTGTGTGAGAAGCTGCCCTGGCATCTTTTGGGCATTCTACCCTGCCATCACAGAATTTGTTTGGGTAATGGTGGCATAATCCCATTGCATTTTCATTTTAAAAGTATGGAAAAAGTGTGTCTTGGTTTTAAGATGCATTTGCCTCTAAGAATCCTCTCAGAGGCATCTGGGAACATGATATGGCTTGAAAATATGGTGTGTTCTTATTCGGTGTGTCTCTGTTCTTTTGCCTCAGTATCAAATTCACCATCAATGGTGATCCAGGCCATGTGTGTGTGTGTGCACGCGCGTGCCTCAAAATCTGGGTGTGGATGCATGATGGCCACAGCTACATGTTCCGTACATCTGATGACATAAAAGGAACAATTTTCTCTCTGTTCTGGAGTATTACAACATAAATGGCATACCTGCTACTACTTGGAACCTAATTACTATAGCCCAAAGCCCATTGTTAATCCCAACTAGAGTAAACACATTGAATGAATGGAACTTCCCAGTGATTCAGTGTGTCTACTCCACTTGGGACTTACAAGTGGATTTTGGCAAAAGAAATCATTTATAGGCCAATAAACAGACGTGTTCAATGATGTACAGTTGTCCCTCCATATCCATGGATTTGGAATCCACAGATTTAAATATTCACGGCTTGAAAATATTCTTTAAAAAATAATAATCCAAAAAGCAAACCTTGATTTTTCCATTTTATATAAGGGACACCATTTTCCTATGCCATTGCATATAATGGGGCTTGAGTATTCACGGTCCTGGAACCAAACCCCAGCAAATATGAAGGGACAACTTTATATATTATGACAGTCATCCCGTTCAGTAGTTATGAGACCATAAGCTAGATTTATGGTCTAATAACTGCTGGGGATTCATGCTTATGGTCATTAATGACCAATGTGACCTTCAAAACCGACAATTTCAGCCTGGCAGTGGCTCAACCAAAGGTTTTCTGTAATGCTGCAGATTGGGGCAAAGGGAAATGGCATTTGTACGATTCTCCTGGTCACAGGATGCCTATTAAGAGAAGCTGTTGTGGCAGGATCTTGAGGGGTCTCTCCACCCACCTGTTCTTGACATGCCCCATGACTGTGAGAGCACTGCAAACATTGTTTCCTATTATTCTGATCTGCAGCACCTCAGAAATCCTTTAGTTGTGGCAGTACCAGGTTGAAATGATGGATTTTGGGGTGCGATATCATCAGAGATAACTATGACAATGGAGCTCTGTCATTGTCATTATATTTGACAATACAGGATCATGGTCTTTATGTCCATCAAAGACATTAATTGTTGATGGCAAGATCATACATTTGGCTAATATAGTGAATAGTTTACTCCAATTACATGAATTTATCAGCCCACATGTATTGTATAACTTCTACAGGTAATTTACCAGAATTGATGGCACTGGTGTCATGAGCTCAGCATCTAAAATGTAGCAGAGAGTACCCGAAGGCTGGATTGGATTCATTCCTTTGAATGGAAGAGCACCTACTGAGATGTACTTAAAGATCTCTCTTTGGTTACAGGAATGGTGGTGGTTATGAGGACTTGGTTAAATTCAATATCTTGCTTATTACTTTATATCAAGGTATTACTCCTCAAATTATATTTTTTTTCTTTTTCTACAGGATGTCTTTTGCTGTTCTGTTACACACAAAATAGTACTATGTAGTAAAAGCTAAAATGGAAATCTCCTTCTTCAGCTGTTCAATTGTTTATTACATCCCAGCATTTCAGATATTCATATTGTCAATGTATATGAGTAATTTAATCCTATTTTATTTTACTCTGAATAATCAAGATAGTCAAAATTCTATTACATTTTGTGCACATTCAGTAGTTGCCAACTGTAAGTTTATAATTAGAATGGAATAGAAATGCCTACCCTTTCCATAATCACCAAGATACCTATTGGGTGCAGAGTCATCGGAAGCCATTATCTATTATTTGAATTGGGTAAATTGTTATGGCTTGTTCTAATAGTTTATGACTTGGTTTTGAAAATATAGGAATTATTTCAATGAGCATTAACAACATTTTGAACAAGGACACTTTATAAATAGTAAGTGTTCATTTGTCAGTGCAATAATTAGATTGCCTATAACTGCTTGAGTGAAACTTGTAGTAGAATTATTAACTAAGGAAATCCTTATAGACATAACATAAAGAAGAATTATTAACATGGAATGGTCTGGATTTATATTATACTAGCTGGACCCAGCATACCATACTCTTTTAAAAAAACACCCCCCAAAATACCTAGTAGACCTCATGACAACCCTGTAAGGTAGACTGGTGGGTTTAACTTGCCCCCCTGCTGCCAAACGCATCCCCCCGCCACCAAACTCAGCCCTCCCAATGGCAAACTCAGGCCCCCCACCACAAAACTCAGCCCTCCCGCCACCAAAGTTGCCCCCCCGATGCTTGCCCTCCTGCCGCCGAACTCCCCCCGCCAAACTCACCCCCACTGCCAATCTCCCCTGCTGAACTCACCCCCCAGCAAACTTGGGCCCCCTGTCCGCTGCCAGTCGCTCCCCTAGTGCTCAACCTCCCGCCGCCGAACTCGCCCCCTGCTGAACTTGCTCCCCACTGCCAAATTTGGCTCTTCCACCCGCCACCAACCCCCCCCCCACTGCCGAACTCAGACCCCCACTGCCAAACTGGCCCCCTCTGCCACCAAACTCGCCCCCTGGCACTTGTCCTCCTGCTGCCAAACTCCCCCCACCAGCAAACTGGCCTCCTCCACCACCATACTCACCCCCCCAGCGCTTGCCTTCCTGCCACCAAAATAGCCCCCTCTGCCACTGAACTAGCTCCCTCCACTGCCAAATTGCCCCCCTCCACCACCAAACTGCCCCCCACTGCCCTCTGTGCTCTGACACATGCCATCCTACACATACGCACATACATGCCACATCCCCCCCATGCTACTAACAGTCCCTCTGCAGCCACCATGTTTAGAAAGGACTTCAACTTCCACATCATCCCACCCCCACTGTGCTGGTTGGCTGCCCAACTGAGCTTTGATTGGTTGGTCAGTTCTCTAAGCAGCCAATCAGACACTGGAAATGGCAACATACCTAACAGCAATATATATATATATATATATATGTGTGTGTGAGATCATCTTTGATATTTTATTTATTTTTATTTTATTTCCTTAGGTATTTATATCCCACTCTTCAGGCACAAAGGCTCTCAGAGTGGCTTACAAATTGTTAAGCAATAGCACTTTACACATCTACACTGCTTTATAGAGCAGTAGGCACTCTCCAAGTGGTTTCCACCGTGTGTTAGCTAGATCTTTCAACTTTACCTCTTCATTGTGCAGGTTGTTTAAAAGTTGTTCATATTATGTCACAACATACAATCATTTAAACATAGTTAAAAAGGGAGGGCTTGCATATAGGCAATGTGGTATAGTGGTTAGAATGTGTTTGATGCAAATAGTCACTCCAGTCAAGAAACCTCAGGTTAACTTTTCAGCAGTCACTATCAACCCAACCTCCCCTCCAGGCCTATTGTTAAGATAAAACAGGGGTAGAATTATACCTGTCACTTTGAGCTCCTTGAAGGGAAAATGGGATATAAATCTAATAATGGTGTAAAATTAGATCACAGTAATATAATAATTAGTTTTAGTATATTAGTATATCCATTAGCTTAAAAGTCAATCAGGCTGCATATTCACTGCAGAAATAATCCCGTTGGACACTGCTTTAACTGCCATGGCTCAGGTATGGAATCCTGGGATTTGTAGTTTGTCGTGGCACCAGAACTCTCTGACAGAGAGGACTAAATACAGTTGGCCCACCATATCAACAGATTCTATATCCATGGATTCAATCATCCACAGCTTGAACATAGTTTTAAAAATAATAATCTAAAAAGCAAAACTTGATTTTACCATTTTATATATAAGGGATGCCATTTTACTATGCCAATGCATACAATGTGTCTTCAGCATCCACGGATTTTGGTATCCATGGGGGTCCTTGAACCAAACCCCAGTGGATAACAAGGGCCCACTGTATCTCACAAAACTACAGATCCCTTTATTCCATAGCAGTGAGTAGGGCAGTTAAAGCAATGTCAAACTGCATTAGTTCTTCGATGCCAATGCAGCCTAAATCATAAGAAGGAAGAAAATCTTGATGGATTAGACCAAGGCCATCTGGTTATCCTGTTTTGAGAGTAGCTAACTAGACAAAAAGTCCAAAAGGCTATGACACTAATAGCTTTCTGTCACTGTTGTGTCCAACAATTGGCATTCAAAGGTATTAGATAGTCGTAATGACTGGTAGCCACTGATCAAATAGATAAGTTTGGCTTCAATACACTCTACTACCAAGACTCAGCTGAAGGGGGAAAAAACATGCATTGTAACAGAAGCTAAATAGTGAGGAGGAAAGTTAGATGCAACAATTTAAGCCTTCTGTCACAAAATCCCAGTGAGTACCCAGATAAGTGTACTTGAAAAACAAACCATTTAAAAGGAGGTCAAAACCCTATCCTCTGGTGGGTGTGTTTTTGAGGCATAATTTAATTGCACCTGCAATGAATATCAAACACAATGGGTGGGATTAGTCCTAATCAGACAGTTTAGCAGGTAAGGACTATCATTCATTTCAACAATCAGTGCAGGTGCAAAATCAGAGGCACTCTTTTGAAATCATGCTTCCTTTTTCTTCTTCTGTGATTGACAGACTTAGAAACTGGGTGCAATTTATTGTCCAACAGCTATGAAACCAACCAACCAACCAAACTAAAAGGAGAATAAAGGAGTTATACACAGATAGAGTGTATTTTCAGAGCACCCCACCCCTGACACACACCTTTCTACAACATATCTAGCTTTATAATTTGGCTTCCTAGAGCTGCAATTTGGGTGCCAAAGTGTAAAAAATAAATAAAATAGTTATGGCTATAAAGTGCGGCAAGGGAAAATGTACCTAGCCATGCTTGATTACTCACTTGAAGTTATTGTAATTTCCCCATTACCTTCTGGTAGCAGATGGTAGCAGCTTAAAGTTTAGCACTTATGGCCAATCATGCTTATCATACAGTTTCTACCAAAAGAAAAGAAAAGATCTTGAGTTTCAAAGTGATGGAAAGGACAGGATGAGATTTGCTGTATAGAAAACATGCATCTTCATCTGTGTAAAATGCAAATAGCAATGATATCAGTTTCCTGATTTGCTGTACAAGGCGCATTCAAATGGACAATTTCATACCTCAGATAACTCTTTTACTGGACAACAAGATGACAATCAGGGGGTGAATAAAAACAATCAACTTCACTGAGCATGTCCAGTGAATGCCTTAATGAAAATCCTCATCTACTTGGTGCCTTTTTGCCATATATTTGAGTAATATAAAGACAAATCGACCATGTTATTGAATACATAAGATTACAAACTTTTCCAGAGGCTTATTTCCATCAAGGTCTATTCAGTTCATGAGAATTTTCCCATGACCTTTGGCTGGATGTTTATTGCATCAATAATGCTCAGCTATGAATCTGAAATTGGATTTTTATTTTTTTAATATGCACTTCACCTGTTAAACCTTTCTCGATTTCTGATTTATTTAAAATTCTGTTGTTTGATTTTTTTAAAAAACAAAATGTTTGCTTGTAGGGCCAGGGCTGGCCTAAGACTTTTTGCTGGCTGAGGTTGAACAGAAAATACAAGCACACATACTAAGCCAAGCTAGACAATACACGAAGCCAGAAATATATTTTTGCAGAAGAGGCAGGAAATATCCTATGCACCTCTTCCCATTCCTGCTGATAATAACAATACAATACAATACCAATTTTTAAGATGAGAGCACTGGATTTACTGGTTTGGGGGAAAAGCTCCTCCAGGCCCTAATTCTCAGTAGGACCTTACAAGCTAAAGGTTTTAAGAACGGACAATTAACCAGAAGGATTCCAAGTAGAATTGAGGTAGAAGGGAAGACATCAGGTTGAGGACAAGCTGATTTTGCAACAAAAACAATTATTTCTTTATTTAAAAGACAGAAAAACACCAGTAGAGACCAACAGAATAGTTTATATTCTCTCTCTCTCTCTCTCCCTCTCTGGCTTTTCTTCGCAAACAAAGATTCAGGAAGGACTCATCCCATGCTTTCTGCAAGCATGCTGATAACTAAAAAGGCCAATCCGAGATAAACAAGTCTGGTTGCAGAAAGCACAGCAGAAGGTCTCCCTGGGTGATGTTTCCAGGTTGTGATTCTTTCTGCGTTGTCGTTTCTCTTCAAGACTTGTTCGGCGTGAGTTCTCAAATAAGGCTGCAGCATTGTGGATAGTGTGCCTCCATGCTCCTGATGTGAGGCCAGGGTGGACCATTATTGGTGATCAATTTGGCCAAGCCTGAGGTGTTGTTTCAGGAAATCCTTGTATCGCTTTTTTGGAGCACATGGGTCACTTATCGCCTTGTATTCAATACAAGCTGTTAATAGCGTTTCTCAAAGGAAAAAGAGGGGAACAATGGCATGGGTGCTAAAACCCTATTCCTGACCAATCTAAGGGAGCTAGTGGGATGTAGCTAAGCTTAAGGGACTAAGACACGCAAGGATTCTTTGTCCTTCTGAAGTGAAGAAGAAGCTGGGTGGCTGAAGATCAAGGCAACTGATAAAGGGGACCACATGGAGGAAGGAGATCCTCTGGAGAGTGAGCTCCTGGGGAAAAAAGAGAGAGGAGAGAGCCTCCCTCCTCCCCTCCCTCCCCCCCCCCTCTCTCTCTCTATATATATATATCCCTTTTCTAACTAGGGGGCTGTTACCTGGAGTTTGCTCTGCTCTGGACAGGGCAAAACATGACTTTAATGTTATTCTATTGGAGGGTTCAAAAGACTCCATGTGCTTAGAGTGATGAGTGCAAAGTGTTTTTGTTTTGTTTTTTGTCTGTGTGCAATGGGCAAGTGTGAATGTGACCTCTGCCTTTCACTGTATGCAGGGCCAGTTTAACCAGTCTGCCAAATCAGCATTGACAGGGGGCCCCGGGGGTCAAGGAGGGCCCCCTGCTGAGTGCTGCCCTTATCTGATGAAGGAGACAGCCAGGAGATGGCAGCCGGCTCCTCCGCTCCTTTGGAGCCCCTTCCACCTCCCTCCTCAGGCAGGGCGTGGCAGTAGCACTGAGCTAGTGCTGGAGATAGAGAAAGGGTTTGCTCTTGGGAAGTTGTAATTTGGAGACAGTCCCTGGCTGCATTGCTGTGAAGGAGGAAAGGGAGAGAAGCTGGTTGTGTGAGTGAGTGACTGTCCTCAGGAGCCCATGGGGGATCTTGGGGGGGGGGCTGCCATGCACAATGGGGTGGTTATTTTACTTTTTAACTTGTTGCTGGATTCAAGAGACTTTCCCTCCCTCTCTCCTCGGTATCTTCCTGCTTGTTTGCTACAAGCTGCTGAAGAATCCGCAGCTAGCCTTTTGGGGCTGTGTGTGTGTGTATGTTTATTCCTTCTGCTGAGATCCGGTTTCTCTTTCCCTCCCTTCCCTCCTTGGGCTGCTGCCAGCTTAAAAATTCCCCAGGTGGCCTTTTCTAGTCTTTCTCTCTCTCTCTCTGTGAGAAGAGAGACTGAAAATCCTAGCAGCCAAGCAAGCTGCAGAGATTTTTTCCGTGGCTAGTTTGATTACCTTACATAACTACATAACTACCTTATGTATTCTTACTTGTAGCATAAACCTAATACCTAAAGCAAAATCAGCTGCACTAAATAGCATTGTAGCATGAAGTGTACATCTTCTAGACTGTTTTGCGAAGTTGAAATATGAACACAGAACTCACACACATCATTTTCTTTAGATAAAGGCTGTAAATGTTTCAGATAATCAGAAACATTTTTCTCTCTGCACACATGAAGATGTAATTATTACAGTGGCAAAACACTCTCATGTTGTGATTACTTAATTTTTGTCCTCTTCATCCTTCCCATCCTGTAAATCACAGAGTTGGAAGACACCTCAAGAGCCACCCAGTCTAACCCCCTGCCAGGCAAGAATACACAATTAAATCACTCCCAATGACAGATGGCCATCCAGCCTCTGTTTAAAAACCTCTAAAGAAGGAGACTCCACCACACTCCCAGGCAGTATACTGTATTCCACTTCCAAACAGCTCTTACTGTCAATAAGTTCTTCCTAATGTTTAGTTGGAATCTCTTTTCCTGGAGTTTGAAACCATTGCTCTGTGTCCTAGACTCTGGAGCAGCAGAAAACAAGCTTGCTCCATCCTCAGTATGACGTCCCTTCAAATATTTAAACATGGCTATCATGTCCCCTCTCAACCTTCTCTTAATAATAATAATAATAATAATAATAAAATTTATTTATATCCCGCCCTTCTGCGAGCAATCGGGGTGGCTTACAACAATAAAATAGTACATAATATAAAACAACTCAAAATCCCTTCCCCCCTTAAAACATTATTAAATTAATACAAATTAAAATCAGTATATAATACAATTTATTAAAAACCCTTCCGAGCGAGCAGCATCAGTTTGGAGCTCCAGAAGCAACCTCCAGAGGGAGTTCCTGAGGCAGGGGTTAGCTATTCCGGAAAAGCCTGCCTGAAGAGAACCGTCTTGACAGCCTTTTCAAAGCTGTCTAATGATGTCAATAGGTGGATCTCATCCAGCAGGCCATTCCACAATTTGGAGGCGACAGTCAAGAAAGCCCTCTGGGAGGTGGTCGCCAGCCTAGGTCTTTGTGGCTGCAACAAATTCCTCCCAGAGGACCGGAGAGCGTGGGGAGGATTATAAGGGAGAAGGCGGTCCCTGACATAGCTTGGGCCCAAGCCATTTAGGGCTTTAAAGGTGATATCCAACACCTTGTACTGGGCCTGGAAGCTGATAGGCAGCCAGTGGAGGGACCTCAGAACCGGAGTAATGTGGTCCCTCTTAGATGTTCCAGAAACTAGCCTGGCTGCCATATTTTGTACCAGCTGTAATTTCCGAACTAAGCACAAGGGTAGCCCCATGTAGAGTGCATTACAGAAATCAAGACATGAGGTTACCAGCGCGTGCACAACAGTCTCAAGATCCCTTACTTCCAGAAAAGGGCGCAGCTGGCGTATCAGCAGAAGCTGATAACAAGCGCTCCTGACTGTCCCATTTACCTGATTTGTCATCAGGAGCGACGAGTCAAGGAGCACCCCTAGACTGCGAACACAGTCACTGGAGGAGAGTGTGACCCCATCCAGGATTGGAGATTGCAACCCAATTCTTGGTTTTGGGGCCGCTACCATGAGCACCTCCGTCTTGTCTGGATTCAGTCTCAATCGGTTTTTCCTCATCCAGCCCATTACTGCCCAAAGACATTCATTGAGAGAAGAGATGCTGTCAGAATTCGAGACCGACGAACAAGATATGGAGAAATAGATCTGAGTGTCATCAGCATACTGCTAACACCCAGCTCCATAACTCCGGATAATCTCACCCAGCGGCTTCATATAGATGTTAAATAACATCGGGGACAGAATAGCACCCTGTGGTACTCCACAGGTAAGCTCCCTTTTACTGGAGCTACTATCCCCGGGCAGCACTCTCTGGGTCCTGCCTGAGAGGAAGGACCGGAACCACTGCAAAGCAGTGCCTCCAATGCCTAACTCCCTCAGGCGATCGAGAAGAATGCTGTGATCTATCGTATCAAAAGCCGCTGAGAGGTCTAGGAGCACCAACATGGTCACACTACCCCTGTTGATGCTCAGACGCAGATCGTCGGTCAAAGCAACCATGGCAGTCTCAACCCCAAAGCCTGTCCTAAAGCCAGTTTGAAATGGGTCTAGGTAATCGGTTTCATCCAAGACAGCTTGGAGTTGAAGAGCAACCGCCCTCTCGATCACCTTGCTCAAAAATGGTAATAAAGAGACTGGCCTATAATTATTCATAGCCAGGGGGTCCAGGGAAGGTTTTTTCAAAATAGGCTTAACAGCTGCCTCCTTTGGACATGATGGAATATATTCTTCCCTGAAGGATGCATTGATGATGCTCACAAGGAACTTCCGCAATGCGTCCCCTCCCTGGACGGCCAGCCAAGATGGGCAAGGGTCGAGGGGGCAGGTTGTCTTCCTCACACTACCAAGGAGCTTGTCCACGTCATCAGTACTCACAGATTGCAGCTGATCCAGTATATTCTTCTCCAGACTAAACATGCTTAGCTCCCTAAGCCACTCCTCATAAGGCATCATGGCTTCCAGTCCTCCCACCATTTTGGTTGCCCTCCTCTGGAAATGTTCCAGCTTGTCAATATCCTTCTTGAATTGTGGTGCCCAGAACTGGACACAGTATTCCAGATGACCAAAGCAGAATACAGTGGCACTATTACTTCCCTTGATCTAATGATAAGTCAATTTGTTATTCAGTTTTGTTACCTACCCTGACACCCCCAGCCCCATAACTATAGTAACATCTATAGTAATAATTGGCAATATTTAATAATTTGGTCAACGTGTGGCCTTACATGCAGTGTGGCCATTAATAAAAACCTGGGAAATTACTCATCTAGGAAACCCAAAGACAAACAACACAGGGGCCCTTTGTGGCTATGGGTGCTGTGGGTGCTTTGGGTTTCTAAATGGCACTAAAGCCTCATTCTACTTGTGTGTGTGTTTGCCTTTCAATAATTATTAAGGTGCAGAGGGGCCCATTTATTTATAAAGGGGCAGGTTTGCAGTTTGCAGAAGGAACAACGTCACACCCTTCCTGCAACCTGGCTAAAAGAGGAGCATATCATTCCTCTGAAGTACTTCTTACCTCATGAAAATAATTTAGCAGCAATCTATTTTTAAAAAAATGCAGAGTCTGAGTGGGACGGGGTCTGGTATATAGCTTTCCCGGACACTGGGATAAACATAGGGGCCCCCAAAAACAAACCATTGCAGGGGGCCCCCAAATTCCTTAAACCGGCCCTGACTGTATGGCAATGGATGGTCTGGGGAGACGAAAAATCCATCTGCACATCTGAAACAAGGCCAATCAAGTATAGACCTTTGCCTTCATTCGAATTAAAAAAGGAATGCTCAACATGTCTGAACACTGCACAATGCCTACAAGGGGGTGGGACCAGTCTGACCCAGTTTCACAGGGTCTCCATTCATTGGAGGTAAATAAGACAGTTAAGCACTGATTACTCTCAATGAGACCATTTCCTTGTCAGCCAGAGGGAGAGAAATTCCAGATTGTACTTTAAAAGTAAAAAACCAAACAATCTGACCATCAGAATCTGCTGCCTAATGGTAGCCTGTTTAGGGTTGCAAGAGTGCACTGGGGAAGGCTGCTTAAGTCATTAAAAATTATAATGTAACATGGGAAGTGAAGCTGAGAAGGATAAAGATAGGCACCTGTCAGATTCCTGTGGTGTACTAAAATAATGCGATTGGCTTTGGGTAGGATGCACCTCAATTTGTGAGAGTGGGAGTGTGATTTGCTGCTCTATATCAGATAGTTACAATGACTTGAGCCACTCCTGCAATACTTCAGAAAAACACCCTCTGTACATCCTACATGAAGACCAAGGATTTCATGGAATGAAGGGCATACAGGAGCAGTGCTATGGAAATCCCTAATTCAGATCTCCCCCTATCTCTTGGATAAAGCATCTTTTCTACTAAAAAGGCAGTCAGACAAATCTTGCCCATTATCCAAAGTGCAGACTGGTAAAAGCTTTTAGCTATTCACTTCTGATAAATTGGCTACACTACTGATTTTGAATCCAATGCTTTCCCTGTAAGTGAAGCCATCAGATCCTAAACAGTGCACACTTAAGCAATGCACCATAAAGAACCTGCCTGCAGCAGCTCTCTAAAATTCCTTGCTAGAATCCTGCCAAAAGGTGATAAGCCACCAAATTGGAATCACCAGTTAAGAACCCTGCTTGTTACATGCTAATGTAAACAGACTTTGAAGTTGCATCTTCTCTTTGAAGCTGACCATGGCTTGCTTTTGAAACTCTAAACACTTATCGTGCATTTTACTACCCAAGAGTATGAATAGTGTACTATCCTAACTTAACATTATTTTACAAGTTCAAATGAAATAAGACAATGGGCCTGCATGACAGCTAATCCATAGCTAAGTGTTGATATTAATTTGCATACTCAAACTATAGAAGTAAGACATTCAGAAGAGGACATATAGTTGCAATGTTAAGCACACTTACACTACATAGGCATTCGGAGAACACTTTTCTATAAAGCATTCTATATGTTGCAAATAAAATCAGCAAAGCCCACTAAAATTAATGGAATTTTCTCTGGATAAATATACTGATAACCAGTTTGCATTATATTACAACATCCTAATGTTCAGGTTGACCCCCATATCTGTGGGGGATATGTTCCAAGACCCCCCCCCCCATGGATACCTGAAACCATGGGTAATTTTTTCAATGAGACAAACACCAGAAGTTGACCATATAATCATACTGGAGAACCTAGAAATGCCTAGAGAGAACATATTTTTTCAGATGTGGATAAGTGAAACCATGGATACCGAGTCCATGGTCAACCTGTACATCAATTTGTGGAGTAGTCCCAAGTGGCAAGAAATTCTAAGGGGAGAAATGGGCTGTTGGAGGAAGGATGAATCTTTGTTGTTTCTTCACAGACAGACCACTTGGTTTTTGAGGTAACTAACAGGAAGAATCACTCATTCCTCAGCAATGTCCATTCTTTGCCAGGTCAAGCCTGTTGAGAGACTCCTCTTCCTTTGTAGTCAGCATGGAAACTGAGGACATCAGCTTCTTGGCAGAGTAATTAAAAAGCAAAAGCAAAGACAGATAGATTTTCTTTTCCTTGTCGCATAATATTAAAAACCAGGTTTATTCAGTGTACAGCTGAATGCAAAGTATGGCCTTAAAGTACAGCTATAAGGCCATACTTTGCATGGTTCATAGCTGAACTATGCCATTGACTTCCTCACAAGGTAATGATGTGCACTTGGAGACAGGACTATAACATTCATATATACTAAGCTCCGTATTCCAGAACTGAATGTATGGTTATGCTCAAATCAGAATAACAGCAATCAATCAAGTTGCTTCTCCAAAAGAGCACTTCATTCTTGAATTAATAAATTAAACCCTGTCTGGATATTACATTCTATAAAACCCCATGTTTCAGTTATTAAAGTATCAGTGTTTCTGTAACAAAGTTGTACTGCATATTTTTGGTTCTTATTTGAGAAACTTTTCAACATTTGTTTACATGCTTGGAGGAACATATTTATTTATGTATTTATTAAAAGCAGGCATTTTAACAAATGATTTTGTCAACAAAATGCTCGGGAAGCAGATGTCAAAATCAGGAAAAAGAAAGCCTTCTCAACAACACATCTGTTAGTATTCTTATTTATTTTTTTTTACAATTCCAGAGATAAGCAACTGCAAAGCCAATGTACAGTTTAGACTTAATAAATATAAGGTGCAAGACAGTAGAATTCTATTGGATTTATTACATTTTTTCATATTGTATTTATTGATGCTATTTTAAAGCATTATTTTGGGAACAAGAAGTGCTTTAATGTAAAAAAAAATGGGAGCACTTAAAAAAAAAACCTGTGGATTTGATGCTTTCTTTAAAATTGTGTAGTATATTGTTCCACTGTACCCAAGGGACTGGTTTTATAGTACCTAAAATGTTAAAACTTTGAACTACAGATTTGATGGCACCATCAAATTCAGCAAGTCTTGGTATTTATGTTCCATGAAGGATATTGACATTTGACTTTAAAAAAGTTCAAAGTCTAGGAAAAAATCTTGTTGCTGATTACTTCTCCCATCAAGCAACTAACCTTTGAAGGTCTATTCCAATAGGATATTTCGTAAAATACAACTTTGCATCACAGTTCTAGTTGTACCCCCCAAAACTTTTAACCTTGTGAAAATTACTTACTGAAATTAAGGGAGAGGCCATCATGGAAATGATAACTCAAGAATCATAGCACAGAAGTAGTATCAGGGTCAATGTAATCTGAAAAGGTGATTAAGTTGGAGGGAAAATGACAGATATGAACTAACTTGTTACTGTAGGAGCTTTTGAAGAAAAATGCTCATTCATCAGATATACCAAGTGGCAATAGAAGGCATGTATGTGTACTGATACCATATGTCACAGGTGAGGTATGGTATTTTGTTGTGGGAGAGATGGGCCAGAACTACAACTGCTCCTATAAATCTATAAAATTGCAATGCTGCCTGTGCCTTTTGGGTGTTTTGATCCCAACATCTCAAGGGTACCAAGCTGTCACCTCTGCCTTATACCATCTGTATTATATCAGTAGCTATCAACAGATGGCTTGTAACTGGTACAGAAGCACAATTCTGGTGCTGATCTGTATTATATGTAATTCTTTGCTTCTAGCCTAGTTGTTTTTACCACAAGAGATTTTTTTTTAATCAGGGTGCCATTTCTGAACAGGAAATTTGCACCCTTGTTATTTTCAGTCCTAGGTGATATACCTTTTAAGAAGACATGGATAGCATAGCTAATCATGATCAACTTTCAGCATTACAAAGTATTTAAATTATGCTTTCAGGAAGCTTCTAGGAAGGCTGCCACCAACTCAGGTGTACTAAATTAGGATTGTATTATTCCCCTTGCTGATTATTAGTAGTTCAAATAGGCTCTGAAGGTGAGTATGATGGTAAGTCCAGTGATAGTAAGACCGAGACAGCCACAGTCAAATCAAGCCTTACTTTAGCTTGGAACTCCATTGGAACTCCAAAAAGTACTGTTATATTCCTCCCAGGCACATTGATTGTGAAAGGTAAACAGAACAGATCTCACAGTGTTTATATAAATCTTGTCACTCCTTCAAACAGAGCTGTCACAACCTCAGCTCAACTATGTTGTCAAAGCATACATATTCAGAAATGTTAAATTAATGCCCTTAGCTCTTCTGTTCATGCCATGAATATGTAGAGGGCCATTTCATTAGCTGATAATATTTAATCATGCCAGAACTGCTACTGCATTTGTATTTTTCATCGTACAACACCAAGGAACCTTAATCAGATTTTTGTATTCTAACATTGCAGAAATTTAAGCAAGTGGGATTTTAATTAAGCCACTTTAATAGTTCTTATTTTTTTATCCCAAATCTGTTCCATTTTATAAATTTGGAGATATAATGTAATTCCTTTATTTCCATAGAATGAAGGATTATTTATCCTAACAGTTTAGTACTTGTTAGGATTATTTACTTTTCTATGGCTTACCCCTCTCTGTATTGCATGTGTGATTCTATTAGGCAACTACAATAATAGCTGCATTTTTTTTCAAAAAAAGAGCAGAAGCAAATAGTGTTCCTAAATCAACAATGATTCATGCTAATCATATTACATAAAAAGTTCAGTCTACTGAAATTAGATTGTTTAATATAACTTCAATTAACTTTTATATATGGGGCAAAAACTTGGATTTAATTAAGGTTAGTATTAGGATTTAATTATGAATTCCTGTATTTGATAGTTATGAAATTCCACCCTTCTGCCAAAGGATTCCACTGTAATCAGAGAATGGTTCACAGAAGCCTGAAAGCCACCTCCACATGGTTACTAGAATTAATATGATAAATCTGAAAGAATGGATTGTTATATGCATATATTTTTATTTTAAGGATAGCAAGTCCACTACATTGATACCATACCTTCCAACTGTTCTGATTTGGCAGGGACAATCCTGATTAATCCTGTGTTGTCCCACTTTTTCAGCTGCTTGTAAAATGTCCTAGTTTTTCTATTCTCCTCCACTTTCCCCCTTTGTTCTCAGCTTACTTTAACTGTTGCAAAATGCAACAGGATTTTGCACTAAGTTAACTCAGCAGGGGGAGGAGAAGAGAGCGGAAGAGTGGGTGGAAACTTGACTTTCCTAATAGGCTCAGGCAAAAGCAAAGCATTGCAGGCTCTCTTAGCTTGTGGGTTCTTCTTCATTAATAACATTAGCCCTCTTGACCATACTCTCACATTGTTTGGCCATTTCTGTCCAGGTCTTCATCTGTAAAAAGTTGGCAGGTAGATGACAGCTGATCACGTATGCCTATTATATAACTCACATACTGATCATAAATTTATACAGAAGGAGCCTTATGTAATCCAATGGTATTTACTTCCAAGTAAATGCAGTCTCACAGCTGTGTGCATGAAAAGTGTGCATGCTTCTGTTGAAAAGTACTGTATCTGGGGTAACATTATTTTCTATTTGTGGTGTGTCAATGCAAAACATAGGAAACTATCACAGTAGGTCCACCTAGTTCATTAATGTCTACACTAACTGGAAGTAAGGGCCCGTCTACACATTAAAAAAAATACATACGCCATTCAGAAGATCGCTCTTCCGTACACATGGCCGTTTGAATTCATACGTGTCATTCAGACGGGGGGCTAGCAAATCCCCCACAAACTACATGGATTCGGCGTTCGGAAGTAGTAGTGGATCTCTGCATAAAATATGTACAGCCGTTCAAATGGTTGATGGTCTGTACACCCCATTCGCACACATACAAACAGACAGTGTAATCTGATTAGCTGGCTGAGTAGAGGGATGGGGCTAGCAAGGAGGGGAATTGGGAGTGGCTGCCATGTTGGATTCCCAGCTAAGCGAGAGTCTGGTAACTCCTTGAATATTATATATATATACACGCACATACATTGTAAATAGGGAAAACCAAATGTCCGCAAAGCAGGCAACTTTTTAAATAAATAAAAAAAAGAAGTGGGAGATTTAAACTGCCGCTTGGCTTGCTCGCTCCAGCCAGCTGGGGAAGGGGGGGTCATACAGAGTTTAGGGGGGGGGAAAGGTCATGTAGGCGGATCGTATGCATACGAATGACTGCCTATTCGTATTTTTTACCACCCAAATGGATTTTTTTTAATCGTATAGACAGACTCTAAGTCTCTTGGGCTCAAATTCACATCTTTCACAACCCTACCTAGTGGTGGCAGGATTGAATTTAGGGCCTTTTGTAGTCAAGCATGTTTTCTTCTACTGAGGTACAGCATTACCATAGGAGAAAGGCTAGGGTGTAATCCTCTTTGACTTAGGGCCTGTCTATATGAGCCCAAAAAACATGGAGTGACATGCAGGAAAGACAAGTTGCAGCAGCTGCGACTTGTTTTAATGGGTCTTACAGCTCCCATAAACTTTGCATGACCTCTTGTGTGGGGGCAGGGGAAGCGAAGGGGCTAGCATCCCCTCCCATCCGCCAAATCTGGAAAGGATCATCATCAGCCACTTGGCCAGCCACTCCAAGCGAATAGCTAGGAGCTCCCCCACCTCCCTCTCCACGTGAATAGCCAGGCTAGTGTCCCTTCCCAGCATTAGAGGCTGGAAAGATTGTTAGTAGCTGCTTGGCCAGCCACCTGGAGGAGGAGTAGGAATGGGGAGAAACACCTTCCCAGCTCCTTCTCCAAGCGACTAGCCAGGCTAAGGTGAAAAATCAACATGGGGATGCCGGGTTCTTGCCCTGTTAGCAAGCCCCACCCTACTCCTCACTTATCACAATGAGAGGAATGTGCCTTTCCCTCGCTGATTTTTAGAAACTCCAGGAAAAACCACAAAGGCTTTTCCTTCAGAGTTTTTGATGTTTTTGGCCTGCTTCTTTCCGAATAAGGCAATACCATGCAGGAACCCATTAAGACAGGTAGGAGTCTCCTCGCATTCTACCAGGAATATTTTCACCATTTAGAGAGCCCCTGTGTTTTCCTATATAGCAAAGACCTTCCTATTCAAGCTGTATTGTTTCATTTATAAGCATCTTTCTGTATACTATGTAAGTTTATTGCATTTTATTACTTCTAATTGTAGTTAGCTACCTATGCATATACAAGAAAGGCAGAATATAATTTTTAAATATAGAAATGAACAATATGCAGCTTGGTTTGCTAGCCCCTAGATGAAGGCTCCAGGCAGTAAAGCAAATCATTGGCCTCACTTCCCTGAGTATTAATATTTTCACTTGGGGTAGTTTGGATCCAAGCCATTAGGTGCAATATAAAGATTTCACTACTGTACAGTTATAAACTAGGCATAAGACAGCAATCTTTAAGCGAGAGTTCAGTATAATTTCTGTTCTCTAAATACCCTGTATTCTAAAAGTACTTTGTAAAAACTTGGAAAAAACTTTATGGCAGATTAATAATTTGATGGAGAGGAGTTTAAAACCATCACCTTGGAACCTGATCTTCCCTCTTTGTCCCATGGGCATATTGGACTGCCACTGCAAATTAAACTGATACTACGTTTCCTTTCCAAGGTGACTCTTACATCTTGCCTTGTAGTTAGTTACAGGTGCCTCCTTTTGCTCTCTGTCCTAAGAATTCTTTCTTTCTTACCTTTTGGCAGGTAAACTTCAAGTAAGATTAGGAAGAAGAAAAGATGCTTGGTTACACTGTCAGAATGGATTGGCTCTCTGGAGCTGTGATAGTACCTGCAGCACTACAAATATTTATATATCACCGGGCAGCGGAGGGGTGGGGAGGGATCTAGTTAATGATGGCAAGTAACCACTCTGCCATATTCACAAATGGATATGAGTGCTTCCCACCCAATCATCCTGTTTATTTATTATAGTGATGATTTTTTTATCTTGATTGTTTAATTTCTCATACTGATGATTCTTAGCCACCTTGAGCACCTATGTTTAGTGAAACTGGTGGTGGTGGGAAAAAAATAAATAACTGGACTAAAACTGGATGTTATGAGGAGGATGTATAAAAAAAAATATACATGTATATACACACACATACATTCCAGTTATTAAACTGACTTAACAACTCTACCTCACTAAAATGATGAGATTCTAGACACAAAGTGTATTTGAATAATCTAAAGAAAGATGAGAGTAATAGAACGAAGGGGTAGAAGCCAACAGAATGACTCATTACCAAATGCATCTTAATATTTATATTTGACACGTTTCATATTTGCTGGCTGTTTATTCCATTATTTATTTACAGGTTGACCCCCGTATCTATGGATTTGGCATCCACGGTTTTACTTATCCATGTCTGGGGAAAAAATGTTCTCTCTAGGCATTTCTAGATCCTCCAATGCAATTCTTTGTTCAACTCAGCATTCATCTCATTGAAAATAATAGGGTTCCCTATTATCCATGATTTCAGGTATCCAGAGGGTTTTTTGGAACATGTTTCCCTGTGGCTATTTCCCAGTCTTTAAAAATCCCAATGGCAGACTAATATTCACATCCAACATTAGTTATCTCTTGGCTTTTGCAATTCCTTGAATGGCCCCATACCACTCTGGACCCACCATCTGCACTTCCTGAAAGGATCAAAACAATGATAGACTCAAAATGTGTATTTCTGAATGTACTGTATTCAGAAATTGGAACCTAAGCAGGGCTAGCCCTAGTTAGTATTTGGATAGGAGACTGCCAACGAATACCAGGTGCTATGTTTCAGAGAAAGGAACTGGACAAAAAAAACACACCTCTGAGTATTCCTTGCCTTAAAAAACCCTATGAAATTTATGGGGTCACCATCAGTTGACAGGTGACTTGAAGGCACATATAGTCAGCCCTCTGTATCCACAGATTTTGCATCCACAGATTTCATCATCCACTGCTTGATAATATCACCCCCTCAAAAAACAAAACAAAAAAACCCAAAACCTCATCTTACTACACCATTGTATATAATAGGACTTGAGTATCCATGGATTTTGGTATCCACGGGGGTCCTGGAATGAAACCCTAGTGGATACCAAGGGTCAGCTTTACACACACACACACTTTCAGCTAAGTTCTCTGTAAAATGCAGTAGTGCAGTTTTTGTGCCAGTTTTCTGCTAACTTTCTAGCATAGGAGCCTGACAGTTCATGCCAGTTTTCTATCTGAATAACTAAAGATATTGAGCTTTGTGCTCAGAAATACTGTGTAACATTATTACAAAATGCTCTTTAATTAGGATATGCTGAATGGGAACAGATATGTTACTGAGACATCTCCCAGGAAACTGATTTAGCTAATGATAGCAAATGGCAATAACAGTTGTTTAATCAGGACGCTATTAGCATAAATTCAGTTTAATGGGGATACATTTAGATTGTGATAAGTGGAGTTCAGGCAAGTGAAACATAGGTAGGATTTGAGAAACTTTTATCTTTTAATCTACTAAGCTCTGGATGACTGTGATTTTAAATTATGGAGAAAGCAGAATTCAAGTAGAACTCATCAAAGGCATTTTTTTTATGCTTGAAGGCAAAAATTCTTCATGGAAGTGCCTTTCCATATTTTTCATTCATGCCTCACCACTAGACACCAATGGGACTTGAGGCCCTTCAATTTTTCACTGTTTTGCACTGTTTTGCCTGCATTTGGTCTCATCGTCATCTCATCGTCCAAGGATCATCTTCATTCCACTCCATGCATTCTACATGGTTCTTTCTATTTCCTATTGACCAGCAGTCAGGAACAGAAAAGTAATCTGAAAACACCTTACGGATGATTCATTGTACAGAAGGAATTGTGGGTGGATAAAATTCATGTCCCTATGCCCTCAGAGGAAAATGAGTTAATTTTACTCCATTCATTCTTCTTGTGGATGCCTATCTCCAACTGTCCAGAACTGACAGAGACAGTCCCAATTAATACTCTGTCATCCCACTTTTGGGGCAGCTTTTAATGTCCCAGTTTCTTTCTCCTCTTTCTGAACGCGCCCCCCCCCCGCTTTGTCCTCAGCTTACTTCAATTGCTGTGAACTGAGTTCTAACTGCAATAGTAGTTTTTAATGATTTTTTTTTCTGAGGGGAGAGGAGGGGAGGGGCTGGAGTTATGCCCTTCCCAATTGGCTTGGACAAAAGTAAGCTTCTACAACCTCTCCTACCTTGTCAATTCTTCCTTACTGATAACTTTTGCCATCTTGACCATGCTCTGATGTTGTTTGGCCACATGTATCCTGATTGTCATCTGTGAAATGTTGGAGAGTATGGTGATCCCTTCCTTTGTCTTTTATAAGTTGTTCTCCAGCCATGCTTATTTCCTGCTTATCTTTCTCTGTGCATGAATAGATTATTATTCATGAGGATACTTATTATTCATAGAAATGCCCAATGGGAGGAACTAATAGCTTGCAACCTCTGTAGCAAGGGTGCTGCTGCTTCTTTTGCCCATCTTGTCTTTTCCAACTCAAAAACCTGCTCTTCCTTTAGTATAAGAGAGTTTGACAAGGGAGAAGAGCCCCCTTTACCACCAGTCGCAGGTCACTGGGAGAGATGAGAAACTGTGTGGGTAAGTAGACATCCAGAGGTCAAGAGCCGGAGGAATCAGTCAGTAGCCAGGAACACCAAAATAGGCAGATGGTTATGCAAAAGAGTAATTACTGTCTCATTCCAAGGGCCCAGGGCAGAGTCTCTGAGCTGGCGTGTGTGTCTTTTCAAAGAGTAGGTGATAGCTGTTGCTTCCAGCGGTTGATGAGTGTTTGCTGCCTGCCTTATCTAGGCAAGCTTTGTTCGGTGAAAATGGCTCAGGATGCACCAACTGAGTTGGAGGTGTGCCAAGCTCCTCCTCAAACACTCTTGTACTGGTGCTATCCCAGAGGGAAGCATGACACTGCCATATTGATCAATTCATTTTCAAGGTAGGTATTCTTACACACCAAAGCTCAAGTAGCACACCCTGAGGTTTATTGAATTACACAGTATGTTTGTTTGTTGAAATAAAACCTAAGCCTTCTATGCCACAAATGCCTAAAGAGAACTAAATACGCTCAGGGCTTGTCTATACAAGCCCCCCCCCCCCAAATGTAGTGCACCACAGAAAAAGAAAGTTGTAGCAGCTGCAACTTGTCTTAACAGTGGTTTTATCCCCGGCAGCCCCCATAAGCTTTGCATCTGAGATGACAGCTGAGGAAGGGAGAAGAGGGCGAGGGACCCCCTTCCTCCTTCTTTGGCCCTGTGGGAGTGAGAGGGCAGATGGCAGAGAAACTGGGGAAAGGGCTCTTTTGCCCTCTTCACCCTTCCTCTGCCCCATGGGCAGGCAGCTGAGAAACTGGGCAGGCAGGGGGGCAGTGGCAGGATGGGGAAGGGAACTGGGGAAGGAAGAAGGAGATGAGAGAGTCCTCCTCCCTTCTCTGCCCCTAGCAGCAGCAGCAGTGGTGGTGGAGGAGAATGACAGCCGTCATCTTCCCTTCCCCATCCCTGATTGCTCGGGATGGGTTGGTGGGGGTAGGAATGATCGCTGTGGGTGCTTGCCCGGCAACAAAGGAGGTAAAACCAGGGGCGTAGTTATGATGGGAAGGGTCAAATGAGGCCATTGCCCCCAAAGAAGAACTCTGCCTGCCCCATGAAATCTTCCTTCAGTCTTCAAGTGTTTAGCATTGCAGAGAGTGAGAAAGTGAAACATACAACTATTATATTTGCTTTGTTTGCATTCCCTTGGTAGTTTTAACAGCCCCTTTTCTCTGGATGCCTAAACTGTACAGTTGCCCCTCTGTATCCATGGGTTTGGTATCCATGGATTTAAGTATTTGCAGCTTTAAAATATTCTTTAAAAATTAATATGTAATCCAAAAAGCAAACCTTGATTTTGCCATCTTATATAAGGGACACCATTTTGCTATGCCATTGCATATAATGGAACTTAAGTATTCATGGATTTTGGTATCTGCGGCGGGTCCTGGAACCAAACTCCAGTGAATATGAAGGGAAAACTGTATTTCTAAGAGCTCAACTGAAGTTTTAATTTACTGTGATGCTAAAAATTTGGGCACTGAAGGAAAAATTCATGGGTGAGGGGGCAATGCCCTCATTTTGTCCCTCCCCCAATAGCTATACAGTTAGGCAAAACTCAAGGGTAGGGTAGGGAGCATGTAGCTCTCCAGATGTTGCTGAACTACAATTCCCAGAATTCCTTACCTTTGGCTATGTTGGATACGACTGTTAGGAGACTGTCAAGAGAGAGGATAAGGAGAAAATCACAAGCTGAGAAGATGAAAAGCAAGAGTGGAGTGCAGAGGCAGAAAGTAGGAAAGATATGGATGAGGACAGAGGAAATGAGAAGAGAACTGATGAATGGGAAAAAAATGAGTGGACCTATATTTCTCTTGAGGAAACCCGAACTGTAATTCATTGAGAAGACATACTTTCCCCTTTGTAAGGGTCCCTTGTTTGTCCTCCACAGAATCACTCCCATGATCTCAGCCAACTGATCCACACACACTATGACCTCAGCCAGCTGATCCATGTAACATATTATTGTTTTTAGCTATTGGTCATATGAAAGCTTGGGGGAAAAGTGTACTTGCAATATCTAAATAAGATGCTAGAACTTGCAATATCTAAATAAGATACAGCTAGAAACTCTCCCTTTCCTTAGGTGATATTCTACAGTTTCTGGGCAAAATAAAACAAACCATTATACCATTTCTGAAAAGTATAATCAATTATTTTTTCTAGCATGGAAATCTTGGTGGACTACTTCCAACTGTAAACCCTCCTGCTGTATTCTCTATTCTCTTTAAATGGGTGCAGAAGAAAGACTACTAACTGCTGACTGTAGAATATTTGGGAAAGTTTTGAAATGTGGAATCACAACTATGCCTCTAAAAAGAAATGCTACATTTACAGAACATCTACAAATGGCCATAGAACCTGTTCAGTCCTCAAATAATAGTGAATTCTTAAGCATGTATTCATCATCCTCACAATACTAGGGTAACAGGACTTTAGAATAAGTGGTGCTTGATACACTAAAGATTAATCATTATGTTCTCTTTTTTTTCCCAGCTGCAAGCCTAGCATAAGGTATTGATTTTGGAAAGTTCAAACTAGATGTAATCATAAGTGCGGAAATCAGATGGTTGGAATTAAGGCATTGATTCAGTAAGGTTCACAACAGATGTAATCATAACCATTGAAATCAGAGGGTTGAAATTAAAAAGTTATACGCAGTTGCTAGTGATTTGAAACACGGTACTGATGCATCCTGCTAAAACTGCATGATGTCATCCATGCAGTTGTAAGACAACATTTCACAGAGTTTTCCAAGAAGCATATTAGTAAGAACAAATAAATAAGTAAGTAATGGCTGGTGGCTCCCATTCCAGGTTTTGATTAGGTTTAGAGGAGCTTTTCAAGGTTTTGGATGTATTTAGGAATACTTATAAACACATTGGAGAACTCCCTTGAAGCATGGATGGGCTGTGTTCGCTACCCCAATGACATGGAAGCCACCAGCTGTCACTGATCCTGGATTACAATGAGTTAAATCCAATATTAATCCTACATAGAGAAAACCCATTAAAATCAATGGGATTTCAGCTAGTTGCCACTAAAAAGTCCCAATCACTGCAATGGGTCCACTCTAGGTTGTTTAACCCAGTGCCTTCTCATCTAGTCTCTATGCATTTCTTTCACAGGGTGTTTCTTTAATAAAGACATCAGGGATAACCCCCACCCACCAACTTTTAGTTTTAAGAGAAGAGTTAAGGTGCTTACATATATAACCATGCAGCAGAAAAGCACAGACACTGCAAGTCAGGGCTCACAGCGGGACCCTCTGGGTCATCTAAACAGTAAGCAATCTCCCATATTTCCTTTCTTACCCCATTCAGAATCATCAGATTCAGTTTTGAGAAAGTTTGTACTAAACACAATCCTCTATAATCACTACGAGTGTCTTTAGACTGACAGTACAAAATGGGGGGCGAATAAAACAGGAGATAAGGGTTGGGAGTGAAATTTAGCAAAGAGTGATCTATCGTCAGCTCCGATCCTCGCATTAAAATCACCGGCCATAATAGTATGTGCTACAGGAAAAGTTGCCATTAAATTTTCTACATACATATTCAATTTATCCCATACATGTTTTTTCTGTGAACGCCCATTGATAGGTGGGATATATATGTTTTATCAAAACGAGTTGACTCGATATGACAGCAGAGTATACTCACTGGACTGGCCATAAGCCCTCTCTGTTAGACTATGCTGGCATCTCAATGAGTTTAATACATTATCTGTCCAAGTTCACAGTTGCCAGTCATCCTGAGAGCGATCACTTTCCTGTTACGCTATGTATGAAGGCATTTGACAGGGTCATTTTATCTACTTGTCACACCACAGTGTTGACTGATGACCTATGTCCTCTTCATGAAAAATGGTCTTTGCATCAATCAGAAATACTCACAGATTTTTTGGGAAAGGATCCAGCTAAGTGCATGCATACATTAATAGTAGGTTCAAAGCCAGCAGGTACTGTATTGGCCAGCTTTTATACATTAATCAAATCAATTCAGTCTTTGCTCACTGTTCCCCAACATAATATAGTCCAACATGATCTAAGATCCCATCATGAGTGGTTTGACCAGGAATGCCGGGAAGCCTGGAACTCTCTAAAGCGGACCTTTAAACTGTATAAAGAGAATCCCAATTCCTACTTAATAGCAGATCTTATGAGACTTAAAAATCGGTACAAACAGTTGATTCGTCAAAAGAAAAGGGACAATATGCAGGCCTCCTGGGATCACTTGATAGCTGCGACCAGTGTAAGTAATTCCACCCTCTTTTGGAGAAGGTAGCCCCGGCTTTCCCTAAAAATAAAAACGTTTTTAGTTCCTCATCACACATTCCAGCCCATATGTGGGAAGACTACTTCGCATTGTTGTATGCCAAAAAGGAAAATTCTTAATTTGATCTAGAACTGGATATAACTTCCATTCTACACTGGCCTCCGTTTCCTGCCTGGAAATCAGGAATTTAATTAAACAGCCTAAGCAAGGGAAAGCCCCTGGTGCAGACTTTATCACCTGTGAAGTATTAAAAAAATGACCTAGACTGGTGGATTCCTGTGCTAAATTCTCTTTTTACAGTAATAGACTGTACAGCTATGATTCCTAAAGATTGGGGCCTAGCCATAATAATTCCAGTTTATAAGAAGAGCAAAAGAGATGATCCAACTAACTTTCAACCTATTGGCTTACTAAGTCAGATTGGTAAAATGTATGCCAAACACAAATACATTGGTAAAATGTATGCCAAACTGATAGACTGGATGGTATCTGAGAATATTTTAAGGGATGAACAGGCAGGATTTAGGGAAGGAAGATCTACTGTAGACCATGCAATGGTTTTGCAGTTTCTTGCAGAGAAATATACCCAACAAGCTGGTCAAGCCCTGTTTGCTGCATTTATTGATTTTAAGGCAGCATTTGACTCAATATCTAGATCTCGATTGTGGATGAAACTTAAAAATTCCACAATAGACAAGCGCTTACTCCTATTGCTTATTAAAATCCATGAAAATACCAGCCGAAAGTTAAGTGTAGTAATCAAGGACATGTTACCAAAGAAGTTACAGTTACAATAGAAAGATTTACATTGTCCCTCACTGCTAATTTGTAATATGATATAAATACATATAACAACATTATTTGGGGGGGGGGGTCACAATTAACTAGTTATTTGCAACTAGAACTGCTCCCAAGCTCTGTTGTCAGTGTCAGATTTCCTCCAATGTCCTAAGAATGAGAGAATTGAAACTGAAAAATCTAAAAGAAAGTGTGGGCACGTGGAGATTGAATTGTGAGTCCAGTCTATGAACCTGTAGGATACGTTTACTTATACAGCACAGACGTTAACTTCTAATTTCCATGCTTTTCGCAATATAGACCATAAATGTAATCTTAACTCTTTTCTGAAATAGAAGGGAGCTTCATAGCTCGATTTCTCATTTAATTATAAAACTATTGGGAGAGAGGAAGGCAGAAACAACAGTTATATATTTATAGAGGTTTAGAGGGTTTTTTTTTAACAGGATGTTTTCTCCTGCCCTTTTTACAGGCTTCTTTCTACTCTGGTTTTCATTTCTTTAAAAATATTTATTAGTCTCTCTTCAGCCTTGGCTGTTGAACTGGGTTCTTCACCCACAGCCTGTTTTCAAAAAGTCCCTTCTTTTGTTTCCTTCAGCTTTTATAGGGTTCCTTCTCCTGCCATGCCTTCTATAAGTTTTATTCCCCCCTCCCCCATATCCAATGCCAAAACAATATTCGGAGCAGGTGATAGAATTTGGAAATCAAAGTAACAGCATGCCATAAAGCTGCTAACTAACAAGTAAACAGAGGTAATCAAGTAGCTCCAGGACAAGCCATTAGAGCAGGTAGACTAAAACCTTGCCATTTTGTTAAGGTCACAAGAGGTCAGAGGAGACTGAAAGACTGAAAAGGGGCCAAACTGAACTCCTAAGGAAGTTGTTCCACAGTTTAATTTGGTCCAGAGATGGCTTTGTTAAGTGACCAGCCAATCTTCCCTTAGCCAGGATCAAGATGATGCTTTAATTTAATTTAATTATAATTAGGTACTTAGCAGCTTACAAATTGTTAAGCAATAGCAATTTACACATCTATGCTGCATTAAGCAGTGTCCAATGAGCCCTGGTGGCCCAGTGGTTAAATGCCAGTACTGCAAGTCGCCACTTTGCAAGTTCGATTCCAGCCGGCTCCAAGGTAGACTCAGCCTTCCATCCTTTCATAGGTTGGTAAATTGAGTACCCAGCTTGTGGGGGGCAATTATGGTAGCTAACACACATTGGAAACTGTTTAATGCAGTGTAGATGTGTAAATAGCTATTGCTTAAAAAACAATTTGTAAGCCGCTCTGATAGCCTTGTGGCTGAAGAGTGGGGTATAAATAAATAAATAAATAAGTTCAATTCCAGAGGGCTCCAAGGTTCACTCAGCCTTCCATCCTTTCGTAGGTCAGTAAAATGAGTACCCAGCTTATGGGAGCAATCAGCTAATACACATCAGCTAATGATGATGATACTGATATTAATTTGTATTCCACCTTTATCTCAGAATTGGGACTCAAGGCAGCTTTCAGTTTAAAAGAGCAGCACAGTTAAAAACATTTAACAAGTGAACATTAAAACAGAACTAAAGTAATCACAATATTAAAACACTTCAAAGCTCTAGTTAAAAGAATAAAGTGCAATTAAAAAGATTAAAAAGCTACTAAAAACAGTTCAGTTTTAAACAATACAGCACCCCCTGCCCGGTCTTTAAAAACTTTCTATATTAAGAGCCTGTTGGAATCAAAAAGTTTTTGCCTCCTGACAGAAGGACAGCAGGGAGGGGGAAAGTGCTCTTTCAGAGAAAAGTGCTTTCATACACATCCTCTCAGCCTCACACAGGACAGAGTTTGCCTGGATCTCAATAGAAGTTACTTTGATGCTGCTAATGGATTTAAAATTTTATTGACTGTGCTTTAATGATACCTATGTCGTTGCACACCAATTTATATTATTGTGGTAACATGAACCCAGAAGGCAACCTCAAATGCTCCAGCCCACTTTACCTAAGTGTTCAGCCTGGCTGCCTCCACCCTTTGTTCCTGCCACTTCACCTTCTGATTCACCCCATCCCTTTGACTTGGACCAGGGATGAACCTTTTAACCAAATATGTATGAATATGTGGATTTCTCTGGTAAGTGTGCCTTTCACTGTCTATGGGTTGAATGAATCACATAGAGTCTGGATTAAAACAAACAACAAGGGATTGATTTATTAAATGTATAAAGGTGGTACTTCAAGTAATCTCGAGCTTATAAAATTGTAATAGCTATACAGACTGACACTTTACAGTAACCAATCATATATCTACCTATATCTATACCTATACCTATACCTATACCTATACCTATATCTTAGCCCACAGATTCACCTTTCATTATTCTAATGTCTCCCCCTATAACCCAGACTCATTCATTCTTTGTCCATTCAATCTCCACATTCAGACTTCTCACCCTTGCACCTAATATTCCTATTCAAGCCTCACTCATAAAGCACACAAGCCTCCGCTAAGATTTAAACTTCATACATAACCATACACCCTTCCACAAATTTCACCTCTTGATGCATTTCTACAAGTGTTTCCCCGCCCCCCCTCTTGAGAATGCCACTCTTATCTTTTTCTTTCTTTTCCAAACTAATTGCTTGTAGCTACAGGAGCTACAAGCCTCTAACAGCAGTCATCTTTGTTGAGGGAAGAGATTTCACCTGGGAAGTGACCAATAAAAACAAAGCAGTACTTTTAGAGAAACACAACAAATTCTCACAACAATATAAAGGACAAGACCACTGTAATTTCCTTGAATTTTTGGAAGCACTGAAAAGGGAAAGGGGAAAAAAAAGGTACACTATGGGGAGAGGAGAGTAAAAAACAAACAAACCCCAAAACCATGCACAAATGTGCCCATCAGGTACTTTAAAATGATGTTATAGTCCATCAGGAGATTCAAGTCCACAAAAAATCAAGTCCACAAAGGCCATCATTCTCAACCTTCATTCAGCAGAGGAGAGAAAGAAGGAAAACATGTCCTTCTCTTTGTTCTTCTTGCCACCACTCCCCAATCCTCTTTTAAAGGTAAGGGTGGGGTCTGGGCAGTTTCTTTGGGGTCTGGGGTCTTCTGGAAAGCAATGGAGTGACAGATGCATGTGTGGTTGTGGGAGATGAATTTTCTAATCCACTGAGATTTAATCCCTGTTCAAGCGTTAGCCATTGTGGCTTCATCAACATGGAAGCAGGGACGCATTAGTCCAACCAACCACCTTTGTCAGTTTCCTCATGTGAAAAGTGACATCTGAACAGAAGAGGTTTCTGCTCACAGGGAACAGGTTCTTGCTCAAATGGAGGTTTTACACATCTAAATGATTTCTGATTTTGAAAGGCTGTTGCTCATATTGAGAGCATTCCATGTCTCATGTGAACAAGAATTTCTCTTCTTCGGATGTGCTGCTTTGCACATGAGACAAATGACAACAGAGTGGAGCAGGGTTGAGTATAATCCTGCTGCTACTGTATGTTGAAGAACACACAGTGACTTGAATAGGGCTTGTGCTTAGACATTTCCCACCCCACCCTCAATTTGTAGGAGAATTTGGAGATATTTTTATCTCTATATATTTTGTTATAGAATGTGATGGCTCAATATCACATTACAGGATGTGATGGTTCTGTAAAAATAAAAATGTTTGTTTATTTGTTCTTTGTATTAATTTTAGTAGATGGCCAACATAAGCTCTCTAATCTTGCTTCCCAAAAGACCAATGATTTTATAGTACATCCATTATAACAACAAAGTGTCCTGAGCCATGTTAAAAATGACCTGATTTTAACAGGCTTAAGCTTTTGTGGGCTGTTGCTCACTTAATCAGGTGCAGTGAGTTTCAGTCTAAAAAACTTCTTGGTCCTCAAGGTGCTTTAAGGTTGGCCAAAGTGTGGCCCTCCTGATACTGTTCATGTTTGTATCCCTTGTATACTGCCTTGGAGAGAGCCAGTGTGAGGTAGTGGTTTGAGTGTTGGACTACAACTCCAGAGGACAGGGTTTGAATCCCTGCTCAGCCATGGAAACCCTCGGGGTGGCTTTGGCCATGTCACACTCTCTCAACCTCAGAGGAAGGTAAAAGCTTGAACAAATCAGAGGGTGATATGTTTGCCTTAGGGTTTGCCATAAATCAGAAATGACTTGAAGGCACACAACAATAACAGCAACAACACCTCAGGAGTCCTGATGGATTGAGAGGTGATACATAAATGGTTTAAATAAATAACACATGCATACATGCAACTGCCAGCATTCCTCTCTAATGGCTATGTTGTCTCTGGTTACTGGGAACTGCGGTACAAAAACATCTCCATGACCATACTTTGCCCTCCCTGCTCTAAGGGCCATTTCACACTGTATAATAATAGCATCTTGGTTCTGCTTTAACTGCCATGGTTCTATCCTACAGGATTCTGGGATTTGCAATTTCATGTGGTATTTAAACATTTCTTCCAGAGGACTCTAGTGCCTCCCAAAACTATAAATTTCAGGATTTTGTAGGATGCAGCTGTGACAGTTAAAGAGGAACCAAACTATAAGTATACCTCAGTTAATCAAGTAAATGTGTTCTTAGGCACTACTTTTTTAACAGAAAATTTGGTAGCAAAGGCAGAAATATCATGGAATAATAGGGATAGTTTCCTATATACACACAGCAGTTCAACATGTTTCAGCGGACAATTCATATGTGAAATAATGCTTAAGTAAACAAAAACATTTCAAACCTTCTAGAGACCACCTGAAGGCTTCTTCCAAAATGCACCCAGTGATGACCTCTTCTTTCCCAATGGCCCCACTTTTCTTATGACTTCAATTTTGGTGGTCAAACATATAGATCTATTTTTTTTAAAAAAATGCTAAGGGTAGCTGGTGAGGCAGACTTGTCTGCTTCTCCCTTTTCTCTCTGTTTTCCTGTAAACACATGCTCAGTGAGGGATTCTGAAGGCAGCTGCTGTTTTCCTTGCCTACTGTTGCCTACTGTTGGCAGACAGCTCAATTAGGATCAGCTAGAGATGAATCTCAGACATGCTGAACACGTGTTTCTCCAGTCCTGCTTCACCATCATCCCAATGCCAGTGCCACTAAAACAAGCAAGCAAGCAAACAAAAAACTCCCTGCTGGCCAGAGAACAAATAGGAAAATGGGGATATGGGTGAATGTAAAAATCATAAAAGTGTAAAAATTTATATAAAAGAAGCTTGGCTACTTTATAAAAAGAAGCTTGGCTGAAAAGAGATTTTGCTAAATTATACCTGCCATGTGAAATAGCTTTAACATACCATTTTCCAAGATAGGCAATACTTGTTTCAATGTGAAGCTGAAGGCTTTCATGGCTGGCATCCATAGAATTTCCTTGTTTTTTTCCCCGGGCTGTGAGGCCATGTTCTGGAACAGTTTATTCCTAATGTTTCACCTGCATCCGTGGCTGGAATCTTCAGAGAATGGTTGGGTAGGTGTGTGTGTGTGTGTGGGGGGGTTATATACTGTGAGCCCCTGTTGAAGAGGATATGTACATAGAATCATAGAATCATAGAATTGCAGAGTTGGAAGAGACAACGAGGGCCATCCAGTCCAACCCCCTGGCCATCTAGTCCAACCCCCCTGCCACGCAGGAAATCTTGATCAAAGCATCCCCGACAGATGGCAATCCAGCCTCTGTTTAAAGACCTCCAAGGAAGGAGACCCCACCATGCTCAGAGGGAGTGTGTTCCACTGCCGAACAGCTCTTACTGTCAAAAAGTTCCTCCTCATGTTGAGGTAGAATCTCTGTTCCTGGAGCTTGCACCCATTGCAAGCCTGCTCCATCCTCAGCGTGACATCCCTTCAAATACTTAAACAGGGCTATCATATCGCCTCTTAACCGTATTTTTTCCAGGCTAAACATACCCAGCTCCCTAAGTCTCTCCTCATAAGGCATCGTTTCCAGACCTTTCACCATTTTAGTTGCCCTTCTCTGGACACCTCCAATTTGTCAATATCCTTTTTAAATTGTGGTGCCCAGAACTGGACACAGTATTCTAAGTGAGGTCTGACCAAGGCAGAATAGAGTGGCACTATTACTTTCCTTGATCTAGACACTATACTTCTATTGATACAGCCCAAAATCGCATTGGCCTTTTTAGCTGCCGCATCACACTGTTGGCTCATGTTCAACTTGTGGTCTACTAGGACTCCTAGATCCCTTTCGCACGTAGTCTCATTCAGCCAGGTCTCTCCCATCCTATATTTATGCATTTCATTTTTCCGCCCTAAATGCAGTACTTTACATTTTTCCGTATTGAATTTCATTTTGTTAGCTTTGGCCCAGCTCTCCAGTCTATCCAGGTCATTCTGAATTTTGATCCTGTCCTCTAGGGTATTAGCTACTCCTCCTAATTTGGTGTCATCTGCAAATTTGATAAGTATGCCCCTAATTCCCTCATCCAAGTCATTGATAAAGATGTTGAATAGCACTGGGCCCAGGACAGAACCCTGTGGCACCCCACTGGTCACATCTTTCCAAGACGAAGAGGAGCCACTGCTGAGCACCCTTTGAGTTCATATGTGTATTTGAATGGCTAGTTTCTGGGTGGAGATATACAAGGAGGATTAGTGTCTGTTTAGCTAATGGTCCATTGTCTGCTGTCTATCCCCCTATCCCTGGGTGGAGTTCATTTGCATGTGTTGAGTTTTGATTTTAATGTTTTTCTGGATTGGTAGCCACCCATATCTCCACCCAGAAACCAGCCATTCAAATACACAAATTTACATATCCTCTCCAACAGAGACTCACAGTATATAACCCCCCACACACACACACACTCCTGCCCAAACCATTCTCTGAAGATGCCAGACACAGATGCAGGCGAAACATCAGATGCAGGTGAAACTCTTCCAGAACACGGCCTCACAGCCCAGAAAAAAACCACAGAAAACCTATAATACTTGTTTCATTTGTCCTTGTGGGATATTCTTTGTTTAATATATTTTTGCTCACCTATATATCTTACTATAACCTTATTTGACATGGGAGTGCCAAGAATTTCAATAATGTTTCTCTGTGATTATTATATATATAATCTTCCTTAATAACTGGTAGTAATGTTTGTCTTGTTTTGATAACTGAAGCACATCCAGCTGAATGTGTTCAGGCCATTATAAGCAACAATGATGAATCTCTTTTTGGATGGGGTTAAACACAATACAATACCAACACAATTGTTCACTGACATGTAATTGGGGTTGTGCCCTGTTTATAGAATAACACTGCATTCTTGATTACAGCAAGTGTTCCCTTGATCATTTGACCTCATGCTTTTTCCAGCAGGTTCATCTTCTTTCTAGTTTAAGACAATCAGAATTATAAATGGTCAAATTTCTGTACAACCTATGGAAAAGTAACATTATCAGAGATGAATTTATACCATAGAGCTAATGTTTCTTATCTATGTGATATCTATTCTGAGGGCAGACCAAAGGGGATATTGGTTTGGAATAAAATTAAATATAAGTTAAGTCCAGACCTTTTGTTGTTTTGTGCCTTCAAGTCATTTCAGGCTTATGGTGAGTCCTAGTCCACTATTCAAACCAGTATACAGAGAGGACATCTCTCTAAGCATTTTCCAGGGTGACTCTATTGAATGTATCCCTATTTTTTCAGCCATGGATACTTAAACTGCAGATATTGGTTCCTCAGATACGGTGGGGTCCAACCTGTACTTTTTAAGGGATGTGCATGTAATGAGTAATGTTTCTAGTAACCTTTAACACTTACACTTAAAGAGCATTTTTAGAGTTATTTTGAGTGGATTTCTTTCATGTTTTATGTCATTCTCTCATCAGTCCTAAGGACTTTTGTAAAACAAAAAAGTAATGTAATGTCTCTCTCTGGCTTTTCTTCACAAACAAAGATTCAGGAAGGACTCATCCCATGCTTTCTGCAAGCTCACTGATGACTAAAAAGGTCAATCCGAGATAAACAAGTCCGGTTGCAGAAAGCACAGCAGAAGGTCTCCTTGGGTGATGTTTCTGGGTTGTGATTCTTTCTATGTTGTCATTTCTCTTCAAGACTTGTTCGGCATGAGTTCTCAAATAAGGCTGCAGCTTTGTGGATAGTGCATCTCCATGCCTCCTGATGTGAGGTCAGGGTGGACCATTGTTGGTGACCAATTTGGCCGAGCCTGAGGTGTTGTTTCAGGGAGTCCTTGTATCGCTTTTTTGGAGCACCCCTCTTACGCTGACCTGTGGCGAGTTCACCGTAGAGTACTATTTTGGGGAGGCAATGGTCCTCCATCCTAGAAACGTGCCCTGCCCAGCGCAGCTGTGTTCTCAATATCATGGCCCATGCTGGTGATCCCTGCTTGCTCAAGGACAGCAACATTCGTCACATAGTCAGTTCAGTGTATATTTAGGCTTGTTCGTAAACAGCGCTGATGAAAGGAGTCGTAGGTAGTGGTGATAGGTGACCCATGTTTCAGATCCATAAAGGAGGATAGACAGTACAATGGCTTTATACACACTGATTTTTGTGCTTCGCCTCAGGTGTTTATTACTCCGTACTCTTTTGTGAAGTCTTCCAAATGTGCTATATGCCTTTGGTAATCTGTGACTGATCTGTTTGTCAATCTTGGCATCTGAGGAGATGATGCTTCCCAGGTAGGTGAACTGCTGAATGGACTTGAGGACAGATTTGCCGACGGCAATGTGGGGATGGTGGTGTTCATCCTGTGGTGCAGGCTGGTAAAGAACTTCCGTTTTCTTCAGGTTGACTTCCAGCCCAACAGCTCTGCAGCTGTTACGAAGCAGGATGTTAGGTGCTGCAGAGCTGCTTCTGTGTGGGCAACAAGGGCAGCAACATCAGTGAAGAGCAGCTCACGAACTAGATAGTTCAGAGTCTTAGTGTGAGCCCTTAGACTGCTTAAGTTAAACAAGCTACCATCAGTATGGTAATGTCTATAGATGCCATCATCTTCTTCAAGCTCTGCCATAGCCCTTTGGAGAATCATGCTGAAGAAGACTGTAAATAAAGTTGGTGCAAGAACACAACCTTGCTTCACTCCATTAGTTATTAGAAAGGGCTCTGAAAGAGTACCACAATATCTGACTTGACCGCGCTGGCCCTCGTGTAGCAAGATCATCATTTTAAGGAATTTGATTTAATTATAACATATTGTAACAATAAACAACAATGAATTAGTGATGGGGACATTCTAATAAGAGACGTGAATTACTTTTTCAAACTAACTTACCAAATTTGGGGTGGCTATGGGCAGATGCAAGAAGAGCAAGAAATTTAAAGAGCAAGAAATTTACCAAAGGAAGAAAATCTCTTCTCCTACCACTCTGTAAAAGTTATGTAAATTAAAAGTTAGGTAAGCAAAGCCAAACTTCCTGTCGTTATTTCTGAAACATGGCTTAATGGACTCTTGAAAATGGGAGGGTAAATTTTCAGTCCACCTTTAAATATAATATTCCGCTATCAAAAATAGATATTGGGGGAAGTTTAAAGATACTGTCATAGATGCAGATCTAGAATTCAAGATGGAATACCATCCTCCATGTTGTTATTTCAAAATCAGCTAAACTAGAGCACAGCCCTTGCATTCTGAGAGGTCAAGCTCACCAGTAATAAATCAGAAGTTGGCAGAGATTCTTCCAGACCAGACAGCTGCCTGTGACAGCCTTATTATTAGACACTAAAACATTACTAGTGTGCTTGATCCTGTTTAGAGATATGGCATGGTTCCTACCAAGACTGCTGACAGTTTAAGACAGACAGACAGCAGGGAAAAGTTGAAATAAGAATGACAGCACTTGATAAGAGAATCATACAGAAACAGAGAAGGGATATGTTCATACTCATGCAGAAATAAGAGCATTCAGTAAATTGAAGGATGAAACCAATAATTGTTATAGTAAATAAATGTATTTCCTTTAAAGGCCTAGGGCTAAATTCAATGTTTTGACTATTTAGAACAGAGAGGAATTTATTAGTCACAACCAGTTTAAGCCCTGTTGGTTTTAGTGGGTCTGTTCTAGGCAGCATGGACATTTGACTCAGTTTTAATATGCCAATAATTTATGACATCATTGTCAAATACAATACAACAAATTCAATGTTGGTGAATAAACAAATTGAAAGAGCAATATGTGTAATTAATACAATAGAACAGAAATGTTTCCTTTATTTATTATTATGTAAGCTCTTTACATAAGAACTTAAGGAGGGATATATTTCATGGGACTACAGACCTTTCTACTTTAGCACTCTCTTTGAACACTGGTCAGCTATGCGAAAACCCCCAAACAGGACAAGAAAACAGTGACACTTTCTCAGTTAGGTTCCCCAGTGACTGGTCTTCAGAGACAGATACAGGTTACTGTTGTTGTTGTTGAATCATAGAATCATAGAATTGTAGAGTTGGAAGACACCACAAGGGCCATCCAGTCCAACCCCCTGCCACGCAGAAAATCACGATCAAAGCATCCCTGACAGATGGCCATCTAGCCTCTGTTTAAAGACCTCCAAGGAAGGAGACCCTACCACGCTCCGAGGGAGTGTGTTCCACTGCTGAACAGCTCTTACTATAAAAAAGTTCCTCCTAATGTTGAGGTGGAATCTCTGTTCCTGGAGCTTGCATCCATTGCTCTGTGTTCCAGTCTCTGGAGCAGCAGAAAACAAGCTTGCTCCATCCTCAATGTGACACCCCTTCAAATATTTAAACAGGGCTATCATATCACCCCTTAACCATCTTTTTTCCAGGCTAAACATACCCAGCTCCCTAAGTCTCTCCTCATAAGGCATGGTTTCTAGACCTTTCACCATTTTAGTCACCCTTCTCTGGACACACTCCAATTTGTCAATATCCTTTTTGAATTGTGGTGCCCAGAACTGGACACAGTATTCTAGGTGAGGCCTGACCAAGGCAGAATAGAGTGGCACTATTACTTCCCTTCATCTAGACACTATACTTCTATTGATGCAGCCCAGAAAATTGCATTGACCTTTTTAGCTGCTGCGTCACACTGTTGACTCATGTTCAACTTGTGGTCTACTAGGACTCCTAGATCCCTACTCTGGTTTCTCTTCAGATCGTATAAATCTTTTGCCTTTTACTAAAGATCCCTTTTGCACATAGTCTCGCTCAGCCAGGCCTCCCCCATCCTAGATCTATGCTTTTCATTTTTCTGCCATAAGTGCAGTACCCTTACGTTTCTCCGTATTTAATTTAATTTTGTTAGCTTTGGCCCAGTTCTCCAGTCTATCCAGGTCATTTTGAATTTTGATCCTGTCCTCTAGGGTATTAGCTACTCCTACTAATAAGGTGTCATCTGCAAATTTGATAAGTATGCCCCTAATTCCCTCATCCAAGTCATTGATAAAGATGTTGAATAGCACTGGGCCCAGGACAGAACCCTGTGGCAACCCACTGGTCACATCTTTCCAAGATGAAGAGGAGCCACTGCTGAGCACTCTTTGGGTTCAGCTGGTCAACCAATTACAAATCCATTTAACAGTTAACTTGTCTAGCCCACATTTTACAAGCTTGTTTGCAAGAATGTCATGGGGAACCTTGTCAAAGGCCTTCCTGAAATAAAGGTATGTGATATCCACAGTGTTGCCTTCATCTACCAAGCTGGTAATTTTATCAAAAAAAGAGATCAGATTAATCTGGCATGACTTGTTCCTCTGAAACCTATGTTGACTTTTTGTGATTACGGGATTGCCTTCTAAATGTTCACAGACTCTCTGTTTAATGATCTGCTCTAGAATCTTCCCTGGTATTGATGTCAGACTAACTGGACGATAATTGTTGGGATCCTCTTTTTTCCCCTTTTTGAAAATGGGGACAACATTTGCCCTCCTCCAATCTGCTGAGACTTCTCAAAGATTATTGCCAATGGCTCTGAGATTACATTTGCCAGCTCTTTTCATACCCTTGGATGTAGTTCATCTGGTCCTGGAGATTTAAATTCATTTAGATTAAGAAGGTATTCCTTTAGTACCTCTTTGCTTATTCTGTGCTGGATTTGCCCTATTGTGTCCTCTGTTCCCTTATCCTCAGGTTGCTCACCCTTTTCCTTTTATGAAAACACTGAGGCAAAGAAGGTGCTGAGTAATTCTTCCTTTTCTCTGTCCCCTGTTAGCATTTTGCCATCTTCTCCATGTAGTGGCCCTACCATTTCCTTCTTCTTCCTTTTGCTGCGGACATAACCCAAACCCCCCTTTTTATTGTTCGTAACCTCTCTAGTGAGCCTGAGCTCATTTGGTGCCTTAGCTTTTCTGACTGTACTCCTACATGTGTTCGCTATCTGTTTGAATTCTTCTTTGGTAATTTTTCACTTTTTCCATTTCCTATACATGGTGCATTTAAAACTTAGCTCTGTTGAAAGCTCTTTAGTCATCCATCCTGGCTTCTTGAGACACCTCCCATTTTTCTTCCTATAACAAGATTTTCTGAGGCTGAGAGTGTGTGACTTGCCCAAGGACACCCTTGGGTGAGCATGGATTCCTGGTCTCCAGAATCATAGTCCAATGCTTAAACCACTACGCCACACTGGCTCCTAGATATAGGTTACCACTGCCTTTTCTTCACAAATAGCATCATGACAGTAAAGTTCTACATTATATACTTTCAACAGGTCAAACTGCACTTTCAACAGGTCATAACACATTCAGCATGAGCATAGCATATTCAGCAAAAGCATAACATAACAATAATTGAATCTATGATGTCATCAATAGTGGTAGTAGCTAAGGAATTTGAGGAATATTTGCAAAATCTCTGTTCTCTATCAAATAATTTCCCCTGACTTTTTATGTTAGCCTGCAAAGATATCATCAGCTTCTGTGAAAGTTGCTTTCTTGTATACTGCTTGTCTCTTGTTGGGAGAAAGGTAGGATACAAATTAAATAAATAAATAAGGAGAAAGGGAATGCTTTTTAAATTGAGGTTTCCATTAGGGATGTGCTATGTTAAATTATTTGTTCCTGCAAGGTAGAACAAGGTAGAAAAATAATAATAATAATCCATTTTCTCCCTGCTGCCAGTCATCCTAGAAAACTATGGAGTTTTTGAAGAGGTCTCATGTGACAATAAAGTCTCTAGCAATGTATAGGTGATCCCACACTAGTCTGTCTCCATGTGGCATTGGGAAGGTTGGGAAAGGGAGACATCCATTGTATTTTAAATTTTGTAAGCCGCCCCGATTGTTTTATTATTATCCAAGGATCTGGAGGTTGTAGCCTTACAGGATCCTTTCCTGGCTCTCCTACAACAGCTCACTGTTTGCCCGCTACTCATTAAAATATTTCAAGCACAGAAAAAAGTTAAAGATGATTAAAATCATCATGGGCCCCTTTCACACCACACAATCATAGAGCTTTGCTTCCACTTTAACCATGATGGTAACATCCTATGGAACTTGCAATTTAGGGAGGGGTATTTAGAATTCTCAACCAGAGAGCTCTAGTGCTCCCCAAACTACAAATCTCACGATCCCACAGTATGCAACCATGGCAGTTAAAGTGTGATCATAGGGCTAAAATTGTGTGTGTGTGTGAAAGGGCTCCTGCTATTTTGGCGTCAACTAGGTTCCTCTTGGCTTTTCTCTGGTAATAACAGCAGACTACATGTGTGTTCACAATTTCAACCTGTTCTAGAATAATTTAAGATGATTTTTTTAAAAAAAATCTAATCTTCCTGAAGATGCTCAGGTGTGCACCTTTGAGACAAAAATAAAACAATAAAATCATGGTCTCAACAAATAAAAGACTGCCAAGCACCAGGATTTAGTGTTTACTTGTTTCTACAGGAGCATAATTGTACGCCAGAAGCAGTTTTATGTTTTATTTTTAACAACAGGTCAGGTTGTGAGAGGAAATGTATATGTGCAAAACACATGTTGTAGAAACACTGTTTCATTATAATAAATGTTTCAATTAATGTGGAACCACAACATGTGAACTGAGGAAAGGTGAATCTTGCAAGCATACATTTTAATAAGTCTGTTTTATTACAAAGTAGTACGGGTTGAGTATCCCTTATCCAGAAATCTGAAATAGTCCAAACCCTGAAATATTTAAATATAAAACAGAAATATTAAAGTAAAAAAAATTAATATAAAATAAAAATACTTCCTTGAATCCACCAATCCTTTCTGAGCAAGGCAAACAAAAGTGAGCCAGCAAAAGTAAGCAGATAGGTGAGGAAGCAGGCAGGTGAACGGCAGGCAGAAGCCACCTCAGTCAGGGACCACATACACCATGGGCTAGAGGAGGCTGTTTGTGGGAAAGGAGACAGAGGAGGAGGAGGAGGAGAAGAGTGAACTCAAGAAAAGGAGGATGACACTGCAGAAGATTTCTGCAGCGTTGTTGTTGTCCTAGGAGGTGTGAGTGGAAGTCTTGGAGACCAGCAGCGGAGGTGATGGAGGTGCAGTGGAGGTGACCTGGGGGGGAGGCAGAGATTTTTGCAGCAGCTGATTCTGTAGCATGCATGTTTGGAGGCTCTTAAAATATTCATGTTTTTGCCACTTTTGCAGGCATCTTGCACCCCATCCCCCTTGAAAATTGAGGCCCTACCATATTTAAATGTGCAGAGAGGTCCCCCTGAAAATAAATGAGAAATAAAAATGGAATTATGAGTAAACATAGATGAAATGAAAGGAAATTATGCCCTTTGCAGATAGGAATGAAAGTTATAGGTAGGTAGAAGACTTGTATTCAGCTTGCATTTTTATATGATCTTACCAAAGTTGCACTTCTTTAATGAAAATCAGAATATCCGTTCTAATGTATATAATATGCATGCTGGAATAACCTTCACTATATGCACTTTTTAAAAAAATTGACCTGTAATTATCCAAATAAAAAAACAAGTAGGAAATGCATATATTAGGGGGAAGTGTGTGTAATAATGTAAGAGGAAATTATTTGCAAAAATGGGTAGATCAACAAAAAATGGCAAAATTATGAGAAAATCACACAGCAATGTATATAAATGCTTGCATAAACTTTTTTCAGATTAATAAACAGATGCAGAAAAGGGATAGCATGAACTAAAGCATTGGAAAATGAGAAACTGGGACAAGACAAAACTGACATGTTTACCCATCTTAAAAGAAGCTAAACATCCTGCTCATCTTCACTTCAGTAAACAAGATTCAGTTTCTTGCATGCCACTAAAAACAATACTGCTTTACAAGCATCAGCCAAGGGCATGACAAGAGCAGGTTTCTGGCATATATACACACCATGCCAAAGCAGTTATAAAAAATAGGCCCAAAGTCACTTAGAACAATAGAAGGAAATTTGCAAAGAAGGAAGAGATTTCCTATGCAAGGTGAAATGACAACAGCCAGTTGTCACCAACCCCTAGAGATGTGAAACACCTTTCAGGCAAATTACATGTCCAAAAATACACCTGATGTATTAATGGAGCCACTGAAGACCAACGAATGGGCTTGTCAGACCACTTTGCTTCTCATTGTTACATTGCTTTTTAAAAAAAGTTACCGTAATATCCACATTTTTCAGAAAAGGAAAAAGAACTAAAATCAAATACCCATTTCCCCCTGGCAATTAAATGTTAAAAAATGTAATAAGTGCAGCCACCTCAAAGGCATGAGGATGGCAGCCTGGTACTGGGCAGTGTTCCATTGTTGCCTTTGTTAATGCAGTAATGAGGCATTGTAACATCGGAGCCAACCTGGCATTAGCAGTTACAATACATTTACTGCAAGAGCACTGCTGTTTGTAATTAGCTCTTCATTACACAATCAGGCTGATTTAGAAAAACTCTCATATGATTTGCTCAGCAAATGAAGCAATATAATTACACCTCACTTGAAATCAACAAATTAGGCTGCTATTTGCAATTGGCTGCATTACCTACTATTACCACTCTGGCAATTGTGAGCCAGTTGTAGCCTTTAGTGATTAAATAAAAGAATTCTAATTAAAACACTGAATGTACGATTAAAATTGCCTGATCAGCTTCACTGTGGTCATTATTTTCTTGGTTTTTTTTTTTAAAATACACTTATGCTTGAAATGTTCTGTGTCATTTAGAATCTTTGCCCATGAACTCAAGTGTGTAAAATAAAGAGGTAAAGCTTTGCAGGTAGAAATGGTCTCCCCCATAATTTGCTTCCTATTAGGAAAGTGAATATAAATAAGAATGGTGTGAGTAAAATGTTACACTAAAGCCTGATTTGTATGCAGTTTTACTTCTATTATTACAATTTATGTAAAATATGACACCAGGTGAAAGTGTAGCAAGTTTTCTATCCTTACTGCAAATTTTTTTTAAAAAAAAATACATATAAGAATTATAATTCAATAATGCTTGCTAAGATGTTTGACTCCTTAGAACCGTTAGTGTGTTCATGACTGGAAACCTTCTTGTGCAATGTTTCCACTACAGCAGGAGTTGACAAAGTGTGGCCCATCAGCTGCCTGTTGCCCTTGGGGCCCAAAGGGTAGTCCCCGAATCCCCTCTCAAAAATTGTGTTCTGCTAAAGGAACAAACATAGCCAGATCTACCTTCAAAGGTGGTTTAGGAGCTTGAATTGGCACAGAATAAACTTACCTAGGCCAAATGACAGAACATATAAAATCAATTTTGTAATGGCTGTACTGGTTGTACTGTTTTCTATATACAGCACGATCCCCATATCTGTTAGGGATATGATCCTGGATTTACTGTGGAAATGTGAACCCATGGATAACAGTGAACCCTATTGAAATGAACACTTCTGGCCCAAGTATAGCACAGAGTCGCACTGGAGGACCTAGAGATTCATAGAGGGAATATCATCAACTTCTGGTGGAAGCTTCCCATAGAATTGCACTGGAGGACCTAAAAGTGTCTAGAAAGAACATATTTTTTGGACTTGGGTAAGTGAAACTGAGGTTACCGGTCCCTCAGATATCGGTGTCATACTGTACTTCCAGGCCCAGTTTAAAATTGTCAGCCTTAAAAATTATAAATTACTCGGGACCAGGTAATTTGAAGGACATCTTTGCCCACATGAATGTGCCTAGTTATGCAGATCAGTCTCTGTGGCCCTGGTCTGTCAGTAAGGTCCATAAAGGTATGAGTATAAGAGGCTGGGGCTTTTCAGTGGTAGTCCCACCACTGGGGAACCACCCTCCATATGAAATTCACTTGCCCCCCCACTTCATTATGAGTGTGGTTCTATATCAAAGCATGTGGAGTATAATGCTGCACGTGTGCCATTCCCTGCTTCTCTCCCTCCCAGGGGTGCTGCTACAAACATTTACTGGTGGGGGGCATGATCCAGGGGGTCATGGCAGTGCCCCTAGGATTTGCAAGCTGCCTTGGTGACGGATTTTGGATTCTGTGTGAGGAGTTAATGAATAGCTCCTTGTGCAATTGTGCAATTGAATAATATGTTCAAAAATAGACATATTCATATATAACCCTGATTATACAGGATTCTAGTGTATATATTGCTGTATGGGTTGTATGGACCTGATAGTTTGCAATGATTTTTAACAAAAAGTTAAAGTAGTTGTTAATGGCAGAATAATAATAATGATAATGATGATGATGATGTTTTATTTATATCTCGCCTCTCCCATGAGGATCGGGGCAGCAAACATCATTTAAAACATTATCCATAATCTACAAACATTAAAATAACATCATTAAAATCACTATACAATGGTACATAATTTAAATTTTACTTATAAAAACACTATTAAAATAACTTAAAATAAGAAAAGACATAAAACAATTTTTAAAAATGACAGAATAATAAACCAGAAAGTGACAGCCAGGCATCCAATCTAATCTGGAAAGGCCTGCCGGAAGAGATCCGTCTTAATAGCCCTCTTAAACATCCCAGAAAGGAAGGAAGGAAGGAAGGAAGGAAGGAAGGAAGGAAGGAAGGATTCTACCTATAGCTCTACTCAGCAAAATTAAATATGTGTCATCATTGCACAAAGGTGGGAACCCTTTATGAAGGCAAGGCCAACATTCCTTTGGGGGAAAATAGTTGGAGGGCTGTATACTAGTGGTGGGGAGAGCTGGATCCATTGGCCAGTCATGGTAAAGTCAAAGAGAAGTGATGTGAACTGTACTCTCTCTTTCTGCCACTTCCTTCTCTGCCCCTTATTTCTTCAGATCATCTTGTCTTTTTCACACACATCCATCCATGCTCCCAAACAAGTACATAATTCATTATCTATTATTATCTAGTCATTGTTCCTTTCTGTCACACACAAGGCATGCTCCATCTCTCCATTAATTTTCCTTTCCTTTTGCAACTCCCATCTCACCTATAAATACACATGCCACCCATCCATCCATCTTCTCCTCTCTCTTATGGTTATAATGGCTTAAATAATTTCATTATGCAATTGTAAGCATAACACATCATAAATGTAAAGAAAATCACATTTAGAATAGAGAATGTTTTCTAACTAGCAGTACTGTAATATCCAAACTGCAAACTGTAAGCTCTTTTTTTCTTTCTAATTTTTCCCCTTGGTCCCATCATGTGTCAAGAGATGGAAAAGCATGTTAAAATGTTAAAAACAAAAAAAGCAACCCCCTTTATTTCTTTTCCACAGAAGGGAAGGATAGATGTTTATTTTATGCACAGTAAACAGGGCTAATACCAGTCTGCCTGAAAATAGTTTGTAATGTGCTTGAATGCACTATATCCTACGTGGCAGGAAACCAGGTTTGTATGTATGCTTATTTTAAAATACCCAATTTTCCTTTCCTTTTCTATTTACAAAAATACATTCAAGGTAAAGTACATTTGAGAAGGGGAAAAAACAGACATAAGCAGCAGCAAAAGAGGTGGCAGTTTTGAAAGCCTGTTTTGTAAAAAAAATAATCATATTTTTATCAGATGAGGAGAAACCAGGCTTGAAAACTAGGTAGCAGAATGGTTTAATACACTAAACAATTGTCATAATGGTGGGGGCAGGGGAAAGAAACCAAACAAACAATTTGTTTAGAGATCCAAACTACTGTACATGATATCCTGAAGGAAGCAATTGAAATTACCTAGTTTTGGAGATGTAGATATCTAGTATAGATAGAACACAATGGTTCTAAAACTGACTATGAGCTTCAACCATTCATCCTGGAGAGCTAGTTCATATCTTAGATAAAGAGATATATGTAGCTGCATTAAAATGCTCATCGTAATTGTCCACAATAAAATTAGTTTCCTCCAAGGTAAGAATTTTGAAAATGTAATAGGGACACTGTATGTGTATCCTGAGAATGAAACCTCTGCACCCTTTTCGAAAATCTACTTCCGGATACAATCATAGCTTGCTTGCCCTTACTTTTTGTCTCTTCTTTGTCCTCAACCCACAAATTCTCACATCATTAAGGCAAAAGAGGATTACAATTTAACTTGGGACAGGAGAGCATTTTGATTGTTTCACTTTTTTTTGACACAGTAACATTCACATCCTGGACTAATATGAAGAGCTGAATATTGATATCTATTATACGTCTCCAAATTGTACAATACAGTTCTCTGTTCAGTAATTGTGTACAACAAATAGTACAAGCATATTATGGAATGCTGTGTATGTTAGGGGGAATTGCATATGGAAAAATGGATTTTGTGTGTGTATGCTTTTTAATTCACATGCAAATATCAAAATTGGATGGGATGGCCTTTCAGCTGAATAAGTGCCAAACTGACCAGAAACAGATTGATTAATTAATCCTAAAGAGGCTATGAAACTAGCTTATGGAGATTTTCATACTACACTGTTATAGTGTTACTATTCCACTTTAACTGCTGTGGCTTCCTCCTGTGGAATTCTGGAGTTTATAGTTTAGTGAGGCCTAAGAGCTCTCTGGCTGAAAGTTGTAAATGCCCCTCCCTAAACTGCAAATCCCAGGATTCCACAGGAGGCAGCCATAGCAAATAAAGTGGAATAGTAACACTATAACAGTGTAGTGTGAAAATCTCCTAGTTTCAAGTGGGCATTGACCAATTATGCCACAATTGTATGCTACTCAAAAGTAAGTCCCACTATGTTTTGCAGGTATGTGTATGAAGGATTTCAGATTTCATGTCAGTACCAATGAAATCTTTATTGCAGGAAGGATGGCAGTGGCATGAAATTTGTCTGCAATTTTTTCCTGTTGTACTGACTATTGTAAACATTCCAAACTATAACAGCTGCATGACCACAAATGCACCAACACTGAGTCAATAAAAAACAAGAAAAACTATGAAAACCAAGAAAAGCTTATTAAAAACCCAACCATGTAAATTGTCATGAAAAATGTGCTTACTTAAATTATTCATTCCTGCAGTAGAAAATAAATAATTTAATTGATTTTCTCCCTGTTGTGGGAACGTCTTTGAAAACTGTGCATTTTTTAAAAATACTTGCTTATAGGAGGAGGACATTTATTCCACCCCACCCACCCAACTTAACCATAACCATTTCCTCACATGGCCATGTAGTGGTCAAGAGAAGGGTGGTGGGTAGCCAAAGATCATTGCTGAATATTTTGTAGCAGCTGACACATGTTGACAACACTATCCCAGTTAGACCCCTGGGAGATCCCAAAGGATGCCTGCATCACAGTGTGCCAGCTATCAAAATAAAACTGCTGATAATTCTCAGCTTCCACCCACCCACTGACATAGCTGTGCAGGGGCTGAGAACAGCCAAGGACTGTTGAAGGCTATGTTCTGGTAGCTAGCAGAGGTGATGCAGGCATCCTCTAGGACCTCCTCACCGTTACATGGCCATGTTGTGGGTGGGGGTGGGGTGGGGAGGCAACAGGAAAAAGCTGAGTCTAGGGTCCTATCCAAATGGTGAAAATAATCCTAGTGGAATTCAAATGGAAGGCGATTTGTCTAAACGGACATTGGCATCAATATGCTCATTCAGAAGGTAGGCAGCCAAATCCACCTTAAAGCTTTGAAGGGAAGCCTTCAAAGTTTTTTTTTGGGGGGGGGTTTAGAAAGCTCTGTAGGGGATGCAAATGTAAGATCATTAGGACAGTTGCATTCACGTTGCTCCGACCAGGAAGCATAAGCTGATTGGCTGGACAAGCATGGGGGCAGTGCTAAAAAACAGGGAAAATTCCTGCTGCAACCATGTTGGATTTTCAGGTATGTGAGGGTCTGGTAAGGCAATAAAACAGTGATCTTTTACTGTCTCCCCCCTCCCTTTTTATAAATATGAAATATTGCATGTGCACAGCATGGTAAACTATTTGTTTTGTGTGTTTTTTTAACTCAGCGATGGCAAGTTTAAAAGTGTGAGTAATTCACTCGCAGCCACAGGGCCGGTTTAAGGACCCTGCAGCACCTGCAGCCTCAGGGGGCCCCATTATTATGGAGGGCCCCATTGTAACCCTTCTTCTGAAAAAAACATTAGTAATAATCTGAATATCCTGTACTGTGAACAGGTTAGGTTACATTGACCTGAGATAAACATATCCCCCCCCCACAAATAAAGCATTGCAGGAGGCCCCAAAATTCCTTAAACTGGCCCTGCACGGCCGTCATCTAGGCTAGGGGGCATGCAAAGTTTATGGGGGCTCTATTAACCATTAAGACAAGTCCCAGCAGAGCAAATTGCTATTTCTTCAGAGGAGATTGTATTCCATTCCCCCCGCCTTGTATAGACAGGGCCTTGGCTGGGAGGAGGGGTAGTAGTTCTTTTAATAAATTTTGGGGGAGGGACAAAAAAAAAGGCTGCAGGAGTAGTCTTCTTTTGGGGGTTTTCCAACACTTGAGAAGCCCCTTTCCTCTTTTTATCCTTCAAATCTCTGAATATTCTTTTCATCCCTACTTGGCACAGGATGGAAAAAAAACACAGGGTAATGCAAAGGAGATAGTCTTCTATACCAAGGCTAGGCAGAGACTACAGTGGGTCCTCAGAATCTGCATGATTGGGATCCATGGATTTAACCAACTGTGGATTAAAAATGCAGAAATAGTAACAAACAAATTACCTGAGATTTAGTGCAACCAGGCTGAGAAGGGGTCCCAAGGCAGCAGCAGAGGTGATGGCAAGGTCTTGGCACCAGGTGCACATTCTTAGGCCTTGTAAAGCAGGCAGCTAGTGGGCTCCCCAGGGGTGGGAAAACACAAAGAACGCTTTCCTCGCATCACACCAGATGGCCAGGGCTTACCACCAGCCTTACTTATGAAGTTTGAGGCTGTTGTGTGCAGGAGGTTTTTGGATAGAGCACAAGGGCAACAGAATAGTCTGCTGTGTCCTGTCCAAAAAGGGACTTGTGCACATAGAAGTCACTAATTAGATGCTGCCATGCAAGGCAGAAGTGGGCAGTTAGCATCCTCCCCAGAGGCGTGGGAGTGAGGCGTGAACACAAGGCTTCAGAGAAAAATGAGATCTGGGAAATGGTGGGAATCCAGGCGTAGTGCTTGGCACAAATTCTCATGTTTTTTGTGGTGTCACATCTTTTCTGATTTGGTAAGAAGCATGATGGATCTCTAGCTATTTGGCCCATTAATTTGGCTTGTCTATGAATAACCCTGTCTCAGTATAACTGCAGCCTTGCATCTCTCTGCAGCCACATCTCATTCATTCACAGCAAATATTGGCCAGCATTGAGTTAGTGACTTCCATCAGCACAAGACCCTTTTTGGACAGGGCATAGAGGGCTATTATGTTGTCCTTGTGCTCTGCCCAAAAACCTCCTGCACATCTGGAGGTGACATTATCAGATGCCCACATCTTCAGCCGTTCCCAGAGCATAGCACTGGTGTGGATGAGGCTTCACTTCCAACACTTGAGAAGCCCCTTTCAACAGCCTGAAGCTTCAGGAGGGTGTGTGTGGCAGTGGTGTCAAGCTGTGGCCAGAAGACAAAAATTCTTCATGGCCTTCTGCCTCTGGGGAGCCCATCAGCTGCCCACTAGGAATATGGTGCCAGGCCTTGTTGCTACTCCAGGACCACTTCTCAGCCTGTTTGCACTAGATCTTACATACAGGTGTTTGGTTTTTTTTTAATTACTGTATTTCTGCATTTACATATTATCAGAGGCAAGGGAGGCTGAAGAATACTTGCCTCACAGTGTGCCTGCCAGCCAGGGCTTAACATCACCTTTTCTGCTGCCCTCCACAATTTCATTAATAGGGATGATCATCTCCATTTTTTGGTATCCGCAGGGGGTTGTGGAACCAAGCCCCATGGATAATGAGGGCTCACTGTATGTAGAAGATATTTGCAATTCTCTGGCAACATCAAAACCTACAATGCCACTGCCTACACCTGGGATAGTATTATTCCACTTTAAGTGCTGTAGTTCTATCTTATGGAATTCTAGCATTGATGGTTTGTTGTTGTTGTTTGCCTTCAAATCATTTCAGACTAGTGGCAACCCTAAGACAAATCTATCATTGGCTTTTCTTGGTAAGATTAGTTCAGAGAGAGTTTGCCTTTACCCTCTTCTGAAGCTGAGAGTGTGTGACTTGCCCAAGGTCACCTAGTGGGTTTCTATGGGGATTTGAACCTTGGTCTCCAGAGTCCAGCACTCAAACCACTGAACAACACTGGCTCTCACACTGACAGTTTAAGGGGAGGTATGTCAGCCCTCTGTATCCATGCATTTGGCATCCACAGATTCCACCATCCACAGCTTGAAAAATATTTTTTTTTTAAAAAAAATAAATTCTAAGAAGCAAACCTTGATTTTGCCATGTTATATAAGGGACACCACTTTACTTGCCATTATATATAATGGGACTTGTGCATCCATGGATTTTAGTATCTACAGGAGGTGCTGGAACCAAACCCCTGCAGATACCAAGGGCCTGTAGTGCACACTGGGAACCTCTTCAAAAGGTCCAGGTAGCAATAAATGGTTGCAGAGTAAATGTTCCTTCAGGCATCAGAAAAAAGATAAAGAAATAGGCTTATGTCTAAAATCTTCTTGTTCTTTACTTGAATATAATTAAGACTATTTACAGTATATTATAGCATCCACAGAAGGAAAACCATCTTCATACTTCAGGATTTAAAATAGAATTGCTCAGTTCTACTCCATATGACAAACTAAAAACACCCAGTTCTGCAGAATTCTTAGCATCCCCAGTGAGCTCTGGGCCAGCTCCAGGGCTGTGAGCTAAACAAAATGGATACATTTGCAACTGCCAGCTAGCTCTGCAGATCTGTGCAAACTGTTTGCCACATCACAGTTTCTTCACAGAATAAATCTAACTGCTGTATGTCCCAGTATCCTGACAGGGCCCACTGTATTTAGAATTTTCAGCCAGAGAACTCCTGTACATCACCAAATTACAGACTTTATCAGATGCGGGGAAACGCGGCAAAAAAACGTGTCCCAAACCATGTCAGAAGAACATGATGATAACAGAAAGGGTGACATTATCAGATGCCCACATCCTCAGCCGTTCCCAGAGCATAGCACTGGTGTGGATGAGGCTTCACTTTTTTATTGAGGGGGCTAAGCCATCAATAAAAAGGGACACCTTATTCATGCCCGTGCTATACCCCTGGAACGCTGAAGGACGATGTCATCTATAATTGCATAGTGTGAATGGACCCTGGTTACTGGGTTACGCATGATTCAAAGGTATTCTGTTCTTTAATTCTTACCATTTAGCAGAGGTGTACCCACATTGGCAAAGGTAAAATAGTCTCAATTTCTCCTGCATTCAAAATATTTAAACCTAAAAGCATCTCCATTGTAATTTGGAAAGTCCGGGAAATTATTTAAAATCCTATTGAAACTTTAAAAAAAGTCTGTCTCTACCAGTCAAATTCAATATTTACAGCTATTCATAGCATGGAGAAGAACATCTTGCACCTGCCTGCCAAATATTTACTAAATGAATATGACATCACTATCTAAAAGTGGTAAAAACACCTTACAGTTTCTTTGGCACTTTTCAAAAGTTTCTATATATATGATTTCTTCATTTATGAACTGCAAATTTGTCCATGTCAAGTCTGACCCCTCCACACACAGACTGTCAAGCTAGTGAGAGCTATAAAGGCCCCAATTAAAAGTCCTGACAATTTATAAGCCCCAAGAGACCACTTTGCATCTGTTATCAAAAAAAAAAAAAAAAAAAAAAGACTGTACAGTCCATTTTTATAGGGTTTACTATGGATCAAGCCTTCATTCAGGGTCCGGAATGTCACAGAAGGTCTTGGGGAGAGTAAAAGGATGCAGAATTTAGAGGGCCATAGGGAACAGAAATGGAAATGTATTAGAATCATGCTGCTTACTGACAAACGCTGCAATTCAGCACAAAATTAAGAGCACTTAAGCCCATGGGAATCACTGGGCTTCAGCATCACTAACTCTGTGGCTGGAAGACAACTAGCAACTTGAGCCACAAGTAACTGTAAGTTACTGAGATTCAACATGATTTAGATACAATGTGGAAGGGAACAGGGAGGACAATCTCATGTTCCTGATGTGCTGGGAAACAACTATACCTGCCTCTTTCGGATACCATATTGGGCATGTAGGGAGAGAGCAGGACTGTACACATTGTGTTCCTTACAAGATATAAAACAGGGTGGGGTGAAAACTGGTTTTAAAAATTTTCTCCATATTTTTAAACTGTTGGGTTTTTTTTGTTTTTGTTTTTAAACAGGTTTGTTTTTGTTTTGTTTTACATTCAAACCAATATAGGACTAAATTAGAAAATTAAGTAGCAAAATGCAGTCCAGATGTTATGGCCACTAGCTTAAATCATAATTGTTCTTTTAAAAAGTATTCTTTTAAAAGCAAGTTGTTTTGGTTGAACTTGCATTAATTGAAGGATTAATTGAATGGCATTTCTTGCCCAATAAAATAAAGTGATTAAAAAGAAGCAACTGACACTGGATACTCATCTAACAGTGAACAACTGCCAATAAACTGTTACAGTTAAAATGTTTAAATTCAAACAGTCATTGTTGTTCCACTAAGAGGGCTGGAAAATAGTAATAATTTATATATCATTTATATATAATCAATTAAAAATACAAACAGGAGTGGTTTTTTTAAGTAATTTGTTTTAATCCAAGGTTCAAAGCAACCTGGTTTAAACCAGCCAACCCTGTATAAAAGACCAGAGTTCACAGTGTTGTGGGGAAAATCCTAAATTTTATGCACCAGAACAGATGGGGTGGGTATCTTTCAACACTTACCATGAGTATGTGGAAGTTAACTACACAGGATTTCACTCCTCCTGAGTGGTCAAGACATTTGACCATTCTAATTTAACAATTAACAAGGAGTACTTGATCACTAACCATCAGCCTGTGGCCCTCAAGGAACCTCTGGCCCTGAAGCACAAAACCTATCATTTCTAGTCATTGGCCAGGGTTGCTAGAAGTGATGGAAGTTACAATCAAACAACATTTGATTGTTCCCCACCCCTGCCATAAAGCAAAATGTATGCAAATTTGCCCTTCTCTTTCATAATTCCTGTTTCAGAATGTAATTTTGGGGGCTGTGGAATTATATAGATTCTACTCCTCTACACAGCTGATCTTAAGACTTATACATTTCCCTTTCTTTACTTTATTTACATGGTACCCATGTGCCCATTATTCTTTTTTTATATAATGCTTTGGTGGTTTTGAACTCACTTGTTTTTATTAGTTTCCTGCAACCAGCTTATTTTTGCCTTAGTCCTAAAACGAGGAGCTGTTCTATTGGGTTCCGAGACACAGGAAGCAGAATTGCTTCAAATGCTGAGGAGTCATAGTGGAGACATTTGAAATGTAGAGCAAGTATCCAACTATGCTAATCTTGTGACCCAATGAAGAGCATCTCCACTGAGATTTTTCAGCTGTTCTGCTCATATTATGTTAACAATGAGTTGTTCGCCCGAGTTTTTAGAATATTTCTTGTAAAGCAACAGCACTATCTATTCAGGAGGGGGTTTCTGAAGTGCACAATCTTATCAGCTTGGTTCAGAATACTCTAGCCAGTAACAGATAATCTGAGTCAATCCAATGAATCAAATATTTTTCCTGCTTACAATGGAGTGTATTATAATTGGATTGTGTGGCTGAGTGGGAAGCTGAGATGCTGGCCTATTATGTACATGTCAAATTTGCTTTCTGTGTGGAAAATCTAAACTATGATTCATGCCTAACACACACAATCATAGTGCTTGAGAGAAACAATATACATGATGTTGAAAAAGACATGTGATTAAATTAAAGAAATCATTATTGGTTTCTGAAAGTTTATTAAACAGCACACAGTTCAATGAAGTAAGATCCAAAGGTGCCATCATATAATAGCAGTCATACAAAAGGAGCATAGGAAACTGCTTCATACCAAGTTGGGTTATTGGGCCATCTAGCTTGAAGTCTATATCTAACTTCAGCCTGGCCGGGGACAATGGAATTTATAGTCCAAGACATCTCAAGGGCACCAGGATGGGGAAGGCTGGTATATACTAACTGGAAGCAGCACCCCAGTGTTTCCAACAGGAGACTTTCCCATCCCTTCCTAGAGATGTAGATTGAGACCAGAACCTTCTGTATGCAAAACACGTTCAGCTGAGCTCTGGCCTTTCCTCAAGGGAATATTCTGATTCTTGCACTTGTTTTCTTCTGCTCCCCCCCATCTTTATTTTTAAAATCTTAACCTCATTATCAGAGTATGTTCAACTCAAAACCAGCTTATATTAAATAAACTACTATATGAAAATCAGCAGTGGTCTCTTTCTTTTTTGGGAGAAAAGAACTCAAATATTCAACTTGGAATTTTCAAAGAAAACATTATATTTAGGGCAAAATTGCTAGAATTGTTCTGGCCTCCATGAGCTAATTTCATATCAATAATTGTATTATTTAAGGACAGAAATAGTCAGAACCCTGAATGCAACTGTTCAACGACTTGTGTGCAGGGACAAGGAAAACTACGATAATAGTCAAGGCAGAGAAATAGAAGATGACAACAAAAAAGGAAGAACAAGAGAGCTGTTCCATAAGATCCAAGATATCAAACGGAAATTTAAACCAAGAGTAGGATACTTTAGGACCAGCAGAGGAACATATTACATGACCAATCAGAAATAAAAAGATGATGGAAACAATAAAATTGTCCCTCCGTATCCATGGATTTGGTATCCATGGATTTAAGTATTCACAGCTTGAAAATATTCTTAAAAAAATAATAAACCAAAAATCAAACCTTAATTTTGCCATCTTATATAATGGACACCATTTTGCTATGCCATTGCATATAATGGGACTTGAGTATTCACGGATTTTGGTATCCACAGGTGATCCTGGAACCAAACCCCCGCGAATATGAAGGGACAACTGTATTCTTAAAAAATAAAAAAATAAAAAAAAGCAAACTTTGATTTTGCCATCTTATATAAGGGACACCATTATGCCATTGCATATAATGGGACCTGAGTATTCATGGATTTTGGTATCCACGGCAGGGGCCTGGAACCAAACCCCAGAGAAGATGAAGGGGCAACTGTATATAAAAGAAATGAAAGGATGACAGATTAATTCAAGAAAGAACCATTTGAAGATGAACCTACAATTTTAGAAAGGGAAGTGGCACTCAGAGCACTTGGGAGAAATAATTCAGGAGCAGATGTCATCTCAATAGAGCTACTTCAAGCTACAGAGAAAGAATCTACTCTACTTCTAACTAAAATCTGTCAACAAAAATGGGAACAAACAAATGGCCCATAGATTGGAAACACTAATGTACATTCCAGTCCCTAAGAAAGGGGACACCAGGGATTGCAGTAACCACAGGACCATTACATTAATTTCCAATGCTAGCAAGAGAGAGAGAGCCTTGTTGGTGGCTGCCCCTAGACTCTGGAACTTCCTTTCCAGGGAGGCCAGCCCCCCTCCTTGTTGTCCTTTCATCAGCAGGCCAAAACCTTTTTATTTAGACAGGCTTTTAAAACAGAAAGTTTTTAAAGTACGGGCTAGAGACTGCATTGTTTTAACTGAACTGTTTTTAAGAGATTTTAAAATCTTTTAAAATTGCATTTTATTTTATTTTTTTACTATAGTATGAATTGTTTTAACACAGTAAGTAATTCTATTGTAATGCTCACTTTTTGACTATTTTAAATTGCATTGGTTTTTTTTTAAAAAAATTGTGAGCAACGTTGTGTCCCAATTTTTGGGGAAAAGAAGGATATAAAATAAAAATAAGAATAAGCTTAAAATTCCAGAACAAAGATGTTTACCATATATGGAGACAGAAATGCCAGATATCAAAGCTGGGTTCAGGAAAGGAAGAGGCACTAGGGATCATATTGCAAACATATGTTAGATAATGGCATGAACCAAAGAATTTAAGAAGAAAATCAGCCTGTGCTTTAGATTACAGCAAAGCCTTCCATTGCATAGATCATGATAAACTATGGATTGTGCTTCAAAAATGGGTGTGCCACAACATTTGATTGTCGATATGTGTACCTGTACTCAGGACAAGAGACACCTGTCAGGACAGAATAGCGAGAAACAGAATGGTTTCCAGTTGGCAAGGGGCTCAGGCATTCCATCACCCTATTTGTTTAACTTATACACTTAACATATCATATACAAAGCTGGATTAGACTTGGAGGAATGATGTGTGAAAATTGAAGGAAGAAAGCATAGTGCATATCATTGTGTTGTTGTGTGCCTTCAAGTTGGTTCCAATTTATGACAACTGTAAGGTGCAGCTATCATGGGGTTTTCTTGGCAAGATTTGTTCAGAAGGGTTTTTCCTTTGCCTTCCTCTGAGGCTGAGAGAATGCAACTTGTCCAAGGTCACCCAGTGGTGTTCTATGACAAGTGGGGATTTGAACCCTCTTCTGCAGAATCAAAGTCCGATGCTAAAACTACTACACTATGCTGTCTGTCACATATGTTTGTGCTCTAGTACAATACCAGCAATGGAGTATATTTAACTGAGTTTCTGTTTTCTAGCCCTTTTTACAAATTATTTCCAAATAAATTATGGCAAGCCCCCTATTTTGCTTCCAGGAAGCCTCTCCCACTTGGAATGTTACGGTACCTATAAATTGGCAACTGCAACCTGGGTAATAGCGAAGAACATGCTTTCAAATACTGAGGCATCTATCACAATTCCGTTAGTCCATCCTTTTTTGCTTGTAAGAAGCCCCTTGTTTGGAGCACTGAGACTTGAATGTCAACCAAATAAACACTCCAGATTTTGAGTTCTCACTGAGTATTATAGATTCATCCTGAACATTCTAACCCTATCGTTTGTAACAGAAACTCTATTCCAATTCTTGAGAAAAATCCAGAAATGCAATGTTTTTCTGACAAACAACCATGTTAGTAGGATTTGAAAACACAGAGACAGAGATTGTTTGTACAGTGGGCTGTATTTTTAATTTTATTTTTTTCTGTTTTTATTCACCTAAAATATTTAGATTTGGTTTTTCAAACTCTATTCCTGTTCTTTATAGAAACCTAGATATATCCTTCCAATTCTGTCTTTCTGTGTGCGTGGCAGTGGTTTCTAGTTGTGTATTTGTAACCTGCAATGCAGGCCTCCTTGTGCAGACTCCACATGTAAATTCTAGTGAACAGAAAAAATATGAATTGTACATCCCCTACTCTTACCACTGAGAGCCATTTGGCTAGTCATGAAGCTGGAAGTAACCGCAGCGCAGAATACCACAGGGCACAGCTCCTTATACTATCTGATATGGAAGACCAGCATTTTTTCTCCAATGTGCCAGGGACCAATACCAAATTTATGCCCATTGGCTACAATTGATTATTTCTTTCCTGGAGAATCTCCAGGGATCAACAGCAGATGGTTCAGTAGTATTACCACTTTAAGTAGTACTACCATATGTAGGATATTGCCTAAATGATTAATCTATTGAGGCCAAGGACATTAACACCAGCAACTTCTTAGCTGTGGGGAACAAACATGGATAAACATTAATACAACATAATAAATGACAGTTTTGTGTACGTGTGCACGTGTTACATTTTTCTTAATCAAAGAGGAAGTATCACAGATACTAACAAGAGTTTGACAATTCATTTTCTTGTCAATCTTGTTTGTCTAGATTAAACACTTAACTGTTAAGGCTCTTCACTTGCTTCATCCCAGACAAATGCCCACCATGCTGCTTTCCCTAACAGGGAAAGAAGGAGGCCTAAGTAGAGAATAAAAGAAAAAGCAGAGAGGTGGCTGCTATGGCTGTCTTCTGTCTCACAGTTTCCCCCTCTTCCTGCCTTTATTTTCAGGTGTCAGATTCAGTGAAATAGTGTATTTCATAATGAATGCAGAGAGGCAGAGGAGAACTTCACATCTCACCACTGTCATCCACTTTCCTTTGGCTCTTTTCTCCATGCAGAAAGTGACAGAAAGTCAATCAGTTGTCAATAACATACATGTGTTTTATTTGTTGCCTTTCTCTATAAAATAGTAGACTCTGGCTTCTTTCCAAGTCACTGTAACACCTTCCCTCCCCCTCTTGGCACTGTGTGTGTAAATTTTCATTCAGAATGCCTTACCAGCATAAAAAACAATGCCTGCTACACTGCCCCAACTTTGCTAGCTTTTAGCTGACTCTCTTTGAACCATGAACAATTTGCTCTAGGAGTAAACCCATCATGAATCATGGCAGAAAATGTAACCTTTATATCATTCTCTTTTCGGAGGAGTGTTTTCACCATGGAATGTGACACTGCTGTGATTCAAAGATGCACTTACACCTATGCGTAAATGTGTTCTTATGAGATAAATCTACACACACAGAAAAAGTGGGAAATTTGTCTATTTCTGGAAGATGTGCTGTATGACCCTAAATAGATTCTTTTCTGAAAACATTATAGGCTGTTGAAGAAGAATGTTCATGCCACATAATGTTCCATTTACTACCATGGAACTACCTTGGGCAGAGGTTATAACATACAGTTTTACATGCAGCTCCCATAATCCCCCACCCAGTATGGCCAACTGACTTTTGACCTGTGGATTCTGGGTATTGCATCCAAGAGCTAACTCCTTTTATTAATCACAACAAGAGAAGACCCATTGAATCAGTGAGTGGTGGGAAAATCAAACCTTATGTAAGATCCATTAATTCACTGGGTCTATTCCAGTTGGGACTAACAATTTGGGTCTATTTTAGTTGGTGGCAACAGTTGGATTTAATCCAACAAAGTAACTTTTCCAAGCTCTAGATTTAGGCAGCCTGCATATTCATTGATCTTGAGCTAAAAGATCTATTCAAAATTTCCCTAAATGTTATTGAACAATGGCACTGTTAAATTAATACAGCCAATGTCAATTGTTTCCTTATTTACATTAATATTCATCCTTTCATAACAAGCATTCCCAATGCAGTTAATGTTACACCCTGCTGGTTAAAGAGTCTGGGGCAATAGTTTACGTGCTTTTTGTCTAATGTGAGGAAAAGATAACTCAACATGACTGGAAGAGATAACTGTCCAAGAGAAAATTTTATTTTTGCCCCACTACCATGTGCATTTCTTGAAATATGTACTCCATTTTAATTTCATGCAAATTAGAAATGGACCAAATGGAAGAGTAGTTATAACAACTGGTTTTAAAACAATGATGGTTCCATCAACTTGCACTAGGGATGCAATTCTTTGCTAATTTCTATCTTGAGGAAAGCAACAAGTAATTTTAGCAATACTCTTCCCAGTGCAAGAAACCCTTCAAAAATTGCAGTTTTTGAAGACTATTCACAGTTCAGGACTTATTCTATGCAAAATTTGCATGAACTATTTTTACACAGAAAGCAGCTTGCTCTAGTATATTATTTTCTGCAACAGGGTGTAAGTGGACGTGTGCATTTAGCAGCACAGAAGCTGTTTTATGCATGCAGATCCCTCTCATTGGATTGATGCTGCACTGCCAGAATAATCTCACAGAAGCCATCAAAACTATTACCACAAGTATTGATGGAGAAATAATAGGGTTCCCAGCGTGGTCGCAACTGCACTGTAGGAACCCCTTTTGAGAGAGCACTGGATGGAGGCCTGTAACTTTGCCTCAGCCCCTGTGCTGATGCTAGGAGACCTCAACTCTCCTCTGCCTCCTCCAATAAATACATTGCTGTTCTTTATTCTACATCATTTGTTTAAATACCTTACAGATATCAGATTTTTGAGGACACCGTATTCTGGTTGATCTTGGGTGCTAAGCAGGGACTGTTCTCAGATGGCAGACCGTTACCTAATCAATTTCTAACCTATACGTTTTATCTTGCAGGGGTGTGCAACATGCCTGTCTAAGCCAGTTTCCCTTGTCAGATGGATGGGAGGAGAGGATGGTGCTGTCATTCCCCTTCTGTTCCTGGAGAGCCTTGGGCTTCCACCTGATACTCTGTTCTTGTTTCAGGTTTACCATGGGCCTCCACTTGATGCTGCTCTTCTGTTCCAGGAGTGCCCATGTGCCTCCCTGGTGTGGGAGCACCCGTGTGCCTTCCAGAAGCGGGAGTGCCCGTGTGCCTCCCTGGAGTGGGAGTGCCCATGTGCTCCCAGGGACGGGAGAACCAGTATGCCCTTTCTTCATATCCTGGCATTGGGTTAATTATGCTTTCCGCATGGCAATGGAGAAGGGTTTAGCGCATTATCTACCCCTCTCTGATATAATTATTTAAGAAGCCTGCTCTTAATGGCTGATGTGGTTTTTCTGTTCGATGTAGGGCATTTAATTTTTCTGGGAGATCTGCAACAGGGATTTGAGGTCCCTACTGGATGATCTGGTGGGGGAAAGGAGCTAATCAGACACTTGCCCCTTTTTTATGGCAGGTAGAGGGGAAGATTTTGGTAGTTTGGTGAGCACCTTTGGCACCACCCCCTTTTGGAGGTGAAGGGGGGAGCTAGAACTGCCCCTTTAGTTCCTACGAACTGAGGGGTGGGGAAAGTGAGCACCTTTGGGGCTGGCCTGAGGGATAAACCCCTCCCTTTGGTTTATGCAAATTGAGAGAGAGACTTTTGGGTTGGCCTTCCAGATGCAGACTGACTGGGGAACAACCCAACTTATGTGTTCTTCCTAGGGTTCAGGTGTTTTCACCCAAGGGAAGTTGGGGAGGGGATCTTGGAGTTGACCTTCCCCAACAATTCCCACACTAGGTTACTCCTGCATTGCATATATATCAGAATAGGGTTAAATAGTTTATAGCTAAATAAAAGTGGCCCTTTATATCCCAGTTACATGTGGTCTCTTTATTTGTGTCTGGTCTCCTTATTCCTGCATCTGCCATCAATAGGGTTCCCAGCATGGTCACAACTGAGCTGTAGCAACCCCTTTTGGGGGAGCACAGGATGGGGGCCTGTAACTTTGCCTCAGCCCCTGTGCTGTTGCTAGGAGAGCAGAGAGTGGGGCTAGAAAGGATTTAAGCTCAACCACCCTCTGCCTCCTCCTTTTCGTCACTTTGATCGGCCCACCCTCCTGCCGCTGAATCAGTGTGATTTAATTGGTCTCTTTGGGGCTGGGTAGGAATTTTTGCCCTTTTGCCTGGGGTCTTTTTCCTACCCCACACTGTGGATGCGGACTTGACAATTGGCTTAGGGTGGTGTCTTAAATAGGTGGTCACTTGGTAGGTAGAGGGGGAGGTTTTGGTAGTTTGGTGAGCACCTTTGGCACCTCCCCCTTTTGGAGGTGAAGTGGGGACCTGGAACTGCCCCTTTAGTTCTTGCGAACTGAGGGGTGGGGAAAGTGACCTCCTTTGGGGCTGGCCTGAGGAATAACCCCCCCTTTAATTTATGCAAATTGCGAGAGGGACTTTTGGGTCAGCCTTCCAGATGTGGACTGACTGGGGAGCAACTTATGGGTTCTCCCTGGGGTTCAGATGTTTTTGCCCAAGTGAAGTTGGGGAGGGGGCCTTGGAGTTGACCTCCTGCCCCAATAATTCCCATACTAGGTTGCTCCTCTCCCATTGCAGATCTCTCAGAATGGGGTTAAATAGTTTATAGCTAAATAAAAGTGGCCCTTTATATCCCAATTATAAGTGTGGTCTCTTTATTTGTGTCTGGTCTCCTTATTCCTGTGTCTACCATCAAAGGAAAAGAAGGGAAATCTTGGAACAGCCAATTTCAAATTTGTGTTCCTTCTGCAGTAGATGAAAAGAAAAAAAAAAACCCTATAGGTTATAAAATGAAAACTACAAATTTCATTCCTTGTTTTCTCCCATGCAATAAATCTCTCAATTATATCCTGCCCTAAGGTTGTCTGGATTTCATTATCATCACAGCTATAGATTTTTGGCCCACTTTATAAAGGAAACTGCCTAGATGAATACTATATTCTCTTGGTTAATTCTTGGAGCTCTTTCTACTTCATATATCATCAATCTCCTTTAAGCCTTCCCTTGTAAAACAGCCAAGTATACCAAGGCACAAGGTGCCTTCTGGGATGAGGATTACATCACTGACTCTTTACCTTGCCCATCAATCACTCCGCTACAATTCTTCTTGACAACTACTAGTCCCCTGAAGCAATGCAAGAAAATAGCCATAAAAGGAAGGGGGTATTTCTTTTGAAAGTATTCTGTATGCTTCTGCATCACGCATATAGAAATGATCCACATTGAATTTTATTTGATTTACTGTGGCTCAACATAAGTATTTTAATTAGCCCCTGCACTTTTTTTACTCAACGCAGCAGAAGATGTAGCTATGCAGGTCATCATTATTAGCTATGCTAATTCTTGTCCTACTACGGATTAACACACTTATTCATGAATATTCATGAAAGTTTAAAATAACCTATATTTCACCAGTTCTGTATTGGAACTGAGCAATAAATACTACCCTGTGAAGTTGTGATAAGCTTTGATTTGTTAAGGTGGTGAAATCAAGGGGTTTAATGCATACTGAATATTGTAAAGCATCAGGTTTGAAGCAAAGCGGGAAATGTGGTGGCTTTGCATTGAATGAAAGTGTTGAAGAGATATTGGGTAGGATCCAATGTTTGCTTTCACAAGTGGTATTGTCCCCTGAGCAGAGTTCTGCTCAAAATACTTGTGGAAAGTAGGACATTTTGTGTGTTTGTGTATGTATATTTTCACTTCTTCCTGCAACACCCAGCAATATCACCCTTTTCCACCTAAATACAAGGAAGCTGTTTCTGTGCAAAAATGGTGCATGACAGTTGTAATGGATTGGATGAGGATAGACAAATTGAAATTCAATCTAGACAAGACAGAGGTACTCCTGGGGCTCAGTTACACGACAGTTTTTATCAAGGGGAGAAATGGGATTTCCTCATCCCAAGTTCGTCCCTTGTTGTTTACACAATTTGTCACGGTAGCATAAGTCTCAGGTTTTTTTTTTCTTGTTCTGAGTGCCTCCATCCCAGGATAGGGGCACAGCAGAGCAGTATTTTGATTGGTCGGACGGACGTTGGAGGGGACAGACTTACCAGGGAACCTGGAAAATCTGATTCGCCATTGTTGGAATGGTCAGTCTGGGAGAACCACCCCCACCCCTCCCAGCACAGCAACACCTGCCTCTAAAGAGAACCCCCCTCCCCTGCCCCGTGCGGCTATTCCCCCCACCCTTGTCACTGCGCAGGGCGGGAGAGGTTTCTCCGTGACAGCCAGGGGAGGCACTTCTGTCTAATGCACAAGAAAGCCTTTTCTGTAACTACTCTCACACTTCAAAACTCTCTCCATAGAGAAGTTAGGATGGTTCCTTTTTTTTTTTTTTTTCTTTTCTTTTGGCAGCAAGTTAAAGATTTTTCCTTTCCACCAAGCCTTTGGAAAACTGATTTTAACCACAAACACACAAAAAAGGTGGTGGGGTTTTTTATGCTTTTATGGTGCCGTACTGTTTTTAATCTGTTTTAAAGTAAGATTTTAATTAGTTTTAAAGTCTGTTGTTATTTAATACAATTTTATCCTTAATTTTAAAAATGTTTTTAACCTTATGTATTTTATTGTATTCTTTGCCATTTTGTAAGCTGCCTTGAGCCTCAGCCTGGGAATAAGGCAGAATATAAATAAAGTGATGGACAGATGGATGGATATCTATTCTTTTATTGTGAGCTTCTGCTTAGGGTGTTTAACTCTATCCTACAAGCAATGCCCATGACTATGAAAAGAATTTGATGTTAACTACTTTGCTTTTAAATGTGTTCCTTTTTTGAATAGCAAAGGTATAATTATATTACAATGGTCACTTAACAACAGACAACATCACCTCTCCTGTGGGGGTGAGTTATGCAGCCTTACCCCCATAACTATGAAAGTACAACGGTATTTTTCCACAATATTTCTCACTGGAGAAAAAGAAATAGAATTGTCTTTATTGGTTGTGGCCTCTTATGTATGATATCAGTCATACATGTAAAATATTTTTTTTTTTATTGTTGGGTGTTGTTGATGGGGAGTGGGGTTTAATGTGGACCCTGACTTTTGTTTTATAGTTATAGATTCTGATCTTTGTTTCCCATTTTTTAAAAACCTCACTCATTAGGTTTTGGTATGTGTTAGGTGTGAATATTTTTTTTTCTTTCTAAAATTCATGCAATGGTTTCTTCCTATCTCAAGTTCAAAACAGAGACAGGAGGGGGAGAAGGAAAATCATGGTTGGGAATGTTCACCTTCATTCTGGTAAGGTTCTTAGCACAGTGATGTAATGTAAATTTAAACATTAGGTTACTACAGTACTACACATCTCTTTTCAAAGTAAATATAATTAACATAACTTGTATATTTACTTTAGTGGCACTTTTTCACTAACTTTTCTATCTGTATTTTTTACAGTAATAAATGTTAAATCCATCTTATTCAGCGAATTAAGAGAAGAGAACACAATGTGCATGAAAAGATAAAAGAGCATGTAGAAGTAAAATAAAGCTAATGGTTACCTCAGGGGACACCCTACTCACCCACAAAATAAAACAAAAAAACCCCAAACACAACCTCAGCTGACAAGGACAAGGAAAACATTTTAATTTCCAACCTGCCAGGAAATTAAATGTCATGCAACGTGTAAATACTGGAGATACATGGTTCTTATAAAGGCACACTGGACACTGATAAGAAAAAGAAAATATTTTCTAATTTTAAAGTCAGGCTGCTTTATACAGATCCTATTCCCAATCTATCCGAAGGATCTAAATGGCCACTTGTAAATCTCAAAATCAGTAAACACACATATGACTCTGTGGAGAACCAAGAAGTCTGAGGTAAAATATTGTTCAAATCAGTGTTGTACAAACATTATTTTGGATTTGACCCTACACTGGCAAGGGTGTGAGGCTGGAGCTAGAAATGGACTATAACATTTCAATTAATTACATTTATTCTACATCTTAATTCCCTCATCTCAGTCACCGCCACCTCCACTTTTAGGCAATTTAAATTCATTTCAATTCTTTTTCTCTTTTTCCTCCCCTTCCCCCAAACTGATTACAGAAGAAGATCTTTTAAAAACACTGCTAATCCAGTGTGGAATAGTGGTCTGAGCATTGGATTATGACTCTGGAGACCTGGGTTCAAATCCCTGATCAGCCATGGAAACAAGTGGGTGACCCTGAGCAAGTCACATCCTCTCATCTCATCCTACAATTTCAATGAAAAGGATTGGAACCATCTATTATCTTGTATTAATTGCATTAATTTTTGGACATATCCACTTAAAGTTAGTAATTCACCATGGTCCTAATTTCTGACACCTTTATTGAAATGGAAAATACTTGGTTCTCATTTTTTTTTAAAGGGCAGTGGGAAGCATCATCTCCTCAGATGCCAAGCTTGACAAAGAGATTGGTGACAGATTAGCAAAGGCATATAGCACATTTGGAAGACTTCACAAAAGAGTCTGGAGTAATAAACACCTGAGGCGAAGCACAAAAATCAATGTATATAGAGCCATTATACTGTCCATTCTCCTTTATGGGTCTGAAACATGGGTCACCTATCACCACCACCTACGACTCCTTGAACGCTTTCATCAGAGCTGTATATGCACAATCCTAAATATACACTGGCCTGACTATGTGATGAATGTTGCTGTCCTTGAGCAAGCAGGGATCACCAGCATTGAGGCCATGATATTAAGAATACAGCTGTGCTGGGCAGGGCACGTTTCTAGAATGGAGGACCATCGCCTCCCAAACATAGTCCTCTACGGTGAACTCGCCATGGGTCAGCATAAGAGGGGTGGCTCAAAAAAAGTGATACAAGGATTCCCTGAAACAACATCTCAGGCTCAGCCAAATTGATCACCAACAATGGTCTGCCCTGTCCTCACATTGGGAGGCATGAAGACGCACTATCCACAATGCTGCAGCCTTATTTGAGAACTCATGCCGAACAAGTCTTAAAGAGAAACAACAACGCAGAAAGAATCACAACCCAGAAACATCACCCAAGGAGACCTTCTGCTGTGCTTTCTGCAACTGGACATATTTATCTCGGATTGGCCTTTTCAGTCATCAGCGCGCTTGCAGGAAGCGTGGGGTGAGTCCTTCCTGAATCTTTGTTTGCGAAGAAAAGCCAGAGAGAGAGAAAGAATTTTGACAACAATTTCAGCAGTTAGAACTGTGTGGCAAGTATTGTCTTATCAATTGCAATTTGACCCATATGTTCATGCCAAATTGACTTTATGGGGAATCTGAATTTGAAAATTGGTAAGCAACCAGTTTTATGGAAGGTATGGACTGACAATGGGATTGTTACCTTAAATCAGATACTTGGTGTTGATTATGAGTTTTTGTCTTTTTCAATATTGCAAGAGCAGTTTAAACTTGTAGTTAAGTTCTGCTATACACAATAGCTGTGATTTTTAAAAAGTCTGTTTTATAGAAAATCGGGCTCAAAAATGACAGGACTTTGGGGGGAAATAGGATTAGGTACTGATCTCCAAAAATATTAATGGTGGCTAAGATATTTATTGAATTTACCACAAATATTAATGAATACTTTTTAATTTATTAATAATATAAGCATAAATAGTGATTCTTACCACTGAAAAACATTAGGATAAGTATTTATGGCAAGCGTGGGCAAAGTAGAGCCCTGCAAAGCTCTGGAGCCTCCCACCCCCCAAAAATGGAGACACCCCTAATACTTTAAACAGCTGCTGTGGCAGTCAAATGTTGTTCAAATGCTCCCTCCCCCTCACTCACTCCTGCTTGAACTTAAAATCTCATCCCTTGCAAAAAGCTTCCTCCTTCCATCCACTTTACCTCAGTCCCTCACTTCTAAAACAGACTATATGACTTACTGGACATCCACACTAGAGAAATAATCCAGGTCGAAGCTGGATTATTTACCATGACTCCTTCCTACAGAATCCTGGGATGTGTAGTTTGGTGAGACACCAGCACGCTTTGGCAGAGAAGGCTAAAGACCTTGTAAAAACTACAAATCCCTCGGTTCCATAGGAAGGAGGCATGCAAATAATCCTGTTTCAAATTGGATTATTTGTGCAGTGTGGATTCCCCCTAAAATAAGGGGAGACAGGGTTGCCACTTAACAGCTGAGATGCAGAGAGGGGCCAGTTCTAAACTCTCAAGCTGGAATTCTGCTACAGCCAATTAAGAATTTGTGCTCTGCAAATAGTATACCTCTATTAACTAATCATGTTTTTGCCAATTTGCATCATAAAGAAACATATTATGGTAGAACTTACTGTATTGTATTAGCTAAATGGCAATGTATGCAACTGAAACATTTGTTACAATCCAGATTTGGCCCTAAAGCTTTAAGCTCCTTTAATATTAGAGGCATTAATTCAGGCAATCCGTGTATCTAAAGCAACACTTTATATACAGTATGAGCCCCATATCCACAGAAGATGCATTCCTGGACTTGCCATGGAAACATGAAACTATGGATAATAATGAACCGTATTGAAATGAATAAATTCCAGCCAAAGCTTACCATAGAGTTGTGCTGGTTGACCTAGAGTTCCTGAGACAACACCTCTCTAGGCATGTTCTAGGTCCTCCAGTACAATTCTATGGTCAACTTCCAGTGGAAGCATACCACAGAATTGGGCTGGAAGACACAGAAAATGCTTAGAGATAACAGTTTTTATGCAGGTAAGCAAAATCCCAGGTCCTGGTCCTGCAGATGTAGGAGTCATATTGTATACACATTTCTGCTATCTATAAATAAATATGACATGAGAACTTTACAGCAAGAATGGAACAGAGAATTGCAATATCCAGTTCTGACTAATTCATGGTCATCAGTTTTATCATCTGTAACTAGTATGGCTATAGATCTCTGACTAAGGCTTATACAACAGAAATTGCTCTTTCAGGTGTATTGGTTGCTACAATGTCTATTCAAAAAAGGACTTTCTAAATCAGCAAATTGTTGGAGATGTAATACTTCTAATGCTTGTTTAATGCATGTTTTGGAGTTGTCCCATAGTAACTACATTCTGGACGGAAGTAATCACATGGATAAAGTTGGTTTTGGAAAGCTCCTAGATATTCAGGGAGGTTCATGTTCTTTTGGATTATTTACCTGTTTCTTGGAAATTAACAAATGGCCAGTGGAAGTGATTTTTTTGTAGCCTTTTGACTGCTAAAGTATTGATTAGCACCCCTATATCTGTGAGGGGTTGTTTCTGCCCCCCTCCCCCGTGGATGGTGAATTCAATGGATAATAGCGAACAACATCCACCACCCCGTCACCGCCACATGATCACTCCTTCCTCCTTTACCCCGCCATGCCCCACCATGAGCAGTGGGATCCTGGGAGGAGGGAGGGGGAAGGAATGATCAGTCCTGACCCCTCCCTTCCTCCTTCAGCCTGCCATGGACCCACCGCAACTGGAGGTCTCTCTGGGGGAGGGAGGGGCAGGTGCAATCGCGCCTTCCCCCTCCCTTCTCCCTTCACCCCTGCCATGGCCCTGCCATGTCTGGAGGTCTCTTGGGAGGTGGGAGGTGGGAGGCATGATTGCTCCGTCCCCTTCCCTTCCCCCTTCATCCCCACCATGGCCCCACTGTGAATGGAGCCATCCCAGGGGAAGGGAGGGGGAAAGCGAGGTCCCGCCTTTCCCTCCCTTCCCCCCCATCGCCAACTGTGGATAATTGAATCCGTGGTTGGTGAATCAGCGGATATAGGGGTACTACTATACTTCATTACTGGAAAGACATTTTTTCCCACCAGTGATCTTATGGCTAGATCTAACAGCACTTGCAACATCTGAAAGAATGATGTATAGACAATATTTACAAATGGGCATATTTGGACATTTGGTCATCTTTTATAGAAACAAATGACTAATATGGTTATTTTCCCTCCTTTCGTGTTTTTGTTTTCCTGCTTTTGTTATACTGGAACATTATTGTATGTAACTGAGAACCCATTTGAATGTAAATAAATTTGTTTTAAAAAAATACTTGAACCTGAGACTAATGTCTAATACCAGGGATCTCCTGGTACTACTAAAAAAGAATCTGTTCTGTCATCCTTGATAGTCAGTGCCAGCTGGGAGTTGACAATGATAGACTAGATTGATCATTAGTTTGGCAGTTTCCTATGTTCCTATATTAGCCCCACTGCTGCTTCATGAAAACATTCACGTTAGTTTTTTTTTAAAAAATGGTTTTAAATTGGAAATAATTTTTTAAAGGTGGTATTGCTATCTACTTCCTTCACAAAAACAGGAAAGATATTTAATTCATCAACTGTGATCTGAATACCTTTCCCTCCTCCATTCAACTACACACACTTCTTCTTCTTCAAAAAAAAAAAAATCTCATGAAGATATGCTCTGAAATGTGTCATACTCCAAACCAGAATAATGGAGAAGGGTTCAATGATTTTGGTCAATAACTGAAAGCAGGATTTCATTTAAGGAATCACACAGATAGAATCCAAAACAATGTAATCAAGATCAACAACCCAAATGAATAGCAATCACATTGGGTAGTGCAATAATATCGGACATGCTGGTCATATTATCACATAAGGAAATGGGAATGTGGATGGTCTCTTATAATACTTAAGCAAAGCTAGCTTCTGAAGTACTTTATTTTCCCTCTTTGCAGCACCATTTAAGCATGGTAGGATTGATTTTCCTCCTCCAAAGCAGGTCTCTCAAACTCAATCAGGTATGTGTAAAATTAATTAGATGTTCTACATAAGATACAAGCCATTTCTTCATGGATTTTTCAGTCAACATAATTGTTTTATTACTAGGACAACCACATTCTGTCTAATAGACTTTATACATGATTTTTTAAATGCAGAGAAAGTGAAATGTTCCAAGACAAGGGCATGTATTAAAAGTAAGGAAATGGGACTAGTTGAATTGGATTCCTACCCAGTGCCATATTCTAGAAATATCATATTCCTTTCTGAGAGACCTGGGACACAATCAAATTACAGTCATTGGGAGAAGGGGGAATCACAGAATTTAACAGGGCACAGTTACATTCTAAGGTTGCATTCTCTAGGATCTCAAACGTCCTGATCCTATGCACCTTTTTGCCACATGATTTCCCATCATGGCAGGTATGATAATCTGGTGTAACACATATGATTCTCATCCAGAGAAGGAAACATATTAGTACTGTTAACAGCCATAACTCTGCCTCCTTGTTTCAATCAACTGACACTTCCCTATGCTACAGATCAGATTTGACCACAGGCATTCATTAAGTATGGTTGACAAACTCAAATCAAACTGAGTCATACTATCGAGACTAGCATGTGGATCAAAACACAAATGATCCCTTCATTTTTGCATAATTATATCTTGGCTTTTACGATCCAGTTCTCAGTTAAAAAATGGACCAACATGCATGTAAAAGTACATATTTTTGAGGAGGGAAGGTTTGAAACGTGCATTTTCTGGAAAAAAATATGCAATATTCAGAAAGAATGTTAATTTCCTTCCCCCTTCCTTCTCCCTTCACCCCTGCCATTTAAACATTCAGTGATAGATTTATGTGAAAACATGACAGAATAGATTTATGAATGGCTACATGGTAATACAGAGTGAAAATCCAGGCAGGAATGTTTTCCTTATTTGAGAGGAAAATGCTAATACCCTTCCTTTCAGTCAACTGATATATAATAAATGCATACAAATGACAGAGGGCAAGGGGAAAAAAAAGAAGAAATGTTATTGCACTTTTAAGATTTTTTATTTTATTTAGCTTTTATGGATGTAAAGCCACTTCTTCAGATGTAGTACTGAGTACCAAAGAAGTGGGTTTATACCCACAAATGCCCATGCTAAAATAAAAATCAGTTAGTCTTAAAGGTGCTGGCACATTTATTTATTTTTCTCACCCTCCCTTCCTCCTTTTTATACTTCAAGAGACTACTGGCTACTTCTTTGAAAACTATTATAATAAATACAGTTGAATATGACTGAAAAAGCACATCATGTTTTGACATTCAGTCAATAAATAACTTCATGTATACTTCACCTTTTCTCCAAGACTGGGGGCTTGTCCGCACTAGCCACTTAATCTGGGGCCGGTCTGGAGCATTATGCTCTAGTCTAGACTGGCCCAGGTTTGACCACAATGGACATCACATGCATTAGGCCCAATCCAGTGTGGTGGCACTTTGTTGTCCACATAGGCCAGCCAGGCTGACACTGCATCGTCCCTATTGGCCTGTTCCTTGTTGTTGGAGCTGCTGCAGCTGCTTCCCTACTGGTTGAGGAGATCTGTGGAAAGGCTGCTGAATGAGCCATCACCTCTGCTGAGGGCAGAATGGGGCACCCATGAGGAGGGGTAGAACAACCTTCTCCTTGTTTATCATGTCTAGGCACCCTGTTCTGATGTCAGCAGGTGGGGAAGTAGCTGTGGTGGATTCCACAGGGATCCATCCTCTTCCCTGCACTTCAAGAACAGGGTAAGAGGGATAGTGCTGTTCCTGCCATGTGGACAACTGGGTTGGCCAAACTGGACCTGATCCAGCTTTCCGATGCCAACAGAACCTGAAGTCAATCCAGGATTTCTAAGAAACATCGGATTCCCCTGACTTTGCTTAGTGTGGGGCAAATTGGGTTAAGGCTAATTACCTCCAGGAAGTAGCCATATATCATGAAGACTGCCAGCACCAGGTTCGAGGTGAGCACAGTGTTTTTGGCCTGTGTAGACAAGGCCGGGGTTTTGCAATACTCCTGAACAAAGTAACCACATCAATATTTTAAACTCTTGTTTCAGCCAACTGGATCTGTTTTAATTTGCTGCTTTAATCAATATTATGGACTTTATTGATATTATAGTTTTGGAATTTTCTTACTGTGATGCTACTATTTTTAAGACAGCAGTCCCCTGTCATGCAGGAATACTCAATGAAAACACTTCTGAAAGATGTCCATCCAACCTCTCCAAAGAAGGATAGTCTGCTGCTTTCTGAGGCAGTCTAGTCCTTTATCAAACAGCTCTTACAAATTGAATAATGTTAGAAATTGGGGGGGGGATTGTTATTTATACCCTGATCTTCAGCCACAAGCCTATCAGAGCGGCTTACAAATTGTTTTAAGCAATAGCTATTTACACATCTACACTGCATTAAACAGTTTCCAATGTGTGTTAGCTAATTGCCCCCACAAGCTGGGTACTCAATTTACCGACCTACGAAAGGATGGAAGGCTGAGTGAACCTTTGAGCCCGCTGGAATCGAACTTGCAATGTGGTGGCTTGCAGTACTGGCATTTAACCACTGCGCCACCATTAGCACATGTCCACTGTTCACTTGCCCTTCAAAGACCTTGTTTATTAAAGGTTAAATAGGAGTGATATTAACGATGAGTAAGGAAAGATGTACTAATATCAACTAAAGCACATTGATTCACTGCAAATACAGAAAATAAGTGGCTGAGTTTCAAGACTGAGCTATGAATCAAGGGAGAATATTCTTAATCCGAAATGTTTTGAATATGCAAAAATTGTTTGTGTATAGCTGAATCACTGTATGCTGTTTGTCTCCTCTTCCCCTATCATGAAGTGTGATCTGTAAAGGTCCATGAACAATACATATTTTGTTCATTTCACTCAGTGGACTTACATCTAAGTTATTTTACAAAGCAAAGCAAAGGGTGGATGTGTGGCTCCAAGCTGCACCCTTACCAAAGCACTCAGTGAGTCACTTAAGAAAATGATGTGTGAAAAACAGAATGAGCTAAGTGGGAAGAGGAGTGAGAAGCAAATAGAGAAGGAAGGTGTGTGTGTAAAAACTTTCCATCTAATTGTGTCCAGCTTTGTTTATTATTGCTGTGTGAACAACAATGAATAAACTGAAATATTACACTAATATTACTCTAAAATATTATTAGTATTACAATGGGATTCAATGGGATTACTTCTGCATAGATATAGGGAGGGCATAGGTTTTGGTAAATGAATTATTTGACCACAAACTAATTGTTCCAACCTCATCAATCCCCCAAATACATGACCCACTGAATCAGAGGTGGTAAACAGAAAAATAGGTGGGGAAAGGAGGTTGAGAGGACAAGATAAGAGGAAACGGAGAGTGAGTTGTTTAAAAAAAAAGCCCTTTCATTTAATTACCCAAAGGCCTATCACTCTATGGACTTTTTCGGATGGCGATCTGTAACGGAAGCAGCCTCGTCCCCATTGCGAGGCTGCTGCGCAGTAGGAGGTCCATTTCAGATGACGCTGTCCCCCTACCGATACTGTTGCAGAACAGCTGGGAAGCTGCAGCGCTATATTTAGCGATTTTCTAATCATGGAAGTTGACCGTGATTAGAAAATCGCTAAATATAGTGCTGCAGCCTCCCAGCTCTTTTGCAACAGTATCGGTAGGGGGACAGCGTCATCCGAAACGGACCCCCTACTGCGCAGCAGCCTCGCAACGGGGACAAGGCTGCTTCCGTTACACATTGCCATCAGAAAAAGTCTTATGAGCAACAATAAAAACTAAATAATTGCTTCAACTGCAGAATAATATACAACAGAAACCAGAATAAAATCAATAGAAGAGGAAACCTGAAGAGAGTCACAGTGTACTCCTCACCCACCTGAATGACACATAGGCAAATAGGTGGTGGAGACGGGAACCTGAAGTGCCTGGCATGCTGTAACGGCCTTAACTTATTGAAGGATAAGCAAACAGTTCAGTCACCCATTCCATTCCATTTTTCCTTTTTTTCTCAATTGATCCCTGATCCTACTTCTTCAGTTGTTTTCCATCTATTCTTTCCAGCTAGGTTCTAGCAACAGAGCCATGTGATGCATCTCCTTCAGTTCTTCTCCTTCTCCTTAGGCCCTCCTGTTTTACTGAATCTGCCAGAGGAAGAACCACCGCTTGTAATGAATTCTACCATTCTAAAATCAGTTAAGTCCACAAAGAAGAATATTAGCCCCTGCATTAATCAGGCAATCTAGTGATTTCAGCACACAGGCAGGGAAAAAAATCTAATGGGTTGTTAACTTACAAAGTCAATCAACTAGTTATTTCCAGATTCTGGGAATGGGCCATTACAGAAGAACTCACCATAAACAATGCTTATGAGTGGAAAGGGTTCACACATTCCCATCATTTACAAGTAGAAACCACTTACTGAAGGCATCTAACACCTTGTTAAGAAGGTGTGTAGGGAGCACATTTCTTCTTTAAAGAAAAATCACCCCTTTTTACCAGTGGGGTGGGGGAGAGCAGGAACACTTGGGCAACAGCAACTTGACAAGGGGCAGATATCCACCCCTAAAACAGAGACAGAAAAAATAATATAGATGTGTGGATCAGCCTTGTGTGCTGAAGAATTTATTGTTGTGACATCAAGTAATATTCATTTTTATATGGATCAGTGTTTCCAGTGATAATATGTAGTGGAGGTGTTGAATTATGTAAAACGTTGTTAGTCACATATTTTTCCTCTTCCCTTCTTGACCATTTACTCTCTTCTAGCCCATTCTCTTTCAGCTCTCTTGCATTTCTTATTCCAAAGCAACTTCTCCAATACTACAAACCTGTAATTTTTTGTGTGCAAAGCAGTGTCTCACAAAAATCTTCAGCACTATGAGCAGTGAACAAAGGACCTGCTAAATTGCATACATATTCATAAGCTTTGTACACTGTCTCTCTCAGTTACAAAAAAAATAATGGGACAAGAAATTTTGCAGGTGAAGGAAAAACTTGTAAGTATCAGGAAACAGACTTCATACCAAAAACTCTAAAAATATCAAAGTCTATTTCCTTCACCAGAGTCCAATCAAAATTATAATCATGATGTAATTTGAACAGAAGTATAAATAGAGTATTCTAAATCATCAATATTTCTGCTACCTTTCTAGCAATAAGCATTGTACATACATTCTTTGATGTTTATGCCTATATAAGTGTTAAAATTTTATTTGGAAAAAAGGGAGCGGGGAATCAAAGGTGTGGATATTACCATTTTATTAGGATAGGAAAATGGTGGAATTGTCTTCTCTTAACTAGGGGGAAGTAATAAAAAAAAGCTGTCAAACTATCTAAGATATTATTCTTCAAGAGCAAGACTCTGAGGAAAAAAACTAATACAAATCATGGCCCTCCTTGTTCCAGTGTGACATTATACTTACTATAAATGTATGGCAGGACTGATGCATAAGTCTTAATGGAAACTGACTTTTTCAAATAGGATAAAAAAAAACCCGTGGAGGTCAGAGGAGGATGGTGCTGTCCCACTTCCAGTGCTCCATTTTGGACGATGACCTCCTCCAATCCTTCATTCGTTCTGCCTCCATTTTGCCTCCAGAGCTTTTTATTAATGGAAGTTTCCATTAATAAGCGGTGGTGGCAAAATAAGTGGCGGTGGCAAAATGAAAGCAGGATGGAGGCTGAATGAACGAAGGAAAGCAGGATGGGAGGAGAACAGCGTCATCCAAAATGGAGCGCTGGAAGTGGGATAGCACCATCCTCCTCCCGGGCTCCTTGTTTTTTTTTGTTTTTTTTAACCCCATCTGAAAAAGTTCTAAAAGTTTCTTGCATAAACTCCAAAGACAGACTGTTTCTTGTTTATCCATTGTATTTATAGATTTACAACATTGTATTGATAGGCCCTGAGAGCCAGCATGGTGTAGTGGCTTGAGCATTGGACTACGACACTGGATTTGTATGCCTGCTCAGCCATGGAAACCCATTGGGTGACTTCGAGCAAGTCATACCTCAGCCTCAGAGGAAGGCAAAGGCAAAGCCCCTCTGAACAAATCTTGCCAAGAAAACCTCATGATAGGTTCGCCTTAGGGTCACCATAAGTTGGAAATAACTTGAAGGCAGCAGCAGCATCAGCAACAACAACAACATTGAAAGGCCCACAACATTATGGATGGAAGGGAAACTTGGAGTGTTTGGAAATAACAAGACTTGGAAACTGCCCAGTCTAAAGCATGAAACATTAAGAAGTATAAATGATGTCACTTCTTTTTAATTAATTATACCATGAGTATTCTTTGTCCAATCTATCTGCAATTTGGTGGATATGATGCCTTATGGAGTAGTAAAAGTGCCGAAAGTGTCATGAAACTTAGACAGAAAACTCCAAAGTTACAATCTTGGTCTCCTGTGTGGGAATGAAAGAGAAGTGAAAAAATGAATTAATGAAGGTGAAATAAATTAATGAGACAACAAATGGAAAAATAAAATGCCAAAAGCAAAACACATTTTAAAGGCATTCATATTACCAGGAACCTAATGGGAAGAAATTGAAATAGGTGCAATTAAACATAGGATATGAACAGAAGCAGCACCCTCAGATATTCCATCTGTATTTCAGCTGCATGACAGCCAGATGTTCATTACTCAAGGAAGAAAAATGCTTCAAGGATGAAAAAAGTAAAGAACAAAGATTAACAGAAATATGTGCATTACAGTTATCCATGCATGTGATATGCAGTGCATGTTAAACTGCATCACTACATACCAAAACATTATTTTTTTTATAAGTGATGAATATAATTCAACCATAAGACTGGCGACAAGTCTCCTTGAAATGATTGCCATTTTGGTACATCACTTTTTCATCTCTTATGGAACTCTACCTCTTCCCACAGGGACCCAACTCATCTTGCCAGCCAGCAAAGCCTTGGGAAATAAAATGAAATTGCTACTTCTCGGTTCATTAAATATTGCAAAGGAGGAAAAAATGGGATGGCTGGATCCAGAATGGTGTAGAACCTGATGGGTTTGGGCCAATGGGATCTGGTGTTTTTTCTTCCGCCTGCCCATTAATTTGTACATTCACCATTAAACCAAATAGGAAAGCCCAATTCTACTTTTGTTAGATACATCTTTATTACTCACCATGTCTCTGTTCTGTTGAAAGACAATTTCAGTCATTTCAGACATTAAGTGAAATTGAGCACCTATAGAAAAAGCCAATAGAAGTGGCAGGTCTTATCAAAGTCCTGTTAACACATCATTTCTTGCCCTCCCTCCCCAGCCTCTGCATTCTCCTCTGTTGTTAAGAGGCACCTAGCAAATCATTTCAAGAGAGCTTCAAGATGCTCTCAGGATTTCTTCCTAGCTGGAGGGCAAACATTGTTTCAACAGAGACCATAACTAAAGAGATGGCAGAAACAAACCCATCAGAACATGTTTTCCTCTGATATAAATTGACGACAGCTACAAGAAACAAACAGCAAACAATTACCCAAAACAGAAGAAATAAACAGAGTTCTTTTTAAAAAGATAAACAAATCTGCATCTGACCATGCAATACTATAGAGGTTTATTCAAAAATAAATGTTACTGTAGTTCCTGGTAAGTGTGTCTATGATTAAAACCTATTCTTAGTAGTGAAATTCAAAAATCACTGCAGCAGGTGTACTCCTGAACAGATTCTTTATCAGTCTTCACCCCAGATTCAAATTTCGAAGTCGTGGAAAGTCTCAGACCCCTCTATCCAGATTAGGGAACAACCTAGGTATCATCTAGCACATGTAGGTACCAGAAAAAAATGATGGGTTCTGTGATGAAATTGCCAGCCAAGTTTACCTCAACACTGAGCCTGGCTGCCTGTCAGTGCCACCATACCGTCAGATCCCTCTTAAAATTCCTTATCTGGACTTGGGTCTGAGTCTTATGTGGATAGATTAGGTATAAGTGTGGTTTCTGTTGGTTAGCGTGGCTGTTACTCTTCTAGAGAGTGGAATAAAGCACGATGAGTCTGGGAACTTTTAACAAAACAAACTGGTTGGTTCATTATACTCAAAGTTACAAACTTCAACCATTCAATATTCTGCAGATAACATTGTTTCTGGTTCTTAACTCCACTGTTACTTTTGTTGACAGACTATTTGTTGAACTAAAGACTCTATAACTTCATTCTCTTGATTAATTCAATCAAATTTCCTTCATATGTGACACTCTCAACATCTTTCAGACAACAAGGTCATCCACTAATTCTCTCTGCCTCATCTGACACAACTTCTTCAGCACCAAATGACTTTCTTAACTGACATTCACTCATTTTATACTTCAGAAAACCCCTCCCATCACAGTTTCCTACACTGGGATTGGCTTCTACATTCTTTTATCTCATTTGTTCAGAGGCCCCTCCCATCACAGCTCCCTGTGTTGGGATTGGTTCCCTCGTTGCTATGCATTTCATCTAGTTCTCCACAACTTGGATGTAAACTTTCTAGATATGGAGGGGAAATGGGGAAAAAGGACAAAAATGCAATATTTACAGATTGAAAATCACTTTATTATTTTAGGAATATACAAGAGATTATATATAACTTGGCATGGCATCAAATATCAAGTTTTATATCTTAGCAATTCAATGTATTCATAAAATAATTAAAATTTACTTTTAAGAATTTTATTCTTACAAATGCAGCTGTATGGTGTTGAACTGAAATTAACACCTGAACTATAAGAAACCTGCTTGATTTTGCCAGACCACAATAAAAAAGAAAAGAAAATACCATTGACATTAGTAAAACAAAGATTTTTTTTTACTCTTTTAGCCTTCCATAGTACCAAGGAGACATAAAGCACTCATCCCCATAAAAAGAACTGAGAAAAGGAAACCAAGGACTTTTTCAGATGATACTTACCATGCAATGAGGTCTCAGGAGAGGCATGGCACTGTTGCGCGGCAGGGGGTCCTTTTCGGACACTGCTGTCCCTCTTCCGAAATCATTGGTGTCACTTCCATGAAGGACTGGAAGCAGCCGCACCACATTTTAATCACGGAAGTTGCCCGTGAGTAAAAAGTGACACCAATGATTTCGGAAGAGGGATTGCAGCGTCCAAAAAGGACCCCTTGCCTCACAACAGCGCCGTGCCTTTCCCGAGACCTCCTTGCATGGTAAGTATCATTTGAAAGTATCTTTCTGCAGTGGTGGGATTGAGGGCTCCTGTGTGACAAGAGGCTAAGCCAACAGCAGAAGTGCTGCTGGTAGGGTCTCCCATATGAGGAGCCACACTAAATGTGCCAAACAGTTATTGGGCAGCAGAAGTTGTGTGTGTGTGTGTGTGTGTGTGTGTGTGTGACACTGGTAAGGATCTCTCAGAGAAAATGGAAATGGAACCATAGCTAATGCTCATTAGTACTGTGCGGAAGGAGGCACAGTAAACCCTTTTTGAATGTCATTTACCACAAAAACCCTATGATGAGATCATCCAGAAGGAAAAAAGAGATAGTGCCAGAAGATGAAACTCCCAGGTTGGATGGCACTCAGTGAGCTACTGGGATGAGCAGAGGGCAACTTTGAGTAGCACTGAGGCTAACAATGCAACTGGACTGAAGCCAAAAAGACGTTCAGCTGTTGACATAATCAGAGGTGAAAGGAAAGTCTGAAGCTGCGCAACACATATTATAGAAACATGGGATTTGAGAACCATGACTCAGGGGAAGCTAGAGTTAGTAACACAAGAAATGGAAAGTATAAACATTGCAATATTTGGGATGAGTGAGCTAAAGTGGACAGGAATGGGACATTTTGAGTGAGATAATCACACAGTGTTTTACTCAGGAAAGGACAATCTAACAAGAAATGGGATGGCATTAATATTGAGGAGAAATGTAGCAAAAGCAATCAAAGGATATATGAGTAACCCACTGTATCCACAGGGGATATGTTCCCAGACTTACCACGAACACTTGAAACCATGGTTAATAGCAAACACCATGGAATCATCCTGGAGGACCTAGGAAATGCCTAGAGAGGTCACCTCTCTAGGCAGCTCCAGCACAATTCTGTGGTAACTTCCAGCAGACTTTACCATAGAGTCATGCTGGAGGACCTAGGAAATCCCTAGAGAGACCATATTTTTTGGATGATGGATAATAGAAATTTCATTTACTGGTCCCATGCATAGGGGAGGTGACCTGTAATACAAAGTCTGACCACATAATATCAGTAAAACTTCAAAGAAAACTGATCATTATAACCTATGGTCCAACTACAATACAAACCTATGGTCCAATTACAAAGGCAGAAGACAAAGAAACTGAACATTTCTACAATGAAGTCCAGGAAGAAATGATCACACACTAAAATATGACTTGTTAATCATAGGTGACTGGAATGCAAAAATAGGAAACAGAGCAGAATCAAAGATTGTAGGAAAATCTGAACTAGGATCAAGAAATGAAACAGTAGAGTGACTGATTGACTTTTGTGAGGCCAACAGTTGTTCATCACAAACCCATTCTTCAAGTAACCAAAGAGGAGACTGTATACATGGACATCACTTGACGGCCAATGTAGAAATCAAATAGACTATATTAGAGTAAAAATTAGAGTAAAGCTAAAGAAGAACACTAAACCAACCATCGTGCTGAAATACAACCTAAAAAACATCCCCATAGAACTTAAAGAGTATATAAAAATAGATCTGCACTAACAAGCCTAATTGACCAGTAGCTAGAAGAACTCTGGAGTGAAGCTAGGGGGATTGTCATGGAGGAATGCAAAAAAATATAAAAAAAATACTGTCAGCAGCCAAAAAGAAAGAGAAGCCTCAACAGATTACAGATGAAGCACATCAAGCAGTTATGGGCAGATGAGAAGCAAAAGTAAAAGGGGACAGAACTAGAGTCAGAACCCTGAATGCAACTGTTCAGTGACTTTTGTGGAGGAACAAGGAGAACTACTATAATAACCAATGGAGAGAAATAAAAAATGACAACAACAACAAAAGAAGAACAAGAGAGCTGTTCCATTAGATCCAAGATATCAAAGGGAAATTTAAACCAAGAGTGGAGATGCAGGGAAACTCATTACATGACCAAGTAGGAATAAAAATATGATTGAAACTATACAATGAACTATACAAAAGAGATGAAAGGCTAATAGATTCATTCAAGAAAGAACCATTTGAAGATGAACCTACAGTTTTAGAATGGTAAGTGGAAGCTGCACTCAGAGCACTTGGGAGAAATAAATCACCAGGGACAGAGGGCATAGCAATACAGCTGCTTCAAGCTACAGAGACAGAATCTACTCTAGTTCTAACTAAAATTTGTCAACAAATATGGAAAACAAAACAATGGTCCAAAGATTGGAAATACCCAACATACATTCCAATTGCCAAGAAAGGGGGCATCGGAGATTGCAGTAACCATAGGACTATTGCATTAATCTCCCATGCAAGCAAAGTGATGCTCAGAATTCTACAACACAGACTTCTACCATGTGTGAAGCAAAAAAAAATGCCAGATGTCAAAGCTGGGTTCAGGAAAGGAAGAGTAACTACGGATCACACTGCGAATATACATAAGATAAGGGAGAATACTAAAGAATAGCAAACCCCATGGAATCACTGTGTTTAATTGACCAAAGGCTTTCACCATGTAGATCACAGAAAACTATGGATGGCTCTTAAAGAAAAGAGTGTGCCATAATATTTTGATTGTCCTGATGCCTAACCTGGGCTCAGGATGAGAGGTTCCACCAGGACAGAATATGGAGAAATAGAATGGTTTCCAATGGGCAAGGGGAGTTAGGCAAGGCTGCATTTTATCACCCTATTTATCACCCTATCTGTTAAAGATAAATCAATGGGATACCGTGGACTGCTAAAAAGATAAATCAATGGGTCCTAGACCAAATCAAGCATGAACTCTCCCTAGAAGCCAAGATGACTAAACAGACTGTTCTATTTTGACCATATCATGAGAAGACATGACTCACTAGAAAAGATAATCATGCTTGGTAAGGTAGAAGGCAGTAGGAAGAGAGGAAGGCCACTTTCCAGATGGATAAACTCAATCAAGGAAGCCACAGCACTGAGTCTGCAAAGACCTGAGCAGGGCTGTTGGAGATAGCTGACTTGGAGGTCTCTCATGCATAGCATTACCATAAGTAAAAGTTAACTTAGCAATTAACAACAATGGTAATTAGCTAACAACAAAAAATAACTCATTCTCTCCACTAGTTAGTTGGCATTCCATGCTCTGCTACACAAGGTTTTACTCCCTTTCCTTTAGGATCTGCCCCAAAACATCCTGTTGATAGCTTCCTCTTGGCATGGATAGTGTCCAGCTGTATTTTAGTATAGTTCTTTATGTTTGGAAGTTGTGAATCCACTTAGTCTTCTTGGCAACATGCAGATAAACAGAGTAACATTAAAAAAAAACCTGCAAGCAAAAAAATAAAATACCACAATAGCATGAAACAGAAACAGATAAAATAACATATATAGAGGCAACAACCCTGTAGGGATAAAGATGAATGGAGTCACTGTCAAAACAGAGAATAAGATACTATTATCATTGGACTTTAAAAATACTAATGCTAGTCTTTGAGAAATATTTAAACAATATTAAATAATGTTAACAGATTTTAAAAAGCCCTGACTTACAAAGCTTTTTACTGGGGCTTAAAAATATTGATGTAGTTGCCTCTCTAGGGAGATTTTCAGATGGGCTAAATATGGCATGATACCAACACCAGGCTTTCCTTTCAGACAATGTTGCCCCCGTGTCATCATGCTCCCATTTGGCTGTCATTACACCAGCACTTCTTTTTATTCATGGACTAAGCTGTGAATTGATCCCCCATTCTGTTTCTGTAATGGAATGACATGATTCTTAAAAGGTGCCCCCTTATGCTGGCACATTATGCCAGGTAAGATCAGGACATCAAGGCAAGTGACACAGTTTTTATGACCCTCCCCGGGTTATTTGTTATGTTTTCAGTGTGTTTTTGTGCTTACTGTCAATTTTTAAACATTATTTTCCTTTTTATTTCTGAATTTCCCGTGCTCATCCTCTCATGAGAAAGGCCGGGATCTCAAACCAGGAAGTGAATGGAGCTCCATTCGAGCTCCATTTACTCCTGGGCTGCCCAGAAAGCATGGCAAAGGTAGGTTTGAAACTTTTTGTTACCATACCAGGATGGGAACAGGAGAAGGGTGGGAGAGGAGATTGCGAGATGAGAACATTTTTTTTGTTCCTGTCCAAAAATCTCCTAGGTAAAGTACTCCACAGATTATGGGATTGGTATGTGGGCACTTCTAAAAGAACCATCTTCCTCATTGTCACCCTCCATATTTTAGAAAACTAGTTCACTTCTAGTATAGAAGGCAGAAGATTCTTGATCTACCAGAGCCACACATACTCCAACAGGAACTCATGTAGTGTAAATTGATTCTAAGGAAAGCACATATCTCACATGCTCCAACTATCCTGATTTAACAGGGACAATTTCAATTCTGTTACCCTAAATGTGTGGGGATCTTAAGGAACCCCCCCCCCAAATATTGATATTTAATTGGGGAATTAATACAGCTTGGCTATGTGAGAGGGGGAAACAAATAGCAGAATCTTTTGACCTAATTTTACTGGTACTAAGGAGGAGAAGTTAAGCTGGATAATACAATAATTGATTTATTATTATTATTATTATTATTATTATTATTATTTTGAGAAAACAAGAATAACCACATACACACACACACATTCAGGCTTCAAGCATTTATGCAAGCCTAGTGAAATAAGTTGGAAATATTGGGGTATAGGAATAGACAAGGGAGTTGGTTGTGGGAGATATGACACATGTTCTGTAGAGATGAGGTTGCAGAAGAAACCAGCAGAGTGGGAATCCAGAACAGGAACAGCTACACAGCCTGACATGACATCTAGAAGCAGGGGAACTGTGTGCATTTGAGTGAGATTTTGGAAGTGTTTTTTAGTCAATAATTGTCTTCTGGAATGGGATTTAGAGTGGAAGACAATGTTTCTCAGAGTTGCTCAATATGAGACAAAGGCACTTCGGATATGTTAATGGCATCTTAATGTGTGGATGCTTTGAGATTGAATGAAGGAAGCAACTTCCTTTGTTTGGGGGAAGACAAAGGTACGGAGATTGTTTACAAGTTTGAGTATTTCAGCTTTAGCTGATAGGATTAGCCAGGTGCTCGGACCTTCAGTTGTCTTAGAAATTAACATTTCTTTAGAATTTGGGTTGGCACATCCTTAAGTGCATACCTGACTGAGTCTGAATGCTAGTCTTTGAGATTTGTTGGAATTCTCCAGTTTTAATAGTTACACTGTGTGGAAGGCCACATTTGACATATATATTAAATATTGCCAATTTATTAGATATGGGGGAGAGGGTGTCAGGATAGGTAACAACTGATTCTCTGTCATCACACTTTTCAGCTGCTTTAAAAATGTCCCGGTTTCCTCCCACATTCCACTTACTTCAATTGCTGCAAAATGAGTTCAAAATGAAAAGTAGTTAGCACTCAATTAACTTGGCAAGGAGGAGAGGAGAGGAGGAGGTAGTGGAATCTTGTCCTTTCCTGTACATTCAGAAAAGCAATTTGTCACAACCTCTCATAGCTTGTGTATTCTTCCTCATTAGTAGCTTTTGCCAACTGGATCACATTCTGATGCCTCTTGGCCATCACATGTGCCCTGGTTTTCATCTGTGCAATGTTGGAGGGAATGGGCATACTTCCATAGTGTTCCTCCTAGTTAGAAGCCCAGTTAGGCAACATGAAAACATTGCTCAATAATTTCCAGGTAGATTTTCCCTGGTTTTTTTCTTGGCCGTGAGGCCATGTTCTGGAATAGTTTCTTTCTGACGTTTTGCCTGCATATGTGGCTGGCATCTTCAGAGAATGGTTGAGTAGGAGTGTGTGTGGAGGATGGCATTTTAACCACTGCCCTGGTGGTGCAGTAGTTAAATGCCAGTACTGCAAATCACCACATTGCAGGTTCGATTCCAGCGGGCTCCAAGGTTCACTCCCAGATGAAGGTGAAATGAGGAGTTAAATCTTTGTCTTTTACTCTGAGAGAGAAAATAAGGAACATTTAATCAACCCCACTTGCTTCTAGCAAGAAGGCAAATGCAGGGTAGAACAGAGGGTGAGCCCAGGTTTTACAAAGACTGGGAAGGAAGGAGAAAACCAACTAAGTAAATACATAGACCCGCAATGGAGAACCTTTGCAAGTTGAAGCAATAAATGGATTACGCCTTGCAAACCATAGCAAGCTGGTACTCTGTTAGCTGATCTAGAGATTGCACAGCCTTTTCCTCTTGCCCAGAACTTGGTCCACCAACAGGGGAGAATTTGTACGCTCATCTCCTGCCATGAAAACTGAACACTCAGGGTCAGGCACTGAACTCTGGCAACCCTACTCTTATCTAGGAGACAAGGTAGACATATAAGGAAACCATGCAAATTTATTTATTCTGGTATGTGTTTATTTGTGAGACTAGATAGTGGACAACCAGGCCAACATACTTTTTTTTTATGGAGAAGGATGTATACAAATGGATGGCTTAGGATGACACCGTAAAAATAAAAAAAAATGATGTTCCTGTAAAGAATTTAGTAGTGTATGTCATGAAGTATTAATTCCGTTTCATCCAATTAACAACATATTTTAGCAGAAAAACTACTGCAGACAACTCTTTAAGAACTGAAAGACACAGCTGCTTGACAAATGGGGATTTCAAGATTACTCAGTAGGCCTCCACTGTTAACTGTTGACAGGATTGGCAGGGCTAATGCAGACATTAAGGAAAGAACAAAAGGCTGACTTGCAAAGGTCATTATTAGCATATCATCAAAGGCTATGTTTCTGACTATTTTTGTGACCACCATAGAACAGATTAATCCCTCTAAAAGCAAGCTAAACCAATTACGCTAGAAGGTCTGTCTTATGTCAATTAGACTTGATAGTGTTTTGGAATGCCAAAAAGGGGTGTGGGAGAGAGAGGGGAGGGAGAATGGATGGATGGATGAAGAAAAAAAGTGACATACATATAGATCTTATAAGCAGAGAAAAAAAATCCTAGAAAACATGAATGTCACTCTTTGAAAAAACACTGTGAAATCCAATCTAATGTTAATATCAGCACTGGAATATTGCCAAAACTGTTAAAAGCTGTATCAAAGAATGAAATGTGGTATAATTAAAAATTGGTGGGTTAAGCTGAATTGGTTTGGCATCAACTGAGGTTGCAAATGGAGAACTTACACAATGGTATTTATAATTATCAATAAATAGCTAAATTTAAGTAAGAGTATGAATGAAAAGAATATTTGAAAATGTTTGAGAAATGGCAAAACACACCATGAGTTTTGAATGTTGAGAAACCCTGATGGGAAGAATCCTTGACTAATGAAACTCATTGCAGCTCAGGACTTAGTGGAAAATTTGCATGTAGTTGTTTTATGAAGAAACCAGCATTTTTGTTGTACAGAAACAGTGTTTTCTGCATGGAAAATGATATTTCAGTGCAGAAACTTTAACTCCGGCACAGAACATGCTGTGCAGAAAATTGTGAAATTGGGGATTTATTCTGTGTAAAATTCATACGTGGTTGATTTACATAGAAACACATTTTATATGCAAGAATTAATATCTCTGTGTCGAAATATTATTTTCCACACAGAAAATGCTGTAACTGGGAATTTATTCTGCATAAAATCCTCACATGGCTGATTTGTATCGAAAACATCATTTTCTGCACAGAAAGCAACATTTTCTGTATAGGATTTACTATTTCTGTGTTTAAATATTATTATATTATTTTCCATTCCCAAAATGAGGTTTTATATGCAGAAAATGTTGTTTTCTGTGCAAAACAACCACATGCAAATTTTGTACAGAATAAGTCCTAAATTGTGAATAGCCTTTCAAAATCCACATGATTTTTAAAGACTGTCGCACAACAGAAAGAAACTGTTGAAATTATTTGTCACTACCTTTGAGAAAAACTTTGAAAAATTATATCCCTAAGTAAGAGTTGATACTTTTAATTCATTTTTGTCACATTAAAAATAATAATAACCGTGCTAGAGCTGTATCTCAATTAACAGTAGATGTATTCCTGGGCATTATTTCTTTAACAGAGGATTGAGTACCAGAGGCAGAAATAACATAGAAAATATAGGGATAGAGGTTAGCTGGTGTGGTAGGCCTATCTTTCTCTTTGTTTTGCTATTCACACATGATCAGTAGGGGATTCTAGAGGAAACTGCTGTTTACTTGCTTACTATTGGAAGGCCCACACAGCCACAGTAGAATTCCATTCTTTTCAAGTTCAAGGTTTAGTGCATTATTTACTATAGATACAATGCTGCAACTTGACACCAAAAGTCTGTTTTCTCCAGCCCTTCTTCACTATCATCACCATGCCTATGCTGTTAAGAAGCTTCCAGCTAGAAAGAGAATGAGGAAGATGGGTAGGCACAAACCGACTTTATATAAAGGAGCTTCATTGTTGGAGGCTTTGTTAACTGAGATACGCCTATATATTGTAATGGACTTCCTCCTTTTTAAAATTGCATTGCCTAGTTTAAAGACAATCCTAATTATTTATCCCATTTCACCTGCATTTAATAGAAATAATCAATACATCTAATCGCAGATGAGATTACTGTGATTAGGTGACCTGTCTGCTGTCTATCTGCTAACTCTTGGTCAGCAAATTCATACCTTATGCTCTCCTTTCTCATGGATCTTTATCTTTAAGCTGCACTTAGGCAACCTTTCAAACAGAATATGCCACCAGACAGAGGACTTTCCCCTAACCACCCTTCAAACAGAGCAGAGGTGAGCAACTGTCAAACGCTAGAGGACTGCAATGCCCCCCCAAACCTTGGAAGTCCACATCCCCCAGAAAGAATCAAAAGGTTTTGCTGCCCCAATACCTTCAAATCCCCTCTAAGAGGTGTGGGGGCATTTTTTTCTGTGTTTTAGGCTGCATGAGTTATGTTAGGACCAGGTGAGGCTTTTTTACAAAAGGAAATAACTGAGAAGTCACTTCCTGTTTTTGAAAAAGGGCTTTGCTGGGCCTAAAATGGTATAAGAAGGCCTGAAAATATGTCAAAATCTCCTTGTGGTCCCAAGAGGGCATTTGTGGGGATTTTAGAGCACAAGATTTGGGCCCCAAGGTCCATAAATAATCACACTTTGCTACCCTTGCAAGAAAGGATACATTCAAACATACAACTGTCTTTTGATAGCCCTTCAATTAATTGGATTAATTAATTATGAAGGAGCAGAGCTTAGCTTCTGTAGTCACAGTTGCAAGACAAAAATTATGAGCTACCATTAAAGCTCTGGTTTTAAAAAGATAACAATTTTCCTTATAAAAATAACTAAAGGGATACTGTATAGCATACTAAATACAGGTTAACCCCCATATCCACAGATTCAATATTCATGGTTTCACTTATCCATGTCTGAAAATATATGTCCTCTCTAGGCATTTTATGTCCTCCAATGTGATTCTATGGTCAACGTCCGGTGTTTGTCTCATTGGAAATAACAGGGTTCCCTATTATCCATGGTTTCATGTATCCATGGATGGTCTTGGAACATATCCACTGTGGGTATAGGGGTTGAGCTTTATACTAAATACAGTAACTACTTAAAATCTTAATAGTTACTTCTTTAAAAAAATCAGAATGCTATTAGCCAACAGAATAAAGCAAATCAAAGGAGAGATTCCACAACCCGCTGTGGCTATAAACCAATTACACCTACACTGTAAAAAGGGAGAAGTGGTATTCTAATTCTTATATAACTTAGATACATATTAGTTACTTTAAAAAGAAAGCAATGTAAAGTAGCTCATTATTTGTACCCAGCATGAGTAGCCCTGAGTATGGTACAGGGTCATTTACATGGGATTTACTATAGCATGGGTGTTTTTTACATATACAGTTTGTTCAATCACCAGGCTCCTGTAACAAAAGCAAAATCCCCTTGACTCTGTTATAGACAGCAATTTAAAGTTAATTGTTTTATTTATAACCTGTTTTTTCCCCATATGGGTGTCAAAGTGGTTCACATGACAAGTTAAAACAATACATCATAAAAACTCTGAAATACAAACATTAAAACAGCATTAAACATAATCCACTTAAAAAATATTAATTCAAAAAGTGAAAAGTACACTTTTAGTTAACTTGTTGCACAAGCCCAACCAGTTTAAAGCTGAAGGCCTGTTTAAACAGAAAGATCTTTGCCCACTTGCAAAAAGAACAGAGGGGGCCAATTGAGCTCCATTAGCAGAGAGAGTCCCATAGCTGGGAGCAGCCACCAAAAATAAGAATTCTGCTCTCTGAAAAGACCATCTGAGTTGTAAAAGAGCTTCTCAAGTTCATTCATGCTATTGTAGGACTTCCATGCCTCACATCCTACATGATATGTAAGGTAGGCAGAGTCCAGATGCATAATCAATCCCATTCCAATTCCTGTTCAACTTTAATTGGGGGAGGGAAATGCTATGGGGGGCAGCAGTTATATACCTATGTATATGTATTCTACAGTTTTATGGAGAGGATGGCAGCTATATATGTCTTCTAGGGATATAAAGAATGACCAAAATCCTAAGTCCCATCTATATGAAAGGGGGAAAATATGATCACCTCGAAAGAAACAACAATTTGCAGTGCTGCGACATGTCTTAATGGTCAATAGAGCCCCCCTAAATATGGCATTTCCCCTATCCAGGATGGTGGCCATGGGTGCATTACTCATGCTTTTAAATATGCTGCTGCCATTAAAAAAAAAGAAAAGAAAAGCAGTTTACCATGGTACGCACATGCATACTTTGTATTTATAAAAGGAAAGAATAAAAGAGAGTAAAAGATCACTGTTTTATCAACTTACCGATCTCTCGCTTAGCCAAAAATCCAACATGGTGGCAGCAGGCACTTTCCCTGTTTGCTAGCCCCTCCCCCATGCTCATCCAGCCAGTCAGCTTATGCTGCCTTGCTGCAACAATGTAAATATGAATGTTGTAATAATTGCACATCTGCATCCCCTACGGAACTTTTTTAAAACTCCAAGAAAAGCACTGAAGGGTTCCCTGATGGAGTTTAAGGTAAATTTAGCTGCCCCCCTTCTGAATGAGACGTACTAATGTGAATGTCCATTTGGACAGATCACCCCTTGTAATTTCACCCAGCTGTGCAAAAATATCTGATTTTTTTCATTCTCGCATCTGAGAACAAACTAAGAGAAACTTTACATTCCAAGGTATACCCAAGTTCATCTTACCAGGCATATGAGGTGGTATCATACAGAATTTCTCATTAATGGTAGCATACCTCTTAGCCACTCACCTGACATACAATTCTTACTTGAAGGATATTGGATAGTCAAATATTGTGAACAGTTGCTTAGGTTTCCATTCTTTTCCTCCTCCTCCTCAACATCAGTTCTCTCACTTGTGCCCTATCAAGACTTAAAAGTGTGCTTATTCTTCCAGTTTTCTATTATCTAAATGCCAGACTTTATTGCTAGTTATGCATGAACAATCTAAAGATTTTCAGGTCTGAAAATGTGTATAAAATCAAGGCATACAAAATAACATTTCTGAAGTCATTGGGCAGAATGCTCAGCGGTATCTATATGCTGAAACATTTTTCTTGTCTGTCATTGCAAGCCCTTTATAAGTGCCTCAATGTTAGTATTAGATAAGAATATAAAGTAGGAAACAGGCAACCATCCCTTTCATCTATCTTTACAGCCTTTTCAAGGTGCTAAGCATTTACCACCTGGCTAAATAATTGCATTTCTAACTGGTTTGTTTGTCTCTTGGCAATTTCTTTTCAGTGGACTTTTGCAGAAAACATTTTGTAATAGCAGTGATAAACTCTTTAATCACTCCTGAAAACATGTTAAAGGACAATGAGTGCTGTAAAGACTATGAGTCTCTTTCTCTAAAGGATGAGAGATTCCAAAGCAGTACAGTGTTGCTGGAAATTTTATCTGTTTGGTGTTGCAAAGCTGTGTAATTTTTACACAACAGTTACCCGAAGGATTTTGTTCACTTGTGTTTAACAAGGCATTGCTATCTTTCCCCTCTGTACAGGAAGCAACACAGACTAACCACATTGACACATGTTGCCACCAAAGATATAGAAATAAATTCAGTGGTATTCAGATTCTCACTAAAATTATCCATTTTGAACCCCCAGAAACCTACTGTGAGACAAAGCATACCTTGCTTTCAGTGCCAGTGGTTTCAGTGCCAAACTGCTCTCTCTGTCAAGAAGTTCCTTCCAATGTTCAATCAAAATCTACCCTCCTGTAAATTAAAACCATTACACCTAATTCCACCCTCACCTAATGAGCTTTATGACTCAGTGAGGGCTTAAACCTGGATCTCTCAAAATGCAGTCAAATACTCTCACTACTTGAACATGTAGGTTATAATAGGGAACAGCCAGACCAAAACAGAACTTACTGCACAAGTATTCAAATTATGTTTTTAAAGATGACATAGTTTTAAGATAGAAAATTCTTTCTCGAATTTAAAGCCTAGGGAGAATTGTTGATATTGTTGTATGTGGTCTCAGGGCTAGCTCATACAATCATTAGTATAATTAGGTAAATCTTGTGTCAATTTCAGGTTGCAGGTCAGAGATCATATAATTCAGTATGTGGGAAACATTAGGCCCTCCTCATGTTTTGAACTATAACTCCCATCATCTCTTCTCGCTGGCTAGGACCTCCAGAGATAAAATTCAAATCATTTGAAGGGCCACCCCTGAATGCTGCCCACCGGGAAACTCCAGTAATATAGCAAATACTATATTTATATAAAAGTCTAGGCTGAATGCTTCTCCTTGATGTTTTCAAAGTTCAATAAAGTTTACAATATTTTAAACCATAAGTATATTTACATATAATTCATATAATCCTTTTTCATTTAAAAAACAACTGACATTAATTACACAATTCTGTTCCATATGTATCTAGCTTTCCCCAAAGTCCTTGGTTATTGCATAGGCTTTTCCAAATGTCCACCATCTTCTTCTTTATTCTTCTGCATTTAAGTTATATATGAAGTGGGACATAGGGGGATGCAAATTATTAGTATTAGTATTAGTATAGCACCATCAATGTACATGGCGCTTTACAAAAGTTACCAAAACACTAAGAAGGGTTTCAACAATGACCGTAACTACAAACTAGGAGAGCCTCAAAATTGCTATTGATGAATTGTCAAAATTTTACACCGATAAAAGTGTTTAATCAATGATAATCTCAAAATCCTTGTTCATTCATATGTAAATTGGATACATTCACAAATTTCTTCAATTAGACATGATTGATTCATACACTTCACCTGTTTCTTTCACAAATTCAAATGATACATTTGGAATACATCAAAAAGAATTTGCTTTACACCACTGGAAAAGAACTTATATTTTGAATAAGAAAAATCCAGCCAAAAATAAGGAGGAATGGTCTGTAATGTTAGAATTCTGGATGAAAAGATGCAATATACAGACAGAGTTAGCTACACTATTGGAATAATAAAATGTAATTGGATAAACAAACGGGGGAATAAAGGAATGGCAATAGTAAATATGTAACAAAAAGAAAGGAACAAAATAATAGGCACTGTGTACTGAATGCGGAATCTAAACATGCTTTGTATGTTCATAAGGTACTTGATATATAAATAGGAAAAGCAAGTAATAGGCATGTAGATAAAGGCATGTATCTGGGGAAACTGTAGGTAAGAATATTATTTGTAAGAGGAGTAAAGAAGCATCATTTTAGAAGCATTCCACTTCGCGATGCAGTGATAAGGAAGTCGTTGTAAGTTTGTATACCGTATATTCCGGCATATAAGATGACCGGGTGTATAAAATGGCCCCCCAATTTTTAAGTTAAAATATAGAGTTTGCCCCCCCCTCCAGCCAGCCAGCTCAGTGGCTGTAGATGATGGAATAGTCTGTGAAATTAAAGGACTGAGAACAGCTAAAAAAGCATGGGATACTTTGAAAAATCTCTGTGGCGTTCAATCTTTCAAAAGTAAGGTTGCATTAATAATTAAGTTGGTTAATATGAAGCTATCAAATCCCCAATTTTTGAATGAGCACATTAATGATTTTAGAGCCACTTGCAAACTCCTGGAGAGGAAATCCCCGAAAGCTATGCAAATGGGAACCTTCCTGGCAAGTTTACCAAAATGCAATCCCATAATAAATACCTTGCAATTAAAGAATGATTTAACTCTGCCAGAAGCTTTTATTCAGATAAGAGAATTTCACCAAAGACAAAACTTGATGCAAAATGATAAGTTTGAATCCAGAAATTCTAATTTTAGGCTAACATCAATGGACTTTTTTCCTTCTCTCCTGAGGTAAATGGAGGGCAATTTAACACTTCAAAGACATGGCAGCCATTCTCACAGCAGGGGAAAAGATCTGCTGGGCCTATAAGATGACCCCTCACTTTTGAGGAGACTTTCAAGTGTTAAAAAGCAGTCTTATATGCCAGAATATATGGTAGTTGTATGTTTTGTATGTTTGTACTAAAGTAAAGAAGAAGTGTAATAGAAGGGAAAGCTTTGTATAGAAAATAATTTAATAGAAGGAAAAGTAAATGGGAAGGATTTATCAAGTAGAAAAGGAGAATGAGACTGTAGAGAGGAAACATAGTAGCAAGAGAATAGTGGATGTAAGAAAGTGAAAAGAAAGCTAAAAGATGGGAAGAAGAAAGAGGTTGAAAGAAGTAGAAAGAATTAGCATAGAAATAGGAAGAAGAAGAAGGAAGTAATGTATATATAACTAATTAAGATAAACAATGTGAAACGGAAGATGTTTTGGTAAAGATATCTAATACACATATGATTATGTATGCATGTATGATTGTGTATATATACATATATATATATGTGTGTGTGTGTGTGTGTGTGTGTATTTTAAGTTTTGATAAATAAATTAATTTAAAAAATTGCTTTACAAAAGGTTACAGAATAAAACAATTAACACTATTCCAATAATATAAAATACTAAAATACAATATTAAAATACAATAAGAAAAGGGAAAACATATAGATAATTCAGAATAAAACAAAATAATCAGTACAGGTGATCAAATACAATAAAGATATAAACATTAATCCAAAATTTCAAATGACACAAAACTAAGAGAGACATATTCAGTACAACTCAGCTTTAGCATCAGAAAGTGAAAATAGAATTCTTTCTGAAACAAATTCCATGCCGGTATTGCTTCATCAACATTTATCTTAAGTACACTACAGAACAGTCATGCCATCTAGGAGACGCTAATTCAAGAACACTGTTTTGCCTTCTACTGCCCTTACTAATATCGTATAAACACCATAACAATCCATTTGGAATGGGACAAAAATTCTGATCAAGTGTTTAAAAAAACAGGCTTTCTCACATTCTCTAAATCTTATCATTACGAACAATAAAAAGCAAATTCAAAGCCCATAGTAACTAACTCAGTCATTAATGTAAACTTGTAACAGAAAGAAACTCTGAGAGGATAATCATTATTTCTGTTCACCCTACAAACTGAACAATAGATACAAACACTTAAGTATACATTTCCGGGAACAGAGTAATTTAGACTCTAAATTCAGAGTAATTTAGAAATCCAGATTTCTTATTATGTGCATGGGATGCAACTGTTAGAGCAAACACAGAGATGTGGTAATTTTCATTGTTTTGCCTTTCCCTCTGTAGACCCCTGAAACTGCTCTGTAGTGGCACTAGAGACTTCAGGCAGAAGGAGACTTCAGCAAAAATCCTCTCCCCTTCATTTCTCCAGTATGAATTTCTGCTGGAACTCTGTCCTTCCTGTGAAAGGAAGAAGCCCTTCTGCTTGTGGAAAAGAATACTGTGGACTGAACCCAAAAGTAGAAGTCTTTCCCAAATCAGATTTCCCCTCTTATTTTATGTGGGCTAAACCCAGATTAATTAGGCACCCATCCAAGATAGCTCCAAACCATGTTTACTACAAAGTAAATATTACTGAGTTCAGCAGGGCTAATACCTTCTCAACTACACCTTAGACTATTCTAAATAGAAGTACATTCGATGAAATGCACAGCACAATCCTATGCATGTTTACTTGGAAGTAACTCCAGTGTCTTCAGAGGGGCTTTTCCTATATAAGTGTACTTATCATTGCAGACTTGCCTGTAGTTTTAACCATATTTATTATCCATTTATTTATGAATAACAAATAAGAGGTTCACAGTAAGGTATTCATCTAATCTTCATAATTTTATCATCTTAAAACTACTGTAAGTAAGATAAACTGAGACATACTGACTGGCTGAAAGTAAGCTAGTGGGATTCGTGTCTATGTGGAAATTGGAATCTGGGACTTTGTAGCCCTAATATGGTATTGTATACAGCTGATCTGTCTCCTTAAAAGTAGGTACTAAATCTTGCTCAATCTGCACAGGATTGCCCTGTTAAGCACAAAGTTAAGCTCTAAGTAGATGGAAGTGAATCTAGGTGGGATCCAATCATATTTAGAGCAGACCCACTGATATCAATGGGGCAAATGAACCCAAATCCAGTCCTCCCTCTGGATTGCACCCAGTGAGAGAGATAGGCAAATTGCAATTCTCCAGATACTGTTTTACTGTAACTCTACCAGCCCTAACCAGCTAGCTAATGGTAAGAACTGCTGGGAGTTACAGTCCAACAACATCTGAAAAGCTTCACTTTGCCCACTGCAGCTGTAAAACAACCCACATTTAAAAGCAAGTTTTATTTCCCAACCTCCAAAGACCAAATTATAATATTGCCATTATAATGTACTACTATGTTGTTGTGGCACTACCGTTATATCAAGCTGTCTCATGCAATAAAACACGAAGTGAGAAATCTGATAAACAGCTTCCCCCAAAGGTCAAAGTTAATAGGTTTTTACTCAGAAGAATAACACTGAGCAAAAAAGATGTTTTCAGCATTAGTTATCTGGAAAACTGCAGATACAATATACCAAATCAGCTAAGCTATTTTAGGGAAAGGACATAAGAGACTTCTGAACCTTCCTTTGCCCTTGGTATAAAATATATCAGACTTTGGATGAAAACAAATGAACAGAACCATTTTAGTATGAATGTTGAAGTGAACATACACTTAAAAAAATAGAAAAATGGGAGCGCTTCCTCAAAAGGCAGTGGCAGAGGAAAGAATCAATTTTGTTATAATTTATATAACTACAATCTGCTACTGTTGAAAATATTTATCCCATTTGTCTTACCTCTGTCACTGAAGTCATCCACAAGAATGATTTCTGCAATCAGGCTATTTGGAGTCCTGTTGATAATGCTGTGTATGGTCCGCAAGAGTGAAGTCCAGCCTTCATTATGAAATGGGATAATTATACTAGTGTTTGGTAGCTTCTCCAAATATACCTTGTGCTTACAGCTGGGGACAGAAGGGGAAAAAACAGACTGTGTAAGAATATAATGGAACAAAACAAGCTCAGCACCAATAATTACCCAGTTTAACTTCCCCTTCCCACATAAAGTACAGTTGGCCCTCCATATTCACTAGCGTTAGGCAGGGCAGAAGCCCCATGAAAATGGGAAAATGGAAATATCTCTAAGCCTCCCCCCAAAAAACATATTTAACACACACAAAAAGTATGATCCGTGGATTCAACCCACTGTGGATGTCTTTAAGGCAGCAGGGTTCCTTCGCAAAGAAGAAGCGGGCGGCTGGCAGAGCTTGCTGCCAGCTCTGCTGCTTCCCTGTGCCATTTTTAATAGGGACTTACAAACCTTGCTATGTGTTCACAGTCTTGTGAAGCTTGCAGTCCCTATTAAAAATGGCATAGGGCAGCAGCAGAAGCAGCAGCAAATAACCCGCTAATAATCAAATCTGCAAAAGTTAAACCTGCAAATGTGGAGGGCCAACTGTAAATCTGTTAATCAAATAAGCAAACAGTTCAAATGACTTTTACTATAGTGACCTTCCATGTTATTTTGCTTGTGATGGACATTCATGTCTTGGATAAATCTTCTATTCTGGAAATCAGATGACTCTTTCATTAAAATGGTCAGATGGTATGTTCACCACTAAAAGCCCTATGTGAGCTTACTTGGAAGTCTTACTGAATTTGTTAGGGCTTTCTCCCAAACAGATGTGCAGACTAAGACCATAAACCCACAGTGTTCCTTGTTTATGATACTCATATCTGTCTATACTTCCTTAAGGATATACCAATCACCATGATTCCCAGCTGTCTATGGGAATAACCTAGAATAATTCATGTCTACCTTTTTACTAATGTATTGCTGGAAATATGTGTCCCATTCTGTCTTCTGGGGTGCAAATCATTCCAAACCAGATATAAAATTTAAACAGTAAGTCTACAGTATAAAACATTACCATGATCATCACTGTTTTTGTGTTGCTCCTATTACTGTTATTATCATTGTTGTTCTTGTCACAATTGGGTTGACCACTGCAATTACTACAATAGATGGGGAAATGATTGAGTCCAGTTTAAGCAGGAGGAAAGATCCCAAATAATAACCTAAGAGCAGGAATTTATTGCAGAAATTATGGCTGTTGTGTGTGCAGCATCCACACTAAAGCACCACCAGATAATTTTTTTTTAACCTTCACACAATGGTTGCCTGAGATTGACTCCCCATGTTCATTTGTTGCATGTGTTCTCATACAATGTGTCAACTATCCTTTTTGGGGGATTTAATGGGCCTACAGGGATGTGTGTTCTATAATTCTGCTGTAAAGAGTGTGCTACTTAGTGAACCTCATTCAACATTATTGATCACCAAGAAAGAGATCCATTACCTAGATAAGGTATAGCAGCATGAGATTTCCTAAGTTAAGACCAAACTATAGTTGAAATCTCCCAAATATCCTCCTCACTTTTTCTTTACATTTTATTTATATTCACAAGGGGACAAATAGTGCTAATGTGACTCTATCAGAAGACCCACTGAATGCAACTAAATGCTCAAGATAATCAGCACCATTAAATGGAAAGTGTAACTGCAAATATGCCTCTGGAGAAAAAAAAAAAGGCCTCCACTGACTGATAAGCGCAAGTGAACATCCAAATGTAAATGAAAAGACGTAAAGGTATTTCATGAACTTCTTAATGAGTCACCAGCTACATTTGTATAATGCCAACTACACAATTTCACACTTCATCATTTTACAATAATGTCATATAAAGACTTCAGTAGTGAAGCAACTCTGAAAGTATGTAATGAACATAAAATGAACATTCTTTATTTGTCGTATACTGTGAAACTGATGGCACATGGGTCAGCCTATAAAAATCTTGATGCCCAATAGGCACAAGGAATGTGTAACTCTTATACTTTTAGTGGCCAATACTGTTCATTCTTTATGTATGTCTGAATGGCAGCCATAATATAGCAGCTTTTTAAGCAGTCTGATTGAAGCTCAGCAGCCTGGAACAGTTAAGGTCTCCACAAGCCAGGTTGAGGGGGGAAATATCAGGCACCAAGAACTTCAGAGAGCCATGAAAGAAGTAAACTGGATTGATGAGACAGACTCTATCTTAAGACTCTATCCTCCATCTATTACATGCCCCAGCTCAATACCATTATCTTGGTCAATGAATCAAGAGACATCAGCCTTACTTGGTTTGTTCCGTCTCAACAAATATTTAGGGGCCAAGGGTGCATGCAGTGGCCCATTCTCAGTATCCTAAACATGCTAGTGCCATTCTCTACTCCTGATAGTTATGAGTTGAGCACTATGGCTTGAAAGAGGATACTGCAAAGTGACCTGCTGAACTCACCTAGAAGCCTCCCCACAGTAAAAAAAAAATCTAGTTTATTAGGGTTGCCAAATTCAGAGACATCTAAGCATTTTCAGGTGAATTCTTTCCATATCTTTGTGCTGAGCATATTTTGACTAGATTGTTGGCTCTCTTTTATGTCCTGCAAGGCGTGCAGCAACAAACACAAAAACTAGGCCCACTAGAGAAGCCAACTATCAGCACTGTCTGAGGTGCTTGTCCCCAACAGTAGCTATTTACAGCAGAGTACAGAAGCACAGAACCCTTTAGCAGTATTTGGCAATATGGCACTGACAAACCTTGAAATAATGCACAGACACAGGCACAGATTCTCCCAGAGTCCTTGGAGGCTCCTTATCTCTTGTTGCAAGATACTTCACCAACACACAATGTCTGAAGTAATACAAAATATTCAACCTACCACTCTCAGCAATCTGCACAGCAACCACTCTGACCCACCACAATCCACCACTCCTTACTAAAACCCACTACAACTCACACCTGCTCTGGGTCTTCGCTCACTCACATACTGTGGTGATTACTCAGGGTTGACATTTGGTGTTACACACCTTTCACGGCCATACCAAATATTTTCCCAACATAAATGTCTAACTCTGTTCCTATTTCTTTAAGATTCTGAGAGACTAGGGAAGAATTCAAGGCAATTGTCTTCCTGGCAAGACTGTCCAATGAAATCAATATATTAATTTGATAAATCCCATACTTTTCTGCAAAATCCTTACATGCACATGCACCATGAGTTCTGTTGTATTCATGAAAGCTATTCACGGAAATAAAATAAGTATCAAGATTAAATAGTAAGGTGGGGCTGTTGAGTGTAAGGAATAAATTTCCCAGCAGCTCCTCCTGATGACCTATGTCACTAATTTTCCTAAGGGAGACAGGTCAGGAGGGGAGAGGAAGAAAAAGAGACACAGGGGACAAGAGATGCCTGTAGCTTGGAAAAGGTCTCTAAGGACTGGTAAGGCACGAAGGGAACTCATACTGGGATGGAAAGTTTTGTAGCAGAAAAGTATCTATTAGATCATTGTACATAAACTGCCTGTTTTTTTGTAGCCCCAAATCCTTCCCATTATAGCAGTCAGTCTTTACCTCCTTCTTATATCCTTTAGGGGCATATACTATTAACCTGCACAGTTCAAAAGTCCGGGCCAGGGGCATCACTAGGGGGGTGCAGACCACACCAGGTGACAGCTTTAGAGGGGTGTCACCATAAACCCCTCCACACTTACTTTGCTGTGCTGCTTACTCTGGAGTCACTCCTTCTAGGCAGGCAAGAACCTCTGCAGTGATTTGTGCCTGCCTAGAGGGGATGATCCCCAAGTAAGCAGCACAGTGAGTAAGCACAGTGTGTGTGGGGGTGATGGTTTCTTTCTCTCCCCAGCCCAAGGGAGAGAAAGCAACCACGGCTGTCATGGCACTGTCACCTGTTGTGCTTACGTCACTGTACTGCATACTCAGGGGGTCACCCCTTCTCAGCAGGTACAAACCTCCCTGACAGTTCATGCCTACCTAGAAGAAGTTATCCCCAAGTAAGTGGCACAGTGAAGTAAGCACAGCACAGGGAGGCACAATGGTGGCAGTTTCTCTCTCTCCCCTGGGCTGGGCAGAGAAAGGAACTGCCGCCATCATGGCACACACCCTCCCTGGCTGTGCTTACTTCACTGTGCTGCTTACTTAGGGATCACTCCTTCTAGGCAGGCATGATCCACCACACGGCATGAACACCTGGCCCAGCAGAAGTCTTTGGGCAATACTGGCTGCTGGCTTTGCCTGGCTGCCTGATCTTGTGTAATGTCTTGCAGGATTTTCAGTCCCATGAGACTTCAAATGAGATCTGGCAGGCAGGCATTTGAAGGCCTACCCACACTCGAAATAAGTGTGGTAGCAGCAGGGAAAGCTTTTACTAGATTGCAGGTTGTAGAGAGAATTTTGTTGTAGAGAGAAGTGGGTGTTAAAAAATTATCCGTACCAGGTGTCATACATACTAGGTCCACCACTAGTCCAGGCTATCTGACAAAATGTATCTTGTATCGTCAGATCCCCAGAAGAGGTGCTTCTTTCATTTCTGCCACCTTTACAAGTGGGGACATGGAACAGGACCTTTTATTGGCTGATCCCAGGCCCTGGAACTCCTTTCCTAGGGAAGCTAGATAAATAAATGCCCTCAGACAATTTACCTAAAACACCACTCCAACATCCATCCACCCAAAAAAAGCATAAAATACCCCTACAAATTCAGAAATCATAACCGGGAGTGACTTTCTGGTTTTGATGCTCAGATGAAAACTGGCCCCAAATATTGTGACATGGCTTGATGCTGGATGCAGGAGTGAAAAATGTTCCCTGCATCTGCCCACCCTTGCAGTATAGAAATGGCACCATACCCCACAGCTGTTCTGATTTGGCAGGGACAATTCCTCTTAATCCTGTGCTGTCCCACTTTTTAGCTGCTTTTAAAACCTCTCAGCTTCTCTCTCCTCCTGCCACTTTTCCCTTTTGTCTTCAGCTTATTTCAACTAATGCAAACTGAGTTCAAAGTGCAAAAGTAGTTTGCACTCAACTGTGGAGAGGAGAAGAAAAGAGGTGGTTCCCAGTAGGCTCAGGCAAAAGCCAACTGCTGCAGCCTCTCCTAGCTTGTGCGTTCTTTCTCATGAATAGCCTTTGCCTCTGATGTTGCTTGTCTGCACATGCCGCAGTTTAGATCTGTGAAATGTTGGAGGTTTATATTCTCAACACAACAGTTTGCTAATATTAGAGGCTGGAAAGATTGTTGGTTTTAACTTTGTGCACTAAAGCTGACTATTGCTAAAACAAGATAATTGTTTTTTGTTTTTTTTTTAAACAAGACATACAGGTCTCAGCCCAAAAAAGTAATAATATACAAATAATAGGGGCCACTTACTAAGGAAGAAAAAATGACAATATTATTAACAAAGAACCTTGTGAGAAATTGTCAGTGTTGAGCTTTCATTCCACAGAGCACAGCATATCAGTCAAAAGATATCAAAGTAAATGGCAGCTCATAAATTTTATGAATTTAAGATGACTTTGTTCTACAGAAAAGGAATTTAGGTTTATTCCAAAAGAGTTAAGAAAAATCATTCTGATGTTCCAGGTGCATATTTGTGTGTGTGAGTTTGCAAGCATCCTAATTAAGGACATTAAAAGGGATAGTTTTATTCTAATTACAGTTGACACCTAATTTTCTGTGTAAGACAATACTACACAGTTCTGTCTTTTGCAAGGCAGAGGCCCCATTGCCACTTCCCTCCCATCCTCCCCAGAGCGGCAAACCGTAAATATGTGGAACCACAAGTGTGGAAGCCATGAATGTGGAGGGAGGACTGTAAAATGTTCCTTTTAGTAATGGTGGAGGCAGCTAGTATCTGCTCAGGCAAACTGCAATTATCTCCTCTATAAACATTCCTTAGTAGTTAAGGAAAGCCATAAATCTTCCCTCAAAAACTCTCCTCACACCTCTTTCAGGAGAAATTATTAATTTAATTCCATTACCTTGAGCACCCATCCTGAGAATTGCTCCTATGACATGGATGCTAGCTCCTCCCTCCCCAGATTTTGTTAACCACAGTGGGGCCTGGAACCAATTCCCCATGGATACAGGGATCCTACTGTACCATGTATAATTTTATAATACTCTCATCACACCCCTTCAGACATCTATTTTCCGAACTAAAACAACACACACAGTTCTGCAGTGCAATGCTGTTTTCTCCCTTTTCTCCTCTCACTAGTGTTGTAGTCACTACAACACACACTCTCTCTCTGGCTTTTCTTCCTCAATCTTCATTTGCGAAGAAAAGCCAGAGAGAGAGAGTGTGTTGTAGTCAAACTAGGCCTCATAAAGAGCACCAAGATTTTTTTATGAGCATGATGTTAATGTCATCTGCCAACATTCTTTGTATTTCCCGTAGCTTCTGAGCTTACCTGCAATATTTACAGTAGGTACTCAAGGGTGGGGATGATCCCAACAACAATATATTGTTGTGAGCTTTCTCTCTTAGTATTTAAAGTACTGAAGGATGATTAGGTCTTGAGTGGGGCATTAAATCTCATAAAGTGTACAAAAGACCACCTTTTGCTTGAAGTGTGTATGTGTGTGTGTACACAGCCCAATGGATTTTTTCATTCTTCTTCAGGCCATTTCATTGGGGGCTGTCACAACAAGTACATGTCCTTCAAATTTACAACTATATCTCTGCCCCTCAACCCCACTTCAGTGTGCCAGCACAGATAGCTGGCCCCCAGAAAACAGTTTCATCACTGCTTTCTCTTCTATTTTAGACAACAGGGGGAAATTACATAGACTGCATATCATTTGCTAAGTGCAGAATTCAACTTCATAAATCAATTTCATGTGAACAAACATAGGCATTGCTTAGCAAGATCATAGCTTTTTACATCTAATTAGGTTCCATATTAAGCCCATGTTTGTTTTCCTTTAACTATTAGATTAAAACAACAACCCCTGTGCTAACTTTCAGGCTTAAACCAACTTTAATGCATTTCAAGTTTTACAGGTTTTCACCTGTTTGAGGAAGCTACTATGAGTGATCTCAACAGAATAAGTTAACATTAAATTCATAACTTTTCCCTTGCTGCAGTGGTTGTTATTGCTTCCAGTACGATAAACATATGATTAATATTTTTTTCCATATCGGAGATCATTCTACCTCAAGCAAGAAATTAGAAATTTTTAGGGCTATTGAGAGCCTCAAGTTTCCACAGTGAATGAGGAAGGTCATTTAACATGGGCATTGCCAACCGTAATACATCTGAAAAGATTCCAAATTTCCACTGGACCTTTAAATTCTTCACTTATGCTCAATAGGTAAGTAGGCTGCTGTTTAATGTATGATGTAAAAATAGTGTTTGGTCAAGCAGTTAAAGGATTCTGTACCCACAATGTCTACTTGTTCAGGTAGCAGAAAATCATCTTGTCTCAGGCTTCTTCTAGGAACATGTTTGCAACAAACTAATATGCCAGTTACACACATTTCTGTAGATATTTGAGCTGGCCACAATAACATGCCTTAGTTATGGTCTGTTCTGATTTCTGCACTATACAGGAGTCTGTCCTTGAAAAGTGTTCAGATACATCAGTTAGCCTAAGGAGCTGCATACAGACTAGTTGCTGGGACTGATAAGGCTCATACAACTCTTTGCTTACAACAGTTCTACTGGCTACTAATCTGTTTCCAGGCATAATTCAAAGATCTGGTGTTACATGCCCTTACACCCCCTCCCATACAATAACTGATTAATTGGTGATAATTCATAAGACATTACTGACAGTTCATGTACGTCCAGTAGACCAGGCCACCCACAGAAGGGTTTATGCAGAGGTCACCAAAGACCTAAACAAAGTTGTCCCAGAAAATCCCCCAAAACACAAACACATCCAAAAGAGGTTATGTAGAGGCCCCTTAGTCAAGTCATTAGGGAGGAATGTGCTAATCCACCCTGGATGTACCTGGCCATGAGTCATACTCCAATACAAACAAGAGATTGGAACACCCATTACTCTGCAAAGGTCTTCTTTCACATCTTGCCTATCCAACAACAAAAGGTTGCCTCAGACCCATCAATTTTAATGTTCCAACCACTAACAGTAATTGACGAAGCCAAAACTTCCATTGTTTCTCTCTTTGAAACTCACTCAGACATTGTTCTCCACTCAAAATACCCCTTAAGGGTACAATATGGGATATAAACATCACCCCCAAAACACAGTCAAAGTGTGTGACTGTCTTCCAGCCTACTTCCAACCTACGCTGTTGGTTTGCTGTGTCACCCTGAAGGCATAGCCATATTTCTTTGCTGCACGAACCTCTGTTCTTTGGACAAATAAAGTATAGCCCATCAATCTATTCCTGTATCCCAATACTTCATGCTAATTCTTTGCTAGCCTAGTTTATGGCAAAGCTCTCACAGATTGGGACCAGGCTATCAGAAGTACCATTTCCCCACATCAGACTGTCTAAACCCTTAAGTCTATGGAAGAAGCCTTTCACTCTGTCCTGCCATCATCACAGACATGTCTGGTGAGGCAACAGAGAGGCTAATCTTGGTGGCTGCTCCTAGATTCATCTCCCTACGTAGTCAGGCTAGACTAGCCCAGTCCTTGCATATTTTTTAATTAGCAGAGAAATATATAATTATTTAGATTTTATGAAACTGACTGCTTTTAAATAAAGGACTTTAAATGTACTGTACTATTTTAACTGTTTTCATTATTTTATTCTTCTAATGAATGTTTGTAATGTTACATATTAATCATGTTTTAAACATAACTTCTGTATGTTTTCATCTACTTTATATTGTATTTGATTTGAGTCCTGGTTCTGAGGGAAAAGGCAAAATATATATAAAGCAAAATATACTTACATAAGGATGATGATAATGATAATCATCATTATCATCATGATAATGATATTATTTTCTCTTTTTTTTGTAGCCATACCATAATTTATCAAAGAAACACTACATTGACAGAATTTCTCCAGACCACATAATTAAATGCTTCCTGATTAGGGATGTGCTGTGTTAAATTATTCATTACTGCAAGGGAGAACAAATAATTCTGTCAATGTTCTCCTTGTTCATTTATCACTGAAATCTATGCAGTTTTCAAAGAGCTCTCATAAGAGGAAGAGAGTCTCCATGTAGCATTAGGAATGTGGGGAAAAGGAACCTTAACTGTCTCTAACCATTTCCCACTGTGCACAACATTGGCAGAGTGGGTTAGGCAGTCCTGGGTCTGGGAGGCTGTAGTCTTTCAGATCCTAGGCCACCTTTCTCCCACTTCCACCCTGTGTGACATTGAGAGGGAAGATAGTCAAGTAGCAGGGTGCTGCAGCCTTCCAAGATCCTTTCTTGGTTCTATCTCATCCACTCACTGCATGACATCAGGAAGTGAATCCATTTGAGGACCGGGGAGGGTATGAGGAAGGGTCTTGAGAAGGATTCTCCTTATTGGGGTTTTCAGACACTCTAGAAGTTCCTTTCTTGTTTCTTTTTTCCTTGAACATTTGAATATGTTTTCCTTGCCTATTCCTGATAGCATTCCTGAGTCCTTCAAGAAACCAAGCCATTTCAGCTGGAATTCTTATCTATTCATCAGGCAAACATTACAAAGCACCAGCACTTTGCATGCATTATAGCACTACTATTTAGTGGGCCATACCACTTGGCCTTGCTTTGCTTCCTGAAATAAATGCATGCATATTTGGTACATACTGTACATTCATTAACGCTTTGGCTTACTGTCCTCATTGAAGAAGGACCTCAACTAGTTTATGTTCAAGGAAATCATGCAGTTAATGAAATCCCATGAAATCATTTTTTTTTTTAATGAAAAGCAGATTTATTGGGGTTTGTGGGCATTTTTAGAAGGCAAGTAGAAGGATGAAGTCTACTTAACCTTTTCTTCACTGACTGTTCTTTCCCATAAACTACAAATCCAGAGCTTGGAAAACTTACTTTTCAGACTCCCAAATCACCCAAGCTTATCTTCCTTCTGTGGGTTTCCAAGTAGGCATTTATTCTCGCAAATACTTCTGGTGAAGCTTCCAGATTGTGTGTGTATGTGTCACAGTGGTGGTGGTAGGGATTTCTATTTGAAATAGCTGGTAGAGAGAAAATGAAGCACTACCAACACTTCTCTGTTCGTTGCTCACTCCACATAAATCACTGTCCTTATATCATTGTTATTTTTCTTGCTAAGTTTCTGCAGATGAGTGTCATGTAGTGGCTTCTTCAGATTCAGTGACCAGCAGTTTCAGAGTTAAAAACAGAAAACGTTATTGTCATGGTAATCCAAAGAACTAACTCAACAAATGTATTTCTTAGAATGAAACTTAATTAGCAAGCAGCATACTAAATGCATTCTACAATCTACAAAATCTGGCAGGCTATACCATCATTGGCTATCCATCAACCCACTCTCAGTTCCTACCAGACCCGGGATCAGCCCACTTTTGCCAGAGCTCACTCCAGGTGCTCGTCTTATCAGGCAGTTACAGATATAGATGACATACTCCCTTTCTACAGTTAGACTACATACACATTAACAAGTACAGAGGGATGCAAATACAATTAGCCACTAAGTGATACAACAAAACTGAATTTGCCAGGAAAAGATCAAGTCCAGGGGGGATCCTGACAATGAGCTTTCAAAAATGTGAAGGTGGATGGATACATCAGCTGCTCTAGATTGTATTAGATTCCCTCCCATCTCCTTCATAAATGTGTATCTAGGCTGATAGATGTTTCTGAATGTGTTTCAGCTGCTGCTGCTTTGTAGTCTAAACATTCTATGAAACAAATTCTTAAGCTTTGAAAGACATTGACCCATAAGCAAGAGAAATGTAAGGTATACACATAAAAATAAATACAACAAAAAATAATAATGGTCCTTTCTGATTTAGAAGTGCACATACTTTAGAAAGGAATGCAGCAGAGCAAGTATACTTCAGGGATATCATTTCTGCCACATGTTGAATCAGGATCAATTCTAGAGAGCAAGTTGTACTTAAAGCCCATTAAAGCAATAAGACTTATGTGAGCTGCAACTAGTTTGTCCTCTTGATTTCAGCTGGACTTAAGCCCAACAGTGTACTTCAGCTTACAGTTCCTGGAAAGCAACCAGTCCATCTCCTTGTCTGTGTTGTTGGCATGACACAGTAAAGCATGACCAAATTAGAGCTTACTGTTATGAAGAAACTCAGGCACTCATCTCTTCTGTTCTTCTGGTATGTCCCCATGAGGGGGCAGATCCAAACCTATCTCCCTTTTAAATTAAGCACTGTTAACATGACATCTGAATGCTAACCTCCAATTAACTTTGACTATGGCTACTTGAAACAACCTGTTAGTTTTGACCAGAGCTTTGAAAGTTGCACTTAACAACTTTAATTATTTTTATTTTTAAGAAGTAATGTTGTTAATGTTTTTGTCAAATTAAAAAAAAAACATTTCTTGTTGTTTGAAAGTATGTAGTATTATACTTATTTTGCTTTAAACAATATGAGGAAGTCATTAGCTAGTAGTAGAAAAAATAGTGAGGCCACAAATACCATGCAACCTTAAAAATAACTTTCCAGTTACACCACAAAAAAAGTGAAATGATCCTTCATTATGCTCATTATGTTAAAACTGCAGTGTACCTTGGTTATCCCAAAAAACACACACATACCACTTACTTCCAAATGTGTAAATAGGTAATTAAGTAAGTCTTATGTCTAACTTTAAGCTCTGGTTTGGATTTTTACCCAACATGATTTTAAATGCAGTGGTTAGGTGTTTGTTTTACTGTTGCCCTTCTCACTTTCAATAAGATCATTCAAGTGTTGTTAACCTATTAAAGAAGCATTGGACTAACTAGTCCTGTTTCTTTGAAATACAGTCATCCCTTCACATTCGCTGGGGTTAGGTTCCCCAGACCACCGCGAATGTGAAAAATCCGCGAATAACAACTGCCCTCCCCCTCCCCCACCAAAATGACCACGGGGCCTCTGAAGGCCCTATAGTCGCTTTCCCCTGCCTCCCCACTCCCTCCCCAGGCCTTCATGGGGCCTCCTGAGCATCTCCGGAGGCCCCGTGATTGCCTCCCCAGGCCTTCATGGCGCCTCTGGAGCGTCTCCAAAGGTCCTGTGAAGGCCTCCCCAGCCCTCCCCACCCTCTCCCCAGGCCTTAATGGGGCCTCTGGAGATGCTCCGGAGGCCCCATGATTGCCTCCCCGGCCCTCCCCACCCCCTCCCCAGGCCTTCACGTGGCCTCCGGAGCGTCTCCGGAGGTCCTGTTAAGGCCTCCCCAGCCCTCCCCACCCCCTGCCCAGGCCTTCACGGGGCCCCCGGAGCATCTCTGGAGGTCCTGTGAAGGCCTCCCCAGCCCTCCCCACCCCTTGCCCAGGCCTTCACGCGGCCTCCGGAGCATCTCTGGAGGTCCCATGAAGGCCTCCCCGGCCCTCCCCACCCCCTCCCCAGGCCTTCACGGGGCCTCCGGAGCATCTCCGAAGGTCCCGTGAAGGCCTCCCTAGCCCTCCCCACCCCCAGCCCAGGCCTTCATGGGGCCTCCGGAGCATCTCTGGAGGTCCCGTGAAGGCCTCCCTAGCCCTCCCCACCCCTTGCCCAGGCCTTCACGGGGCCTCCGGAGCATCTCCGGAGGTCCCATGAAGGCCTCCCCAGCCCTCCCCACCCCCTCCCCAGGAGCCCTCCCAAAACCCACAAATATTCAAAACCGTGAATGCCAAGTTCGTGAATGTGGAGGGGAAACTGTATACTATATGAATAATCCAGAATTGTGGCTGACAGCATTCCAGGTTCTAGTTGTAGTTGCTATGTTTCCTAGGTGAAACACATTTTTGTTGTTGCTAATGTCTGTCAAGTCAACTTTGATTTATGGCAACCCCATGAATGAGAGACCCCCATGTCACCCTATCATCAACAGCCCAGTTCAAGTCTTGCAGACTCAGGGCCATGGCTTCCTTGATTGAGTCTATACATCTGGAATGTGGACTTCTTTTCCTACTGCCTTCTACCTTACCAAGCATTATTATCTTTTCTAGTGAGTCTGCCCAAAGTACAACAGTCTCATTTAGTTATCTTGGCTTCTAGGGAAAGTTCAGGCTTGATTTTCTCCAGGACCCATTGCTTTGTCTTTTTAGCTGTAGAACTATATTTCTTTTCCAGCACCACATTTCAACTGAGTTGATTTTCTTCCTATCAGCATTCTTCACTGTCCAGCTTTCACAACCGTACATAAAAAGTGGAAATACCATGTCATGGACTATCCTAACTTTAGTATTCGATGATATATCTTGATATTTCAGGATCTTGTCTAGTTCCTTCATAGTTGCCCTTCCAAGCCCTAGTCTTCCTCTGAAACATAGGACAATGTCCATGGGTTTCTCTTATTTTATTTTCACCACAGTCCTTCGTTGGTATAAGTGCAACTACTGAGCTTAATGGCAAAGTAGGAATTTGAATACAGGTCTGTCCAGTTCAGGTCCAATGTTCCTCTACTATACCCTAGTAGTTCTCAGGTTTGCGCCATTGTCCAATTTCATGGACAAAGGTTTGCATCTTTGTTCAACTGTCTTTTTCACTCATCCGTTCAGTGTAGGGCATTCATAGAAGCAAACAGAAGTCAGAATAGTGCTGAGTGACTGGAATATTTAAACTAGGACTGTGAGGGTGGGGATAGCATCAGAGGGTTGCAAGGACCCTTCAACAATAATTGTATAGATCTTGTTGGAGGGAAATTCATATGTGGTTACGTACATTTCAGTGTTGGGACCACGTTTGTAAATTAAAAATAAATAAATAAAAAGAAAAGAAAAATGAAACCACTGCTCCCAAAAGGGTTTGGCTGCACTTGGCAGTCCGTCCCCAACTACTTGAAAAAGAAGGCGAAAAAATTCCCTGAGAACATTTTATCATTCCCAGGAGCACCCAGAGGGAAAAGCTGGTTGCCTAAGATCTACTCCTGATGTCATGGCCCAGTCAGCAAACTGGAGTAAAATGACCAGCAGACATCCAAATCTGGAACACTGATTGCTGAACTGAACTAGCCTCCTGATGCTGGGCCTGAAGAAAGTGGTCAGGAACTTGCAGAGCCTTAAGTTCATGGACAGAAGCCCAACACAGGACACCTGTGACTGTCTTTCTCTGGGGCTCAAGGAGTCCAATCAATTATATTCTTTCATTGCCCTTTGTGGGAGCAAAATTCCACCTAGCTCCAAGTGGCCCTGCCCACAATAACACAGCCTCTGCCACGGGGTCCAAGTCCCTTGCCATTCACATATTTCCATGGATGACTATAAAGGGCCAACACTTGCTTATCATCAATTGCTAATTCAAATTTTGGTCCAAATCTTGCACTATGCATCCTATTTCAACTCAATTGAAAACACCTGTATGATAAGGAGGATCAGCATCAAGCAAGGTATCATTGTTGGCACTTTTTCTAAAGGAGATCCTTTTTTTGTTTAGCTAAAGGCATTAAAATGGTTACCTTTTAGTAACTTTAAAAATGTGAAGTAATTTTTTTAAAGCTTCTCTAACTCTAACTTAAAGGATCAAAGTCTCTTTAAGTCTCCAATTGTAGTCTCTTTTAATATTTTTCATCTTCAATTTAATCATCTTATGATCTGAAATCTTTGTTGGTGATATTACCATAGAGACTATATTTCTTGCAATATTTTTAGATAATAGAAACATATCTATTCTTGAGAGGGATTTATGACTCTCTGAGTAATATATGTACTCTTTGGTGTTACTATATAAGTATCTCCATACATCAATTAGTGACAAATCTTCAATAAAGTTTGAAAATGATCTAGGCCTTGCTTTTCTTTTATAATTTTCTTGGAAAGTCTATCTTTAAGAGGATCTAATACCCCATTCCAATCTCCTAGGCATATTAAACTATCATATTCTACTTCCAATATTACATTCAGTAAATCCTGATAGAATTTGTCTCTATTTTCTGATGGTGCATATACACCCAATATTAACATGCTTTATCCATTATTATGACTTCAACTCCAATATATCTTCCCTTTGGATCTTTAAACAACTCTGTTGCAGGGAATTTCTATTTACATAGAACACAATCCCTTTTTTTTCTTTTTTCCAATTGAGTTTCCAAATTCCTGACCTAATTTTCTATTCCTTAATAAATTTTGATTTGTTTTCTTTTATGTGTGTTTTTGGAATGCAGATCACGTCTGCTTTGATCTTTTCTAGATGATAGAATATCTGATTTCTTTTGTAAGGGGAATTCATCCCCCTTACGTTCCAGGCTACCAATTTGATATCCATTTCTCTTATTTAATTATTATCTACTTACACACACACACACACATATATTTCTTGTATTCCTGTTTACTTGTTATGTCTTATATTTACTATCTCTTCTTCTCATTTGTTTTCTTCTTCATCATCGTCTTCTGTTCCTACCAGTCCATCCTGTTCCTCCTCCTCCTCCTCCTCCTCTTCTTCTACTTATATTTCCTCCTCTTCTTCGCTTGTATTCTCTTTCTTTCCTTTCTGATTCTTCCTTGTTCCATCTCATATTCTCAATTTCTCCCTCTTGTTCCTTTCTTTCATTTTCCATCTCCTCCTTTGGGGTTTCTGTTCTTTCTGATTGCCCTTTTTCTTCTCTCTTTCTTTCCATTCCATTCAATTCTTCCCATGTTTCACAAGAAATTCCTTCACCTTCTTTAATGTATTCAGTCTGTATCTCCTCTGGAGATATGTAAAAGATATTCCCTCTACTCTTTCCTATCTGTATTGTATACATTTTCTTTGTAATCTAGTAGTAATAAATTGATAATATTTTCTTCTTTTCAGAATTTGGGTCAGAACAGCTTTATATACCTCCACTTCATTCTCATTTATCACTAGATTTGTTTCATAGGGTTTTTTAAGGGTTATATCTCTTGTCTTTCCTCTTATGAAATAAAGTACAATGTCTCTCGGCAGCTTCCTTTGCATAGCAACCTTTGAATTTATTCTAAATATTCTATAAACCTCTGCTTCCATCTTTTCTAGAGGTATTTCAACAAATTTGCCAATCCTGGTATTAATTTTTCATAGAAATCCTCTTCTTCAATTTCAATCAGGCCTCTTATTTTCAAACATTTTCCCCTTAATCTCATTTTGATTTCCAAGTCTTTCTCCTGTCCTTGTTAACGTTCCAAACGTGTTTTAAATGTCCTGTTGTTTTTTCCAGTTTTTTGTTTTTGTATCCAATTTTTCTATTTTTTTCATTTAACTGTTCCACATCTGCTGTTATTTTGTTTAATTTCTTGCCAAAATCATCTAGTTCATTTTTGATGTTTCTTCTTATCTCTCTCAATTTCAAAGTCATTTCTTCTCTAAATTTCCTAAATTCTTGTAGTAATACTTGTTGAATCTCTGGTGTTTCTATTGAAGGAAACTTTATTTTTTCAAGGAAAATGAAGAAAGCTAAGTAGTAATGCATAACACATGGGGTGCAAGTAAGGCTGTAGTAAGAGGTATGTTAATGCAAATAAATTGTGAGAGAAATAAAAGAATAAGGGAAAAAATGCAAAATCTTCACGAGGCACCTAAAGAAAAAGAACTTTAAAAAGATCCAAAGGATAACAAAGTGCTGAAAGAAATAAAAATTATATAAGATCAACTAAACAGAGAAACAGCGCTAGAAATAGAAAAAAACGATGAGATATGTGAAACACATGTTTTATGAAAACGGTAATAAAATAGGAAAGTGGTTGACTTATAAACTACAGAAAGAACAAGAGCAGCAACAAATTCTGAAAATAAGGATAAAAGGAAAAGTAATAACAAAACAAGAGAAAATAAGAAAAGAATTTCAGGAATATTATAGAAATCTCTTCAAGGAGGCACCTTTGACTGGAAACAAGAAAGAAAACATAAGAAAATATCTGAATGAACAGCATATACTGGAAATAAATGAAAACCAAAAAGAAGAATTGAACAGAAAAAGAACAATAATGGAAGTAGAGAAAGCAATTAGAGCAATGAAGAGTGGTAAAACTCCTGGACCTGACGGTTTTCCTTCAAGCTATTATAATATCTTTGAAGAAGAAATTAAAATACCATTATGAAAGACATTCAACAAAATTAATATTAGGAGAAAACACCCCAAAGTCTTGGAATAATGCAAATATTGCACTAATATTAAAAGAAAATAAAGATTCAGATGATGTAAAGAACTATAGACCCATCTTGTTGTTGAATACAGATTACAAGATTTTTGCATCAATTTTGGTGGAAAGGCTGAAGATAATATTAAACGAATGGATAAACAGTGATCAACCAGGATTTTTGCCAAAAAGACATCTGAGAAACAACATCAGAAAAATACTAAACTTAATCGAATATTTTTTTTTGATAAACATCCAGAGAAGAAACTAGCTCTGATATTCTTGGAAGTGGAGAAAGCTTTTGATAGCATTAAATGGCAATATATGATGGATGTAATAGAAACAATGGGATTGGGCAGGAACTTCATACATGGGATACAGGCAACACCAAACAGCTCAAATAATAATAAATGGTCAGAAAACAGTAGAAATAAAATTGGAAAACAGAGCTTGGCAAGGATGCCCTCTTTCACTGTTGCTCTTCATAAGTAGTATTAGAAACACTTTCTGGAAATATAAGAAGAGATGACAAAATACAAGGAGTGAAGATTAAAAAACAAATCTTTAAGATAAATCCTTATACCGATTATATGGCTATATCTTTAGAAGATCCATTAGAATCCATAAACAATTTACAAGAAACGTTAGAGGTTTTTGGTACAATGTCATGAATCAAAATTAACAAGGAAAAAACTGTTATATTGATGAAAAACTTGAATAAAAAAGAGGAAGAGAAATTAATTAAATTATCAAACTTTAAAATAGAAAAGAAGATTAGATACCTGGGAATAATGAAAATGAAAAACAACATGGATTTAGTAGATAAGAATTATAATAAGAATTGGAATGAAATAAAGAAAGACATAGAAAGATGGAAGAAGCTAAATTTATCCATGTTAGGGAGAATATCTGCTATTAAGATGACGGTGCTGCCAAAAATGTTTTTTTTAATTTCAAAACTTACCCATATTAAATAATAGCAAGCTATTTAAAACATGGGATAAAGAACTATCAAATTTTATTTGACAGAATAAAAAAACAAGAATAAGCTGGAAAGTATTACTGGAAGAAAAAGATAGAGGGGGATTGGGATTACCCAATCTCAGATTGTATTGCCGTACATGTGTGTTAGTATGGTTACAAGAATGGTTTAGGCTTGATAATGATAGAATAATAACATAGAAGGAGCTGATACAAGGTATGGACCACATGCATAACTATGGTATGAGATGGAGAGGATAGATAAAAACTTTCGAAATCATTTTATCAGGAAAGCAATGTTAAAAACATGGAAAGAAGTGAAAAATAAACTATATAGCAGGCTACCAACATGGGTATCACCTCAGGAAGCTTTTAGAAGAACAGGAATGATCAATTTGGATAAATGGTGGACACACAAAGAATTATTAAAATTTCACGAGGGATCAAATAGATTTAAAACTAGTTAAGAATTGGAAGAAAAAAATAAAATTATGAATTGGTTCCAATATAGACAATTATTGGAAAGATATAATATGGATAAAAATCAGATTGGCATAGAGCATCAGCAGACAGAATTAGATGTAATGATAATGGGAAAGAAAAAATTAACAATATCTGAGACATACAAGCTGCTATTAGAACTGGATCTAGAACCAATATTAATAAAGGAATATATGATCAAGTGGTCCCAGAATATTGCGCATGATATTTATTTAGAAGATTAGGAGAAGCTATGGAAAAGTAACATGAAATTACACCTTGTATGGAATTGAGAGAAAATTGCTATAAAATGTGTTTTCAGTGGTATATGTCACCACCAAAATTGGCAAAAATTTACAAGGGTAAAGAAACAAACTGCTGGAAATGTGAGAAAGTGACTGGTACATTCTATCACATGTGGTGGTCATACAAAATTGCAAGAAAATTTTGGATTAATATTCACAACTGGATGAGGAAAATATTGAAAATACATTTCAGATTTAAACTGGATATATATCTATTAAATATTATAGATAAAGATTTTCCGAAAGAATTTAAAAACATTATGCTATACATGACCACCATTACAAGAATTCCATACGCCAGGTATTGGAAACAAAAAGAAATGCCAAACAAAGATGAGTGGATGAAAAAGTTGTTAGAGATAGCTCAGATGGAACAGAGCCCTTGATGGATAAATCACTGATCAGTAACTAAGTTCAGAAAGGAATGGGAAAAATTGATAGCATTTTGGAAAGTGGAATGGAATAAATTGTTTAATTGATTAAACTTTATTAATTGTTTAATTGATTAAACTTTATTAAGTTAGAATATAGGAAACAGACAAAATAATTACATAGTGATGTAGAAATGCATCTTTGTTAGAAGGTTACAGGAATAAGTAATTATGATTTAGTTTGGAAAATAATGATAATGGTTCCGTAATTGTTTCTATATTGTGTGGTAACAAAATATTGTATAAACAATATTGTAAAACGTTTCAATAAGGAAAGGTCTTCAGAGAAGACGAGAAGCAAGTTCAAAACCTGATGAAAGGAAGTATGAATTATTGTAGTTTTTCTATTTTACTTTTTTTGTAAAACTTTTAAAAACATAATAAACAAAAAAAGTAAAAAATAAAAATGTGAATGCTACAGGCCACTGACCAGGAGGTCAAAACCAGTGGCAGCACTAGTGGGGTGCAGAGAGGCCGAAGGACACCAGGTGACATTATCAGAGAGAGCTGTGACAGCGACCTTAGTAACACCACAGGTCAACGCACACTCTCCTCTGATATACCTTGTCTATAACTCAACACCCACAATAAAGTATGAGGTATAGTATCATTCGGCATTTGAACCATGTGATATTCCCCCTCCACTATTTAGTGAGCCTACAATCCAATAACTATAAAAGCCACTAATCATTTATAGACACACTACCAAAGTTACCTTTTGTTAATTGCCAATGTAGTGCAATGTAGGCTACTGCAAATATGAATGAATTAGAAGTAAATAATTACATGCAAAAAGCAGTTACAAATAACTAGCTACTTCTGCAAATCTGAATGATGTTACTCTGATACCAGTGCACCCTTATCCCCAAAGATCCCTTGCTTGTTTTCTAAAGGATTGCCCCTTTATAATAAGATCTTCTGAAAAAAAAGAAAAAAAAACCACCCTTAAATAATACAAGCTGCAAAAGTCACCTAAAATCGCTACTATGGATTTATTTAAAATTAGTTGTGTTAGATGATCTCAAAGGTAGACTCTGGTATCCCCACATTTTCCCACAGTGTAAAAGATTATTATTAAAAGAAGGGGAGTTGGCTTGTCTTTAAAATATAAACTTAAATAGAAATTTAGTAATTACAAAAGCAACTGCAGTGTAAACCACCATGCTCCACTGATGTGCATTTTCAAAATGACAACCTTCAGTGGCCCTTTGTTGAAATGTCTGTAGGAGCACATTTTGAAACAGCCTGAGCTTTTTAAATTATGAGAAAGGAGGGGAATGTTGGCACCATTTCAGTCAGTTTAGAGAAAAAGCCAATTCATAAAAGCTGCAATTTGTTTGACCCCACAGTTATAGCAATAATATTTTATGCACATTATGGGAGAGCAGTGGCAGAATCTTGGCAAGGTACCAGATTTTATGTCTCCCAGACATATCCATAGGCTTGTAAACTGCCTTCCCTGATGATACTATCATTGGAAAAGGGAAATGCTGTACAGGTTTTCCACAAAATGTTTATGAAGCCAGAAAAAGAAAAGGAAATAAAAAAATAATAATAATGCAAGGGCTCAAAGATTATAAAAGCTGGCCCTCCCCACAGCCCTGGTTTCTGCTTTTTAAAAGAAAGAATTCTTACAAAAGAGAATGCCACACAAAGTCAGAACAAAGAAACAAAGTACAAGTTTCAATTTTCTATTCAGTTTTTGTCAGCACATCCATTGCTGGTGGAAGTATTTTTTTTTAAGAGCTGACCTTTTCTCTCTCTTTATCAAGGGGACTACAATACCTACCTGACATCAAACTAGTGACAAGCATGCAACAGAAAAATACCAGCCTAAAACATTTTCAAGCAAAGATTTACATAGTAATTGTCTCTGTGTGTCAGAGTATTCAATTTACAGCAGCCAGCTTCAGTCATACTGCATTTCTATTCCAATCTAGCCTTGTCAGCTGAACTTGATAAAGCAGTGATAACTAGTAATTTCCATGACCATTTGACAGGTCTGTAAAATTAGCTCCAAGGTGGGGAGAGGGGAGAGAGGAAAATAATTTCCAGCCATGAGAGAGTAGCTCAAAGCTTCAGAGCTATCAGCAGGCACAAACATTACTGAACACATTTATACCAAAAAGGAAGTTAAAAATGCTAATAGATGGCCTGACTCACCCATTATGCTAGACATGCTGCTTTCCTGGGTCAGCTTTAAATCCAAATACTACACCTTAACTTGTTTGTGGATAATAACACTGATTGATAGGATCTTTATATTTTTTAAAATCTCCAAAAAATGTACAAAAGGGGAGGCATTTATAGGGAACTTTTCTGCACAAAACGGGGGGCAAACCTTCTATAATATTATTTTGTTGTGCATCTTCAAGACATTTCTGACTTACGGAGATCATAAGATGCTATCCCAGGGTTTTCTTAGCAAGATTTGTTCAGAAGTGGTTTGCCATTGCCTTCCTCTGAAACTGAGAGAGCATGACTTGCCCAAGGAGCCCTTAGTGGGTTTCCATGGCTGAGTGGAGATTCAAATCCTGGTCTCTAGAGCCCTAGACCAATGACCAAAGCACTGTGCTACACTGGCTCTCATAATATTATTTGCAACAGGTATATTTTAACAATTAAAAATAATTTCTTATAGTATGATCCAAGAGGGGAGCTCATATAAAAATACACTACAGAGTAAACACCTGCTGGGAAACAAGAAAGAGCAAACACTTAGCTCTGTGGCAGACTGGGATGTGGGGGTGAAGGGAGGAGAAGAGAGAAAAAATACCTAGTGGGTGGCAGGGAGACCAAAGGGTTTCTACATAAGACCAAGCTGGGCCCAGGTACTACTGTCTGTATAAAAACAGCCATGTGGATGCTTAATATGGAGATGTTAAGCATGTTGCATAAGAAATGAACGTTTGGTTAATGGCATGTATGCTATTTTGCACACACAGCCTAAACATAATTTTAATACCTTCATCCCAGCTAACATATATCCAAGCTTCACCCAAACTAACACACACAAATATACAGGAATATATAGGAATACTGTTTATTCACATACATTAAGGAAACTAGCCTTAAAATGCTATGTATTTACCTGATTGTGGCTGCCCTGCATAGCACCCAGTGATAAATGGATCTGTGAACATGAAATCAGATTATGTTTTTTAAAAGACAGACAGGTGCTCTGCTGAGAAATCAGGATGGCCAGCATAATGGCTATGACATCATAGGAATGTTTATGGCAGTTTCTGGAGTTCATAGCATGGTCTACCCTAAAAAGCACACAACATGCTACCTTAAAAGGTACTGTCAGCTTTCCTGTGATGTGTCCTGTGTTTTTATTACTGTACAGAAGTCTTCTGATGTCCTAGACACTGTGCTGGCCTTTAGTTTTAGGAAATTATCCAATGCACTAAATATGGCATTATCACAACACCAGGAGATCGCTAAAGTGCTTCCTTTTCAGATGATGTCGTTCCCATCTTGCCATGCACCCATACTGCTGCTGTTCTGCTGGCACTGTTTTTTATTGATGGGCTAAACCAACAATAGATCCCAAGTTCCATTTCTGTAACAGAATGTCCTGCATCTGAAAAGGCGCCCCATTATGCTTGCACGAGTATCAATGGGAGGTCAGTGCCAGAACACTTCAGGGTGAGATTGGGACATCCAGGTAAGTGACACACTTTTTTTGTACCCTCCCCAGGTTATTTGTTATGTTTTAAGTATGTTTAGGTGCTTGGTGTAACTTTTCATCTTTTATTTTACTTTTTATGTTTGAACTTCCCTTCTTGCAAGAACACCTGGGATTTGAAACCAGGAAGTGAAAGGAGCTCCGTTCGAGCTCCATTCACTCCTGAGCTGCCCTGCTGAGAGAATGACGCACGATTAAGGTAGATCTGAAAACTTTCTTTTTCCGTTACAGGGATGGGAGAGGGGAGGAAGAGGAGATTGTGAGTTTGGAACACTTTTTTTTGTTCCTGTCTGATAATCTCCTTAATCACAAGGAAAAAAAGGTTCTGGCTTATATCTAAGACTGCATTCCAGATAACTACTTCAAGTGGAGATTAGTTACGTTGGAATATAGGAAGATTGATGACATCACCAAATGTGAAAACAGAAAAGCAATGTTATACCTATTTCAGGTATAACTTACTTCACGAAGAGAAAGGGCACTGTAAATTGTTGGGGTACTGGATCAAGTCACTTCAGGCCAAACCCACAAATCAGGCAGAGTGAGGGAGCTGCTTTGAACAAAAATTACTACAGGAGGAATCTCCTGTGGTATGTACCCCTCCTATGGTATGTTCCCTAACTCTCCAAAGCTACCTTGGTGCCCTCAGATATGCATACCTTCCAAGATCTCACATATGAAAACTGGGACACCTGTGGCCGAGCAACATCAGCATGTGAAGATGCAAAAATTATTAATGAGGGGGGGAAACACATAAACTAGGAGAGGCTTCATCAGTTTGCTTCTGACTGAGCTTGCTAGGGAGCACAAGTTACTGCCCCTTCCTCTCCTCCCCTTTCCTCTCTTCTTACTGGTGCCTTGTCTTCATGGGCAATTAAATGCCCCCCGTTCCCCCACCCAGCAATCCAGACACAGGCTTTTGCCCCAATCCAAGTCCAAACTGTCCAGATGACATACAGGCAGTTCCAAAGAAAACCCAGGGCAAATAACCCTTAAAATGGAGCAGCCATGCGGTTAAAAATATCTCACTGTTTGCTGTGGTTTTTCTGGGGGAAATGGTGAGTTCTGATACTGAAGCAGGTGGAGGGGTGTGAACATGCACCTTTGTGTGGTGCCCGGCACAGCCATTTCCTGATTAGGTCATGCATCTTGTCTTCTGAAGTCACAGTGAGGCACCCAGCCATGTGACCATGGGTGGGTGCCTTGTTCCTAGACTTGTGGAGAAGAGAAGCGCCAGTTCATGCATGGGACACAGGTGTGTGGACACCCCTCTGTTTCTACAACGGTAGGGCAGATAACAGGGGGGGAAACACTGTGGACCCAGGGCTAGAATACTCCAGCTAGAACATGGAGTATTCTGGCCAGTGTAGACAAGCCCTGAGTTAACTGAGTGCAAACTACTTTTGCACTTTGAATTCAGTTTGCAGCACCTGAAGTAAGCTAAGGACAAAGGAAGGAAATAGGAAGAGGAGAGAGAAATCGGGACCTTTTAATAGTAGCTAAAAAAAGTGGGATGATAAAGGATTAATCAGGGCTGTCCCTGCCAAATCAGGATGGTTGGAAGGTGTGGATATATTCAAGTTCAACTCTGGGCATCAAAGCTGAAGTAATAAACAATTGTCAGTGTACTCTGATCCTATACATGGAAACAGGGGAAAGAATCATCCAGTTCTGATCCATATTGTGGAAACTTATGATTCCTTAAGGCCTGTTTATGAAACCAGTGTGTGAAAATTCAGTATGTGAATGAAGGGAGTACAACTGCAGCACCAGGTGTCTTTCTGACATACACACACACCATCAAGGCTTTCATGAAAGGCCCCCTCCATCCATCCCAGCTGCCACTGCCCTGGTTTTGGAGGTAAAGAAGAAGAGGCAGTCTCTGCTGGACTTAATCCCCTCACCTACTGCCATCCCCTTTCCTTGTCTCTCCTATCTTTAGATTATAAGCCTGAAGGCAGGGAACTTCTTTTTTTTTCCTTGTTCTTTTTATTGCAAAGCACTATGTACAATGAATCATAGAATTGTAGAGTTGGAAGAGATCACAAGGGCCATCCAGTCCAACCCCCTGCCATCACGATCAAAACATCCCTGACAGATGGCCATCCAGCTTCTGTTTAAAGACCTCCAAGGAAGGAAACCCCACCATGCTCCTAGAGAGTGTGTTCCACTGCTGAACAGCTCTTACTGTCAGAAAGTTCCTCCTAATGTTGAGGTGGAATTTCTGTTCCTGGAGCTTGCATCCATTGTTCCATGTTCTATGGAACATCAGAAAACAAGCTTGCTCCATCCTCAATGTGACACCCCTTCAAATACTTAAACAGGGCTATCATATCACCCCTTAACCATCTTTTTTCCAGGCCAAACATACCCAGCTCCCTAAGTCTTCCTAAGCTCCCTAAGTCATAAGACATGGTTTCCAGACCTTTCACCATTTTAGTCACCCTCCTCTGGGCACACTCCAATTTGTCAATATCCTTTTTTAATTGTGGTGCCCAGAACTGGACACAGTATTCTAGGTGAGGTCTGACCAAGGCAGAGTAGAATGGCACTATTACTTCCATTGATCTAGACACTATACTTCTATTAATGCAGCCCATTATAGTGTAATATATATTTATAAATAAATGAATAACAATGGTGATGATGATGGTGATGATGATGATGATGATGATCTTTATGGCTTTATTGTCCATATACCATGCACATGTAAACTGTACAAATGGACAGCAGACTAATTAGCAAAGCAAATGGACTGGAGGCTTATCTAATTAGCAAAGCAAACTTGCAACACTTAGAATCCTCACTAGGTACTGTCTGTGTTGGATGAGGGATTCTGGGAAGTGTAGTCCCTAGAAGTAACTTTCCCCAGTTCTGCAGCAACTCTGCAAAAAGAAGGGCTAATGATGATGCAAATAGTCTATGTTTGGATAACTTGTGCACACATGATCCCATTGAAGCATGGTGGTGGTCAGGGGAGGTGTCTGCCATCAGAATCCCCCATATGCACACCACATGTATTCAAGCTGTTTCCAATTTATGGCACCCCTAAGGTGGACCTATCACTGAGTTTTGTGAGGCTGAGAATGTGTGATGTGCCCAAAGTCACCCAGTGGGTTTTCATGGCCAAGCAAGGATTTGATCCCCGGTCTCTAGAGTCATAGTCCAACACTATGGACATAAACCACCACACCATTCTGGCTGGGGCACAAATCAGGCGGCAACACTTGCAGAATATGCCTGTGAACTGCTATATTTATTCCATGAAAATGTTGCTCAATATATTTAGGACCATCCTGGGTACTATATGTGCTCTTTGTAAGTCATGGCAGAACAGCATCGGTGCCAAGTAGGTTTATGGCAGGAAACCTGTTTACAAGGAAAGAGCTGAACCAGTATAGTGTTAATGTTCCCAATAAGGCACTGCTGACAATGCCCTGCTTCTGGGGATATCCCAAGAATGTCATGGCCCATCTGGCTAGCAGTGGGTGAAAAACAAATTAGTAGCAGATATATTGACAAACACAACAGGGAAAAGTGGCAGTTCAGCCTCATTTTGTCCCTAATGATTTTCTGCATTGTTTCTACTGGCAGTGTTTTGAACAGCAGCAAAAATCAGGATATCCTTTTGGAGCATAAGCTGTTGTGTAGTGCATATTTATTATGCCAACAATGCAACTGAATGTAACTTTAATGCTCTGTAATTATGTATTAAAATCCCATCTAACTGGAAACATTCTTGGCCAGTGGGAATTGCTGCAGATAATTTCAGGTGACCTGGGGATAATTTCACCAGCAAAAATGCAAAAACAAAATATTTAAAACAAATAGATTAGATAAAACATAGTTAGTTCTTTGCATTAATCATATGCAAATGAACCCTGGGTTATAGAGATTAATACATGGCTTTCCAAGGGCATGCTTTGCCTTATTTGAAATAATTTTTAATATGTTTCTTTAAAAATGAGATGGACATCAGAGAAAACCCCCAAATAAAGAGCAGATAAGTAAATGTATGCTATACTGAGTTATTAGCACAGAGGATAAGCCAGAGAAATGATTTTCTTCAATTCTCCATTGAAATAAATGGGAGAAACACAGCCATGTTGTTGCACAATTGCTGCTCATTTTAGTGAGGTTTAGACAGGAGAACTTCCAAAAGCCAATGAGGAGTTTGGAGGGAGAATTTAACACCAACATTTTCTAGGAAGACTCTATGGTAAGTGTACTGTTTTGTATCCCATTGATAATTGAATCAGTGGATAATGAATCAGTGGATACAGGGGTCCTACTGTACACAGCTTGCAATCATGGGAAAAGGTTTGGGAAAGCTGCCTGGTCCTGTGATCTGTCAGCAGAAATATCATATCCCCCAGGACTAGAAAGCCAAATAATGTCTATATGGGAGCTCACAACCTCCTTTTGTTTCTCACTCCAAATCAATGGAAGTGAAAGTAGACATTACATGCTTTCTGATCTTTAATCTATTTTTTTCCTAATCTTCTGTCAAATCACAATGCATTTCCATAAGAAAGTATGTAGTGAAACAGTCAATCAGATTTAGAATACCTACTTAGGATGACGAATATCTGGCAGTGATCGCTCCAAGGCTATATTGTTGCTCACAAAAATATTGAAACCATTTTCCCGATAAGCAGAATCATCATTGTCTTCCTCTGTGAGTGGGTATGGCTTTCCTTGTTCACCTTTCCCTGAAATGATATGAAAATGATATCATCACTGGATGCTTAGAGTACAGAAGTGGTCAACAATTTGTTCTGTAGATTAGTATGTGGCCGCGCTGTGGTGGATAAGTCAAGTCTGAATTAGAAAGTCTGTGGTAGATAAGTACAAATCAAGTCTGAATTAGAAACAATGGCTGTTGTTGATATTATTCCTATCCCACCGTTTTCCCAGACTGGGACTCAAAGCAGCTTACAACAATTAAAAACAATGTTAAAAATATACAAGATACCAAAGTTAAAACAGGATTTTTTTAAAAAATTAAAACCAGATTAAAACATACATAATTAAAAACATTAGTGCACATTATAGCACACAAGCAGTACCTTAAGGTGATCTTCCTTCTAGACATAATAAGCCAGTGAGAAAAAACAAAACAAAACAAAAAGAACAGTACAAATCTATCCTCTTGGTTTGGAAACTAGTTTTATTGCTGTCCTAACAAGGAGAGTGACAAGTCTGAACAGAAGAACTTGTGCTATGCCTGAGGACTCTGCGCATTATCCTGAACTATTTACACTCAAGCTGGTAATTATAAGAACTTTGCAACTTTAACATGTGATGGCTGAGTTTGCATCTCACCTTTTTTGGCACCTTTTCCCTTTGCTCTGCCTTTCTCCCCTTTTGTGTTATGTCTTTTAGAACACTGGTGGAAAATTATGGTCCTTCAAATGTTGGACTTCAGCTTCTACCACCCCTAGCTAGCAGAACCAATGGTAAGAGATGCTGGAAATTGGCCACAGGTACCCATGCCCAAGCTTGAGTGCAGGATCTGTCTTATTTTTACTTTACTGATACCTTTTCAGTTGAAGAGCAAGGTAACAATTATTTAAATACATAAATATATAAAGTGCAAAACACACAATGTGTGATTTTTGAAATGTGTTTTTAACATTTTAAAGCAAGGGTAGGGTACTTTCTCTATTTTCTCTGTACTCCCAATACCAGCTGGAAAACACTTTGGGTTTTTATGGAGTTTTATTGGCAGATCTCTCTTTTTTAAAATGTACAAATGGCTACCAGCATCCCATTTTGAAGAGACGGTGGATGACGATGAACACAGCCCCACACATTTCTCAAAAGTAGTCTCTCTGAAAACATCTCCTTCTTACTCTCATCCCTGCAGTGGCTTCTTTCTGTCTTTAGTCCATGATTGTTTTGCCCACATTTGAGTCTTTCCATGGCTGATTTATTATTATTATTATTATTTTGGGAAATGGGGGACAGGGAAGAGAAGAACTGTATGAAAACTATACCCCTGCAGTGTTGGATAGAGAATATTGCTAGAGTGCAGACATTCTAAAGAAGACAAAGGTCATAGTACTTTCCAGATGTTTTGGGCCATACCTCCCAGAATCCCTACCATATTGGCTACGATCTATAGGAGATATAGCCTAAAACAATGGGAAGGCACCAGGCTCTTTATCCCTTTATACTTGTAAAAGCCCTGGCCATCCTGTGTGATGATATATTAGGGTTAACATTTGACTGGAGAGCAGACCTGGCCTGCTTTTGCCCTTACCAGTAGTCTGATTTACAGTCTTTTCACATTATATGACAGTGAATATGATCTAACAACACCTAACAGATGCCAATCTAGCAACAACTAAAGAACTGCTACATGTGCCCACTCAATTTTGGTAACTACTGAAGTAACTCTTATTCTGCATTATATACAAAAATGGATTTTGATACATAGAAAGATTAGGTATTACTTGAGAGTTAGCACCATTGAACTCAGTGAGGCTTAACTTGGAGTCATAATACATGGAGATGATTTGTCGAATCATGGAAATTAAACAAATGTGCAAATCCATCTATTCTGTGAAGAGCTTATTCCATTTATGCCAATCAAGGAGAGATAATGAGCTATATAGCATTCTGTTTGGATTACAGCTCCCATAATCTTTCACCATGGGTGGAACTGATGAGAGTTGTAGACCAACATATTTGAAAGGCCAAAGGTTCCCTCTCCCTGCCCTACTGGAAGAGTTGGGCAGTCCACCTCAGCAACTGCCTCCTGGCTTCTCAAAGAACACCAAACATTGTCTGCATGGTTTCAGACCTATCATTACCATTTTAAAGGTGAGAAACATTTTTTCCTAAAATGTAAAAACATTTTTCATGAGATGATGCTCTCAGTTCCAGTTCTGCACATCCATAAAACCTCAAAAATATAAATTTAATGATTCCACAGTATGAGCTATAACCATCTTGTCTCTCTTTCAGTCAGGGCTACAACCAGGATTCTACAGACATGTACATTGCCTCACTACACAATAACTACAAATTGAAATGAACCTGGCTAGGTCAAACTAAGGCTCTTCCTGTCTGTAACAGTTCCTATTCTGTGCTGACATAGGCCAAATCCATACTACAATAATAATCCAGTTTGAACCTGGATTATTTGCCATGGCTCCTCTCCACTGAATCCTGGGATTTGTAGTTTTACAAGGTCTTAACCCTATTCTCCCAAAGAGTGCTGGTGCCTCACCAAACTACAAATCCCAGGATTCTATAGGAAAGAGCCATGGCAAATAATCCAGTTTGAAACTGGATTATTTGTGTAGTGTCTCCTTCTTGCACTGTAGTTTTACAGTGACATGTAGTTTTAAGTGGGAGGGTGAGGAAGAATCTGGGGGCTTGTCTACACAAAGGATAAAATATGTACTCACCCCGGATCCTGTGTGTTTTGTCCACATGATGCATGCAGCGAATCCGCTCCTTTTAGCCATTAATCTGGTTTAACAGAAACTGCAAGTTGCTCTGGAGTTTCCAGGAAACTCCAGAGTGACCCCAGTGTTTTAGATGTGTGGACAAGTGTATCAGGCTGGATCTGGAGTGATGCAGCTGTCCACACGTCTACACACCCACTGCATCAGCCCTACTGGCCTGTCTCCCTTAGTGCCACCACCAATACCGCCTGACCTGTGGGCCAAGCAGCTCTCTGCAGGAGCCTGACCATCACTGCGCACCAAGTGATCAAGGAAGGGGTCCTTCTACCTCCTCCTTGCTGAGCACATAGGCATCCCATTCTGACCCCACCAGCAGTGATGGTGATGGTCAGGTCCCTACAGAGAGCTGCTTGGCCAATGGGCAGGGTGGCTATGTCAGCACCGAGGGGCCAGTGTGGTGTCAGCCAGGTGGCCTGTCTGGACTATGGCATAGCTCCAGAATGGATCCACCTTGGTACATACAACAGGCATTATGTTGATCCAGGGCAGCTCCAGAGCATAATGCTCGAAACTGGCCCCAGATTATGGTGTCAGTGTAGATGCACTTTTGGTTGGCACAGAGCAGGCTGCACCCTCAAATTCTAGATCTGGTCCAGAAAGCAGGACAAGGCTATACCCACTATAAGGAAGATTGTAGCAACTGTCCCAGGAAGCAGACGCCCTGTATTTTCTTTAGGCATTGTGTCCTTTGGAGAACCAAGTTGTGCATACCACATGACCTGACCAGCATCCTCTAAATTGGCCTACTTCTCTGAGGAGAGACAGTGATTTTTTTCTTTTATTATGTATCTCCTGCCTTTCACCTGAGATGGGACCCAATGCAAATTACAGCATAATGCAAAATTAAATCTAGCTGCAAACCAAATGATAGAAATTTAAAAATTAAAATTAAGGACACTATCCTATTAAAACATCCCTAATTTAAAGCTGTATAAAAGCATTTAAAATGTTATACATCCATTAAAAGATCCTTCTGCACAACCAGCTAATCATTAAATGCCTATTTAAATAAACAGGTCTTGTGAAGGATTGTGTCCTCTCACTGTCCTAACATCTGTCAGTAGAGTGAAATGGTGATGTCCATTGAAAATCCAACTGTCAGACCAATCAGATGTCCTTGAAGCGCTCATTCTTAACTTCAGCTGAAAATGAGAACCTACAAAGAATCTGTCACCTGAACTACCTTTATTTGCAATGCTCCAATGAAATCGCCTGGCCACCCACTGAGTATTACTAATGGTTAGTTAGCTTTAAGCTAAGTAAGTAATCCTGCATTAAAATAATAGAAGCAAAGGTATCTACCTATGTGATAAAGGATGCCTTGCTCATTTCATTTTGTTAATCATAGCTAAGTTATTATTTGTGTTCAAAAGAAAAGTGATGCCTTAAAATGCATATATCATATAGCGCAAGGCTATTCTGGATACAAAACCTCTGAGATGCTTCTCTTCTTCAAAATTCACACTGAAAAGCTACAAAGAAATGAACTATAACAGCAACTACTTGCTTATTGATTACTCTCCACCTGCGAATAGTAGGTTAATATTAGATTTTAATAACAAAAAATCTAAGTGTATGAATAATTTAGCCTATTAGGCATTGTTTGAAGGTCAATGTCTTCTCTTACTTTTCATTATGTTTCCAGCCAGACTTCAGGATATGATTGAACCTATCAGAAGTTTGGACAGCAGATCTGTTTATTATGATCAACTGATCTCTCACTGATCAATGTTACATTTTGCTCATGATCCATTACAACACTCAGGAGATTTTCAGATGGGGGAACCTCCCTCCCCCCCACAGAGGTCGGGAGAGAAATGGGAATGTTCTGCTTTCAGTGCTCCATTTCACACACACCCGTCCTTCTCCCGACCTCCATTCATTCTCCTTCCATCCTGCTTTCATTTTCCATCTGCTATTTTTTACTAATGGAAGTTTCTGTTAGTAAAAAATAGCAGAAAATAGTGGAAGGAAAATAAAAGCAGGACGGAGGGAGAACAAATGGAGATCGGGAGAAGGATGGGGGCATGTGAAACAGAGTGCAGGCAGTGGAACAGCCCTGTTTCTCTCCTGACCTCCGCGGGTTTTTCCCCCCATCTGAAAATCTCCTCAGTATCTGTTACTGAAGAAAGTTTGTTATCTGTATAAGAGAGCCAGCATGGTATAGTGGTCTGAACAATGGACTAAGACTCTGGAGACCAGGTTTTGAGTCCCTGTTCAGCTATGGAAACCCACTTTCTCAGCCTCAGAGGAAGGCAAAGGTAAGGGCAAACTCCCTCTAAACCCCCCTTGCAAAGACAACATGTTACCTACTCTGACCGCCCCCATCTAAGAATATTAGATATTTGGCAATATTTAATAATTTGGTTTGCTGTGGCCTTCCTCCTGGTTGGCAGGTGAACTAGAGGACCCTCCCCCCAATACCAAAGCTGGATTCATGTACAGCCTAGGGAGGGTCCTTTGGAACTTCCTCAAACAGTTCCTCTATAGTTGAAAAACAGGTTTTTCCACTTCTCCTCTCCAAACAATAGAAATTACCTGCACCTATTCAGTTCCAAATGTATTACTCATTAATAATCATTAACTCTTCTGGACAACCCTTTGTTTAGCCTGGGAACTCCAAGAGACATTGTATTTCACTCTAAATTTCATCCCTTCAGGGGAATTATCACATATAAATACTTACTACCAGTTACTACCTTTAGGGTACTCAGTTGTTTATTTATGTGATTTTAAGTTTAGGTGGATTTTAATTTGATACTAGTTTAATATCTTTTTATGGGGGAGGGTGGGGGTGGGTGGGGCTTAAGGATTTTAGTCTCTATTGTTGTATTTTAACTGTTGAAAGCCACCCCGATTTTTTTTAACAGAGGTGCCAAGTAAATAATAATAATAATAATTATTATTATTATTATTACTACCTCCAGTATACATGGATCAAAAGATCCTGCCATATCCTGGCCTCTTGCTGCCATTTTGCACTAATTAATATTCCCCAAACTAGGATCTGGACATTAGTGTGACCTTTGCAGACACCACAGAATTTGGGTAACAAACCCCATGATAAGTTAGCCTTAGGGTTGCCGTAAGCATTCTTCTCCGTCTCACCTGTGTGGGTAAAACACTTTGGAAGGAAATAGGAGAGGGCTTTCTCTGCTGTGGCACCCCAGTAGTGGAATTCCCTCCTCCTGGAGGCCCAATACTGTGGTACCAATATTATGTTATTCTAGCATCAAGTAAAGATACAGCCTTTTATTAAAGCTTTTGGGGCCTAGTTGATTTTATCCAAATTTGCACATGTGTTCTGGTTTCAATTATTTAAACTCTTAAGTGTTAAATGCTTTAATATGTTTTTAGCTTTTTAAGTTATTCTCATTGTTTTAAGTTTTCTAGATTAATTTCATTGTACACCATCCTAAATTCCTTGGCTATAGAGTGGGATGTAAATATTTAAATAAATAAACAAATAGTTGACATGTGTTTGGAAGATATTTTTTTTAAAAAAAAATCAACAGTGACAAAAAGAGTTGGGGGCACTCAGCAAGCCAGAGGATCTTGTAGCACCTTAGAGACTAACTGAGAGAAAGAAGCTGCAGCATAAGCTTTCCTAGACTTGCTCTACTTCCTCAGATGCATGGAGTGAACGAGTGCCTAGGAACAGACACATTATATGCAGGCTGTTGAATAGCCATAGAAATTCAAAACGATGAGGGAAGAAACTGATATATGAGGTGAAAAGCCTGTGATTAGTAGAATACTATTTAGATCTCAGGATATTTTCCTAAGGATAATATTAGAAGATGTTAAGAGGAAGTTATTGCAAGATGCCCGTATATTCTTTATGACCATTCTGCCATTTGTTATATCAGAGGAAAGCCTGTATTTAGGGAAGGTGTAGATTGCAGTCCAAAGTCCTCCATCCCCACCATCCACCCTGGTTAATAAGTATTACTGAGAACTACTGTGTCTTCCTCCATCTGATCACACTACACTGTTATAGCACTATTATCCCCACTTTAACTGCTCAGGCTGCCTCCTGTGGAATCCTGGGATTTGCAGTTTAGGGAGGGGCACTTAGCATTCTCAGCTAGAGAGCTCCTAGGCCTCAATAAACTGCAAAGCCCAGAATTCCAAAGGAAGCAGCCAGGGCAGTTAAAGTGGAATAACAGCACTATAACAATGTAGTGTGATAAGGCTAATAGTCAGTTGAGAGTGGTTTAAAACTTAGTTCATTTAAATACACACACAGAGTGGGATTCAGTTCTCCTTTTTGACCTCCAAAATCGTTATTCAGTATGAACAGCAGCCTGGACAGAAAAGCAAAACAAAACAAAACCCTGAAACCCACAGTTATCATGCAAACTGTGAATGTTGACGGCCAAATAGACTACACATCCGTCATTAGATATTACACATTTCTTCCCATAAACTCTCAGCTGGGACTTGAATGGACATGGCATACTGAGTAGGAATTTTCCAGATGTCACCAGTAAAGGCAATCCACAAAACAAAGGTGAATTTTGAAATTCCTCAGAGAATTCTGCAACTCCGCTCTGCCCACTGATGTACTAAATGGTGGTGTAAAGAAAAGGCTGGCTGCAACAGTTATATTAGGTGAAGAAAGGTTACCCTAGGTGACTGTTGGGTACTCAGGTATGTTGCTGGCAAGGCCCAGCCACCTACAGAAGGAGAGGCTGCAAGTACCTGGTGCCTACGCAGCCGTAATTGGAAACACAAAGGTGTAACCCAGACAATTTCCTCAGAATCAACTTGTTTAGACTGAAAAGACAGACCCTGGAGCAATAAGGAGAGATGATAGCATGGACTGATCACCTCTTTCCAGGACTAGGATCTTGGTCTTTGGTGTTGGTATCCCAGATTAAATATCTTGTATTTCCCTTTTATGGCCAGCAACCCAAACGGCAATGGGTGTAGAGTTCTGATGGATAATCTGCAGATCTGAAGGTTTAACCATAATAGGGCAAACTTTCCCACTGTACTAAATTTCTATCACAAGTCATAACTCAGCATCTTTGACCCTCTAGATGATTTGGCCTACAACTCCCATCAGTGCCCATCTCATGGTCACTAGAAAAGGATTGTGGGAGTGGCAGTAGAAAACTGCTGGAGGGCAAGAGGTCCCCCAACCTCACACCTGAGGAATGGAGTGCTCCTATAGCCTTGAGTAATAATGCTTACCATTCATTTACACAAAGTGCTTCAACCATCTTATTTCGACAGTTCTACAGCAGTTTTAAAACCGATTGTTTTAGCAGAGGGGCGGGGTATAAATAAATTTTATTTTTATTATTATTTATTAGTACTGTAAGATAGTCCACTATGACACTTGGGTCACAAGTCAGGAAAGGGATGTTTTTTGGTTCTGGTTGTTTGCATGTTTTTCCCTCATCCTTTGTATAGACAAAAGTCTACACTATAGAAATTGCCAGAGCAAAACGAGTGCAAATGTTTGGACTCATGTGGTGCTTCTGGCCTCCCACTGAATGATGGTATCCAGGAGGATGTTTAATTGGAATTTATGAGTGGTCAAATCTGTGTGGCCTTCTCTCCTCCAAAATCATTCTGTAAAAGTACATAATTCCAACATCAGCACTAGAGCTAGTGTTTGCCTTTATTAGGGGATCCATCTGGGAAAGTGTTTGTACTGTGGGAGAGCCAACACACCAGTGAAATTATACAAAGGATTTGGAGATTGGTTTGTAACATGTGTATACTGAGTAAAGCCTCACTTGCTCCAATGACCTTAATACCAAACAGTTATGCATAGGATTGTGTCCTGTGATTTCTCGATATTTATAGAACATAGAAAGCTGCCTTCTACTAAATTAGGGCCCATCTATACAGTAAAGAAAAATATGTACGGCATTCAGAAGGTCAATCATCCATACACACAGCTGTTCAGATGCATAAGTGTAATTTAGAAGGGGGGCTAGTGAATCCACCATAAACTCCATGGATTCGGCGTTCAGGAGGATTAGCGGATCTTGACCTAAAATCTGTACAGACATTCGTATTGTTGATGGTCTGTACACCCCGTTCACACACATACGAACAGGCAGTGTAATCTGATTGGCTGGCCAAGCACAGGGGGCGGAGCTAGCAAAGAGGGGAATTGGGAGCAGCCACCATGTTGGATCCCGGGCTAAGTGAGAGTCTGGTAAGTCCATAAATTTTACATTTATTTCTTTTTATTTTATTTTTGTAAAAAAAAAGTGGCAGGAGATTTAAAACCACCACTTGGATTGCTGGCTCCAGCCAGCTGGGCAAGGGGGGGGGGGTCATACGGAGTTTCGGAGGGGTAAAAAATTGTGTAGGCAGATCGTACATATTCGAATGGCTGCCTTTTCGGAATTTTTACCCCCCAAACGGCTTTTTTTAAATCGTGTAGATGGGGCCTTAGACTATTTGTTCATCCAGCTCAGAACTGTCTCCATTTACTAGTAGCAGCTCTCCAGAGCTCTGTCTGAAGACACCAGAATTTGGACCTGGGACTTTTCGCATGCCAAGCATGTACCACTGAGCTATAGCCCTTCCTTCATGATACATGTTCAATAGACGGACCTAAAAAAACAGCAATGGCTACCTATAGAGAAGACATATTTTGAAGATGAAAGAGACCTTTCTTGCTAAATATGTAGAAATAAATAAAAAATATTATTGAAATAAGAAAAGGAACATTATTCTCTCAAGTTGTTATAGACACAAGCATGAACATGTTGATCTTTCAATTAAAGCAGTAACAATAGCAGGTATGGTAATTATTGAGTAAATCAACTCAAAATAGTGATTGCATTCACTTGAAGCTAATGGAGGAGAAAAGGAATGAATGGTAAAATTTGTTATATATTATTTGTTATTTCAAAACGTTGCACCATTGAAATTAAAAAAAGCAACCAGATATTTTTTTAATCCTTAGCTTTATTGTCTGAAATTGTTGAGATATTTTTCCTTACCTATGTGAATCTTCTCAGCATTCCCTGAATACAGTATAGTTTAAAAACACTATCATTCCATGTGAACTGGCAACTAACAGATGTTCTGAGATCTATTATATATTTTCACACCTCTAAGACTACAGTTGACTTGTATGAACCTGTACTCAGAACAAGAGGCTAGCTACATTTAGAATATAATAGAGAAATGGAATGGATTCCAATTGACAACGGAGTCAGGCAAGGCTGTACTTTATCATCCTATATGTTTAACTTGTATGTTGAAAATATCATAAGTAAAGCAAGGTTAGACTCAAAGGAAGGAGGTGCGAAAACTGGAGGGAGGAACACCAACAATTTAAGATATGCAAATGACACCATACTACTAGCAGAAAATGGTAAAGACTTGGAATGATTGCTGAACAAAGTCTAGAAAGAAAGTGTAAAGGCAGGTTTATGGCTGAACATTAAGAAAACAAAAATAATGATCCTAAATGATTTACATAACTTTAAATCAGAAGACATTGAACTAGTTCAAAATTTTCCATACCTTGGCTCAGTCATTAATCAGAATGGAGACTGCAGTCAAGAAATCGGAACTAGGGGGTCATTTACATGGGCAAATATTCCTCTAAATATACCGCTAAGATAGCTCATAGTTCCCACGGATCGCAGCACAGCATTGCCTCATTCAGAAGGGGGGAAGGTAAAACACCAAAATATAGCATGCCAGGGGATGTCGCCACTTTTGCCAGTATATTTGCAATGTAGCGCTTTATTGGCAGTGTAAACTACCATTCCGTTAAGGGCTTCTGCAGATCTTTACTGTGATTGGTTGCTATGATGTAAGGGGCGGGCTTAAAAGAGAGGGACTGCATTCAGTACTGACCAGGAAACTTTGAAAAATCCTCTCTGCTATTTTGCAGGTCTGCCAAGAAAAAGGATTCCCAAGACCTTTCAGTCATAAAGTTCCCATCTGTCAGCTCTGCTTGGGGGAGGGAGAGAGGGGAGGAGGGGAGAGGGGGGACTGAGGGAGGGAGAGTCAAAAATCCTCTGCTATTTTGCAAGTCTGTGAACCCTGACTAAACAAATCGTGCTGGAAAAACTTGTGATAGGTTCACCTTAGGATCCACGGCATGGCAGCAAGTTCTTTCCCTCTGCTTCAGGGAGTGAGTTCATTTACAGGCTGATTTAGAGAAGAGACAGAGCCACTTCTTTGATCTTCCCCCCTGCTGTTTTGGCAGTCTGTGAGTCTTTAGCTCGGAAATGCAAGGCTTCAAAGGAGGGTCTATGCCCTTCCCCATACAGCCTTTGTATGCTTGGGAGGCCACACACCCCACACTTTTTCAAGTCTGAACGAAAAAGCAGCATAATTAGAAAAAAAACCCTGACTGGCACAGATGCGGAAAATTAAAGCGCAAGTTGCCGCAATAAATCTGCTGTGTAAACCAGCCCTAGGACTTGGAAAGGTCTAGATAAGATCCTGAAGTGTCAAAGATATATAATTGAATATTAAAGTTAGGATAGTCCATTTCTCATTTGTATTGCCCTTTGTATTTGTATTTCCCATTTGTATGTATGGTTGTGAAAGCTTGACAGTGAAGAAAGCTGATAGGAAGAAAATCAACTCATTCAAAATATGGTGTTGGAGAAGAGTTCTACAGATACTGTGGACTGCTTAAAAGACAAATAAATGGTTCCTAGAGCAAATCAAGATTGGCTCTACCTAAAACCCAAGATGATTAAAATACCTTGGCTATGTCTTGAGAAGACACGGCTCACTAGAAAAGGCAATAATGCTTAGTAAGGTAGAAGGCCGTAGGGAAAGAGGAAGACCGTATTACAGTTAGATAGACTCAATCAAGAAAACCAGGACTACCCTGAGTCTGCAAGACCTGAGCATGGCTGTTGATGATAGGGTGACTCAGAGGTCTCTCATTCATGGGGTCGCAACAAGTCGAAGTTGACTTGACAACAGTTAACAACAAACACTGCAAAAGTGCACCATGAGATCCAAACATACACAGTAGCACCCCATCACCATTTGCTGATTCAGTTATCCATGGTTGGCGACGTCAGGGGGGTGGATGGGGGAGGGAGGGAGGAAGAGAGTTTGCCTCACTTCTCCCTTCCCCGCAGGGAGTTCTGGTGGTGGCGGATAGGGAATGGAAGGAGGAGGTGAGCTTGTCTCCTTTCTCCCTTCCCATGGAGGGGTCTAGCGCATGGTGGAGCTGGTGGGGGGTGGACAGGAGAGGGAAGTTCCGTGTTTGCTGTTATCCATGGATTTCAGTATCCATAGGGTGGCCTGGAACCAATTCCCCCATGGATATAGGGGGTGCTACTGTACATTAGGGGCCAGAGCAGCTGTAATTGTATTTCCTTGAATGATATTGCTTCTGATTATTTATAAGCAGGCAGAGTTTTGAAAGTTACTTTTAACTTTAATTAATTTTGTGTACTAGTACCCACCTGAAATGAAAACTGGTCATTCAGACAACACAGGTGGTACTAGTACACAAGAAGAAAGAGGTTATTCTACTGATTCATGCAAAGACAACTTTAATTAATTATAAGTGTGGGGGCTAAAAAGTAGTTAGCTACCATTACAGTTGTAGCTTTAAAAGTAATTTACTCACTATTATTATTCAAAACTAACAAAATTGATACTTTCAGTTACTTCAAGTGCCCCAAGTTACAGAATGTTACATGCCACTCTGTTTTAGTTCACGTACAAAGCATCAGACAATGTCCCATGTTAACTATAAAAGTAGCAAAAGAATTAGAGTTAAGTCAGTGCAGAACTGAAGTTATAGCTTGGATTGCCTAGGTTTGTCATAGTAATGGTTTGACCAGGTTTTACCTGAATTTTACCTGAATTCTGGACATGTCACCTGGTGCCTGTTTGGACCATTATCTGGCCTGGCTTCAAAGTTTTCATTTTTTTTATTTTTTTATTTTATTTTATTTATTTATTTTTGTAAAGCAAGTGTCTTTATAGAAGACAACATATGAGGCAAAATGAGCAGGCAGTCTTCTGTGAAACTGTTCTGCAAGAACCAAGCTTGTCCATGCCTTTCAGAGAGTAAACCCTGCAGTTGGTGGAGGGATGCATGGAAAGAAGCAAAGGATAGAGTAGGACAGAATTTATGAACCAGGGTTCCCTGGAACCCTAGAGTTCCACAAGAGGTTGCTAGGGGTTCCACAAGATATTGAGATTGGAAAAAAAGAAACTTTTTTTGAACTGGAAAATCTGTAGATATAATATTTTTAGGCAGAGGTTCCCTGAAAACTGGAAAATGTTTCAAGGGTTCCACCAGGATAAAAAAAAAAAAAGTTGAGAAAGGCTGAAGTAGGCGGTAAGGAAAAGTGAGGTGACACTTGGAGTAGGAGGGAAGTGAACTGTGTGAGTGGTGGTGTGTAAGAAGGGAACAGTGCAGGGGTACGAGTTGTTTGAGGGAAGAGGAGGGAGGGGGAGTGAGCTGTGTGAGAGTCAGCATGTAAGAAGCAAAGGGAAGGGGTATCGTGAGAGCATGAGGTGTGGCAAGGAGGGAGTAGGAAGGAAGGGGAGTGGGCAGTGCATGGGGTGGCACTAGGGGGGTGCAGAGAGGGTGAACCACACCAGGTGACAGTCAGGGGGAGGGAGTGACACAAGACTTAGTGATGCCACAGGGCAGTGCAAGTGGCAGCATGTAAAAAGCAAGAAAGAGAAGCATTGTGAGGTGAGGCAAAGGAGGGTATAAAATGGAAGACAAGTGAACTGTACAAATAGTGGCATGCCAGAAGCAAGGGGGTGAGGCATTGTGAGTGTGAGGTGACATAATGGAAGGAGTAGGAAATAAGGGAGAGTGAGCTGTGTGAGTGCTGGTGGGTAAGAAGCAAGGAAGGAGGTGCACTGTGAGGGTGTGAGGCCAGGGAGGGAGTGGGGGGAATGAAGAGTGATCTCTGTGAATGCAGAAGTACAAAAAGCAAAGGCACATTTGCTGAGAGACAGTGATAGTCCAAGGTCACATGGTAAATTCCACGATCAAATAGAGATTTGACCCAAGTCCAGCACTTTAAACATTGGTCTGTCCTTGTCAGGAGTTAGAGACTGAACTCCATTATAAAATGGCCAAACAACTGCAGAATCATGCTGAGTCATAATGGCTGATTCCATGAACTACCAAGTCAGGCCTAGTCAGGCTACTAGAGGGCAATGTCATATCTCTATCTCTATTTCTATCTCTATCTCTATCTCTATCTCTATCTCTCTATCTATCTATATGAGCTAGTCCAAAGCTCACTCTCTTCTTGTGAATGCTGATGCCTGGTGAAGCAGTTTCTCCTTCAATTGTAAATATTTGTATATATATTGCAACTGTTTGACTTTGAAGATAAAAGTGCCTCCTGCTTATTTGGACATCAAACACTCTGTGTTTCTTGGGAACGGGTTGCTACTAAGTCTGCTGAGATAGATTTTTGACTTCTGCCGGAGACTGAGTGTCCTATCATCCCCTGACAGTCCTGGTTTGTTCAGATCAGTTGTAACTGTAAACATGGTATGAATGTTGAGAGATGCTGGAAGAAAAAAAATGTAACAATATGCTGAATTTGCATAATCAGAATGAAAATTACAACAATTTGCATAATTGGAATAACCTGCCTAGTATGCAAAATAGGTGCCCATATTTGAGGAAGTGGAATATGGCAACCCTAGTTATGCCTTCATTTCTGCAAAGGGAATTAATTATAAGTAACTTGTTATTCGTAGCTAGTTACTTTGAAGCTCTTTAACCAGGTGTCTAAATTTAGGAGATTATCAGACGTGTCAAAAGTGGCATTACAGCAATACCAGAAGATCGCAAAAGGGCTCCCTTATCAGACAACGTCATTCCCCTCTTGTTATGCACCCATTCTGCTGCCGTTCTGCCAGCGCTACTTTTTATTGATGCGAGAAGCTGTCAATAGATCCCCCATTCTGTTTGTGTTCCAGATTTGCCTGTGTATGACAAGGTGCCCCGTTATGCTGGTGAGATCCCAGCATCAGTGGAAGGTCCCTGCCAGAACACTTCCAGGTGAGCTTGGGACATCCTAGAATCATAGAATCATAGAATTGCAGAGTTGGAAGAGACCACAAGGGCCATCCAGTCCAACCCCCTGCCATGCAGGAAATCTTGATCAAAGCATCCCCGACAGATGGCCATCCAGCCTCTGTTTAAAGACCTCCAAGGAAGGAGACCCCACCATGCTCCTAGGGAGTGTGTTCCACTGCTGAACAGCTCTTACTGTCAAAAAGTTCCTCCTAATGTAAGTGTGTTACTGGTAAGTAACACACTTTTTATTACCTCCCCGGGTTACTTGAACATTTTAAAGTGTATTTTTGTGCTTGCTCTCACTGTTTAAATGTTACTTATATTTTTATTTTTGAATTTCCCATGCTCGCATCTTCTCATGAGAATCCGCAGGATTTCGATCCAGGAAATGAATGGAGCTCCATTATAGCTCCTTTCACTCCTGAGCTGCTCTGTCAATGGAAGAGGAAGTAAGTGCAGTGGGGAGAGTGATTGTGGCATGACAGGGTGGGGAAGGGGCGAGAGTGGAGATTGTGGGACAGGAATGCTTTTTTCATTCCTGTCTGATAATCTCCTTAGTTTCAATTGGAGTAAATAGTAGTCAGTCAGGATAAGACAACACTCATCAATTAAACATACCATCAGAATACTGGGTCACTGGAAGTTTTGCAGATATATTTCAACCATGCCACATATAAGCTTTAGGCAAAATATTATTGAAATATTTTAATACATACATAAATAAATAGACCATTGATGATAAGTGGAAGGGAACTGATAGTTTTATACTGCAGGTCTACATATACATCTGTGATGTGAGTAAGTGAGGACTTATCTGTGAGTAAGTCCTATTAAACCTAATAGTACTTTCTTCAGAGTAGACTTGATCACATCTATGATGCTCGAATAAATGTGCACATATCCAAATCTCAATAAAAGTTTATTTTCAGATGGTGAAGGATGTGCATGAAAACTTACAATTTAATAAACAAATGTTACAGTTCATTGGATACCATCCACCTACTAGCAAGCACTTCTAACTTCCATTGATTTCAGTACACGGAATAAACACAGGTTAATGCTTCTTCACTGAAATCAATGAAATTTAAATATACTTTCCTTTGACTCAAGTATGACCATAATTTGCAGGAACAGCATTTTCAATATTTTCTTTTTGCACTGCATATTATTTTAGTAACATGCCAAAATCAAATTAGGTGGGGAAAAATGTGCTATTTGCTGTTAACCCACTCATTTAAAGGGGGAGAGGGAGCGAGGAGGTGGTGGTGGTGGTGAAGGCGGGAGAAGCAACTACTTATTGATTAAAACTGATCCTGGACCTTTTCAGCCAAATTACTGTATAGTGGTAGTCCTCTGCATTGTAGCACATCAGTACACAGAAGGTACACCTAGATCTACTTGTAGTTTTAGATCTATTGGTGATTTTTAGTAGATCTCCAAGGGTTTCTGCATCCCAAGGTTTATCAACAGCAGTTAACAAAAATAATGCCACTCCTAAACAATGCACTGTTGAGAGGGGAAATACTACTTGTGGTGACCAGGAGAGGATATGTATGTAGAACTGTGAGCTTATTTCCATTGATGCTGAAAATAAAGCACTGGACTCAGTATTTCTTAATTCTAAGTATATGACTTCTGCATCAGGCTCCAGTTGATGGATTTCAGTGTTCTTAAGAAAAACAAACTCAAACCCCAAATAGATTGTACAAGCTCGAAATCCACCCACTCCTTTGTTGGCAGCTACACGGCTGGGTGTGTGGAGGACTCACATTGTTCCCTTCTGAGTATGCAGTGAATATTCAGTTTAAATTACCTCATGTATGGAACTGCTTTATTTCCTGTTCATAACAGAAATGTGCCAAGTTGCCAATGAACACATTTTTAAAACCTTGCTTACCCTGTTCCATAAACAAACAAATCAGGTGCTTGGAACACCACTCTTCAGCTGCTACAATAGAAGTACAAGTGTGTTTTTGAGAACCAGAAAGGCTTACACTAGCCCTTAATAGGCACATATTGTAATGTTAGATTGGAAAGAAAATCAACATCTGAAGTCTATGTTTGTCCAGTGTGTTTGCCATGCCAGTGTGCATGTGATTGGAGATAAGGAATTGTACACATTCTGATATAAGTCACAGAACTATCACCATACCAAAGAGGCTCTGTTCTCTGCAGCCAACTGAAACTAATCACAGCTTTGTAGCTAGGGGATGCACACAGTACATCTTCTATTTAGCCCAGCTACTTATCGCCAAATGCCACAACTGCTAGAATGCCTTTTCCGCATTTAACATAAGAACAGGTTGGCAGTAGTTTACTTTCCAGAGCCAAGCCTTGTAAACAGCAAACAAACAAGCTTGTGAAAAAACAGAACTTATCTCAACATTAAAAAGCACTTGCGGTTGAATTCAATCGCTGGCTGACCTGCATAGATAAAAGGAATCCAGTAAATTCCCAGATAATGTGATGGAATTCAGCTTGACAGTAAAGGGATTGGTTGGTAGTGTTTAAAAACACAAACATAACTCAGTGACCATCTAGGAACAATATAGCAGAATGTCTTCAGTAGTTAATGGGTGCCTCAAAACCCATCTGGAAAAGAGGAAACCAAAGGTTCAGAAACAGTGAATAAAAGAAACTGCTCCGAACAGAATAACTGCAGCCGAAGTGGCAAGCATAAGTTACAGTCACTGCAATCCCTTACTTCCTTCACAACATCTTCTTCAGTGTATCCTTTCTTGGTAAAGATGGGACTTCATGGGACTCAACTGCTGTCTATTTCCAAACCCTTCTCATTATTTTGTGAACATTGTGTGTAGGGCCAGTTCTACCATGAGACAACATGATGTTTCCACCTCAATTAGAAGATCCAGGAGGATGTATCAGGGGGAAGCAGTGATGTGCTGCAGAAAGAGCTCTGGTGTTTACACATCCTGGCTTGCACATCCTCAACTACCTGTTCCCAGGTGTGATGGACAAAAATGCCCCATCGCCGTACTGAGGTAAGTTTCAGCTGTCACTCAAGGTATTTAATTTTATGTAGGGCAGTGAAATGGGTACCATTTTATCCTGGGCCTCAGAAAGCAAAATGGCTTTGTCTGGTACTTATGCAGAATAGTAATCTTATTCTTAAAGGACAACATACTATAGTATTACAAAACCACTCTCAATTTGTCAGGATGCCTCTACTTTCCTAGATAGCATCCATTATTCTAAAAACTAAGGGTGTTTTTATTTTCATTAATTTTTAAAAATCTCCATCAGAGGAAAATATACAGTAGTTCTGTTTCATAAGACAGCATGAAGGGCAAGAGAGCCCATGTGCTGACCACAAGGGAAAAAAAAAATAAAACAGGATTGTCATGCCTGAAACAATTATGCCAAAGAAGGTATAGTGTAGCTGCACCATGTGGGAAAAGCTCTGCCAGCTGAAAATTCCATCTTCTAAACAGGGGGCGGGGGGCACCTGGCAATACATTGTTGTGCATTTTCTGACACTGGAATCATTCCTTTGGAACTGACACCTCCTGAGAAAATATATGCAAATCTCCTTTTAGGTTATTGAGAGTACAGCCAACAAACACTTAGGACAGCACTGTGGGAACTGAAGAAACCCAGCATTTGCAGGTGGACTGTTGCAATTTGCCTTGGGATTGAATGGAGGAGATGAGATACTTTAAAACGGATTTCTAATTGATGTTGGAACACTTACCTGGCAGCATAGTTGACTGGGTAAACATCAGTCTTGCCTCAGAGTAACAGATGCTGCCACCTAAAGAAGTGCTGTCTGCCCACTGAAGTCTGGCTTCAGGAACACTATATAGGCCTAATGGTATACCTAATCCTTTCCACACTGCAACACTAGCTTGAAGCAGCAGCTACTTATAGTTTATTCATGGTCTTCCCAGAGTTTACAGTCACTGCTAAAATATACCATTTAATCTCTGTTTACATATAATAAACATCCACAACATTTTAAATGTTGAAGCCAACTTGAAGCTTGAGGCAGAATAACAATGGCATCCACTCTTACCCCAAGTCAAAGTAAAGTACCCAAAGCCAGCCAAGTTATTTTGACACATTAGACAGAAAATCCCACAAGTCTCTATGCCTATCCCTGGATGGGAGACTGGCAATGAATACCAGGTGTTGTTGGCTATATTTCAGGGGAAGGAACTGGCAAAACAACCTTTGAGTACTTCTTGCCTTAGAAAACCCTACAAAATTCATGGGGTTTCCATAAGTTGACAAGCAACTAGAAAACAAACACACACACATACATGTGTACACACGCACACGTGCACACACACACTATAAAACATGAGTCCTTACTACTGCTCAAATAACAAAAGGAATCTCCCCAGAGAAGGTTTTGACCCCAAGGAAACTAAGTGGCCACTGTAAAGATCTGAAAGACCTATATCATGTCACACAACCCTTTGAAGATTTAGGGTGTGATTTTGTATCTTTCTGGATCCTATTAGATTCTACCCCACTTCCACAACTGTATAAATATGCTTAATAACCGGAGGCTTTGTATTACATCTGAAGAAGTGGACTGATATCCATGAAAGCTTATGCTGTATCAGTTTTAAAGGTGCTTTCTAGATTTTTTTAAAAAAAATCCTCCCTCCCTTTCTCCTTTTTATGCTGCAACAGACTAACATGGCTTCTTCTTTGAAAACTACCCTATTCAATCAAATTTTGGAGGTAACTTTAAATTGGGCAGTCTAAAGCCTCAGTGGTAAGCATGACTCAGACATGACACATTCTAATTTCAAAATAGACTAGAAGCTAAAAGGAGCAACTAGACACATTCCATCAAACTCTTTTGGGGAGAGGAAGACTATTTCTACCTGTTACTGACAAGCATGCATTTTGTAATGTTGTGTGAGTGAGCATTTACTTTGTCAAAAATACCAAGAAAGATCCCCTTTCATTCCTCAGAATCAAGCTACTGATCCCTTGGTTTAAGTTAATTCTGAGTCTGTCCAAAGATGTTGCTCCTTTGTGCATTCACTCAAGGTCGATAATTGCCCTTGGGACCTGACATCCAGAACAACACTGTTAATCGTAGGAGTCACCAAAGACAGTCACTCAGCTTCAAGATCTACCTGTCCTGCTCTTAACTTACAATCCATTCCTCATGAACCTTCCTGGCATTCTTCCTCTCCTGCTCTGGTGCCATACCAATGTTTCCATACTTCACTATTTTTTTTTTATCCTGAACATGTATGTTCAACCTTGAAATTGTTCTCAGCCTGTCCATTCTGCCATTCAAACTTATTTATTTATTTATTTATTTATACCCCGCTCTTCAGCCACAAGGCTATCAGAGCGTCTTACAAATTGTTTTAAGCAATAGCAATTTACACATCTACACTGCATTAAGCAGTTTCCAATATGTGTTAGCTAATTGCCCCCACAAGCTGGGTACTCATTTTACTGACCTACGAAAGGATGGAAGGCTGAGTGAACCTTGGAGCCCGCTGGAATCGAACTTGCAATGTGGTGGCTTGCAGGACTGGCATTTAACCACTGCGCCACCAGGGCTCCCTTCCAGTCACTAAGATCAGAAGTTGCTTTGTTGTGCTTAGTTCTCAAGGTCTATAATTTCCTTAAGCTCTCTCCACTCCTTTTTGGGCAAATACATCACCAGCACAATGAGACTGTTTACTTAAAAAATCAGAGTATGAAAGTCACCCATCTCCACCTCTGTAGCATCCTAGTTGGGTGCTTCTGTCTTCTCTGCACTTGGTCTGACTTTCATCTCTCACTTTTGCCTTCTCTACTTGATTCCTGTGAACATTTATTGTTGTGTGCCTTCAAGTCATTTCCTATTTATGGCAACCCTAAGACCACCCTATCACATGGATTTCATGGTAAGATTTGTTCATAGGAGGGTTTGTCTTTGCCTTCCTCTGAAGCTGAGAGAGTGTGACTTGCCCAAGGTCACTAAGTGGGTTTCCATGGCTGAGCAGGGATTTGAACCTTGGTTTCCAAAGTCATAGTCCAATGCTTAAACCACCACACTATACCACTTTCTGACTATGCTTTCCCAAATAACCCTGCATCTCTTAGTTCACCATACTATTAGCCTGCTCTGTTGCCTCTTTCCCTCTTCCCCTTCCTGTTTGCCCCAAGGCAGTCAAACTCAAATTTCATTGGTAAGCTTTACTAAAACTTTACAAGGTGACATTAAAGCTGCATTCCAGTATCAGCAGCAAACCATACAGTGAGTCTTACAGACTCTACCATGAAGGTTGGAAATCTTGTTTGATATTCCCCAACACATATATAGAAAGATCATAGAACAGAGCGGTAAAGTGCAGTCACGTCCTACATGTACTCTTAAGGTCTTTTTTGTGTTTCCCGAAAAGACCCCCTGTCTGTTTCCAAGTTTGACTTCAACACAGACAGTGCAATCCTAAAAGACCTACAGGTCCAAATGTCTGGTCATGTCTTTTGGGGGAATAAGGCCTCTATGGATCTAGAGCAGTGAAATGCTTCATAAGGCCCCACAATTACAGTTAAATGGTCAGTGCCACCCTCAAAGCCTTGGGATACTATTAGACATTTTGGGTGAAATAAAAGCATGAGCAATTGGGGATTGGGGAATTAGGGCTTTCCAGGATCCTGGGCACAGCTGGTTTGTCCTTCCAGCCTCTTCCAGTTGCCCACCCCAATATACTGTAGAAATATACCGTACATGTACACACAGGAAGAAAGAGAAAAAGAAAGAGATAGGGATACTGAACATCAGCATGCTATCCTGAAGGCATGTGATCTTGTCTAATTTTGGAGCTAAGCAAGGTTGGGCTTGGTTACAGGTTGGATGGGAGGCCACCAGGGAAAAATAAGGATCTCTAGCACAAAATCCTACTTTAAACATAAGTAGCTGCTGATGGTCAGATTTGACAGTACGGGGCTAGATGGACCAGTGGTTAGGCTCAGTAAAAGATAGCTGCCAGTGTTACTATGGCCATCTCTCTGCACACAGAGAATTGCAACATATGGAGAAATGCTTGGTAACAAAGAACGCTTCTCTCTACATGGTAGTTACACTGGGTTTGTTTGTTTTTTTAAAAAAATATTTACTTCTTGAAAAAGAACATAAATGTCTTGGGCTGAAATATAGCAGCAGTAACCACCATTTCCAGTGTAATGATTTCACATCAGAAGGGTTTGTTCCGCAAATCACCAGTCTAATTCTAAGGATGCCCAGAATTCATGTGGACTGGTACAGCTCTAAGCAGAAGCCACATGGTGTCATGCTGCTTTTCCTGCCACCAGTGCAAAGTTAATGAGACAGCTTGCTGCTGGGGCCTTCATTAGGCAGCAGTCACACTGTGCGTGTCAAGACCCCAGGGGTCTTGGTGTCCAGAGGGCTTCTGATGCCTAGTGAAAGCTACAACAGAGGACAACACAGTTGCTGCCACAGCCAATAATCAAGTCATGGGGAAGAGAGAAGGAGGCAATGAGGCTCCTGAGGAATTTGGCATGATGCCATCAGGAATACCACAAATGAACTGATACCAGCCATATCTGAATAGAATTAGCCAAATTAGTTTACTTTCAGTACTCCCATTCCAATTAAAGCCCAGTGAAGCTCACCTCTCATTAGCAAATGTGCCCTTAAGATGGAGAGCTGCAATGTTTCCTTCTCTCAGTTATATCGGGGGGGGGGGAATGCTGCAAAATCTAATATCCTTAAATTTGTCCTTGGAGAAAATGAAATCTCTATGGTGTCTTATTAAGTGAGCCTGGAGAGCAATTTTTTAGAACATGATTTCACTAAGGGAGAAAAATTAGATGCTGATCATTCAGTCCAAGTTATGACAACCAAAAAGCTTCATTTCTTTCTGAGACCTGTCTTAAACAGTGTGCTCTAAAAAGGCAGACAGACACAATGTGCTTCTAAATGATCCCAGAAACTTTCCTCCTGAATATTTTCATTATTGCTTGAAATGAAGCATATAATTTTTGTCCACAGAGAATGGCTAATGGAAGAAATGGAATACTGGACAGAGCGTACTATGATACAACGCAACTTTGTCAGACTCAATCACTTTTCTGTTCATTAGTCTGTGGAATACGGAATGGTGGGGACACAAAAGCTGTTGGTGTCAAATAAACTTGACAAAGAAGGTTTATAATCAAACCTGAAGTGTCTTAATTTGGAAACTGAATGATATCTTTGTAAGTCTCCAAGTGAAACTGCTTCACTTTTACTATTGTCTATAGATCAGTGTTGCTCAAATGACTGATAGTTGAGCCACACTTTTCTAACTCTGTATTAAAAATGGGGGGGGGGAGAAACCACAGTACTCATGCCACATGCGTGGGGTTAGGGAAGACATTGTGTGGGGTTAGGGAAGACATTGGAGACTGGGAGGAGTTGGGGAAAGTAGAGAAGGAGAAGGTGAAGGGACGTGATGGTCATGTGGGCAGGGGAACAGAGGAAATGAAAGTTTGAATGGGAAGGAATGGAGAAGGAAAGGCTATAAGGAGCGAGGGGATAGTCACAAAAAAAGGACAGGACAGGCTAGAAAACCTTCATAAAGCTGGGGGAAAGGGTATGGAAATGTTTTGTGGTCTCCTCTTTTTGGCATTGCTCTTTGCCTTTGTTTGTTTGTGGACGGAGCTTACTTGCATACCTTCTACTCACTTGTAAAAGTTTAAGAGAAAAGGGACTGAGGTAGTGAAGGAAGGGATTTTTGATATATTCCTGGGGTGATTATGGGGAGGAAGCTTTACCCTAGGATGCCACAATCTTCCCTAAGTTAAGGGAGATCCTTAGCATTCCTCATTTGGATGTGTGAGCGTGTGTTTCTGTTCCTTCTTTTTGTGCTTGTTTGTTTGTGTACAACCTGGTCTACAGATTATGAACTGTCAGGGATCATAGAAACTAAGTGTGGAAATTTTACAATAAAAGGAGCAACAGCCAGTAGAGGCCAGGGCACAGCTGGTATCTACCACTCAAGACTTAGGGGTCATTTACACGGCAAAATAAATCCTCAAAGAATGCGACAAGAAGCCTGATAGTTCCTATGCATTTCGAAGCAACAGCACCCTTTTCAGAAGGAGGGGGTGCAAGAAACCCATAAGTTGCGCAGTATCAGCTTTCGCTAGTTTTCCGCACTTTTTTGATTAAGTTCACGAAAATGCGCATAATTTATCATGGGAACTAACGATTGTGTAAACTGGCACCTGCCTTTTTGAATTACTGTGAGCAAAGCTGAATCCTGATTGGTTAGAGTGACCATTCTGCTTTATTCGAATAGACTGAGGGGTTGGAGAGAAGAAATTCACCCTTCTTCTTCTTGCAACCCACTTTGGAAAACCGAGCCCTTCCTGTCTGTCTTTCGGGGGATGGGTGGGGGGGAAGATGCTTCGCTGCTTTGCTGGTGTGTGTATGGGTGTGTGGGTGTGCTGGGAAACAGCCGATCACATGTTCGTTCTTTTGTTTGTTTATCCTTCCATTCACTTGCCTTTATTCAAGGCTTCGGAGGGAGGGAAAACAAATGAGGCAAGCCCTAGTTCTGTGGTGTGTGTTTGTGTGTGCATGCATGAAGGGAATCGAAGATTGCTCCACCATGCTTTTGCTTGTTCGTGCTTTCATTGACTCCTTTCCTTATAGAAGCCTTTCGGGGCTGGAGAAGACGTGGGGGGGAGTCTGACAGATCGCTCTTTCGATCCCTTGTTTGTTTGTCCTTTTTCTTTCCTCTCATTATTTATGGTCTCCATAACCCCCTCCTTGCTCCCTCCCCGCCTCCTGCCTGGCTTTAATCATCAGGAGGCGATACCCCACCACCACCTTTGCCTGTGTGAATTAAGCAAAACAGAAAGTTGCTGGATATGGCTTCATCATCCAAAAATGCCAGGCATCGTGTGATTTATGCACTCCTGATGTGAAAGAACGGTAATCCGGAATCTGTCGAACTTTTTCCTGTCATGGAACCAGCCCCTTAGTGTGTGGGAGTTGCCACAGTATTGTCATAGACCTGTATCTTCATGGGAAAGGATTGTACAAACAATCAGTTTGGGAACAGCTTTGTGGATATGATTGTAGAACCCATGATGTAATGTATAAATTGCAATGCAATCCTTTGTCCTAGTCTCTTCAACAATCTTCAGCTATGTATGCTTGTATGGATCCTCATAGATAAACTCAGTATATATTTCACTATGCTGTAGTAAAGCTTTGTAGTTAAAACACACACTGTGTGCAAGTGCTTTATTGATGGCCCTATGCAGGCTACATGTGCCTGCAACTCTAGTGCAGCTTGGCCCTCTGCACATGTTCAGGAGGGACTTGCACGCATGCCCCAACAGAACAACCTAATAAGCTTGATGTATTGTGAACTGCCCTATATGTAAAAGTGACTGAATGGGATGGATCCCCAGGGAAGGTCTTGCGTCTCTCCACTAACAAGTTGATTATAGAGTTGTGCTAGAGGACCTAGCCATTCCTAGAGAGCTGTCCTCTCAGGTAAAAAATTATCATTTGTGATTTTGTTTATATTTGCACTTCCCCCCCCCATTTTTGCAGGGAGGCTGTGTCCTTAACTTCCATGAAAGCGGAGGGCCGACTGTATTGATAACAAGTGCATATGATATAAAATTTGGCATGCTGTGAAACGTCACACATTTCGGGTTCAGAAGTCCCTCTAGGTACTATAGATCAGAGGATTATAGATACTGCTTAGATACAATAGTCCCAGGCTGTACAGTAGCCACTAGTGCCGTCTGATTGATTAGATCAATCAGAATAGCTTCCAGACACTGTCAGAATCCCATGTGTTGATGATATGTAGCAGTACCAATGGTTGCATTTCCAGAGAATTCCACAAGGGTGCAACTGTTTTCATGGACACCAAAGGGAATTACATCAGCAGATCAAAGTTATAGATTACATTTTCCACTCTGAATATTGATTGCATGGAAAGACAGATAGACCTGACTATTCTTAATTGACCTCTGCACACAAAAATGTGATTCTTAAAAACTGCATTGGAGCAGAGGTTGTCAACATGACATGATTTTGCTTGTTCTAAAAAAGAACAGAAAGTATATTAAACAAGTTCCTAATCAAGAGATGTAATTCCTTTTATTAATTTCATACCTTAGGGGATATGACAAGGGATTATTTTTAGGTTAATACTGATTTCTCATTAGAATGAAGCTGTGATGCTCCAGCTGCACTAAAATGATTGACTCCTATGTACTGCAACAAACAGAAAATGAAAATGAAAATGACAAAATTACAAACAAGATTTTAGAAAATGTAAATGCAGCTCATCATACAACTGGTGTTCTGGGTCTATAAAAAAACGAATTGACCTTGCAAAGTACTCTTTGCTTGTATTTTCACCCTTGCTATAATAGCAACAGTTAATTACATTTTATCCTGGCCTTCCTTTGAGGAGTCCTAATTGCTGTTGTTAACTGTTGTTCAATCAACTTCCACTTACCATGAATCACTCAGCCATGAATGAGAGACCTCCGAATCACCCTATCATCAACAGCACTGCTCAGGTCTTGCAGACTCAGAGCAGTCATGGCTTCCTTGAATGAGTCTATCCATCTGAAGTGGGGTTGTCCTCTTTTTCTACTGCCTTCTACCTTACCAAGCATTATTGTCTTTTTTAGTGAGTCATGTTTTCTTATGATATTGGCAAAGTACAACAGTCTCAGTTTAATGTGAAGTTGAAGGCTTTCACAGCCAGCATCCAGAGGTTTTCTATAGGTTTTTTTCCGGGCTGTGAGGCCATGTTCAGGAAGAGTTTATTCCTGATGTTTCACCTGCATCTGTGGCTGGCATCTTCAGAGAATGGTTAGGTAAAGGTGTGTGGGTTTTATATACTGTGAGTCCCTGTTGGAGGGGATAGGTAAATTTCTGTATTTGAATGGCTAGTTCCTGGGGGGAGATATGCAAGAAGCATTAGTGATTAGTGGGAAAAGAAAAGGAAGGAACATTGCCATTCTTGGATGTCCTAGTCATCCGCAAACCAAACCAGTGGTTACGCCACAAGGTATACAGAAAACCCCCACACAGAGACAGATACCTACACAAGAACTCTAGTCATCACCCAGGACGAAAAAGAAGCACAATAAAAACATTGGTAGACCACACAAAAAGAATCTGTGAACCCCACTACCTGGAGGATGAACTGAGGCACCTAAACTGGGCCCTACAGGATAATGGTTACTCCAGATAAGAAATCACAAGAGCAGCCAGACCCAGAAAAAACCACAGGAACGGGGGGGAAAACAGCCACCCAAAGGGAAGGTATTTTTACCATACATCAAAGGAGTCACAGACAGAATAGGGAAACTGATGAGGAAACACAACTTCCAAACAATATACAGACCAACCAAGAAAATCCAAGAAATGCTACGCTCAGCAAAAGACAAAAGAGACCCTCTCACGGCCACGGGAGTTTACTGCATACCATGCAGCTGTGGACAAGTTTACATAGGGACCACTAAATGCAGTGTGCCAGCATGAATCAAGGAACGTGAGAGCCACTGCAGACTGGGCCAGCCAGAAAAATCAGTAGTAGCAGAACATGTTATAAACCAGCCTGGACACAAAATGTTATTTAAAAACACCAAAATTCTGGACTACGCCAACAACTATTATGTCAGACTGCACAGAGAAGCTACTGAAATCCACAGACACCTGGACAACTTCAAGAGGAAAGAAGAAACCCTAAAAGTAAACAAAATCTGGCTTCCGGTCTTGAAAAACACTAAAATCAAAACTCAACACATGCAAATGAACTCCACCCAGGGACAAGGGGATTTCCAGCAGACAATGGACCGTTAGCCAAACAGACTAATCCTCCTTGCATATCTCCCCCCAGGAACTAGCCAATCAAATATACAAATATACATATCCTCTCCAACAGGGGCTCAAAGTATATAACACCCCCCCACTCCTACCCAACCATTCTCTGAAGATGCCAGCCACAGATGTAGAAATAAAATCTTCCAGAACACAGCCTCACAGAAAGTCTCAATTTAACTTGTTAGTACTCGCTTTAACTTTTTAGTACTATACAGAAGGAGGCATGGTAAATCTCTTTTGAATGTCTTTAACTACAAAAAAACCCTATGATGATACAATTGAAAAGGAAACAATAAATAGTGCCAGAAGATGTAAAGCTCACATCAGATGACCCTCAATGAGATACTGGGGCACAACTACAACTAACATAATGACACAACTAGACTCAAGCTGAAAGGATGTTCAGCTGTTGATGTTCTCAGAAGTGAAAGGAAAGGCTGAAGCTGAACAACACATATTATAAGAACATGGAATCTGAGAAGCATGAATCAGGGGAAATTAGACAACATAAAACATGAAATGGAATATATAAAAATTGCAATACTTGGGGTAAGGAAGCTAAAGTGGACAGGAATGGGACATTTTGAGACAGATATTTACATAGTGTTTTACTCAGGCAATAAAATCTAAGAAGAAATGGGGTGGCATTAAGAGTGAAGAGAACTGTGGCAAAAGCAGTCAAGGGATATAATGCAGTCTCAATGAATAATATCAATAAGACTTCAGAGAAAACCCATCAATATAACCATCATCCAAATGTATGCCCCAGCTACACAGGTAGAATAAAAAGAAACTGAAAGATTCTACACTGGAGTCCAAGAGGAAATTCATACCACACCAAAACAAGATTTATGATTGGAATGCAAAAGTAGGAAACAGAGCAGAATAAAAGAACATAGGAAGATTTGGCCTAGGATCAAGAAATGTAGCAGGAGAGTTTGTTCATCACTGTTTCTTCATCGCAAACACATTCTTCAAGCAACGAAAGAGGCAACTGTATATATGGACATCAATTGATGAACGATATAATCTACATAATTGGAAACAGAAGATGGATAAACTCCATTCTCTCTGCAAAAACAAGACCAGGAACACATTGTGGCAAAGACCATGAACTGCTAATATAAAAAATTAGTAATGAAGTAATGAAGAACACTAAATCAACCAGTCCTGCAAGCCACCACATTGCAAGTTCAATTCCAGCGGGCTCCAAGGTTCACTCAGCTTTCCATCCTTCTGTAGGTCGGTAAATTGAGTACCCAGCTTGTGGGGGGCAATTAGCTAACACACATTGGAAACTGTTTAATGCAGTGTAGATGTGTAAATAGCTATTGCTTAAAAACAATTTGTAAGCCGCTCTGATAGCCTTGTGGCTGAAGAGCGGGGTATAAATAACTAAATAAAAATAAATAAATAAAAGAACATCCTTGTAGAATTTAAAGAGAATGTGAGAAATAGATTTGCACTATTAAGCCTAATTGACTGAGTGAGCAAGAAGAAATCTGGGCTGAAACCAGAGATACTGTCAGGGAGGAATGCAACTCCCTCTATCTGCAGCCAAAACAAAAGAGAACCCTCAATCTTTAAGCAGTTAAGGACAGATGAGAAGCAAAAGTAAAAGGGGACAGAAATAGAGTCAGAATGCAACTTTTCAAAGGCTCGTGTGCAGGGACAAAAACCACTATCATAATCAGTGCAGAGAAATAGAAGATGAAAATGAAAAAAGGAAGAACAGGATATATTTTCCACAAGATCCAAGATATCAAAGGGAAATTTACAGCAGGAGTGGAGCTGCAATATTACCAGCAAGGAGTTACACTATATGATGAAGTATAAATAAAAAGATAATGGAAACAACACATTAAAGAACTATATAAAAGTGATGAAAGGGTGACAGATTCATTCAAGAAAGAACCATTTGAAGATGAACTTACAGTTTTAGAAAGTGAAGTAGAAGCTGTACTCAGGACTTTTGGAAGAAATAACTTACCAGGAACATGAGACATACCAATAAGGCTGCTTCAAGCTACAGAGACAGAATCTACTCTAGTTCTAGCTAAAATCTGTCGAGAAAAATAGGAAACAAAGCAATAGCCCACACATTGGAAATGATCAATATACAGTACATTCCAAGCCCCAAGAAAAAGTATACCAGCAGCTGTAGTAGCCACAGGACCATTGCATTAAATTCCCATGCAAGCAAAGTGATTCTCAGAATTCTACAACAATTACTTTTATCATATATGGTACAATAAATGTCTGATGTTCAACTAGGTTTAGGAAAGGAAGAGGCACTAGGGATCATATTGCCAACATACACTGAATAATAGAGTGCATCAAAGAATTTGAGAGGAAAATCAACTTGTGCTTTGTATATTATAGCAGCGTCTTTGACTGTAAATGATGAAAAACTATGGATCACTCTTTAAGAAATGGGTGTGCAACCCAACAATTGGATAATCCTGATGCATAACAGGCATTCAAGACAAGAGGCTACCACCAGGAAAGAATATGGAGAAACGGAATGGTTTTCAATTGCCAAGGGGGTTAGGCAACACTGCATTTTATTACTCTATCTGTTTAACTTGCATACTGGACATATCATATATAAAGCAGGATTAGACTCGGTGGAAGGGTGCATGAAAATTGGAGGAAAGAACACCAACAATTTAAGATATGCAGATGACACTATACTACTAGCAGAAAATAACAAAGACTTGGGTATAATTACTGAAGAAAGTCAATGAGGGAAGTGCAAAGACAGGTTTACCATTGAACATTAAGACAACAAAAATAATGACCACATATTATTTTATAACTTTAAAACAGACAATGAAGACTTTGAAATAGTTCACAATTTTCCATACCTTGGATCAATCATTAATCATAATGGGGCTGCAGTCAACAAATCAGAAAAAGACTAGGGACATTATCAGACAAGCCTTATAATCTGGGATAGGGACGCCACAAGATTGCTAAAGTTTTTCCCTTTCAGATAATGTCATCCCTGTCCTGTTCTGCCCCCGTTCTGCCCCCATTCAGTCTCCTTTTTCCCCCCATTAATGACTTAAGGCCTTTCCTAATTAGATCCCGGCCTCAGGGGATCCTGGCCTCTTCTAGCCTGCTGGCCATTTATTATATTTTATTGTATTTATAGTTTTAAATGTGATTTTAGATTAGTTGTTTTTAATTTATATTTGTTTAATGTTTTTTTATGGGGGAGGGTGGGAGTGGGTGTGTTTAGGGATTTTATTTGTATTGTATTTTAAATTTTGTAAGCCTCCCCGATTGTTTTAACAGAGGGGAGGGGTATAAATAATAATAATAATTATTATTATTATTATTATTATTATTATTAATAGATCACCCACTCCGTTTCTGTCATGGAATCATGGGTGTGCGAACCAGTGCCCTATTATGCTGGTGTGATCTGGGAGGTCCGTGCTGAACACTTCTGGGACATCCAGGTAAGTGACAGCCTTTTTTTGTACCCTCCCCATGTTGCTTGTGAAGTTTTAAGTGTGTTTTGGCACTTAGCTTAAGTCCTTGACATCTGCTTGTATTTTTATTTTTAAACTTTCCACCGGCTGCCTGCCTCTGTAAGGTCCTGGAAGGTAAGTAAAGAACACTTCTGGTGGTGATCCTGACATCCAGGTAAGTGACAGCCTTTTTTGCACCCTCCCCTGATTACTTGTGGGGTTTTTTATGTTTTTTTTTTTGTGTGTGTGTGTGTCTGTGTCTGTGTACTTGTTTTAATTTTTTGACACTGGGTTTTATTTTTATTTATTTTTTTACTGTGCAATCGTCCTTCTTGCATTTGCTTTCCAGGAAGTGAATGGAGCTCTGTGTGAGGGCTCCATTTGTGCCTGAGCTGCCAGAGGGTTGGGAGCAGTTTCTGCCCCGCTATAAAGATAAGTGTCTGATTTAAAAAAAAAAAAATCATGACAGGGATGGGAGCGGGACTGGAATTAGAAGGTGAGACAGGGACTTTTTTCTGGACCCATGTGACAATCTCCTAGGACTTGGATATATCACTGAATAACAAAGTTAGGATGGTCCACACCATGGTATTTCCAATTTCTATGTACAGTTGAGAAAGCTGGAGAGTGACAAAATCTGATAGGAAGAAAATCAACTCATTTGATGTGTCGTGCTTGAGAAGAAATCTATGGATACCATGGACCGCTAAAAAGACAAATCAATGGGTCCTGGAACAAATCAAACCTGAAACTCTTCCTAGAAGCCAAGATGACTAAATTGAGACTGTTATACTTTGGACATAGCATGAGAAGATATGACTCACTGGAAAAGAGAACAACACTTGGAAATGAGGAAGACTGCATGATATATGGGTAGACTCAGTCAAGGAAGCCATGGAAAATTGGAGCAGGGCTGTTGAGGACAGGGTGACTTGGAGGTCTCTCATTCATGAGACTACCATAAGTTGAAGTTGATTGGCTAGCAGTGAACAACAACAAGAGTTGTAGAACTTAACATTTGGGCTTTTTTTTCCTTATCAGTTGATGTTGGTAATTAATGGGCAATAACTCTATAAACCTGATACTCAGGTCTTTAGAATAATTTTCCTTGACTTTATAGTAAGGAGTTGTCATCTCAAAGATATGACCCAGAATTAATGTTATCTTGCCTGAACTACAATGATGACAGAAGCATATTTTGTATAGTTCAGTCTCTTGGGAATTTTGTGAGGAGTGAATACTGTGGGCCTAAATTTATAGGGTAGTACTAATAATGCAATGATATTATAGAAAGTGTACAAATGTGTGCACTGAGAACTGGTACTGGGCCTGGGGCAAGATGCATGATTGTTCCCTCCCAATAAATTTATTAATAGATGTTATAGCTACTCATTGATATACCAACATTTATTTTTTAATTTATTGTTTCTTTTTTCAGCCTCCAGGCCCATTTGCCTCAGTCCATGCAGAATTCTGGGTGCTGGAGATTTTACCCTACTCAGTGCCTTCTCTTCAGACATCAGCATTGTCACTGTATTAAAGTTTACCAAGCCGTGTATCTGTCAGCTGAATAGTCTATTCAGAGCTGGATAATTAACTTCGTACTTGGATCTGAATTCTCTTTTAGACTATTAAAACGGATGTCTTTGATAACAAGAAAGATCTAAAGAAATACTGATTTTGAAATCTGGAACATTTCTTATTGCTAAGGCACTAGTTATGATATTTTGAGACTGTTTTATGATGTTATGAGAGTGTTTAAATATGAGTGTTACACTATGACTCTGGAGTTCGAATGCCCGTTTGGCCATGAGTACCCACTGGGTGACCTTGGGAAAGTCACACACTCTCAGCCTTGGAAAACCCCATGATAGGTTCACCTTAGGGTCACCATAAATCAGAAATGACTTGAAGGCACACAACAACAACAACAACAATCTTTCCTGATACACTCCAAAATTGGATCCAGCCTAAAATAATCAATGGCACTTAGTTAACTGGCAGCCATAAACTGTTTAAATATTAGAGCTACAGTCTAGATCAATAACACTAATCAAAGTAAAAAAATTAACAAGCCATCCTCCTCATCTCACTGCATTTTATTCTCACTGTAGGGTAAATTAGTCTGATAGAGGCCAAACTTATCCAATGAGATTCAGGGAGAAGTGGGGATTGGAACCTGAGTTGTGTCAAGCCTTATCTATCCTTCTGTCCTCTAGATCACATTGACCCTCCTTAACCTATCTTGAAAAGGTGATCATAGAGCTGGGAGAAGAGTGACCAAAATGATCAAAATGAACACTTTTTTTTTTTAATAAGGAAAGACATAAGCCTTGGGAACTTGTTAGTTTTACCGCCCTGCCTTTGGAGGGAGGGAAAAACCAGCAGTATCTGCTGGATTTAATCCCTACTCCCACTGGCATTCCCTTTTCCTTATGTGTCATGTCTTATTCAGATTGTAAACCTGAGGGAAGGGAACTGTTAAATTAACAATTGGTAAGCCACTCTGATAGCCTTTGTGGCTGAAGAGCGGGGTATAAATACAATAACCAAGCAAACAAATAAATAAATAACTCTTAAGAGAAAGAGAAAATGGAAATGTAGCATCCTCATTTTGGGAACTGCAATTCTATAAAACGCTGCAGTCTCCAACGGTTTTATTAAAATTTACACATTCTATTTAATGATATTTGCCCTTCACACTTCAAACAGCTGGAAAGGTGTCAGAGCAATTAGTTGGCAGCTTCTTTCCTATGTCTCAGCAGCAGTTGGTACCTATCATATATATTTTTTTGTTCTCCGGATGTCAATTTGATGAAGCAGAACTCAGCTTGAGAAATGAAAAGTGCCAGCTATGGCCTGGAGTTCATTATGCTTTTCTGAGTTTTATCTGAGTTAAACTATGTAAAACATGAAGCTGAGCTAGTACACTATGGTTAATTTATGTAGCAAGCCACTGTAACAAGGTCCCAGTTTGACAGGTACATTAGGGAAGCCTGTGTTCTGTGCAGCCACCTCCAAACCTCAGCTGAGAGTCAACAAACAGGTATGATGGCCATTTGTCCTGCTTTACAGAGAACAAACCTGTATCTGAAGACATCTGCTATTTGAAGGGCTGTCCAGCCTATGCCCATTAAAAAAACAAAAACAAATAAAGACTTATAGGAAGAGAGAACAGAGGCCCTGTTTTTGCTTGTCAATAGTTAGCAGCTCACAAGACACAGGTCACACGACTTGTCTCTACACTAAAGAAATGTACAATTTGATATTATTTTAACTGCCATAGCTACATCCTATATAATCCTAGGATTTGCAGCAGTCTGAACTGCCACATCTCTAAGAGGAAAGTAAACTAGTACTGTACCATTTCCTTTATTCAATAGCTGAAGTTTTATCACAGGAGTGTAAGTGAAAAGGATTAGAAAGAACCTCCCACATATTTGTATTATATTCATTTATTCTTTATTCACTTTTATCCCACTCCAAATATCTCAGAATGGTGCACATAATCTCTGCACCCTTTTGTCCAGATAGCAACCCTAAAGTGAAAGTAGCTTAATGTGAAAGAGGGTGACAGAACTGAGGTAGCCAATGAATATTATGGTTGAGTGGGAATTTGAACCTCAGAGTTTATCTCCATTATGTAGATATATCAGTTTGATATCACTTTATTGGTCATGGCACTACCTTTTCGAATTCTTGGATTTATAGTTTGGAATTCCCTGCTAGGCAAGAGCTATAGTTCAGAGGAATGGACTACAGAATTCTAAGTACTTCACCACTACCTTGGGACAGTTGTTCTTGTGTACTTTCAAGTCAATTCAAATTTATGGCAACCCTAAAGTGAACCTATTATGGGGTTTTCTGAGGCTGAGACTGTGTGACTTGCCCAAGGTCACCCAGTGGGTTTCCATTGGGATTTGAGTCATTGGGATACAATTCTTTGCTAATTTCACTCTTGAAGAAAGCAATGAGTAATGTCAGTAATTTTCTTTCTACTGAAATACCTATTTACAGTTTGGGACTTATTCTGTAGAAAAGTCACACAGTTTTTGTTTGTTTGCTTTTGTCCAGAAAACAACTTCTTCTGTGAATCAAACAACATTTGTGAAGTTGAAGGTTTTAACGGCCAGCATCCATAGGTTTTCCATGGTTTTTTTCTAGACTGTGAGGCCGTGTTCTGGAAGTTTCTTTTGATGTTTCGCATGTATCTGTGGCTGGCATTTTCAGAGAATGGTTGAGTAGGAGTTTGTGTGGGTTTTATATACTGTGAGCCTCTGTTGGGGAGGATATGTAAATCTGTGTATTTGAATGGCTAGTTTTTGGGTGGAGATATGCAAGGAGGATAATCATGGAAACAGAAAAATACAAATAAACCATAAGGAAACTCTTGGACCCTACAACATACAGAAAAATCAAGCAAGACCAGACCAACAAAATACCCAGAAAAACCAATGCCTTGATCAAGAACTCATTGATTCAGCCAATCGTATACCAGAATCTATGCAGATCAGAGGCTCTCTCACCAATACTGTATGGACTTCCCAAGATCCACAAGGATTCCATTCCACTTCGACCCATAGTGAGAGCCATTGTATCCCCCACATATGATATGGCCAAGTTTCTGGCCACACAATTACAAACCCACATAGGACAACCCCCCCCCCACACACACACTACATCAAGATTCAACTCACTTCATAGAAAAAAATCAACAACAATGAACTGAAACCTGGAGACAGACTGATCAGTTTTGATGTGGTCTCCGTCTTCACCAAAGTCCCCATAACAGACACCATGGCACTCATCCAACAAATATTTCCAGAGGACATCACAGCCTTGTTTAAACACTGCCTCACCACAAGCTACTTCCAGTGGAATAATGAATTGTATGAACAGATAGATGGAGTAGCCATGGGCAGCCCTCTGAGCCCCGTGATAGCAAACTTTTACCTGGAACATTTTGGAAAGCAAGCCCTGGAAACAGCAACAAAAAAGCCCACAACATGGTTCTGACACTTTCATTATTTGGAGCCATGAAGAAGAAGATTTTGTCTCATTTCTGAACCACCTGAACAGCATCCACCCAAATATCCAATCCACAATGGAAAAAGAAAAGGAAGGACCACTGCCATTCTTGGATCTCCTAATCATCTGCAAACCAAACCAGTGGTTAGGGCACAAGGTATACAGAAAACCCCCACACATGGACAGACACCTACACAAGAACTCCAGTCATCACCCAGGTCAAAAAAGAAGCACAATAAAAACATTGGTAGACCATGCAAAAAGGATCTGCAAACCCCACTACCTGGAGGATGAACTGAGGCACCTAAACTGGGCTCTACAGGCTAATGGTTACTCCAGATCAGACATCACAAGAGCAGCCAGACCCAGAAAAAACCACAGGAACGGGGGGAAAAACAGCCACCCAAAGGGAAGGTATTTTTACCATACATCAAAGGAGTCACAGACAGAATAGGGAAACTGATGAGGAAACACAACTTCCAAACAATATACAGACCAACCAAGAAAATCCAAGAAATGCTACGCTCAGCAAAAGACAAAAGAGACCCTCTCACGGCCACGGGAGTTTACTGCATACCATGCAGCTGTGGACAAGTTTACATAGGGATCACTAAATGCAGGGTGCCAACATGAATCAAGGAACGTGAGAGCCACTGCAGACTGGGCCAGCCAGAAAAATCAGTAGTAGCAGAACATGTTATAAACCAGCCTGGACACAAAATGTTATTTAAAAACACCAAAATTCTGGACTACGCCAACAACTATTATGTCAGACTGCACAGAGAAGCTACTGAAATCCACAGACACCTGGACAACTTCAAGAGGAAAGAAGAAACCCTAAAAGTAAACAAAATCTGGCTTCCGGTCTTGAAAAACACTAAAATCAAAACTCAACACATGCAAATGAACTCCACCCAGGGACAAGGGGATTTCCAGCAGACAATGGACTGTTAGCCAAACAGACTAATCCTCCTTGCATATCTCCCCCCAGGAACTAGCCAATCAAATATACAAATATACACATTCTCTCCAACAGGGGCTCACAGTATATAACCCCCCCCCACACACACACGTACACACTCCTACCCAACCATTCTCTGAAGATGCCAGCCACAGATGCAGGTGAAATGTCAGAAATAAAATCTTCCAGAACATGGCCTCACAGCCAGGAAAAAAACCATGGAAAACCTAAACATCATTTGCACAGAAAAGGTCAATTCCTGCAAACAAAATGTTGTTCTCTGAACACACAAAAATGTGTGGATTTTGCATAGAATAAATCCTGAGCTGTGAAAATTCTCATCAGGATTCTGTCAATCTGGGTTTTCCCAACACTTGAAAAACCAATGTTTTGACCATTTTTGTATACTGTATATTCTTACATATAAGACTGCTTTTTAACACTTGAAAATCTCCTCAAAAGTGGGGGGGGGTAGTCTTATATGCCCAGCAGATCTTTTCCCCTCCTGTGAGAATGACTGCCTTGTCTTTGAAGTGGTAAATTCCCTGGGCAGTTTCCCCAGCAGATCCTTCCCCCTGCTGTGAGAATGACTGCTTTGCCTTTGAAGTGTTAATTCCCCTCCATTTAGGTATTGTATTTTGGTAAATTTGCCAGGAAGATTTCCATTTGCATAGTTTTGGGGATTTCCTCTCCAGGAGTTTGCAAGTCTGCCAATGTGGCTCTAAAATCATTAATGTGATCATTTAAAAATTTGGGATTTGATAGCTTCATATTAACCAACTTCATTATTAATGAAACCTTACTTTCCAAAGATTGAACACCACAGAGTTTTTTCAAACTATCCCATGCTTTTTTAGCTGTTCTCAGTCCTTTAATTTCACAGACTATTCCATTATCTACAGCCACTGAGCTGGCTGGCTGGTGGGGGGTAGGCTTTCCAGCCAGGTGGCTGCCTGGACGGAGGGGGGGGGGCAAAGTCTATATTTTAACTTAAAAATGGGGGGGGGTCGTCTTATGCACCCAGTCGTCTTATATGCTGGAATATACGGTATGTTAAAATATTCTTTCCATTCCTATGGGTCAGTCAACCCATTTCAGCCAAAGCAGCCTCACAGGTTCCTTGTGGATAAAAAGGGGAAGAGACTGTGTGCAGCATCCTAAGACATTTGGAATGGGAAATAATTGAATAAAGATTTTATAATAGCTGCAATCTTAAGGGAAAACAATGTAGATGAGTGGGAGAATCTTATTAATCTTTTCAACTTAGCAACGTGATGACAAAACATCAACAATTAAATAATGAAATTCAAACAGGTTTATTTTCCTCTTAGAGATGTGGCAGTTCAGGCAGCCACCACTGTTAAGAGGAAAAGATTAATTCTCTAATTTGAATCTATTTTTACATGTCAGCATAGCATGAGATACAAAATATATTTCAAAGAGCTTGCAAGAGATAGCTTAGCTAGGTCTAATGACAAGATATCCCAGTGTGCAAAGGAAAAAGTGTAATGCTGATTTACTTTAAGCAGCCCACCTGAACGCATGGCATCTTTTTTAATACTTTCATAGTCATGCCAGTCCTTTCTTTTCAAGCCATCTGTCCAGGGATACAGCTGTCCCTCTCCAAGCCCCATTGGGAATGTCTGCAGAAACAACAAACAAACAGCATAATTACAGACTTTAAAAAAGAATAATGGCAGGTAATGCTCACCTCTTCTGTTCAAATGAAAACTCATTCATACACAAAGATAGACACTAATCAGGCTCCCTGTATGCACTGCAATATTCAGAGAAGGCTCATGAATATGCAAGGTTATATTCTCATTCATGTTAATGATGGCCCTGTGAATGTGGAATGTCTTCTGAGTAAACATCCTGTAGTCTCCCTCACTACAGGTACTTGTCTTCAACCAGTTAGTAAATTCCTTCTTGACAGCCTACAATGATTGACCTGCTATTTAGGATTTTCTGCAGCCCTATTAAGAAAAATCAGTTTACTTAAAAAACAATAAAAAGGAAGTAGAGATTTTCAAGAAGCTAATTTCTGCAGACCATTGTGATCTGCACTTTTTCTGCATTTGCAAAAAATTGCAGCATACAGAGCAATCTGTGAATATAGTCAAGCAAAAAAAAAAAAGAGTACCGTATATATAAAAAAAGGCTTGTGCATTAGTTCTGCAACAGTTATAGAATAGTCACCAGGTAGTGCAAACCTCATGCACGTAGTAGTATCAGCCATATGAAAAATGCATTTTTAGTGTATCCAGACATACCTTTGAAGGTTATGTCCTCATTTTATCAATAGTTGTCAGTGTAGATATGCCTGTTACAGGAGACATAGGTTGAATCTGCACTACACAAATAATCCACTTTGAACCTGGATTATTTGCCATGGCTTCTTCTTATGGAATCCTGGGATTTGTAGTTTGGTGAGGCACTATGGCAGAGATGGCTAAAGACCTTGTAAAACTATAAACCCCAGGATTCAATAGGAAGGAGCCACTGGATTATTTGTGTAGTGTGGATTCAGCCATAGCGTGTCTATGTATTGATAGCCAGTTTTCTTTTTAAAAAATTGTTACATGACCTATGCAAGAAATACACTTTTGTTTTATATGGTAATAAGGCAATTAGAAATATAAAATGAGAAAGGATGATGTGAAATTCTGAAGGAAGATGTTAAAAAGAAAAAGAAAAAAAGATCTCTGTTCCAATACTGCGCGTTGTGTGAAGAGAAAGTAAAAGACAACACATTTTTACCACAGAGCAAATGAATTCACAGGATTCCAACCCCCCACCCCCGCATTCCAGTTTAATTGACAATCATTGTTGCTTGCTGGAGGTCTTGAAAAATATTCTCTCGCCCATGTTTTGAGAGTCTGACTAGAAATAACAAGCTAGTTATTAAATGATATAAGACCAAAGGGGCAATAGCACAGCTGCATTTATTCTCTGATATTTTTTCACTGTTTAAGCTGTACATTAAATAGACCAATGTTGTACTAGTAAGCTTCAGCTCTGTCAGTCATGCTTATTTGCATTCCCTTGATCACTTGAAATAGTTTCTTTTTTTTCCCTGATGGTAGGAAACTTTAGTTTAACTACTCAGCAAATTCCCTGAAGTATTTCAAATTTCCCTGGATAATATAGCAATTTCAGCTGTCTGATATTAATAAAAAGCAAAGCCTGATTTGTGCATCGAGTGGAAATCTTCATTTAGAAGCAAAGATTTTACATCCAATGTTTTTCGGTATATATTACCTTTATTCTGAAAGGAATGAGAAGTTAAAATACTAGCTTAGTCCCTGAAAATATATACATTTATTGCTGGTGTCATGAATTAAAGGGCTTGTACCAGGTGGGGCACATGAACATCATTCCCCTCCATCTGAAGGTGACACCTGGACATGAAACACCCAATATGATACTTGATCAGGTTAATTAACCCATGTTGGAACATCAAGGGATCATAGGCCCTTACATAATTATAGTACTACTAGCTGCACCCAGCGTAACATACACCATTATAGTAGATTATTATGGGGACAATATTTCAGTGTTTTACATGTGGGTAGTGAGTGGCTGAGAGAGTAAGAGGAGGAAGGGGCCCTTGTGAGGCTGGGGATGTAGATGCAGATTGAGTGGCATTAGTGAATTGTAAGGTGGACAGGGAATTTGCATGTGGGTGGTGATTGGCTGAGGGAGTGAAGGGATTGGTTGGGTATGTTTCCTACGCCGCCAATCAGCACACTGGCAAAGGAAACACACCCAAGCATTTTATATATCTAGATGATTCCACTTCAATGGTCATTGCAGCTTCCTATGGAATCCTGAGTTTTGTAGTCTGAGGCACTTGAGCTCTCTAGCTGAGAATTCTAAATGCCCCTCTCTAAATTGAGAATCCCAGGATTCCATAGGATAGAGCCATAACAGTTAAAGTAAAATCATTGTGCTAAATTGTGTAATGTGGATGGGCTTGAGGTAAACATAATCAAGATAACATTACCACAGGATCAGGTAAATACAGGCCCCTTTACTACATGAGCTGCGTATCTGGCCTCCAGTCCCCACAAAGCAGGTGTTCAGGAGAAGCTGATTCCTTTCTCTAAGGACTCTGCTTCATGCTTCTCCTCCACAGAGCTTCTAAAAACTTCTCCCCAAACCTCTCCCAAATCCTATGCTCTTGCTGGAGCTTTTCTGGGGTTATCCCTTGAGGGTTCTGGGGTTACCCCTTGCCTGGATGGGGTGGATCACAAGCGTGCCATCCAGCTGGCTCTCCTGGGGCATTGCACCCAGCTCCTCCTCCCTATCCTGATGGCAATCACAGCACTCTTCTGCCTTCCTTCTCAGTTCTGAGGCTCTCGTTTAAAAAGCTTTCCTGAATTTAGCCTAGTGTCTCACCTCTACTCCAGCTACAGCTGCAGCTCATCCATGTTTTGGGGAGACTATGGAGACATATGGTGGCAACATGAAACTGGAGTGCCACTGCCTCCAGCCATCTGCACTGGTTCTCTACTTCCGAGGGGAAGCAGTTGCACCAGATAGAGGACTGTGTAGCTGCCATTCACCTAGCACAATAAAAGAGCCCCATCCTTTCTCAACACACACTGTATGGATCAGGATTAGTAATGGGAGCTGCCTCCTCCCATATGTGCCTGTCCAGAATTTGAGATCTTTCACAGAGTCCATCACATTTTCCACTACCCTGAGAAGGTAGGTGAATATGTATTTAAGACAGGATCTTTCCTATACCAAGGGAAACCAACCTGACTCCATGGCTACTGAACTTCTAACAGCCAAGACTGTCTTGTTCAGTCTTTGGGTTTTGAATTTTCTTTTCAAAATGGAAGCCCTGGTGAGTGGAAGGAACTATTAAAATAGTTTCTGTAATTAATTAATAGTCCCCAGAATTCTCCTGACAACTCAAGTTTTTCAGTTAGATCTGAAATTGACTGAGTGGTGTCCAAAGAGGAGAAAGGGGTCTGCCATGGAGAGGCATATCCAGTCTTGAATCTTCAGAAAAACAGCCAAGGTCCTTCTCTCAGATATTGGAGTTCTAACATTGGTAGAAAGAAAAAAGAAAGCTGATTGGGAGATGTGAGTAAAGCAGGAGAATCTCAGGTATTGGACTTTTGGCATCGGTTGGAAGGAAAAAAAGCAGTTGATTGGGAGATGAGAACAAAGCAGTGTCTTGTCTACATGAAGAGAAAAATACGGACTGCTCCACTGTAATAGCAAGTTGCAGCAGCTGCGATCTGTCTTAATGGTTCTACAGCCCCCATAAACTTTGCATGCCTGTAGCTAAGATAGCGGCCATGAGTGGATTACTTGCATTTTTATATCTGTCATGAAGGAACTTAAAAAAAACCCAACAACTTATTTTTAGGGTGTGCACAAGTGATATTCCACCTTTCAAAAAAAGAGGGGGGAAAAAGATAGCACAAACCTCTGTTCTATCACCTTAGTGATCACCCGCTAAGGCGAAAATACAATATGGCAACAGCAGGCACTTGCCCTGTTAGCCAGCCCCATCTCTTGTGCTTGTCCAGCCAATCAGGTTTGCACTTTGTCCAGTATGGGGAAACGTTTCATGTAGAATCACTTGGCTTAATGGGGAAAAATGCCCATATCACTGGAGCTTTTTAAAAAAAGTTGGGGGAAACCACAAAGGCTTTTCTCGCATACTTTTTCCTCTTTTTGGTCCCTTCATTCACAATATGATGACACAATGTGAGATCCCATTAAGATAGCTCATTTTCTGAGCAAATTCTGTGAGGAGTATTTTCACTGTGTAGACAACCCCCAGGAGAATTAATTGGTTTATGTGGTTTTTCTCTCATTGATACCAATGGGAAGAAAAGTGTCAAAGGAAAAAAAAAATGAAAAAGGGAAGAGAACAGTACTGCTCCACCCATTGGAATGATCCCAGCAAAGTTTAGGGCATTGCTGTTCCTCTCCCTTCAGATCTTCTGATCGAACTGTAGGACTGCTTCATCCATTAGTTGTGTTCTGCACTCTCATAAAGCCTGCATCATTTTCAATAAAGATCTGATTAGCATCTGCCTTTTATTCTAGCCTGTTCAACAAATCAGTTGGGTATAATATCAAACAAGTCACTGGGATCCGAGCTGAATAATGTGTAAGTCCCTAAAGGTAATGAAGTACTGCTAGCCTTTACCTGAAAACACTCAAACACACCTAATAAAAAATACAGACTCTTGAGGCACCTTAAAAATGACAATATTTATAATTGTGGCAAGAGCTACTTCAAACAGCTTACTTCATCTGATGCATATAAGTCAATTATTAGAAACTGTGATCACACTGTAGCTGGCAAACTTTACATACACTATTGGAATGCAGCTATAGGACTGATGGAAACCCATATGGCCAAGTTGCACCATGGGAAAATATTCAACACTTAATGGAAATGGTAACATAACAAAGTCTTTTTGAGGATTTAGATTGGCAGTGTTGACATCTTTTTCCTTGGCATACGTCTTGTGTCTTTCAACTGCACCATGACTGATTAAAAAAAGAAATAATAATGAAGATGACTGATGATGATGGTGATTTTACTATTCCTGTGTCTTGCAAAGATAAAGTGTACCAGGAATCCAAAGAAAAGGTATCAACCCTACAATTTTTATTTTTTAATATGATAACATCAGTGAAGCATTTCTTATTCACATTTACTAATTCCATAGTTTTTCAGACACCCAGCAAAGATAAACAAGATCATCATCTTGATAAAGTCAGCCATTTTCAGTTGTGCATTTTTCAAAAATATCCAAAAGATGTAAAAACAAGGATCCTTATTCAGTTTATATTGTGATATCTCCTTAGACAATCTACTTACTAGATGTTATCTGAAGACCATGCATTGGCTTCTATCCATGTCATTATCTCCCTAACTTCTAGAGAGCTAGATGTATGGTATTATCTTGTATAACTACTTCATGAGTGATCTCACCAAGATATTGGTTGGGCTGTACTGGGGAAGAGGAAAATATCTTCTCCTTCTGGAAGGCCTGAATTAAGGATGGAATGAATATTAGGGGGGGGGGATTAAAATGGCAAAAATAAATAAATAAATAAAATAAAAAAAAATTAAGTCTTAGGAAACCCTGTCAAGAATCCTAGCGTCCATCTAAACAGTGAAAATACCCCTCATGGAATTTGCTGGGAATCCTACCTGTCTAAACAGGATCCAACACAAATCCACACTATTTGGAAGGAGGGGGGGCCAAAACAGCAAAAACAATGGGGTAAAAGCCTTTGTAGATTTCCCTGTACTTTTGCACAAACCACAAGGCAGGTGCACATTTTTGGACTATAGAACCATAAAAAATTTGGACTATAGAACCATAAAAAATTCGAAAGGAAGCACAAAGCTGATTGGCCAGGTGAGAGCAGGGGTGGGGCTTGCTTAGGAGGGCAAGTGCCCACTGCCGCCACGTTGGATTTTCACTTTAGTAATCACATGCTAAGGTGATAAAAAGGATCAATGTTTTCTGTTTTCTTATAAAATTGGAGAATCGCTCTATTGCACCAGTGCACCTTGGGATGACCTAAAAACAAAACATGGTGGTGGTGAAGAATTAATGTGAGTAAATAACTCACAGCCACCATCAGGAATGTGAGACTCATGGGGGCTTCCAAGGCAAAAAAACACCGTTTAGACATGTTGCTGCTGTTGTGAGATGCCAATACTATGAGGTACTTTAGATTTTTTCCCTCCTCATGTAGATGGGCCACTAGACAGGCAAGAATCTTCACAATTCAGGACTTACTCTGCACAAAAATTGCATGTGGTTTTTTTAGGGGTGCATTTTGGTGTTATTTTCTGTGTATAAAATGCTGTTTCCTTCACAGAAAATAACATTTTCTGTACAGAAAGCAACAGTTCTGAACAGAAAATGCTCGGGAAACTAATTTTCTGCACAGAAAATGCCAGTAATGTGTATTTTGGGGGGGAATAAAATAAGTCCTGGATTTTGAGTAGTGTTTAAAAAACAGTGTTGTTTTTTTCTACTTTCTCACAGTGAAGAGAAAAATGGTAAAATTATTCATTCTTGCCCGAAAGAACAAAATTTACAAAGATGTACTAGGTCTCTCTCTCTCTCTCACACACACACACAGCCTGTATCTGTGGGGATTTGTTTCTCAGACTTACCGCAGATACCGGAAACCACGGATAATAGCAAACCCTATTGAAATAAAGGACTTCCAATACAAACATATTGGAAGACCTAGCAATTCATGGAGAGGACACCTCTCTAGGCATTTTCCAATGCAACTGAATAGTATGTATTCCTATTTTTTTCAGCAGTGGATAATTGAAACTGCAGATATTGGTGTCACAGATGTATGTATGTGGGGGGGGTGACCTGTAAATTGCTAGCCTGAATCCTATTGTTAATTCCAACCACAGCAGACTACTGAATCAGTAAGATTTGTTTATGTGTTGACTCATCAGTTCACTTCTGATTCAATGGGTCTATTCTAGTTGGGGTTAACCAATAGGCATTAATCTATTTATTTATTTATTTATTTATACCCCGTTCTTCAGCCACAAGGCTATCAGAGCGGCTTACAAATTGTTTTTAAACAATAGCCATTTACACATCTACACTGCATTAAGCAGTTTCCAATGTGTGTTAATTGGGATTAACCAATAGGCATTCAGTTATTAGTCTCCACCATCTGTTACCTCCACTGATCCTGCTGAACAGGATCCAAAAATATCATGACAAATGAAGGATGATGTTGTCTCCCCACCCCCACCCCCACACCCCAAACAACGCAAGCCAAGATATGCATGCCCTCCAACATTTCACAGATGAAACCTGGAGCACATGCAGTCAAGCAACATGAGAGTGCAGTCATGATGGCAAAAGTAGTGTGAGGAAGAACACATAAGCTAGGAGAGGTTGCAGCAGTTTGCTTTTGCCTGAGTCTGCTGGCAAGGCTCCATACGCTCCAGTCCTCTCACACGTGCTGAGTTAATTGCATGCAAACTATCTTTAACATACTTTGCAGCCATTGGAAATGAGGACAAAGAGGGGAGGGAGGATGAAAGAGAATTCAGGACATTTTAAAGGCAACTGAAAAAAGAGTCAAATTAGAGTAGATGATTAATTGGGACTGTCCCTGCCAAATGACAGTTGGGGGGTACGGATTTGGGCAAATAAGTCTGTTTCCAGACCACATCACTTTTGCATGTGTTTACCCATAAGTCTGTCCTGTTCTGTTTTTGCAGTGTATTGGACTGATATTTGGGAGATCTAGTTTAAGTCCCTACCAAACTATGAAACCCACTAAGTGACCTTAATCCATTCACTTTGTCTTGGTTTTATTTACCTTTCAGTACTGTTGTGAGGATAAAGTGGAAAGTCATATACAGTACATCATCTTGAGCTCAACTAATAAATAAAACTGATCAGTTTGTGGATTTAAGAACATCCCACATGATAGCTTCCATTAAAGCATGGCTGGGCTATAGACGTGCAGCTCAGAGATATAGGTCAATTCAGCTCCTGCTGAAATGTGCAAAGATCAAATTTCTCAAGCATCCTTACATCCACCTTTCCCATGTCCTGCCTCTCACACCTATAGACGCTTCCTTATTAATTCTTTATACAGATCTTTTCAGATATTCACAGAAAAACCGTATTGTGCAATGCTGTGCAGGGATTTTCATTTTTCTCATCCACCACCAGAAGTACAGTAAAGTGGGGAAAAATCTGTGTCTCTTGGAGTTTTATCTTCACTCCCTAATTTTATAGATGAATTAAGTACAATGACCTAGGAAGTCATTGCTGAAGAACAGAATTCAGACATAATCATTCCTCTAATGAGACCTGTTGGGGAAAATGAACATTAGTGACCTCTAGGGAATTAGATTTAATGAAATTTTCTACATGTGCACACACTAGGAGACTTTTTTCTTATTCAGGGAGCCTGAAGCAGCTTTTCAGGAATTTCCCAAAACTTCAGAGCCATGTTCCACAAGGCTAGCGAGGAATTTTAAATTAAGGGGGTGTGAAAATGTGAAGTTATCTGCAGTTCCTTAGTGACTGATTTCCCTTGTCAGCAGCTGAGCATCTAGGAGGCCTTTCCTTTTGATGTTGTTCTATGGCTTAACAAGATTATTTTAAAGCATTTTAGAAAAATAGTTTCCTTGACTTGCTGGTGCCTAAGGGCAGAGGAACTTCCATTAGAGAAATCCAGTTACTGAAGCATTATTTCTGTGGCTGAAAAAGTCTACCTTCAACAGCAATTTCTATTCACTATACTGCGTAAAAAAAGCAACCCCAAAAAGCCACAGTAAACACAAACACACACAGTAAACACACACATACATTTATCACCTTAACCAAGTAACAATTTCAAAACATGTATCAAATAAACAAAAGCATGCACATCATTGTCAAATTAGCCCACTTTGAACACCAGAACATTGAATGAATATAGATGAGATGGAGATTCATTCTCTAGCCCTGCACTTTCTCCTTCCCACATCCCTGTGTTGACTAGAAAGGTCTGTAGTGACTTTTCAACCACATTTGGTTGAATAGGGTTATGCAGTATTCCACAGAACTGGATATCCTATTGGACTGGGCAGAGGACTGTGACCACATTCATGTGAACGTAGGTACAATTTCACGGCAGAACTTTCCCATCAACATGGTGAGATCAGGCATGGAGTGGGTGCAGTGTCACATGCTTTAACTGTCACATGACCAAAGAGAGCTGTTGTACAAATAACATTCAGTTAAATATTTTGCAGTACAGCCTTTGAAGTATGAATTCCCTGTCAGCAAGGTGGTACATCCACCAAGCTCTGCTCCTAAATTAAATATATAGCTTAGTGTAGCTCACAACTGATATTACTCTGTGATATGGAAAATGGAGTGAGTAGGCTAGTAATCAGTACAAAGTCGTGGGGGGCGGGGGGAAGAAGGGGGAAGGCAGAAAGTCATTAAGGAGATTCCCTTTTTAGATTATGGCTGAGAACAAAGATAAGTGGAATCTATCAAAAATTGCTTCAATGCAGTAGCAACCTATGTGATAACAATTATATTGACCTTATTTTGTGAGTAAATGCACAGTATATGTCAATCACATCCACAAAGGTGGAGATGCAGCACTATTTCACAGCCATTCTGTTCGGATTTGATTGGGCTGATTTCTGATAGAACCCTATACAAACATTATATTTCATTATATGGAGACCTACAATAAAGGAACATTTGTATGGCATTTGTGTAAAATGAATCTGTTCACATTGCTGACCCCCAGGAGTGGAAGATGTGAGGAGCCTTGTGTGAGGAGCAAGTATTATCTAGATCTGAAGAGCAAACTCTTTTGAACTAAATTTAAGTGTGCAATGTAAAGGATGGATGAATGGCTCTCTGCTGTTCCATTCGTTTATCATTGTGTGTTTAACCATTTGTTTTAAAAAACAAAACCAACAACAACAGCTGCCTTGCAGGCAATCCACCCTGGCACCACAGTGCTCTGTGAATATGACTGTATTATATCATGCCACTGTCCTCAAAGCTTTTGGAGGAAAAGCAGTTGTTGGACATCAGTAGTGTTCAAGAGCTTTCCCATTTCTTTGAATGATACTACATCATGATGTAGGGTTGTTCAAAGAACCACTGTGGGTGGGCAGAGGTACACTTATACTGTAAGGACCAAAAACAGAACATAAAAGCAGTAGCCTTGGGTAGCTCCCATGTCAGTGGAGTGAGGAATCCACTCTCCAAGGAGCTATCCATGGTGTGGAACCTATTTTGATTCCAGGATTCAGCACTTTGACTAGCTCTTTTAAAGCTTGGACTACAACCTGGAGTAGATTCACCACATTGCTGACATGGAAGCCTACAATCTTCATTACTTAAAAGTTTAAAAACAACAATTGCCACTGTCACCCAATTAATACTGAAAAAAACATTCGGACTTTCCATGCCTCAAATTGATGAATTGGCTCCTAAATTCATTGTTTCCAAATAGGGTGGTAAATCTGGAGGCCAATATGGTACATACCTATTTGCTATAGGAGGACTGATGGAGCATCTCTCCTGACTGCTAATCAAATGTTTATCTGATATCTTATCACACATCCATTTATCCATTTAACCATTTATCAAACTTGCTCTGCATAATAACAACTGCTTAATTTTGGATCATCCAGCTGACACTGCTCCTTTAATTTACATGCAGCAGTTGCTTAGACAAGCCTATAGATGTCTAGATTTCTTGCTCTGGAAAAGTGTTAGATGGCCCTAGGAACCATTTTCAACAGTACAGTCCTATGACAGATGTGCTACCATAAGGCCCACCTACGTAGATAACAAAGTGTGGTTTGGGTCATAATCAGTGAAAGAAAATAAAGTTGTTACTGTTATATTATGAGACTTTAAAGTACATTCTTTTCAATGGAGTCACTTAGAAAAGCTGTTTTATTCAAACCTTCACAGATGCATGTTTGAAGTATTTTGGTCAAATGTGATAAAACTGAACATGTTCCTTGTATCTCAATTCCATGAACAACATTTGAGTAAATATTATGTTTATTACCTATCTTAACCAAATAATAAATTCAAAAAAACCTAGCAAACAACACTTGAAACAATAATACATCCAGATCTAGGGAAGAAAACATCAATGAAGGCTGAATGAATTATAATGAATACATCAAAGTTATTTGCCAGTATACATTTATAAAATCCAAGGGTGATTTTGTCCATTATATTTTCATGCCACAATAAAGAGGAATAATATTCAATAACTGGCAAGTAGATGTTCAGTGCTGTCAAAAAACATTTCAGCTACCATTAGCAATGGCAGAACTATTCAGAGGATATTTCACCCAGCATAATTCTGAAATTAAAAAGAGGAGACAAGAGAAAGTGAATTTGATTCTGGATGAGATAAAAAGAAAGGAAGAAGAATTAGTGAAGTCTCCATCAAAGACAATTATTACAAATCAAATTAAGATTTTACACAGGCAGTTATTTATGCTAACAGTGGGAGAGATGGAAATAAAGATGAATTATGTAAAACAAAATAAAAAAATGAATTTGTAAATAAACTGGGAAAGTGGTTGGCATATGAGTTGCAAAAAGAAAAAGAAAGTGACAAAGTTACAAGAAGGAAGTGCTGAAATTAACAGACAGGGCATATATAGCCTATCGAATTGTTCCGGAGGACCAGAAATGCCTAGAGAGTACATTTTTTGGTCACCTATAGAACAGCAGCAGAGGTGGCAGAAAATACAGTAATCCACAAATAATCAAATCTGCAAATGCTTAACCCACAAATGTGGAGGGACAACTGTATGTTGTAATTTTGGAGAGATAGATAGAAACAATTGTATGCATATGTAATTGCTGAAAGGAAGATTGGAAGTCACTTTCTTCTTTTTTTCTGTTCTTTTATTTTTCTTTACTTATTTTTGTTCTGTACTTTTTTAATTTTAATTTTATTGTAGTTTAGTTTTCTCTCTTAATCATAATTCTTAGTGTATGTTTTTAAAAAACTTCTAATAAAATATTTTTTAAAAAAGCAATGGCAGAACCAATCCAGCATGTGATGCCAAGCAAAGTGTTTCCTGCTGAATACCAGTTGGTGCAGCAGCAGAAGATTTATTCCAGCAGGTTTGAACAAGCTTGGGCCTAACAAGCTAAATGTTGTCTTCCACCCATATCTTGTGTGTGTCCTTCTCTTTGTTTTGTCACACATTCGATTATCTGCTGAAATCCATTGTGCCCATCTTTTTATATGCCCAGTTAGCTGCCAAGTTGCTCTATACACTAGCTTTCTCTGGTCAAATGTGAGCACCAGGGAAATGACTGCAAATAGGACAGCAAGTTATTAATGTCATTATACAAATGTGTGGCATGCAAATCAGATGCATTTTCAAAAAAGGATCTTGTACAGCTGAATATAGTATTAGGGCAGAATCAGGAAAGTGAGGCCTGTGGTTCCCAAGGCTGTGTTTCAGCCCCCAAGGCTTCCACCTCCCTTTTTTCTGGGGGGGGCTCAAAATGCTCCCCCATCCTTTGAGAAACCAAAGGACCCCAAACATAGTGAAATCCCCCCCCTTCCTTCCCCTGCAGATGAAGGACATTTTGAGTTTTTTTTAAAAAAGGAATTACCTTTAAAAAAAAGGAATTACCTTTTTTAAAAAAAGTGGAGAGACAGTTGGCTGAGGGATGTGTGAGAGTGTAGTTGTCCATCCCATATTAGGGGGTGTGAAGTAATGCATATGGTCAGAGAGTTAGCACCTTCCATCACTGAAAGGCTTAAGAATAAACTAAGGCTTAAGAAATGGAGACAGAGTTTTAGGACTTTTTCAAATGGTTGGAAAAAAAACCCAAAGGAGGTTGGGAGAACGGGGCTGTCGCGCTTACACAGCCCCATTTCAGACAGCCCCGTCCCCCTCTGTCCTCCTCCCGACCTCCTCCCGACCTTCCCCTGTGTTGCTGGAGCCTCTTTTTATTGATAGAAAACCTCCGTCAGTAAAAAGTGTTGCCAGCAGCACAGGGCAAGGTCAGGAGGAGGTCGGGAGGAAGATAGAGGAGGATGGGGCTGTCTGAAACAGAGCTCTATAAGTGTGACAGCCCAGTTCTTCTCCCGAACTCCTCAGGGGTTTTTTCAACCGTTTGAAAAAGTCCTCACAGAACCATGAAACATTCTGAAGGAATGACTGGAAAGAATCCAGCTGTAGTTCAACCTGAAGCCCTCCAGATGTGTATGTTACAACCCACATCATTCTCAGAGTCCTGGTAATGATGGAAACTGTAGTCTAACACATTTGGAGGAGGATGCCAAGATGAAGAAGACTACTATGGTTATTTTCGCACAACAAATGCAACATGGACATAAGGGGAAGGAGGATTGTGGCAGCGAACTCTGTTCCTACCCATGCATTTTGAGCAAATTGTATGAACATATCTATTTGCATATAACAGTGCAGTCAGTAACACTGCAAAAATGTTCTGTGAGAGCAATTGGATCATTTTGCATTTGTGTGAAAATTGCTTTTTAGTACTCAACATCAACAGGGAAACACCCAGCAAAATTAATTGGGAACAGATTCAAGGCAAACAAAAAATGTAATGTTTCATACAGTACCTAATTAACCCACTGATCTTACAATTACAGTTGTCCCTTCATATGTGCTGGTGTTTGGTTCCAGGACCCCCCCCCCCCCCGAATACCCAAATCCATGAATACTCAAGTTCCACTATATGCAATGGCATAGCAAAATGGTTTCCCTTATATAAGATGGCAAAACCAAGGTTTGTTTTTTGGATTATTATTTTTTAAAGAATATTTTCAAGGAGTGAATACTTAAATCTGTGAATGCCAAATCCATGAATACAGAGGGACAACTGTACAAAATAAAGGGATGGAAACAAGATTATATGCAGTTCAAATAATCATGATGTGGCACAGTCCTTCACAAGACAATGGCAACTTAGAATATATGTGAAGACATTTTCTTTTCTTTAAAAATGTCTGTGTGGCAAATTTTTTTGCTCATGGAGAGTGAGCATCAAGAAAAAGATGTTAGAGTAAAAAGCCTTTTCCATTGTGTGTTAGCATTTGACAAATTTCTACATCAAAGGAGATTTAAAATGCGGTTCTTTTAAACTTCTGATACTTCCACCTGTAATTTTACTTGAGTGGACAATTGTTCCATCTCTCCACCTAAACCTGTGAACTAGAATCCACAGGGCTTTTTAAAAAAAGAAGTGGGAAAATCACAGGGAGTGGGTCTATCAAGGTCCCAGACTTGTGACTGGGAGATGCTAGAGGAAAAACAAGTTGTAAAGGCCAGGAAAGGGGCCTAATATTCATAATAAAAACTAACATTTAATACGTCATTTAACAAACAATAAGTTGTGCTGCTTACTTGTCACTCATTTTTCAGATATATTATCTGGGCAGTTGTGCCGCTTACTTGTCACTCATTTTTCAGATATATTATCTGGGCAGTTGCATTTTAGGATGGCATGGATAACTATTTTATTTTAGTTGCTTCACCTTTGTATGTTCCAATATTGCTCTAAATCCTCTTGAGTCTTGTTTGAAAAAGCCATCATAGATATTTGATAAATATCAACATTTGCAACCAATTTTCTGCTTCTAAGACTATCCACTATGGTACACACAAAGTCTCAGCTTTGATTTTTTTTTTTCCATTTCTAGCTGTCATACCAGAGAACAGCTTTAAAGAATGCAGGCAGTATCTGTCTGTGCTGAAACAGCAATGGACACTGCTACTCTTACACAGCTTTGATCTTTATGCTTCCAGACTTTATTCAGTCTCCCTGACATTCTCTTTCTTTGACCCTATCCCCCCCCCCCAAAAAAGTCAAACCCTTTAAAAAGCTGGCTTATGGAAGCAGACTAAATTATCCTAAATGTGTAAATATATGCAAATTCAAGTGAACTCTGCACTGGACTGAAAGCATAGACTATGGATTCTGCAGAAATCAAGTACACACATTGGTAAAGTATATTTAGCATATGGATATTTGCATGTGATTAAAATTTAGCATTTCCTTTTTTCATTTGTATGGTATCATTAGCTCTCTATTTAGATATATAAAATATTTTTAATAAATGTGTAACTATATAAACAAGAGTAAACATAATATGGGAAAAGTTCAGAAATACACATCACATTTATGAAAAGAAAAGAAAAATGCCACTAATGTATCTTACATCATGGCCAATATTTGACATACATTTTCTGTTGGTTAAACTGATTCCAGTATATTATGAATGGTACCTGGGGTTGTTTTGGTAACACTTTACATAGGGTTGTTTTTTTCTCCTCCCAAAATCTTTATCATGGGTTGGATTTAGGCTACATATATTCGGCTACAATACCATTGAAATTAATAGGATTTAAGATAGGAATGTGTAATTTTCCTTTTGGAAGCAATGAGACTTTAATTGTATCTAAGGTAGTCTAGGGCCTTGTCTATACTGGTCAGATACTCTGGCTTGTCCCCATTCCAGAGCCCTGCAGTCCAAACGATGCAGGGCATTTACCCTGATCTGCTCCCCCCAGCAGTCCAAAACAACCCCCGGGGAAGATACAGGGCTGGAACAGTGCCAAGCCAGGATAGGGCCTAGAACTAACCCAAAATGTAACCTTGCAACATCATATACAAATTTTTCTTTAGCCATATTTCCCCTGAAAGTAACTGTACCTGAGTTCAATATTTTGCAAGAAGGAGTCTATTTTAAGTAAATAAATTAAAAACTAGAATTCTTCTGTTGAATTCAAACATGAAGATCCAGATAATTTATCCAAATTAAAGATGCAGAGAAAGGTAATTTATATTCAAGAGTTTCCTAAACTTGTTAAAATAGTGCTTTCAATGTTTTTGGACAAGTATACAATCTCAATGACTACAAATAAGGATTCCAGAAATTTTTTTTGCATATCCAGTGCTGTTAATATTAAGAGTCATTCTTTGCTGTCTATGCACATCAGTTAGATTTTTATTTTCTCCAGAACCTATATCAAGGGATTATAAGGATGCTTTCTTATACAATACCACTAAACTTCTGAAATCATATAGTAAAGTCCTAATTCCATTTATACTTAGATCTATCATGAAAAGTGGGAAAATTCAATAAGCTTTTATAAACTTTTGAAAGAAGCCGCTTTTGCCACAAAGATGAGTAAGCCTAGCATGAAAATCAAAGACAGCAACTTTGTAGCATATCCATAACAATAGTCATAACAGTACAATTAGTTTCAAAATTATATATTGTGGCTGGAATTGTGCTGGTGCATTACAATAGCACAGGGGGTGAAGGCAAAAGAAGATTTGTGAAGAAAGTTCACAGAAACTGTGAAGGAAGTAGGGCACTTGAGATATGGTTGCTCAGAATGTGCAGATTTTGTTTATTTTCCTCTGGCACCTGGAAATAGTGTGATGGTTAGCATACCACAGGACCCAGGCTTATGCCATCAATACTTTTACTTGGCCCAATAAAGGTAGCACTGTGGATTTTTTGTTGTTATTTTGCTGTATTCTCCATCTTTGCAGACCCAAGACCTCTGTCGATATTACTGTACTTTCTTTGCCTGACAGGGTTAGTTTAGTTCATTATGGAACAATCTAACTGGGACAAAATGTGCAGAGTTCCTCTCATCCACACAACGTATTGTGCCACATCATCTGTATATGCGAGGACAGCCTGATCCCTGCCTAGGAGCATGTACAAATCACACTACTGTTTTATTCAGCTGCATTTAGCAACTGGATCATCTGTCCCTTCATGGATGTGTGAGCAGGGAGCAGCATTCATCCATATGTTCGACTGGATTGGGGGTGAAGGTTTATGTGAGCCAGCACCCTTCTACTTTCTCTCTGTTCCCTCATGCCTCCCCCCCAGTTTTAAAAGAAAATTACAAAGAAAAGAGACAATGGCACAGCTGACATGACCCATCTTGGTAACAGATGTCATTTTAGTTAGATGGTTTTAATTTTATATTGTTTAATGTTTTTTTATGGGGGAGGGTGGGTGTGGGTGGTGCTTTTAGTCATTATTACAATGTTTTAATTGTTGGAAGCCACCCCGATTGTTTTTAGCAGAGGGGCGGGGTATAAAAAAATTGTATTATCATCATCATCATCATCATCATCAGAGGGTGACAAACATTTGGGACACACAGACCATAGATAAAACATAGACAAGACAATACAGTGCACACTGGAAAAAGTTATGCTTAAAGACCACAGTTTTCATCTTTAAAATATCTGTAGAAAATCAAGTTTGCCATTTGAGCACAAATTGGGAATGCAAAACTGTTGTGCATGCAAATATCTTTATTTTAAATGTTTCTTCACACACACACACACACACATATATATATATCAGAATAGCATATCCTCCAGCCATTTGTTACACCTGGTAGACATCTGCAGCCGGCAAGTTTTTAAGTGGTTTGGGCCAGGAGGGATTACCAACACAGCAGCATTACATGCAACGTCTGTCTCACCATTTGATTTTTACATTAACCTGCAAACCCTATGGGATGCCAGTCTAATAAAGTACTACATAGATTTCAGAAGATCCATCTCCTCTGGAGAAGATTTAACATCTGGTTCAATTACAGAGAAATATGATGAGCCAAAAAGGCACATGATTATCAAAGAGACTCACTTGCGGATTTTTATTAGATTCCTTAGAGAGGCTAAACATGGCTTCTTTGCTGATGACATTTGAGTGATGAGGTTTAGTAACAGCTGTGTTTCATTGAGTAATTAATTTGTTTTAATTTCGCTCCATGAAGATACACATTTGAAGGAGCTCCTTCAGCTAAATTTGATAATGTAGCATGGAGATTCAATTTTTTAAAACAAAAAAAGGATTTATGTAAGTTTCTGGTATGAATCTTTTCTTTGCAAAATGAGATGCAAAACACGAACAGGGTGTTCACATTCACTTAAGAACTACATTATAATTTAAAAAATGAAATACCAAGTTTACATCTTAATTCAATGGTCTCATCTAACAAGATAAAGTTACATTGAAGTCTGCTGGAACCTTACTGTCAGAGCACACAGAGTCCATTGAAGGAGCAAACTGAGAAATTATATTTTCTAGCTCTTTCTAGTGTCTAAATTTTGACTTTTCACATCAGAGTGATGTGTTATTTTATCATCTTCATGGATTAGTGGTGTAGTAATATACCTTCTGGAATCAATACTGTATGGAAAAGAAATATACAACCATTTCATGAATATGAGAGCTTGAAGGTTTATTAATAATCTATTCCAACCTGTGGAACAAATGGCCATCAGCCTCCCTGCATATTTCAGAATGGCAAGATAATTTAATTATATTTCCACAAAAAAAACAAAAAAACAAAAAAAAACCCCACAACTCTGAAACACAGAAAGGAAGTTTGATTTTCCTATTCAGATATTTAAGCACTGCTATTAAATGCTACATCTTTCCTATTTTACCATAGGCAGCAACCTAGTGAGGAATCCCTGACTTACTTACAAGCTCTATTTCCCTGAAAAACAGTTTGCCTGTCATCAAAAGTATTTATTTGCTTTGGTCAGCATCAGGGAATTATTTATTTTTCAAAGGGGCAGCTGTGTTATGTTGCATCAAAGCAATGAAAATGTGTGACATTGGTAAGACTAACATATTTATCACAGCAGGAGCTTTTGTGTATCTACAATCCACTTACTCCAAGGGCTCAGTTACATGACAGTTTTTATCATGGGGAGAAATGGGATTTCCTCATCCCGAGTTCGTCCCTTGTTGTTTACACGATTTGTCTCGGTAACATAAGTCTCATTTTTTTCTTGTTCTGAGTGCCTCCATACTGGGATAGGGGCATACAGCAGAGCAGTATTTTGATTGGTCAGACATTGGAGGGGACAGACTTACAAGGGAAGCCTGGCAAGTCTGGATCCGCCATTTTTGGAATTGTCAGTCTGGGAGAACCACCTCCCTGCCAGCCACAGCTACACTCGTCTCTAAAGAGAACCCCCTCCCCTGCTTCCCACTTTTTATCCTTCCAATAGAAAATAATGCTTTAAGTTCTGTCTGTCCCCTCCATCCCCTGCCCCCACTTCCCCCCTTCCAATAGAAAGTAATACTTTAAGTTCTGTCTGTCCCCCCATCCCCTGCCCCCACTTTTCCCCGTTCCAATAGAAATCAATGCTTTAAATTCTGTCTGTCCCCCCATCCCCTGCTCCCCTTCCCCCCTTCCAATAAAAAGCAATGCTTTAAGTTCTGTCTGTCCACCCATCCCCTGCCCCCACTTTTTCCTTCCAATAGAAAGCAATGCTTGAAGTTCTGTCTCCCCCATCCCCTGCCCCCATTTCCCCCCTTCCAATAGAAAGTAATGCTTTAAATTCTTTCTGTCCCCACCATCCCCTGCCCCCACTTTTTTCCTTCCAATAGAAAGCAACACTTTAAGCGAGGCTGCGCCACAGCCCAGAGGAGGAAGGAGGGAGGGGCTGGTGGCTCTCAGCTAGCTGCAGCTTCTGCCAGCCAGGCATAAAAAATTGCAAGGCTTCCCTTACAAGCCCACCCCCTCCGAAGTCCGACCAATCAATATTCAGCCCATGTCCTGGGATGGTTCCTGATTGTTCAGACAACAAATAGCATGGGTGTAAAGAGTCCTGAACTTCCCAGGTGGCTGGCACTCCGACACCTGGAGGGGACTCCACACCTCTTTCCTTCCTGCCTTTCAATTGGGTAATACATTATCTTCAAAGTAAGCTTTGAGGAAAAGAGCTCGGAAGTTAACTTACTTTTACAACCCAGTGTTATCCTGCTATCTGTATTTTTCACATGGTAGCTTGCCTTGAAGTATTTTACATCCCTATGTTAAGTTTCTAGTCATGTGAAGCGACGAATCCAGGAGTACCCCCAGACTGCGAACACAGTTCTTAGAGGAGAGTGTGACTCCATCCAGGACTGGAAGTTGTATTTCCAGACCTGGTTTCGGGCCTGTGACTGTCAGTACCTCCGTTTTGTCTGGATTTAATCTCAATCTGTTTTTCCCTCATCCAATCCATTATCGCTCTAAGACAGTCATTGAGAGGAGAGACGCCATCTGAAATTTGAGCTGACGATCTGGTCATGGAGAAATATATCTGAGTGTCATCAGCGTACTGATGACACCAAGCTCCATGCCTCCGGATGACCTCTCCCAGCGGCTTCATATAAATGTTAAATAGCATCGGGGACAGGATGGCATCCTGAGGGATGCCACAATTAAGCTCAATTCTGGAAGAGCAGCTGTCCCCGAGCCTCACCCTCTGGGATCTGCCCGAGAGAAAGGAATGGAACCATAGCAGTGCAGTGCCTCCAATTCCTAACTCTCTCAAGTGGTCCAAGAGGATGGAATGATCTATAGTGTCAAAGGCTGTTGAGAGGTCCAAGAGCACCAGCAGAGTCACACTACCCCTGTCGATGCTCAGGCGGAGGTCATCGGTTAGAGCGACCATGGCAGTCTCAACTCCATATCCTGTCCTGAAGCCAGTTTGAAATGGATCAAGATAATCGGTTTCATATGAGATGGCTCTTAAACTATATAAGGTGTAACCCCTGAATGGGGGAGAGCCTGAGTCTGCTTGTATTCCTTTCCTGATGCCTTTTGTCTGAGATGCAGCTTCGAAGAGCAGCCTCCATTGCTCTTTCTTAATGTCTCTGTGTTAGCATGCAAACTCTGAATAAATCTGTTTAGCATTTTGCTCACTTTCATCATGCCTCTGTGTCGCTTGCTGTAACACATAGGTCGTCTCGGACTTTCCTAAAAAGGTCCTGAAAAATAGAGGGGTGGAAAGTCATGGGTTAACTGGGTTTTTTTGCTACCCCCTCCTTCTGAATAGCTCGTGATGTGTGTGAACTACTAGGGATCAACATGAATTCTTCTTGGGCTTTTTTGTCATGTAAATGTTCCCCCTGGCAAAGAATGTAATCTTGGAAGGGTGTGGGGGGGAGGGGAGTCTGTGTGAAGTGGGGGGAGACTGTGTGCAGAGGGTAAACTAAATCTTCATTGGAACTGGGTGTGCTCCTTTAAACACACCCAAAGCACAAGGGCTTCTGCAGAGGAAAAGTAAATATGAAAATTGTCTTGTACCACAGAAAGTTTGTCAACTGCTATTGCAGCCCATGAAGCTTATTACAGAAACCATGCAAAATATTGGTCTGAGTGGGGCTTAGCATTGAACTACAGCTTAGCATTAAGAGAAAGAGCACATTCTCCATCTCTCCACTCTCCTCCACCATGGGTAGTGTTGGCCTTCATTTTGTATTTGGTAGATTGTCATGTCAAATTTAACCACAGTTAAGACGAACCACTGTTTTTTTTGGGGGGGGGGATAAAGTACAGTTGGCAGGCCACACATGGACCCCAAGCCAGTTCTTTCAGTCCCTCCCGGAACCCTACCAAGTGTTCCCTGAAAGATTTAAAAACAAAAAACAAAAAGGTCAGTTTCCAAGAGTGACAATAAAAGCATGCAGAGCTCTTTCACTGAGCCTGTGAGAATGGCATCCTGTCATTATCTTATCTTTACTATGTACAACATAGTTGTATGTTTGCTGGCTTACCAACAGGTAACCAAAGGGTTACTGTAAAGCCTTTGAGTACAGGATGACATAAAATCTCTTTAGGATCCTGAGAGCCCAAGTTGGGTTGAATGATGCATGATGTAGTGGGCTTTTTGGAGCCAGCTTATTGAGATGCTGCTGTGTACAGAAAGACTAACAGGCAGTAAGTTTTACTACTTCTCTCTGACTGAGGCTGGAAAATAAAGTCCAAACTCCAGACATCCTTGATTATCAAAATTTTATGTGACTAGAACAGAAAAATATGTACCAGGGATTTCTGTTTATTCTTTTTATTCTGAATCTGGATGAATGCCAGTTTAAAAGTGATTTTGTAACTCAACATCTTACCATGTTTACAATGTTTTCTCAGTATTCTTCAACATTAGACCACGAGGGCCATCCAGTCCAACCCCCTGCCACGCAGGAAATCATGATCAAAGCATCCCCGACAGATAGCAATCCAGCCTCTGTTTAAAGACCTCCAAGGAAGGAGACCCCACCACGCTCCAAGGGAGTGTGTTCCACTGCCGAACAGCTCTTACTGTCAGAAAGTTCCCCCTAATGTTGGGATGGAATCTCTGTTCCTGGAGCTTGCATCCATTGTTCCGTGTTCTAGTCTCTGGAGCAGCAGAAAATAAGCTTGCTCCATCCTCAATGTGACACCCCTTCAAATACTTAAATAGGGCTATCATATCGCCTCTTAACCATCTTTTTTCCAGGCTAAACATACCCAGCTCCCTAAGTCTCTTCTCATAAGGCATGGTTTCCAGACTTTCACCAGTTTAGTCGCCCTTCTCTGGACACGCTCCAATTTGTCCATATCCTTTTTGAATTGTGGTGCCCAGAACTGGACACAGTATTCTAGATGAGGTCTGACCAAGGAAGAACAGAGCGGCGTTATTACTTCCCTTGATCTAGACACTATACTGCTATTGATGCAGCCCAAAATCGCATTGGCCTTTTTAGCTGCCGCATCACACTGTTGACTCATGTTCAACTTGTGGTCTACTAGGACTCCTAGATCCTTTTCGCACGTAGACTTGTTCAGCCAGGTCTCCTCCATCCTATATCTATGCATTTCTTATGCTTTCTTCTTATAAATTCCTCCTTTTTCATATTCACCTGTCTCTTGTCCACTTTGTACTCTAGTTGTACCTTCTGGTGAAGGTAAGAGTTCTTAGTGAGAATGACATTATGGGAAAGATACAAACAACCCTTCTCCCAAACAAGCCCTCCCAATGCCCACTGGCACAGTGTGAGCATTGGAAAATGGGAAGGTGGTGGCAGCCTACTCAGAAGGGGAAAGAGCTCCCAAAATGGAAGTCTCTCCTTCAGACAGTAGTTAAGCAACCTGTAACACCCCCTGCACTTTGTTTCTCCTCTCTCCCAGCTGAAAATGTGACCTCTTTCAGTTTTGATTTCCTTGGGATTTTTTTTTTTTACACCTCTGGAGCTGGTTCAGGCTGTGCTGCATCCTAGGGTAGAAAACTGCCCCCTTCCCAACCCACTATAGTTCCTCTTGCCTGGTTTAGGGTTTGGTTACACATTAAACTGGAACTAATCTAAAATGGAAGTGAGTGTTTCTAATCTCCTACTAATGTCTGAATTGGAACAGGAAAAAAGAAAGCAGAGTATGTGAGCCTAGAGGGAAGTTAGACTCATTCTTGCAACACTAAACCATGTTATATGCAAAGAGACCATTGATCTTAAGATGAAGTGGTCCATTTTTCCTCCACACATGGCTAATTTAGACAAAGAGAGAGAAAAAATATTGATAGGTCAGATGTCTTAGGGATACAAGGATTAGAAAATATTTGTCTTCTCCCTTTGTGATTTTTTGCACCTTTTTCCTTTTTCTTTTTTAAAAAAATCTCATTTAGCTTAGTACTTAGTTATTGCGTTGGCATTTACATTTGTAGAAACAATTAATCCAGTCCATTAAAACAGGGCAGAATTTGATTTGTACTAGGACATCTAAAGGATTCAACATTTTTTAATTTTTGAAGCTATGCTAATCAGTCATTCCTATGCTTCATTTTCATATCACAGACAGCTATTCAGCTGTATCCTGTTAATGCACCCATGCTGTTGTTACATTAAGAACTTTCAACAATATAATCTAAAATGAGAAAGTCTTTTCCATTCCTATCAGACTTATATGCATACAAAAGAGAAGCCTAGTCAAATAATTATTGTAAGTTGCACTGCTAATTATTAAGAGACACTACGAAACACACAAAAAAACCATAGTTCCAATAGTAATTAACTCCATCAAACTGTGCATTTGATTTGATAGTACATTGCTGAAAACCATTATTAGGGGAGCATAGATTTTGCTATACACACTACATGCTTTATATAATAGAGGTAAACAATGCTGCAAATCAGTTATTTACCATTATAATAGAGCTGGATACACTTAGAATCATAGAATCATAGAATTGTAGGGTTGGAAGAATTGTAGAGTTGGTTTTCACTTGTTGTGAAAACCAAGAAACCTCCTTCAGATCAAGACATCTATGCAGTATCTGCCTTTTCTGGGGTTCCCTCCCACCAGTGCTTTGAAATTTATATGACACTATATATCTTTAAAATCAAATTTATTGTGTGCATAGAGTCTACAGACCAACAGAAGAGCGTATAGCCTATCCAGACTGTATATCTAAAAAGGAAAAGGGATGGGGCTGTATGTGTTCATCTTTCCCACAATGTACTCAAGGAAATCTGCTGAGGGCTTCAAACAGTGATTCATCTGAATGTGAGTAGGACTGTTAACAAAACTGAGAGACCTGATAAATTAAGATTTCTAAGCATGTATAGTCTTCAGCTTGTGGAGCCCTCAAGCAATTTCAAGTAGCTCCCCACTCAACACTGGGATACCAGGATAAGGCTGGTATGTGGTGTGCCATCTATGCTTTGGGTTCTTTGTATCTGGATCAAAGGCAACCTTACATTCACAGAAAACTGTAAATTTTTGTTACACTACTGTAAGTTACTGTCCAAGGGGGATTTCTGAACCTGGCATCTGTTTCTTGAACAGAGCTTTGTCACTGTATCAAATTACATCAAGAAAATTGGTGAACTCTGGTACCTTTTGATATATGGTAAGGGAAGTAGGAAATCCACAAACACTGCAAGCTATAGTTCATATTTTCTTTGACACTGCTGTTGTTCCAAGGGAGCTACTTCAACCAAGAAACTGAAGCAAGATTGTTATACTATTATCTGAAGCCTAGTAATCAGAGCTTGTGCATATATCTATCATCTGTCTGTCGAGCTACCTACTTACCTACCTAATGTATCCAAGGAGGAGGAGGGAGGGAGGGAGGGAGAGAGAGAGATTGATTGGGTGAGAAACCCATCAGGTTGAGACCACCCCTCAAATAATGAAGGGAAATCCAAGTAAAGTCCAAAACTTCCTGCAATATTTTCCTAATGAAAATCATATATACCACTATCATTTGCTCTAGAAAGAAAATAAAATTTGTGTTGAAGCTGAATTATGTTGAAGACAACCACTGAACTTCCAGCTGCAGTTCTGGAGGTGCAGTAGTTAAATGCCGGTACTTGCAGCCATAACATTGTGATTTCGATCCTACACCTACAGGGCTCCAAGGTTCACTCAGCCTTCCATCTTTCCGTAGGTTGGTAAAATGAGTACCCAGCTTGTTGGGGACAATTAGCTAACACACTGTAAACTGCTTAGGGAGTGCTTTGCACTGATAAGTGGTATAGAACTATAAATGCTATTGCTATTTTGTTCCTCTGTTTCCATGCTTTCAATATCCCTTTCTTGCTCACATGGATACTGTACCACCAGTTGCTTCTGTACTCATGTTTGAGCCCTTCTGACTGATCCTGTCAGAAGCATTGATTGTACATGCCTAAGTGGATTAGAATTGAGATTTACACATACATACTTTGTTGTGTGATGCCATAATTGAAGTACTGGCTTCTGCAGTGCCAGTGTAGGCTTTGGATTTAAATGATGTGGATTAAATGAAAGAAATAACTTACCACACTTAATTACAAATTATCCATTCCTTAGAGTACACTTTCATACTGGATTGGATGATATTGAGGAATAAATTGACTATAATTTTATTCCTCTTAAGTGTCTCTTTTAATTCTATGAAATCATGCACTAGACACAGGAAAGGATTACTGGACACTAATGTATGTGTGTCCAGTAACTGAAACAAAGACAATGCTACGAAGGCAAGTGAAGTGGTTTCTCGCTAAATTTCAGAAGCCATGATTGTTTAGTCATTAGACATTATACCTTGTTTCCAATTTTAGTGAACTCAGCCATAGCATCTTTAGCAAGCTGCAACTTCCAATCTCTAACAGACTTCCATTTTAGAGACTTCCAATCACTAATAGACTTCCATCATCTATTAAACAAATAACATCAAATAATAGTTGTTCTATATCATTTGGACTAGATAATGACATAATGAGATGCCAAAATCCTATTAATTGTTCCATGTATTGGCATGGAAATCCAATGCACCCCGGAGGAGAGAGGCGACCCATTGAACTCAAAGCGGTTTCTTTCTGACTAAATGTACATAGGATTGCAGCCTCTATCACTTTGTAACACCTTCCTGGATACAGAGAGTCAAGCTTCTCAATCATAATAAACATGATACAACCTTTATATTTTGACACTCTATGCTAAATACTGAAATTCCAAAATTCTGCTCACTGCATTTTGAGTAAGACAATCCTCACTTAATAATATTAGTTGATTCAATGGCATTTCCTTTTTTGAGTCACCCTGATGCCTCACCATATCCAACATGTAAGCTGCCTTGGGCCCCATGTCTGGAGAAAGATGGGATATGAATTCAACTGTCTACAAAACTGCTCAGAGGAATACAAGCAGAGAATGTACAGATCTATGTGCAGATATTTAACAAACAAACTGATGCAGAAACAGAATAGGAAAAGAAACATGGCCTCAAAACATTTCAATAAAGTCAAGAGTAAAACAGATTAGATTCCTCTAGCCTTTCTGCGGTCTCAGTTCAAATATCAATGCCAGTTGTTGTTTTTTCCTGAGCAACATGAGGAAAGCAAGCTTACGGTAGCTTTGAGAAGATCTGTGCCCACATTCCTGCTTTGCAAAAATGTAACAAGTTTTGGGTGGGGTGGGGGCACATAATGCCATGCATATTCCATTTACTTCTGGATGCTTCTCCTCACCTGTTCCAGTTTCCTCACCTGTTCCAACTTGATTGGTTCCGAGTTTGCCCCCTTCACCTCTAAATGATCCTTAAGCTTGTAATAATCTGGCAAGCCATAAATCTTTTCATCAAACCAGGTGAAGAATTAGTGTTTAATGAAGAAGAGTGATCCATTGTTGTAGTCATGGCCTGGTGAACCTGTTAGTCCTTTAATGTCCCCAACATCCATAGCAGCTCCAATAATAAAAGCTACCTTTTGCAAATCTCATGGAACCAGTAGGTTAGCCAGACACTCATAGATTTTATGAAGCAAAACAACCTTGCCTTGCAGCCCAACCTTCACTTCCCTGTATCAACACAAGCCTTTTGAAAGTGAATATCATTTTTAGAAGTATCTTCTAAAATGGTTTGATCTCAGTAAGATTGCAATGTGCCTGTGATGCCAATATGGTAGATACGTGGTTTGGAAGATATAACTCTAAACAGAATGCGATAAGCAATAGTTTGGAGCATTTTGAGAAAATAAGACAGCTGCAGTCCTACTGAAGTAATGCCATGTGCATTTCCGTGATAGCAGCCACACATGAAGAAACAAATGAATGAGAGTGGTCAGCTACTGCTACAATGATACACTTTGCTAGTCTAAAAAGTGCCACCACATCGCACAGGTTTACAGTACAACATGCTGTATATAATAGTGCTTCAGGCCAGGTTTTAATGAAGCCATAATTGAATATGACTCTGTATACAACTGTTTCTAGATTCAATCATACTAAGAGTAGATGCATTGATCTCAATGGGATTTGAGTTACAGGTTCTGTAACTGACTGTATTTGGAACAAATCTGATGCAAAGAGGGTAAAAGGAAGGAAGAGTATGTAAATTGTTTATTTCCTTCTCATGGATGAAAGGGGAAAAGGACATTTAAAAAGTAAGTAAATAATTGGGATTGTTTCCCAATAATATGGCCAGAGAGTGTAAGTGGGCACTCTCTTAATGCGTTCAATAAACATTTCTAACTGCAAGGCTAAATATGTGCTGTTGTTCCCTAATACCTGTTAAGTAATCACACCATTAAAAACTACTGGACTCAATTTTAGTGTTCTGTCTAAATGAGATTCCTTTCAGGATGGATTCCTTAAATGTTCATAATATTCACAACATGCAAGATGCAAGGGCATGCCATGCAGATAAGTTTATCCTCTCTTGTTGTTGCTATGTGCCTTCAAGTAGTTTCCAACTTACAGCAACCCTAAGGTGACCCTATCACGGGGTCTTCTGAGAACTGAGATTATGTGACTTGCCCACGGTCTAAGCTTTGCCAATACCCCCCCCCCAATACTGTTTTTTTTTTTTAACTGTTTGCTACTTTTCTTTGAGGAGCTGATAATGACAGGGTAAGTATGACTGAGATATTACTGTAGGGTTGCCAATTACCATGTGTTGTAAGGTGTTGTGTGTACTCTGTGACCCTTGTGTTGAAGGGGGACACTGTACAATTGAATATGAAAATAATGGAATGCATAACTGAATGCACATCGACATGTGCAACAGCAGCACACGTGCAACTCTGCTTCTGATACCTTGAATTGAATGTGGATGTTACACATTGGATTTTTAAAAAGCCCAGATGCTGCTGTAGGGGATCTTAGACATTTGTAAGGCACCAATAGGATTCTGCACTATGCCTGGTGTGTCCCATTCTGGCCTTACCATCAAGCAGAGTAAGGCAGCTGCCCCATGAAGCAAATGTCTGGTGGCATGAAAGGGAAACCAATTGCTTCTTACTTAATTGGTTGTATTATGACTGCCATGTATAGGGGAGATGTTTGTGAGGTTATTATTTTTTTGCTTCATATGCAAAAATACGCTGCTTTGGGGCAGTATGTACTGTACTTTGATGTGCATGGGTAGAGGATGCCATTTGCACTTATTTAGCCAGCCCTGCTGATGCCAATCAGCAGGGGCATAGCTATTGAGGGGGGGATGAGGGTGTTGCCTGTCCAAATAAGACTTCTCTTCCTCTGTGAAATTTTCCTTCAGAATGAAGCTTTGAAAATTGTTCACACCTAGAATGCTTAAACTTGCTGTTTTTGCATTCCCTAGGTAATTCTGCCTGCTTCTTTTCTTTGGATGACTACAGTGTATTTCTGTATTTTCAAGTGAAGTTTTAAATTGCTGCAACACTAGATATTGGGGGAGTGAGAAGTCTTATTTGCAAGAGGAATGACCTCACCCCACCCCTGTCCCAGTAGCTACACCCTTGCCACTTAGTATTCATATATTACAAAAAACACATGAGGTTCTGGTCTGTTAAAACTAAGAGTGCCATTGAACTTGCAGCCCATAAAATGCAAGTTGTGAAGATCTTGCATTGCCAGTATTTTCCACAATGAAAAACTGCTTTCCAGAGACCTCCTGCATAATAGATGTTTTCCAAATGCTGTCGTTTTACCTGGTAGCCACTTAAAAATGCTGAAGTTTAATATTATTAGCCCCTAAATTCATCAAGCTGAACTTTTTAAAATGTCTTGCTTCTGTGGAACAAGAAGATTAAACTGTCATAACTCAGAAAGCAGACGGTTTTTTTCATTAGGAGATATTAAACATTAATGAGGTCTCAGGTTTAAAAGATATTAAAATAAAGCATCAGACTGATGTGAGTTAGCACATGCTGGAGGGAAAGAGTGCATGAGAGAAGCTAATAAAAGTCACTGCCACAGAATTGCCATAAAGCCCGAGCTGAGAAAAGGGTAAGACGGCAATACAACTGTGATTAAAGTAGTGGGTGATACATCAAGCCCACATTCCCACAAGCAGTTCAAATGTGAATTAAAGAGAAGCAATAGAATGAAAATGTATGTGCCATTTCAAGGCAGTGAGGAATGACATGAAAGCTACTTTTACAAAGGTATTAGGGATCACATTTATATAAATTCCCATCCTGAATAATTTTTAAATCTGCTTGCTACTTAAGAGTGTGGAACATGATGTGTTAAGGAGAAATCAAAATGAGAGAGAAAACAGCAACCCTGTGCCAGAAAAGTTTACAAGGGCAATGTTCTAACACTGGACTATCACTTCCATGCATTCATAGATACATGTTCATTAGCCAGTGACTTTCAACTAGGCACCCATCAATAGGCACAATTGTGGCATGATTGCTACTTCCATGTGGTTATATTTTTCATGCCACAGTGGTATAATATCTGAAACCAGCAACTACATCTGTTAGATGGATCACATGCAATCTGTTTATGCTAGCTTGGGGTAGGCACACACATGCGTATTTTCATGTCTTGGGTGACCTGATCTTTTCTTTTCTTCTCGCATATAATCCTGAATCTACCAATACAGCAGAATGATGTGGTCAGGTTTTGAAGTGTTGGATTAGTATTAAGGGACGGCAGCAAGATCATATGTATTGTTATGGATTCTGGCATTAAACATTATATAAAGTCACTATGAGGAGTCATATCTGTCATGGTTATATGGCATGAACATTTTTCACTCTTCAACATGCAATGTACCACCTTGGCCATGCCCCAGAAGGTTTCTATCAATCGGCAGCATAATCAGTCTTAAATCTCACCACATATTTAGAAATCCTATCCCATAGAAAAAGCATTTCAGGTGCCTTTGTTATGTCAAAATTGAATGTAATATTCTGCTTTTCTACATTTAAGGCAACCAATTGACTTCACCTAGCTTGTGCAAAGAATGATTGTGGAATGATGTAGTCAGAGGGTTGATATTTTCACAGAGAATGATGGCAGTGTTGGCTTGGCCCACATTGTAATAGTCTTCTTTGAACAAGTAGCTTCCTTCAAGACAGCTTAACCTACAACACTTTAACAGAACACTCAAGACATGCGGAAAGGTGGGAGATGTGGAGTAGGAAAGGTAATTAACAGTGAACTTTCAGTTAATATAAAGGCATAAAGGTCTTCTTTATCTTATCTACATCTATTAATTGCTTTTTCAGCTGTGTCCTTTCCTGTGTGCCTTTGGTGGCAAGCTACACTGATGTTTTGTCACCCACTGAATATTACATACTAACAGAAATGATGACCAGCTCTAAACTGCGGATTTCTTATTCTTGCCAAGTTTTTGAGATTAGGACTTGCATTATCTGCTTGATTTGCAGTGCCTGTTCAAGAAACAAAAGCAGAAGTTTAGTCTCCCCCATCTGGCTTTTTTTCTTTGGAAAACAACAGCAGTTCTACAGAACAGAACTGAGCTTTTAAGGTAGATTTGCCAAATTAGATTTGCATAGATTAAATTCACATCAATGTAAAGTAGATTAGATTTAAATAAAAATAGAGTTATCAGGTATGAGAACAATGCTGATAGGATGAGGAAACCCTGCACAACATGTTTCATATTTGCTTGAAAAAAAGTTCTGAATGTCCACAAAAGCTTGAGTACCTCGGTAGGGGAAAAATAAAGGTGTTGCATATTGGAATCCAGTCCCCCGTAAAAAGCAGAGGGATCTTAGTTAAGGCTCTATGTAATAAAAGCTGCAGCCTTAACAAAGATCCCCAAGTATCACCCTGTTTCTCTTTGAGATCCTACGAGTGACAGGGAAAGACAAATCTGTACCATAACTTTATGGCAGAAGTTGGTCTATCCCTGGCTTTTACAAGATCTTCCGGAGAAAAAAGGTCAAAGGTCGGGCTTGGCCATAACCCTGCTGCTAATTCCAATACAACAATTTGGTGTGATGTTATGATGAAGGCCCTAAATCTACCTGGAACTTTACTTAAGGTTATATCACAACTCTAAGCTGATGACCAGTTCATACATCCTGAATAAAGAGTTCAATGGGATATTACAGGGAAATTCGTCATCAGCTTATTGCTCCTTTTTTATCCATTTTTTGGGACATTCTGATGACTTTTATTTATATTATTTGTTGGACAATCAGGATAGAACTATTTCTTTAAAAGTAGCAAACTTTTGCTACATTATGTGTAAGCTTCACCCATTATGGTTGCCAATATTTATTGATCTTAGAGGTTGTCTATGATGCTTGTTTTATTGATTGTATTTTTATTGGTCAGTTACCAAAATAAAATGTATGTATGTCTGTGAATGGGTATATATTAAAGGCCCATTTTATGCTCTCACAATGTACAGGTTGACTCTCATATCCACAAATTTAGTATCATGGTTTCACTTATTCACCTCAAAAAAAAAAAATCTCTCTAAGCATTTCTAGGTCCTCCAGTGCGATTGTATGGTTTGTCTCATTGAAAATAAAAGGGTCCCCTATTATCCATGGTTTCAGGTATCCACAGAGGGTCTTGGAATGTATCCCCCACAGATAGTGGGGGTCAACCTGTAAGGTCTTGCATTCTTGTCTGTGATGATAAGCTTCCAAAAAATAAGGGGTGGTTTGAGGCAGTCAGCCAACTAGCCCTAAAACCAATACCACAGCAGGAAAGTGGTAATAACATATGCTCCTAAGGTGGCCAGTTCACTCAACCAGAAGTTGAGTGTGACCAATTTAAACAGGCAAATACATGGCATATTTCCTCCAGAGGAAATTAAGAAACTATCGGTGATCTGCTCAGCTCGTACAGGAAACTTATCAATCTGGTCTTCCCAAGGGAGCAGCAGCAGCACACGCATCCATGCCATTTCAATTAGTCATGACGTAAAAATTAGCAATTAAAAAAAAATCATTGTAACAACACAGGCTGGTAGGTTAAATTTAGAAAGAAAGACAGCAACTTCTCATAGTAGGGATATAAATCTTTGTAACAATGCATATTTTTTTTCTCCCTGCTGCAACAAAGTCCTTGAAAAACTGTGTGGTTTTCAAGGGCTGTTTGTAGAGTGGGACTTATTCTGCTCAAAGAAACCATAAACCCATGTGAGGTTTTTGCACAGAAACTGTATTGAGTGGAAAGAAAACATGTCATCTGCATGGAAAAGTGTATCCCTGTGAAGTAAATGGAATTTTCTTAACAACAACAACAACAACCCAAGGGTTTTCTCTTGCAGAAAAAGCTCAAACTGTAAAGATTCTCATTGCAGAGGAAATCTCCTCATATAGGTTTCCTGATAATCAAGAAACTCCTTTCTGGTCAGTGGATTGAATATTTTTGAATATTATTTTCATCTCTGTCTCATAGTATCCCACTATGGCACTACTTTTCCACACTGGTGGGATTGTGTGCTCCTGTGAGGCAAGAGGTAGTGTCTCCCATGTCAGACAGAATTTTGCTGAGGAGCCAGACTAAATGTGCCAAACAGCTATTGGAAAGCAGCAGTAGTGGGGGATGACACAGGTGGACAATCTCTCAGTGACATTAGCCATGGCACCATAGCCAAGACTGGTTAGTATTGCACAGAAGAAAGCAATGGCAAACGACCCCTCTACCTTGAAAACCGTATAAGACAATCCAAAATGAAACAAGAGATAGTATGAGAAAATGAGACTCCCAAGTCAGAAAGCACTCAATGAGCTACTGGTGCACAGCAGGGGACAACTACAAATAGTGTTGTGGCCAATGACACAACTGGACTCAAGCCGAAAGGACATTTGGCTGTTGACGTGTGCAGAGATGAAAGGAAAGTCTGACACTGCACAGCACATATTATAGGAACATGGAATATTTGGGTTGAGAGAGGTAAAGTGGACAGGAATGTGAAATTTTCAGTGAGATAATTACATTGTGTTTTACTCAAGAAATGAAAATCTAAGAAGAGAATGGGTGTCAGTAAGAGTGAGGAGAAATGTAGCAAAAGCAGTCAAATGACATAATGCAAAATCTGATTGAATCATATCAATAATTTTTCAGGGAAACCTATCAATATAACCTTTATCCAAGTTTATGTTCCAACCACAAAGGCAGAAGAGAAAGAATATGAAAGATTCTGTGCTGGAGTTTGGGAGGAAACTGATCACACACAAAAACAGGGCATGCTGGTAATCATAGGCACTTGGGACACAAAAGTAGGAAACAGAACAGAACCAAATATTGTAGGAGAATTTGGCCTAGGATCAAGAAAAGAACCAAGGGAGTGACTGATTGAATTTTGTGAAGCCAACAGTTTGTTCATCTAAAACACTTTCTTCAAGCAGCCAAAGAGGAGACTGTATACATGGACATCACCTGACAGCCAATCTAGAAATCAGATAAACTACATAATTGAAAGCAGAAAACGGAGAAGCTCCATTCTGTATGCAAAAACAAGCAGCAGATTGTGGCAGATACCATGACCCCTAATATCAAAACTCAGATTAAAACTAAAGAAGAACATTAAATCAATCATTGTGCCAAAATACAACCTGAAGACCATCCCCCTAGAATTTAAAGATAATGTAAAAAATAGATTTGCACTATTGATCAGGAGCCAGAAGAACTCTGAAGCCAGGGACATTGTCAGGAAGTAATGCAAAAAGACACTATCTACAGCCAAAAGGAAAGAGAAGCCTCAATGGATGACAGATGAAACTCTTCAAGCAGTAAATGACAGACAAGAAGCAAAGTAAAAGGGATAGATATAGGGTAAGAACCCTGAAAGCAATTGTTCAATAACTTATGCACCGGACAAAGAAAACTACTATACCAATCAATGCAGGGTAAGGAAAAAAACTACAAAAGGAAGAACAAGATACCTCTTCCACAAGATATGATAAATCAAAGGGAAATGTAAACTAAGAGTGGTGATGCTCTATGACAAGCAAGGGAACACACTGCATGATCAAGAAGAAATAAAAAGCTGATGGAAACAATACATGGAAGAACTATATAAAAGAGATGAAAGGATGAAAGATTCATTCGAGGAAGAAGAATCTGAAGATGAACCCACGATTTTAGAAAGTCAAGTAGAAGCTGCACTCAAAGCACTTGGGAGAGAAATATATCACCAGGAGCAGATGGCATACCAATAGAGCTGTTACAAGCAACAGAATCCATTAAAACTCCAGCTAAAATCTGTAAATGGAAAACAAAAGAATGATACACAGATTGGCAAATCACAAGATACATTCCAGTCTCCAAGAAAGAGGACACCAAGGATTGTAGTACCCACCCACCCATCCATTAATTCCCCATGCAAGCAAGGGTATGCTCAACTTTCCTACAACAAAGGTTTTACCATGTCTGGATTGAGAAATGCCGGATGTCCAAGATGGTTCAGGAAAGGAAGAGGCATTATGGTTCATACTGCAAACATACATTGGATAATGGAGAGTACCAAAGAATTTTTGAAGAAAATCAGCCTGTGCTTTATAGATTATAACAAAGCCTTTGATTATGTAGATCATAAAAAAAACTATGGATTACTCTTAAAGAAATAGGTGCACCACAACATTTGATTATTGTAACACATAACCTATACTCAGGACAAGAAGCTACTGTTAGGACAGACTATGGAGAAACAGAATGGTTTTTAAGTGGCAAAGGAGGCCAGTCATGGCTACATTTTATCATGCTATTTGTTTATGATATACGCTGAACCTATCATAAGTAAGCAAAGTGGATTAGACTTGGAGGAATGAGGTGTGAAAATTGGAGGAAGGAATATCATCAAATTGAGATATGGAGATGACACCACACTACCAGCAGAAAATAGTAAAGACTTGGAATGACTACTGAAGAAAGTCAAGGAAAACAGTGCAAAGACAGGTTACAGTTGAATGTTAAGGGAAAAAAAATAATGACCACAAATGATTTACATAACTTTAAAACAGACAACGAAGACATTGAGATAGTGAAAGCTTTCCAATGCTTTAATGCAGTCATTAATCAAAATGGAAATTGCAACCAAGAAATCAGCAGAGTAGAACTCGGGAGGGCAGCTGTGAAGGAAGATAAGATCCTAAAGTGTAAAAATATATCATTGAATACCAAAATCAGGATTGTCCATGCCATTGTATTTCCAATTTCTATGTATGATTGTGAAAGCTGGACAGTGAAGAAAGCTGATTAGAAGAGAATCAACTTATTTGAAATGTGATGTTTGAAGAGAGTGCTGTGGATACCTTGGAATGCAAAAAAAGATGAATAAATGGGCCCTAGAGCAAATCAAGCCTGAACTCTCCCTAGAAGCCAAGATGAGTAAACTGAGTGTGAAGCAGCCTTGGCTTCTGTGTGTGTGCGTGCACACAGCTGAGAAGCAAAGCTACTTTTGTGATCCCACTCGAGTCCTCCTAGCCTGAGAACTCTCAAGCTGGATCCATCTGGTCACACTCTCAAGATTTCTCTGGCCTGGAAATCCCAGAACTATGTCTCTCTTGCTGCCACCACCTCTTGATTTGAATATCGCCCTTTTTATATTATCCGAGAGGAGATTGTGGGGGTACCTAGGACTTTTCAGCCACTGCTGAGGTTTTACCTCCCTTCTATCCAGAAACAGAGGAGACTAGCAAGGTAGCTATGACCCAAAATAAGGCAAGTGAACCTTGGCTTAGATAGGAAAAATAGAAAGCCTTACATTTATTCAAGCAAGTTTTAAAAACAAGTTAAGAGATAATCATTTCATGAAGAAAATGTTTTTTTCTCCAGGTTCAGCTTAAAGTTACAGAGATATAGTGAATTATACATTCAGTCAAGGAAAACAAATAGAAAGTAACCCTGACACAACCTAACCACAACTGGTCCCTACACACAAAAGAAACTACTTACATTATGGAAGTCTATGAGGATTAAATCTGGTGTCCAAGGGTTGGCTAGGCCACATGTTCATCATAAATTAGGCCCAAGCCATAGGTTCCCCCAGAGCATGGCTCTCTGAGATCCATACCCTCTCAGAGAGCTTCCATTGTCTGCCTAACACCTTCTGCAGGAGGAGGATGGGAACTCGATCATGACACTGAGACTGTCATATTTTGGGCATATCATGAGGAGACATGACTCATTAGAAAAGACAATAATACTTGGTAAGGTAGAAAAACAAACTTCATAGCATGTCAAATATTATTAAAAAATGACCATCTATTCTATAGGAACCTGCCTACTCCCTAAGGTCAGATGGAGCTGGTCCAACCCTACTTTTATTAGACAGAATGAGGCAATCACCCCAGGTGAAAGTTGCTGGTTCTTCCAGGCCTCCAACTTTCTTCCTCTATTGGAGGTCAGAGCTGTGTATGTCCTACAACCTGTTGCGATTCTCTAAACTGGTTTGCTGCCTTCATGTGTTGCTGTCCTATTAGCTGTATTGAAATATGATTCAACTGGTCATCTACTTGGCTTCTTGAAGTAGAGTGAGGGAAGAGGAACTGGCTTGCCTTTTGTCTCAGTCAGCAAATACCTTGAATTACCCCTGCTAGGAAATGTGCATGTAACAGTACGTCCATCAGAAGTCTACAGTTTTTACATACCACTCTCTTCATAAAGGAAAAGGTGGGATATGTTGGAAGATGAAAGTTTGATTTACACACCTTGTAAATTTCTGAAATCAGAAAGTAAAATAACTCTGTAATGTCAAGAATCATGGACATCTTGGATATACATATGATGCACATATAATGCATGGCAGTGCATAATGCACCATCCTCCCTGTTCAGCCCATGTTTCCCAAGAAAATAAATAACCTACTCTCAGAGTGAACCAGATACTGAGTACATACAGTGGGCCCTCTTGATATGTGGGCTCCAGATCCACAATTTCAAGCAACCGTGGACACCATATCCCATACTTAAAATGAAGACGATGTGAATGCAGATGCGCTGAAAAGTTTGCATGCATGTCACTACCATGTAATAATATGGGACATAATTTATGTGTTTGTGTGTGTGTGTGGGGTCCTGGAACTGAACCTCCACAGATCTGGAGGGCACACTGTACTAGCATCTTTGCAAGCAAGATTATATAACTCAAAACTGGCAGATGGACTGAGATATACTAACCTTAGAATCTGCCCAGATCAGCAATATATTAATTTACCAAACACAAAGATTTCCCTGGCAATGGCTTGATTTCACATGATTTGATGAAATAAAATTTGACTGGCTATACCCAGAAACCTTTGTTTCATACTAAGTTTGTTTCATACCAAGTTTGCTGTCAAATGGACCAAAATCATTAGGGTTCCTGTATATTTTGTTTTTCAGAGAAAATAATCAGCATCGTATGGGAAGGGTAGGGGAAAGTTTCCTTGGAAAACTGGTGAAAAGATATGGTAGGAGAGAGGGTTAAATCTCCTTCTGCTGTTCCAAAGCCCCAAATGACAACTGGAACCTCCACAACAGCATTTTTTTTCCAAGTTAAAAGGAACATAAATGGAGTCACATATATACATTCCCATCTAGTTCGGTCTGGTGAAATAGGGAAGAGAGGCATTGTGATTAAGGCAGGTTTCCTGTAGCAAAGTGAATGAAAATTCAATTGTTGTTTAAAATGCATGCAAGAAAAAACTGCCAACACTAAACCACAGTGAATATAAGTATTCACTATGACGAAGGTTGCAGTTTATGGGGTAGTTGAATAACCCAGAATACTCCAGAGTATTATACATAAGGGCCCATCTGTTCTTGTTATTTGTAAAACATTTCCCTAGAGAGCTAAAGCCTGAGGTGAATGGAATTTGGCCAACAGATGGAGGTCAAATTTCCTGCAATTGCCAGATTTCTTTTAGTGTACCTGAGTTAGCTGGGAATGGCCTAGAGCAGTTTTTCCGTCTGTTTCTGGTGAAACATCATTGTTCATCCAGATCTGGACTTGACATGAATCATTTACAAGGCAAAACATCATACGGGAAAGGCTATAATGTGCTCAATTAAATTAATGTTCCTGAGAACAAACACCATAAATGGCAAGCCTGGCATTATAGAAAGAGATACTGCTCTCTGTAGTGTTTGTTAAGGACATACACATACTGTAACATATGAAGAAATATGTTTTGCTTCAGTAATAGCAAGTGAACCTGTTTCTTTTATACAATTCCAAGTAAGAAGCAGTTAAAGATGGCAATGCCAAGTGAGTATAATCATAATAAATATGAAACAGTTCAGCCCATTCATTCTGTACTCTTAATTTCAAGAGATTAAAAATGACATTGTGTAAGGGTGCACAAACGTGCTGCATTCCAACCAGGGCTGGTCAGAGAAATTTTGTGGTGACAAATGCTGCTTCCCTTTACAGAAGGTCACTAGACTGACAGTTACGTCTACTATTTTAGTGTTGTCACAGCACCCCTCATTGACCTTAAGCCAGCAGACTAGTTTAGATCACCTAGAACACCTATATGAGGCTTGTCAACTAAATAATGAGACTGTGTTTCTACCTTTCAGATAAATCAGGGAGAACTGATTGTGAACACTTGAGTGGTGACTTTGAATGAGTCTGAACCTGCATAACAAATATCAACACTCTCCACTGTTCAGTTGATTGTCAGTGATTTAAATAAGCTGTGTTGTCTGTTGTGTGACGGAAAATGCTAAGTTTAAAAGTCAAGCAATGTGACATTCTGCAGCAACTTGAGGCAGACTCCAACCTTTTTTTAAAAAATCATCACTTGTGATGAAACCCAGATCTGCCAGTATGATCCTGAGAGAAAACAACAGTCAATGCACTGGAAAACACCATCATCACCAAGAATGAAAAAAGCATGTCAAAGCAAGTCCACATTCAAAGTCATACTCATTGGGTTTTTTGGGGTGGGGTGTTATACAAGGGCGTAATTTTGGCAGAATGTGTTTCAGAAGGCAGAAAAGTGAACCAGCATTATAAGGAAGTTCTGACAAAGCTGAGAGAAAGAGTCAGGGAAAATATGCCAGGACTGTGGAAAAATTCTTCAAGACAATGCACCTGCTCATACAGCACTTTCTGTGAAGTAGTTCTTAGCTGATAAATGCGTTACTACACTTAAACATCCTCCATATTCACCAGATTTGGCACCATGCAACTTTTCACTTTTCCCTAAAGTGCAACTGATGCTTAAAGGAACACGTTTTGAATCAATTGATGCAGTATGAAGAAAACGGCAGATGTGTTGACACAGCTGACAGAAACTGATATGCTCCACACCTTCAACCAGTGGAAAACAAGACTACATCCCTGTGTGAGTGTGAACATGGATTATATTGAAAGGGACAAGCATTAGAATTGTAATACATCTCTCTCTCTGGCTTTTCTTCGCAAACGAAGATTCAGGAAGGACTCATCCCGCGCTTTCTGCAAGTGCGTGATGACTAAAAAGGCCAATCTGAGATAAACAAGTCTGGTTGCAGAAAGCACAGCAGAAGGTCTCCTTGGGTGATGTTTCCGGGTTGTGATTCTTTCTGCGTTGTCGTTTCTCTTCAAGACTTGTTCAGCGTGAGTTCTCAAATAAGGCTGCAGCATTGTGGATAGTGCGTCTCCATGCCTCCCGATGTGAGGCCAGGGCGGGCCATTGTTGGTGATCAGTTTGGCCGATCCTGAGATGTTGTTTCAGGGAGTCCTTGTATCGCTTTTTTGGAGCGCCCCTCTTACGCTGACCTGTGGCGAGTTCACCGTAGAGTAGTATTTTTGGGAGGCGATGGTCCTCCATCCTAGAAACGTGCCCTGCCCAACGCAGCTGTGTTCTCAATATCATGGCCTCAATGCTGGTGATCCCTGCTTGCTCAAGGACAGCAACATTCGTCACATAAAGATGGGTTATTGCATCAGTCTCGTTATTTAATAGACATACCTATAACATATCTACACATCTCTGCTCTCCAACAGAATGAAACATCTGGGGGAATAGTACCACTAACCACCACCACCCCAGTAATCACCTCAACTCTTCCTAAATGTGGGACAAGGCCTATCCCAAAACATTACATCCCCTGTGGGACACCTCTACTAGGGACATTCCTAGAACTCAGAAATTTCTACTACATTCCTATTGCAGGGAAAACAATTATTGCAAGTAATTAATTACTTGTTATGAATCCCCTTTTCCAAACCGAAGTATAATTACATGACATGACATTACATAGTAACATAACAAGGAAGAACATCACACCATTTTCAATATAAGTAATTGTTAGTCATTTTTATTGTAATAGGGATATCTCTGGATTCATTAAACAGTAGAGAGGGAATATATTACATTGTTTACATGCTGGCTTGTGCTGTGCCTTATGCTCTGTTATGGGTGTTGAAGTGACAAAAAGGTGGTTTTTTGTAATACCACAAATCAGGCATGGTACACTCAGATTTTTAAAAGTAACAAGAAAGTAATTATTTCAGTTACTTTTTAAAAACAGGGAATAGTTACTTTTTAAAAATGCAATTATATATCATACATAAAGCAGGATCAGACTCAGAGGAAGGAGGCATGAAAATCAGTGGAAGGGACACCACTAATTTACAATCTGCAGATGACAAAATACTAGTAACAAAAAACAGCAAAGCCTTGGACTGAAGTGAAGGAAGAAAATACAAAGATAGGTTTACAGGTGAACAATAGGGAAACAAAAATAATGCTCACAAATGATTACATAACTTTAAAGTAGATGATGAAGACATTTTTCTATACTTTGTCTCAATCATTAATCAGAATGGAGATTGCAGTCAAGAAACCCGAAGAAGACTAGGACTTGGAAGGGCAGCTATGAGGGAGCTAGACAAGAGCCTGAAGTGTCAAGATATATAATTGAATACTAAAGTTAGGATTCTCCTAACTTTAATTTCTATGTATGGTTGTGAAAGCTGGACAATGAAGAAAACTGATAGGAAGAAAATCAATTCATTTGAAATATGGTGCTGGAGAAGAGTTCTACGAATACCATGGACTGCTAAAAAGATAAATCAATGGTTCCTAGAGCAAGCCTGCCTAAATTCCCCCTAGAAGCCAAGATGACAAAACTGAGACTGTTGTACTTTGACGATATCATGCGAAGACATGACTCACTAGAAAAGACAATAATGCTTGGTTAGCTAGGAGGAAGTAGAAAAAGAGGATGACCACTTTCCAAATGGATAGACTTAGTCAAGAAAGCCATGGCCCTGAGTCTGCAAAACCTGAGCTGGATTGTTGATGAAAGCTGACTTGGCGGTCTCCCATGCATAGCATAAGTCAAAGTTTACTTGAGAGCAATTAAAAACAATAGTAATTAGCTACTCTGGGGTGAAATGAGAGTAATTGAACTATAACTGTAATTTTCAAAACTCTAAGCACTTTCATTGAGGGGAAACTTATCATATGTGTGTAGTCAGACTTTCAGCTAGGCTCATGCAGCTTGGCTTCCTTCTGCAGTCAAGCCCACAGGGTAGACCAGGAAGCGGCATCTACAAATACTGAAGAGCCAGACTGTGCAGCCCTGTTTTTCTCTCTATGTGATATAAATCACTTAAATAATGCCTGAGAAGGGCTCCAGTGATGGCATAGTACAGTGCACCACAACACAGTTCATGCATATTGTAACCTACCATGGCACATGATCCAAGGCACTGAGTCATCAGCACCTGCAACTTTTAATATCTGTTGTGATTTTTTGGCAGTGCCATACGTTGTGACTCTCTAGTGTGAAACATGTATACACAATTTGGAAAAATCAGTGTCGTCTAGGCTAAAATTCACAGTTGGCAATGAAGCTTTGTGGTTTAGCAATGGTTTGCATTTGTTCATCAGCACTGCATCTGAGTGAAAATGAGCAAACAGTTCTTCCAATGTCTGTTGCAAAAGCCTGTGCAGAGATATAGATATTCAAATTCGGTCTATATTTCAGTCATTATCTTGCACTCACGGCCGAATCTTCAGCTGATAAAAGGCAGTCTCCAATACATCTGTCTACCATGAGGGAGAGTGAGGTGCCCACCTGCAGTGACAGATACTGGCATGTATTGAAAGCAGAGTGAGCCTCTATAGCCATCCCTCTTGAATCCTTTGGCCATTTTCTTCTGTTGGAAGATACAAGTATTGTGTGTGCCAGCCTGAGTTTGTCTGTTGTGCTTTGGTGCAACGACTGATGCTGTCCTGTTACCCGAGCTGAGGTAAGATTCAACCCAGGGCCAGTTTAAGGGCCCTGCAGCACCTGCAGCCACAGGGGGGCCCATCATTGTGGGGGGGCATTGTAATCCTCCACCTGCAAAAACATTATTAGTAATAATCTGAATATCCTGTACTCTGAATAGGTTATGTTAGGTTAAGTTACATTGACCTGAGATAAAAATACGCCCCCCAAAATAAAGCATTGCAGGGGGGCCCATAATTCCTTAAACCAGCCCTGATTCAACTACTAGTCTTGTTAGCTTCTGTATATGAAAATGGAGAAGAGGCATCAAGTTCTCCATATCAGGCAGCAAAATGTTTTGGGCTAATCCTGTTAGAAAGCACAACAAAATGAGCTTAGTAGCAAAGGAGATGTGTGGCAGGCAATGTGTGATTAGAACTTCCTAGAATTTTCATCCTTTCCTTTTTACTGATTAGAAATCTCTTGTAGCTGCTTTGAAGCATGAATGGATGAATCTGCCAGTTTTACCTTCACTGTATTTCTCATCCTCCATCCCATCTTAATTTTCTTCCATCTCATGTCGATGTCAATTTGCTTCCCCCCTCCTTTTTTTTTTCTTTTTTTGGAAAATTGTGGTATGAATGTCTGTACCCATTTCTCTTTGGACAAACTCTTTGGGATGTAATATTGGTCAACATATAGATTTTGGGCAAACAATGTCCCCTCATATACAGTTGTTCCTTCACATTTGTGGCTTTGATACTCGAGGTTTCCATTATTTGCGGTTTTCCCTCACCCACCACCCATCTCCTGGATCTTTGCTTCTCTTCACAAAGGGAACGAAGACCCAGGGAAGTGCGGGGGGTGAGGCAAAACCTCTTAAACTGCCCCTCTGCTGAGCCTTCGCTGCCTTTGCAGGGAGGGCAAAAGCCCAGCAGACGGCCAGTTTGAGAGGTTTTCCCTCACTCCCTGGGCTTCCGTGGATCTTCGCTTCTCTTCACAAAGGGAACGAAGACCTAGGGAAGCTGAGGGAGTGAGGCAAAACCTCATAAACTGCTCCTCTGCTGAGCCTTCACTCCCTTTACAGGGAGGGCAAAAGCCCAGAAGACAGCCAGTTTGAGAGGTTGTCCCTCACTCCCTGGGCTTCCCTGGGTTTTTGCTTCTCTTCACAAAGGGAACGAAGACCCAGGGAAGCCGAGGGAGTGAGGCAAAACCTCTTAAACCGCCCCTCTGCTGAGCCTTCGCTGCCTTTGCAGGGAGGGCGAAAGCCCAGGAGAGGGCGATTGTTATTTGCAGTTTTTTCACATTTGCGGGGGTCTGGCAGCCATAACCTCCGCAAATGTGAAGGGACAACTGTAGTACAGTTTTGTATGTTTAGTACAGCCTTCCATTTGGACACACTCACTCATAACCCCTTGCTAACTGAGGTTGCATGAGCAAATAGCCTGGGAAGAGTCACCATCTGGGGTACTGCTTTACCATTTTCGACCGCCTTGTGAATTTTATTACTACACAGAGGGAGTGAGCAATGTGCAGCATGGCCTATATGTGCCCCCCGAGCCCCCAGAGTGGCCCCACAGCATTCCAGCATACCCCAAACCTCCACATTGTTTCTAATTACTTTAAAAAGACCCTCACACCTTCTGCCAAGTTGGGGGTGTTCCCCCCGTTTTATGATATTTTTCAAATCCAGAAATGAACACAAATCACTTTTAGAATATGGGGGGGGGGAGAGGCCTGAAAAAGCTACGGTGGTGGGAGAGAATGTAGAATTTCCCCACACATAGCCAGAAGGAACTTGTAGGCATTTAAAAACTGAAAATGTCATTTTGGGGGGTGCTGGGGTCTTGAAGGAATGCACGGGTGAGAGCAACCCACAGAAGACTGTGAGGAGGCTGTTCTAGAGCTCTAGGAGTTTCCCATTCCAGACAGACGGAGGCACTGAAACACCTTCATCTGGACCACAACAATCATGCTTACTTTGGTCTTTGGATGTGATTCAGGGAGCTGTCAATCAGCTAGTACAGCTTATCAGCCCCACAACAGGCTAATGTATTACCCACAACTCATCTATAGCACGTCTTACATTTCTGCTTCTTCACCATTGCATGCCATGATTACACATACCCTCCAACTGTCCGGATTTGAGAGGGACACACAATTAATTTTTGGTCATCCCACTTTTTCAGCTGCTTTTAAAATGCACCAGTTTCTTTCTCTTCCTCCCACTTTGGCCTCAACATAATTCAGTTGCTGCAAACTCAGTTCATAGTACAAAAGTAGTTTTCACTCAGCTAACTCAGGAAGTGGGGAGGAGACAGAAGAATCTCTCCCTTCCCACTAGCTCTGGCAAAAGCAAATTGCTGCAGTGTCTCCTAGTTTGTGTGTTTTCCCTCATTAATAAATTTTCCCATCTTGATCACACTCTGATATTCCTTGGCCTCATATGTCCTAGTTTTCACCTGTGAGATGCTGGAGGGTTCGGCTGCATTGAGACATTTGACTTGTGGAGCTACAGAGGAAAAGCATTCAAATGATCAACAGGGGCATTTTCACATGCTAAATTCCAGGCAGTACAGTGGGTGATGCCCTTCCTAGTTTCAGTGGAACTTTTCTTGCTCATATTCTTAAAGTACTGCAGTGTAACCTAACACAACATAATAGCTATTTGACTTTTCTGATAACAAGAAGTAACTTGAAAGGTGTAATGGAAGGTCCTGAGACAGGCTAGGTACTTCAGCTTATTTCATTGAAAAAGAAGAATTGACACTATTACAGCACTTTATATTTACAGAAAAAGAAAGAGTGCCATATATTTAATTTTTAGACCAATTCCTCGGAAAACTTTTGAAAGTTTGTAATGCCAAACTATATTCAGGCACCTCCATCTGTTCTAATTATAAGGAATATTCTGGGTCTATCCATTACGGCAATTAAAAGTCAAATAAGAGAGAAGGAGATCAAAAACTTCTTTTGCAACAGCATGAATCCAGTTTCAAGGAGAGAAAATTTGTGTGGATACCTAGACAATTAGTGTTATTGCTTAGAAGAACTGTTCATCCTCCTCTTTCTATTTACTATATTGCTTGCCTCATCACCATTTTTCCCTGACAATTTACATTTTAAAAATTTATTCCATTATCACTCATATCCCCTGCTGTGACATAATTAAAATCTGCACACTTGATAGAGTCCATCATATTATAAACAACAACAACAGCGGAACAGGTCTGTCAGCTGATTAGAAAAGACGGGAAGAAAATAGCATCTTATCTAAGTATCTGATCTCTAAATGGGAACACCATAATGGTCAGGGGGCCAGGTCACCTCTAACCTCTATAATTTCAGTACTGACTCTGCCTTCCCAAGATCCTTCAGACAGACTTAAATACCTCAGCTTGTCCCTGTCTGTGAGCCCTGCAGTCTAAATGATGCAGGTCATTTGCCCCATTCTGCCCCTGGGGCAGTCCTTATAACCCCCAGGCAGAAATGTGGCTCAGACAGGGGCAAGCTGGAGTAGGGTCCTTTACCGTGGATTAAAATAATACCTGTTTTAAACCATTTCCACTGGGATGAAACAGATTGGGCCCTGTATGTACATCCATGGGAGCCTGTCTTGGCAGGCAGGCCCTCACTGCTCCCACTGGTCATCCTGACTCTTCTGGGTCCAGGCAGCAGGCTGCAGAGTGAGGAAAATGGCAGTGGTGATAGTGCCTGTAGCAATGGGTTGGTGTTCTGTTTGGACTCCAGCCCATTTTTTCCAGTTAACAGGGGCATAACATGTTAGGGTAATGGGACAGTCACAGAGAAAATTATAATATAAAGAGCTGACATGGTGTAATGTGCTACTGCCTGCAGGGGCCAGCAGTGAGCCAGCTACATGCAGCTGGCAAGCATATCAAGATAATGTCTAGACCAGTGGTTCTCAACCTGTGGGTCCCCAGATGTTGTTGGACTACAGTTCCCAGGAGCCCTCTGAGGTCTCACCTTGACAGCCAGGTGGTCCTCCCAGTCATTAGTGAGGCTGTAGGATTGAACTCGCAGCCTCACTAATGACTGGGAGGACCACATGGCTGTCTAGGTGAGACCTCAGAGGGCTCCTGGGAACTGTAGTCCAACAACATCTGGGGACCCACAGGTTGAGAAGCAATGGTCTAGACTCTAGAGGCTTTTGTGGGAATGGAAGCTGAGAGTGAACCTGCTATCTTTCTGGGAACATGTTGGGTAGCCCACGTGTACGGGAATCATTGACTGTATAACCCATGAATTTACTGTATATGTATAATTAGATGTTCCCACACACTGCTCTGACTTGGATTTTTGTTCTTAGACTGTTCACATGCACTCTAAGTTGCACAGTGCTGGATAGCACTGTAATGCATTTGGAGTCCCAGACTCATTGTATATATTACTTTAATATGTACTGGTAAAGGAAGGTAGTTTTAGACACAATCCCTGTGTCTGTATGCTTATTTCTTCAGCCTGATGTCTGCTGCTACAAGACCTAATTGCTCCCTGTTCCTCTTAATATGTTCAGAGGTATCAGTGCACTACCGTGACAGAACGGGCCACTTCTGCAGCCAGGGTACGCTGGTGTAGATAAGACCTATTTCTATTTGACAAAAAACTGAAAAGTCCAAAGTACAGATACTATTGTCCAACTTATTGAAATACATAGCAGTTGTGTTCAGATAGCCACTAGTGGCCCATGATTCAAGCAAAGGGGTTCCTTTGACAGAGAGTGCATGCAAGCAGTGGCTAGCTCCTATGATTAAGGAGCACTGGCACCAATGACTATAGGAAATAAAACAAACTTTTATTATAGGAACTCGTTTAGAGATTGGGAAGCTCTCTGAGGGTCCTAGGCTAAACTAAGCTATAGCAGAAAGAGAACCAAATTTTTGGTGTTTTACTTTTGGAGCAGAGAAAAAGCAAAAAAGGAGGCTGAGAGAAGATGTAGAGTGATCCCTAAGAACATCAGTCTAAGAGAGTTTAGGATAGATGGATAAGACATGAAGAGATTTTAGTTCACTGAAGCACTCATTAACCCGGTTGTTGCTGCTCTCTCTAAGACACAGGGCTTGTCTAGATCTGTCAGAACACACTGGCTTCCTGTTGGTGTATTCTGGCACCAGATCAGGCTGGCTGCCCTCCCCAATTATCTGGACAAAATGCGAGGAAGTCTGCATGGACACACCGGCCAGCATCTGCAGCCGCCTCCACTGACGTCTACATTGCTCCCTCTGAAACCAGGAAGAAGGCCCGCAGCACATGATCAAGCCCCCCCTGCATGTGACCAGCCTTGATCACATGTTGTAGGCCTCCTTCCTGACTTCAGAAAGAGAGATGTGGATGGAAGTGCAGATACGGCTCGGTGTACAGGTAAGGACTCCTGCATTCACACGGGGCCCAATCCAGTTTTCCTTAAATGAGGTGGCTTTACCTAGGTGTTCAGTTAAAGTGCTTTAATGGGCTTTACCCTGTCTCTCCCCCCCACACACACACACTGTCTTTGCCTTGGGCTTTGCCAAGACTGCCTGGGGGTGAAACGGGGCAAAAAACTGGGTAAACAGCCCATCTAGACAAGCCACATTTAATTTTTTAAAACACTGAGCATTGTTGCATTTCCAACATTCTTATCATGCCACTCTGGGATAAGGTTCCTCCCTCTGCATGGACTGTGCGTTGTTGGTACAAATGCCCATAAGAAGCTTCTGATTGGATCAATAGACTAGATTCAAGGTACCAGTTGGGGACAGAGTATATGGAAAAGTGGATACCCTTTTCCCAGTGTCATATCATGAAAACTGATTTTAGAACACTAGGCTGTGGGATCAGGAAGAGAAAGAGACAGAAAGCAAGCAAATAGAAAATGACAATAAGTACTGTTTGGAAAATGAAGAGTAGATTTTATATTCTACTCTATGAAGAACAGTCTTCCAGTTGTGTATTTGGATTACTGTTAGATTTTTAAGTCATCATGGTGTTGTTGTTATTTTACTTATTTTTTTAAAAAAATCAGTCAGCCTGAAAACTAGAGCTCTTATCCTATGTGCTCCTTTTTCAGTGTGCCCACCAGTGCTCCTGTTCATTGCAAAACCTTCCAGGGTGGCAAGCCAGAGCTCTTATTCCTACCAAAAGAAAAAAACAAACAAACATCCCAGGCTCTAAATAAATACTTCTCACTAACAACTGAAAAATAATGAGTCAAAACTGTTTTGTTATACCAAAATATTAATGACTTTGGGCCTCATTAAGTTAAAAGTAAAACATTAAGTTGTTTCCTCTCACTATTCAACACTCCAATGAATTGACGTAACATTTTATTTCTAATTAGTTATTTCCAAGCTCTGAAGAAGATCAAGCAGGAGCCCTGAAGTTACTTATCAACAGTTATCACCCCCAGACTAAGGCATACAGTAAGTGGCCCCATACAAGGTGGTGAAAGATGCTTGTTAGTGAATCACAGTATGAGTGGAAGGCATAAAAATAGAACCATTTACCTCCTAAGCAAAATTCTAGGTTATTCTAAAGTGGGTTAAACACTTTCCTGACTTACTACAGATGGCATTGGTTACTACACGTTGTAAACTCACTCATCTATGATTGACAATCTAAGGTATATCCATCGGTCAGATGGTGCACCACTCAGCAAACCCATAAAATCCCGGCTAGGCAAACTTTAGTTTGCATAAGGTGATTACAGAATAATACAATATAGTTCCTTCCCAATGTTCCCTCTGTGCCATTTTATAGGGACAGAGGTAGAATTATTACTTTGGTTATTCAGAAATGGTTGTAAGTATATGCAATAAGGATTGCTTTTTATTAGGGCTGTACCATATGTTTGCGCAAAGTTTGGGGAAAGAGGATGAAACCAGTCTTTCAAACAGAGAAATATTCCAAAACCCATTCATCTCTCCCCTGCACCATTGCTGTATGTTGTTTGCTAGCAGATGTTTCCATATCCTTACCCCAGCATTTTATTTTTAATAATGGTTATTCCACAATGTGAGTACAATTGCATCATAACTCCACATAGCTAGACAGATTTAGCTACATGGCAATGTAACAAAGCCAATTCAGAGGGACGGCATGCTTATTGCATCACAGTATTCACAATGTAAACTGGTAGGGGGGATTTTTTTATATATTAATGTCCTCCTTTTGACAGCAGACCTACAAGTTTCTTCAGTCTGAAATGGGGGGACATTACAATGACCTTTACAAATATTTCCATCCATTTCCTTGTCTTCTAAAAATGATTAAAAGCAGTGCTGTTCAAAAATGAATGTTCAGAAAAATCCTTTCTCATGACAAATACTAGGAAAGTTCTATGCTTTATCTCCAAACATACAAGAAACCATGCAGATACTCCTATCAAAGATAAATGACTATGTAACTTTATCAAATTATTGATTTATTTGATGATAAGGCCTTCTTTTAACCATCATCCACACAGTTTGAAACATATAATAAATATATATCTATAGATGGGTATTGCATATTCTATATTTTCTATAGCTCTTCTGGCTGAAACTATCACACAGAATAACCTATCACTTAAAATATATGAAGTATCATATTTCTGAGCTACCACTTGATAAGACACATATAAACAAAAGTTCCCATCTATTCAAATCTCAACAAACCAGAAAGATAAATGAGTCCTGCAGTTTATTAATGTGCACTGAAAAAAGTTCAAGGCAAACTGGCTATGAAATTGCAAAATACTTATACTGAAAGGAGCCATGAAAAACAGTATAAGAGTTGATCTCTTGCATTTTAATATTGCCATCTTTACAAGATCAGTACAGCTATGGCAGCTTTGGCAGGAGACTTTAAAGCTTTTGTGAAGTGGCTTTAAAATGTATTGACAGGGAGAGAGTGACTGAGCTTTCCAAAAGGTTCCTGCATGTCTGCCCCCTGTTCCTGTGCAGAAATAGTCAATGGGGAGGGTCATTTTTATCAAGCAAACAGCATGGGGAGGGGAATAGAGTGTTTTCAGACAAGGCTTTTATCATACTGTTGCCTTACCTCATCTACTGAATTTGATGAGAGTTCATGTAACATTGCTCCCCACAGATAACTCTCCCATGTTCTTCCACTGTTTCTTCCATCTTTTTCCTTACCACAGAAAATGGGAAAAAATGTGAAACACTGACACAGGACCTTCTAACTGCTACTACGATCAGGCCACATTTTAAGAACTTCTCTGAATTCTGGATTCAAATTACAGGAAAAAAATTCCACCTAAATATTAGGAAGAGCTTCCTGATGGTAAGAGGTGTTTGACAGAGGAATATGCTGCCTTGGAGTGTGGTGGAGTCTCCATCTTTGGAGGTTTTTAAACAGAGGCTGCATGGCCATCTGTCAGGGGTTGTTTTAAGTGTGTGTTCCTGCATGGGAGGGGGTTGGACTGGATGACCCTTGTGGTCTCTTCCAACTCTATGATTCTACAAGACTCCTGAGGCTGCTCTTAACTCTTTAAAAACTATGCCAATATCATTCAGTGCATCACAGCTAATTTGGTGCTAAGTCAACCACTGTAGTTTTTTCTCAAGACTAGTAGGTTCATTTACTATCCTAAGCAGGGGAAATAATACAAATATTTATGAATCAATAAAAGAGCACAGTGGCACCTTTTAGACTAATAATTTCATTTCATTTTTAAACATGACCTTTCATTGGTTAAAAAAACTGTGGAAACTGACAGAAGCAAAGTGGGGGAGTCAGGCAGAGAGAAAATGTTCCATTTTCATTTAAAGAGATGCTACCTATAATGATTGGATGACATTTATGGACAAGTTCCTGTTCACAGATTATGTAGCCTAAAATTACACCTGTGTAAATTACACTGGAGTTACAATGGACTAGAAAATTGTACAAAAATTTGGCATGTACTTGAGAGCTGTGTGTAGTTGTGGGATAATAATAATAATAATAATAATAATTTTATTTATATCCCGTCCATCTACAAAATGCAATCGGGGCGGCTTACAACACCACCCCTTAAAATACTTGTCTGCACTACAGCAGGATTGCTTGCACAATGTCCCAAACATCACAATCATTTATGCCAAATTTATTTATTTATTAAAATAATTATGTTGATATTGTGCACCTTCAAGTTGTTTCTGACTTATAGTGACTGTCATGAGGTTTTCTTGGCATGAAGTGTTCAGAGGGGGATAGCCATTGCCTTCTTCTGAATCTGAGAGAGAGTGATTTGCCCAAGGTCACCCAGGGGGTTGCCATGGCTGAGTGGGGATTTGAACCCTGGTCTCCTGGGAGTCCTAGGCAACACACAAAGCACTTCATCGTGCTGGCTAAAATATTTATATCCTGTCATATATCAAGATCTTAAGATAGTAAACAATAACATTAAGTTAAACAGTTTAGAATAATTCATTTTTTAAAAAGGGTAAGTTATTCTGCAAACAAATTAAACATATAAAACATGCTAAAATCATTTAACTGCTTCTTAACTGTGTATGTACAAATAATCAGACCTCCCCAAAGGCTTTAATAAAATCAGGTTCTAAGGTAGCACTGGGCCAGTGTTGGCACAAATCAAGCCTTGAAGGGAAGGGCATTCACAGTTGGGGTGCCAAAGTTGAGCAGGTCTCCTCCCACATTATTCTCACAATGTATTGCCCCTCCAGAAGGCTTTATTTCTCAGGAAGGTGTGTATAAGGAGAGGTACTACTTCATACACTGACATCCCAAGCTGCTTAGGGCTTTAAATGTTATCAATAGCACCTTGAATTCAGACAGGATGTGTATTGGCACACAGTGAATTCCTTTAAAATTAATGTTGCATGGTATCTGGATGATGTTCTAGTCAGCATTCCAGCACCTGCATTTAGTATAAGCTACAGCTTCCAAGTCCTCTTCAAGGGCAGCCCCACACAAAGCATATTGTAGTAATGTAATTGGGAAGTTACCAGCACATAAACTGCCATGGCTAGGTTACTGCTGTCCAGAAGACTGTTGCTGATGGACCAATTGAAGCTGTCCTTAGGCACTCTGAGCCATGGAGATGGATTGGGGAATAACCCCATCAGGACAGGTAGTTTATCCAATCCCCAGACTGAAGAACCAATGTGCCATGAAACCTTATTCTTAATCAAGTTTCATCTGTTTACTGATTATCATCCAGATCATTTCAGCATCCAGGCATTGGTGCAGCATCTGCACAATACCAGCCGACACACACACAGAAAAAACATGGAGAAATAGAGCTGAGCATCATCAGTATACTGATGGCACCCAATGGCCCAAATTCTTAATGATCTCTCCAGTGGTTTCCTACAGATAGTGAAGAGACAAGATGGAATGTTGTGGCAAGCCACAGCTTAATGACCAGGGGGCGGAACAGCAGTGCCCCAATGCCACTCTGAAACTGTCCATTTGCACAATCCTAATCAGGATACCTCCCTTGTGCAATGTTCTAAAAAGCACAATCACTTGCACAACAGTATTTTTATGAGAGTAAGGCACCAACACAGTCTGACCCATGTCTTTCTGTAATGTGCATAAAACCTTTTATCTGTCCTCAAAGGCAGACAGACACAATCACATTCATTACCAGTTCCTTTATCACTATCTCGTGCTCTATTCATTCCCCTTATTATCTTTAGAACCCTGAGATCTGTGCCCTTGTATCCTGGTGAGTTAACATATTCCCCCATCTTATTCCCTCCCCCATCTTTTTCTATGATCTAAATCAATTCAGCCTCCATCTTAAAGTCTGCCAATATATTCTGTTACCAGCACATGACATGCAAAGATTACATAACACAGAAGACAGAAATAGCCCTACTTTTTAATGCCACTGGGGATAGCTGCATAATACTTGATCCCTGTCATTGCCACTAAAAGATGGGAGCAATCACCACCTGAAACCCCAGAAAGCTGCTGCCAGTCAGTTGTAGATTCTGCTGAGTGGGACAAACCAGTAGTCTGTCCTATGAGCTCAGTCCATGCTTCATGACAAGGATTTGGAAAGGGACAAATGCATCTAGTACCTGGGAAGCATTAGTATAGATTTAAACCTGCACTGTGGATATAAACTAGCATTCATACGCTATTATTACCATATTTAAAATCCCTTCCTAGATCTATTTCATTTTTCAGACAATCTGGAAATTAAGTTCACATTAGTGCTACATGAATAGCTGGCATTTTCCCCCAGTTCTATAATTAATATGTAGTTTCAGAAGGCTTGTGGAAATCAGATCAAAACAATTAAGATTTAAAGCTTTTTCTTCTTGTTTCCTCTCATGTCATTCTGGCATATCACATACGGTAACTTGCATTCTGACATGTCTGTGTTCATGAAAAGTGAATGTTGGTGAGAACATGGCAAGAAGCGATCACAAGCGAACACACGATGATTACACCTATACTAATTCTCTTTTTAATGGCATTTATGTATTATTATCCATATTCAGTACTCCAAATGTAATTGTTACCCACATAAAAGGATGGAATTTATAATAGCAGCAGGAAATGGTAGATTAATAGGTTACCCTCTACGTAATCTTTGAAAGGGCCTACTGACCACCATGCTTAGGACAGGCGCAGAAAAGGAGGGAAGACTCTAGTTTCTTCTGAGCTCTCACTAGGAGAGGTTTCAGGGTGGGTGGGTAGGGGGAAGGCAATAAGAAAAGAACAGAAACAGTTTTATCTCCTTCCTCTCCATGCCCTGATGGTCTTCTTGCCATATTCATTCAGCAACATTATCTTTATTTCAGTGATAGGACAATAATGCAATATATGGATTTGTAGACAAGGGCTAAGCTTCCACCCGAATATACTAAAACCCATCCATCATGAAAAATGACACTAATGATACATATAGGAGATCTTCACATGGGGCCAATGGCCCTGCCACCTCCTCTCCCATTCCTGCCATGGAATAATGTAAATCTTTCAAAACTTACCTTAATTCCATGGAAGGAACAGGCTCCCCCTCCTCTCGCTGGTTGGCCATAAATGCAGCCATTGTAAGGCGGCTTTTATGACCGGCCATCATGTGATAACAGCCAGGCAGTAAATTTAAAACATAAAATTCCCCCAAACATAAAATCTGTTCACCAAGCACAAAAACACACTTTAAATCACACAATCAAAACAGGGAGGGTAAAATAAAAGGTGCCACTTACCTAGATGTCCAGATTGTACCAGGAAGTACTCAGAACAGACCTCCCCTCCGCGGCTGTCATTTTGGAACAGGAAACGGGGCTCCTGTTCGCACACCTGTGATTGCGTGATAGCAACAGAACAGGAGGTCTATTCACAATGAAAAATCATGATTAAATTGTTCCGGAACAGTCATGGGAGCAGGATGGATGCAGGACAGAACGGGGGCAATGTCGTCCGAAAGGGAAAATCTTTCCTGACCCTGTTCTGTTCCTGCAACGGGATATACGGCCTGTGTGAAAATCTCCATAGTAAACAAAGACTAACCTGTCAATTTCTATTTCTCTCAATTTCTATTTTTTTTAGCATCTTAAAGTCTTTCCATCCTATTTTTGCATTCCTTGACATAATCTTAAATATGTACACCCCACCCCCACCAGTACACATACATTTCCCCCCTAATATTCACATTTTTATATAATTTTATTTACCACTTGGAACTTTTGCAGCAACTTCAACTAACCTAATCCATTTTGTGTGTCACTTTCACTACCATACATATTTTGTGCTCAATTGCCCCTATAGTTTTTTTATCACAGACCAAACCACAGAATTTGGTGAAGTGTGAAGACCAAAGGATAACTGCATTTTTCTTTGAATGCTTCCTCATGAACTGCAAAATAAAATAAGTAGGTTTACATGTGAAACAAACATATCCTCCCTTATCCCTACCAGGAATTAGAATGAGAAGCTAGTACAAAGCATTCTCGTTTCCAGAACCCTCAGTGTTCTTTAAATGTAAAGCAAGAGCTATTTGTGAATCTTTATTTATTTATTTAAAGCATTTATCTATTGTCTCTCAACCTATCAAGACCTTGCTCAGTTTATGTGTTTTAAATATGTGCTTTATAGGAGGGAAATACAACAATGCTCTGTTAACAAAAGCTGTAAATAATGAATAGTGTGACTGACTGACTGGAAAAAGCTCTTTGTTATATGCTTTATATATTAAATACAAGGCTAGAGAAACTCTTACATATATATTTTATATGTTAAGTACTGTGGACCAGTAGATGGCATACAAGTTTTACATCTAAAGCAAAGAATGAGAAGCACAACCTCATAAGATATAGTCTTGTAAGCTTAGATCCTATGCATCTATGCTGCTGAAGCCCACAGGATCTTAGAACACTTAGAACACAAAGATATAATAGTACATTGTTTTGTGGTATAGTAATAAAGCCAAGGAAATATTGTGACTGAAGCAAGACCCCTTTTAAAAAGCAGGTTTAGCATAAATCCAAACCTCATTACACTGGAGACAATGTTGAACCAAGGCTAGACTACAAGTCAAGCAGGGTGGGTATTTTAAGACAGAAGGGAAATCAATGACTGTTGTATCATATTGATTTAAGAATTACTTAGCACTGTTCGGAAGTGAGTAATTTATTCCTTTTGCACCTGTCTAGTTAAAGTGCTGTGGCTGGGTTGTTCTGACTGATATAGCTCATAACCTTCTCAAAGGGGAATTATCCCTCTGATCTCTATATTGTTTATAGGATAAGGGTTTTTTTTTCTCATTAATATTTTATTCTGTTTCCATTCTCCTGATACATCTTTCTTCAACATATTGCTTATATGCTAAATGTTAGTTATAACGCTTATTTCTAATATTACATAGCCACATATTAATAACCTTGATTACTATCTTTGCATTTTACACATTAAATACAGTAACCAAATAACCAGCACTTTTTGACTTCCTATAAGGTGATGCTTTTGAAATCAACATCTTGCTTATTCCAATCATCTTGCAACTTCCTATGGTTCCAAATTATATTAAAGATCTCTACAGTATTCTCTTTTCTAATACAATCAAATCCTTATTTCCTTTATCCTCCCCCGCCTTATCCCATTAATAACAAATTCTCTTCATCATAACACACTCCTCTTGTTTCAAATACTTTAGTACTGGACTCCATTTCTCAAGTGTTTTCTTCTTAGGTAGATTGTGAACTTTTGAGGTCAATATGTCCATTTCAAGTAAGTCTTGAGATTTTCTTAACCAATCTTCTATTGTGGGAGCCTTATGTGATTTCCATACCTGTGCAACTGTCAATCTAGGTGCTGATATTAAATACAGTATAGTCCTCCAATTTCTTGCAACCACACCTTTTTCAAGTCTCTCAATCATATTTAACAAAAATATTTCAGGTTTTAGATCAAAGTGGAATTGAAAGATTTCTTCCAAGATTTTGTGTATTTTACCCCCAATCTCTTAACTATCTTACAACTCCACCACATGTGTATTAAGGTTCCAACATTTTCATGACATTTCCAACAATTGGAATAAGGATAAGGGTTTTGTGTGTGTGTGTGTTTGTTTTAAAGAATCTTGCCCCTTTTATTTTCTGAAGTCTGATGTCAGGCAATTCACAATGGGATGATTTAAAATCAAAGAGGCTGCAATCCTAAAGGAACTTACCTGCAGTGATTTCAGCTAAAAGACTTGCTTCTAAGAAAAAAATCCTTCTGAGCAGACATGCATAGGACTGAGCTGAGAATTCACATCAATTCACAAGTTATTACATGGTGTACTTAAATCCTCATATGGCAATTCTACCACACACACACACACACACGTGTGTGTATATAAATGTTATGAGACATTTCCACATGAAAAGTTGCAACTTTCTACTTGAGAATGTTCTTTAAATGGTAAAATCTAGCGCTAGGGTGCATCTACATGGTAGAAATAATGCAGTTTGACATTACTTTAAGTGCTATAGCTTCACCCCATGGAATCCTGGGATTTGTAGTTTTACAAATCTTTGTAGCTTTACAAGGTCTTTAATCTTCTCTGCTAAAGAGTGCTGGCACCTCACAAAACTACAAATCCCAGGATTCTGTAGGACAGAGCCATGGCAGTTAAAGTGGTGCGAATTGCTATATTGCTACAATGTAGATGCTCCCATAGTCTTTTGGTCCAACTTGGTCATTTGATATCAACTTTTTGAACACTTAGTCTTTGGCAGGTATAAAGTGTCTCCATCTGCTAACATAAATTCACACTGCTGCTATGGCTACATACTCACATTTTTGTGTGAAGTCAAAGGCTTTCATGGCCAGCATCCATAGATTTTCCTTGGGGGGGTTTTGGGCTGTGAGGCCATGTTCTGGAATAGTTTCTTTCTGATGTTTTGCCTGCATCTGTGGCTGGCATCTTCAGAGAATGGTTGGGTAGGAGTGTGTCTGGGGTTTATATTCTGTGAACCCCTGTAGGGGAGTATATGTAAATTTGTGTAATTGAATGGTTAGTTTCCGGGTATAGAAATGCAAAGCTCGTTAGTGTTTGCCTGATGGTTGGTTGATGGGCCATGGGGATTCCCAGCAGATAATGGCCCATCAAGCAACCATCAGCCAAACAGACATTAACAGCCACAGATGCAGGCAAAACGTCAGAAAGAAACTATTCCAGAACACGGCCTCCCAGCCCAGAAAAAAAACAAGGAAAATCACATTTTTGTGTTTGACCATGGAGAAAAATATGTACCATCTGCCTGGAAATATGTTACCCATACCTGAAACCATTCCTCAAATTAATGAACATAATACAACATTATGGTTGTTGTTTTTTAAAAAAAAATAAATAAATCTAGTATACATCTGTATGTGTGTGAGATAATGAATTAATGAAATCAATATATGATAACTGTATGTAGCCGTATCAGTTTGCGAACATTATAATGGTATTCACAGTACAACAGGGACTATAGGACGTCTTCAGTCAGATGAGGCCAGCATAACAGAGGTTCTACTCCTCTGAACTATATTGTTCCACACTGAGAATGTTAAAGGAAACAGATTATGTGCATGAAACTACAATCTGCTCTGAATATATGACAAGACTCTCTTATTACTCTTGAGTTTTTTCACACTCCATGGCCAGTCTCTGCAGGCAATCATGATACCTTGGGGGCAAACAGAGGAAGGAAGTCACAAAGAATACTCCAAATAATGTAATCGGGATAGGAAGCATTGCAAATAACAATCATGCCAAGCCATCACTGGCTGGATCTACTGGAAGTGAATGTGATGCTCAGTTCATTATCTTGTTTTATTTCAGATTAGTTTATGCAAGTGACTACATCTTGTCCATACCGGCAGGCTATACACTGAAATATACAAATGTGCAGAATGTAAATAGAAACAGAATTGTTACTTTGGGGATCTTAAAATGGATTGAAATGTGAGTGGTAGTAGCATAGGAAAAATATTTGGGGTCTTTCCTTAAACTAAATTAATTCTTGTCCCAAGGGGTATCACTTTAAAAAGAAAACAATCTGGTACCTGAGCAGGTATAAGAACTAGATTGTAAGCTTGATGGCATGGGACTGTTTTGTTGTTCTTTTTCTTCTAAAGCTCCATGTACATTGATGGTGCTATAGAAATAAAAGATAATAATAATGATTCCATTTTTATGTTCACCTTTTTTTGTTTTGTTTTTAGTCATATTGGTCTTTAAAATTGCATGCTGCCTTCAGTCCCAGTTTTGGAAGAAAGTTGGGCCACAAATAAACATAAAAATAAAGATAACTACATCAGATCAGAAGAAAGAGTTGGTAACAAAAGATACATTTGATGGTCCTCTGGTTGATACTGATGGCATACTGAGCTACAACTGCACTTGGAAAGCATGTGTCCCTGAAGCTAAGTTCACCTTCTGGATAGCTTAATGTGTGTACATGAGCTATACAGCTGCAGTGTGTATAATATACTGTATATTAAAATGCAGCAGCAGCACCTGCTATTGTTGGCTTTTACTCAGCTTCACTTTGTTTAAAAAAGAAAGGAAAGGAAAGGAAAAGGAAAAGGACAATCAGCAGAAATTTTTAGCTTTTATACCTGATATTCTGTTCCAAGGTTTAAAGGAGACAACAAAACTGACTAAGCCCCATCGGGCAAGCCTCCTATCCTACATTTTCAGCAATTACTAAATTTGCATGTCACAGTAATACAAGAAGAGCCATGCTGGGTCACATCATGGGCAAGGTTAGATCAGCATCATGTTTCCCAGTTGCCTGCAGGATGCCCACAAGCAGTGAAACAGCACTCATACTCTAGCATGCTGTGTACCACAAGTTGGTATACAGAGGCATGACACTTGTGATCTTGGAGGAGTTCTCCAAGCTCAGCCCCCCCCATTTAATATTAACATTAAAGTGTTGGATTGGTGGAGTCCAATTTACATATATATTAGGAAGTCATGTCCTAAAAATCGGTTATTTATATAGCGTGTTCTGTGTTCAAACATACTGTTATCTTCACCCATCTGTAACAATTTCAGAAACCAAGCACAACTAGCAGGCACCACTGTTAGAATCCCCCCTCTCTTTCCTCAGCACCTGTGATTAATGGACGTCATTCAAATTGTAGAAGCAGAATTTAAATCCTTAAGCTAGTTAGAATTTCCAGAGTCAACTTTCACTTTTAAAAACATACTTCTAATATGTTCACAAATGAACTTCCTGTTTATTCTCATTACAATTGATCTTTTAATAGATGTTTTAGAAATAAAGTGGTGATTGAAAGAGTCCTACCATAACTTGCAAAAATCTTAGGCTGCAATCCTATAGACACTTACCTGGAAATGAACCCCACTGGGATTTACGAAGTAAATAAGTACAGCAATTTTGCTGTTAATCTCTCTTCCATGTATTATTATATATTGTGAACATAACAAAATACACATAATTATTATCAAAAGCTCACAAAAATGTGCGAGCTGGTGTCTTTAAAAATGCTGGTCGAGGTTAGACTGTAATTCTGGGAATTAAAGTTTCTACAACCTCCGTGAATAAAATCTGGCTGAATATGGCGCGGCAGGCTCCAACGGTAAATGGAAGAGAGATGGACGATTTCTCTGCAGGGACGGCGTCATCAGAAATGGACCCCCTGCTGCGCTGCTGCTACGAGCCTCTCCCGCTCGATCCTTGCACTGCAAGGATGGTCTGAAAATTTCCTCAGTCATACTCACAAGTCACTAATTGTAGTCATCAAGTGATGAATGGATGTGCAAATAACTTCCAGGTATCAACATGTTGTTGTTGTTTGAAAGCTGCCTTCCAAAGAGAGAGCCTGGAACTGAGACAGCAGCTGAAGTGGACAGAAAAACAGCTGGCCTTTCCTAAAACTGATGGTAGTCAAATATTCTCTTCAAGTACCAGATAAATCTATGTATTCGTTAATGCTCCTGAATTCTTGGATTAATGGTGTGTGACTTGCTTGAAATTTCATTTAGGTCTAACAGTTGGTTAAGCTCTGAGTGCACTCCTCTATGTAGAGTAGCCTGGCCATTTCTGGGGAAGCAGCCAATACAGAAAATGACACTGACCTGCTATGGATACATTTGTTGCTTCCCAGTAGTGATTTGCTGAACTGTAGCAGCAAATTTTCAGGCTCTGCATTGACGAAAAATAATGGTTGCCAAAACCAGTGATAGGATTGGGAAATATATCAAGTCAGACATTGCTTGTCTCATGTGTCCAGTATCATCATGCTTTGAATGAAAGGGTTCACTCAATTCATTCTGCCCCCATTCATGGAGGGCAGAGCAAATTTGCCACAATCAGATTTGTGGTATCATTTTATTCAGACTCACTGTGTCATATAATTTGTACTCTGCATCATTTAGGCTAGTATCAGAACTTCCAGGCACCTTCCAAAGGCCCAGCAGACTAGCAGAGCCCAATGGCACAAGGCTCCAGATTTATCTGGTGACAGCAGCAATGGGTAGCCATTTTAATTCTCCCAAAATGCTTTTGGGATAGCATCAAGTCTAGACCACTGTGGATAATTTAAACAGCTGCTCTTCACAGCTGCCAAATAAGCCCATATTTTGCTCAAAACTCAGACCCCGTTATGTTCCTTCAAGTTGACTCTGACTTATGATGAAGGTATAATAGCATGTACTTCCCAAGATTTATTCACTTGAGGATTGCCATTGCCTTTTTCTAAGGCTGGGAGAGCATGGCATTCCCAAGGCCAATCAGTCAGCTTCCAGGGCTGAGTGGGGATTTGAATTCTGGTCTCCAAGAGTCCAACAATCAAGCCACTATTCTGCACTGGCTCTCTTTGTGCTATTCCCCTTCACTGAAAATTTACAGATCTATGCAAGCGTTCTTCTCCTAATGTTATCAGAGTTGTGTGAGGGAAGAGTGGAGACACATTAGTTAGTTCTGATCCCTACACTACACCCCCAAGCCTGACCTCACCACACTCCAATGTATTAGAAAGGGGGAAATGCCTACAACAGGGAACCTGTTATAAAGGCTCATCCACCTGAGTGTACACAGTTCTAAATCACAAGTTGCTATGAGTACAGCAGATTTCTTGCTGGTGTCATTGACCCCTTCCATTTGGGTATAGTAGCAGGGTTGACAATGAAGAAACATGGAAAGGGATGTCATGAGAAGACATTGCCTGATTAGGGTGTCTAAGGCAGTAATCCTTTGGTTCCAGAAGGCTATGAGTGAACAGTTCTGTCCATTGTCAGAGAAAGAGACCTTCCCTCAGTAAACAGATCTAATTTCAGATGCCCCCAAGCCATGGACGTCTGTGAAGTAGCTTTCACCATGAGGTCAAGGAGGGAGAGGGGTGGCAGGGATGTATTGCTGGGTGTGCAGCAGATGCAAATCCACAGGATCCATAACCCACAATCCCTCTACCATGCCCCCAGCCTGGAGGAGACAACATTTAGACAAGGGCTGGATCTGATCTGAATGAATACCTTCCAATTGTTTGCTAAACATTGCTTTCTAAAAGCTTCTTAAAAGCTGAAATTCCATAAAGGGGGAGGACAGCTCTCTCTCTATCCTGCTGGCTCCAATGCCAGAGCACTCAATTAGAGAGCATAAGACTGCTCTCTAAATAATGTGACGTGTAGTGTAGATGTGACACTAACACATCTATTGTGGCATGATATTCTAAGCTAGAGCATCCAATTCACCTGATGATTGTACAATAAATTCATTAGACTTTTAACATGCTGTAAGACTCTTAATTAGTTTTACTGTAACAGGCTAACTCTTCTAGAATGTATCTACTCGACTGGTATTCTCCTGGCCATCCAGATGCAGAAGATTATATTTCCTTCCCCTCCAGTTATGGGACATGTAAGGCTATTTTTCTTGCATACCATTTGGGTATCTAATATATTTCCTGAGTCTAGTCATATGTTATCGTAAGTATCTTTATCTGTTTCTGCACTGCTGCTCCAATTATTTTCACTGTAGGCAGAGTTTACTGTCTTAATAGTAATTGTGCTCAAAAAGGCAGGATGTCATAGGCTTTAAATATTGATTTAAAGCTTTAAAATAATAACTTACTGAAGGCACTTGAAGAAATGCATTGCAAAACTTATTCAAAGAACAAACTAAGAAATGATTTTCAGCTATTTTTAATTATTTAGCACTTTCTATTTTCATGCCTATTTAGCCCTTGAATAACAATTTCAACATCAAAATGATAAAATAATTGACAATATGTTCATGCAACTGCATTCATGTGTGTGTTTATATCCTTTTCTTTCAGCAAGTGAGTTAGTTGGGAGGTGATATTATTTTGATATCAGTTACGCATACTATTGATACTTTGGTGCACACACTAAAAGTTTGTGAAACTGTAAACAAGTAATGCAATGAAAGTTTTACTCATGTATGGAGAGGATTTTAAATGAAACATTTGCTATAGCAACAGATCAAAATAAAACTTGTTCCTATGAACTAAAATGGAAGACTGAAAGATGCCCAGTCTATTTCTTCTTTACAAAGTTGTAGCCACAACCCATGGAATATTTTCTTTTTTACTCTTTTTCTTGACAAAAGGCCAATATACCCCGATATCTCCTCTGAATGCATGATATGGCCAGTGGAAACAAACAGGCTAATCTTGATCCCTCAACACTACCATGCATGCTGATCACACCTCTGGTCAATGAGCAATAGCAACAGTTTATATTGGCAGACTTTTCACCTTAGAGACAGGAACCGTGTTTAGCCATGGCTCCTTTTCCCATGGAACAACGCCTATGTAACTACATTCAGATCAAAACAGATTATGAAAGGTCAAAGAAAAAATGGCTGGTGCATGAATCATCATCATTACTGAAGGGACAGAGCTAGCCCCACACATTTCTGCTGACCCCTTTATTAATTCAATGTCTACACCTATCAAACAGTGCTCTGGAAGTGAGTGAACTAAGAACTGTGAAGTGACGCCCACAACCAGAAATGCTGGGAAAGGAAATTGGAAAGACAATCAAAATGGTTTACATTTATGTATTCATTTTGAAAGTGCACAATCTGCATTTCAGCAGAGGAATAAAAGCTGAAGCATATCTATTTCAGTCAAAACTCCAACTACAACCCCCCCCCCATACACACAAAAAGAAAAGAAAAAGAATGGGAGAGCTGAGCAAGAAAAGCTGAGTATATCCAGGGCTCAGAAAAGTTACTCACCTCCCTTACTTTAAAACCACCATCCCTCCCCCCTGCCAAATGTGAACACCTAGAACAGAAAGTACCATGAAAAAGACGAAATCCCTGATACTGTAGAAGGTTTTGCCATTATTCACTACAACATGTGTCGTAGTCTGGAAAGGGAAGAGAAAGAGGTAGAGGGAAGTGGAAAATATATCCCTTTCACTGCCACCGCTACTTCCTGCCAACAAGAGAAGGATGGAAGGAAAAAAAGAGTATGTTTTGGGCGGGTGAAGGCATTGCAGTGGAATAGGATTACTCTGCTCCTGAGATCCAGTATAGTAGAGATGGGTAACAAGACTTCTTCCTCTTGTAGGAGTTCAGATTTTAGTCTGAGACAGGAAACACAGACTGAACATTAAGCATTAATAGATTTTGTATGCCTAAACTCACTAATTGCTAGTTTGTATGTCAATCTATCCTCTTGAGGCCATGATATTGAGAACACAGCTGCGCTGGGCAGGGCACGTTTCTAGGATGGAGGACCATCGCCTCCCAAAAATACTACTCTACGGTGAACTCGCCACGGGTCAGCGTAAGAGGGGCGCTCCAAAAAAGCGATATAAAGACTCCCTGAAACAACATCTCAGGCTTGGCCAAATTGATCACCAACAGTGGTCCGCCCTGGCCTCACATCGGGAGGCATGGAGACGCACTATCCACAATGCTGCAGCCTTATTTGAGAACTCACGACGAACAAGTCTTGAAGAGAAACGACAACGCAGAAAGAATCACAACCCAAAAACATCACCCAAGGAGACCTTCTGCTGTGCTTTTTGCAACCGGACTTGTTTATCTCGGATTGGCCTTTTTAGTCATCAGCGCGCTTGCAGAAAGCGCGGGATGAGTCCTTCCTGAATCTTCGTTTGCGAAGAAAAGCCAGAGAGATGTCAATCTATAAGAGTTTAGGCACAGCATATACTGTATTTATGATAACTTCCTGTTTGTCTGCTTACACCATATCCATTCTCTTCTTGCATCACCCTAATCATTTAAAATCTACTTTTATATATTTTATAAAGAGTAAGCTTGTTTCTTTGTCTGTTACACCCTCTGTGTGTGCTTGTGTGTGCGTGCAAATATAGGACTGGTTGTTGTTCATTTGATTACTCTGCTACTATCTCTCACATTTCCTAGCAGAAAAGTAGTATTCAAAGACATAGCTGCATTAGTCTGTTTCAGCATAGAAAGACATAAAAGAATCCAGGAGCAGCTTTAAGACTAACTCAGAAAAAGAAATCTAGCATAAGCATTCATGAATTCAGTCCACTTCATCAAATGTGGACTGGTCATTGAAAGCCAAGCTGCATATTCAGAACTGATTTCTCATACCAAGATATATTAAGGAGATAGGTAATAGATATTTTTAAATCCTGGTAAAGGGCATATTTTTTCCTGAGTATATTTCTATTTCCATGCCCGTTACACCATAATTGAGGACTGCAGCCTAGCACAGTATTTTTAAAAATTGCAGGTTGGCATTTTCTTGACACATTTTTGTAGAAGGCTCACACTGATTCACTGTCAGAGAAACTACTGCTCTAATGATGTCGCTCTTCTGTCATTTTCAAATAATTTGCACAATCAATCCAAGAGTAAGGGTACAGTGCCTTGCAGCTTGTGATACCCTTTGTTTCTCTTCTTATCCAGAAATAATCATGTACACTTTGACCTAAATTTCCAAGAGTTCACCAACATAGGTTTTTCGTTGTTTTTTTCTGGGCTCTAAGGCCATGTTCTGTAAGAGTTTATTCCTGATGTTTTGCCTGCATCTGTCATGGCCAGCCAGGCTGAGGACTCAGAGCACTCGGAGGACTCAGATGAGAGGAGGCTGAGCCTGCTTCAGCAGAGCTGGCTGAGCCAGAACCTAGCTCTACTATGCCAACTGCAGCAGAGCCCATGACTCAGCAGCCTAGCCTCCCCCCAGCAGAGGCTCCAGGCCTGGGAGACACAGAGTAGCAGGACGAGGAGGTACTTACTTTCAGCCAGAGAAGGACAGAAAGGGAGTGCCTCAGGTGATCCTGGAGAGTATATGAGAAATGCTCAGCAATCACCAAACAATTGTGATTAGGAGCTGGGCCAATATAAACAGTTGTGAGACTCCGAGCTTCTTTGTCAGAGTCTATCTGTATTCCCTTGTGAAAGCATTTGACTCGGACTCCCTTGTTGCCTGAAACCTTGCCTCCTAGACCTCGGATTAATCTGGAACTCTTGACCTTGGACTGGACTCACTGATCTGCTTTCTGGAACTCTTGACCCTGGACTGGACTCGCTGACTTGCCCTCTGGACTCCTGGACCTTTGGTTTGTCCCCTGGTTTTGCTAATTGGACATTGAACTGGTACAGTGCTTCAGAATTATTTTCATGTTGCTGCAAATCCTTGCATTTTGCATGTATCATTCTTATCAGCCCTTCGGTTGGCTGCTTTCCCAGACAGCATCTGTGGCTGGCATCTTCAGAGAATGGTTGGGTAGGGGTGTGTGGTGTTTATATACTATGAGTCCCTGTTGGAGAGGATATGTAAATTTGTGTATTTGGATGGCTAGTTCCTAGGGTGGGAGGATGTGCAAGGAGGATTAGTGTCTGTTTGGCTAATGGTCCATTGTCTGCTGGAAATCCCCCTGTCCTGGGTGAAGTTCATTTGCATGTTTTGAGTTTTGATTTTGGTGTTTTTCAGGACTGATAGCCAAACTTTGTTTACTTTTAGGGTTTCTTCTTTCCTGTTGAAGTTGTCCAGGTGTTTGTGGATTTCAATAGCTTCCCTATGCATTCTGACCTGATAGCTATTGGCCTGGTCTAGCATTTCAGTGTTTTGAAATAACAATTGTGTTCAGGTTGGTTTAGTCTGCAGACTGGGCTAGCCAGAAAATCAGCAGTAGCAGAACATATTATAAACCAACAGAATTTAGAATGAATTGCTATGATTTAAATAGAAATATAGTACCTTTCATCATAGCAGAAAGAACTGTGACCAGATGACCTTGATGTCTGCTGCCAAAAAACTAACAAGTTGGTGGACAACCTCAAGACACCTGCCAGACTTGGCCTGGGTGTTTTGAAGCAGAGAAGTAGAAGACTGTCAAATTTTCAGGGTTTTCTTTTTTGCCAGTAGCTTTCAAAAGTACTGAATTCACCTTAGAATTCTCTTTATAAAATCTCGTCTAAATATTATATTAGTGTAACAGATTGTTAGAGCACAGCTTGAGACACAGTAGACAGCTCCATTACATTATTAATTGTCAAAGCTGACAAAAGCAGCCCTGTCAAAAACACTAAAATTCATATTACTGTACTGAAATGATTTGACACATAAGAAAAAAATTGCAAAACAACATGAACCAGTACATTTTTTTTCATATAGCTTATATTTAGCATTTTTATTTAAGTTCAAAGACAGACTTTCTGGAGTATTATGAAAAATACTTATGGCTGGACTTTATCACCTTTCCAAGTCCAGGTGAAAAGCATGGCTGTTTGATGCAATCTTGTGTTTTTTAAAAAAAAGCAGTGAAAAAAAGCCAAGTATCTTTACTCTGATATACTTGTTTAGTGTGGGTGGTGCATCCCCCACCTGAAGTTTGAAGTGGTAGAAGCCTAGCAACAAATTCATCAGGTTGGGCTGCTGATCTTTGGATCTCCCATAAGAATTCTACTGCTTTTCTATATGGTTCATTTTAATACTACATTTTAATTACTAAGGTCACTCTCTTTATTGTAACTGGAAACTTTAGCAAGACTCACTTCAGAGTGAAATATGTAGGTCATTTAACATCGGAGTGAACCTCTAATAAGGGCTAATCTTCAGTTTAAAAATTTCAGGGAGAAATCTGCTGAAATATCTTATGATATGTTGAGCTATTTATATGTCGGACTGTCCAAACGTTTTTTAAAAAACAAGCAAAATATCTTGTTACAAAATGCCTCATTTCTGACTTCTTTGGACTTCCTAGAAAAGCATTTTCAGTACATGGCCATCTCTAGGTGGGAGAGGGTGAAGGAAAGGAAGGGTGATGAAGGAAGTGGGGTAATTAATTCGGCCAGTTCACATTCAGATTTCATAGTGCTATGCACAGTTATTAGCCAATGAGTGACCTCTTTTGTGTCTTTGATCGCTATTGGCTCTGGAGACCTGGATAGGTATGCCATCTTTTTCTTAAAGGTACTGTACAGTGTTTCAAAAGATGTATTGTGCTAACAGAAATGCTCTGTGCTCTTCCTCCCATCCACACAAAAAAGAATTGAAATTAGCCATAATGTCTCCTGAAATATGGGGATTTTTGCCTCAATCTATCATGAAATAAAAAAGAACCCAGCTTTTAGGTAGGGACAAAATACTTCTCTTTTCCCCCCTTTAAGCTGCTTTGGATATTCCATGAAAAGGGAGGAAAACCCCCCTGAAAACTTGAACAGATAGAACAACGAACAGGGACTTTTCCTCTGTTCCCCCACTTAGGTTTATTTTTAAAAAAACCTCTCCTTCAATTAAAGTAAGCAATACAGTTGCCCCTCCACATTCGCAAACTGAGCATTCGCGGTTTTGGATATTTGCGGTTTTGGGAGGGCCCCCCCGCCCTTCCAAAACCATGACATGGGGCCTCCGGAGGCCCCGTGAAGGCCCGGGGAGGGAGGGGGGAGAGCCGGGGAGGCCTCCACGGGGCCTTCGGAGACCCTCCGGAGGCCCCATGAAGGCCCTGGGAGGGAGGGGGTAGGGCTGAGGAGGCCTCCACAGGGCCTTGGGAGGAGGACCAGGGAGGCATCCACGGGGCCTCGGGAGGGTCTCCTGAGGCCCTGTGAAGGCCTAGGAAGGGACTGGGGAGTCCGGAGAAAGCAACTATGGGGCCTCCAGAGACCCCATGGTCACTTTGGTGGGGGAGGGGGAGGGCAATCATTATTCGCGGATTTTTCACATTTGCGGGGGTCTGGGCAACCTAACCCCCATGAATGTGAAGGGACGACTGTATTTAAAGTCAGTCAGATTCATTTACTGAAAACAACAACAATTGTCATCGAGGCAGAGTTTGGGGCACTGTGTGGCTCTGGGATCTGATCCAGGCCATCTGACCAAAAGAGGTTCAAGGAGTTTCAAGAAGGGAAAAAAGAGTATGATGCAAAAGATGGCTTATTTTATGGGTTAATCAGATATTTGCAGCAGGAACCCCCCCTTCCTATATTATCTCAGCTGGACCTCAACAAACAACTAAGTCACACTCTAGAAGCCATTAAGTCCTCATTTATACTGCCCATCGTGGGGAAGGGAAAAGGTGTGTTCAAAAGAAGTGAGTATACAGAGTACCTCAGAAAGGTGGGTAATGGGTTTGTACTGTGTAGAATCAAGTTCTTCTGCATTTCCAGAAGCACTGGAACTCAAGCCACTTTAGAAAAGTTACTACCACACAGCTCTCATAGTAGGTCAAAACTGGGGGCAAATGGATTCTGATGTTCTCATAGGAAAGTGGGTGATCTCATGTTAAAAAAAAATACTCCAAGTCCAATAAATGAGAAGAATACACACAAATTTTTCCAGGCAGCACTCTTGCCCTGAGATTCCTCACTGTTGCCCTGGGGGTCCAGGCTCTGAGATCTGGAATCCTTAGTGGTATAATTCACATAACATAATTCTTTTCATACCTTTTCCAATGCTTTTCATACCTTTCTGTGCACTTCACTGGTGCCCATGACTCTTGGTCACACTCTTTACAGGCACTATTCTTTCCTTTGATAAGGTGAAGGGTGGAAAGGTAGGGCATTAAATAAATGAATAAATAAATAAAAGACCAAGCTGGCATACATGTTAGCAAGAAAATAGCTAGCATATTGAGACCCATTTGTGCAATAGCTTTATCTCTAAGCTAGGGCAAACATAGAAGCATTATATGTATGATCCCTATCGCTCAACTTTTTTCCCACTGTTCATAAAATAAATTGAAGAATCTCATAGACACTCCTCCCCACATGCACACAATGCACTCTGGAGATAAGGATGAGCCTCTGAACTCACATCTGACTTAAATATGTAGAGAGAGCTGGCTATGCCTGCAGATTTCCCTTGCTAGATTGAGGCAAGAATATTTTCTCTAATGTGTATGAATGGATTTGACAAGTAGGTAGTCAGATTATAATCCTGGCAAAAAGGTACTATTTATTACTTTTTTGGTCTCTCTCCTAGAAGCTTTCAGAAAAGGCATGGGAGGGGAGCTGAAAAGGTGTGGTCTGGGAAGTCTGGAGGGGTTAGGGACTGGAAAAAAGAGCTCTGGGGAACACATGAGTCCCAGGGCTGCACTTAACCTGTCCCATTTTACTATATAAGATGAAGAATGCTTTGAGGGGTTGGAGGGGTGAGGGAGTTTAACTCCCATGCTCCTTTATGAGCTGCCTCTTGCTATAGTAATTTGTTAACAAAACAATCATGTCTCTTTAGAAGTTCCATTGTTTTCAAAGCAGCTTATTCCCAGGTAACTGTGCACAGAGTTATAGCCTTAATAAATATAAATGGCATTAATAAAATATACAAAAACATATTCTTGAAAATGAAATGGCCAATTCCTTATCCTCAACCATGAATTATGACTTAAATGCATTCCTAAAACTGCATTTCAAGATTACATGTTCTGTGGTCAATCTATTTTAGGAAACACACCCTTACAAATAAAAGCAACTTATTTCTCTCCTCCTTTTATACACACACACACACACACACACATATATCCCACATTTTCTAATGCAGCATGTATACAGATTATATAAATGTAGTTTAGTTAATGCTAATGAATACACTCAGGTATAAAGGTTAACAAATTATTGCCTTTACTGTTTGGCCCCACTAAATCTCCTAGGACAATTCATTTGCTAAAAAAGGCCAAGAAGGAGATTAATGATTTTATGTTCCATGTAAACAGCATTAAAAGAAAAACAAAACATAATGTTTTGTCCCATTATTTATAGAGTAGCAGGCTCACTATAACTAAAAAAAAGAGCAAAAGCCATAGGCATGTCTTGACTTTCTGGAGAAAGCAAATATCACCTCCAACAACAAAGATGAGGAAATGCAGGAGGATTCAATATAGGGCACAAAAGGGCCCGATACTGCCAGGGGTTTGAATGAGAAACACAGGAACAGCTGAAGCTGCCTGATACTGAATCATTGATCCATTCAGCCCAGAATTATCAACTCTGGCAGGGGCTCCCAAGGTTTTATAATCTCTGGTGGCACCCTATCCAAGTACTAACCAAGCCTGGTGCTGCTTCGCTTCTGAAATTAGATGAGACCATGCATGTTCAAGGTGGTTTGGTCCCATTATTGTAGAAAAAGGCAGTAACACAAGATGTGAGATAGAGAATGGGATTCAAGACAAGCACTTTCTATTGGGCCACACTCTATTTGAGATGGAAGGCACAGGGATATGCTAACTTCTGCATATCTGTCAAGTCCCTCACTAGAACACTGTGTACCCTAGCTCACTGTGATGTAATTAAAAAGGAGGGATAAATGCACCAATACCATTATAGCCTGTCTATACATCCAGAAGCAGGGGAGATAAATGGCTCCTCAAAGTATTTCACTACTTCATTGAGAAACCATTACATAGACCATGGATATTAATAGCTATATGGTGGTCAATAAGTTATAAAATAATATTATTGCTGTCATGGTATTGGTGTATTTATATTGTCCATGTCACCATATCATTGATTTTTGTATTCTCTTTGTTGTTGTAAGGATTATAACCTTTTGTTTAAAAAGTATTTATTATTTTTATCAGTGATACCTGATTGCTAATTACATCAAAGTCCCATATTAGGACTCTTTAAGATGGACCATTGCTCTTTTGTTACTCTTGCCAATGCCATGTTAAAGGCTCTTTAACATTAAGGACTTAGATTCCAGTAGTAGCACAGTAATGTATGTGGCTGCTGTTTAACAAGGTGTGTGTCCTACTTCTGCTAAGATCTTTTCAGGGCTGGCAAAACATTCTGCTGCCTAAGGCAAAGAGCATGATTGTGCCCCTTCCTATTCTTTGTTCAAAAGCTACCTAGATTGGCAACTGAATTTTCTTTTGCAAACGGGGTAGTATATTCCACTTAACTTAAAAGGGGCCCAGGGTTGGCAGTGGCACACAGTTTTCATTTTCAAAATTTTGCTGCTATCTCTCAGCATCTACTGCCTGATGTGGATATATATATATATATATATATATGATTTACCATTCTCATTATAAATAATCGTTCCTTGACTGAGGGTAGTGAGAAGGAACAATTGCTTTTAGGAGTCCTGTTTGTATATGCACTTGTTTATTTATTTTAAGAATGTATAAGCCTGATTTCATCCAACAATGTATCTCACAGAAGCATCCGCTAAAAATTCAAGTCTGCAACATCGTACAACAAAGTGTATACAATATAAAACATTAAACAACAATACAATATAATTGAGAAGAGTGAGTATTCAACTGTTCAACCAGAAGTGAAATATGCATAGAATGCACATACACTGGGGGTGCAGCATCAATGAAGAATATTTTGTCCCTGACCTATGTATCTATGTTAATTAGAACGATGTTAATTAGAACATATATGCAGTTGTACAGATGGGGGTTTTATACATGCCTTCTGAGAACAGTTTAGAGAAGTCACTATTTTGGACTAAAACTCCTAGAATCTCTCATACCCTTCACCAACACCAACTCCAAAAAGGATTTTTCCAAACCATTGATGCATAAATTTGAGACTGGACATTCTGTTCACACAACCCTCTCCTGTTCGTTCATTCGTTCATTTACTCATTCAATGTGGAATTCACTTCTGAAAAGGACTTAAATGTGTTGTAATCAGACATAGGAGTACAGACAGAGCTAGGCTGAAATCAAAATGAAGGTGTTGTGGTGATAGTATTTTGTAATATGAAAGGAGTGTAAACTGGCTCTGCAGTGCAGGCTTCTGGCTTCCATGTTGTTAGGATGGGAAATCTGCTTTTTGTTTTAAGTCCAGATTTTAAAACAGCTATCCAAGCTGCTGAAACATGGTCCCCACCCCATGTTCAGCACCATGGAGAGCTGTGACAGACATGCATCTGAGCAAATGGAAAGTGAGAATGAGGGAACCAATGCCAGAGCATGATACTGTAATGGGAGGGGGTTCAGAGAGTTTGAAGGAATGCTTGTTAGTTGGGACAGTCAGTTACAGTTGGAGTTTGGCTGGAGTTTGTTTGAGGTGAGGTTTTAAGTGAGGCTTGAATCTGTGGAGGTTGTGTGCAGTGGCTGTGAAGTTTGGATGTATTAAGGATGTATTAAGAGTGAATGAGTCTGGGATTTATCTAATCATTATTAGGATCTCTAAGCATCAACCTGTGTATGGTTACATTTGCAGATTGTCACCTCAGAGTGATATGCAAGGCTGTTAAGCAAGTACCGTAACAAAGTTCTAAACACAAGATTACAACACTGATGTTACAACTGTAACTTTAATAAATCAATCCTTTTGTTTGTTCATGCAATCCAGACTCAACGTGATTCATTCTATCTAAAGACAGTTTATAGGAATGCTTACCAAGAAATACCACACATCCACATATCCTGGTTATAAAGGTACAACCTCAACCCAGTTTAAGGGGAACAAGAAGGAGAATTAGAAGGAAGGTGGCAGAACTGAGGGTGGAGGTGACCAGGCTGAACAGTTTGGTAAATTTGGCTGATGCATTCTGTAGTTGCCTTCGAGGTTCCTGCCACAATAGCTCATTTAGAGGTCAGATTAAAACTCAGAATGGATTCACTGTACCACTGACAAAGGAGCTACCAGCCACCACTGCAGTGTGACCATCATGGAGTCCTTCTACCTTTCACTCTGTCAGTGTACCATTTACCAGAACAGATTGCCTCAGACCAGGAGTAATCTATGCAGAATAACCACCCGATACCAAAGCGAGCTCAATACATTTTGCTGCCTGAGGGATAACAGCACCAAATCGTGTCCCACACTTTCAGTGTCAAGAGGCATAGCAGCCAAGTTATCCTGGTACTTGAGGCAAAAGAAAGGCAAAAGAGTGCCTTTCCTACCTGATGACAAAATAAAATATTTTTTTAAAAGTCATAATAATTTAAACAACTAACAATTTCATAATATGAGAAGTTTGCCACCTCAGGCAGCTGCCTTTTTCTTTCTGATGATAGAACTCATCCTGACACATACTCACAACTAGATAGGGCTTTCTCACATTATAGAAGGAGATATTCTGAGACATAAATAAGAATTACAGGCAAGCCTCAGGCCAATACTAAAGTGGGACCTAAATATGCACCTAGAGATAAATCTCTATTTTCATATCCAGTACAGACTGAGGGCTTTTCTCATAGAATTTGAGGAGAATTCATTTTGCCCTAATGGGACCCTACATCAATCCGCCACATTCAGGAACTCCAAACACCCCATGGGAAAAGCCTTTGCGGCTCTCCCCATATATTTTTTAAACTCCAAAGGAAATGAGTGTTCCTGCTCATTGGGACAACCAATTCTCTTTGCTGCACATTCCTGATAAGAGTGGAAGTGGAAATCTGATTGGTCGGATGTTCACCAGGGGCGGAGCTTGCCAGCAAGGCAAGCACCTGGAACCACTATGTTGGATTTTTGCCTAAGCCATTGTGTGCTGAGGTGATGAAACAGCCTTTCCCCCTTTTTTTCTGTTTATTTAAGCAGAAGGTTGTATATCTGCACCTTGGATTTACTTTTTTTTTTAAAAAAAATACTGTTCAGCAGCAGCAACTGGTGACAATAAACATGTGAGTAATTCACTTGTTCCCACTATCTTGATTTGCAGGCATGCCCAGTTGAACAACAAATGTGTATGGCTTTGCCTGCCTGCGATCTTGGGAGGAAAACATGGAGACAAATGAAGGCTGCTACAAATTGGCATCAGTGTGCATCAATCCACATTTTATTGCCTCATACAGATGAGACCTTACCACACAATGAAAAATGCTGTATGACATGTTGACATACGAACCTGCTTTATACTGAATGTGAACAATGGTCATGTGTCCCCGCAGTGGCTACACTGCTTGGAAAAGGCCCTTCTCTCTTTTAGGCACTGATTTTCTTCAGACCCACCCCCCTGAAATCATTTTAATTGGAGGCACTGTGAGGTGAAAGTGGGGTCTTCTTCCATGAAAGGCGTGTGCTCCACCACATAGTTGTAATTTCTTTGTTTTATCTTTTACAGCCAAATGTATTTACATACATAATCTAGTCCATCTGCTGCCTGTTCATTGTGCTGATGATGCCAATAAGAATACAGTGTGTGAGATGGCAAAACAGGAGGGACACAGCCACAGGTTGAGCAAGCCAAGAAGCATTATTTCTCAGCCTCCTTTCAAGCCAGAATTCATTGAAAGGTGGAACAAGCAAAGTCATTTGATCTCTGCCACTGAAATCATGGCTGGAAAAATGTCATATATTGTATACACAGTAGAGTCCGGAACATGTCATAAATTCTCCACTATGCAGTCTGTGTGTGTACGTGAGAGAGAGAGAGAGACAAAATATAGATTGGGAGAATTTACAGCTAGTCATCCTACTTCTATACTGTTATTGAAGGCATGACAATTTCCTTCTAAAATACACACTACAAACACACACACACACACAGACCCTTTCAAACCCTCTTCAGCTGTTCACTGCAAATGCATGAAAAGGGCTGTGGGATCATAAGAGACCTTGGCTATAACACTTCCATTCCTGTCACACACTTTTGGGTCAGATTACATGAGCATTCAGTTAATGTACCTAGAAATCTCTCTACAAATGAGAATTCTAATAATGCAGGATGCTCAATGTGTGCAGGCTTAGCCATTGGCCATGATGTCAGGGGGACTGTGGCCTAAATCCAATTACTGGAGAAGAATGGTAACTCAACACTTGCAAATTTCATTAATTTAAAGGGTCCACTCTAGTTGGGATTAGCAGTTCCCAACTAGAAAACTGGAAAACATAGTTCAAAAAGGTAATTTTTCCAGGCACTGAAAAGAGAGAGAGTTAATAGCAAAAAAATCCTGACCTATTTCCTAAAGAAAATGATGCTTTATGTATCTTTTCCCAATAGCATCCAGATCTTCATGGATCCCTCCCAATTCAGGCAACACATATTCAGTTCACAATTGCATAATGGAAGTTCCTCAAGTTTAACTGCTGCACATGCAGTTGCACATTCTTGGATGGTGCACAACTATTTTTCAGTGCCTTCAGAGTCCCACTTGATTCACTGGGATTGTGGAAACAGCCACTGCACAGCCTACATTACAGGACAATAAAAAAATCACATTCACAAATAAGGAATAGTCTGCATACCAGAAGGGTGGTGTTACACAACCAACACTTAACTATGCGAGTGTTTAGACTATGCAAGCATGATGAAGGACTTCATCTAACATATTATTTTGAACTACAGGAACATAGGAAGCTGTCTTATACTGAGTCAGACCATTGGGACATCTAGCCTCAGCTCTGGCAGTAGTTCCTCAGTAGTTTCCTAACCAAACCAGGAGACCGCTGGTGTTCTCTGTCTAAATAATAACCAGGCCCAAAACTACTTAACTTCCAAAGCCATACAAAATCAGGTGTGTTTAGGACAGAACACTGGCTTTTACCAACTTACAAATGAGTTCATGGAGTCTATTCCATTGTTACAGAACTACAAGGTCCCTATCCTTCCAAGGTATTGTTTTTACATTGTGTTACAGAACTACAAGGTCCCTATCCTTCCAAGGTATTTTTTTTACATTGAGAAAAGGAAAAGAGGTAGCAGGCAGTGGAAAGCAATAAAGTTTGAAGAGAGATCAGATAGGACCAGGTGAGCTGCACCTGCCTCAGTTCTGCCCACCATAATTTCAGCTAAGGTGCTCACACAAATGACAATGTGTCCTTTCAGATTCTTGCCCCATCCCACGTTGTGCTTTTTGAAATACAGCTATGTGACTTAGCATGTACCACCATTATTCAACAGAGGGAAATAAAGATGGGCAGAAACATCAGTTTCTGCTTCATTTATCATTTAAAACAGTGTCAGAACTAGAAACAATTTTTGACAAGTTGGGAAATAAAAGTTTTGGCAGAGGACAGTGAGAAGGAGAAAGCTTGAAACTCTAAGTTGCTATTGGATTTCTCATGGACTTTTTCTCCCCTCACTTTTTAATGGATCTTAAGTGCCAGTATTTCAATAGCATCTTCAAAATGAATGAACATTTCTGACCAAAGTAGCTAACAATACTCTGTTTGGGATTCAAAGTATGACTTCAGGCATGCCTAAGGACTCGGGGGTGGAGGTGGGGAAGGAAAGTCAAAGTGATTTAAAAATCTTTTTCCTTTGAACAGCAGAAATATCTTGCCATGTCCCATCAACCATATCCCCTTACTTTCACGAGTTATTTGTCACACAGCTAGGGGGAAGCTGCTGCTTCAGCAATACAAGGTTTGATTCACTTAGGGCATGTGGACTTATTTGCATGTTTCACTGGATCCTGTGTTTGTTCAGTATCCTGAACAACCAGCAGGAATGGTTAGCATCAGGATGTACAGTCTGTCCTCTATATTCACAGATTTTGTAACCATGGATTCAAGCATCCACGGCTTGAAAATATTTAAAAAATAATAATTTAAAAGCAAACCTTTTTGCTACACCATTGTATTTAATGGGACATGAGCATCCATGATTTTGGTATCCATGGGGGGTCCTGGAACAAAAGCCCAGTGGGTAGCAAGGGCCCACTGTACAGTATATCACTGTTGGCTTGTTTAGCATGTTACCGACTTTTCCAGAAAACACTAGAGATGATGAACACCAGTTAAATGTGGATCTGCCCCATCACTGTGCAGACAAGATGCATAATTAGCAAATCTGTACTTTTCCCATCATTTTGTGTGTCAACTTTTATAACAATGAAAAGCTAATAGCATCCTTTCAGTGTTACAAGATATGCACTGAAAATATGCATACAGAAAATGGGGTAAAGTCCAAAATGAGAAAAAGAAAAACTTTAAACTCATTAAAACAAGTAAAACCTGCAATTTAAATGTACATGCCATATAAACTTTTTTAAAAATGGTGTTCAACAATGCAACAATTATACTGTCACCCAGCATTGTTTGTGTGCAAATAGGATGCACCCTTGTTGGGCAGAACAAGAGAACTTGAGCAGGGGTTCTATGACACTTGTGTCCTAACTCTCTGATTCCTATGATGAAGTAGACAAGATCCTTGGAAATATTCATGACCCTTGCCACTCATGGCCTGTGACAGCCTTTCCTTTCTCAATGTTTTGGACTTTTCCTATCAATATAACCAATGTAAGGGAACCTGGGAGCTGTATTCCAAAGTACCTGGAGGGCACCAGCTTGGACAAATGCTGGTTTGTGCTACTGATCTGGGGGAGTGATCGCATGGGTCAAGGGAGGTATCTCCAGCACATTCCTCACTCCATATTGTACAGCATGAGCACAGATTGCCATTCAGCATGAAATAATGCATTAATAAAGAAAAAAATCCCCAAAGAAGCATTTTGGGATCTTTGACTCTTTATCAGGGAAGTTTTATACTCAATGAAGTTTTATTCCTAATAAGTCAGATTCTGCTTTGTTCTATATCAATACATTTTTCTCTAAATCCTGCTGTGTTCTATTTTCTGTGACGTGGGTCAATTCTACCACCTCTGCCAAGATTCTGTATGTGACTGCATAGGCATTCATGTGAACTGAACTGTGCATCCAAATCTGCCAGCCATTCCAATGATTGTACAGCTGGGCAAAGTACAGCCCTGATCACAGAGATGACTGCCATCATACTGTATGTACAACCTGGTTCACGTTAAGCTTTTTCTTGTGTGTTGCATGCATGATTGTTTTTTTAAAAAACCAATGAAGTACTGTGTGCTGGTTCAGGCAATGACACATATGAAATAACATGAATGAAATAAAGTACAGTATTTGATATTGACAGCAGGAGCCAGCAATTGCTGGTCACCAATATCTGTCATATAACTGTGCTTACTAATGACAGTCTCTGTACTAATTTACTGAGGCATATCTTAATAGACAACATAAGGTAAACAACTTTTTGAGATAAGAATGGTAATTTCACATCCCAAAATCAAATTCCATTTTCAAAATCGTAAGTTTCATCAAATTTATCCTACTCCCAGGGCTGTGTAATGCCTTAATACTGCATACAAAGGCTCTGATCAATTTTGTTTGTGTGTGTGTGTGTGTGCGTGCATGTACAGTACAGTCAAACAAGTTACTTGCTGTTCCACTCAAGGATCGGGCATTGATCCATTTGCAGCCATTGTTTGTCATCTGCCTCAGATAGGTTCACATAGGTCGGCTTCTATGAATGTATGAACTGGTTGAAATTGGAGAAGATATTATACCCAGGGATAATATACAATGTTGGGCAAACAAAGAAGAAGCTTGCAACTGTCAAAGAACAATCAGTAAAGAAGAAAAGGAAGTTTATTGTCAGTAGCCAGTTCAAGTTCATTAAGCCATTGCTTTAAATACAGAGTAGATGGTAAAGAACATTTGGGTGAAGTCAAATCAATACAGCAACATGAAAAAGGAATAATTGGATATGCCAGAAGAATCATCCAGGGCAGCGTCTAAGCTAAGAGCTAAATAACTTGCTAACCATGTGTCTAGCACCCTGACACCCTCCTGCTATTTCTCTTCCAAACTCATCTCCATTTGCTGCCTTCCAATTCCCATCTTCCACACTTTCTGGATCTGCCACTCTCTCACTGAGAAAGCCATCACCCTTCATTAGCAGTTCCTTCTCCTGCCCTTAATGAAATGTAGAGCACACAACTAATTACAGAAACAGAAATTCTGTGTAATTTATTCTTTTTCTCAATAATCAAGGCATAGCTACACAAGCCTGCATGGTGTGGTAGTTTGATCATTGGACTATGACCCTGGAGTGTGTGTGTGTGTGTGTGCTTTCAAGATGCTGTTGACTTATGGCAACCCCATGAATTTCATAAAGTGTTCTTAGGCAAGGAATATTCAGAGGTGGTTTTGCCAGTTTCTTCCTCTGAAATATAGCTCACAGCACCTGGTATTCATTGATGGTCACCCATCCAAGTACTAACTTGGGCTGACCCTGCCTTGTTTCCAAGATCAAACAGGATTTGGTGCCTTTAGGTTATTTGGTAATTCATGGACAGCAGGGTTCAAATCCCCGCTTAGCCAAAGAAACCCACTGGGCAAGTTACACTGTCTCAGCCTCAGTGCAAAGGCAACCCACATCTGAACAATTCTTGTCAAGAAAACCCCATGATAGGTTCACTTAGGGTCGCCATAAGTCAGAAACAACTTGGATGCACACAACAACACACTACACAAGATTAGGACTGTAAATTAATAAAAGATGACTACACTCTTTTTGCAGTATAACTATAATATTTTGTTACTTCTATAGTATTGGAGATATGGCCTCACAAAATGGTGCAGAAGTGTGTTTTTTAAAAAAAACAACCCAATTATTCTAATTTTTTATTCTTTTTTGAGAAACGGAAGATTTTGGAAGAAATTGGAGTTAAAGAGGTGTGGTTTTTTTAACAAAATTTAATTATAATGGCAGCTAACTATTTTTGGTTCTCAGAACTATACCTGTATCTAATGTTTTTTCAAAGTAATTTTCCACGGTATGACAAAATGTAGTTCCATCTCCCCAACCCTACTGTCATTCTTGCCCCCTCCTTTTTACCCTCTCCTCTAACCCTGAAAAATGTCATGTTGTTCTTCTCTTCCGTGATATTTTAGCAGTTGCTTGGCTTTTCTTTTCTATCCCTTTGCTCCCCTACCTCTCTTCAAAGAAGCAGAGCTTCCTTTTCAGTGTCAGCCATATACCTTTTATAATTTGTTGTTATTGTTATTGATGTTGTTGTGTGCCTTCAAGTCAATTCTCACTTATGGTGACCCTATCACAGGGTTTTCTTGGCAAGATTTGTTCATTGGGGGGGTTGCCATTGCCTTCCTCTGAGGCTGAGAGAGTATGACTTGCCCAAGGTCACCCAGTAGGTTTCCATGGGCAAATGGGGATTTGAACCCTGGTCTTCCAGTGTCCTAGTCCAGCACTGAAACCACTACTCCATGCTTTTTATTACACACATGCACACATAGTCTTCTTTGCTTGGAAGAAGCAATCAACAGGTTTCTTTCCTGTTTATTTTCTTCTTATTACACATATGTTTTTCAATGGAACATAGAAGCCTCTGAATAGTTGCAACCAAGATATTTGGCAAATAATAATGCAATAAAATTATCTCCCAACTATGATGACACCTTTGGGAACATGCAAGGCATTTGATATTTTGAAGCTCACAGGTTTTTGTTTTGGTTTCAGCAAGAAAAGGCAAACAAACAAAAAGCATTTCTTAAAGGCTTAGTGCATGCTGAAGAAAAGTGGTAGTGCAGCTGGAAGGTTCCATCTTCCATGCTGCCTTACTACACAGCATCATCATTTTTCCATTCTGGTCCTGTGGGAGACAAAGTTAAAACCATGTCAATTTGCTAACAGAGGCTAGTGTTCCTGCTGAAAGATTATCACAGGGAGGTTGTTGTTGGGAGCTTTTATCCTGAAGAGTTACAAAAGATCACTATGAAAGAGGATCAAGAATACAGGAATGAAAAAATTCTAGCCACTAAAGGCTGCAGTAGGAGAAAGCTGCACCTAGTTCCCAAAAAGACTTCATTTTACCTCAGTCTCCCATGGGACCAGAATGGCAGTAAGGCAGCACAAAAAGCAGAACCTTCCAGCTTCCCTGCCTCTTTACTTCAGTGTGTTATCCAACCCACGTACAATTCTGCAGCCACGCCTTCCTGAAACCTGTGCACATGTTAATGGTATGCTCACAATCTTTCTTACTTTCTTACTTTGTCTTATAGTGACCCTATGAATGAGAAACTGCCCAGACACCCTGTTACTGACAGCCTTACTGAGGTCTGGCAAACTCAGTGGCATGGCTTCCTTAATCAAATGAAACAATCAAATCATTTTCCTCTTTTCCTACTGTCTTCAATTTTACCTATCATTATCATTTTTTCTAATAGGCTATATGGTTTCATGACATGTCCTAAGTACAACAGCCTCAGTTCACTCATGATACAAATTTCCAAAAATAATTTATTTTTTTTGCCTTGAAAGAATTGCAAGCTGATAGGGTCTCTCCTTGCCTCTCAGAGAGTCCACCAGACTCCTTTTAGGCCCTTCAGGTGTACTTGATTACAGTATTTATATCCCACTTTTATCCCAAAACTGGGCCTCAAAGCAGCTTACAAAATTTTAAAAAAAGATACTGAGTATGCTTCAGTACCAGTTGCAAGGATTCATTCATAGACATGGATAGTCAAATATCTCAAAAATATCTGCCTGCCTTTCTGCCTGTAAACGGGTATGCAGGCATACAATTATATGTATACAACAACCACATATAATGATACATGATCATACAAAAGGCATTTGTTACCTAATATAAAAGCATAAGATTTGAACACTATCTATAGCTGTGACTCAGACAAGCAATTTCATAGGAACAGTTCTGCTATGTTCACACAACTTTAAAGAAGGTGAAGACCTTGTTTCTGTCAAGAGAAACAGAGTTGTAAGACAGAGCCTCCACTACACACCTCCAAATTAGTAAGATGCCCTGGATGCCTTGGAAGTTACCAACCACTACTCGAGTACATAACAGTGACCCTGTAGTCATGACTCTAGCTAGAAGAAAGAAGTTTCCCTCTCCCTGTGCAGCACTGATGTTCCTCTAAGCTAGGGAAAATAGCTCTAAGGGCTTCTGACATCAATCTGGAACAATGATCCTAGCTTGTCAAACCAAAGCTATGTGAAGTTGAGAGGAAGGCAGAAAGCAAGACCTCTTCCCCTTTCACATCTGTCAAAGCTCAAGTTAACTTGGTAGATGAGAGAGGAAAGCAGAGAGGATAATGGGAAGCTGTTGAAAGGAAATTAGGCTTGAGAGTGTGGGAAAATAAGAAGGGGTTTTATAGGCTTAGTAGAAGAATGCAAATCCATTGCCCAATATAACTGCTTTGTTCTGAGTAAAACAGGTTATCTCCTGGCTTTTCCTCAAATCAGTCAAAAGGAAAACTGGTATGATGGATAGAGAGGGTGTTGCTCATGACAAGTGAAGATGCTTTCCCCAAAGGGCCATGAGGTGCTCAGTTAATGTCACACTTGGAATGTCTCACAGTTTCTTCTTATTTATTTGTTTTAGCTACTTAGGAGGCCTCTGAGTCTGCAAGTGTTCTTAAAAAATTCATAGCTGAGACTAGAGTGAACCTATGCTTAGAAATGCTTAGAAATGGCATTAATTGTCTTCACAACACATTTATTACATTCTGCTTCTTTGCTCAGAATCATCTGTCACCCTCAGCTGCCCTCAGGCTCTCTTTCCTTAAGTTGCTTCCAACAGCCACTAAGGAGCCAAACATCTTTTCCCCCCCTAGAACCTACCCACTCCCATCTAGCCCATTTGCTGTTTGCTGCAAAGTTTCAGGTGCCATTTCTTTTTTAAAAATGAGCAAGTACTGATTGCTCAGAAAGACTAACCATCCTAGATGAAATGCTAATGAGATCTTTGGAGACGTCCCACATCACACGCTTGTGCAACACATAGACTGCCAGAAGTCTATCTGATTCTGGACAGATGGATGGTGGTGGTTGACTAGTAGGATGACCATGTATCCTACTTTACAGAAAACAGTGCTCTATTTGAAGGTGCCATCTCTTTAAAGGGCTGTCTGTCTGGTCCAAATCTGATTTAAATATAAAGAGCACAAGAAAGGAAAACAGGAGAGCAGTTTCCTGTTCGCTGCTAGTGCCTCGGATATATCTACACTATACAATCATAACAGTTTGGTACCACTTTAACTGCTGTGCATCCCATGGAATCCTGGGATTGTTTGTTTGATGGGGTACTTAGCATTGCCTGCCAGAAAGGCCTATTCCACTCCAATTAACTATAGCACTAGAGCTCTTTTTCAGAAAATTCCACATACCTTACCAAACTATAAGTTCTAAGATCCCATAGGATTGTGAGCAAGTGCAACGGAAATATTTTCAAACTGTTAAAGTCAACAATGGTCAGAGTGAGTACAGATTTTTTTGCTAGTGTAGATTTGACCTTAGTCATAGGTTTCCTCTATACAGGGAGGGGTTTTGTGTTTAAGTTTAAATTATAATAATTATTTATACATTCCACCTATAAGTATATACATTTTATGCAAATCTGTATTCTGACCTGACTCTTTTTTGGTGACACACTTCCTGTTTCACTTTATTTTAATTTAATTTTTGGCAGCAGCCACCGTTACAATGAGATCATAACTGTTGATTTTTCAGATTCATTTAAGTAAAGTCCATTAAATCAGTCTGTGGTTGGCAGAGAGTTTTCCCATTGCTAGGTTCCATAGGAAAAATTAAGTCCACCTGCAAAATTAAGTCCCCACAGCTAAACCAACTGCAGTGCTGTGGACACATTATGAATGAACCAGTATTTGGAAAGTGTACAGTGGAGATGGGGAGATTAACAATAAATTCCGTTACAGCATCCTTGTAGATCAGGGGTGAGCAACTTTTGCTGTAGATGTTGCTGAAGTACAACCCCCCTCCTCATCCATCAAGAATTGCACTGCTACATCATCTGGAGAGCCACACGTAACCCAACCAAGCTGCAGGCTATGGTATGCATTTATGCTTCCCTATCTATGGAATGTTTTCAGTGGGATGGTAAAAATGGACAGCTGTGGCATGCAAAGCTTGTCATGTGAAACAGCTATCATATTGATACGGCCTTATTGAATTGAGTCTGAGGGCTTATCTACACCAGCCAGGATCCACCAGCTCTTCACCAGCATATCCTGGGTGCAGAGCTGGCCCGTCCTTCCCCCGTTACCTCAATGAAATGGGCCAGTGTCCACACAGGAATGTTAGCCTGTCCCTGCAGCCGCTGTGGCCACCATTTTCTCTGCTGTGTTGGAAGACAGGAAGGGGGCCCACAACATGTGACTGAAGGCCTCCTCCATATAACCAGCCTTGGTCATATGCTATGGGACCCTGCCTGGCTTCCAGCAGAGCCAGGGAGATGGTGGCAGCAGTGAGGGCTGGAATGCCAGATGGTCTCCTGTGGTACATGTGGGGCCCAATCCAGTATAGTGGTTTATTGGGCCCTACCCTGGCTTGCCCCCATCTCAGCCCCATATCTGCCCCGGGGGTGGTAAGGAATGCCTGGGGGCAGAATGGGGCAAAAGTCCTGCATCATATGGACTGCAGGGGTCTGGGACAGGGGCAAGCTTGGTATTTAGCCCATGTAGACATGTATTTAGCCCATGTAGTGAGCCTGAGACTCACTAAGAAAATTGTTTTCACCAAACCTAGAGAAAAGGTGGGGTAGGATGGTGGAAGATAAGTTCTCATTTTTAATGTATATTTATTGCATTATGTTAGTTGATATATTATGTTATATATCACATAGTACATATACTATTACTACAGTTGTCCCTTCATATTTTCTGGGGTTTGGTTCCAGGAACCCCCGTGGATACCAAAATCCGTGAATACTCAAGTCCCATTATATGCAATGGCATAGAAAAATGGTGTCCCTTATATAAGATGGCAAAATCAAGGTTTGCTTTTTGGATTATTATTTTTTAAAGAATATTTTCAAGCTGTGAATATTTAAATCCGTTGATACCAAATCTGTGGATATGGAGGGACAACTGTATTTTATTCTATGATTAGAGTAAAAAAGTTAACATGTTATGCAGTTTCAGCTAAGTTTATTAATTTATTATATCTGGCATTAAAGTAGCAAGCAGATCAGTCTCTGCCTCAGTAATACTGTGCATTCAAAACTCAAGCCATAAAAGTAAATTAGCTTTGTTTTCCTAATAGACTCCCACAAAACTCTCAAGCAGAGTCTATACAGCAATGAATACTTTGATCCATCTACTGTCCAGTCCTGCCTTGCTCTAAAATGATAAAATATATCAAAAGTTCAAGCAGCTTTTATTCAGATTTGGATAAATGGATGCCATCTATTTTGAATCTTTTGATCAAACAAATAGTTCAACAGCTAACTGTCCAGGATGTAATAAATCAAACCATCTCTTTTGGGTTTTTTTTGTTTTTTTTAAAGGCAAGGGCATAAAAAGGATTATTTACAATGGTGCTAACTGGTTACTGGTTCTTAAAGTTTTACACCCTGCAATGTAGTAAGTAAATCAAGCATATTAGCCTCTGGATTCAGGAGACGGTTCATTAACAAGAAAGATCTGTTCCACTCAGATTTTAAACACAGCATACATAAGATGTAACATGGACCTGAAATGGAACTAATGATTGCTAGGTGTATAGGTATTAAAAAAAAAAAAAACCTCAGAAGGTATATGATTTTTCTCAGGTCAGACATGAAAAAGAGACAGATAAATAGGGTAGGCTTCCTAAGTGAGCTACTTAATGTGTGTATGTCTGTGCTTGTTAATGTATGTGTTAGACCAGTGATGGTGAACCTATGACACACGTGTCAGCACTGACACACGTAGTCATCTGGGATACACCCAGCTAGGCCTCCCGCCCCACCCGCAACCTCACCACCCTCCCTAAAGTGGCGATCGGGGCTTCAAAGCCCCGGTTGCCACTTTAGGGAGGCGGGGGGAGGAAAGTAGCAGGCGGGGCTACGAAGCCTCAATCAGCACTTTAGGGGCTGGAGGGGGGAGGTTTTCCAGTCACCACCTGCCCTACCCAAAGCTGCGATCGGGGTCCTGGTCGCAGCTTTCAGAAGGGAGGGTGGGTGGTGGCCGGAGGGGAGGGGCTGGAGGGGGAGGTTTTCCAGCCATCAACTGCCCTTCCAAAAGCCACAATCGGGGTCCCGGGCACGGCTTTCAGAAGGGTGGTGGCTGGAGGGGAGGGGCTGGAGGCAGGGGAGGCTTTCCAGCCACCATCCGCCCTTCCGAAAGCCGTGACCGGAATCCCGGTCGCAGCTTTTGGAAAGGAGGGTGGCTGGTGGCTGGAGGGGAGGCTGGAGGGGGGAAGCTTTTCAGCCACCACCCACCCTTCCCAAAGCTGCGATCGGGGTCCCGGTCTCAGCTTTCAGAAGGGAGGGTGGCTGGTGGCTGGAGGGGAGGCTGGAGGGGGAGGCTTTTCAGCCATCACCCGCCCTCCCCAAAGCTGTGATCGGGGTTCTGATCGCCACTTTAGGGAGGGTGGGAGTGGGGGAGGAAAGTGGCAGGCGGGGATGAAGCCCCGATCTAGGCAGGTGGGGGGTGGTGGAGGAAAGTGGCGACTGGGGCCACTTTCCTCCACTTCTGGTTAAGCCGGGATCTTTTCCCTCACTTCCACCAGCACAGCAGGGAGCAGCAGAACACAGCAAGGGACGCATCGTTTGGAGCCCTGCCATTACCAGTAACCAAATAACAGTTAACCACAACAACCATTATCTACTGTTCTGGGGTGTCATGGATTTCTAATCCATCATTACTAGAAAAGTGAGGGGGAGGCTGGGAGAGGGCCTGTGGCATGCTATGGGTGCTGTTTCCCACCATTAGAAATAGCAGCAGCTATTTTAATTCACATGCAGAACACCATCTTGCTCCATAGTGCAGACTCCATTTCACCACTATTATTGTTGTGCATCCTTATTAACCCCTATTTCTGCTTATTAACTGTGCCCTTTCCTAAAAGACATTTATTAACATGCTTATTAGACATGTTAATAAGACATGCTTATTAACCCTGCCTTTTCCTAAAAGATAGTTAAATGCACCATTTGTGGTTATTTAGGCTAGTTACTACCGCCTCCCCAAAATAGTATTCTACAGTGAACTCGCCACGGGTCAGCGTAAGAGGGGTGCTCCAAAAAAGCGTTACAAGGACTCCCTGAAACAACACCTCAGGCTTGGCCAAATTGATCACCAACAATGGTCCGCCCTGGCCTCACATCGGGAGGCATGGAGACACACTATCCACAATGCTGCAGCCTTATTTGAGAACTCACGCTGAACAAGTCTTGAAGAGAAATTACAACGCAGAAAAAATCACAACCCGGAAACATCACCCAAGGAAACCTTCTGCAACCGGACTTGTCTATCTCAGATTGGCCTTTTTAGTAATCAGCACACTTGCAGAAAGCGCAGGATGAGCCCTTCCTGAATCTTCGTTTGCGAAGAGAAGCCAGAGAACCCCTAATTGCCTGCAGGCCTAACAAGTTATCTATAATTCTATCTTCTGTCACTGCCCCCCGATGGAGAACCCAAAAAATAAAAAAAGCTAAGAAAGTGGTAGTAGCAGTGGCCAACCCTTTCAAGAGACATGGACTGAGATGTATTGCTTTATAGAAAAAAAAATGACAGATCTGCAAGTTTGAGCATTGCTCACTCTATAGCTCAGCATGGAAAAGTGCTCAGTGAGGGAGAATTTATTAAAGAAACTCTCCTAAGATGTGCACTAGTTCTGTTGCAAAATATGCAGAATAAAGATCCAATTACTAAGAGACTATCTGAGTTACCACTCAGTAAAAATATCATAAAAGACCTAATAATGAGACTGAACACAAACGTACAACATCAATTAGAGATAGACCTAAGGAAGTATAAATATTTTTCGATCTCTCTTGATGAAACTACTGATGTCACGTCACATGCTTATTTGGCCATTATTGGTCGAAATTCTGATGGTCTCACTATGAGAGAAGAGTTGCTAAAGTTAATATCAGTGCCAACAAGTACATCAGGAAGTGAAATATGTAAGGTTGTTCAACAAACATTTTGTGACCTAAGCATTGATATCTCTAAAGTTGTGTCAGTGACGACAGATAGGGCACCAAATATGGTGGGGAGAAAAGTCAGATTTGTCAAATTGTTTACAGAAGCTATTGGACATCCGATTGTGCCTTTTCATTGTTTTATCCATCAGGAGGCTTTATGTGCCAAGGCAGGATTCACTGACTTAAACAACTTAATATCGGTTGTTACAAAAACAGTTAATTTAATAGCTGCTCGCCCCCTTCACAAGCGAGAACTTTTGGCACTTTTACTGGAGGTTGATTCCACCTACAGTGGACTGCTGATGTACAATAATGTAAGATAGCTGAGCCGAGGCAAAGTTCTTGAGCGCTTTGTGGAGTACTTTGAAGAAATTAAGGTATTTCTTGATGATAAGGATCTGGGAAACTTTCCTCAGCTTAATGATGATAAGTGGGTCAACACCCTGATGTTTTTTTACAGATCTCTCTGTTCATATTAATGAACTGAAGTTACAAGGTTTTGGCAAAAGTATTGACGTTACGTTTGGATACATAAAAGCTTTTGAAAGTAACGTTAAAATTTTCAAGCCAGATGTAGAAACTAAAACTTATAAGTATTTTCCTCAAGTAGCAAAGTATCTTGAGAAGGCCAGTGCAGCTGTACAAAATGAAATGGAACTCTTGCATATGAAGTACCAGCATGTTTTAGACTCATTACTTGACCAGTTTAGTGATAGATTTAGTCAATTTAGAAGACTAGAACGTATGAAAATAATTAAGTATGCTGATGTAGTAGTCTACAGTAGTTTGGAATTAAATGGTTTCCAATGGGTGCAAATTGATGATTTGGAGATGCAACTTGCAGAATTTCAAGACAGTATCTGGGCTCAGGTGTTTGTCGACTTGAGGTCAAAGCTTGAGATTCTGGAAAGGCGCCGCTTGGAGAATCAAGAGGAGTGCCACTACGAACAGGAAATTTGGAGTATCTGGAACCGACTACCAGACACTTTTAGCACCGTGAAAAATATAGAAATGGCTTTACTCACAATTTTTCCCTCTACATACTTTTGTGAGGCCTCATTCTCAGTGTTAAATAATATCAAAACCAAGAAAAGAAACAGATTGACAGATGAAGTTAGTAGTGCTTGCTTGGGCCTGAACTGTACAAAATACCAACCTTCAATTGAAGATTTAGCCAATGAAAATCAGCAACAAAAAAGTCACTAATAGGCATGTTAGTTAAAGAATTCCCCTCCCCCTCACTTATCTCAGTTTCTCTCTCTCTCTCTCTGGCTTTTCTTCGCAAACGAAGATTCAGGAAGGACTCATCCCGCGCCTTCTGCAAGCGCGCTGATGACTAAAAAGGCCAATCCGAGATAAACAAGTCCGGTTGCAAAAAGTGCAGCAGAAGGTCTCCTTGGGTGATGTTTTTGGGTTGTGATTCTTTCTGCGTTGTCGTTTCTCTTCAAGACTTGTTCGTCGTGAGTTCTCAAATAAGGCTGCAGCATTGTGGATAGTGCGTCTCCATGCCTCCCGATGTGAGGCCAGGGCGGACCACCGTTGGTGATCAATCTGGCCAAGCCTGAGATGTTGTTTCAGGGAGTCCTTGTATCGCTTTTTTGGAGCGCCCCTCCCACGCTGACCCGTGGCGAGTTCACCGTAGAGTAGTATTTTTGGGAGGCGATGGTCCTCCATCCTAGAAACGTGCCCTGCCCAGCGCAGCTGTGTTCTCAATATCATGGCCTCAATGCTGGTGATCCCTGCTTGTTCAAGGACAGCAACATTCGTCACATAGTCAGTCCAGTGTATATTTAGGATTGTGCGTAGACAGCGCTGATGAAAGCGCTCGAGGAGTCGTAGGTGGTGGCGATAGGTAACCCGGCACCCCAAACAAGCTAAATAATATCAAGACCAACAAAAGAAACCAACTGACGGATGAACAAAGAAGTCACTAAGCAGGTAAGTTGAATAATTAGGTTTTGGTTTAGTAAATACAATTATATATAACAATTATACATTTATGTTATTTAAACAATAAATATCGTGAAATAATGTTTTTTCCTCAAAGTGACACACCACCCGAGTTATGCTCAGTTTTTTGGCGAAGTTTGACACACCAAGCTCAAAAGGTGCCCATCACTGTGTTAGACTGAAGATGTTTGTTTCAAGGGATGAACTGAAGAAGATCAAAAAGACTACATATTTCAAACACAGAAACTGCAGTTTCTCTGTTACAGTACAACTAACCTAGCAGATATATAAAGAAATAAGCAGAACCTTTAACCATCTAGAGGTACAGTAGAATAGTGAACTAGATCCTTGCTGCTTAGATACATTGGATATATCTTCACAAATGAATGATCCTAAGCCCAATTTTCAAAGTAATTATGCCAGCGAAAAAAAAGATCCTTTATATTACTACTGAACATTACATCACTGTTTACATTACACATTTTAAACATTATCTAGCTTATGCAGAGATGTGAACATCTCTCAGTTCAGCTGTATGTCTTATGAATGCCAGCCACATTTTCTTCATTATCTTGGGGGGTTTTTTGGGTTGCAAGATTTGACGTTTCTTCTGTCTGGAAATTTTCTTTTTTGAACATATTTTTCCTAAGGCATGCACTCCTAAATGAATATTTTCTTATTGTTCACATTGGTATATATCATTCACCATTGATTAAAGGGTGTTTGTAGGCATTGTTTCAAAGATATGTATTTTAGGTGATATACATTTATTTGCACACACAGTACAGTTGCCCCTCCACATTTGCAGCTTTAAGATTCACGGTTTTGACTATTCACGGTTTTTGGAGCCCCATCGCCATCCAAAAAACTGCTCCTAGGGGGGCGAGAGTGGGTGGGAGGAAGCAGCGACGAGGCTTGCCAAGCCCTGTTGCTGCTCCTGGGGGGGCGGGAGAGGGTGGGAGGATGTAGTGACAAGGCTTGCCAAGCCCCGTCGCTGCTCCTGGGGGGGGAGGAAGCAGCGACAAGGCTTAGCAAGCCCCGTCGCTGCTCCTGGAGGGGAGGGAGGGCAGTGGTATGACCTAGTTTTTATTCGTGGATTTTTCACATTCGCAGGGGTCTCATGGCCCTAACCCCCACGAATGTGGAGGGACAACTGTAATTCAAAAAATAGACAAAAGAAGGAAAAAAGAAAAACCATCTATTGCTTGTGGTTTCTTACCAGTAATAGAAAACTATAGTTTACATATACACTTGACTATACACTAGATGCACTGCACCTTTGATCTTTTACCAAAGATGATGTTTTGGGAACTGGGCAAAGCAAGAAAAAACTAAGTTATGGTCAATTTATTTTGCAGGTATGTTATAGATAAACTAGACAGTGTGCAACCGGACTTGTTTATCTCAGATTGGCCTTTTTAGTCATCAGTGCGCTTGCAGAAAGCACGGGGAGTCCTTCCTGAATCTTCATTTGCGAAGAAAAGCCAGAGAGAGAGATTATTTATCTTAAATTCCGATGTAAATGGAAACAAAATTATACCAAACACACTCCCCATCCATGAACCCCCCCATGAGAATTTTCTTCTCCTTGATTCCCCCTCATTCTTTGTGTGTCATTATTATATGCATGTAACTAAACTTTAGATTTTCATCTGTTCACACATTCATGCACAGTTGAACTCATTTTAATCCATTATCTTTAGAAGCAGTTATTTCAAGTTGCATGGTAATACCAGTGTCACTCCATGAGAGAGATTCTTCCCTCCCTCAACACAGTTGTCTTAACAATTATCTTTTATGTATGCCGTATACCCATTACCAGAGGAATTCACCCAACTTATCAACTTAATATTATGCAGATTTGAAGCCATATGCCATTATCCAAATGGGTAAAGGTGCCTGTGTGGGTTGACTCTAACTGAGAAAGCACGTGTAGTGTAGCTGCACTACAGCTGCACAAATCATAGAATCATAGAATTGTAGAGTTGGAAGAAACCACAAGGTCCAACCCCTGCCATGCAGGAAATCACAGTCAAAGCATCCCTGACAGATGGCCATCCAGCCTCTGTGTTTAAAGACCTCCAAGGAAGGAGACCCCACCATACTCCAAGGGAGTGCGTTCCACTGCCAAACAGCTCTTACCGTCAAAAAGTTCCTCCTAATGTTAAGGTGGAATCTCTGTTCCTGGAGCTTGCATCCATTGTTCCGTGTTCCAGTCTCTGGAGCAGCAGAAAACAAGCTTGCTCCATCCTCAATGTGACACCCCTTCAAATACTTAAACAGGGCTATCATATCGCCCCTTAACCATCTTTTTTCCAGGCTAAACATACCCAGCTCCCTAAGTTTTCCTCATAAGGCATGGTTTCCAGACCTTTCACCATTTTAGTCTCCCTTCTTTGGACACACTACAATTTGTCCATATTCTTTTTGAATTGTAGTGCCCAGAACTGGACACAGTATTCTAGGTGAGGCCTGACCAAGGCAGAAGAGAGTGGCACTATTACTTCCCTTGATTTAGACACTATGCTTCTATTGATGCAGCCCAAAATCACATTGGCCTTTTTAGCTGCCGCTTCACGCTGTTGACTCATGTTCAACTTGTGGTCTACTAGGACTCCTAGATCCCTTTCACATGTAGTCTTGTTCAGCCAGGTCTCCCCCATCCTGTATCTATGCATTTCGTTTTTCTGCCCTAAGTGCAGTACCTTACATTTCTCTGTATTGAATTTCATTTTGTTAGCTCTGGCCCAGCTTTCTCTGTATCCCCCATGGATATGGGGGTCCAATTGTACAGTATTTTTTTAGATGAAACTGTTTTGAGAAATCTAGTTTATGAAGGAATATAGCTCCATGGTCAACCATATGTCTTGTCATGCCCCAATGTTTGTTATATGTAACATTTACAAAATGAGAGGCAGCATGACTGAGTCCTAGTTGTCAGAAATAAGTGCAAGAGAGGGGTTCTAAATTGGCCATTATGGGAAACAAGATGCTGGACAAGATAAGCCTTTGCTTTAGTTCAGCAGGATCCAAGGTCCAGTCCTTGGCATCTACAGTTTAAAAAGATCAGGAAGGAGGTGATAGGAAATTCCTCTGCATGCTACCATGGAACAATACTATAAGTCAGTGCAAACAACACTTGGTTAGATGGAATTTAATGGTGCAACCTGTTTTTATTATCACTCTGGTCAATGACAGTAATAAAGATTGAATTGAATCCAGTACTCTGGGTTAGATGGTCCACTGCTCTGAAATGATATAAGGCACCTTTGGACAGAGTGCAATCAGACAATAATAGTAAAATTTTAAAAAATCATTCTTTAGTTTGACAAATATACTGCTTCAATGAGCCACATAATATAAATATTTACCATGTAAGTTTTGGAAAGGTTATCGTTTATAAAGACTGAAATGATACAGACAGCAAAAAAATGGGTACTATAAAAAAGTGTATTCCACCACTCAACAGGACTGAAGATGGTTAACTATCCACTTCTCATGGTTCTTGCACTTTAGACTTTTTGTACTGTCAGCACTTTACCAGATCTTTCTGCTGATAATGCAATTGTTTCCCCCACCCCTAAAAATCAATACATGAGAATTTTTCAGAAGATCTGGGGTTTTTTTATCAGATCTATAGATTGCTAGAGAAATAATTTGCTCTGTAAGCTGTGTCTTCAGCTGTATTCCTTTTCTAGAGACTACACTTTCACCTAAAGGACAGCAAAGCCAAAGCCATACTAAAACAAACAGACAAACAAATACACAAACAAGAAAAATGCCCAGGCAAAATCCAACTAATGTATCATTTTGACACATTTGTTGTTTAGCCAATGGTGCACACTCTGCTATTTCTCATATAATAAATGTTTACTGTATTGCAAGTTTAATGAGTGCTCCGGGCAACTGCAATTGTTAATATACTTCTGGAGAATATTTCTGTGCCAAGACAAGACCACAGAGTTGTCTATTTAAAGCAGCAAAAAAAGGAAAGTTGAATGGGGGAAAAATTAAATGCAAGTGCAGCCGCCTCAATGAAGCTTTCATAGAGCATCAATAGAGAGCTGCAGGGAATGTGACAAGTGAAGAGTGGCAACTGCTGGGTCAGTCAATTAAAGTGGCTGCACTGATAGGAACTTCTTTTAGATGTCAAATTCAAGCATAATGATGTATGAGAAACACTTGATTCCTTCTTAGTAGCTCTAGCTGAAGAGTTGCAAAACAGACCTTGATTAAAGACATTACCAGAGCTTTAAATATTATAGGCTCTGTTCTGGAGATCTGTTGAAGTCATGTTGGATAACAAACTCCTTAGAAATGTAGTCTGGGCATTATATATATTTCTTATCATGTAGGGAGCAGTCGTGGGATCAGTCCTTCTCTAGGACAATCTAGAATAGGAGTATCTTGTGGCCTTCCAAATACTGTTGGATTGCAACTCCCATTATCCTAAACCAGTTGTACATGTTAATTTCTGTTTATCCTGTTTCTGGAAATCACAAAGCAAACATGGCCAACTTGAGAATTATATCCAAACAGAAAAAAAATAGTGATGTAACCTGTATCAATGCTGCCTGTCCCTGTGCTCTCTAAGCTAGCTTTCTGGCCTCAGGTAGAAATGTAGTTCTTTGTTAATTTTCATTTCCAATGAAGCAAGAAATAAATTTAACAGTTTTTTCTTGCTGCTAAATAGTCATTGAAAGATGCAGTTTTCCAAAACTATTCACAATTCAGGACTTATTCTGTGCGGAAAAAAATATGTGCAGAAAATACCATTTTCTATACAGAAAATCTCTTTGCTCCACAAAAAAAGGTGCAAATTTTTGCATAGAATAAGTCCTCAACTACACAATTTTCTGCACAGAAAATAATACTGTTTTCTCCACACACAAAATGCTCTTTTGTGCACAAAACAATCATGTCTGAATTTTATGTAGAATATATCCCCAAAACTGAAGATTTTGTCAATTCATGACTCATCTCATTATGGCTTCTCAACACATGAGAAACTTTTAAAAATATTTTTTCAAACACTTTTTAATGTTCTTCCCATCACTAATCTCACATAAGTTAACAGTATTGAAGTAAGATTCCAGTTAGCTTGGGAATGGGAGTGCCTGCCTCTTGGTTTTGCCCCAGGCAGGAAAATATCTTGGGTGATCTTGCTTGCCACCCCAAAATAGTCTGCACATAATGGATTAATGGGGAGGACAAATAATTTTTTCAAGGAAATAGCCATGGATCTGTCCTTATGTCCATGTCCAGTTGAACTTACAGTAAAATTCGGAGCCTCTACAGTGTCTTTTTACAGTACTAATACAGATGAGTCTCAATTTCCATTGCCTCAATTTACAACATTTCAGATTTACAACATTTCCTCCAAAAGTACATAAGTGAAAATATCACCCATGATGAACAACTCTCCTAGAGAGCCTGTGCAATTGTGTGAGGCAGGAGATCAAGAAGGTAGAGGCAAGAGAATTAGGAGGATGAGGGAGTGAAGCCAGCTGGAGTTTTGGTGTGGAGTTTTGAGTGGTACAAAAAGGTGATTACTTTTATCTGCTCAGGTTGGGGGAGTGGGGATGGTGTCGCCAAGAACAAATTGGATTCTTGGATCATGGACTGCGCTTCCATGCGGGGGGACTTCTGGCAAGAGATGGGGTGCATCTTACAAAAGTTGGAAGAAACATTTTTGCCAACAGTCTCAAGAATTTGATCAGGAGGGCTTTAAACTGAGTCAAATGGGGGAGGGAGACAGTATTCCGGAAGGCAAAAGGGCTGGAGAAAATAGTCAAACTGTCATAGAGGGAACAAGGCAAACAGCACAAGGACCCAACAGTGGGAGGCAAAAAAACTTGCACAGGAAGCAAGTAAAGGGAACACATGGTCTCAGATGTCTCTACACTAATGCACAGAGCATGGGAAATAAGCAAGATGAACTTGAACTCCTTGCACTACAAAACAAATATGATATAATAGGCATTACTGAAACCTGGTGGGACGAATCTCATGATTGGAATGTAGGAATAGAGGGGTATAACCTTTATAGGAGAAACAGGCCAAACAGGAAAGGAGGAGGAATAGCATTATATGTCAGGGATATTTACACCAGTGAAGTGATCCACAACGTCAATACTGGAAGCCAGGTGGAGAGCGTCTGGATAAAAATTAAAGGGGAGGGAAACAACAGGGATGTTATTGTGGGACTCTACTACAGACCCCCAAATCAGACGGAGGAATTGGATGTTGCCTTTCTAGAACAGATGAACACACATGCAGAAAGGAGAGATGTAGTAGTGATGGGGGACTTCAACTATCCTGATATTTGCTGGCAATCTAACTCAGCCAAAACTACAAGGTCTAGCAAATTCCTTACATGCCTGGAAGACATTTTCATGGTCCAAAAGGTGGAAGAGGCAACAAGGGGGTCAGCTATTTTAGATCTGATCCTAACCAACAGAGATGACCTGGTTAATGGGGTGCAAGTGGTGGGATCCTTAGGTGAGAGTGATCATGTTCTCCTGGAGTTTGTTATACAATGGAAAGGAGAAGCCAGGCATAGTCAGACACGCATTCTTGACTTTAGGAGAGCTGATTTCAATAAACTCAGGGAAATACTGGGGGTGATCCCATGGTCAGGAATACTAAAAGAGAAGAGACCTCAAGACGGATGGGACTTTCTCAAAAAGGAGATACTGAAGGCACAATTTCAAACAGTACCATTGAGGAAGAAAAATGGGAGGTGTCTCAAGAAACCAGGATGGATGACTAAAGAACTTTCAATGGAGCTAAGTTTTAAACGGAACATGTATAGGAAATGGAAAAAGGGGGAAATCACCAAAGAAGAATTCAAACAGATAGTGAACACGTGTAGGAGTAAAGTCAGAAAAGCTAAAGCACAGAATGAGCTCAGGCTTGCTAGGGAGATTAAGAACAATAAAAAGGGTTTTTTTTTGGTATGTCTGCAGCAAAAGGAGGAAGAAGGAAATGATAGGGCCGCTACGTGGAGAAGATGGCAAAATGCTAACCGGGGACAGAGAAAAGGCAGAATTACTCAACACCTTCTTTGCCTCAGTGTTTTCAGAAAAGGAAAAGGAGGACCAACCTGAGGATAATGGAACAGAGGACACAATAGGGGAAATCCAGCTCAAAATAAGTAAAGAGGTAGTACAGGAATACCTTCTTAATCTAAATGAATTTAAATCTCCAGGACCAGATGAACTGCATCCAAGAGTATTAAAAGAGCTGGCAAATATAATCTCAGAGCCATTGGCAATAATATTTGAGAACTCCTGGAGAACAGGAGAAGTCCCAGCAGACTGGAGGAGGGCAAACGTAGTTCCCATCTTCAAAAAGGGGAAAAAAGAGGATCCCAACAATTATCGTCCAGTTAGTCTGACATCAATACCAGGGAAGATTCTAGAACAGATCATTAAACAGAGAGTCTGTGAACATTTAGAAGGCAATGCCATAATCACAAAAAGTCAACATGGGTTTCAGAGAAACAAGTCATGCCAGGCTAATCTGATCTCTTTTTTTGATAAAGTTACCAGCTTGGTAGATGAAGGGAATACTGTGGACATCGCATACCTTGATTTCAGTAAGGCCTTTGACAAGGTTCCCCATGACATTCTTGCAAACAAGCTTGTAAAATGTGGGATAGACAAGTTAACTGTTCAATGGATTTGTAATTGGTTGACCGGCCGAACCCAAAGGGTGCTCAGCAGTGGCTCCTTTTCGTCTTGGAAAGATGTGACAAGTGGGGTGCCACAGGGTTCTGTCCTGGGCCCAGTGCTATTCAACATCTTTATCAATGACTTGGATGAGGGAATTAGGGGCATACTTATTAAATTTGCAGATGACACCAAATTGGGAGGAGTAGCTAATACCCTAGAGGACAGGATCAAAATTCAGAATGACCTGTATAGACTGGAGAGCTGGGCCAAAGCTAACAAAATGAAATTCAATACGGAGAAATGTAAAGTACTGCATTTAGGGCGGAAAAATGAAATGCATGAATATAGGATGGGAGAGACCTGGCTGAATGAGACTACGTGCGAAAGGGATCTAGGAGTCCTAGTAGACCACAAGTTGAACATGAGCCAACAGTGTGATGCGGCAGCTAAAAAGGCCAATGCGATTTTGGGCTGTATCAATAGAAGTATAGTGTCTAGATCAAGGGAAGTCATAGTGCCACTCTATTCTGCCTTGGTCAGACCTCACGTAGAATACTGTGTCCAGTTCTGGGCACCACAATTCAGAAAGGATATTGACAAATTGGAGCGTGTCCAGAGAAGGGCAACTAAAATGGTGAAAGGTCTGGAAATGATGCCTTATGAGGAGAGACTTAGGGAGCTGGGTATGTTTAGCCTGGAAAAAAGACGGTTAAGAGGTGATATGATAGCCCTGTTTAAGTATTTGAAGGGATGTCACGCTGAGGATGGAGCAAGCTTGTTTTCTGCTGCTCCAGAGACTGGAACACGGAGCAATGGGTGCAAGCTCCAGGAACAGAGATTCCACCTCAACATGAGGAGGAACTTTCTGACAGTAAGAGCTGTTTGGCAGAGGAACACACTCCCTCGGAGCGTGGTGGGGTCTCCTTCCTTGGAGGTCTTTAAACAGAGGCTGGATGGCCATCTGTCGGGGATGCTTTGATCAAGATTTCCTGCGTGGCAGGGGGGTTGGACTGGATGGCCCTCGTGGTCTCTTCCAACTCTGCAATTCTATGATTCTATGAAAACAACTGCAGTCTTGGCACTGGTGGAAGGAAAGGGTTTCCTTTGCTTACTTAGAAGAGGAAGAAGCAGAAATCTACTGAAATTCCGTCTAAAGTCAAATGGTTATTGAAGGTTTATGAGATGTCTGAGATGGACAAACTAACTAACTGTGTTCGATACTTATCCAAAAGATTGATCTATTTCCTGGAGGCTAAAAATGTTGTTACAGAGGCACAAGCAGCCTTTAGAAAGAACTATTCCACCTCCAACCACTGTCTGATCCTTTTTCACCTAGCGGAGAAACATCTTAAATTTTTACGTGGTAAATTGTATGCCACTTTTATGAACTTCAAATCTGCCTTCGACTCTATCTGTAGAACCAAACTAAGGGAGAAACTAGTTATGATCTCAGTGGATTAAAGACTTCTTTATTTCATAATGGCTCTATACAGTGACAGTAAGATGCAAGTTAGATGTGGCACACTGGGGCAGTTCTCAAACAAAATCTCTATCCCAGAGGAGTCAGACAGGGCTGTATCCGCATACCTACATTGTTTAATCTGTATACGAATGACCTTGAGGAGGCCTTGTCTGACCCTGAAGGACATTTGCCCAAACTCGGTGCTAGGAAAGTTCCTATCCTACTTTATGTTGATGATGCTGTTATCCTTTCTCATTCCAGACCTGGTTTGAAATATCTTCTAATGAAATTAATGAACTATTGTTCAACCAATGACCTGAAAATTAATTTTGGGAAATCAAAGTCATGGTTTTTGAAAACAAAGTATCCCAGTGTCATTGGTCTATTGACAGGCATACTCTAGAACAGGTTAAAAACTTCTCATACCTGGGGCTGTCATTCTATCGTACCCTGTCACAGAATACCCATAGGTCGGCTATCCTAAAGAAAGCATTAGTTAGCTCATCTGCAATAACACACTTTTTCTTTATTAAATTGGGTATGTATATACCATCTGCCACTAAAGTGTTAAATGCCAAGTCTGCTGCACAACTCTTAGATGCTTCTAATATCTGGATAGGGGAATTAACATCTGAGATAGACAGGCAACAGACAAAGTTCCTAAGGACCCTTCTCCAACTCCCCAATTGTGTCCCCAATTCTGTGCTTCTGTTGGAAACAGGGAAAAGCCCTCTCTTGATGAGGGCTTGGTGGCATGCTTTAAAATTTCTGGAAAGATGTCAGTGTATTTGGGGTGGGCTCAGGTTTGCTTTTATACTTGTCTGAGGATGACTGTAAGCAGCTGGTCCAAGCTTCTTGCCAAAAAAGCAGCTTCAATCATTCTCTCTTTCTCCTTTCTTTCCAACTGGGTTTGAATATTGCCCTCAAATCTGTTCAACAAAGACTGTGGGACATAGCTTTTTGTGATCTGTTTTACTACTCATACGTATCCTGCTCTCCCAGTGTTATGAATGTCCATCACATCAGGCTGATTATTTAAAAAATCTGTCAGTGGTCAAGTACCATAGTTTTTTTCCTAAGGCCAGATGTAATGTTTACTTTATTGAATTACTCTGAGGCAGATTTGCTGCTCTCCCATATCTGGAAAAACAGTTCCTTGCAGGTAATATGGAAGCTGAGTCAATGAAGCATATTCTTTTGTCTTGTAGCTTTTATAATCAGATCCAAAACTCTATAATTACTCCACTGCTCAGTAAATTTCCTGGAAGTTAGGACCAATTTTACATCAGGTTCCTATTGGAAGACAAGTCCCCAAATGTGACCCTGGCTGTTGCTAAATTTCTTATAGAGGCAGCCAGGATTAAAACTCATTGTGTATTAGACAAAAGTTGATTATAATTGTTTCATTGTTCTGACTTTTCTGATATTTTGTCTATTTTCCCTTATGCTTGAATTCTTCTTCTGATGGATCTATGGATTGTAACAAATAAATTATAACATAATTTATAATGATTATAACAAACTAACTATACTATTAAGAGATAAGACATTAGATAAGTTTTAAAAAGATTGGAGTTGTTTCCGACCCCTTTGGGAAGAGAAATGGAAGAAACTTACAGCCTTAGGATTTGATGACAGAATAGTGAAACTTTTAAAAAACTATTGTAATTCAGTTGAAGGAAAGAGAAATATAATAATTTATTCTTTTATTAATTTAAAGAAATTGGTATAATAAAGCTGCATGTCTAGAAATCAAATTATAGTAGTACTTATCTCTCTCTCTCTCTGATTTAATTACATTCAGCAACCAGATTTAGAGGCGGAGTAAACTTTTTTCTAATTCTTTGAAGAGAAAGACAATAAATATTGAATGAGATTCCAGATTTGAAAGAGTTAGGAAGTTAATTTATTGTATATCAAATTAAAAGAATGACTTAATACAAATATTTAAACAGCATTGTAAATACTCATATGATATGTGAATTGTTAATCTGTAGAATTCAGTGCTGACAACTTTCCTTCTTATTAATAACTAAGTTTACATGTATGATGTTAAATTTATCTTTTTTTTTAATTCTTTTGGAAAAGTATGTGAAAATAAAGTTCAAAAAAAGAAGAGCAAGAAACTGAATCTTGGAGTTTTGGTGTAACTTGCTTACTGTCTGTGTGCTCCTCTGAAGAGGAACTATCATGTAACGGCAAGCCAGATCATCCTAAACAAACCCTTTGGAAGCAGAAGTTCCTGCCTTTTCTAAAATCATTATCATTGTGGCTGCTTCAGTTCCCCTGAATGCCCCCTCCCATTCTCCAATAATTCACCATGGAATTGACTTCACCTCTCTTTACATCTTTTTTTAAATTTACATCATGAGTCCAAGAACCTAAATGTACAGGGAGGGCTTGGTATCTGCTGAGGTTTGGTTCCAGGACCCCCCTCCATGGATACCAAAATCCATGGATGCTTAAGTCCCATTATATACAATGGTGTAGTAACAAAGTGTCCCTTATATAAAATGGCAAAATCAAGGTTTGCTTTTTGGACTTTTCTTTCAATATTTTCAAGCCATGGATGATCAAATCCAGGGAAACAGAATCTGTGGATACAGTGGGCTGACTGTAATGTAAATTGAGACCTGCCTGTAATGAGCTCTTCCAGACTGGTCTAAGATGACAAGTTCTCTTTGGGTTTTTGTCAGGGTTTTCTGTTTACCATTATGTCTACTCATTCCATTTTTTTGAGGTAGGTGCTGTTTGTAGTGTTTTCTTGGGTCTGGAATGAGATATATTCCCAAGGTGGTTTTTAAAAAACCCAACAAAAACCACCACAACAAAACAGTGTGATTTGTTGAGATGGTCTTATGATTTGAAGGAGAATTTTTCCTCTTTCCTTCCCTCATGCACTGATGTACTATACACAAGAATTCTAAGTTTAAGAAGAGAGCGATGTTCGGCCTTGTCTAGACAAGGAGATATAATGTTGATTGCTGCACATTAATGCAAATTTGCAGCAGGGTTCATTTGTCTCCGTGTTTTTTGGGAAAAATCACTGCTGTACAAAGCTATCTGTGTTTGATGTTCACACGGAGCCATGCCTGCAAATCAAGATGGCGACTTGGAGTGAATTGTTCATGTTACTATTCTCAACAAGTTGCTGCTGCTGCACGGTATTTTTTTTTTTTATCTAAGGTGTGCAAGTGCAACTTTCTGTTTATAAAGCTGTTTGGGCATCTCAGCATGGCAAAAAAGCACATGATCTCGACTGTGAAATTCCAAAATGGGACTTACAGCTAGTTTGTGGCTGTCATTCCCACCCTGTGCACATCTGACCAATCAGGTTTCCAATTCTGTTCTTTTTCGGGAATGTGTTGTGATGCAAATCAGTTGTCCTAATGAGAAGGAATGCACATTTCCCTCGCATTTTTTAAAAAAAACCTTGGGAAAAGCTGTGAACGTTTCTCCCACATAGTTTTTAGAATTTTTGCCCCCCCCCTTCAGAATACAGCGAATCACTTCAGGAACTTGTCGGGACAAAAGGTATTCTCCTCAAATTTTGTAAAGAGTTCTTTTCACTGTCTAGACAACCCCAAAGAAAGAAGGGGAAGAGATGAATCCTTTGTTGTTGCAATATATCTTGGATTTAAAATAAATCCACTTGAGAAGGAGAATAAAAAGTTGTAGCTGATGCCAGGAATTTCCAGAAAATAGTCTGGGGCAATGGAAATTGTATTTACTGTCTACATATGGACAACAAAGTAGCAACAAATGTGAAGATATAACAGTCACAATACTATTTTAAAGACAAACAACTTCTCAAAGCAGTTTCTAAAGTGAAAACATAGACCAATAAAACAGTAGTGTAAAAATTAACTAGAACAATTTGATGTCCCTCCCCATTTCCAATCACATCTCATCTTTCCTGTCTCTTAAATGGTCTATAAGGATGGAACCATGTGAGATATACTGCTGGTGGGTGGGGGAATGGTATTACTTGAGGACTGAGGCCTCTCCCTCTTCTATCAGGATTTTATCACACAAGGCTTCTATTGTGGGACTAGAGCAGTACAGTAGCATTAATGGGGAGTACTTTCTGCACACCATCATCTTCAGCCCATTGGTGGTGTGTCCTTCAGTTGTTTCTGAAGCTCACCTTATTGTTGACCGGCAAAACCATCAGTGACTCCTAATAAAGCTGCTATCCAGTTGTCCGCCTTGTACAGTAATCTTTTTCACTTCAGAAATGGGAGAGACATCTGTCACGTTGCACATATAGGGTGGGATTCTCCTCCTCTTCCCCCACCCCCATGTTGTTTTCAAGCAGGCCAGCCATGCCTTCCATTATTTATTTATTGTTTTGCTGCTCTGATCTGCTGGCCCAATCTCACTTCCTCCACCTCCCTGTCCTGATCTCTCCCCCCTACCTCCCCTGGCCTGATCTTGCTTCCCTCACTCTCCCTGACCTAATCTGTCTCTCCTGCCACCTCCCCCAGCCCGGTCTTACTTCCCTCCCCCTCCCCATCCTGATCTCTCTCCCTCCCCCCACCTCCACTGGTCAGATCTGCATGTCCTAAATATGTAGGGCAATAATGGGGAGGAAGTGGGCAGTGCAGAAGGAATGTGCAGCACCATACTGATATTGAAGCCGAGGTGTGATAATTATTGCTCCACTAGCTCTATGTTTCCTCTTGCTTCCAGAAAGGGATTGCTGTGAGATGATTGCCTGGTGTGATAAAGTCCTCAATCATATCTTCGTCTTGGGTCTGTGGTCCTTCTCCAGGGTCCTAGTTAGTTAATGTTAGTTTAAAATAGTTATACTCTGCCCTTCAACCACACATTTCCCCAAACTGGCTTACAATTAGTGGCTGCTCCCACCCTTTAGACTTCCCTTCCATGAGAGGCTAGGCTGGCCCCTTCCCTGCTCTCCTTTAGCCAGCAGGCAAAGACCTTTTTTTGTTTAAGCAGGCTTTTAATATGTAATTGATCCCAGAGAGGCTTCTTATAGGGGTATGCTTTATTTTCAATTTTTGTATTCTTTTCAAATGATTTTATACTGTTTTAATGTAATGATTTTAAAATGTTTTAAGATCTTATTGTTAGGTTTTAATTGATTCTTTCTGTGAGCTGCCTTGGGTCCCACTCTGAGGGAAAAATGGCATATAAATGGAATGAATAAAATAAATAAATATTTAATACAGGTCTCACACACACACACACCCAGATCCATGGTATCAGTAACCACAGTTTCATTTAATTGCAGTCAGAGGGGAGGAAGCTCTTTCTAGGCATCTGGAGGTCTAGACACCATAGAGTTATACTGGATGGCCTCCAGATGCCTAGAGAGGCCTCTCTAGGCATTTTTAGGTCCTCCAGCATGATTCCATGGTATTGGTGGTTTGCTATTATTTACTATTATAAACAGTAAGTCCAGGAAGGTACCCTTGTCGATACAGGGGGTGGGGGCGACCTGTTGTTTGACAGTGCTCTTTTCTCAGACTTACAATCTATCCTCCTCTCTGCCACATCCCCACCCACCTCAAATTTTCAATATTCTGGCAAAATATTTTTGTCCAAGATAACTAATATTTTACCACCCCAAGGCTTAGGGGTGCTACTGGCTGTTTTGCTGTATTTTCACCTTTAGTGGACCCACTTCCTCAATCAAATTGTACAAAGGCCTGTAAATGCTTAAAAAGCTAAGGGAGGGGGTAGATTTAATTTGTTGTTGTTTCTGTGTTGTTTCTGACTTATGGCAACTCTAAGGTGAACCTATCATGGGGTTTTCCTGGCAAGATTTGTTCAGAGGGGATTTGCCTTTCTCTGAGGCTGAGAGAATGTGACTTACTCAAGATCACCCAATAAGCTTCCATGGCCGAGCAGGGATCTGATCCCTATTTCTCCAGAGTTGTAGTCCAATGTTCAAATACTATACCATGCTGGCTCTCCTGGGGGAGAGTAAATGCTGCCAAACATAGCAGAATAGTCAGTAGCAACCTTATGGTGGCTTGAGATGCTACTGGCATTCAGGAGCACCCCCTCCCAATTTTGGGGCCAGCCATGTACACACAGAAAATCATTCCAGCACTCTCCATGTCAGGCAACATGCAAACTTCCTATCTATTGACATGTCCCCAAGAATCCTGTCACCTATACAGTTGTCCCTTTACATTCGTGGCTTTGACTTTCGCGGTTTTATGTATTTGCGGAAATTCCTTTCCCCCTCCCCAACGCAGCCTCTGAGCATTTAAGGAGGAAAACTTCCTGCACATATACACACACAGGGAAGATCCCAGCAAGCAACCAACCCCCCCACCAGCCTCTCAGGGTCTAAAGCGAAAGAAAAGCACAGCCCCATGCTGTGAGCACGCAAGCAAAGTCCCCCCCTTGCCACTCCCCTCTCTGTGTTTTAACAAACTGAATGGCTTTTCTAAAACTCACATTTCGCCCCATGACTCCTCATGGCCCAAAGAAAGGCTCAGCCGCATGCTTACCACCCCCTCTCTGTGGTCCGTCTACACGATTTAAATAATACATACGACGGCGTGCGGAAGTTCGCGCTTCGGTACAAACGGCCATTCGGATGCACACGAATGCAAAAGAGGGGGGGCCTGGATTTCCACCCTGAAATACGCACACGTGGCGTTCGGGAGGGAAAGCGGATCGCGAAGAGAAATCCGTATGCCGTTCAGATGGCTGATGGGTCTGTATGGTTCGTTTGCACACATACGAACAGGCAGGGTAATCTGATTGGCTGGCCGAGTACAGGGGGCGGGGCTAGCACGGAGGGGAATTGGGAGCGGCCGCCATGTTCGATTCCCAGCTAGCGAGAGTCCGGTAAGTTCATGAATTTATATGTTTATTTTTATTTTATATTGTAAATACGGAAAATCGACTGTCCACAAAGCAGGAACCTTATTTTTTTTAAAAAAAAAAGCGGAGGGAGATTTAAAACTGCCGCTTGGCTTGCTCGCTCCAGCCAGCTTCGGGAAGAGGGAGTCATACGGAGTTTAGGGGGTTAAAAATCGTATAGCCGGTTCGTATGCATACGAACGACAGGCTGTTCGTATTTTTTGCACCCCATACGGATTTTTTTATGATCGTATAGCCGCACCTTTAGTATCAACAAACTGAATTTAAAACTCTGCTTCTTTAAAACTCACATTTTGAACTTTTCCTACACATATTCACACACAGGGAAGGTACGGGTGGCATCTCCCAGCAACCCAGCCTCTGAGCATTTAAGGAGGAAAGCTTAATTTGCGTGCTTACAGTATGGGACTGTGCTTTTCTTTCGGGCAGCAGGAAGCTTTCCTCCTTAAATGCACAGAGGCTTTTAAGGAGGCTTGCTGGGAGATGCCACCCGCACCTTCCCTGAGTGTGTATGTGTGTAGGAAAGGTTTGAAACATGAGTTTTAAAGAAGCTGAGTTATAAATTCCGTTTGTTGAGACACGGGGGGGGGGTAAGCATGCGGCTGTGCCTTTCTTTGGGCCATGAGGAGACATGGGGCGAAATGTGAGTTTTAAAAAAGCCATTCAGTTTGTACTCCCAGAAGCCTTCTGGAAGTGCTAGTAAACTTGTAAACAAGATATGTGGATCCCATACAGCTAATTTCCAGAAGTGATGGGATGCAGATATTCAATAAGTAAATAAATAAATAAATAAATAACCCAGACAAAAAGGTGTTGCTTATCCCTGCTTTGTGTAAGGTACAGCTATATAAGCTATATTTGTGAAAGTAACAGGGTGCATTCCAAGCATTCAACAGCGGGCCTTAGGCCCTGGCATCAGGTTGGTTGGTCATTTTATCAAGCTTACTTGAGAACACTGGTTGATATACTTCAAGTAGTACTGGTTAGCTGGGTCATCTGGGTCTGGCCGCATTTTGATTTCTCACAATGTCCCCAGAATTTTGCATCCTGAGAGCACTGTGCATAATTGAAAAGATGCCTACATGAAGCAATCTGACTCTTTTTCCTGTGTCAGATCAAGAAAAAAGAAAGGTTAAAGAGCTATCTGTCATGTACTCCCCATCAACCCAAGATGGATGGCCAATAGGAGAGAATGAATGGGATTTTGAAGCAGTACTTAAGGTGTTATGTCAGTTATCAAAATTATGATTGGACTGAATTTCTGCCTTACACTATGATGGTGCATAATAACTCACTGCACTCAAATACTGGACTATTGCCTTTTAAGGCTATGTATAGAAGTGATCTCAGGGCACTGCCCAGCCTTGAGATTATCTGGACTGACTTGGTGTCATTGCAAGATTGGACAACACAGGTGACCTCAGCTTGACTGGAGATTGTGTCAGCTTTGGACTATGCTAAAAAGACTTACAAAAAGTATGCATTCCCAGGCACAGTGACCAGCAGTTTCAGAGTTAATCAGAAAACTTTATTATCACAGAAATCCAGAAAGCATATCATAGAAGGCTGTAGTTTTGAAATTGAAACTTAGAGGGCAGATAGTGAACTAAAAGCATATTGCAAATCTATAAAATCCAGCAGGCTTCAATACTATTGGTTATCCATCATCCCCTGACATCCTCTTCCCATACAATGTCCATCCCATTTTTACCAATCCAATTTTTCAGCTGTAATTCCCATTAGCAACCGTTATACTCCCCTTCACCATTGCCACAGAACACTCATTAACAGGCACAAAGAAATGAATACACAATTAAGATCAAGGTTACAAAAGAACACTGAAAAATGGCAGGAACAGATCACACCAGAGACTGATCCTGACATCCAGCTCCCCCAAAGACACTCTCCTTTCCCTCCTTTAACCGGGACCCAGTTTCTTAGGGTATTTGCTGTGGAATGATCTCACCAGCCAGGGAGCTTCAACATGTGTACATCAACACACTCCTGCTCCGACTGAGACAAATCCTTCCAGTTTATAAAATACTGGAAGCAACCTTTATAAAGTCAAGAGTCTAATATTCAGACACTTCAAAATGCTGGTCCCCCTCCACCATGATGGGGGGCAGCCACGTAACTGGCTGTCTCCATTGATCTGCTGCAGTCACTGGCTCCAGCAAGTTGAAATGAAACATGGGATGGATTTTACTGCAAATCTTGGGAAGTTCCAATTCTGCAGTCACTGTGTTGACTAGTTTCTTAATCACAAATGGCCCTACATACTTGCAGCCAGTTTTATAGATGACTGCTGAGTCTTTACAAATTTATTGGAGAGGCACACCTCTTGACCCACTGTAAAGTTCCAGTTGGGACCCTACCTCTGGTCAACATACTTTTTGTAAGTCTTTTTAGCCTAGTCCAAAGCTGACACAATCTCCAGCGAAGCCAAGATCACTTGACACTATCATCCACAGTGAACCTGGGCTGGGACCTCAGTAGCTGCCCAAGAATGCAGGGGGTTAATGATGGCCCAGGCAGGCTGCTCTTCCACCATACTCTGTATCCAGGGTACCCTGTTCCTTGTCTGAATAAAACTACTTGTTGTTGATAGGTGCCTTTAACTTTTGGTAATTCTATCATAAGATTTTGTTTGCAAGATTTATTCAGAAGAGCTTTGCCATTGCCTTTTCCTGTCAGGAGTTGGAAACTGAACTCCATTGAAAATGGCCAAACAACAGCAGAGTCATGCTGAGTCATGATGGCTGAAGCCAAGGAACTGCTAAGTCATGCTAGCTTTGGACTCACAGCTGCAGAAAGAGGGTTACTGGAGGGCATAGCTTCTGGAGTGCAAGATCTGATGTAATGCACCCATGTGGTTGAGTAAGCCAATGCCCTGTAACTGTGTATATAAGAAAGCTCAGTCCAGAGCTCTTTCTCTTCTCATGAATGCTGATGTCTGGTAAATCAGTTTGTTCTTCAATTGTAAATATTTGTACATATTGCAACTGCTTGACTTTGAAGTTCATTTGGATGTCTAACATTCTCTGTGTGAGTATTTTTGGGAATGGGTTGCTACTAAGTCTGCTGAGATAGTTTTTTGGCTTCTGACGGGGATTGAGTCTCCTATCATCCCCTGTCATTTCCTTAGGCTGAGAAAGTGTGATTTGCCCAAGGACACCCAGTGGGTTTCCATGGCTAAGGGGGGGGATTTGAATCTTGGAACTAGATACCTAGTCCAACATTAAAACCACTAAACCATGCTAGCTTGAACAGGACTATAGTGTTATAAAATCATAGTTTGCATTCATTTAGAAGTTTATAAAATGAAACTGTTCAGAACCACAATATCTTTTTCAATATATGCATCTTTTTAATCTTTTGAATCAAATGTAAAGGACTATGATATGGCTTCTTACTGAGATTATTTTCCTTTCTATCTTCTGTTAGCTGTTTATGGTGAGAACATTTCGGTTTAGATCATCAACTTGTCTAGCATTCATAACTTGCCTTCTTAAAATTATGTTTTCAAACCAGCCATCACAACTCCTGATTATTTGTCATATTGCTTCTATTAAATTCAACATTTAAGACAGGAAGGAATTTCTTTGAACTCATACCCAAATAATTTGTATATTCTGCCCTTTGGTTTTGATTGACCTCGCGGCTTTTAACCTTCAGATCTGTATGAACAGTTACAACATACACAATGAAATTGCCTCATCATCTAATTTGTATTCTTGCGTCCATATGACATTAACAATCTCTGCAGTAATAAGACTTCATAAAAAAAAAAGGTCAGAAACCGCTATTGGCAAAGAAGGAACTCAGCTTGAAGACTTATAACACACAATGCTAAGCACCTCATATATCTGCTACTATGATGAATGACTTATTGATTGCCAATATGCAAGCTAACTACATGGGGGGGGGGAGAACATTCATTTATTTTTCATAAGACAAAAAAGTCATTTAGATGAAGTTATCTTATTGTACCACTCCCTTTCTCATTTAATTCTCCCTTTCCCATGAATCCATTCATTTGATTTTTTTAAAAAAATGCAAGTTCTGTGTAACAAAATGGAACTTGGATCTCACCTGTTAAATTTGCTGAAGTCTCTCTGAGCCTACACCTAGCTGATCATTGCCCACGTGCCAAAACAAGGTTGTCACAGTGACCCTAGCAGAACATTTTTTTTATTGGCAATTGAAAACTGCCTTTTCTGAATTGGACTTTTTTCATTAAAATGGACTACAATTCCACAATGCAATTGCTTCATGGGGTTTGTGTCAGCAATAACAAACACACTAAAAGGTTATGAAGGATCCAATGGGGCTTACTTCTGAATAGACAGGGAGAAGGCATGGGTTTTTGTAAATGAACACTTTGACTCCAATCTAATGGCTCTGGCCATTAGAACAGCAGAGAAGTGCCAAACTTTGATCTTGTTACTGGTACCTCTTAGCTCCTTTCCACCACTATCTACCAGGCAGGAAAGGGTTGTACTGAAAGTCTGAGATTGAAAGATAAGGGAAAACAAGTATCTTCACCCTCCTGGCATTTTATGGTCGCTCATCCTGCTTCTCAATCGGTTTGGGCTTAAAGTTACATGACTCAGCCCATATCCAACCCAGCAACCCTAAGAGGACATAGAACAGCCATTTCTAGTAGCCATCTGATGAAGCACACAGGGCATGAAAATAAGCCTAAATACTATAGAACTATTGCATCAGATAATATTGCAACTATCCAGCTACCACTCCATCAGTGGATATTGGAAACAATTGGCTTACCAAATTTCCATTGATTCAGTGGATTTCCTTGGATGTCCAGCATTTTTCTTCCTCCTCAGGGTTGGCTGAGTTGAAATAAAATATGCTGTCCTTCACCTCTTTCTGCCTACTTGCCTTCTGACTGAGTACATTTTTGAGGGATATGCTGTTTAGTTGAAAAAGGTGCAATGTATCTCAATCAGTTGCTGTAGTAGTATTGTGTCAGAGAATTAGTATGAGAACTATAACAGTACTAACAGATCACATGTTGAATATTGCCTCCAAAGGACCCTTTTGCTAGAAACATAAAGAGTGCTGTCATTTGGTCTTGGCAGTGCACTACATTCTCTTGCTGGGCTCTCAGTAAGCAGGGTGCAAGTGGTACTCCAAGGTTGGGTCTTCAGATGTAAACTTTCATTGGATCCTTTGAGGGGTTTTCAGCAAACCTAACTCAGAAGGACAAGTACAGCAGCAGAGTGAGATGTAAGTAGAATTTTTAAAAAGTGAAACAGTCTGAACAAGTTAAAATGGAAGATCAGGAGGAGAGAAAAGGCAAGGCCCAGGAATAATATCATAACAGAAAGGAATGGGCATAAAGGGCAAGGTGCCAATGAAAGAATCTGAGAATGAAGGAGTACAATTCCACAACAGCTCATTGTTTAATCATAGCCTGACAGCCTATTTGAAAAGTCTCTGGAAGTTCACTGGAGAGGTGAACTTATCAGAAACTTAAACAAAAATTCAGAAAAGAATGACTTACAAAGAAATGTTACTTTTAATGTTATAACTGGGAGCATGTTCAAACAGTCTGCACAGCTAGAGTGAAATGGATTTCATCCTTGGGCAAATCATGGCAACATTTTCACAGATATCTCATGTGAAAATAGTTTCTCTGTATAACAGAGGGGTTCCCCACATCATTCCTTACCAACATTCTAAGTGTAGTGGTTTGAGTGTTGGACTAGGACTCCAAGAGACCTAATTCAAATCCTTGCTTAGCCATGGAAACCCCATGGGTGGCCTTGGGTAAAGTACATTTTCTCAGTGTGAGAGGGTGGCAAGGGTAAACCTCCTCTGAATAAACCTTGCCAAGAAAGCCCTATGATAATGATATCATGAGTCAAAGTCAACTTGAAGGCGCACAAAAACTACAACCTATGTACTAATTTGAATTCTTTGCCCAGATTATGGATTGTTCAAATATATTGAAATGGGATTTACATTGAAATGTGCTTATAGTATAAAAGACTTAAAGCTTATTTCCAACATTTAACCCAGTTCATTTATAATGAGTAGTTATTTATTAGCAGGAGATATATATAAAGCTTTCAGATTCATTTATAAAAAATGAGATACAGTTTAATAAATGTCAGAATGTTAAACACCCTGAAAAGAGGCATTTTCCCTATAGGCCAAAGTATTACAACATTGCCACCAGGATATCTCCTGTAAAGGTAATTGCACAAAAAGGGTGACACCACCAAGAAGACTCCTTCTTTGGTCAATGTTTTGTTTGTCTTGGATAATGGGAGCACCTGAAGGAAATAATTTGAAAATGATTTCAGCACGTGGGTAGTTTGGTCCTCAAGTATTTGTTCAGGTCTGGATCACATATGGCTTTAAAGGTAAATGCCTGCACTTTTAACTGTGCCTAGAAATTGACTGGACACCAACTTTTTTCAACAGAATAATACAATCACCAGGTTGATTTCTGGTGTTTCCAGAAGAGAGCATATAACACCTGTGCTAAAAGCTCCCCACTGGCTGCCTATTAGTTTCCGGGCACAGTACAAGGTGTTGGTTATAACCTTTAAAGCCCTACATGGTTTGGGTCCAACTTATCTCCGGGACTGCCTCCTTCTGTATGACCCTCCCCACGCACTTCGGTCCTCTGGGAGGAATCTGTTACAGCCTATGAAAACAAGGCTGTTGGTGACCTCCCAGAGGGCCTTCTCTGCTGCCGCTCCCAGATTATGGAATGGCCTGCCGGACAAGATCCGTCTTATCACCACCTTAGACAGCTTTAAAAAAGCTGTCAAGACAGATCTTTTCTGGCAGGCCTTTCCTGAATAACGATCGCGGCCAAAGACTCGGCTGTCCTTTCTGAGCTGTAATCAGATTTTTTTTAACTGTTGTATGTTTTAATTTTTTTCTTTCTAATTTATATATTTTTAATTATTGTATGTTTTTAATCTTTTAAAATTTAATATTATTTTAAGGGGTGGGCGGGCTAGGGTACTGTGACTATGGAGTTTTTATATTGTAAGCCGCCCCGATTGCATTGCAGAGGGGTGGGATAGAAATAAAATTTTATTATTATTTATTATTATTATTATATCACACAGCTGGAAGGGACTGCTAGGGTCATCTTGACCATCCCCACTGCCATGCAAGAAGACATAGTTAAAGTCTAGAGATATTGCCATCCAACCTCTGTTTACAGACTTCCGAGAAGTGTCCACTACCCTCCAAGGAAGTCTGTTTCACTGCTGAAGACCACTTGCCATCAAGAAGTTCCTCCCAATATTTACATGAAATCTTTTTACCAGCAACATGAATTTCTGCCAGTCTGTCACAGTAAAGAGGCTAGTAAAAACTGGAGAAACACCCCTTGAAAAGACTGAATATATTGCTAGCATCAGTGAGATTTCTGTAAAATGTGTTGATTTCATGTCAGCAATGCAATCCTATTCATATTTACTCAGCAGGAAATCCAGCTGAGCATGTGTGTGTGTGTGGGACTTAAGATATAGGAAAATAGCACCTGGTAGGCCAACTGCACCTTTCCAAGACCTTTTTCTGCAGTCTGACCACAATCTCTAGCACCCCAGGACAATTTAAAAAGAAACTTTATAAGACCATATTTTCCCTGCTTGACTCTTACAGAAATGAGGTACAAGGCTTCCTCCTCACCAAAATAGAACCTCAAAACTTTCAGTGCTGATTTTTTTTCCTCCCAATTAATTTCAATTTTGGTTTTTCAGGTCTAGCATAGCCTGTTGAGGCTAGCAGAAGCCAAGAACTGGTCTCCAGTCTTTCCCTGAACCTTGCATAGATTGATTGTGTCCAGTGACCATGCTCAAACTCATTGGGTGGTTTGTGAGATTCCTCCTTAGGGATTTTCCCGTATGTTTTGTTGTACTTTTTCAAAACTTGGAGTTCCAACATGTCTGCTGACCTCTCTATGGCATGCCTATGCTATAACAAGCAATAACTATTTGTCCAGGAAGATACATTAGAAAGAATATAAGGACAGTAATCAACATCATTGAATATTTTGAAAAACACAATGAAAAAAAGTTAGTGATGCTATTTGTGGATGCAGAGAAAGCTTTTGATAATGTGAATTGGTCTTTTCTAATCAAGGTACTTAAAATAATGAACATTGGCGACAAATCATTGGGATGGATTCGAGAAATTTACAACCAACAAAATGCCCAGATCAAAATAAATGGAGAAAGATCAGAGAAATTTGAAATTAGTAAAGGAACCCGACAGGGATGTCCACTTTCTCCATTGCTTTTTATAACTGTACTGGAGGTCCTAAACCACAATATAAGAGCTAATACGAAGATTGGTGGAATAAGAATTAAAGGAGATGTCCATAAACTGAGAGCATTTGCAGATGATCTTGTTGTCTTTTGGGAGAACTCGAAAGAACACATTGAAGAACTTATGGAAACTTTCAAAGAATTTGAAGAAGCTCTGGGTTTTAAGATAAATAAGGAGAAAACACAAATACTCACCAAAAATCTAACAAAAACAGAACAGGTAGAAAATATCTCGGGCTGTAAAATTGGCAAGAAAATCAGATATCTTGGAATTTGGATTACAAAAATAAATACAGACTTATATGAAAACAATTATAAGAAGATATGGAAACAGATGAAATTGGACTTGAGGAAATGGACAAAATTGAATTTATCAATATTGGGGAAGGTAGCAGCAATCAAGATGACAGTTCTTCCAAAATTCTTATATCTATTCCAGAATATTCCCATAGTAAATAATGATCAACCATTTAAAGAGTGGAAAGAAGAAATGAATAAATTCATTTGAGGAGGTCGGAAGCTAAGAATCAAATGGAAGACTATGATAGATGTGAAAAGCAGAGGAGGAACAGAATTTCCAAACTTCAAGACATGCTTTCAGGCCTGCGCGATGACTTGGATCGCAGACTGGTTAAATTTACAGGACTCTAAAATATTGAATTTGGAAGGATTTAATCTGAAACTTGATTGGCATGCCTATGTTGCCTATGACAAAGTAAGGATAGACAAAGATTTCACTCACCACATAATCAGGAAACCATTACTGAGGGTGTGGGAAAGCATAAAGAAATTTTTTTATACCAAATTACCTCTCTGGATTTCCCCTCAGGAAGCATTTATGGGCAAATGGAAAAATACAAAGGAATGGTTAAAATATAATGATTTAATTAACAAAGAAAAGGGAAAGGAATATAACATCAAATCTAGGGAGGATCTAAATATACACTGGTTTACTTATGAACAACTGAAACAAAAATTCAAGGAAGACATGAAAAGGATTGGATTTGAAGAAAAAGAAAATGAATTGGACAAAACTATACAAGGACCAAAGAAAAATATGATTTCAAGAATTTACAAATTACTTCTCTTAAGGGAATTATGTAGTATGTGGGGAAATAATCTTTGTAATGTAAAAGCTATCTTGTGTACCTCATTCACATCCTAAGATAAGTCTAGGTTTTTTCCCTGCATGCTTTCTGTTCTCCCAAATTCCCTTTCTCTTATTTCACTGGGCACTTCCAGCCAACTGGAGTGCTGGGTCATTCAACACATGACCTAATTTAAATTTTATTGCTGTGTGTAAGTTCTCTTTTAAGTTTCAGTCTCCATGAGGCTGTAGCCATCTTCCTCCATCTTAAGCCATCTTAAGCTATACCATCTTTCCTGCAACCATGCCATGATGTTTACCTGTAGGCTGGGTGAGTTTTCCTACCCTAAATACCATTAGTTAGTTAGGAACCTCTTTTTAAAGTTTGTTTTAGTATGTAGATTGAGATTAATATACCTTCAGTAAACTTTGATTTGCATTTTAAACTGACTCCTTTGTTTTGTAATGAGTCTAATTTAACTGAGTCATCTCAGACCTCTGAATACACTTTTTAAATGTTAATTGAGCTTTCAGTCTTAGCATTCCTATGTTGCACTCTGTATGAAGTTAAAAGCAAATGAATGATTTTTTAAAACTCTCTTTTTAAAGGAGATAATTCTTGTTGTTTTTTTTAAAAGGACTAGATTCTGGAATTTTTAATACAATTTTATTTTTTAGACTCATTACTCCTACAAATTGGAAATGGAAGAAAGAGATCAAGGACTCGATGATAAAGTGGGCCTTAGACTTTGGGTATAACTTACAATTGGAAGATTGGGAAAAGGCCAGAAATAACACAATCAAATTTACAGCTTTTCAAAATTTGAAAGAAAATTATTTCAAAACAGCTCACAGATGGCTTTATTCTCCTGTAAAGCTGGGGAAAATGTTTTAAAAATACAAATAAGAAATGCTGGAAATGGCTCATTGTGGCTCAATGAGCAGATCCTGGCTCATTGTTTCACATATGGTGGAGATGTGGACGTGTTAAAGAATACTGGAAAGAAATTCACAGGACTATAGAATAAATTTTTCAAATCCAATTTCCTTTGAAGCCTGAATTCTATTTACTGAATATGATGCATATATACAAAAAAGAGACCTGGAAAGTAAACTGGAGAATTATGTTATACTTGGTGACAATAGCAAGACTGGTGCTAGCTCAAGAACGGAAGCAGAAAACGGTGCCAACAGTGGATGAATGGTTGGAAAGAGTTCTAGACGCGGCCTGTATGGATAAGCTAATACTAGAACGAAAGCAGAAATCAATGAAGACACAAGGAACGGATTGGGAACTAGTGAGAGAATATTGTAAGAAGAAGTGGGAACTGATGGAGCTCCCAAATGGATAAAGGGTTCTTTATACAGTTTGTAGAAAAGTGTACTTATAAAAGGAGAAAAAGAAAAAGGAAAGAAGGAAAGGAAAGGAACTACAGGAATAAAGACAAGAGGAAAGAAGGATTGAGAAAAGAAGATTGAAGTATCTGAGAAGGTAAGAGAAGGTTTGAAGATGGTAAGTGGAAAGGAAAAAGTGAAAGGTGAAGGGAAAAGTGTGAATAAGAGGAGATGACAGGGAATAGTAAAAGGAGAAGGTCTAGGAGAAAGATATAAATATGTATAGAAGAAGGAAAGCAAGGACAGAATGGGAAAGGGGAGAGGTAGAAATAGCGGGGGAAAGAAGAGGAGGAGTAAGGAGTTTAAATGAAAGGATGGGATAAGAGATCTAGAGTAAGGGAAAGGATAAAATAGAAAGGAAGTTCAAACAAGCGAAAATACAAAAAAAAGAAATCAGTTAGAGATTGGAAGTAATTTTAGTTTTTGTTGTATGTAGGGTAGTTATGTAGTGATAAGAGAGAAACATAGGATTGAGAGTATGAGTGACTTTTTAGAGTGATAAAGTTACATCTTATGTGATTGTGTAAGTAGATGTTATATGTTGTTAAATTGTTTGTATATATTGTTATTCTGTGTTATTTTGTGTTTTTTAATACGTGTCGATAACTTAATAAAAATTAAAATTTAAAAATAAAATAAAATAAAATAAAAAAAGTAATAACTATTTGTAAAACATTAACATGGTGTATCGTGGAACACATACAGAACACTAAGAGTCCAAATATGGCCAAAAAAGTATTAAAAGGATTTCATGAAACCTAGCACAGGAAGATAAAGAAGGTATTATCATGGTATAATCATTTTTCTGTATATGGATGACTATATGTTGGCAATGGCAGTCCTGGTTCTACTCTGATGAAGCTATTTCTCTAGTTGATAACTGTCAAAGGAATCTTGGGAACACATGAATATCCCAGCTCTGTTCTGTGGCAAATTTAGTGTCCTGAAACCAGGAAAATAGAACTCATGAAATATGAAAGGAATGCTCCAAGTCTCCTTGCAGCAAATGTTTCCATTAAGATGATCTATGGACAAATTCACACCTTCATCTTCTAAGAGTGCTCAACTGTATTTTCAATCAGCAGTATTGCTCTGCTTTGAAAGCAATGGTGTTGGTCTACATTTGCTTTCCTAATAGAAATATCTTATGGCTAGTGTTGAAACCAGTGAGTTAAATGTCTCTTAATACTAAACAATGGAACTTCCAAACAAGATTAACTTTTTCTATTAATCAACAGCATTCTCAGTTTCTTAGAACCAAAGGGTTTTATCTAAACAACAACAACAATAATAACATACCACAACTTAAAATAAAATAAACTATCAACAGGTACCAAGAGGCAGTGGATTACTTTTAGCACCACTTGGTTTTTTCAGCTCTCATCACCCTTATATAAAAACAGTAATTATTGTTTTAGTCTGTGCATAATCAAAATCCATTCTACCTTTTCCTCAAGTTCAGTCTCAGTTTATTTAGGGTGTCGCAGTGGTTCTTCCCAGGGTGGCTAAGCAACATAATGCTCAAGGCACACTCCTGGAATTGTGGCTGACAGCTAGTTGCATTTCCTGGTCATTTCACCCTGGTGGTGATTATCATCAAGTGGAAACAAGTAGTAGAACCTGTCTTGCTCTACCTTAATAAATAACCCCCCAAAACAAAACTCACACACCCAAACAAACAAACAAAAAACAACCCTCCAGCCATCTTCTCTATAATTAAAGAAGCAACAATGCCTTGTACCCCCTTCCCAAGAGTGACTAATGTAATATCTGGTAATGCAGCTACTTGCTATGTACTCCCCTCCCCCACAGTAATGTAATGACTTAAAGAAAAATGAGTTCAATTACTGATGTAGCATATTGCTTTTAGTCTGGTCCTCCCTCACTTGGCTGCTGTTAGGGTGATCATGTGATGTACATTACAGAGGCCTGTCCACTCTTTAAAAGTGTCTGGACAACAATTCCTGTGACCTCTCTTCCCCTCCCCATGTCTGAAGAACAAGGTCCCTGTAGAGCTCACCTTTTCCATAATATTACATAAGAACTGGGCTCAAGAGACTTCCCTTCCCTGCCATTTCCCTTTAATTCATGAAATAATCAAGTTCTCACTTGTGACTATTTAAAACTACCTTTTCACATAAAGAATGTGAATTCATAACTACCAAATGTCTCTAAGATGATAATTAGGGTTTTTCCCCACTTGAATCAACTTCAATCACCAGGTATTATCTACCCAATGGAACAGAGTCATCTGTTATTCCTATTGCTTATTCCAGTTCATCATTTTTTTCCTGGTGGTACATATTATATTTTTGCACACATTACACAGCAGTTATCCTAGTTAATCCTAGTATGCCAGAAAACATCTAATGCCAACACAATTCCATCTGCATTGTACAGTACTTATCTGCCTTAAATAATTTTATTATCTGCCTTTATTTAAACTATTCTCATTTCAGCATATTTTCAATATTATCTTCTACTGTTCAGAATAGTATGGTAGAGTACTTTCATATATTCCAACAAAGCATCACTCCCTGCCCCAATCAGGTATGAACTTTGGTTCTGTCAACTGAACAGAAAACAAAAGAAAATCCTAAACTAATTTTCATTCATCGTGACTCCCTAACCCCGCTCCTTTTACAATATATATTGTTACTGTGCCCTACCACCCCCTCCCCATGATATCTCATAATTGGAAATATTGGACACTTTTCAGGGTCAGGTTGGCTGGGGCAAGCCAAAAAGGTCTGTGGGAGGTCACAATGATTTGGGATCTTTACTTAGAAATATGATCACAAGAAAACCCATATTAGGATTGTGTGGATGCCTGTTAATAAATGTTAAGGAGGAATGTGCTAATCCTTTATTCCAGCCTTGGGCACCTCGGCAATGATTCATTCAATCAAACAAACAATTAAGTGGCCATTCCCAAATCTCTTCCTATGGAAGTCTCTCCTATACCCCCTTCCTGTCCAACCTTGCGAGATTGTTGGAAACCCATCTATTCCTATCTCCCAGCCATTAACAAAATCAGTGGAGTTTAGGTTTCCTTTTTCTATCTGGTGGGAAAGCCATTCAGGCTTTGTCCTAACCAGAGTACCACTTCAGGATACGAAATAGGGTGTGCCATGGTGGATGAACCTGGCCACTCTCTTTCTTGGTGTGCTCAGGATCAGAACCTCATGTGCCACCCTCAAACTTCTGTCTGAGTACTTTACTCTTCAAGAGTGGTAACCATCACCCTATTTGCCTAATCTCTCCCTCTGTCCAATATTTCTGCCTTACTCCTCTTTCACCTTGTATGGTCCATAGAAATGTGTGTTGTGTATATGAGTGTATTTTGTGTTATTTCCAATAAAAATACTGTATATCACTTTAAACTGGAGTGCTCTCTACAGTTAGTACTGATATACATAGGAGAAAAGATCCTGAAATTACCTACCTCCTACAGGCTTCCATTTGAGCTAATAATTCTCCTCAACAATAATAAAGAGTTTAGCATCATGGGTGGGGCTCTAAAGCACCCCCACCACTTAGGGCAACAAGATATATAAAATGCTCAGAAAAACACAGGGAAAGGAAGGAAATTCCTTTTTAGTCCCATCCCAGGAATCAGTTTTAAAGAGTCCAGCACACCTTCCCTCTTGAACCTATCTTCTGAAATTTTGCTACTTCCTGCAAACTTGAAGTGGGCTGCTTTTGCCCTTGCAAAAGCAGCCCACATTCTTCTAAAATCTAGCAGGCATTATCCTATCAGAAGAGGCCACCATGCCTGTAGCTTTCATACAATTATGCCAGGATATTTTTTTTAAAAAAAATAAACAATTATCAGCACTCTGTAAGGATAGAAAAATAATGACACCCCCTCCTCATAATTCACTGAAATTTAGCAGGCTTCCTCTCATCAGAGACACTACTATGTATGCACATTCTTTTTTTACTGGTATTGGAAATTACCAAATAGTATAGCTATTTGGTAATTTCTGATACCAGTAAAAAAGGAAGGGTGATTGTTTTCCAAATCAGCAGATTAGGATCTAAACCAAAAGTTGGTCATGCTCCTTATAAAATTTATTACTTTTACCAGTATTTTTACACCAACCCAGCAGGCACCCTACTATGATTTGAATTTCCTGACGCATGTGAATGTGTATTATCTGATATTTGCAATGATCAGCATAAAAAGAAAAGCCCATTGACAACTAACCTATTTATGTTATAATGTGTGGTGTAACTAGTTATAGCCAAACAGTTCAAAATTCAGTTTTTGAAATTTGTTTTCCTAGCAAAATTATAGCTAAGTGACATTATGATTTTACTTAACAAAAGAAATTCTATTTTGCTGTTTTAGGCTGATGACACACTGTAGTAATAATCTAGTTTGACACAGCTTTAACTGACATAGTCAAATGCTATGGAATTCTGGGATTTGTAATTTTGTGAGATATTTAGCCTTCTCTGTCAGACAGCTCTGGTGCCACAACAAATTACAAATTCCAGAATTCCATAGGATGGAGCCATGATAGTTAAAGCAGTGTCAAACTGCATTATTTCTGCAGTCTAAGGACTTTTTCAGACGGGGGGAAAAAAACCTGAGGAGGTCGGGAAAAGAACGGGGCTGTTTTGCTTACAAAGCCCCTTTTCAGACAGTCCTGTCCTCCTCCATTCTCCTCCTGACCTTCCCCCGTGCTGCTGGCGTTGCTTTTAATTGACGGAGAACTTCCATCAATAAAAAGCAGCAGATCAGCATGGGAAAAGGTCGGGAGGAGATCAGAAGGAGGAGGATAGAGGAGGTCTGCATCATCTGAAATTGGGCTCCATAAGCAAGATAGCCCCATTTTTCTCCCGACCTCCTGGTTTCCCCACACACACACATCTGAAAAAGTCCTAAGTTACTTTTATGGTTATAGAAAAAAATGGCCCCAACCAAATGGTGGTGAAGGAATATATACATGACTTACTTCCCATCTTTGATGACCAGATCTAGGCTTTAAAATGAAACCAGGGATTTATTTTTCCACAGAGAACATGTTTGTCATTATGACTGATTCATCAGCTAAGAACACGAAACAATGTAGGACTAGGCTGAAGGCTCACAAGACAAGGCAGAATAGGGATTGCATATTTTGTCTTATATATCAACTTTGACCAGGCTGAGAATCTTAGAGCCTTATCACACTACAGTGTTATAGCACTATTATTCCACTTTGACTGCTATGTCTGCCTCCTGTGGAATTCTGGGGTTTGTAGTTTAGTGAAGCCAAAGAGCTCTCTGGCTGAGAATGCTAAATGCCCCTCCCTAAACTGCAAATCCCAGGATTCTACAGAAGACAGCCATAGCAATTAAAGTGGAATAATAGTGCTATAAGAGCATAGTGTGATAAAGCCATTACTTTTAAAGGAAAGCTAGGGGAAGCCTGGCTTATGGGGGAATTGCCTTCCTGATCTCATAACACAGGAGAGCATAGCATGACTAGGAACATAAACTAGTATGCATGTAAAGACCAAAGATCCATCTGTCCCAAAACACATCAACTAAACAGATGACTATGTAGGACAACAATGCACCAGCCACTCTCACCTGATAAGTTGTTTATGGAAACTAGTATTCAGAGGTGTGCTACATGCTGCAAATATTTGTATAGTTTTCTATAGGAACTCTTATGATTCTAAGACTCAATGAAACCTGTTAAAATGGTGTCCTTGACATGACTGTCTTCATATAACCTCAATTTTGTTTATCCAGACCATTTTGAATTACCTCATTCTTTCCTTGCTTTCTCTGACTTTCCTTGCGGGGAGAAACCCAACACATACACACACCTAGGTGTGCATCATGGAGACTTCATTTTGTTCCCATTTTCAAAAACACACTTGAGATCAAAACATTTGTGTTGTCCCCTCTTATTCCCCAACAAGACTTGCCCAGCAGGAAGGTTAGTCCTGGCCTACTCCATTAGAACACGTGAACAAGGTAACATTATCTTACATAGCAACTACGTAATTTGTGCAAGAATCCATTGTTCTCCTCTAGAAAAGATGAGAAGTTTTTTAAAAAAACATTTCCCCCCCAGCTGGTATATTTCAGAGCAAAATACTGTACTCTGAATCTATGCATGCTTCCTTAGAAGTAAGTTCCATTGTCTTCAATGGAGCTTACTCGCAGGCAGGCCTGTGTAAAAGGACAATCTTAATACTTTCATTATAGTTTGCTAGTGTAATGTCAAGCTGTTAAAGCAGTAAGGATCTAATTAGGATAAACAGGCTGCTAAGTATTTGTTTCCTTTCTAATAGAAAATCTTTTCTGAGACTGTGTAATCCTTAACTATGCCTATAAATGGTAGCTATGAGTAAATAAAGCGGATCCAATGGGGTGTTTGATAACCTTACATAAATCAGTTGAGTCAACTGTAAAAAAAATTGAATATGAATATTTAGCAAGTGGAGTATTACTAGTAACAGTAATAGTAATACTGTATTCCCCCAACACATCACAGAAAGGTACAAACTGTTAACAGATTTTCTACAAATGCCAATTTTGAAAAGCAACCCTACGACTGCTAGTCTGGGTGACGTGACTTCTGCCTTTACATAGTAAAGTTACTGCTATGAAAGGCTTATCATAGGTTAGTGTCTTTTAATAATTCACTTTGAAAAGCCAGCAGTAGCTCAGGCACAGTCTTATAATAAATGTCACAAACAGTGGTCTATCAGGTATACTATTCATGGAGTACAGGCCTTGGGAATTTTCAAGGTCACATGTTCTTTTTGGATGATCATCTCATGTTAAATACTCATAATGCATTTCCAAATTTCATAGGTGGTGGTGTATAGGCACTGTGCTTCAAATAAATATTGCAAAATGCTTTAGATAGAACAAAAAAAAATCTTGCAATTTTTAAGCTGGGGGAGGAGGTACCCTGCAAGGCATATTTCTCCTAGACATAAACCAAGTCACTATTTTAAAAGGGAATCTCAAAAGCAAATACAAGCTTCAAAGGCTAGAGGATGAATTAAACTTCATCTGGAAGTAAGAAACTGAGATGCTAATAAAAATCAATCTGTGAAGAATTGGGAGCTGTTTCAGAGAATGCTGCATTTGCTACAATTGCTTTTCAAAAAGCTTAAATAAAAGTGGGATCACTTTTGATGGTGAAGCTTTATTCTCAGCTTTCCTGAAGTAGCCATATATGGGGTGCACCATTTAAATCATCACCACCAAGAGACTATCATCCACAGTTTAATATGAAAGAATCAGCAGCACAGGTGTTTTGTTTCATATCTTTCCCCTCTAAGGACTTTTTCGGACAATGTAAAAATAACGCTAGCAGCGTCGCCAGGTTGTGACGCTGCAGCGCTAGAGGGCGTCAGTTTCGTACGACGCTCCTTCCCAGCGGTACTGTTGCAGTACCGCTGGGACATTTGACCGTGATATTTTTGCTTTCTACCGTCATATTTTACTCGCGATCAATGATCGTGAGTAAAATATGACTGTAAAAGCAAAAATATCACAGTCAAATGTCCCAGCGGTACTGCAACAGTACCGCTGGGAAGGAGTGTCGTACGAAACTGACGCCCTCTTGCGCTGCAGCGTCGCAACCTGGCGACGCTGCTAGTGTTATTTTTACATTGTCCGAAAAAGTCCCAAGACAAACACATTCAAGAGTGGCCATTGTAAGGAAGCAAAGTAGTTTGATTTGACAGTATTGTTTGTAGAAACCAAATGCCAAAACACTTTACGTACCTACCCCATAAATAATCAACATCAGTGTTACTAAAAGTGAAACTACATATATGGAATATCAAACAAATGCAAATCAAGCCAGAGTATGTAGGTTTTAGGCATCAAATTTGTCCCCTAACATCTTGCCCTTTAGTCTTCAGAAACTGGAGTCTATGTTTCACATGCACTGGAACGGAGTGTTTAGAATATTCCAACTTCACAGAAAACAACACTGTCAGAATGTTTGAAATTTAGGCTCAGTGACAAATTAAATCTATCCATTGGGCTGGGATTACTTCATTTCTGAAACTCAGTAGTTCAAAATTCAACACTGTCCTTACATCTCATTAGCTTTCTCCACAAAACTCTCACATATGTTATAGGCATGGGAAAAGCTTTTTGAAGTGGTCTAATGAAAGAAAAGAACAGTGCTACATTTTAAACTGGTGGGTTTTGAATTGAGGTCATTACATGCTCCTTAGTCCTTTCGTCCTGCAAAGTCAGGGCAGACTTCTGATACTTTTCTCTCTTTAGATGGTGACTAAGGGCTAAGCTATAGGTGATGCTGGAGTTGTGTGATTAGTTCTACAGATATTTTTCAATTTCCTAAAATCAGGGATGCTTGGACCAAGGATGTGGTGTGGAGAAATTAACCCTTCCCCAACCCCCAGGCCTTTCCCCAAAAGCAAATCTCACTTGTGACTATATAATTTTTAGTCTGTCTTCAACAGCAGTGCAAGGTGGAGAGCAATTTTCCACCAGTGTACAGAGAGAACTTGTTAACACAATCCTCACACCATATCAGGTTCAGGTTCAGATTTCCCATTTAGCCACTACTAGTCATGATGTCTATATACTACTTCCGGCTCCAGTCCCTATGTCACTTCCTTGGGAACAATTGCTTGTGGAAGGTTGGCCCTGTTTATACAATTTCTAAAGCCATCTACAAACCAGTATGGCACAGCTGGCTACTGTGTGAACAGAATACAGAAATATGGTCTCATCCATCCTAGCTTGGATAATTTGAAGAGAAGGAGGGGACAGGGAGACAGCAGGAGATTCAGTTACATTTTTTTTTGTAGCTTTGCCTAAAGTAGTAGTGCTTTCTTTCAGAGTTTAATATGTGTGTGTGTGTATCTGCTTTTAGACTGTTAGAGAAAATCAAGTGTAAGGATGAAGGATACTAAACCTTCTTCCTAGTCCAGCACACTAGTGAGGGTTGTTACCTACCACTACCTCTGAAAATGTTCTTCTACCACAGACCCAACTGCTCAGTACTCAACTTGTTACGTAAGAAGGAAATGTGTGTTGTAAGTATTTTCCAATTACTGTTCTAGATAGAAAGCTCTTTCCAATGATTTCCAAGGCCTAGGGGTTGTCTAATGGTGAAAATACCTGTCATGGAATTCACTGGGAACAGGACCTGTCTAAATGGGATCCCAAATCAATCCACTGTATTCGGAAGGAGGGAGGGGGAAAACCAGCAAAAACAATGTAGTCAAAAAAAAACATCAAGGGGGTGCACATTCCTGCTCATTGGGACAAGCGATTTGATATGAATCACTTTTCCATAGGAGAGGAAGCACAAAGCTGATTAGCTGGGCAAGTGTGGGGCCAGGACTTGCTAACAGGGCAAGCGCCCACTGCTACCATGTTGGATTTTTGCCTTAGCAAGCGATCGCTAAGGCAATAAAACAGGGTTTGGTTTTTTTGTTTGTTTTGCTATCTTGTTTAATTGAGAAATTGCTCTATCACTCTAGCGCACCTTGGACATCATTTTTTTTGAAAAAAGTTCAGTGGTGGCAAAGTACAAATGCAAAAAACTCACTTGCTGCTGCATCTAGCAAATATATGGGGGCTTATGGGGGCAAAAACACTGTTATGACAAGTCACTATTGCTGCAAAAAGCCATGACTGCTAGGCACTCCAGGTGCTTTCTTTCTGTCTTTTTGCCTCATAGACAGGGCCCTAGTGTCTAAGGCTGCTGATACACTGTAGAAATAATCCAGTTTGACACTGCTTTACTGCCATGGCTCAATGTTATGGAATTCTGGTATTTGTAGTTTTTTGAGATATTTAGCCTTCTCTGTTAGAGAGCTCTGGTGCAACAAACTACAAATGCCAGGATTTCATAGGATGTAGTCATTATAGTCAAACTGCATTATTTATGCGGTGTGGCAGCAGCATAAGACTGTCAAGACCTGAGGTCCACATGGAGTCCTTGTATTACATTCATATAAGGATGATCACAGAGGGAGAGAAGAAAAATAAGGCCAAACCACCCAGAGGGAAGGGACCAAAACAGAAGGAGCCATGGAAATAATGGAGTAGGTAGACCTCTGGGAAGGAAGAGGGAGAAGAAGGGAATACTTTAATTTAACTCACTGGATGATAAGCCAATGGATAGTGGAAAGACGGGCACCTTCCACAAATAATTGGTTCAGAACTCTGGCAGGAGCAATTTTTGTCTCTTTTTTCAGCCTACAGGTTAAGGAATATGTAAGGGAAATTGTGGATGGGTGAGAGGAAGATGGTGTTCCAACCCACTTTTTACGACAGTGCCACCCACCACTAGTATTCAGCCTCCAAAAAATTACAGTTAAGATACGATGTCCTCAACAATGGTCCCACAACCCTGCCTAAAGGCTTCTGTTTGTCTCCTTGCATTACATTTAGTGGAAGCACTTATTGCATTTAATTTATTGTACCAATTAATACGCTTATGGAATAGAAAAATGTCGGTTAAGAGGCGATATGATAGCCCTGTTGAAGTATTTGAAGGGATGTCATGCTGAGGATGGAGCAGGCTTGTTTTCTGCTGCTCCAGAGACTGGAACACGGAGCAATGGATGCAAGCTCCAGGAACAGAGATTCCACCTCAACATTAGGAGGAACTTTTTGACAGTAAGAGCTGTTCAGCAGTGGAACACACTCCCTCAGAGAGTGGTGGGGTCTCCTTCCTTGGAGGTCTTTAAACAGAGGCTGGATTGCCATCTGTCGGGGTTGCTTTGATCAAGATTTCCTGCGTGGCAGGGGGTTGGACTGGATGGCCCTCGTGGTCTCTTCCAACTCTACAATTCTATGATTCTATGATTCTATGAAAACAGAACAGTTCCTGGTCTGAAGAGGAAGGTAGCAATGATAACATGTCTCTCCAGAGAAAATACAGAACACTTATTAAATCAGGGTGTTGAAAGGTTAACAAAATCCCTACAGAAAAGAGACTGTCATTGACTAATACATTTTCAGGTTCCTGAGCCTGTATCAATTTGATGTACTTTTACCCTAGGGTTAATCCAAAGCAAAGCTGTGTTGTTATCCTTACTGCTGATCAATCATTCTTGTTTATAGAGGGGAGCAATCCTGTAAACCACTGTCTAGTTTCTACACACCTATCAGCAAAGCAAAACAAAAAGGTAAACTTGGCAAACACTGCCTGCTCTTGGAAAGCATTAATCTTAATAGCTAGCAATAATTAGGGACAAGATCTATGAGCAGACATAGAGCAATAAATAACTTTGAATCATAAGGGTGGCAAGATTTAAATCTAAGGAAAGAAGTATGTCAACACAAATTCCTTTGTGGGATGACTTTAGTGATGTGCACATTGACTAGGGTAATTTAAGCAAGTTACCATTTCCCCTTGGACACCAATTACTGTGAATAAGACTGTGTATTGTTGTTGTTTGGGGTGCGCGCGTGCGCGCGTGTGTGTGCGCGCGCGCACCCCAAAGAATCTAAATGTATTCTGAGTTATTCCTTGCACCTAGTACATATACCTCATAGAGAAAGAAAGCAAGAGAAAGGAGGAAAAAAGGAAGCAGAAAACTGGCTAGCAAAGCCTGATTTCTGTGTTTTGATTATCACAGTGTATCAGTACAAAATTTGGGGAAATCTCAGAAACTTGATGCAGAGTTGAAGAGGGCTTAAGCTGCAATCCTGCCCAAAATTACTGAGGGGTAAGTCCACTGATGTCAGTGGAAGTTATGCCTAAGTAGACATGTCTAGAATTGCATGGTTAAAATGGTGTAATTTCAGTGCCTTTATAAAAGTTTTCATGTGATTTCATATTTGTGATCTCATTCTCAAAGAAACACATAGCAGTTAAAAAAATAAAACAAGAAACAAGCAAAACCACATAGCTACAGTAAGCAAAACCTGAGTAAATAAATAGTTGTTATCTGGCTTTTGGGAGTAGAGCAAAGGTAGGCAAAGTGTATAGCATGGGCTATGTGTGATACTCCCCAGACAGCCCTCAATCTCTTATGACCCATTCTCCTCTGGCCCCACTAATACTCCTGACACCCTGGATATTTCCTATTTCTAAAATGTCTTCATTGGCTAAAAACCTGAGGGCCATGGAGCAGAATTATATTTTTTTAAATGTGCACCCCAGAAGCTTTTGGGATTGTGATTTGACAGTGTCTGTGTGTGTGTGTGGGTGGGTGGGTGTGGGTGTGGACTGCAGGTATCAAAAGAGCAAAGAAGGATAGTAAAAATGGTCCTTAGACCACCAGAAGGTGGGCACTTATGTGTGAAGCAGGTTTAACATGCCACATAATTGTTCTTCTTATTTTTGAAAGACAACTATACACTGTTTTGCTGTCTTGTTTAATTGAGAAATTGCTCTATCACTCTATCACTTTACCTTCTCTGAACGTCTAACATAGATCAAAAAGAACCTGACATATGACCAAGGTTCTTCACACTTACATGCTATGTTGCCTGTTCAATGCCTATGGTTTTCTTTACCTAGTGTATCAATACAATGGAGATTAAGTTGTGGTTTGCTAAACAGGTATGCCAAAAGCCATATTCAGGTTTGTCTCAAAGAAACGTGTGTTTGTTTGTTTTTTTATCTTGTCTGGCATATGCAACAAAACACAAATGAGACAAAAGCATAGAATCAAGGGCATCTTTGCTAGATTATTTATTTCTTTATTTATATTCTATTCTTATTATTTCTATATTCATCTACACTCTGGAGAGATTTTCAGACTGCCTCAAAGTGCCCCTTTTCTGCCCCACTAGCACCTCCCGACCCACTCCCTTCCCTGCCACGGAACATTAAAGAAACATTTGCCTACTTATCTCTTCCATGAGAGAAACCACTCCCTTTCCCCTTGGCTCCCCTGCAGTAAATGCAGCTGTTGTAAAGCTGCTTTTACTACACAGAAACCAAATCTTGCCCATTCTCATGAGAGAACGATTGCACAGGGAATTTAAAAAATAAAAGCAAACCAAACATCAAAAAAGAAAACGAAGCACCCAAGCACACTTTACATTTAACAAGTAACCTGGGGAGGGTAAAACACATGATTCCACTTACCTGGATGTCCCAATCATGCCCAGAAGGGTTCGGAACAGCCCCCCCCCCCCGCGGCTGGCATCGCACCAGCATTACGGGAGAGGAATAGGGCACCTTTCAAACCACCTGTGATTTCATGGCAGTAATGGATCAGGTGGTCTCTTAACGATGTTTCCTCATGATTACAATATCATGGGGGCAGTACGTGATCAGCATTGGAGCAGGACAGACAGGGTCGACGTCATCTGAAAGGGTAACCCGTTCATGACTCTGTTCCATGCCTGCCACGGAATAAATAACCCGTCTGAAAAAGTCCTGACTGAAATATTTCCATGGTGGCTCACAATACAAGCAAAATGAATAATAGTAGGAAAAAAGGAAGATTATAAATGGAGAAAAACACCTTTAAATCTTAAGATGTGTCTAAAGATGTCACATCTGTGTAAAGATGGCAAGATGGGGGACTGCCAAATTTTCCCTGGAAGGGACTTCTGTGACCAGAATGGAACCAGTGAAACAGATGGGACAGAGAGCACGATCTCTGAAGCTAACATGAAGGCTTGAATATGTTCATATGGACACATACTGTTTCAAAACTGGATCTTAAACCAGATCTTAAAGAACTATCAATGTTCTTCTTGCACTATAATGTTAAAACACTATAGTATCAGCTCCTTTTGTATACTGCAGGGAGAAGCATGCACAACAATATTCTCTGTCCTAAGGCAGGGCTGAGGAAAACTTTTTGTCCACCACATGTTCTCACCTGTAGCTTTCACCAGTCATTCAGCTACATTCTGTAGTAAGTGGCAGTGAGAGTTGTAGTCCACAATATCTGGAAATCAAAGATTTCATATCTGGGCATTCAAAAGCATAAATTCAATTGTTAATTGCTACTAAGTTATACCCAATGAATCTATAGGAACTTAGTAAGTCAAAACTTAAGTTCCATTGATTCAATGGTTCTGTTCTGGTTGGAACTAGTAAAGGATTTGGGCCAGGGTTTTCCCCTGGTGCTAGAAAGACCTCTAGAAAAATGTTGAACTCTTTGTCCATTTGTGTATGTCTGTGTGTGCATGTGCGCTTCAGAATTTACCATCAGTACCACTGAAGGAGGATGTAGTAATTCTTTGCTGAAGAGAACACCGCTCACTTCCTGTTTCAATGTCAGCTAATTTTGGCCTATTTGGGGCGGGGGTCTGGCATGTTTGTAAGATATATTGGGAACTTGGGAGATGGGGGAACAAACAGATATGGGGGAAACCAAAAATCAACCAATTTTTTTTTTTTAATTTGTATAGGGTCTGGGGCTTTGGCACACTGGAGTAGCCTACTAGGGGGTTGCAGAGGTGAAAATTGTCCCTTGCCTCCTCCACAGTTGCCCACCCCTGATCCAGACCCATTTGAGTCTAGTTTCAGGACAGGGCACAGTACTGAAAGGGTCTTAGTCACTCTGAATGACAACCTACACCAGCTGAAAGACAGAGGAATTACAACCCTGTTGAGCTTCCTAGATCCCTCAATGGCTTCTGATACCATTGGTCATGAAACTCATGATCTCATTCTCTCCCAGCTTTGTTGGATGGGAATGGGAGAAACTGTGTTATGGTGATTTTGTGCCTATGTGCAGTTGGTTTCAGAGAGCAGCATTGGGGGATTCCATCTACAGACTTTCCTGAAAAGGGATAATTTAGCCGTAGTAGTCCACCATCTAGTAACTAGGGTTGCCAGAATGAAAACTGGAGAGGGATCCTGTATCTTTTATGATTATGTAGAAAAGGAAATTTCAGGAGGTATTGCTTGCCATGCAACCAATTATCAAACAACATTTGCAGAAATTCCCTCTGCTACACAACCATTAAAGGTATTGGAGCCCTCTCCAGTTTTCACTCTGGTAACTCTGCTGGTAACTTCCCGATTAGTCTGCTATAATGCACTCCCAATTAGACTTTGAAGATTCCTTTGAAGCTACAGCTAGTGTAAAATGTAGCAGCAAGATTGCTGACCAGAGTACCATATAGAAAACATATAACAGGAGTCTTAAAGGAACTTCACTAGCTGCCAAAATGCTTCTAGACTGAGCTGAAGGTGATGGCATTTAAAGCCCTAAATGTTCAAGAAGTACCTCTGGCTATATATGTCAACCTGAGGATTGAGTTCTGATGGAGTGGCCCTTCTTTGTGCCCCACCAGAGGGGGCAACCCTAGTTCTGGGGTTTTCTCCCAACCAATGGAATTAGAAAAAGGGTATGAGAGTTTAAATGTATGCAACACTGTGGATAACTAATAGAGCATTTTGGCCTCACAAATGAAAGCATCCTGTATATATACTTATTTTTAAAGAGTATTTAGAAATAATGTTCCCCAAGGAACTCCATAAAGGAAATGGAATCCTTATGTCTAAAGAAGTCAGTGGTGCAGAATTAAAAGATGCTGCTCCCAGCTTTTGGCAAACAAATCCAGAAAGTGTGTTTGATCATGTGTCATTATATGGTAGCAGAAGAAAAGCAGTATATGAGTTATTACAGGATCCCCATTTTCCTTTCAAAAGGTATCAAAGTAATAATGACAATTAAAGTGTTTACTTTGTTTAAACACATGAAGGATGAGTAAATATTTGGGCTTTAAAAAAAGGAAATCTTGCATTCCTTAATTGGATATCCCCTGCAAATGTCTAAAATTCTCCCTTGCTTGTTTAATGGATTTAAAAACTATCTTGCAGGATAAATTATCCTCCCAAAGCAGGTTTACAACATCAGTAAAGCAACATACAACCACATGTATATAAGAACATATTAATACACTATTATATCTCATATGCATTTGAAAAATGTATTGGTCTTCATTGCAAGGATATAACTCACCCAATAATGGCTTTATTGTAGAAAAAAAAATCCCATCTTCACCTCCCCTCTCCCCCACTCCCCCCCCCTCACACACACACGAATTGAAAAGTTAAATTTTATTGTTCCTCTATTTTGCAATTTCAGCTTCAAAGATCAGGTACCAGTACCTGGTACCTTTGCCAGCACCTGATATGCTTGCTCATTATTTAACTACTAATTTAGACTTAATGGTTCAAAGCCACCAAAAACATAAATGTCCAATGTGGTGTGTTATGTGCCTTCAAGTAGTTCCAACTTATAGTGACCCAAGGTGAATCTATCATGGGGTTTTCTTGGCAAGATTTGTTCAGAGGGGGTTTGCCTTTGCCCTTTTTGAGGCTGAGAGAATGTGACTTGCGCAAGGTCACCTGGTGGCTTTCTGTGGCCCAGTGGGGATTCAAACTCCATAATCCAACACTCAAACCAGTGTACCACACAGGCTCTGAAATGTGCAATAGTTTTACTATATTAATCCAACTTTGCCTCACAATTTAGAGGAAGCTTTTAAAGAAAATAATACAGTAGCTATATGTTTATTAAAATATATATTTTTTATTAAGGACCTCTTGGGCACGTGAGTGCTATACAGTGCGCAACTACAGTTGTGAATGGATTTCATTTTTTTCTTCCCCCAAAGTGTGCGAATATTTATGCACATAAAATGTCTCTGTCAATATTGTTCAGTGTTTGAAATAGATCTGTCTCTAGCTACCTCAAAGGACAGGTAGGGTGGTGAAACTATTCTCAGGCTTAACCACCTCATGCTGTTGATGGAAGATTAGATGGCTGGATGCATCCCTACGAAAGCATTCCTTGCATACATAAGGCTAGCCTCAAACTCTTTTTCGGGATATTTACAACATGGTTATGAGTCGAAGCACAAAAATCAGTGTGTATAGAGCCATTGTACTATCTATTCTCCTTTATGGGTCTGAAACATGGGTCACCTATCGCCAACATTTACGACTCCTCGAACGCTTTCATCAGTGCTGTATACACACAATCCTAAATATACACTGGACTATGTGATGAATGTTGCTGTCCTTGAGCAAGCACGGACCACCAGCATTGAGGCCATGATATTGAGAACACAACTGCGCTGGGCAGGGCACATTTCTAGGATGGAGGACCATTGCCTCCCAAAAATAGTACTCTACAGTGAACTTGCCATGGGTCAGCGTAAGAGGGGTGCTCCAAAAAAGCGATACAAGGATTCCCTGAAACAACATCTCAGGCTCAGCCAAATTGATCACCAACAATGGTCCGCCCTGGCTTCACATCGGGAGGCATGGAGACGCACTATCCACAATGCTGCAGCCTTATTTGAGAACTCACGCCGAACAAATCTTGAAGAGAAACAACAACGCAGAAAGAATCACAACCCGGAAACATCACCCAAGGAGACCTTCTGCTGTGCTTTCTGCAACCGGACTAGTTTATCTCGGATTGGCATTTTCAGTCATCAGCGCGCTTGCAGAAAGCATGGGATGAGTCCTTCTTGAATCTTTGTTTGCGAAGAAAAGCCAGAGAGAGAGAGAGATGTTGTAAATGGTATGGAGGAGCATTCCACCTTGTAAATAAATGTAATCCAGGAACATTTGCTGCTTCTGTGAAAAGGGGCTTGTGTTGGACAGAAATGTAGATATCCACTGTGTGCATCAATTGAAATTACAGTAATTGCATTACTGCTCTTAAACTGTGGTTGCTGCTGCTGCTGCTGCTGCTGCTGCAGAAACAAAGCACTCCAAGTACCAAGTAGCAGATACCTACTATGTACAACCACAACTGTTATCAGCCACCGCCAATGTGGTCAACAGTAAATGGTTGGGCAAGTTCTAGTCCAAAACATCTGGAGGGCACAAAATGTCCTCTTTCTTCATTTCGATAAACACATCCCCTCTCTAGAGTTTTTAAACATAAATAACCCAAAGATGTGTTCTATCACAGGCTGAAAATAAAGCCCCCCAAAAGAGAAGAGGTTACTATCTGAAAGTTGGTTCTTTTAATAAAGCATAGCTGAAGTTAGCACTTAGGGATTATTCCCACATCCAGCATGCAAAATTGAAGCAGCAGAAACTTAATTGCTAGCTCATTCATAGCCTTCCATTAGATAGTCATCTGCTATATGAATTGTAATGAGAATTGCTTTTCCAGCTAGTAGCATCTTATCTAAATAGCTCCAACCAGAAAAGCTAAAGTTGCAACCACAATGCTTTGCTTAAAGGAGATAAATATTTTCTCATAATTCCTGATTAGTCACAGCTTCACAAAAATTGTGCAGAAGCTCCCTTTTGCACCCTAGCCAATATAACAGTTCTGTTGACAGTTTGAACCAATAAAAGTGTTGCAGTTATTTATCAAAAGGAAACAAAAGTACTGTACTTAGTTTTGCTGTTTGCCTTCCTCTGCAGTTACAACATGGTTGCAGTCTCTAGACTTCTAAGAATCTTTTGAAGAAGCAGTTCTATCCCCTGCTCAAAATTATCCTCTGCATCTGAAATATAGCTGATAATCAACAGTGCAGTGAAGACAAGAATATATTCATATTCAGAGACAGTCAGGGTGTGTTTTTTTATAAAGGAGAATTAATCTTGTTTATACATTTCTTCATTTTCTTTTCTTTTTTTAAATCTTCCCTCTGACACAAATATTACTCAAAGAGTATTGAATTTGGAGATATTAGCAGAGCTTGGGGCAGTTACTTTTTTGCATTACAGCTTCCAGAATATTCCAACCAGAATGGTCCTGGCCATGCTGATGGAGTATTATGGGTTTTGTAATATTAAAAAAGTAACATTTCCAACCTCTGGACATGAGGTATTTTTCCATACTCTATCTGCATTTACAAATATGTCATCTTTCTATGTGGGAAACAAATATATGATGTAAGATGCAATCGTTTGTGAAAAAATACAGAGCTGAGCTGAATATTCATTATTTGATTGAACGTTAGACTACGGATCTGGAGATCAGGGTTCAAATCCCTGCTCAGGGTTCAAAACCCTAGGCAAGTCGCACTCTCTCAGGGCTTGTCTAAACAGTGAAAATAATCCCAATGGCAATTGCATGGAAGGTGATCCATTCATATGGACATTTGCATTCATACGTATCATTCGGAAGGGGGGCAGCCAAATCCACTGCAAACTCTATGTGCATAGCTTCTGGGGCTTCTCCTGGATTTTTTAAAAAGCTCCATAAGGCACATGAATGCATGTTCATTTGAACACTTACATTCATGTTGGTGCAAACAGGCAGCATAATCTGATTGGCTAGATGAGCAAGGAGGCGGGGCTAGCAAACAGGCACCTGCTGCCACCATGTTGGATTTTCGGGTAAGCAAGGGTGCAGTACGTCGATAAAACACCAATCTATTACTTTCTCTCTTTTATTTGTAAATATGAAATATTGCATGTGCACACATGGTAAACAGTTTTGTTTTTTCTTAATGGCGGTGGCAGAGTTAAAGTGCAGGTAAATCACTCATGACTGCCATCTTGGCTAGGGGGCATGCAAAGTTTAGGGAGACTCTTTTGACCATTAAGGCAAGTTGCAGTGTTGCAAAGGGCTGCTTTTTTGGATGTCTTCACACCCCGCCCCATATAGACGGGACCTCAGTCTCAGAGGGAGGCAAAGGCAACCTCCCTCTGAACAAATCTTGCCAAGAAAACCCTGTGATAGATTTGTTTCTGACTTAGGGTCCCCATAAGTCAGAAATGACTTGAAGGCATACAACAAGAGGGGAAAACTCACAGATAATCTTCCAAGTCATGTTCACATGACCTCTCACAACCCCACCCATTTCAATTGCCCCCAAATCATACATCTCTTCCATTGACACCAGAAGCAACAATGGAGGAACCCTGAGAGAAGTTTTTCTTACTTTTGCTCTCATTTACTCTCATACGCTTCCTAGGTCTGAGTGAAAATATTCTGCTGCCTGAATCAGAGCAGCAGACTGTGTCCCTCATATGCCTCTACATTCTACATGGTGCCTACAGCAAGCCAAGCTATTTTAGCACATAAGGCAAACAATCTCAAATGAGCCTTTGTCATGCCCTGGCAGTAAAAATATAATTATATAAGAATAAATTAAATAGCTAATAATTAACTGTCCCATCACAACAACCCAAATTGACTGCACAAGGCAGCTAGGGATATCTGGGGAGTTCAAATTAAATCCAAGGCTGAACAAGCTTATCTCAGTCCACACCAGGGCAGATCTTGTCCCATAAAAAGAAACAATTCAACAGAACCAGGTACAAGCCAGGTATGGAGTGGAAAAGAAAGGATAATCAGTGGATGTAATATGGACTTTATAGCTCTACACACCATGTAGGTACCATATAAGGCTAATAATATATAATAATAACTTTATTTTTGTATCCCGCCTTTTACCTATTAGGCAATCAAGGCGGCTCACAACAATTGGATATAAAACAAACAGATCCATAACAACAATAATAACTTAAAACAATTTACCCCCCCTTAAAATTACATATAATGGTACATATATGTAAAATAACTGGCAAATTCACCAGTGACATAAAATAACTACTCTAAGACATTAAAACTGAATATCAATACATAAAGACATAAAAACATAAACATAAAAACATAAAAAGAGGGAGAAGCATCCATTAAAAAATGGTCTGTTCTATTCAAGGAAGGCCTGCCAGAAGAGATCCGTTTTGATGGCTTTTTTTTTTAATTCTCCAAGCTAGTTGCTTGACGGATCTCCTTCAACAGGGCATTCTATAGTATGGGAGCAGCAATAGAAAAAGATCTCTGGGAGGTTGTTGTTAATCTAGATCTCATTGGTTGCAATAAACCCCTCCCAGAAGATCTAAGGGTGTGGGGCGGTTTATATGGGAGGAGGTGATCCCTTATGTAGGTTGGACCTAGGCCATGTAGGGCTTTATAGGTCATTACCAACACCTTATACTGTGCTTGGAAACTGATAGGCAGCCAGCGAAGGAATTTCAAGATTGGAGTGATATGCTCCCTTCTCGATTTCCCAGTGACTAACCTGATTGCCATATTTTGCACCAGTTATAGTTTCTGAACTAGGTATAAGGGTAGCCCCATGTAGAGAGCATTGCAGAAATCGAGTTGTGAGGTTACCGGTGGATGCACTACAATTTCTAGGTCCTTTTGTCTTGAGGTAAAGGGTGCAGTTGGCGTATCTGCCGAAGCTGATAACAGGCGCTCTTGATTGTCGTGTTCACCTGAGCAGTCATATGAAGTGACAAGTCTAGGAGCACCCCCAAACTGTGAACACAGTCCTTAGTAGAGAGCGTGATCCCGCCCAGGACTGGCGGTTGCAACCCAATACCAGGTTTAGGGCCCCCTCACTGTAAGCATCTCCATTTTCTCTGGATTCAGCTTGAGTCGATTTTTCGTCATCCAGTCCATTACTGCGACAAGACAGTGAATGAGGGGAGAAATACCATCTGTCATCATGGCTGATGTCCAAGACATGGAGAAATATATTTGGGTGTCATCAGCGTACTGATAACACCCGCCCCATGTCTCCGGGTGATTTCTCCCAGCGGCTTTATATAGATATTAAAAATGGGATGGGATGTAAGGGACTATGAGAGACAGATTCTCCCAAGGTTGCTTTCAGTTGAAAAAGAAATAGTAGTGGATAGCTGTCTTATTTTTGAGAGAATCTGTTTTGCAGCTTTATTCTTTCAATTTCCGTCCCATTTGATTAGGGAGAGGGAATACATCAGTACAATTAAATCACAAAGGATTTCCTTTTAGAAACTGAATTTAGCATAAGGCTCTTGCACATAGTCACAACTGTGCTGATTCCATTATTAACTCACTTTTATGAATCTGTATTCTATTTATTAGTTCAGCTGGCCAAATTATTCATCACATGCAATTTATCTGTCACATTTATCATTCTGTTTCTCCCCAGAATTAGCCACAAACATATCACATTTATTACAAATTTCTTCATTTATCAAAATAAGTATGCTGGATACTTTGTGAAAACAAAGTTCATTTAATGGAGTGTTTTCATTTTGTTCAAGTCATAGAAGATATTTCATTCATAACTGAAGCTGGACAATCAATTTAAGTGACCTCTTGGATTTTTTGCTTTATTTGAAAGCTCCCAAGGGAAAAACAGCTTCAGACGTCTTATTTAAATTGTCCTCTGTGAACAAAGTTAAGCAAAGCACTAGTAGTTCCTCTGATGCAATTGCTCATAGGTAGGGTTGCCAGATCAGGAGCATCTCAGGCCTGAAATTTCAGGACCAAAACCTGAAATACCATTTGTCATGATTCATTAGGCATCACCCACAGTTGCTCAGAGTATGCAATTCAAATAATAAATACCAAGTCTAGCAAATGAGAAAATATTTTTGTTGGGTAATTTAGTTTCCAAGCTCTCATTTGAAAAGTGGGGGGGGGCACTTTGGTCAGTTCTATTTTTAACACCTTTGCAAAGGTGTTAAGAACAGATGGTTTTAAGAACACATGGGAGTTGTGGCCCAACCAATGGAAGTTTTCCATGCTGTGCTTTGAATGGAAAACACTCCACAGTTGAAACTCCAAAGCAGAAAACAGAGGGCCAAGAATGCAAAGATGCCAGTAATTTTCAAGGCAGTATTCTCACCAAGACTGAAGGCTATTCATGACATCTGGGATCCCTATTATCAGGATATAAGAACTTTCAAACCAGAAAGAGGATGCATTGTACTTTTGTTTGCCAAACCATCATGAGCAGAGCTTGGGAAGTTCTTCTTAGAAAGTTATTCATCATGTAAATTTCCCAAAGCAACACATTATTGTTAATGCCACACCCTCAAACTGCCCTGGTTTGTCAGAGACAGTCACAATTAATCCCCTGGCATTCCACTTTTCCAATGTTTTCAAAATGTCCCAGTTTCTTTTTCGTCCCCTCTCTTTCTCCTTTTGTCCTCAGCTTACCTCAGTTGCTGCAAACAGCATCCAAAGTGAAAAAGTAGTTTTTATTTAATTAACTCAGCAGAGGGAGCAGATGCACATTCAAACATCTTTTCCAGAACATTAAAAAAAATAGTCACCCTAATGCCTCCCTACTCTTCTACTGCCCATGCAAAACATTTTAAAGGGAAATGTCATTTTTACAGAAAACAGACTCTCACTGCAACTCTCCATTTGGGGATATTTTTAAAGACACACCTCCCACCCACACACCTACATATTATAATGGTTCTGCTGATAAACACATATGTGGATCTTAACCCACAGTAAAAAAGCAGGTGGTGAACAACTGGAGACATATAGCAAGACTTCAGCACCCCATGAGCCTTCAAATCTATGCCCTGAATGTATTGCACTATACCATTCAGTTCTTTATGCTAACTAAAACTTGTTTTACTCTTGAGGCTTTGTTGTAGTCTGGAAGATGAGGATAGAACATGAGATATTTTCTTAATAGTCCATGAAGATGCTCTTTTATTTCAAGCCATGAAAGGAAGGTCCAAGAAGGCACCACCTCCTACCCCCACTTACCAGAAAGAGTGAGACAAAACTGCTTGGATTCAGCTGTTCTAAGAGCTGGAATAAAACTCCTTGAATTCCAAGGAGTTATGCACAAATGTTGTGAATGCTACTGGTATCGATCATCAGATGGCATAGAAAGTACCATCTTAAGAAGCATTCTCCCTCCCCATAGCAAAAACCAAATGTAATGTCCCCTCTAAAAGATGAGGAAATAGATGCATACATAGAGATGATATTATTTTGTCTATTTCAATTATTTCAAGTTCTTAATTTTCCAACCATAAATTTGTGTTTTTTCCCCCCCATTTCTATACCAAGATGCCCTAAGTTCTCTGGGTGGTACAGTGATGATTTTGCCATGTTTCAAGTTTTCTGTGAGATTGTTTCAAGCCATGATGGGAAGTTCAAAACTGAGAGTGACTCCCAGTGACTTTTGAGCTTAACCCCCCCCAGTCTAAAACAGTGTGGGAAAGGGACAAAAACATGGCAAACTCGTCCACTGCACCTATTAAAGGGTTTAAGGGGCCTTATTAGTTCAAAAAAGAAAATGGGGTGGTGTCACAGGTGTGAGAGCAAATGTAGTGCTCTGAGGTGGTGGACATGTGTGGCCTTCAGATCTCTGGAAGTTGCCCTCCCCAGATGTAAATGGCCAAAGTAATCAGCTGCACTAGTTAAGCTTTAATTAGCACCTCCTTTTAGAAGCTGAGCTATAGCAATTCCAAAGGAAGACTTCACATAATGGAACAGGACAGTTTAGACTGCAAGTTTTGCCTTGTCTGTCAGTTGCCATTCTGGAAGGGAAAAACCAAAATAGTCTAATATGCAGTAAAGCAAGCATTGAAGACCAAAGTAGGTGCTGACACTGGCATTTACGAAAGGAGAGCGAGTGTTACATTTTCTTATATCTCTCTGAAAGCTTCTAAAATTGCTGAGTGTCATCCACACATTGTAAAAACAAAAATAGAGCCTCCAAACTTTTGACAAAGTGCTGAAATGTAAAAAGAGTTGAAGAAGTGCAAATTCAAAGCTAGTAACCCACTGGCCGAAGTGCTTGGTAATATCTCATCATAAATCATGGCCACAAACTCCTTAGCCCATGAGCCTTCAGCTATCTGTAGTACTGCTGACTTATATTATCATTTCATGAGAAACAAGGTAGATAGCACAGCCTGGTTTTAATAATAGACATGTTATGATGTCCTGTGGAGGTGGGAGAAAGCTTTTGTGGTGAAATAACAATGTGATCCTAATAAAAAGCTTCTTTAGATTGAAGATTCTCATAGGGCTGGAAGCTAAATTATGCTGAAAACAAGATATTAAGAGGTTTTTGTCCTCTGTATAGTCTGTATAGTTTGTATAGTCAGAGAACGGGCTGCCACAAACATACCAGCCTTATTCAGGAGATACCCCAACTAATGGTACATGCAGAGAGTAGGGACACACACTCCCAGTGCCCATCTCCTGATGCCATGTAGGTTACTAGCAGAAAAGAAATGAAATAAATAAAGAATGCTTTACCTGTGAGATGGCTATACACACTCCAAACTGGGAGGCACTCTGTTAGCCCAGAAGCAACCAATGTTTAAATCCAGGTGCCAGTAGACTCACTAAATCAATTACTGAGCATTAAATCCACACTCATATAGATCCCATTCATTAAATGAGTACTCTGGTTGGGATTAACAATGAGATTTAGACCCAAGAATCACTAGTGATTCTGCATGATTTTGGAGTAAGATCATTCAGGGAACTAGTAAACAAATATGAAACTAATTATAGATTTTTATCTATTGAAAAGATTCATCCTGACGATGTACGTAATTACCGTATATATTCAGGCGTATAAGACGACCTTTGAGCCCCGAAAAATATCCTCCAAAATTGGGGGTAGTCTTATACACTGGAAACACTTTGCTTCTCCCGCCGTCCGATCTCCTGCCTCTTCACTCCCTTCGCAAACGGAGCGAAGAGGCAGGAGGTCGGGGGGGTGAGGCAAAGTGTTTATCTTTGCGGAGCAACCGAAGACAGAGGAGGGGGCGAATGTTGCAGTTTGCCATGGACGCTGCCCATCCCCTACGTCTTCATTCCCTTCCAAAGAGAATGAAGATGGGGGGGTGGCCGAGGCAAACCGGGTACTTTCGCCCCTGTCGTCCACCATCCTGGAAGGTGGAAGAGAGGGGCGAATCCTGTGGTTTGCCACAGACACTGTCCATCCCCTCCATCTTCATTCCCTTCCTGGATGGAAGAAAGGGGCGAATCCAGCGGTTTGGAGCAGCCACCACCCATTCCCTCCGTCTTCATTCCCTTCGCGGAGGGAAGGCGGGGCGGATGAGGCAAGCCGCTAGTTGCAAATCGCTATACCAGGTTTGCCTCGTCCATCCCTTTCCCTCCCTTCGTGGGACAAAATGGAGGCCTTGGCATTGGGTGCTGCTGCTGCTGCCGTGCCGGATGAGGCTCTACGGTGGCTGGGGGAGCTTTGCTTCAACAACCGGGTGCTGCGGGCTCTGCCACTGCACCCAAGCAAGGAGAACGTGCCTAAGCCCATGGCGGGTGCCTATTTCTCAAGGGTGCAGCCGACGCCAGTGGCGAGCTCGCAGCTGGTGGTGCTCTCTCTGCCAGCGCTCTTGCTGCTGGGCCTGAGGGAGCCCCGGGTGCCGAAGGAGGAGGCCGAGGCTGAGGCGGCGCTCTACTTCAGCGGCAACCAGCTCCTGCCCAGAGTGGAGCCCGCTGCCCACTGCTACTGCGGCCACCAGTTCAGCAGCTTCGCTGGCCAGCTGGGTGACAGTGATGCCATCTACCTGGATGATTTGCTGAACCCGTGGGGCAAGCACTGGGAGATCCAGCTCAAGGGCACCGGACTCACCCCCTTCTCTCGGTAAAAAGAGCCTCTTGTCTCTTTGCCCGCCAGGGGCCGTGAGTTGTCCGGAGTTTGCTGTTGCTCGCTACATGACTTGGCCCTGGTGAGTAAGAAGTGCCTTTAAATTTATCACACTACACTGTTATAGTGTAGTGTGATTATTCCACTTTAACTGCTGTAGCTGCCGCCTGTGGGATTCTGGGGTTTGTAGTTTGTAGTTTAGTGAGGCCTAAGCGCTCTTTAGCTGAGGATGCTAAATGCCCCTCCCTAAACTGCAAATCCCAGGATGCCACAGGAGGCAGCCAGAGCAGTTAAAGTGGAATAATAGCACTATAATAGTGTAGTGTGATAATCTCCTCAGAAGTAAACCAAGCTGGTAGCCTTGTGGCCAAATCTGCACGGCAGCCAAGGCAAACCAGGTACGTTTACCCCTTTCTTCCACCTTCGAATCAAGTTTGACTGGAAGATGGAAGAGAGGGGCAAATGCCACCGTTTGCCTTGGTGGCTGCCCATTCCCTCCATCTTCCTTACCTTTGTGAAGGGAAGGAAGATGGAGGGAATGGGCAGCCTCAAGGCAAACCGGGTATATTCACACCTTTCTTCCACCTTCGAGTCAAGCTTGACTGGAAGGTGGAAGAGAGGAGCAAATGCTGCAGTTTGCCATGGACGCCACCCATCCCCTCCGTCTTCATTCTGTTCGCAAAGGGAATGAAGACGGAGGGAATGGGCGGTGGCCGAGGCAAACCGGGTTCATTTGGCCCCCTCCTCTGCCTTCACCCCCTTTGGGGAGCAACTGAGGGTGGAAGAGAGGGGTGAATGTAGCAGCTGGCTGGCTAAGAGAGCCCTGCCAGCTGATCCTGTTTGCTTTCCCAACTCACGAGGAGATCCTCATGAGTTGGGAAACAAAGAGGATCAGCTGGCAAGGATCCGCCAGCCAGCCAGCCAGCCAAATTGGGGGTCTTATATGGTGAATATATGCCAAACTCTATATTTTTACTTGAAAATTGGGGGGGGGGTTGTCTTATATGCCCAGTCGTCTTATACGTCTTATATGCCGGAACATCATTGTATCACAGGGAATGGGTCATGTATTGGTCATATACTATAACTGTGAATATGTGCTGAAGTACCTGAAGTAGAAAATCCAAATTGTGCCACCCATATTCCTTCCTCATAAATTGAAACCTTACCTTAGATTTCAGGATGAAAAACAACAACACAATTGTTAGTTCACTGCTGTCTTTGCATCACCTAAGGAAATTACCTCTCCCTGCCTAGAGATAGGAATGGGCCTGGCTTTATTCTCTTGAACACCCTCCCCCAACTTTATATCGTCCAGATGCCTTGGAGTATAGCTTCACCAATCCCAACACATTTGGAGAGCATGAAGGTTGGGAAAGCTGCTCCTGAACAGTACTACTTCAAGTGGTGGTCTATGGACAAGTGTTGTTCCACAAACCATTGGCAGTTGGTCCCTGGTGAGTTTCCAGGAAAGAAAGAAACAATTGCAGCAAATTGACAGAAATAAGGCACCAGTTCCTGGCACATTGGGGGGAAAACCACCAGTCGTCATGTTAGATACTGTAGTTTGTGAAGTCCTGGTCTAGAGCAGTTTTGGATTAAGCTCCCAGAATTTCATGCCATTGGCCATATTGGATAGGGTTTCTGAGGGCTGAAGTCCAAAAATCTGAAGTACTAAAGGGTGGGAACCACTGCTCCTGATTGAAATGATTGATCTTACATGTTAGTATACAATGCTACCACCAGAAAGTTTTATTACATACACAATTAATGGATAATCTAATACTCTGACAGTAGGGTGCATTCATGTCTGTTATGAAAATAGTATCTTCTTTCCCCCTTCCCCCAGCACATTTATTCTATTAATCTGTTATCACTGTATTACTTTATAGAGCCTTTGGCACCTTTGTTGTTCAGATATCTTATATTTGGTTAGATTTGACAAGGGACTCGTTTTGGTAATGTGGTAATTAAGACTTGAACAGATGTCAGCATTAATAAGAGACACAAATGAGGTGTAGGGAGATGAATGTACTGTTTTAGCTGTGCTGGCGGGCTAGCAATCACTAATAGCTGTGGATGGCACACATTCAACAACCCTTTGGTTGAGAGAGCTTTTGGCACCATGTCCTGAACTCAAGTTTATGGACACCAGTAGCTACAGAATATGAAGCAAACAATTTTAAAAAATGAAAACTGGGAAAAGAAGAGAGATCAGGACTTTGGTTCTGGCAAGAACAGAAGCTCCAGGACCAATGGAGCATTGATTAAAAAAAAAAAAAAAACACCACTGATGTCTTTATATTTAGGGAATTATAGTAATGCCTCATTATAAGGCAATTACTGTATAGAATGACTTTCCTCTTTGTTTAATTTCCAAGATTTTGCAGAGTTTCCGTCTTATTAATACATGTCACTGCAAAATGGTTCTGTCATTAAAAGTTTACTAGACTCTCTGCCATGAAGAGACAATGCATTCATTTTGCCACTAATTATACTTTCAGTTTTATGCAACCTAATTTCATATCCCTGTTTATAAAATCATCTCAGACTAGAGGGTGTTTTTTTTTTAAAGTCACCCTCAAATAACCCCAGAACTCCTTGGTACAGAACCCAGATGGGGCAATTTGTGGTCCTCCACATATGTAGCCCAGTGGAAGGGATGGATAATTTTAAAATGACCAAAAACATACTTTTTCAAGTGTCAGAAACCCTTGACAAAGAGAATCCTGGACTGCTGAGCATCTTCATCGTTCAGGATTATTCTATGGAAAATGTGCAGGGTGTGTGTGCATGCGCATGCACACGTGCAGAAAACAGCATTTTCTATGCAGAATATGTCCCAAAGTGCAGCATTTTCTGCATAGGAAATTCAAAAATATTATATTTTTTATTATTTTAACATTTTCTGCACATAAAACGCTATATTGTATACAGAGAGTGCTTTTTCTGCAGAAAAAAAGTCCAGCTGTTGTGCAGAATAAATCCTGAACTGTGAATGGTTTCTTACAGTAATAAGAAAACGGCTAAAATTACTGATTGCTTCCCTTGAGCATAAAATTAGTGATGAATTGAATCCCTATATGGTGATCATTGATGGCTTCAATATAAGGTGAGCAGAGAATCTCCTCCAAGTTGTACTCCAAAATCAAAACAGGTTCAGTACCTTGGATAGTTCCTCAAACATTTGAAGTAAAACCCATAACAGATCCAACTTCTCACAGGCATGGAAACCACTAGCCACCACTGTTGAAGCCAATGGTATACAATAGCCAATGATGGCACATGAGGAGAGATGCAGTTCAGCAACATCTGTTGGGTGACAACTGGAATTGTAGAATTGCACTGGATTTCCCCTTAACCTCTGTTGGTTTTTTCTCTTACTACTTTTTTACATAGTTTGAATGTACTTCCCTAGTACTTTTCCCAATGTCTCACACCATGATCAAAATCATCATCATCATCATCATCATCATTGTCTCACACATGATCAGGGACTAACAACAGCATTAGCAGTCCCTGTCAGAACACTTCCGGGTGAAATCAGGACATCCAAGTAAATGATACGCTTTTTTAAAAATTCCCTGGTTTACTTGGAAGTTTAAAAATATGTGTATGTGCTTTTTGTAACTTTTTGTATATATTTTGGGTTTTATTTTTGAATTTCCCATGCTCGTCCAAGGGATTTCACTCCAGGAAGTGAACAGAGCTCTGTTATAGCTCAGTTCACTCCTGGGCTGCACTATCGACATGAGACAAGGTAAGTGCAGTGAGGACGATGATTGTGGTGGGACAGGGGTGGGAGTGGTGATCATGGAATGCTTTTTGTGTTTCTGTCTGATATTCTCCCATGACAATGCTGATGATCAGATGCCAGAGACACAAGTAATAGAGCAGAAGGTTATGGACTGTCCATCTGTACTTTTTTTGTTAAGTGACAAATTATGGTGCCAGAGGAAGCCCACTGTTATCTCTGTAAATGCTCACAAAACAGTAGGTGTGTCAGTAGGCAATGTGTCATAAGATGCTTTGGCATCTCCAACTTAGAAATAGATATTCAGACTAAATTGCATGCAAAACACATTGATGACTGTCAGCAAAGTAATCTAATACTTGATTAGATAATTTAAATTTCATGAATCATTTTTACAATCCCCCCCCCCAAGTCATAACACTTACAGCATTTTTTGAAAGCTGTCAGACTATATGACACAGGACATCTGCTGGCAATTAATTGAATTACTGGAAGTGTATTTGATTTTGTTTCACATTCTGCTTTCAGATATTTTAGCTAAATGCCCCTGCTTGGTTTCTATGACTTGGTTTTGTCCTTCTCCTTGTTCACCTCATTGCTTTTCTCATCATAGTCAGCCTTCATACTCACCTCACTCCAGCTCCTATCTATTCAGCTTATACCAGATTTTAGTCATTGAAATTTTAGAAATGATTTTTTTAGGAATTTGAGAAATGAAAATGATTATTGATGGACAAACTCCCTTCGACTGGATTTGCAGTTGGCTTCATAAAGGGCTTTTGTAAAAACATATCGACTCCAATTTTTAATTTTGAGCCTGCCATTCTCCTCATGCCAATAGTAATCCTGAATGGTGTAGGTACTGAGTGTGTAGGTACTGAATGGTGAATGGTACAACACCTGCAAATTTCCCTGAAAAATATTCCTTCTTCTGTCTGCTCCCCCTCTTTTCCCAACATTTTTTTTTTTTGGTCATGATCTGTTGGAATACAATAGTCCATTCTGCAAGCATTTTCACCTTCTTCATGCCAGCACAGAGGTGGTGATAATAAAAGAAAATACCTGCCATTTTCACGCTATTTCTCAAATACCTAGCTTCTTGTGTGTGTGTTGGGGGGTGTCCTTGGAGACAAGTAAGCATGGAGGGGCTGGCTTGGACCATCACCTGTGTCAGTCCAAGCCACCACAGGGCAGACAATTGCCCAAACCACAAACTTCACCATATTTCCTTGTCTCTATGGATCTTCTGGGAGCTAGGTGATCAAGCAGCAGACAGCACAGAAACAATGGCTTTCTCCTCTCATTATTCTTTTTGCCATCCTTTACCTCCTTTCCTCACCACTCTTTTGTGTTTGCTGGAATATCTGCACTGCTCATATAGCCAATAAGATCCCAGCCATTAAGTGACAGCAGGGCAGTTGTACTAGTCAAGTTTCTTTCTTTTTCATGTCTTATTTCTAGGAACAGATGGATCCGCCTGTTTCCTTCTCATGCTAGTATTTAATGTTTTTAATGATAAGTCTATTCGTTTCATTTTTAAAAAATAAAATAAAACATGAACATGTGCACTTTAATTTTATGTTTCCTACTAATATGACAATTTTATGTGTATTTTGCAAAAAAATAAATAAAAATTCTATGCATTTTTCAGCCAAGAACTAAAACAAAACCTGCTTACACATGCACACACACAGCAGCAACAGCACACTCGGGCCAATCCCAACACACATGGGCACACACATGCATCCATACCCCAGGGCCATTTGTGTGCACACACACATCCTCAGGAACCAAAACCCCAATCACCCCAGACACCAAACCACTGGGTATCATGAAAAAGAGAACAAAACGGTCACCCAGAAAGAACCCAGCCTCAACAAGAACACAGTCCTGTGCAATGATCTGAGAAAGAGGCATGCAAGGGAGTGGCTGAGACTTTAAAAACCCTCTGCCCCCATCACATGATCCACTTGGTGCACCAAGCACAAGGCAAACTGTTCTCTCTACGGGGAGGCCATCAAAGTGCCCCCTCCCCTACAGCACCTTTCAGCTGTGGGTGAACGGTAACACATTTGGGAAATATAACTGCATTCCATTTCACTTTTATTAGTGCAAAGTGAACTTGCTTTCTACTCTTAGGAACGTGAATGAAACAATTTTCTCCAAAATTTGGTTGCTTCCTGCAGGAATACTTATATATATTTATACACACACACATACATATATATATAGAGAGAGAGAGTTCCGTGTGTCTGAAATGTTTTTACAGAATATCACCTAGGGTCCAATCATGACAATTCCCTCTTTCCCCTTGGAGATTGGGAGTTCTGTTGTCAAGGGTCAAAGTGGTACTGGAAGGGGCTAGGAGGGAATAGTGAAACAACTGTCTCTTTTTGCAGAAGCTGTGATCCAGAATATTCCATATTGGAGCAACAGACCTTGAAAGTGAGCCACTTGTTGGCATTCAGCTCAGGGATTCAGGAGAGTTTTAGATAAGCTTGCTGCCATTTATCAAAGTGAAATGCATCTTACCAAAAAGGGATCACCCAAGTAAATTCCAGCAAAGCTTGCAAGCACAAGTGGAAATGTAAACATTTAGGGGGGGGGAGGGGTGGACTGTAGTAATACATTTAGATCCTTCCTTAAGAACTACCAATGGATTACTACTCATACTCTAGGGCTTTCCAGACTCCCTGAAGCAGATTATGGATGTAGCATCTGTTTCCTCTTACTTTTTAAAATGCTGCTCTGGTTATTACTGTAAATATGTCTTCCTATGTCAAGTGACTTAAAGGATTGTTTGGGGGAGATAATTCTTCCTTCTCAGACTTCCATTATATACTGACAAAACCAGCACATTTGGCAAAGGCAGTAGTTATATGCCTTTAGATCTTTTTATCCCCTTTCACTTGGAGTTCAGTTCTGTAGCTAGAAAATGGTTTATTTTCAGTTTTATCTTGTACTATTTCTGCTGGCCGAAAATGCAAGCTAACTCTATCACACACACTAATCCTCTTTTCCTCATTCTCTTCATGCCACTCTTTCTTTTGAACAATTTTTCCAGTTGCAATTATTGCACTTCTTTGAACAGTTTCTATTCTACTGCCCTGCCCTAGCAATCATTGATCCAGAGGAGACCTATTCCAAGTGGCCAGGAGGAGACGGAAGCGTTTAGCTTACTATCAAGAGGATAGGGCTCTGAGGCTTGAATCTTGTAGATAGTCCTACCTACAATAGACCCATTGAATCAATGGTATTGCCTCACCATTCAAAATTGATTCAGTGGGACTAATCTAGTTGTAATTCCTTACCTTTTTAGGGGGGAAAGTTGGCAATCCTATACCTATGTACATGTGGAAAACCCATACTGTACCCAAAGGGACGTGTGGATGGATAAACATGTGTTGTTTGTGTGTTATGCAAAAAAAAAAAAGTTACATCCTGCTTTTCTCACAAGGAGCTCAAGGCAGTATAAGGCTCTCTTTCCAATCACTTAATCCTCACAGCAACCCTGTGAGATTGGTCAGGCTGAGAAAGAATTATTGTTCCAAAGTTGCTAATGTATGTCATATATTAGTGGGAACTAGAACTTCAATCTCTGAATTCCTAGTCCAAAACTTCAACCATTCTACTACACTGTTAATATATTAGTCCTACCCATGCATACTATACATTTATGAAGGGTATGTGTCTGCCAGTGCCTCCCAATTTCTGTTGTTTCTTTGGTCCCACCCTGTTATGTCCATCCTTCAGTAGAACATCTGAATAGACAGTCCATGCACAACTGTATCCACACAAGCTTTCCACTGGACTGAGAACCTGGAAAGTACAATATTCCTGATCAAGTTAAATGCCTACATATTGTTTTCCTTCACAACATTATGTTGGATGCAGCTGACATTCAGCACTTTTGGAGCCAAGGTCAGGGGGCACTTTTGAATTCTCATAGCCACATGCACAATATAAGCATGGAGTCCAAAAAACTGAAGGGCTCCTTTCTTTTTAAAAATTGCATGTCCAATCTATGCTTATTATTAAATGCAAATTGGACCAAGCATTAGGACTACATGTAATTACTTGTTATTTTCTAGTTTTGGATCATCTATTGGACTCCATGCATCTGGGGAAGTAGACCAAGTCTACAAAAGCTTATGCTGCAACTTCATTCTCTCACTGCTACAAGTTCCCCTTCCTTAAAGATATTCCAGACTAACACAGCCACGTCTTTGAATTCTATTGGAAAGTGTGCCTGTAAACTATAGCTTTGGCACTTGTCTCTAAAACCTATGAGCATATCTACCAGGCAGTGGCCAGCTATGGCTCTCAAGGTTCTTCTGGCCTACAAATCCCATCTAGTTTAGCTAGCATTGCAGATGGTGAGGGATTAGGGGAAACCTGGCAACTATAGTTTACTGATGATTGTTAATTAGTCATATTTCAGGCCAATAATCCAAACAATTTAGGAAATTGTGGATTTATTTATAAAATATCCTGCCTTCCAATATGGCACCCAAGGCAGAACATAAGGCTGTTCTGCTGGAAACAGCAAACATAATAATACAAATAGTTCCAATACAAAAATGAATGCTTTCCCATATGTGAAACTGATTATTTCAATGAAGTCTCTTTGTCTGCATGATCAGCACTGGATCCTAGCCATTTTACAAGGAGGTCTCACCTGTTTTATTGAAGCTTACTCCCAGGTAAAACTACACAACCCATACTAAGGATGTAATTCTTCACTAAGTTTCTTCTTGTAAGAAGTAATGAGAAATGTTAGCAATTTTCTTCCTGTTGCAAGAAAGACTTTGAAAACCACACAGTTTTGTGAAGCCTATTAACAATTCGGGAATTGTTCTGTGCAAAATTTGCACTTGGTTGTTTTCCACAGAAAACAGTGTATTCTGCACAGGAAATAGCTTTTTGTGTGCAAATGAACCACGTGTGAATATTGCATGGAATGCCCCCAATTGCCGCATTTTCTGTGCAGAAAATATTAACATGTAGAAATATTATTTTCTGTGCAGAAAAAAATCTTTCCTTTGTAGAAAATGCTGTCTTCTGTGGAAAACAAGCACATGTAAATTTTGCGCAGAAGAAGTCCTGAACTGCGAAGATTTGTATCAGTCTAGGATTCTTTTCATCAGAGTTTCTCAATACTCCCCCCAAAAAATATTTTAATCATTTTTCAATTTTTTTAATATTCTCTCCATCTCTAATCCAGCCACTAATTAAAAATGTGTGCTTTGTAAAATATATTCTTTGAAATAAATTAATCAAATAAAAAGATTTGTGGATAACCAAAGACATAGATGGAGAACTGATTAACTCTTAGATAATATCCTACATTTTATGATATATCCCCACCACTACCTCCTTGAACAGGGTGAATTGTAAAAATATTGATGAAGTCAATCCATTACTGGTTCCAGTTTGACAATGACATAAAATCCAATGAAAATACGGTGGGTGAGTACATTCCAATTGTCAGTAATCTGAAACAGGAATGCAGTCCCACCATGGCAATGAAGTTACTGATTAACCTGACTGTGGAAAGAATTGTTCTGACCATAATTTCATCAGCAGCACAAGTGTGGAGGCTGTAGATCATTCTGGTCAGGCTGACAACCCCTTGCTTAAGGCAGTTTCTGCACTAGGGCCTGGCTGACAGGACCTACTAATAATGAGACTGATTTATAGTTGCTCCTTCCACAGTGGGGCCAATATGAATATTCTACAAAAATTGCATGCCAGTGGTACTGAAAGAAATTGCCCAATAACCTTTCTAACAGTGCTTCATTTACAAGGCAAAACAAAATATTTTTGTCCTGAAAGGACCTTTTAGAACAAGGTCATATATGAAATGTGGGGGACATTAAACAAAACCGATTGGCAGTTAGTTTAGGTCAGATCAAAGGAAGCTTCCCTTATGCAAGGCATAATTATAGTGATAGTCAAGGCCTCTATTTGGAACAAAAGGGCTGGGAAGGGGAGAGGGAGAGGGGGAGAGGGAGAGAAAGAGATGGTAATATAGTGGAGATAGTAGTAAAATATGTTTTAGTTCATATTTTAGTATAAATTTGAACTTCTTAAATTAATACACAATTCAGAATGTGAGTATCATTTGGTTTTATCACTCTTCTATACTTTGCTGTGCAGTTCTCTGCTTTTAAAAAATGCCTATGAATATGAATATTTGAGTAAAATTATATACAAAAAGTGTACATTGGAGGAAAGTGTAAAAATGCATACATTAAGGATAGTTGCTTGAAAAACTTGCATACTAGGAAAATGCATGCAACATATATGTGGTGCATGTTTTTATGCATGTGAAAATGCATGTAACTGTGATGAAGAAATAAAACAGAAAAAAAAGTGAATTTGATGGGCGGGGGGAGGAAGGAAGGTGCATAAAAGACAAAACAGATTCCACTACCTCTACAGGTAGTCAACAATCCCTGAACATGATATCAAAAAGGTATCTCCATATTGAGAAACACTACAACTTGGTAGGGATGGATCAACCATTTTTATCCTTTACAGTTTTTAAACAGAAGTAGGCTTCCCTACATTATTGCAGACAATTGTTTTCCAGGGTAGTAACCTTGGTTGCCTAGACTGAGTTTACGCTTATATCCCTCCTGGCATACTGAGCTGCTCCATTTCATCAGACTTTGTTTTTGTTTTGTTTTGTTTTACTCTTTATGTATGTACAAACTCAAATCAACATGCCCGGATTGGTTTGGCATGACACAGACATAGAACAGAAAATGATATCGGTATCTCCCAGCTAAAACCACTCAAACATATCAGTATATTCAAGGATCCCAGCTTAAATAATGACACTTCTCTTTCACAGATCTTGGGTACTAAGCCTGTAACTGTTTAAGGACAGTCCACAAAATTAAATGAGATACAAAAACAGTTACTAGATCCTACAGCAAATCTAGATGCCAGCTCTGTCCCTGCATCTACTATGACTGCACTATCATAGCTCTTAATAAGATTCATATGAGCTACAGTCCAACAAAATCCAGACAACCACTTTCCTGTTACAGTTACACAGTTACACTTTCCTGTTCTATGAAAAAGAACACATTGAGATACATCTGAGATTATTTTTTAAAAAGCAAAATTCAAAAATTGGGGTGTAACATTTCAGTATCCCATAAAACTCTGTAACTCACCTTAAAGTGGTCATCCTGAGCAAAGAAATTTCAAAGGGAAATTACATCAACTGAACTGACAAGTTGTCCAGGGCATTTATGAGGAAAGGGGATTATAAATCAAATATATATATATATATATATATATTACAATCAATCAAGAAATTTGATCTCTGCCTCCTACAGCTCATGTGGGGTTAGAGGAATCAAATACTGGCCTCAATCCTACATCCCCTCAGTGTAGTTTAAACAGCCACATGAAGACCTATACCACCCTCCCCCTGATTTACTGATAATCCCCTGAAGATGCCCTGCATGGCCGTTCCATGGTTTGCAACAAGCAGGCAGGCTTGGAGAAATGTCTAGCTACATCCTTATAGCCAGACACAAATTGATCATAGCAGTGCTAAGGAAGGTATCAGTGCTGAAGTTCTCATTTAGCATCTGTAGCCAGAGGATGTAGCCAGATAATTCCAGAGGGAGAAAAGGAATACTAACCGCTGCAGTGCCCAAAAAGGGGCATGCACATGTATAAGGGAAACTTATGCATGCAGATGCTCCTAACAGAATTCCAGGTTATGTGTGTTGATTAGTATACTCAGCATTGGGGTATCTGCAACAACTGGCTTGTGAGTGGTTACTGTTTGTTGATGTAATTATCACTTTTGGTATTTTTAACATTTCATTTCCCTCTGGTCTCCCTCCACCTATCTCCATCACCATATGTGTATATATTCCTACAGCTTAATATTTCATATGTCTGATAAAGTTGATTCTAGTCCACAAAATATATTATTCCATAATACGCATTGGTCATGAAGATGTAACAGGACTCATTTTTGCCTGCTGCAATAAACTAACATGGTTCTCCCCCTGGAACCTATTTAGTGCCCTTTTTCTTTTAACACCTTTTATTATCTTTGAAAAACCTCTGTATGAAATTCTTTTTTGGGTTCTTTTTCTACTTCACAAAGTTTTCATGGTTATGATAACAAAATCAATGCATGTGGGCCAACAGTGGTGATGACCCCCCAACAATATCAGATCAAACAGCACACATCTTCTAAGTGAATATATTCTGGCAAAGAAATATATTTCAATTTCTAGTTTCCAGAAGGAGAAAATAAAGAGGAGAAAAAAAAAAAAGATAGCTTCAGGTTAACCTTTTTATTCCCACTGTTATTCCTTACCCCATATACTTGGAGAAATGAGAATTTTAGTATGTCTGCAATGTGTTAGGAAAGTACTTCAAATATTTGGTACATTATGGATGTAGTGATAGGTAAGGGACAAGTGACTTCTAACTCCCAGGGGAGTAGAGACATGCCACATTGTCCTCACAGGTAAGATGGCAACATGTCCTATTTTCAGATAACATTTCTCTGTTTGAGGACGTGTTAGGCCCAAATCTGGTTACTGATAAAGAATTATAAAAGATGAAGTGCAGAAGCTCTTAAGCAGTCCATCATTTAATACCTGGGTATTAGATTGAGGAGTGATATAGGTTACTTAGTCTATTCACAATACATACCTGTAGCACTATATTCAATTTTAATCGCCATGGCAACATGCTATGGAATCCTGGGGTTTGTAGTTTGGTGAAGCACTAGAGCTCTCTGGCTAAGAATTCTAAACAAACCCACCACTGTCAACACCAAATCACAGGGTTCCATAGGATGGAACTATGACAGTTAAAGTGGAATTATAGCACTTATAACTGAGTAGTGTGAATGGGCCCTGCATCACTGTCTTCCCCACCATGTTGTATTTCTAATTAAAACAAAGTAACTCTTTCTAAATTTCTATCTATACAGAGAAATTACCCTACAGAAATTTGTGCCCTCATTATGGCTGATGCAAATCCTCTTACTGTGTGACGTATGATCGCTGCCTTTCTCCACGGATGTATATGGTAGCTTATTTTGTTCTTCCGTGTGAGAAGGATACATTTCAAAAGTTTTCTCCCTATTCGATAAAGTTATGAAAATTTTTGCACATTTTTCTAAAAAATAAATGCAAACAAGCCCACTGAAAACAACACCCAATAGCCCACCACAATGCTCATCTCTTAGTTGTTCCTGTACAGTAAAAACCATTGCAACCATTGACCTTTTTCCCCCCAAGGGGGTGTTGCAGAGTGTCAAGATATCCAGTCTCATCAATGTTGAGAAAATGTGTACTGTAAATATTTTTCACATCCCTACCACAACCCAATGGACGCACATGTGTAAAGACAGGAGCTTCCTAGCTTTGAATGAGCTAGCCAACTGTAGAACTTAGAATTCTGAGAAGGAGGGCTATGGGTGCAGGAGAGAATGTAAAAGCAGAGGCTTAGCAGTTTAACAGATAGGGCTGGATAGAGATAGGGATAAGATCAAAGTAGGATGAGATGGGGCAGAGGTATAATTATAAGGGAGCGGAAAGTGTAGCAAATTGTTAAAGAATTCAGCAGAGAGATGTTTCTGTGATTCTCAGTTGTTTCCTTGAAGTAGTTATGAATACTTATCTACATGCTAGAATACTTATCTAGATGTGTAATTTGTCTGTTAGTAAGTAGGCCTTTCTTGTTTTGTTATTTTACGGATTTTTTCAAACGGGAGGAAAAAAGCCGAGGAGGTTGGGAGGAGAACAGGGCTGTCGTGCTTACAGAGCCCCATTTCAGATGACGCCGTCCTCCTCTGTCCTCCTCCATTCTCCTCTGTTCTCCTCCTGACCTTCCCCTGTGCTGCAGGCACCACTTTTTATTGACAGAAAACCTCCGTCAATAAAAAGCGGCACCCGCAGCACAAAGGAAGCACGGGGAAGGTCAGGAGGAGGATGGAGGAGGAGGGTGTCATCTGAAACGGGGCTATGTAAGTGCAACAGCCTCGTTCTTCTCCCGACCTTGGGGTCCCCCCCTTTGAAAAAGTCCTACATCTCAGATTGGCAGCTTTTTTAAGAAAAAAAGTTAAAGAATCAGTTACACATTACCACATTGATCCTGTTCTGCTCTCAATGCTGAGCAAGAATTCCGGGTGTCAAACTGTTGGATCTTTTTTATGTCCTGCAAAGCATGCAGTGACAAATGTACAAACTAGGACCACTGAGAAGCCAACTATCAGCACTGTCTGAGGTGCTTGTCCCCAACAGTAGCTGTTAACAGCAGAGAGCAGAAGCACAGACCCTCTAGCAGTATTTGGCTATATGGCACTGACCAACCTTGAAATGAAGCACAGACACAGTTGGGTTCTTCCAAAGTCCTTGGAGGTTCTTTATCTTCTTGTTGCAAAATTTATACAAGATACAAACACTCCTTTGACTATCCCCAACAGTCTGATATAATGCAAATATAGTTAACTCACTACTCTCAGTAAACACACATAACTCAGTAAATACACACAACAACTCAACAACGATCCACTCCAACCCACTACTACTACTACACACTATTACTACAACCCACACAATCTCTGGGTCTTAGCACTCTGATATACAGTGGTGATTACACAGGGCTAACACCTGCTGTTACACACCCTTCCCAGCCACACAAAGCATTTTAACCTTGTTTAAAAGAACAGTGTTCCCAACTATCCCCTCCAAAATAATTTGATATGGCTAAATACATATGAACATACATAAACAAAACATTTATATACAGTAAGACTTGTTCTTGGCAATTACATGGATACAGGATATTATTCACAGTTTTTTACTCAACCCCAGTATGGCAGCCATTTTCCCATGCCTCTGAGCTGGCAACACCTTTGTGAATACGTCAGCAAGGTTTCCTTCTGATGTACAATATTGTAAAGTCATTACCCCCTCTTGTATCCTGTGTCTTACATTCATGTACCTCACACCAATATATTTTGTTGTACTCTTTAGATTCTCTGACTGTGCCATTGCTATACAGGTCTGAAAATCCTCATTAACCTTGATGGGACACTTAAACACGTGCCCAAGATCTCGCAGGAATTGTTTAAACCATTGGATTTTCCCTGCCAGTTCAGAAAGTGATGCCAATTCAGCCTCAGCTGTGGATAGTGCTACAATTGTTTGTCTTCTTAGACTTCCATGCTACAATATTACCAGCATGCATGACCACTGGACCACTCACAGACTTATTGTCTTTTCCTCAGCGAATGAGCTATCTACATAGCACTCAGGTTCAGAGTTAGTTTTACCAATTTTCAGGCATAGATTCCTGGTTCCTTTAAGATACTGTACCACTCTTTTGAGTGCTATTCAGTCACCCAAGCTGGGTTTTGAAACCCTTTTGCTTAATAGGTTGACAAAGAAACTAATATCAGGCCTGGTATGATTGGCTATGAAAAGTAGGCTGCCAACCACAGAATGATACAATTCTGGCTTGTCGAATAGCACATCTGACCTAGTTTTAATAAAATCTGTTGTCATAGGTGTTGAGGTTATTTTAGTGTCAGATAGACCGTAATTTTCAACCAGTTGGTCTATTTTTGACTTCTGATGCAAAAACAACTCACCCTCCTGAGCTTTTTCAACCTCTATATTGAGATAATGTTTTAGGTATCCCAGGTCCTTGACTTTGAACTAGCTCTCTAGCTATGACTTTACATTGTCAATTGCCTCTTCACTTCTAGCTGCGATTGCCAAATCGTCAACATAAATCACAAGTATGACCAGTTCATCACCACTCCCCTTAGTGTAGACACAGGCATCTGCTATACTCCTAGTGAAACCTAGGGCACATAATTGTCTATATGTTCACAAGTTCCAACATCTAGAAGATTGTTTTAATACATAAATTGCCTTCCTTAGTTTATAAACTTTGTTCTCACCTACATAAACATATCCAGGCACTTGCTTCATGTATACAGTCTCTGTTAGGTCAGCATTTAGATAAGCTGTTTCAAAATCGAAATGTTTAATTTCCATGTCATTCTTTACAGCTATGGACAAAACCACTCTTAGACTTTCTGGTTTTGCTGTGGGAGCAAATGTCTTATCATCGGATTCATATTTCCTCTTGTGAGAATCCCTGAGCCACTAGTCTTGCTCTATACTTTAGACTCCCATACATACTTTCTTTCTGTATACCCATTTGGACCCCACAATGTTTTGGTGTATAGGCCTGTCTACAATGTCAAAGACTTTCTTGTCCATTGCTGACATGAATTCAGCATCCATGGCAGCATTCCACTTCCTCTGTTCCTCTAATGAACAGTTCTGCACTTCAGAATAACTATCTGGTTCACAACACATATTACATACCTTTGCTCGCTGTACAACAAACTGATCTGGAGGTTTTCTGACTCTCCTTGACCTTCTGAGTATTATAACACTTTCTTTTTCACTACTGCTATCACTCTGTACCTTGTTTTTTTTTTCCAAAGGCGTAGGGGTGTGTTGTGAAATGGTTGGTTGTTGCTGCTGTATACTATCAGGGACTTCTTGTACACTATCAGGGGTTTCCACTGCCCCATTTGTGGTTATAGTCTCCTCTAGAGCCAATGGTTGAACAAACACTTCCCGGTTAGTGTGAATTTTGTGCCAACCACTATGTGTCTCAAAGTTTGCACTCCTTGAGAACACCACCTGTCCATTCCCTAGAGCAAAACAGTATTTGCTATCCATATATCCAAACAAACTTGGCAAATGCCCGGTCTTTGGATTTTAACAAGTACACAAAACCATATCTTGTAAAGTGGTCAACTAATATGAAGATATATTGTGCACCTCCACACTTTCTTTAAATGGCCCTGCAAGGTCTGCATGAACTACCTGGAAGGGCTGCATTGTTACCCTCTTGCTTTTATTGGCTACAGGAAAAACCTTTACTTTAACCCTCTTGCAAACAGTCCAGTCCAGGAATTTTTGGCATGGCTTAACTTTAACTTCTGGACACACTTTAACTAACTGTGCCAATGTAGCAAAACTGGCATGTCCAAGTTCTCTATGCAGACAATGCACACACTGATCGTGCAAGGGAACATTGGTCATTGTCACATCAGCTACATTTGATTTGTCTGCATGTGGATGTAAATAATAGTCTGTCCCTTTTAACACCCTTGGCACAAACTTTACCTGCCTTGGAAATAAAACAATGATTTTTCTCAAGTATCACCTTATACCAATCACCAGTCAAGGTGGATACACTTAAAAAACAGTTCTTCAAACTTTGAGCAAACGAAACGTCTGAGAATTGTTTCCCTAAACTTGGAATAAAGGCAGTTCCCATCTTCTCCACCTTCCTTGGAGCACCATCCGCCATGTCCACTTTGGAGACTGTTGAAGGCTTCACATCCTGTAGAAGCTCCAAGAAATTCACCATATGGTGTGTGGCTCTAGAGTCCAGCAACCACACCGGCTTGGCTCCAGCTTTACCAGCAGTTGCGGTGAGAAAACCATGCCCTGCTGCCTGAGAAGACTTGCTTGCAGGCGCCTGTTGCTGTTTTCTCTGTTCCCTCTTGTGGGCAAACCTGAATGGACAATCTATTCTCAGATGCCCCTCTTTTCCACATGAGTAGCACCACCTCACCAGGTTACACATAGCCTCACCTTGCTCATGAGACGCTGTTGTTTGGTGATGTTCCTTATCTGCTTTCCTCCTGGCACACTGCTGACCATGACTTTCAGCCTCAAAGCTCCTCCACTCATTCTCTTCCAGAATGCAGGCAGAGACCAGGTTCAAGGTCAGTTCAGCCTCTGGCAAACTCTGCAGACTATGAAACAAGAAGTCCCAGCTCTCATTGAGGCTGCCAAGTACTATGTAGGCTTTATGTGCCTCAGGGAAATGCATGCCTCTTTTCTGCAACTGAATGAACAGAGCCCTCATTCTGTCCAAATAGCATTTTACATCCTCACTATCTCTCAGCTTGGTGTTGTAAAGTCTGCAGGTTAATATAATCTTGGACACATAGGAGTCTCTCTAGTAAACATCCTGAAAGCTCTGTCAGCAATCCAGTTGTCATGTTGGTTAGATAGACAGTTTGGTCAACATCTAAACACAAGATAATAGTAGCTCTTGCTTTCTGGTCAGCAAGTGTTTGCTCATTATCCCATGGTCTGGGGGTGGGCTGGCTATGTAGTTGACCAGGTTCTCTTTAACAACCAAACTTTGTACCATCACACACCATGTGGAATAATTGGTTCCATCTAATTAAGCAAAGTTCATTGTTCCAGTGACGCCAGCCATATACGCAGGCTCTTTACAAAACAAGTCACTTAAAAAGGCAAACAAACTCTTTGCTCCATGAGTTGATTCTTCCGGTCAGGCACAAACTCAAAATAAGCCAAATGCTCACTGCTAATTGTTTGCAAAAACACACAGTAAAAACAAAATGCAGACTGCAAACACTGTTCTTCTGTGGCACAGTTTCTTCATTTAGCCTACCAGCACAAAACAATCTGGGAATCATAGGCTTAGCAGAGGAACAAAAAACTGTTTGCAAGCTCTGGTTCAAAAACAGGGTTCAAAAATAGCTGGCACAGGCAGTTACAAACTAGCACAGCCTGGGCCCATAACCCCTTGTTGGCTCTCTTTTATGTCCTGCAAGGTGTGCAGTGACAAATGTACAAACTAGGACCACTGAGAAGCCAACTATCAACACTGTCTGAGGTGCTTGTCCCCAACAGTAGCTATTAACAGCAGAGTGCAGAAGCACAAATCCTCTAGCAGTATTTGGCTATATGGCACTGACCAACCTTGAAATGAAGCACAGACAGAGTTGGGTTCTTCCAAAGTCCTTGGAGGTTCTTTATCTTCTAGTTGCATAATTTATACATGATATAAACACTCCTTTGACTATCCTCAACATTCTGACATAATACAAATATAGTTAACTCACTACTCTCAGTAAATACACACAACTCAGTAAATACACACAACTCACCAACAATCCACTACTACTACTACTACTACACACTACTACTACAACAACAACCCACTACAACAACCCACATACTCTCTGAATCTTAGCACTCTGATATACAGTGGTGATTACACAGGGCTAATACCTGGTGTTACACACCCTACCCATCCATACAACGCATTTTAACTTTGTTTAAAAGAACAGTGTTTCCAACACAAACAGTCAAGGGTCAAGAAAGCCATAAATCAGAAACAGAGTCCAGGGAGTCATTGTAGCAGACTCCCTAAACAGTCCAAAACTCATAAATCCAGTAACATAGTTACAAGAGCAGAGTCATTGAGAGGAGAAATGTAGTTGCATTCAGCAGTTAGGCTTGGAGAAGTAAGCTACTTATAAAGGCAGAAAGCTCAGCAAACAGGAAATACTCCAGGCAGTATTAAGAGAGCACAGTTCATAGCTGGACTCTCCTTGACTAAAACACAGCCTTTTCTCAATCTGCAGCGGGTGGTTTAAGTCAGATACCAGAGCTTCCACCTTTCTAGAGGACGGGGGGGGGGTTCTTCCTGTTTCTCTTCCTGCTTTGAAGCTGACCTGACCTAATGAACCGAAGGAAGATTCAATTGGCTATCAGGTGTCCTTTCCAACTCCCCCACTGGTATGTCTGGTTCACCTTCCAAAGAAGACAAACTCTCATAGAGCTACAATTGTGTAGTGTGTAAGGGCCCTTGGAGATTGGATTTCCATAATATGCTTCTCTAAGATCCTGTCTTTTGCATAAAAAAATACTATTGTGCAAAGTCTAGCCACCCTCCTCTTCTTTCCCCTCGCCACCCTGGCATTTTCCTCAGTGTTGTTTTACAACATTTTGAAGACACAAAATGTGCATGTGTATAGATGACATACAATAGGTTGGAAAGTTTCCTTGCCTCAGCAGTATGAGTTCATCCAGAGGAGGGCTAAGTCTTGTGGATAAAGCCCATTGCCACTGATTGCAAGGGGAGTCAGGATTTTGGTTCAAAATATGTGTGGACTGAAATTTTTCAAACCTTGCCCATCATGCGGCAGTCTATAGGGCATTCATACATAACTGAATCTATTGCATGAAAAAGCATGTACCATATGTTCATTTTGGAGCTTAACCACTGTTCAATACACAACAACATGGGGGTTTTGGACTTGTGTTACAAATTTATTTTCAGCAGCAAAGCTACCAGCACTAAGAAATTACTATATATGTTCCTCATTACAGGTTAAAATTGAAGGCTCCTGCAGTGCCAGAGTTGATCAAATCTCTTTAAAAAGCCTTTGTGACAAAGGTTCCACAGGTTATTTCTCCTGGAACCACAAATTTAGGGCACTTTATTTATTTCTTTGTGATTCAACAAGTTCAAGGGAAAATAAAAATCTTGGTCCTCTAGTGACTATCATTTTTTAAGAATGAAATTGCACTTTATTTTTAACCTGCATATCCTTGTATGCTCTTCAAAACAAAGATGAAAATATTTCATTCCGCAAAGATATCCATAGTTTGGGCAGAGGGATATCTCAATAGAATAGAACAGATAATAGTAATCCAATTAAATTAACTGAGTTCTACAGCCCTGACCAAACAAAGGGTGATTTGACACTTTAAATGAAGACATGTATGTAAACTGTGCTTCTAGTCACTATACTTTCAGTGTGATGTATAACTTGTATGGTTATTGGAAATTTTTGCTTCCTTGTAATTGCTCATGAATCACCTTCAAATGACATATTTTATTATGCAAGCTCTTCAGATGTTCTGACTGCATCCGAATGCTATGGATAAGCAGCATCCAAATAAACCATGATGAGGTATGAAAGAGAAATGTTAAAGTCTAAGGTGTGTGAAGTGTCTCCATATCTTGCAATTAAGCAGCTTACCTTGACATGTTCTTGTTTCGTACCTGATGCCTGAAATGAGATCAGAGCAAGTGCTTATTTGTAACATGACGAGCCAGTCAAAGAATATCACAGAAACTGTTCACCTGAAGAGGCTTATCCACTCCCCTTAGAACAGGTTCCCAACTAGTCTCTCAAAACATACTGTACTTCCATTTGACACCACCAGCACCTTTCTATCAAATCTCCCTATTCCTGCTTATTGGTATGTTCCTGGAAGAAGTCTGCAGCGCCTCTAGTCTCATTTACATAGTTTGTGTGGGTTTCCCCAAATGTTCTTCTCTGTTTTCTTCACTGGATTTGTTAACAAATCAGAGAGCTGGGGAAATTACTCTTTCAGACTACAAATTCCAGAATTTCTCAGCCAGTATGTTCATTGACAATTCTTGGGAGGGTTTGGGGAGGTAAGTTTTTAAAATAACTCTCTCAACACTGCCAAATACTTAAGTAAGCATTTGTTTATCTCTAAGTAGGAATCTGTGGTATAGCTCCAATCTAGAGCACCTGACCAGAGCAAGGTATTTCTACTTTTAGTCATTCTGCCCTAATACCCCATGAACTATAACGACTTAATATCGACATTGCTGCTCTTAGTGAAGTTCGTCTCCATGAGGAAGGCAGCCTTAAAGAACACGGCGCCGGCTACATACTTTACTGGTCTGGCAAAGCCAAAACGGAAAAACATCTTTCAGGAGTAGGCTCTACGATTAAAAACTCCATTGCCTCCAAACTCGAAACCCTGCCAACAGGACACTCTGATTGCATTATTTCCTTACGTCTCCCACATGTTGTTCTCTTTAGTGTACATGCCCCAACTATGCAAGCCGACCCTGTAGAGAAAGACAAATTCTACACGGACCTATGCCAACTAATACAAAAAGTCCCTGTAGAAGATAAAATTATTATCCTTGGTGACTTCAATGCCAGAGTCGGAAAGAACTCCAAAGCCTAGAAAGGTGTCTTAGGCAAGCATGGTGTTGGAAATTGCAATGATAACAGATGCCTCCTGCTAGAATTCTGTGCAGAACAACAGCTGATTATTACAAACACAATCTTTCAGCAGAAAGATAGCTTGAAGACAACCTGGATGCATCCCCGATCCAAACATTGGCACCTCATTGACTATGTTCTAGTCCGCCAGAGAAACATTCGCGATGTCCGTCATACCCCAGTGATGCCCAGTGCAGAATGCCAAACAGATCATCGCCTCATCAGATGTAAATTAAATCTTCATCTTAAGTTCAAACCTAAGAGGGGTGGCATCTTAAAGAAGAGACTCCAAGTCAACAATCTTCAACAAGCTACCATGAGACACAACTTCCAGGCAAATCCACAAACAAAACTTGAAGACCATCCTACAGATACTTCTCCCACAGGGCTTTGGCAATATATCAAAAACAGTATCCTCCAGTCTGTGGAAGAATCCCTTGGGTTCTCCCACAAGAAAAATCAAGACTGGTTCGATGAAACAAGCAAGAGATCCAGGAGCTGTTGGCAAAGAAGAGAACTCCTCACCAGACATACCTCACCCAGCCAACTTGCCATGTAAGAAAAGCAGCTTTCCACCTCACATGTAGTAAACTTCAACAAAAACTCGGAGACATGCAGAACAAGTGGTGGATCAATATAGCAGAAAAGACGCAACGCTGTGCAGATCTGGGTGATCATAGAGGATTTTATGAAGCTCTTAAAGCAGTGTTTGGACCTACTTATCAGGTCCAAAGCTCCTTATACAGTACAGATGGTCAAACATTAATTACTAATAAAGCCTCCATCCTGAATCGATGGGCTGAACATTTTCAAAGTCTCTTTAGCGCCAACCAAGTAGTCCAAGGCTCAGCTATCCAACATATTATACAAAAACCAATGAAAAATGAATTGGACATAGCTCCCACTTTGAAAGAGACCCTTAAGGCCATACAGCAGATGAAAAACGGCAAGGCAGCTGGGATTGATGGAATCCCACCTGAAGTTTGGAAACACGGAGGTCATGTACTCCATGATAAATTCCATGAACTCCTTGTGAATTGCTGGGAAAAAGGGGAACTGCCATCAGATCTCTGAGATGCAGTCATCATCACCCTGTACAAGAAAAAAGAAGCAAAATCCGATTGCTCAAACTATAGAGGCATAACACTGCTCTCTATTGCTGGAAAAATCCTTGCAAGGATACTCCTGAACAGATTAGTTTCTGCTATTGCAGAAGAACCTCTTCCTGAAAACCAATGTGGCTTCAGAGCCAATAGGAGTACTACAGATATGGTATTTGCCCTTAGACAACTGCAAGAAAAATGTAGGGAGCAGAACAAGGGTCTCTATGTAACATTTGCTGACCTCACCAAAGCCTTCGACACCGTGAGTAGGAAAGGTCTGTGGCAGATCCTGGAAAGACTAGGATGTCCCCCCAAATTCCTTAAAATGATTATCTTGCTACACGAGGGCCAGCACGGTCAAGTCAAATATGGCAATGCTCTTTCAGAGCCCTTTCTAATAACTAATGGAGTGAAGCAAGGTTGTGTTCTTGCTCCAACTTTATTTACAATCTTCTTCAGCATGATGCTCCAAAGGGCTACAGCAGAGCTTGAAGAAGACGATGGCATCTATATACGTTACCATACTGATGGTAGCTTGTTTAACTTAAGCCGTCTGAGGGCTCATGCTAAGACTAAACTATCTAGTCCGTGAGCTGCTCATCGCTGATGATGTTGCCCTTGTTGCCCACACAGAAGCAGCTCTGCAGCACCTAACATCCTGCTTCGCAACAGCTGCAGAGCTGTTTTGGATGGAAGTCAACCTGCAGATAATGGAAGTTCTTTACCAGCCTGCACCACAGGACGAACAGCACCATCCCCACGTTGCCGTCAGCAATTCTGTGCTCAGGTCCATTCAGCAGTTCACCTACCTGGGAAGCATCATCTCCTCAGATACCAAGATTGACAAAGAGATCGATCACAGATTAGCAAAGGCATATAGCACATTTGGAAGACTTCACAAAAGAGTCTGGAGTAATAAACACCTGAGGCAAAGCACAAAAATCAGTGCATATAGAGCCATTGTACTGTCTATTCTCCTTTATCGATCTGAAACATGGGTCACCTATCGCCACCCCCTATGACTCCTCGAACGCTTCCATCAGTGCTGTTTACGCACAATCCTAAATATACACTGGACAGTGACAAATGTTGCTGTCCTTGAGCAAGAAGGGACCACCAACACTGAGGCCATGATATTGAGAACACAGCTGCGCTGGGCAGGGCACATTTCTAGGATGGAGGACCATCGCCTCCCAAAAATAGTACTCTACGGTGAACTCGCCACAGGTCAGAGTAAGAGGGGCGCTCCAAAAAAATGATACAAAGACTCCCTGAAACAACATCTCAGGCTCGGCCAAATTGATCACCAACAGTGGTCCGCCCTGGCTTCACATTGGGAGGCATGGAGATGCACTATCCACAATACTGCAGCCTTATTTGAGAACTCATGCCTAACAAGTCTTGAAGAGAAACGACAACGCAGAAAGAATCACAACCCAGAAACATCACCCAAGGAGACCTTCTGCTGTGCTTTCTGCAACCGGACTTGTTTATCTCAGATTGGCCTTTTTAGTCATCAGCGCACTTGCAGAAAGCGCGGGATGAGTCCTTCCTAAATCTTCGTTTGCGAAGAAAAGCCAGAGGGGGAGAGGTAGCAGACCAAAAGGAATAGGCAACTTTTTCCTCAAATCAAAGGAACAAGATACTTCTAACTTATCTACTAACTTACAAGAAAGGTACAATTTATTTACAATTTAAATTTTATTTATTTATATTCTACCACTCCTTTAATAGGTTCAAGGCAGTGTACACAACTTTCCTTTTTTATTTATTTATACCCCGCTCTTCAGCCACAAGGCTATCAGAGCGGCTTACATATTCTTTTAAGGAATAGCTATTTACACATTTACACTGCATTAAACAGTTTCCAATATGTGTTAGCTAATTGCCCCCAAAGCTGGGTACTCATTTTACCAACCTACGAAAGGATTGAAGGCTGAGTGAACCTTAGAGCCCGCTGGAATCGAACTTGCAATGTGGTGGCTTGCAGTAATGGCATTTAACCACTGCGACACCAGGGCTCCTCTCTCCCTATCCACCCAACAAGGGCTAGAAGGGCTATATACCTTGCCTTGAAGCCCTGCAGTCCAAACAATGAATAGCTTTTGCCCCATTCTGCAGTCCTCATGATGCACAGGGCTAAGATGGGGGAAGATGGAGTAAGCCTGTTAAAATGTTTCAGCAAACTATCTGGTTAAAACCACCTCTTTTAAGATAAACCAGATCTTAAAAACACAGGAGGCCATACTGGTATACTGTCTCTACAGCTGCCCCACTTCATTCTGCGTCACACTCTCTGAAGCCAGGAAGCAGGTCCGCTGCATGTGACCAAGCCTGGTCACATGCAGAGGTCCTTGGTTACATGCTGTGGGCCCCCTCCTGGCTTCAGAGAGTACAATGCACATGGCAATGGTGGTAGCTGCAGAGTTAGGCTGGTGTATCCATGTGGACTCCTGCCAGTTTCATGTAGGCAATGGGAGAACAATGGGCCTGATCTGGGGCCAGTAGGAAGCTGGTGTATCCTGGCCCATGTAAATGAACCCAGAGTGACTGGATCTGGTTTTAAAAGTGAGACAGCTGTTACAGTAGAATTCCTGTATAATACAATCAGAACAAGAATTGTAAATAGGCAGGGAGCATTTTTCAAAAACATAACTCTAACCTTGTATTTCCAAACCCCCATCACTTCTGGAGGCCTGTAGGAACTGTTATATGTTATGGGTGGGGGTCATGCAGTTTACAAGCCACACTTTGCCAACCTCTTTGCTAGAGTAAAGGTGACTCATTTTGCTCCATTATGACAGATCTGGCAATATTTGAAATGGAGGTAGCTATCATAAATTGTTTCTTAATCACCTCTGCTTCAAAAAAAAAAAAAAAGATACACAACTCTGCATACTTCTTACGTGAGCCTGCTTGGATTGTCAAAGACCCTTCTTTCTGTCTTGCCATGACTGGAAGCATGCTTGATGGGAACACCAGAGAAGATATTCTTGGTGGCTGCTCCTCAGGCTTTGGAATTCCAGGACATTCATTCTATCTCTGGATGGAATGTTGTTCCATAGGCAGACAAATACATTTCAGTTCAGGCAGGCTTTGGGCTTTTTAGCTGATTTGTGACTAAAATAGATTTTAATTAGCAGATGCTGTTTATTTATTTTCCAATTTGGTTTTTTTTATTATTATTTTTCAACTATAATCCTGTGATTTGTTTGCATTACATTAATTTTAGGACAGCACTATTTCTAGCAGACAGGCAGGCTCTAAACTTAATAAACAAATATATATATATATATATATATATATATATATATATATAAAACTGATATCCAAGCTGTTTTGTTTCCCCCTCTGACATTTCTCTCATCATTGTTTTCGCCTCTGGACACATTCTTAGAAGTGGTGTTTGTGGAACCCATGATTAAGTATCAATATGTAGTTTGTCAACTTCCTCTTTTAGATGCAGATCTATAAATTGACATTAAAAAATAAAAATGAAAAAAAAAACAAAGGGCATTTCCTTCTTTAAGGGAAATTACAATCAGCTGCATCATGACAGTTGCATGCTTCAACTGAAGGAAATTAGGAGAGACATTTCCTGGAGCAGTGTCTAATTCCCAGGAGAAACATAAGCATTACTTGCAGGATTGAGAGAATGGCAGATATGTATTGAAATAGTTTTCACTAATTCAACTGAAGGTTATCAGTGGCTATATCGTCTCCACAGATTTGCATAATACCTTTCTGTTTGAGTTACTCTTTAGGTAGTGAGCAATCACGCCAAGATGACAATCTTTGTTCCTCTGGACTTGAGGGAGAGGGGAATAGACTATAACTCCCATCAATTCAAGCCAATGATGAGGGATACTGGGAGTTTCAGTCTAACAACATCTGAAAAGCTGTGTTTTATCCACCAGAGCTTCAGAAGCTTGGAAGACACCCCTCACACACTTGTTTCTTGTCAAAGCAGAAAGCTATTTGCATGTAACTTGTTTGGCTCATATGCACAAACTGGATAAACATGATTAGGCAAATCAGGTGAGCAGTTTTCTACTACAGGGGTAGAGGATACTTTTCTGGTCCACATTTTTACACAAATTTTCCAAATATTTTCCAAATATATTCCAAATATATTTGTAGCCAAATATATAGATTAGAACCATAGTTGCCTTTTGCATGGTACACTTTTCTGAAAATTGAGATGCTGGAACGTTCCATGCAAAATGTGTACATTAGGGAAATTGTACACATAGGAACTTTCCATAAAGAAACAAAAAAAAATCTGACATGGGACAGACTAAACTTATGAATGAAACAGGCATGCAAAACTAAGAGTGATTTAATCCATCCTTCTTTAACACATTAGAGTCAGCAGTGGAGAGAGTGAAGAGTTGTGCTACATTATTTCATAGCAGTATCCTGTGGTAATGATCTTAGTTCTAAACATGTCTCTAGATCAGTGTTTCTCAACTAGGATTCCCTGGAACCCTAGGATTCCCCAAGAGGTTGCTAGGGGTTCCTCAAGAGATTGTGATTATGGGGCGAGGAGCAATAGCAGTATATATAATAATGTTTATGCAGAAGTTCCCTGATACCTGAAAATTATTTCAAGGGTTCCTGCTTGATAAAAAGGTTGAGAAGATGAAAAGCCAGGTGCAGAAAGAGGCTAAATTTTGATAGAGTATTGAATCCTGGATAGCAATGTATGGTAAACATAGAACTTTAATCCCTGGACTAAAAAATATAATAAATCTTGACTGATACCAATTGATACCCTCACATTAATTTGGATAATGTAGCGTACATAGCACATGGAAGTTTCTATAAAATCTGTTGTCGTTGGATTTTGGTTTTATTTTGCTTTGTATACTAGGGAAAATTAGACTTCATGTAATGATTCTCTTGAGTATTCTTAATTTATTTATTAAACTGTTTATCTCTTTCCCTCTGTCTAAAGATCTCAGGGATTACCAATCTACTATTCATAAACACTATCCAGTATTTTGCAAAACATGTCCACCAATTATGGACATCAACAATCCCTATTTCTGAGACCATAGCAATCTTGCAATTAGCAATTGTTTGACTGGCTATCTGCAAAGTGCAGGTCCGGTAATATGGACTGAAATTGCAGTGGAGAGGCAAAGGATAATACCATACACTATAGTCTCAGTCCAGATCAGCCTTCTAAACCAACATTTAGTTTTGGAAAGCTAATCTCAGCCCCATTTGCCAGTTCTGAGACTGGAATTTAATCTAATGTGTCCTCTATTTCTATTTTTTCAATGTTATATACATTCTGATTTTTAAAGTTTATTTTAAATTAATAGTTTGAAATCTGGGATATGACAAAGAGCAGTGATTATTTCATCAGTAAGCACTTGAGGAAGACTTGCTCTCTCATTCTTTCACTCTCCCCCCACCCCAGAATTCAAATAAACATTTCAGGTTTCAAGCTTTACACAACCATTGAGGGACTATAATTCATACACACCCATGTATCATAGAAGGATCTACACTTTTAGAGAGGGGTTCATGATCTATTTCCCCAGAAGGTAAGATTCAAACCATCGTTTTCAGTTCCAGGAGGGGGGATTTTGTCTAAATATTATGACGAACTTGCTGCTAGTATCTGGTGTTTAATAGTGGAACAGGCTTCTTTAGAAGGTGGTAAACCCTCCATTGTTAGTGGTTTTTATACAGAGGATGATTGCTATCAGAGATGTTATAGCAGTGGATTTCCTGCACTAGTACGGTTTGGACTTGGTGTCCTCTGAGGTCCTTTCCAACTGTATTATTCTAATATTCTATCAGTTATGACCCTCTTCTTTCTGGAAACATTGGGATATTCAGTGATACAAATGTCCTCCAGCTCTGAGACTAACAATCTTTGTGGAACATCCGAAATTCTAATCTGAAGCATCCCTCCCTAGGTCACGTATATTCCTTTGTATACATTGGTTCCTCATCCTGATTTCACAAATATGCTTTCCCACAGATATTTCAAACAGAGAAGTTTAAGAATCTCCTTTGCAGAACATTAGACGTGTGACATTAAACAAGCTTTTGAGAAGATGATTCATGCATCTTCTGAAATCAAAACTATACAAGTCAATGGATTCATAAAACTCCATGAATACTGTATGCGACCAGAAAAGAGAGCTACATATTGATTGTTTGATCAATACGAGATCATTAAAATATTATTTTCTAAAATTGTCTTCCTGGAGGGCTTATTTCCTTCTGTGAAATGCAATGGCTTATTGAGGACTTGATAAAAACTGAGAAGGGTTTGGAGAAAAGCAGAAAACACCCAGCTTTTACAGTTCTAACAGTGGTGGGAAACTGCAGTTGGTCCAGGGGCCAATTTTCTGCCCCGGGATGTTCCAGGGATCATAAAGAATATCACTGGTGTCAATGCCCTGCCTTAAAAAAAAACACTCTGGGGAACCTGAAGGAGTCCAGAACAACAAAAACACTGTGGGGAGGGGGGTTTTGATGCAACCATACAATCATGGGGTCACACTTTGCCTTCTGCTGATTTTAAAAACATCCAAATTTGCTGGTGTGTTTTGAGTTATTGATTCATCAATTTAATTTCCCTCCCATCTTTCTTTGAAAACTCAAGATGGGGACTTCTGGCGTGACGGCATAGCATTTAACAGCAGGGGTTGAAACTTGCTCCAGCTAACACCCAAACTCTGACTTTCAGATCCTAAAATTGCTAGTGGAAAGAGCAAGGGACCAACACAACTCCCCAGTAAAGGAGTGAGTTGGGGCTTGACAGGGGTCAATTTCCAATCCTGGCTGTTGTGTTTCCAAAGAGACACAGCACAAAGGGGTTGAGGTGACCAAAGAGCCACAGGCAGAGTTTGGAATGGTCTACACACTGACCAGAGCAATGCCAGCACTTTTTTAAAAAAGAAAATTAATCTGGAAAGATGAAGTAAGGTATTTGAGTTTATTGGAGTTGTTTTTGACATTTTTTTTAGGGTGGGAGGACTTTAAAAGTTAAAGCTACAGAAAGAAAGCAAAGTAAGAGAAGCAAGAAAATATATTTAAAACTTTAAAACCTACCATAAGGAGGAGTAAGTTTGGGAACCAGGATCCAGGGACCCAATTGGGTTGGAGAAGGCTGGAGAAAAGTGGTGACGAAGGAAGGAAAAAAACAGTACAAGCGGAGAGAGAAAGGAGAGTTTCAACAGCTGGAGAGGAGTAGTAAGGAGTGGTTTGGAGTAGAGCGGAGAAGGGTGGAACGGAGTGGAGCAGAGGAACAGCAAAGAAACAGCTGAAGCTGAGCGGAGAATGGAACGGAACAAAAGAGGAAAGAGTCAGCTGGAGAAAAGAAGCTAAAGAAACTAAAGACTGAGAGCTAAGAAGCTAAAGACTGAGAGACGGAGAGAGGGACAAAAGGGGGGCGAAGAAGCAATACAGAAAAAGAGGTACTGAAAAAGAGGAGAAGGAGAAAGAGAAGGAGGGTGAAGTAACCTACAGATAACAGTGGAGGAAGTTAATGATTAATGGCAAATAGAAATTAGATTTAAAGGTAATAACAACATTCACATTTGATTTAAATTTAAAGTGTAAACTTTGAGAGAGAGAATATAAATAGGTACAAATTGATGTAATTGTTTGATTCAATACAAAGGCACAGCATCTCTATTTCTATTTCATTTTACTGTTTGAAAAGCGGTCTAATAAGTGTTGTTTTAAATACTGCTATAAACATATTGCTAAACGACTATGTAAATATTGTTTAAAATACTTTGTCAAACCACTGTTGAAACATATATTCCCATGCTTCAAATTGTAGGAAAAGGGAGGTGAAAAGACGTTATTGAATGTTAAATAGTTAATAGTACATTTCCCAGAGTCTAATGTATGTGATATGGTACGAGTCTCAGTAGAAAATTTAAACTGAAAATAAGTATAAATCCAATAAAAACAGAGACATAAGAAAGAGAAAGAAGGAAAGTAGAGAGGAGACTATTGGAAAATATAAAAGGAAGAAGTGGCTAGGAGATAAACTCTAGAAAAAGAGGAGAGCTCGATTTAGATGAACCTGAAAATTTGTACAGAGAATTGGAGAAGGGATTGCAAGGGGAAAATAAAAATAAAAAATAAAATAAACACACACACACACATACACACATATATATATACACTTATATATGAATATATAAATAAATTAACAAATTAATAAAAGAAGGTAGGTTAAACTACAGCAAGAGGAAAGAATATATTTGAGGTAACAATAAAATGGCAACTGAAACAAGAAAGGCCCTGCAGGCACAAACACGACAGACACAATTAGTTCTTCAAAGGAGACCATCAACAGAAGACACTACCAAAACAACAGAGTTGAGCTCAATAATATTAGAGGAAATGAGAAAGGAAATGAAGAACATACGGCAAGAAATAAGAGAGGCGATGAAGGGGATAAGAGCTGAAATGAAAGCAGACCTGAGAAGGAAATGACAAACTTTGGGGAAATACTAAATAAACTAACGGAAGATATAGACCTGGTGAAAAAAGAGGTGCAGAATATAAAAACAAAAACTCAAACATTAGAAGAAACCATAATTTTATTAACACAAGAACAAGAACTAGAGAAAAATGTATTGTTAATCAATGATATAAGATACAGAGAGGAATGTCTAAAGATAAAGGGATTATCTGAGATTGATAACGAAAATTTGATACAAAGATTAATCTCTCCTATGGCAAAATATATTGAATCGACAGAAGAGAATTTGGAAGTACAAGTTGATAAATTTTTTAGGGTTAACTCTAAAATGGCTAATGAAAGAAAAGTCCTGCAAGATATTGTGACATGTCTTACAAGAACTTGCTTGAGAGATAAGTTTATTCAGAAAAGCTACAGTGAGAATCTGAATATTGAGGGGAAAGATCTGAAGGTTTATAAGGATATCCCACCTGTTATACTCAAAAAGAGACAAGGATATAAATTCCTAACACAACTGTTGACAGAGAAAAAGATTAGTTACAAGTGGGAAAGAATAGAAGGAGTGAAATTGAACTTATCAATACTAGGGAGAATAGCATCGATAAATATGATGGTGTTACCGAAATTCATATTTCTCTTTCAAAATATACCAGTTATAACTAATAACAAGTGTTTTAAAGAATGGAATAAAGAAATTTCTAATTACAGTTGTCCCTTCATATTCGCTGGGGTTTGGTTCTAGGAACCCCCGTGAATATCCAAATCCGGGAATACTCTAAGTCCTATTCTATGCAATGGCATAGCAAAATGGTGTCCCTTATATAAGATGGCAAAATCAAGGTTTGTTTTTTGGATTATTATTTTTTAAAGAATATTTTCAAGCCGTGAATACTTAAAACCGTTAATGCCAAATCCGTGAATGTGGAGGGACAACTGTATATCTGGGAGGCAAAAAAGCAAGAATAAAGTATAAATTACTAATGGAAGGAAAGGAAAGAGGAGGATGCACTCTGCCAGATCTTTATAAATATTACAAAGCTTGTTCTCTCATGTGGCTAGAGCCATGGATACACTTAGACGATTTAAAGTTACTAGCCTTAGAGGGACATGATATCAACTTTGGATGGCATGAGTATCTAATCTATAACAAAAAGAAGGAGAATAAAATATTTGAACATCACTATATTAGGAAAGCATTACTTAAGGTATGGCTAGATTTGAAACCAAAATTCTATCCAAAAATACCATCATGGGTTTTGACACAAGAAGCCTTTTTTAGAATATCAAAAATAAATAACCAGGATTGGATAAAGTATCAAGAAATCCTTGAGAATGTAACACATGATCAAGTTAAAATAAAATCTAGAGAAGAGTTGAAAGAAGGTTACAACATAAGTTGGTTCTTATATAAAAAAATCAAATGAAATAGATTAAATAATACAGGGAAATGGAGAACATCACTGTGCAAAATATAAAATATTGATGGATCATGAACGGGAAGATGAGGTGGTAAAGGAAACTATGATAAAATGGATGAAAGAAATAGGATACATGATAGAAATGGAAAGATGGGAGAAATTGTGGGAAAATACTCAAAAGTTTACGTTAGCTCAAAAAATGAAAGAGAACTATTATAAAATGTTCTATCAATGGTATCTAACACCGATAAAACTAGACAATATGTATAAGACCAGGAAGAGAGAATGTTGGAAATGTGGGAAAGCAGAAGGAACTTTCCATCACATGTGGTGGAAATGTTCTTTAGCAAGGAAATACTGGAAAAGAGTGCATGATAAAATAAAAGAAATATTGGGATTAAATCTTGGCCTTGTATCAGAAATCTATCTGTTGAATATGGTAGATAGAATTGAAGGGGATATGGGTAGAGGAACAAAAAAGATATTACTATATATGGTAACCACCGCAAGAATGCAGTACGCAAAATATTGGAAAGAGAATAGAATCCCAGAGGTTGATGAATGGTTAGAGAAACTCTATTATGCAATAGATCTTGATAGACTGACTGGTAGATTAAAAGATAAACCACTGAACAACATAGAAAAAGAATGGGAACCATCAAAAGGTTCTGGAAAGAAAAGTGGAATATAGAAAAGGAGATAAACGGATATGGATAAACAATGAGGAAACCAGATTTTTTACTAAATAACGATCTGGTTTTTGCTTTGCTTTAGTAAACTAAAGGGGAAGTAGAGAAAAAGTATGAATATGGTTTGGCGACCCAAAAACAAACAATGTTGAGTGGAAAGCAGAAAAATAAAATAATTATAATAAGATTAAACGAAGATAGAATAAACCAAGGAAGGTATACATCTAAGGGAGAAGAAGGAGAGAATAATGACTGTTAAGTGTAGGTTTTTTTATTACTGATAAAAATGAGTTTATGTTGTAAAAGAAGAAATGTTTCTATACTATTCTGATCTATTTTGATAAAAATGTATGTTGTAAAAGAAGAAATGTTTCTATCTTACTTTGTATGATTACAATGTAAATAAAAATAATTTTAAAAAAAAGAAAACTCAAGATGGTATGCAAGATTTGAGAGACCAGCTACTGTGTTTTTTTCAAGAATCATATTTTCAGCAAAATATCATCTGCTGAGGCAGCACCAGCAAAAGCAGTATTGGCTTTGCCAAGAGACTCAAGTTAAAAAAAAACACTAACAAGGGGCTCTGTAACACCTTCATTTCCAATATGAACTGCAGCAAACAGTTGGTAAATCTCAACTGGGGTGTGTGTCTACATGATAAAAAAAATATGTACGGCGTTCGAAAGATCAATCATGTGTACACATGGCCATTCAGATACATACGTGTCTTTCAGAAGGGGCTAGCGAATCCCCCATAAACTACACGGATTCGGCGTTCGAGAAGATTAGCGGATCTCGACCTAAAATCTGTACAGCCGTTCAAATGGTTGATCATCTGTACCCCCCTCCGTTCACACACATATGAACAGGCAGTGTAACCTGATTGGCTGATCGAGCAGAGGGGGCGGCGCTAGCAAGGAGGGGAATTGGGAGCGGCCGCCATGTTGGATTCCTGGCTAAGCAAGAGTCCAGTAAGGGCATGAAATGGAGAATTTTTACATTTATTCATTTTTATTTTATATTGTAAATACAGAAAAACCAACTGTCTGCATAACAGGCACCGTTTAAATTAAAAACAAAAGTGGCGGGAGACTTAAAACTGCCGCTTGGCTCACTCGCTCCAGTCAGCTGGGGAAGGGGGGTCATACAGAGTTTGGGGGGGTAAAAAATCATGTAGGCAGATTGTACGCATTTGTATGGCTGCCTTTTTGTATTTTATACCCCCAAAATGGATTATTTTTTCAGTCATGTAGATATGCCGTTGCTCTCCTTCCATAGGCAGATAAAGCCTTTTTTTTTTTTTAAACTCCAACAGGCTTTTAGAACTGAATGCTTTTAAGGAAAGTGCTTATAAGAGAATTCTGTATTGTTTAAAATTGTAGTTTTAAATTCCATTTTATCCTTTTTATGTGTATGTTTTAAATTCTTGTAATAATTAATTCAAATTTAATGTTCACTGTTTGTTTTAGACCAATTGTAACCATTTTAATTTATAAACTGCCTTCAATCCTAATGATGATGATAATGATAGTAGTAGTAGTAATAGCAGCATCATTGATATGCACTTCAGCTGCTCATGGGAAACTTGCAGTTGCCTACAACCCTCTTTCTACCTATTGTTGACTCATGGATAAGCAATGGGCAGGTTGGCTGCAACTGATATGAACTGAAGAGCCACAAATTTCTTCTTCTTGAGATCCTCCCTTGCAGTGGGCAGCATTGCACAGGTGAGGTGCATTTGCTGGCCTCCAGTGAACAGAGCCACATTTATGGCATCACAGCACTGTACACCATAGCAGATAGTGTAGAGGAGGAGCGAGAGTCTTTAAATGCTCTTAATTTACCCTCACCTTTTCGGATCTCTTTGTTGTGAGCAGCAAGCATACCTGCAAGCAACAAGTGAACAGCAAACATGTGACAGGATTGGGGTTGGACCTGGTTGTATGGCTGTGTTAGATTGCCTGGCACTGCTATGTGATCCATTTCATCTGGGCTTCATTTGTTTGGCTTTATTGAGTTTTGAGTTTTATTGGATTAATATGAATTGAATGTAATTACTTGGTTTGCTTTAATTTTGGACTTTATTTAATTAAATTTTATTTTAATTGCTTGAATTATTTGTTTCCCGGGGATGAGAGAGGGGTTCAGTTAGGCCAATGATGGGCAACCTTTTGAGCTTGGTGCGTCAAACTCACCAAAAAACTGAGCATAACTTGGGTGGTGTGTCACTTTGAGGAAAAAACATTATCTCTGCCAGCAGAAGTGACGGCAAAGATCCTGGCTTAACCTGAAGTCCGAGAACTAGACACTCTGTGCCATACTTCTGTTGTTTTGGCCTACAGACCTCCGGCACAGATTGTCTAATCGGGGAGGATGAGACATTTGCGACTACAGTCATCCCTCCACACTCATGGGTTTCACATTCGTGGTTCTGCATATTTGCGGATTCCCGCTTTGGGGAGGGTGGGAGGGGGGAAGGAAAGTGGGACCGGGGCTTTGGAAGCCCAAATCACCACTTTTAGGGAGGGTGGGAGGGGGGAGGAAAGTGGCGACAAGGGCTTCGAAGCCCCGATTGCCACTTAGGGAGGTTGTGGGCGGGGGGGGGGGGGTGTTAGGCTCTGTTTGGGCCTGGAGACTGGGCAGTACAGTGCAGTACTGCAGCCCACTGCCATGTCTTTTCCTTATCAGTGTTGGCAACTGGGTCTAGGGGAAGTGTGGCAGCCCCAGCTAGGTCTAGTTAATTACTTGTCTAGGCCCTGATCAGGCTCAGGGGGTGGTGCATAGGAAAGGCCCTGATCAGGTCAGGAGAGAACAGCGTGATGTGGTGATGGGCCTTCTTACCTGTATGAGCAGTTTCCTTGGGGCGATAGGTAAAACCTTTAGGCCCCAAATGGGCCTTGGTGAGGTGTGCAGAGGCTGTGGCTTTAGGCCCCACTGAGCCCAGAACTCGAGGCCCACTAGGCCTCACAGATACAGGCCTCTCATAAGCCTTGTGCTAGGCCCCACACCCTCTATCAGGCCACGTGCCAGGCCTTGCCTCCTGAGAGGCCTCATTTCATCTTGTAACTCATGCATAGACCCCAATCTTTTGTTTAGGCCCCATTGCCAGGCTATTTCTGGGCCTTGTCATTAGGCCTTGATTGCTAGGGCTCCATGGGTACAGCTGTCTCTCAGGCCTTGTGGCCAGGCCTCAGATTTGCTTAGGACCATTAGACCCTGTCTGGTCCTTGACATCAGGCCCTGATTGCTGGCCCCTCTTTAGGCCACTACTAGTTCTGGACTCACTTGGCCCTGATTGAAAGACTTCATCAGGCATTGTGTTAGGCCCTGACCCTTGTTAGTAAGACTCTGTCTGGGCCTTGTAACTAGGCCTGTGATCAGCCTATTAGGCCTGGTTTCAGCCCTGCAGTTAGGCCTCAGCTTTCAGTGGTGCTAAACCCTGCCCAAATCTTTTTTCTGTCTAAGCTCCTGGCCTATATACATGTTTGCTTATTCACAGACCCATTGGGCTTTGGTCACTGCTTGGTTTGAGGGTTTGATTAGAGAGATCTCGTAGACACAACAATAGCCATGGGCCCAAAGAAGGACAGCAGGGGATCAAAGGGAAAGGATCCTGCCAAGGGGCAGCCTACTAATCACAGAGTTATTTTCCTCATCCAAGGATGATTAGGATTAGGTGAGCTGGCTGTAGTCAAGTGGCTGGGTAAGAGGGAGAGTCCAAACTTAAATAGATGATAGTTTAAATAAAGTGGCCCATATTCAACCCATTTCTTCTGTGTGGTCTTATTATTTCATGGTTGGTCAGCAATTTGTATTGGTCAGCACCATGTAGCATTGCAGGAGGATGGTGCACTTGCTGGCCTCCAGTGAATGGAAGCCACATTAATAGCATCACTGTGTGCCGTGGCAGACAGCATGGGAGGAAGAAGAGCCAGAGTCTTTTTGGGGAGTAGGAGTTCGGTGAACACCCATGGCACCCATTTTATGATGGAGAAGTCTCTAGAACTGCCTCTCCAGGTCATGAGATTCAAAGGCCAGCAAAAAGATGAGCCTGCCTGATTCTTAAGATCTTCAAGAAAGGAATTTCACAATCATGGCTATATTTAGTGAGGTCACAGGAGAGAGCCTTCTCAGTGGCTGCTCCCAGGCTCTGGAAATCCCTCCCTCATTTAGTTGCCCCCCTTTCTTCTCTCTTTCCCTTGCCAGACAAATAGCTTTTCATTTTGGCAGGCCTTTGTGTCTTAAACCATGCGGCAGAAGAGTGCTTCCAATGTGGTGTGGTGTGCTTTTATCTTTTCAATTATGTTTTAAATGTGCTTCAAACTGTTTTAACTATATGCTTTTTAATAGAATTATTTGTTGATTTTTATTTTTTTTTTAGCTTTTGTAAAAATAAAGATTTTAGCTGAACTTTTTGTAAGCCACTTTAGGTCTCATGCTGGGTGAAAAGTAAGATATTGAATACTTACATACATATTGTCAGGTCTCTGGTGCTGTTTGCTATTTAGAATGCTGTTTACTGTTTAGTGCTTAGGTAGTTGGGATATGCAGTAGCTAGCATTGCTAGGCCTGTGCCTCATTATACCAGTGACCTGACATGAGCAGAGGGCATTCTGGGAGCTGGGGCTGGTATGTACTGGAGAAATGGCTCCCCGGCACACCAAGGTCACTGGCTGCTTGGGAATGTTTAAGGAGGTTTGCATAAGCATAGATAACTATAATGACCAGGTGGTGGTGGTGGGAGAAACTGAAACTGGCAGAATGTATTAACAAAGGTGTCTTGGCGCCAAAGCCTTAGAACTGTCTATGCAGTGTTACTGTATGCATCTACATCCTGACAATAAAGCAATCTTAATCGATGCTTCTTGTACATGTGAGTAGGTGTTAATAGAGTTCACCACACATATCAATGTTATGTGGCAAATGTTTCACTAACAGCAACTGAACTGGCTGGGTCTCTTTCTTTAGGAAAAAAACAACAACAGCAAGACCATCTGCATTATATGTGAGGACTTAGGCAAGCAGTTTTAACCCCTTTCACTCCCACATTTTTCTCATACTCCAAATTAATCTGCACAGCTTCTATTTGCACCTGAAGCTGCTATTTGCAACTTTAGGGGCACAGAGAAGCTCAAGGTGAATGCAGGAAGAAAGCAGTTTAGGAGAAACACATTGAAATCATCCCACCCTTCTTAGATGGACTCAATCCATATCACAATGGCTGTTTCTTTTAATGAAAGAGATGTGGCCTGTTTTGAGCATTTTCTTTAAACCACATTTAATACTGTGGGAAGTAAAAGTGAGGGAAAAGATTTTAAATGAGAACTTTAATAGTGATGTGCATCATGCAATATCTGAAAAACAAAAACAAAACGTACAATCACCCAACCCTTTCAAATTTATAATGACAAAGTTAGGTCTTGAGCCCAATGCAAATTGGTCTTGTTTTATTTCTGTTTCCTATGGCCTAAGGATAGTTACTCTGAAACAATAAGTAATTGAAACTGGGATGGACAAATGAAATCAAATCATTTCAGGATAAGGATAAAGCAGAAAGAAAGCCCAGTTACTAAACTGCCAGAAAGACTATAAGAAATTGTCCCTTTGAAAATGAAACTCTTGCAGCAAGCTTATCAATGCTTACTGAAATCATTCTATTGACTACTATATAGTCTCACAGGAAAATACATCCCATATATTAACTGGCACCAGATTCTGTATGATCTTTGAAGCTAAACAGGATTAGCTCTCCTTAGTTCTTGGATGGGAGACCACCAATGAATACCATGTGCTGTAAGCTATATTTCAGAGAAAGTAAGTGGGAAAACCACCTCTCAGTATTCCTTACTTAAGCAAACTCTATGGAAGTCATGGGGTTGCCATAAGCCAATAGGTAACTTGAAGGCACATACACACACAAACTCACTGTGACTAACATTAAAACAGGTCAAACATCATAAAAATGCAAAACCCACCAAAGCATGAAATAATTTTAGCAAATCTAAAGGGTTCCAATGCAGTGAAATTGCATTTTTGCTAATAATTCTTTGTTATTTATATTGTGCATAAATATCCTTATGCCTACCTCTGCCCCCAAACCAAGCAAGACACAAGAAAATAACAAGATGCCACCAAACTTCTGAACAAGCTTGGCTGTCAACATCTCCCTCAGTTATTGAGACCCAAGTGGTTCTTGGATTTGTCTCACATACCGACACACCTGCTCATTAAGATCTGCCAGGGGATTCCTCTGTGGACTTTTTCAAATGATTGAAAAAACCCACGAAGAGGTCGGGGAAAAAAACAGGGCTATCACGCTTACACAGCCTCGTTTCAGATGACGCAGTCCTCCTCCATCCTCCTCCCGACCTTTCCCCGTGCTGTTCGCCCCACTTTTTACTGATGGAGGTTTTCCATCAATAAAAAGAGGCTCCAGCAAGACGGGGGAAGGTCGGGAAGAGGACGGAGGAGAACTGCATTGTCCGAAACGGGGCTGTGTAAGCACAACAGCCCCTTTCTTCTCCCAACCTCCTCGTGCGTTTTTTCAACCGTTTGAAAAAGTCCTGTGTCTCACAGATTCTCCCCCGCTCTCCCAACTCACTATTTCCAAGCAGGCCAAAGTTGTTTTTACTCTGTGCCTTTCAGGTTTTTTAATTTTAATTTTTGCTCGGTAAAAAATTTTTCTGCAATTTTGCAATTACAGCAAAATGATCAATTATATTTTTATCATTTCCCCTCCCCATAATTACAGAATCTCAGAAAAATAAAAATTAAAAAATCAGAAGGCATGCATGTGCTGAATAGGCATACAGTGGGGCTACAGAGCCAGTGGAGAAGAGAGAAAGGACTGCCTAAGCAGCACACTTGCAGTACACTCACATGATTACAGAGAAGTGTGGTGCTGAATGTTTTCAAACTGGTATGTTCCCATTTGCTTCACTAACATGATTGCTGCAAGAAAAGCAGCTGGTGTGATAAAGTTTTCAGAGGAAGCAATCTCAACATATCACTCACCTCTTCACTTTTCCACAGTTTCAACATGGGGGGAGGTGACCTAGGGGTTGCCTAAACGGTCAAAAACAAAAAACAAAACAAAACAAAACAAAACAAAAACCTCATGGAATTTGCTGGGAACCCTACCTGTCTAAATGGGATCATGACCCAATCCCCAGTATTTGGAAGGAGGGGGGCCCAAAACAGCAAAAACAATGCAGGAAAAAGCCTTTGTGGCTTTTCCTGTACTTTTTAAAAAACCATGAAGGGGTGTGCATTCCTGCTCATTAGGACAATCGAACGACCAGTGATTTGAAGGGAAACACAAAGCTGATTGAGTGGGCAAGAGTGGGGGTGGGGCTTTCTAACAGAGCAAGTGCCCGCTACCGCCATGTTGGATTTTCGCCTTAGCAAGTGATCACTAAGCTGATAAAAGAGGGTGGTTATTTTTATTTTGCTTTCCTGTTAATTTGGAAAATCACTATATCACTCCAGCGCACCTTGGCCAACTTTTTAAAAAAATAGTAGTGGCGAAGTACTAACACAAATTAATCACTCACGGCCACCATCTGGAATATGAAGCTTATGGGAGCTTCAGAGGCCAAAAACACTGTTAAGACATGTCACTGCTGCTGCAAAATGCCATTTCTACAAGGTTCTCCTTTTTTTCCCCTTTTGTAGATGGGCCCTTAGATTGTAAGAGTTCTAGAGCATTTGCTCCAATTGCCACTTTGGTAATCCAGCCTTGGGAGGTGTGGGACCTCACAAAATTAAATATTCCATTTCATTTTATCTTGTTATTAGTTTTCACTTCTCCAATATAGTTGTTTTCAGTGATTGAATTAAACAAGAAGATAACACATAGAAAATATGCAGTTACTGAAGACAGAAAATGAGAGACCAAGAGAGAGTGAACATTTTTTTATCTCGTTTTTGGATGAAAGTTCCTTCAAGGTGGCAGACAACAATATTAACCACAGAATTACAACTACATGTCATTGGTAAAATTTGAGAGGCTAGAAAAAAAAAGCAGCAACATGAAAAATGGGAAAAGATAGCCAACTAGACTACGAAAACCAGCAGGGCACAGGCTTGTTGAACCTTTTCATACTGTTGACCACAAATTACGAGAGGATAGCACTTTGCAGATTATTTTGCCAGCTTCATGGGATGCATGCCTCTTTTTTCTCTTAATATTATCTCTAGCAAAGAAAATGAAGACACCACTTTCCAGAAAAGAAGTCTACTTTAAAACGTTGCTCAATTATTTGAAGGATGAGGTCTTAATTAATGCGGCTGTGGAAAGGATGCCAATATGTTTTTTTAAAGCAGATTTTTATTTCAGTTCACATCCGTAGGGTTTGAAACATCAGTACATGTGTTAATTATTTACAGTATGCTGAAACTCCCCCCACCCCGCCTCCATTTGCCCTACCTACTGGTAAGCACAAAGAGGGAGTACCCTACCAGATGGCTGAAGTAAGAATGTTACAAATGTAGTACAATTTCCTAAATAACTTTCCAGTGTGGATTTTCCAGTGAAAAATAAAATTCTAGCAGGAATCTCCTGTGGACATTATAAATAAAATGTAAATGATACTACTCCAGTGCCGCAACAAAGAATCTTGCAGCCTTTTTTTAGGCTAACTAATTTATTTTAGCATGGGCTTCTATGGATTACAAGCCACTTCTCAAATATATAGAATACAATACCAGAGTTTCAAGTATATATGTACGGTGTGTCTGGTTGAGGGTGAAATGAGAATGTAATTGGTGCCAGAAAATGCCTATAAATAAATCTATTAGTCTTAAAGATGCCACAAAACTATGTTCTTTTGCTGGAACGGAAAAACACAGCCACGCTTTTGAAAATTAGACCAGTCACTCGATGGTCACTAAAGTTTATAGGAGAAGCTCCATATGTTATTCAATCAAATAGCAACAAAAAGGTCCTAACCTTCTCATACCTACTGTACAAAAGCTTAAAGGTTTTACAACTCTGCCATCAAATTTACAATCTGAAAGCCCAGAGCTGGGCCTGACAAAAGGTAGAGTAAAGTGACCACCTCAGAAAACAATTTTTAGATGTCATGAGTGGGTAGAAAACTGTATTTTGAAATTGCATTCATTTATAAGCAATGCAATGTGGAGTACCAAAACCTGCATTTTGTAGTACATCCAGATTTCGATAGAGATATTCTTTTCACTACATTCCTTTTCAATGGCATGTGCATTTGGACACTATTCCAAAGCAAAAGTGATACTTGACTATGGCAACAGGTTCCCACTAGGTAGCTGAACTCCTCACTCTCCCCAAAATAAGCACCAATGTGGAGGAGCTTAATGACTGCAATTTGGTGCAATTAATGAGTGGCCTGAGGGGTTGAGGTAGAATCTCCTTCTTTGGAGGTTTTTAAACAGGCTGGATGGCCATCTGTCAGACATGCTTTGAGTGTGTGTTCCTGCATGGCAGGGGGTTGGACTAGATGGCTCTTGTGGTCTTTTCCAGCTCTATGATTCTATGGTTCTACTAGATATTTAATTTGTTATTTCTATATTTTGATAGCCAGGGATGGTGAGAAATGCCTGTCAGATTTTTAGTCCCATCTGCTAAACTAACATGGCTGCTTTAGGTACTATATACCTTGGATTTTATGTGTAGGAGTGGCATTTGCTCCACTACCTCAGGCAGCAAAATATCTTGGGACAACTTAAAAGACATAATATAAAAGAGGGAAATGTATAGGAAGAGAGAAGAAGAATAAAAGCTTATTCAGGCAGAAATTTCCTCCAGCTATCTACTTGCTAATGAACATGTGTCTTATGCTAAATTCAGTTAACTCAATATTTTCTACACTTCCTGATATACTTTTGAACAGTAGCAAGTTCAGCACCTTTAAACAATGCAGAAGCCCTTGTAGGAAAGAAGATTTTACAAGGATCCAAATATACTTGTTCTTAATATGCACCCTGTATGACTATATTCTGGAAAATTACCACATCTGTAATTTTCACCCCATTTATGTTTGCTTTAAACCTCTCTTTTACTATATTGATTCATGGCTGGGCTCCATGAGGGCTGGACATGAGAAAGTGAGCAAAGACAGATTTCTCCCTATTTTCCTTGAAGGGCACTGTTATTGTAAAGAACTAATACACTCTCTTTTTCACTCATGTGGAAACATGCTTTGCAATCTACAACAATAGATCTTATGCAAATTCTATTCTACCTTCAGCGGCTGCAAGCGATCAATGTTATCTTTAATGATAATACTAACTGCTTATCCATTGGAACTGTAAATTATTCTAATGCACAATAGGTTATTTAGAAACAAGTAGAGATGGTGAAATAATAATATATGATTGATTTAAAAAAAAAACACCAAATCACATTAAATATTTCAGCTGCATTCACAGAAAAAAATTATTTTAGGCTCAATTATTTTTCCACTGTGAGTTGAATAAGTGAGCACCGTATTTCATATTCATTCGAGGGGGAAAATATAATTGGGATTGGATAAAACAGCTACTTTCATTGTTAGTCATGTCTGGCTGCCATATTGAGATATCAAAATTAACTCTATTCTGGAGTAGGAGAACATGGACAATTATTTTTAGCTCTGAGAAAACACTGAAAGTGTATTATGACATGACAAGCATGCAGAAAGTAAAAAGAAAAGTAAAGATGAAGTGAAATATACCAATAATGGCTGCAGTTTGCATTGGAACCTAAATAGAGGAGGCACTCATATGAAAGTAAGGGTTCCCCCATGCTCTCCTGTACATGTTAGGATGCTTCATAGCTTCAAAAGAGAGTTCTGACAGTCTCCTGTTTTGCCCTTCAAAAAAGCCTCTGCTTATGAAGACTTTTGCGCTGTGGACAGTAAAGACATATTCAACAGCTTTCATACTAAAGTTTCAAACTTTTTTCATAGTACACCAAAACCATGCTGAGAACAGGGATCAGTTACACAGCAGAATAGTGTGCGAAATTCTGGATTACTGTCCTTTTGCACCAGTGCTACATAGTTTACATGGCATATTGCTAAATTAGAAGATCCGATGAATAATTATGCTAGAAAGCAAGCCGGCTGACTGGATCTTTTCGGTTGAGGCTCATCTCTTGCAAGTCCACCCCCTTCTTGGTCAATTCAACCAATCACGGCTAAGCTCTGCTGGGGCTGTTTCGGGAAGACTGTTGGTAGTTCCCACTGCCGTAAGTGAAGTGGTAGTTCACACAATCGATAGTGTGCTAACTTGCGCTACTTTTCAAAAAAGTCGGGGAAAACAGTGAAAGCTGATACTGTGCGGCTTATGGGTTTTTTGCCCCCCTCCTTCTGAATATGGTGACTTTGATCCAAAAGATGTGGGAACTATTAGGACTCTTTGCGAATTCTTAGAGGATTTATTTTGCCATGTAAATGGCCTCTGTGCTTTTGCAGTAGTGGCTCTAATACACAGTGTGGAAGACCTTTCTCCCTCCATTGGAATAAGCCCATCCACACACACATGTCACAAAAGGAGAAAGAATATTCAATTTCTCACCAATTCTATTTATTAACACCCATATTACTTCACAGGACCACAAAAACAACAACAGCAACATAGAGACAAAGTTTTAAGGCTTGTAGTTTCTCCTTATGTGAAACTTGGGGAGTTGAAGACATAAGTGATTTTGGTCTTGGTCCTATGTCTGCCCCATGTTCCAGGCCAGTTCCTTCTGTGTTGTTTTCTATGGTGCTTCTCTTGAATAGCTGAGATTGCACTGGTTTCTTTTCATGACTTCTACTTCCTCCAAATGCCAAGTTTGGGATGTCTGATTGTTAGTGAAAATCAATGCCCTATTGGAAAGACAGATTCCTTGGTCCCTTGGGGTACTGTGTTACCCTCTCTTCATAGGAAAGCAGGGAGGGTCCAGGGGCATAAAGTGCTTCTCTTTCTCCTCTGATGATGCTTGCCCTTCCTGCCTCATTAATCTCTACCTGCCCAGCCCTTTCTTCTTTCAGCTTTTCTGGATATCCTTACTCTCTCTCCCCAGAGTTTGTAGCAGCTATCTTCCTTTTCTGAGCCCTCTATTTCCTCTCCTTTTGGCCAGCATAGTCTACTGTCCTTCCTTCCCCAACCTTTCTCCTTCTCAACATACTTCACAATATCCCACCATTTCTTGGCATTCCTGCTGATTCTGCCATAATCAGCCACAGTTACAATTCATATCTGGTAATGGATGAGCCAGTGAATACATGACCTCTGCTTCTGACCTCTGCTCTGGGTCCACCACTTGCAGCCAACCCAGTTGGGAAGGTGGCAGTCAGTATGGTAGCCCCCAATGGGCATTCACACTTAAAAGGAAAGTGAGAGTCTATTGTGAGAGTCTATTGTAGATGTGGCCAGATAATTTTCTATAACACGGGCAATATGTATCCTGATAATTTTTGAGGCCTCTGCTGGATCAAGCTTCCCCTACTGATTCTGCTTCCACCAGAATCACTCTCTTTCTAGGCTGTTTCCCAGCAGATTTTTTAGCAGCAGATTTTCAGTGGCAGCCCTGATGGATTTGGGAAAGTCCCAAGCCACAATGTTTGCCCACTCCTGCTTAATAGGGAACACTCACTGCTATACTATACATCTTTACACAGAAGTCTAACTGTATTCAAGTTATCTCACCCAAATATGCCAAATAGTCATAATCTCTATATAGGAAATGGAGTGGTATTTACAAGAAAAGCTGAAGTAGCTCAAATCCAAGGACTATTGTGACACCAGGCGCCTTCCTAGTAGCGCGGGGGCCTTCACTACCCAACTGCTACAACCACTTTTTGATGAAAGGGCAATTTCCACCTTCCGCCCTGTCACCACTTTGTGATGCCCAGCCTCCACGTCACCGCTGAACTACATCTCCCAGTGGTATAGCACAGGCATTCAGGTGGGGCTGTGTATACCTGGCTGTGTGTCCTTCCCTGAGAACCACTCACGCCAGTCTGGATGTTTCTTTCATTAATAATAATAATAATAATATTTATTTATACCCCGCCCCTCTGTTAAAACAATTGGGGCGGCTTACAAAAATTAAAATACAATACAGATAAAAATCCCTAAACACACCCCACCCCCACCCTCCCCCATAAAAAAGTATTAAACAAATGTAAATTAAAAGCAACTTTCTAAAATCACATTTAAAACAATAAATACCCAGCAGACTAAAAGAGGCCAGGATCCCCTGAGGCTGGGATCTAATTAGGAAAGGCCTGCCGAAAGAGATCTGTCTTTAGTGCTTTTTTAAAGCTACTCAGGCTTGTCATCTGACGGATCTCGTTCAGCAGGTCATTCCACAATTTGGGGGCAATTACTGAAAAGGCCCTCTGGGAGGTTGCAGACAGCCTAGATTTTTGTGGCTGAAGCAAATTCCTCCCAGAGGACCGGAGTGCGTGGGGAGGATTGTATGGGAGGAGACGGTTCCGGAGATAAGTTGGACCCAAGCCATGGACCCAAGCCATTTAGGGCTTTAAAGGTTATACTGGGCCCAGAAACTGATAGGCAGCCAGTGGAGGGATTTTAATAATGGAGTTATATGGTCTCTCCGAGATGTTCCCGAGACCACTCTGGCTGCCATATTTTCTACCAACTGAAGTTTCCGGACCAAGCATGAGGGCAGTCCCATGTACAGCGCATTGCAGAAATCTAGATGAGAGGTTACCAGTGCATGCACAACAGTCTCGAGGTCCCTTACTTCCAGGAAATGGCGTAGCTGGCGTATCAGCCGAAGCTTATAACAGGCGCTCCTGACTGTCGCATTCACCTGACTAGTCATCTGAAGCAGTGAATCAAGGAGCACCCCCGGACTGCAAACACAGTCCTTAATGGAGAACATGACCCCGTCCAGGACTGGAGGTTGCAACCCAACTCCTGGTTTTGGGGCCGCTACCGTGAGCACCTCCGTTTTGTCTGGATTTAATCTCAATCTGTTTTTCCTCATCCAGCCCATTACTGCTTTAAGACAGTCATTAAGAGGAGAGACGCCATCGGAATTCGAGGCCGACGATAGGGACAAGGAGAAATACATCTGGGTGTCATCAGTGTACTGATAACACCCAGCCCCATAACTCCGAATAATCTCACCCAGCGGCTTCATATAGATGTTAAACAGCATCGGGGACAGGATGGCGGCCTGCGGAACACCACAAGTAAGCTCCTTTCTGCTGGAGCAGCTGTCCCCAAGCAACACCCTCTGGGACCTGCCTGAGAGGAAGGACCGGAACCACTGGAGCGCAGTGCCTCCGATTCCTAACCTACGCAAGCAATCTAAGAGGATGCTATGATCTATCGTATCGAAAGCTGCTGAGATGTCTAAAAGCACCAACAGGGTCACACTACCCCTGTCAATGCTTAGACGCAGGTCATTGGTTAAGGCAACCATGGCAGTCTCAACTCCAAATCCCATCCTAAAGCCAGTTTGAAATGGCTCTAGATAATCAGTTTCATCCAAGACCACTTGGAGTTGAAGCGCAACTGCCCTCTCGATCACTTTGCTCAAGAATGGTAACATAGAAACTGGCCTATAGTTGTTCATGTCCAGGGGGTCAAGGGAAGATTTTTTCAGGAGCGGCCTAATGGCTGCTTCCTTTAAGCAAGATGGAACACACCCTTCTCTGAGGGATGCATTGATGATGTCCTTAAGGAACACCATCAAGGCAGTCCTCCCCTGGATGGCCAGCCATGAAGGGCAAGGATCGAGAGGGCAGGTCGTCCTACTCACCCTACCAAGTAGCTTGTCTACATCCTCGGTACTCATGGATTGGAGTTGCTGGACACCTCGTCAATTGTTTCTGTCAAATTACTGGCATCTAAGTCGGCTCTTATCCGAGAGATTTTATCTGCAAAGAAATTGTTAAATGTGTCACAGCAGGCTGTCGTTGGGCTAAGCAATGGGTTCTGCGCAGGAATAACCTGCGTCATCTCCCTTACCACCCTAAACAACTCTGCTGGACGGGACTCTGCAGACGCAATACGTGCAGAGGAGAAGGATCTCTGCGCTGCACGTATTGCCTCTCGATAGGACGAAAGAAAGTTCCTATGACAAGTCGTGTTGGATAACAAAAGAACGTTTATTATCAAACAAATAAAACCATGTAACAGTACAGTTGCCCCTCCACATTCACGGCTTTAAGATTCATGGTTTTGACTATTCATGGTTTTGGGAGCGGCCCCCGCCGCCATCCCAAAAACTGCTCCTGGGGGGGGCAAGAGTGGGTGGGAGGAAGCAGCGACGAGGATCAGCTAGCCCCATCGCTGCTCCTGGGGGGAGTGGGAGGGGTGAGAGGAAGCAGCGACAAGGCTTGCCAAGCCCCGTCGCTGCTCCTGGGGGAGGAAAGGGTGGGAGGAAGCAGCAACCAGGCTTGCCAAGGCCCGTCGCTGCTCCTGGGGGGGTGGTGGGAGAGGGTGGGAGGAAGCAGCGACAAGGCTTGCCAAGCCCCATCACTGCTCCTGGAGGGGAGGGAGGGCGGTGGCATGACCTAGTTTTTATTTGCGGATTTTTCACATTCGCGGGGGTCTCATGGCCCTAACCCCCACAAATGTGGAGGGACAACTGTATAACCAAGTTATTGGGCCTGCAAAAGCATTCCCTCTTTATCTAAGCCTCTAACTGTCTTGGATCATTCAAAGCCTCATCTCATCCATCTAAACTGAAAACCCAACTTAAACTCTAACTTAAACTAACTTAAATTGAAACTTTCCTCACTCACTCCCCCTTTATCTCCTCCAGAAGCCCCTCCTCCTTCCACCTGCTCACAGAGGATTGGCTCCTGGAGTATCATGTCCTCATTGGCTCACTAGATGTCCATCACAACTATGTACTCCAACATCCCATTCCAGCACAGGCCAACCAAATGCATATGGGAAACTTGACATGAGTGTACCAACACTCTCCTGCTTATACAATAGCACCCCCGTATCTGCTGATTCGCCATCTACTGATTATCTGTGGTTGTTGACAGTGGGGGGTGGACAGGGGAGGGAGGGGAGGAGGACAGATCTTGTCCCCTTCTCCCTTCACCCCCTGGGATGGACAGCAATGGCAACAGGGGGGGCAAAGGGAGGGGAGAAGAGATCTCACCTCCCTTCTCCCTTCACCCCTAGGATGGCTCCCGTGGTGGCAGTGATGATGGGAGGGTGAAGGGAGGGGAGGAGAGATCTCACCTTCCTTCACCCCCTGGGATGGTTCCTGTGGCAGCAATGGTGGGGGGGGGCAAAGGGAGGGGAGAAGACATCTCCCCTCCCTTCTCTCTTTGGTCCCTGTGACAGCTCCTGTAGTGGCAATGGTGACGGGGGGCATTTGCTATTATCCACAGGTTTCATTATTTGTGGGGGGCCTCGGACAAATCCCCTATGGATACGGGGGTCCTACTGTATTCTCAAGCAACTGGTAATCAGAGATGTACTGCCTCTGACAGTGTAGGGAATACAGAGCCACACATGAATAAATATTCAGTTTATTCAAACAAGTATATACAGTTGTCTCTCTGTATCCAAAGATTTGGTATCCATGGATTTAAGTATTCACAGCTTGAAAATATTCTTTAAAAAGTAATAATCCAAAAAGCAAACCTTGATTTTGCCATCTTATATAAGGGACACACACCATTTTGCTATGACATTGCATACAATGGGCCTTTAGTATTCACGGATTTTGGTATCCACTGGGGGTCCTGGAACCAAACCCCAGCGAATATGAAGGGACAACTGTATATTCAAGCCATGGTTGCTATCAGAGGTAACCTGTGAGGTGGCAAGCTATAACAGGGTCAGAACTGATTTTCAGAGATCTTAAGAGAAATTATTGGGATAGTAATAAACCAACAATGCAACATCATGTATATTTATTTTTTGGAAGTAATCCTCACTGTATTCAAAGAGGATTATTTTTTCATAAATGGGCACAAGATTTTAGCCTTGGGTTTTGGACTGTTCAAATGTGTGTGTGTTTATTGCTTTGTGCTTCACTTTTTCCCCCTGCTGATTGTTAAAAATGATTTATAATGGCATTAATCTGTTTTCATTGCTTGTATCCCACCTGGAGATATCCAAAGAGAGGAAGGAATATAAATATATTAATAAATGAAAATAATAATGAAGTATACATAATCCCAATCAAATCCTATTTTTCTTTACTCTGACTTTATACAACTTCTCTTTTACTAAAAGTATCATCTAATCATTAAAAGAAGACATTTAATCCATATTAATTGAACTGTCACTAGATGCTAGGATTGTATTTCCACAGTACTTATGGGAGGCATTACTACTCCTTTCAGCACAGACGTTTTTGAAGATTTCTTCAACAGATTATTTTTTTTTTTAACAAAACCTAATATATAAAAGGAAAAGAATAGACAAGCCCTTTCAAAGGTCGCCTAGAAATTGAAGGAAAAAATCTTGAAGAGGCATAGGGGAAATCACTGGCATGACAACCGAATATATTTCCTGAGTGGGCTCTCAATGACAAACTTGCATACAAAACAAAAAGCATAAAAGAACTTACAAAAGTGATATGCAGATTGACTAGCTATCCCAAGCTTCCCTATTAAATCTGGTCCATCTGTTGAGGGCATTGTTTCCATATCATCTCAGTGCAGTCTATTTTGAATGATATTTACAAAAAAACAAAAAGAAAAGTCACAAGAGGCTGGATGAAAGCAGAACGTCCTCTGCTTGGTAAAAGTTAGCCAAAAAAAAAAAAAATCTTAGAAATAGAGGTCTTTGATAGATACATTCTATATTGGGTTACCTCTAGATGTATCAGCAGAAACTGCTATTCCAAAATTGTATGTCTATCATAAACTACCACAACTTCTGTGGACTGCCGAGATATTTTGGTAAATATTAATTTTGCACAGAATGCTCACTGCAGTGCTTCACAAACTGGTGTCTGCCAGATGTTTTGGACTACAGCTACCATCACCCTCAGTCCCAATGGCCATGCCAATTAGAACGACAAGAGCTGTGATCAAAAATGTCTAGAATGGACTAGGGAAAGTTATATTAAGTGATTTTTAAAATTCTATATAAAAGCCAGGTATTAGGAACTTTAGAAGCTCCCCATCTCAATTCTGCTCTTTTTCAAATTCCACCAGCATTGTCATCTCATCTTCTGTTTATATCAGCATGTGAGACTTTCTTTTCTTCTGAAATGGAAATTTGTATGTATCTTCTGTAGGAATGTGAAAAACTTTTAGTTTCAATTTAGTTGAGCTTCTCTAATCCTGCCTATATTTTCTTCCCATCCTTCTTCCCGGTATCTGTTTGCAAGGATTTGTATTTTCCTCCTCCACCGAAATCTCTGCCATTTAGTTTATGCTTTATTTCTAATTTTTGAATGGCTTCTCTGTGCATGTGTCCAGCAATTATTTGTAAGTGAAACCATCCATTAGCCTGTTCCTTAGAGGTTTCATGAATTCTGATTTACTCCTTGACATGCAAAGGGAAGCCTATGTAGGAACAGAACTTCCTATGAATATATAGAGGTCAACAGGAGAAGAGCCAATAATCATGTTGGCAGTGTGGCCAGACCAACTCCTTAGTTCATGCATGCAATGAACACACAGAGAGTGCTTGTTCAAAATGCTTTTTATATCCACAGAATTTGACAGAAATCTTAAGATGTTTACCTGGAAGTATGACTCATGAACTCAGCAGAGCTTGCATGTAAGGAAACATACATAGGACTATGCTATCAGAGTGTATCTACATATACTACATTGATTTTCCTTGGTTTTTTCCTGGGCTATGAGGCCGTGTTCTGGAATAGTTTTCTTCTGATGTTTTGCCTGCCCCTGTGGCTGGCATCTTCAGAACATCTTTATCTGAAGATGCCAGCCACAGAGGCAGGTGAAACATCAGAAAGAAACTATTCCAGAACATGGCCTCACAACTCGGAAAAAACCCAAGGAAAATCTATGGATGCCGGCCGTGAAAGCCTTCGACTTCACATACACTACATTGTTAGCAGTTTGATACCACTTAAGTGAACTGTTATGGTTTTAGACTTATGGAAATCTGAGATCTGTACTGATAAGACAGCTCCAGTGCTATAGCTCAGAGGAATAGACTTGAGCTCTCCAGCAGAGAATTCAAAGCATACCACAAAACTACAAATCTCAGAATCCCATAGGATGGAGCCATGACAGTTAAAGTTGTATCAAACTGCTATAACTCGTTTTATATCACCAGATCCCATCTGATCTTGGAGGCGAAGCAAGGTCAGCTCTTGTTAGTACTTGGATCGGAGACCACCAACGAATACCAGGTGCTATAGACTATACAGTCGTCCCTCCACATTCGTGGGGGTTAGGGGCGCAAGACCCCCATGAATGTAAAAAAACCCACCCACGAATAAAGCGGGGCACTCACTAAGGAAACTGCCGGTGGTTTCCTGAGTGAGTGCTCCAATTGAATCTGCCTTTGCCCCAAACACTCAATGGTAGAAAGCTGGTTCAAGGGGGAAGCTTGCTTAGCAGGCACTCTCCTTAGCCAGCTTCCCCCCTGAACAGGCTTTTGACCCTTGAGTGTTTGGGGGAAAGGCTGATTGAAGCGGGGCACTCACTGAGGAAACTGCAGGCGGTTTCCTGAGTGAGTGCCCCGCTTGAATCCCCTTTGCCCCAAACACTCAAGGGTATAAAGCTGGTTCAAGGGGGAAGCTCTGTCAGGGAATGATAGGACACGCAATCCCCAGCCGAAGCCCAAAAATGATCTCATCAGACTCAGTAGCAACCCCTTCCCAAGAAGACTCACACACAGAGTGTTTGATGTCCAAATAAGGAGGAGGCACTTTTATCTTCAAACTCAAACAGTTGCAATATATACAAATATTTACAATCCAAGGAGAAAACCGCTTCACCAGGCCTCAGCATTCACAGGAAGAAGGAAGGGAAGCTCTGTTCTGTGCTCATATATATACAGGACATTGCCCCCTAGTGGCCTGACTAGACATGACTTGGTAGTTCATGCAGCATGGTTCTGTAGTTGTTCAGCCATTTTATAATAGAGTTCAGTCTAACTCCTGTCAAGCTCACTTAGCGGGCGCTCTCCTTAGACAGCCCCCCCATTGAATCGGCTTTCGACCTTTGAGTGTTTGGGGCAAAGGCCGATTGAAGTGGCGCACTCACTGAGGCAACTGCTGGTGGTTTCCTGAGTGAGTGCCCCGCTTGAATCCGCCTTTGCGCCACACATTCAAGGGTTGAAACCTGGTTCAAGGGGGAAGTTCGCTGAGCGGGCACTCTCCTTAGCCAGCTTCCCCCTTGAACCGGCTTTCGACCCTTGAGCGTTTGGGGCAAAGGCTGATTCAAGCTGGGCACTCACTCAGGAAATCACGGGTGGGGGTTTGCTTGGCCTTCGGCTGCCCCCCCTCAGGAAAGGAACGCCAAGCAAACTGGCGGCACTTGCAGTAAAGCGAAGTGTTCCCTGTGAGGGGGGAGCCAAAGGAGGAGCAATCCTCCGGCATATTTCTGTGAATAATCGGAACCACGAATGTCAAAGCCACGAATGTGGAGGCACAACTGTATTTCAGAGGCAGGAACTGGTAACTCTGAGTATTCCTTGCCTTAAAAACCCCGAAATTCATGGGGTCACCATGTCAATAGGTGACTTGAAGGCACAGACACATACAGTGACATTCAAGAAATTATTTCTGTCAATACTGTACATGTAACTACAGAATTTAATTTCCAAAAGATTTTGCTTTCTCCTTAAGATTTTGTTTTCTACTTTTGCTTTCTACTTAACTTTTGCTTAAGTAAAAGTTTATAAAAAACTTTACAAACATGTATGTTATTCTGCCAAAGAAGTCTTATTTTAGTTGGTTTCTCATTGAAAGCAATTCTGCTTAGATCACAATGAGCAGCATCAGGCCTAACACCATATCAGAGTTGTTAACTCCTCAAGTAATTGCTGAAACCCAAGAGTAGTATTCAGCTCTGATTTAATGAGAAAGCAGGGACTCAAAAGTTGTAAAGAGCTCTGTTTCATTTCTGAAGTACGAAGACAAGCAAGAATATCACACTTTTCTAAAATGCCTTTCATCTGAGATTCCCAGCGCACTTGATTTATAATTACTCAAATTTCTTCGCACATCTTACAGTGCTCATTACAGAAAAGGACAAAGTGAAGAACATAGACTTGCCTAAAGTCAAAGGAATCAGTGAGTTGAGCTGGAATATGATAAAGTAGGTTGAATTTATAGATTCCTACCTCCCCATACAACTGTTTGCTGTAGAGTGTTATTATGATCTCCACATCCAATAACACATGCTCTTTTTTAACATTCTGACACAAGATTGCCAGTGTTTTATAACTGTTAAAAGCCCAGGTAAATCCATAATTTTAATCTGGCATTGTGAAGTCAATGGGGTAAGATTAGGCCGTTAAAAGCTGCATCTCTTTATTAACATTTTTTATATGGGGAATTGTGTTGAGTCCCCTACTGGGAGAAGATCAGGCAATAACTTAAATAAATAGATAAATAAATATAGATACAGGTAGTTTCCTGCTCTCTTGTATACCTACTACACCTGAATCATTCCTATGGATCAGGCTTTCCAAGTGGATGCCTTGGACAAGAAGGCAATCATTGTGATCCAGATTTACAGATTTCCTCTTACATTCCCAATCATGAAAAAAAGCCAAGGTATAATTAATGCACTGAGACTGGGGTGCGCATTGTACTGGTGGCAGAGGGCATTTATTGCCCCTATAACCCTCTGGTGGACTACACTAGGACATTTTTCCATGGGCCAAAGTGCTGTGAAATACTTGTCATTCAGCTTTCAGTTGTTTTTCCCCACGTTTTTAAAGTTCCGGATATAGGTAAGGGAAGTTAAAGTGGGTGGGAGGTGGGGGTAAAGAAAATAAAACTGAAATATTTAGAGGGAATTATGCATGGTTTGGGAAACTGAATGCCAAAAACCAATCTTTTTCACTTTGGAGGATTGGAAGAACACCAAAATGGGATGGAGGTCCCACTGCCCCCATCCAATTCAGACCAACATATTAGTGCACGGATATTGTGAATCATCCTGCACACAGATTAAAGATATTTCACAGCAATCCTATCAAGGAATGCTGCTAATTCTGTGCTAGACTTGAGTGCTCTGTTTCAGATAGCACTTTACTATACAATAATCTTTGAGATTTCCTGGAGAACAGGAGAGCTCCCAGCAGACTGGAAGAAGGCAAATGTTGTCCCCCATCTTTAAAAAGGGGAGAAAGAAGAACCAAATAATTACTGCCCAGTCAGCCTGACATCAATACTAGGAAAGATTCTGGAACAGATCATTAAACAGACACTCTGTATGCACTTAGAAAGGAATGCCGTGGTCACTAAAAGTCAACATGGGTTTCTCAAAAACAAGTCATGCCAGACTAATCTTATCTCTTTTTTTGATAGAGTTACAAATTGATAGATGAAGGGAATGCTGTGGAGGTAGTGTATCTTCATTTCAGTAAGGCTTTTGACAAGGTTCCCCATGATATTGCAAAAATGTTAGTAACCTGTGGGCTAGACAATGCAACTGTTAGGTGGATTTGTAATTGGTTGACTAACTGAACCCAAAGGGTAGTCACCAATGGCTCCTCTTCATCCTGAGGAGAAGTGACTAGTGAGGTGCCACAGGGTTCTGTCCTGGGCCCAGTGCTATTCAACATCTTTATCAATGACTTGGGTAAGGGAATAGAGGGTATGCTTATCAAGTTTGCAGATGACACCAAATTAGGAGGGGTAGCTAATACCCCAGAGGACAAGATCAGAATCCAAAATGATCTTAACAAATTAGAAAGCTGGGCAAAAATAACAAAATGACTTTCAACCCAGAGAAATGTAGGATACTACACTTGGGCAGTCAAAATGAAATGCACAGATACAGGATGGGTGACACCTAGCTTGATGGCAGTACATGTGAAACATGTGTCAGCAGTGTGATGTGGCAGCTAAAAAAGCCAATGTGATTCTAGGCTGCATTAATAGGAGTATAGTGTCCAAATAAAGGGAAGTAACAGTGCCAATCTATTTTGCTTTGATCAGACCTCACCTGGAATACCGTGTCCAGTTCTGGGCACCACAATTCAGGAAGGATATTGAAAAGCTGGAATGTGTCCAGAGGAGGGCGACCAGGATGGTGGGAGGTCTGGAAGCCATACCCTATGAGGAACAGCTTACGGAGCTGGACATGTTTAGTCTGGAGAAGAAAGGTTGAGAGGTTACATGATAGGCGTGTTTAAATATTTGAAGGGATGTTATGCTGAGGATGGGGCAAGCTTGTTTTCTGCTGCTCCAGAGACTAGGACACGGGCAATGGGTTCAAACTACAGGAAAAGAGATTCCACTTAAACATTTGGAAGAACTTCCTGACAGTAAGCTGTGCAGAAGTGGAAGTGGAAGTGTGGTGGAGTCTCCTTCTTTGGAGGTTTTTAAGCTGGATGGCTATCTGTTGGAATGATTTAATGATTTGATTGCGTATTCCTGCATGGCAAGGGATTGGACTGGATGATCCTTGTGGTCTCTTCCAACTCTGTGATTCTATGATTCTATTCTATGATTCTATAATACAAAACTGACATCATGTTCCCCATTTTTATGGTCACTCTAAACTCTTCCTGGCTATAACACATCACACAGTGGTAGGAGATTTTAGATTCTAGAATAAATTGGCAAGATTTTTTGTAGATTATTTTAGACTAGGCACTAACAATATTTCATTAAAGCAAACCCAGAAACCCTACCCATTTTTAATGAAGATAAAACATAATCAGAGTTATCCACAGTAGAAAAGAGATGCTAATATTTTATTTCATCCTTGCAAATGAGGATAAATAAATTCCACAATTATTTTCCCTGGGGCAGAGAAAATGAGTATGTCTGAACAATTCTTGTCTAGTGTTCACACATCCAGAAGTGTTTTAAGAAACTATTTTGCACAGAAATATATGTGGTTTTTTATATGAGAATTTTGGGGGCTTTGGGGGAAAAACACTTTCCCCAGACGTCCACTTATGGTTTTTGTGTGTGCAAGATTGCTGTTTTCTATGCAAAAACTTCCCAGTAATCTTGTGCAACAAAAATCTTCTACAAAAATCTTACACATCAAAAATCCTGTGAAATAAATGCAGCAGATTTGCACAAAGCACAGCCACATGGTTTTGTTGTGCAAGATTTTCTGCTCAGGGTACATTCATGTAAGGTAGATTTTTGCATAGAAAACTGCAATCTTGCCCCAAAAGCATGTGCTTATCTAGAAACAGTGGTTTTTGATGCCAATCCCTCAATTCTCATGCCAAAAAAAGCCAGGTGTATTTCTGCACAGAATAATTTCCTGGAACACTTCAGGATTTGTGAATACTAGGCAAAAAATGCACAAAATTCTTGCCACTGTATTTCTCTTCCCAACTGGAAGTGTCATTTTTTCAGCCAGGAAACAAATAGCAGAAAATATTCTGTAGAGGATGGGTGGATGGGTGTATTTTTATGTATAAAATATGAGAATAATAGAAGTACAACAAGAGATTTCATACCATCAGAAAGTCACTGAGAACTGCAATATGGAGAAGAAAATTTCCAAGAGATTACAAAAATTGTTTATTCTCAGCCCTTTCCTAGGTACTTGTGGAAAGTTACAAAAATTAAAACCAAATACACAAGTCATTGAAAGAAATCAAAGTGTGTGTGGAAGAGAAATACAGCTGTTAACCAGGCAATCAATAAGAAAAGTTTCATCATGAGTTTCTTAGTAAGTGTTGATGTTTGGAGAACTCTCAGTGGAAAAAGTCTTGAGATTACTATACTTCCCCCCCACCCACCAAAGTACTAAAAACAGGCCATAATCAAACTTGAAAGAAAAGGAAGAATTATTTCAAAGGAAAAAAATGGTAACCTGGAAAGATAACATCTGCTCCAAGCATTCTTTAGAACGCCTCTGAAATTTATTGTGAGAACACATCAATCTGAGAAAATTAGAATCGTAAGGAATAACTGGCAATAAAGAATCATTTTAGCAATAATTGGCAATCAACTGATGAAATTCATAGCTTGAGGTTGTTCAGGCTGTAAATTACTATGGTTTTATCTAGAACAGTATTTAGAAGGTGATTATATCTTGAGCGTGTTTCATTAACCAGTGTGCTGAAAAGGTAAGCTAATACCTTTTCTTGTACATTTTGTGACCTTAAGATGTCATATTTATAATTTCATGGCAACAAATCACAGTCCAAAAGTTGCTAACAGGGAAAAGAAGCAAATAAAATTAATCTGAGAAAAAGAGCCATTCAGTTTCACAACAATTAAACTTTCTTGCCTCTCTAAATTTGCTAATTATTTCTAAATTAAAATTCAGACTTAGTGAAAGGAACCATCAATCATGAATTTATACAGCAGTACCTTTATCCAAGAAAAAAGGGGAAAAAAACCACTAGCAAGAAAAAGTTAGTTTCATTTTTCTCTCTGAAATAATAGTAAAGGGACTAAAGAAGAAAGCAAAGCTCATTCTTTCTTGAGGCATGCAGCACAATAGTGTAGTCCTAAAGTTTTCTGAGAAGTAATGGAGTTGAACAAACCTAATGGGCAACTTTTAAAGGTCTGGGGGAGCATTTTCTCTCTCTCTAAGCATCTACTGTAGGCATGGGGGGTGTAAACAGAAAATAAGCCCCAAGTGTCAGAATGGTCACTTTTGGTTTGATTGTTTCAGTTGAGGGGGGCATTATTTTGCCTAAGAGTTACCTCTGCAAGATCAAATCTCCCACTCCTAGAGGCCCCCTGGCATGACAAGACATCATTTTTCACCTGATTTTTCCCAATGTTGGAGGTATTTCAATGGCTGAGACGGGATAGACAGGCTGCAAAAAATGTTTTGGGGACCACCTGTGGCCTACAGACTGCACTTTATAAAACCCCATCCTAGTGCATGAATAACAATGTTTCAACTGTATTTCTTGTAGCAAAGTCCATCTACAGCTGGTTTAACATGCTTTGCATCATCTCTACACTGGAATCCCTAAAGTACCGGTAAGCAGATGCAGCCTAAAATATGCAGCCTAGTATTCTGCATATGGCTGTTCATACTTTCACTTAATATGTAGAGTTAGAGCCACTCCCATACAGGACCCTTCCGTGTACCCTTGATATTATCCAGTGAGCTCTGTTTTCACATAAGCTCCACTGGACTTATGATGTGTGTGCTTGATATAATAAATTAGGTCCAGATCTTGTGATGGTTAATCAAAATTTTTATTCTCGAATACTTAGTGTCATATTAAAACTTTTCTACTGTAATGACAAAGCACAACTCCTCATCCTCACAAATTTCATACAGAGTTTGAAGCACTGCAGGTTACAGCTCATATTGTTTTTAATCTTGTCTTTAAATTATTCAGGACTGAATTATAGTCTCCATTACAATTTGGTCAAGGAAAAATTGCTGATGATTACCAGATATGCAATGTGACGCATCATTAGTCTTTCAATGCAGAGAATGCATACCTTTTTCAATATAACATGTGGTATTTAATTAACAAAATTAGATAAGGCAAAATGTGGAATGAATTTTTATTACTCTCAGAGATTTTTGATAATGATACTGCACTGAAGTGAAAGAGCTAATACAGATGCTGCATGAAAAACCCATTTACTTGGAAGGGACGAATATAGATTGAAATGTTCAGCATTCCCCCCCCCTTCCTCAAAACCTGAAGGTTATATTGCTAATGTTATTAAAATCACAGTGCTATTATCTTTCAGCTCATTCTTTCACAATACCTGTAAAATAGTAGACATTAAAATAAAGATTACTCATTGTGGCCCAGCACCATTTATTACCAATGGCCCTAAGGGTACAGTATTAAAAAGTTGAAGATAATTTTAACCAATGTATTGGATATAATTTATCTTCCTATAATTTACAGGGCCTTCTTTCATTTAATATCAAATTGACAATAGCAGGTTCTCTGCAATTCATACAGAAATGGTACGGGGGGGGCATATATGGCCCCAAGGCTGGTTTGAAAGCCTTAACCCTGGCAAAACCCCATGGCACCATCAATTTTTAAATTGTTATTATTACATAGGAAGAGATTTTTTTCCCATTGCTGGAAGTATTTCACAGCAGGGTTTGTTTGTTTCAGCAGAATCTACACTGCAGCCACCCCTAACCCTCAAAATACCCCCCCCCAAAAAATAAAAAATAAAACCAGAGGTGAATAGATGTCCACTTCCAGTTTTTTTCTTACTTATTTTAAAATAATTTCTGCACCTGGTCTTCCCCACAGCAGACCTCCTGAAGGCCTGCCAAGGTTGCCCACCCCTGCATTACAGCAACATTGATTCAAATTTCCAAGCTGGAGCATTCTCCAATATAAAATGTATTCTACAATCCCTGCCATTCATTCTTTAAAAGACAGGAAACTTCAGATAAAATAAAATAAAATTTCAGAATATTTATAAAACAAACATATTGGAGTACCAGTAATTTTCACAGTGTTGTCAAACACTTTTCCCAAGGGATGGTCAATACCTTAATGCTGATTCAATCTAATGTCACCTTTGATTTTTGAACCAAGCACTTCTTACTCAAAAAGTTGTGAACGATCTGATAGTTGCACCAGTGACTAAGGGAACCCTGTTGGCTATCTTCTCCCAGATGCCCACAGACACACACTTTGGGGTATTATATCACTGTTTCTTGTAGTGAAGACATCTATACTTTCTGAAGATTGTTGGAAAACCTTGAACAACTTTCAATCCCTTTCAGGCAAATTAATTGATTCAAACCACTTCAATTACACTTAGAATGCACGAATATTTCCAAATAGGCAGGTTAATGGCCCTTACGATATGCCATAGGGCAACTCAGTTTATCTAGATACTTTTCTCTGAGTTTCATTACCAAGATAGATCAGTTACAGAGCATTGGCTTTGCCTGCGAAAGATCCCCTGTTCAACCCTCAGTACCTCAAGCAATGGCTTCATGGTTCTTCTGCCCGAAACCCCAGAGAAGTGCTGCCTGTCAGTGTTGAAAAGCTAAATGGACCTATGGCCAAATGTCTATGCAACACTTGTGTTAGCATCGAGATTTTCAGTTCCTCCTCCCATAGCTCTCACTAAAGAATAATTAAAAAATCTGTTCCTGAGGGTTTCCCTGTCCTTAAAGCACATTTTAGGGGTTTAATCAATTAGATAGCCCAGAGGTAATGTGATCTCAACATCTTGGAACAATGTGCTTAAATTCATGCATCACATTAAAATAACATATTTGTATAATATTCTCATTTTGAAATTTGTACATATTTTTATTTTGGGGGTTTCCCACCTATTCTCAAAATCATGGTTCTTTGGTTGGGCCTTATTATTTCAGTTCTGCAGAGTTTATTCCCAAGTTTGCTTCTTCTCAATATGTCCTGAATGAAGATGTCTTTGCACATTATACTGTACTAGCCATATACATCTTTTCACTGATTTCTGGATAGTCTGTTTAAAATAACAACTGCCATTCTGAATAGTTCAAGCTTTTGTGCATATTTTCTTTCAAAAAACATTCGTCCCCCATACTCAGTAAATACAATATTGGCTGCATTTGCTTTCCAGATACTTTTTCTTCTGTGTTGTACTTACTGTTGTTGTGTGCCTTCAAGTTGTTTCTGACTTATGGCAACCCTAAGGTGAACCTATCATGGGGTTTTCTTGGCAAGATTCGTTCAGAAGGGGTTTGCCTTTGCCTCCCTCTGAGGCTGAGAGAATGTGACTTGCCCAAGGTCACCAAGTGGGTTTTCATGGCTGAGTGGGGATCCAAACTGTAGTCTACAGAGTTGTAGTCCTATGCTCAAACCACTATAGCCAAGTTGGCTGTCTGTGTTGTACTATAAATGTGTAACTTTTTAATATCCCACCGCAGTTCTTCTATATTTTTGGTCTATGTTAGTAACCAGGTATTCAAAAACTTCAAAGATTCAGCAGGTTTCATTAGGTTTTCACTTGATTCCCTTGTGAGTCTATTAAGATATTTTCACTTTCTTTTGTTTGGTTCACAAGCCCCCTTGTTTAAAATCTTCACTTGCTTGTAGTCTCCTTTATGAACTTGCCTCCCAGCATCTTGAGTTCAGTTTCCAAGTGATTCTTTGTGACTTCTTCAGGCACAAAGGCCTATCCAAACAATGATGTGAGCAAACTTTAAAAGTTCTTTGCCTTTTCTCCACTCTGCTTTCAGAACAATAGATTTTTAACAGGTGAGGTTCTTTTTCCATGTATTTCTCTCTCCATGTGGCTTGTCTAGTTTACTGGTCAAATTCCTTGTCTGTATAGAGCTTTCTCATTAACTGACTCCTGCTTCTCAATCCTTTTTTACTTCCCCAAAATGTAGGACAGACTGTTAGCATGCCCTACTACCCCTCCCCACAACATTCCATAACTTGACATATTGGACACTTTTCTGAGTCACTTTGGCTGGGAGATTAGGCAGACTGGAGGTCAACCTAAAGTCATGATGACCTGAGATGTGTCTAGAAACATAATGGGGGGAAAACCCAAGTTAGGATTATGCCCAAAGTAATGCTAACAACCAAGTCATTACGGAGTATGTTCTAATCCTTTCTTCCAGCCTTGGGCATTTCAAGCAATAATTCATCATGCAAACAAGTGACCATTCCACATGTCATACTCTTCTCACACCCTCTCCTGTTCAATCTTATGAGGCTGTTGCAAGACCATCAAAGTTTTAATTAACGCAATTAGTTGAGTTGTTATCCAGTGGGAAAGCCATCCATGCTTTGTCATAACAAGAGTACCCCTTCAAGATATGAAACAGAGCATAAATATTAGGGGCCAGACCCCAGCTAAGTGTGCCACAGTTAATGGACCCATTCACTTTTCCTCTTGGCACACCCTGGATTGGAACTTCCTGTGCCACCCTCAAATGCCTGTCTAAGTATTCTCACTGCATAGAATTCTTCTCTTCAAGATTGGTAACTATCACCATCTCTTCCCATACCTCTCTCCCTCTATCCAACCTTTCTGTCTTACTCTGACAGCCTAGTATAGTTCTTAAAAATGTATGTTGTATATGTTAGTTCACTTTTGTGTTATTCCAATAAAATACTTTATTTCACTTTAACTGGAGTGGTCTCTACAGTTAGTACTGGTATACATAGATGAAAAGATCCCCAAAATTACCCTCCTCTTGCAGGCCTCCTGTTTGAGCTAATAATTCCCCCAGATATTACAAGAGATTTTGGCATCATAGGTGGGTCCCAATGTACCTCCACCTCTTAGGGCCTGTTGTCATTTGGAATGTGATTATACAAGTCCTTGACTGGTAACATGGAATGGGATTATGTAAAAGACACAACAACAACTAAACAGTACTTCACTTAAGAAAGCTCTGGAACCTAGCAGGTTGCAGTTAATCACAAACAAACATGTAAATGTGATGAGGGCAGGGGAGAAAGAATTATTCAGTTATATTTTTCACCTTTATGCTGAGGGAAGCAGACTGGCCTAGGGTCCACCAGTGAGCTTCAATGCCAAGTGCAATTTTGAACCTCACCTGCTCCAGTTTATATTCTGAGGACTCTAACCACTATACCACACTGGCTCTCACTAGCTTTCTATCAGCTTAACCTACTTCAGACAATTATTTTAAACATAAACTGAATAACAAGTATGCTATCAGAGCTTCTTAAAGAAAGAGAAGAAATCAGTAACATGAAAAAAGAAGAATTAAATGAAATACAATGAAGAAAGTTTTTCACATTTCAAAGTATTCTATTAAGTACTCAGATCTCAAATAAAAAGCATAAACTAAAGCAATATTTAAACTCCCTCAATATAGTGTAAAAGAGTTACAGAGGGTAATGGGCCCAATCCCATTACAAATACGAAGAGTCTTAATTATGCATCGGAGCAGAATGTATTTTATATGCATGCGCACAAACACACACACACTTATTTGTGTGTGTATGCTGCAAAAAGTAATTCTGCACAGAGTTGCCTGGAAGCCCCACACAACTCAATGAGACTTCTTTCTGAGTAGATATATATGGACTTACACTGGAAAGCAAGGCATATACCAACCAAGGCAAAGGGAATTCACAGAGATTCATCCAAAATAATAGAAGTGAACTTTAGTAGCACAATCTAGAGTTGAGTTTATGTGTAATGTGTGGCTGCTAAAGTCATAATTCATTATCTATTCTTGTTAAAACCAAACAGGCTTAAGTTGTCAGTCCCATAATTTGTTGGATGGAGAAATACATTTTAATATATTGGCAAAGCCCAGACTGGCTTTGTGTTAATCAGATTCAAATTTACACTCCTGGCTATAATATTTTTAATATTCATTTGGTCAATATGGTCCTGAAAAAGCTATGAAATCTGATAAATATACTTGAACACTGCCTACTACACAAACACACACACACTGTTGCTGAAATAGACAACATGACAGATAAAAATTCTTTAAATAAATGTAACCACTCTCTTCTACTCTCTTAGGACCTGTCTAAATGAGGCAAAAAAAACCCCAAACCCGGAGTGCCTCACAGTAATGGCATTTTGCAGCAGCAATTACTTAATGGTATTTTTGCCCCCATAAGCCCCCCATAAGTTTGCATGCAAGATAGCAGCTGCGATTGATTTACTTGCAGTTGTACTTACCTCAATTTTCCACTGCTAAACTTTTTTAAATAAAAAAATTATGTCTAAGGTGCACTAGAGTGATTTTTTGATTTAACAAGAAAGCCAAAAAAACCCACCCTGTTTTATTGCCCTTAGCAATCAGTCACTAAGGCAAAAATCCAACATGGCAGCAGCAGTGTTTTCCCTGTTAGCAAGCCCCACCCCACACTCACCTGGCCAGTCAGCTTTGTGCTTCCTCTCCTATGGGAAAGTGATCTATATAGAATTGCTTGTCCCAACAAGCAGGAATGTGAACTCCCCTCACTGTTTTTTAAAAATCTATGGGAAAAGCTGTGAAGGCTTTTCCTGCAGTGTTTTTGCTGTTTTGGGGCCCTCTCATTCCAAATACAGTGGATTGATGTGGGATCTCATTTAGACAGGTTGCATTCCCAGTGAATTCCATGATGGTTATTTTGACCATTTGGACAACCCCTTAGTCAAACTGGAGATAAAACTGACCCCACTTGTTTAATACTGGAATAGACCAGGGGACCTGATTTTTTTTCCCCTGTTCAGGGCTACGTTCCCTCAGATTTGATACCTATATGTTGGTACTGGGCAGCAATGAAGGGTCTTTTCACACTACACATCGACAGCACTATGACTCCACTTTATCTGCCATGGTTACACCCAATGGGATCCTGGAATCTGCTGTTTAAGGAGGGACATTTAGGGCTTGTCTATATGGGAGGGGGGAATATGAACACAACCAAAAAAGCAGGCATTCGCAACAATGCAACCTGTCTTCATGGTCAAAAGAGCCCCCTAAACTCTACATGACCCCTAGCCAAGATAGTGGCCGCAAGTGATTAACTTGTGACATTAAATCTGTGCTGCCAATATTAAAAAAAAACAAAACAGTTTCCCATGGTGCGCACATACAATATTTTGTATTTAAAAAGAAAGGGGTGGGGGAAGAGAGTATAAGATCACTGTTTGATCAACTTACCAGACTCTCGCTTAGCTGAAAATTCAACATGGCAGCAGCAAGTGCTTTCCCTGTGTGCTAGCCCCACCCCCATGCTCATCCAGCCAATCAGATTATGCTGCCTGTTCGTATCTACATGAATACGAGTGTTTGAATGATCACACATTTGCATGTCATACAGAGCTTTTTTAAAAATCTGGATGAAGCTCCGAATGCTACGCACATGGACTTTCCAGTGGGTTTGGCTGCCCCCTTCCTAATGACACATATTTATGCAAATGTCTATGAACGGATTGTCTTCCATTCACATCCCATTAGGATTATTTTCACCGTATAGACAAGCCCTTAGAATTTTCCGGCAGAGAGCTCGAGCACTGCAAACCACAGTATGTTGCCATGGAATCATAGTGCCACTGCTGTGTAGTGTGAAAGAACTCAAACTCTTCAGCTACAAAGGCCAGAGTCAAAAATGTGTAGGGCCATTCTGCCTGTCTCTGTCTCTTTATCTCACAGAAACGAGACAGTAAACATTCCTTGAATAATCCATCTAACCTGTGTCATGAGAGTAACTAATCTATGAAGAAGTCCCAAGTTTCTAATAACATTATGTTGTGATAAAGAAGACACCCTGCCCCCCCAAAAAAGGTAGTTTGATATCAGGTTCAAGAATGAAGAGCAACACAAAAAAGGAACAAAACAAGTCATCTTCTTAAATTAATCCTAGAAAATGCTGACATTTGGTTGACTTTCACTTGTTCAAAAAAAACACACCACACACTCTCTGATAGTATCAGGTGTGGCCTTCAATCTCTCAGAGTATTTAATAAATCTTCTGAAAGAGGGACTTTGCCATCTCCCTCTATATATCATGTATCTTATTAATATTAGAACCAGAGTAGGATTTAGACTACCACAGGTCTTAATTTACTTTGTCTGCATAAATATCATACTCTGTATGAAGAAGTCAATCTGTCATGTTCCTCCCGTCCCTTCCCCATTGGTTCATTGCTATCATTTAGTTGAGAGGCACAGTTTGAAATTTAATATACACACACATCACCTATTGTGTACTAGGTTGCCCACATTTCATGTGACCTTGGCTACATCTCAGAGGCAGAAAAAGTGGGATGACTAGGCAAACTATATATACCTGGAGGACTGTAGCCTGCTATGGCTCCTAGAATCCTCCAGTGAGTATGGCCAGTTAAGCAAATTTCAAAATCTGATTCTAAAGCCACATCAATGACCAGTACAGAAACATGAACAATGCTCAGAAGCATCTGACTGCCAGTTCTGCTTTCATCTATTTTGTCCATCTGATCAAATAGCTTTTTCAATAAATAGCTTTGGCATGTTTCTAGCTTTGTTTCATTTAACATATGATGCACAGGATCAAACTTTGTTTATAATTACTTCAGATTTTATTAGTGATGTTGGCTGAAAAATGAAGGCAGAGCTCTTTATGCAGCTGAGAACAAGTGATTGTCCTCAGTTGAACCACCACTCCTTTAGAATCCCAGTTGTAATTTATATCTTGATACAAAGAGTCATAGAATCAGAATGAGCAAATACCCTCCATGCCTTTACATTATTGTTTCAGGGGTTGCTTTTGCTCAATGTTCTTCTTCCCCTGTTCTCTGGTTTGATAACTAAAAGTGATTTCAGACTTTTATTGCTGTTTCACTTATGCCATGCTTTTTCTAACACTGGGGGTTTGTCTAGACAAGAGGCTATAATGCTGATTCCTGTGCATTATTGCGAATTTACAGAAGTGTTCTTGTGTCTCCATGGTCCTTGGCAAAAACGATAGTATGCAAAGTTATCCAAGCCTGAAGTACACACACCCACAAATCAAGATGGTGGCCAAGTAAATTAGCGTGTTATTATTCTCCACACGTTGCTGCCACTGCACAGGTTTTTTAAACTTTAAAGCAAAGATGTGCAAGTGCAACATTTTGCTTTAAAAAGTTATTTTGGTGCCTCAGCACAGCAAACAAGTGCACAATTGCTAACATGAAAATCCAAAATGGCCCATCTGGCCACTTCCTTGCGAGCAAGCCCACTCCTCACGCACGTCCAACCAATCCGCTCTCCAGTTCCACCCTCTCTGCAGGGGAGCAATGCAGCAATGCAGATCGGTTGTCCTAACAAGCACTAATGCACACTCCCATGCATAATTTTAAAAAGTTTGGGGAAAGCTGCGAAGGCTTTTCCTACTTAGTTTTTGCCCCTCCCCTTCCAAATATGATGAAGCACTGCAGGATCTTGTTGGGACAAGAGGTATTCCCTGCAAATTCTATGAGGTGTATTTTCACCATCTAGACAACCCCTGGGACTCAAGGTAGCTCACAAAAATTAAAACAAAGGTAGTTAAAATGACTTATGTAAATGATATAAGTAAAAAACATATACACAATTTTTGTTAAAATGCTATTAAACTATCTACAGAATTAAAACGACTTAAAACCAGTACATTAAAAGATAAAAGTCAGCAATTAAGCCACACAATTAAAGCCCCTTACAGACAATTCCTAAAAGCCTGTCAGAACAGAAAAGTTTTCACTTGCTGACAGAAGGACAGAATGAAAGAAGCCTTCCTAACCTCACTAGGGAGGGAGTTCCAAAGCCTGGGAGCAGCCACTGAAAAGGTCCTCTCCCATTTCCAACAAAAGTGCCTGGAAAGATGGTGGGACTGAAAGAAGGACTGCCCTAAAGATCTGAGAGCCCTGACTGGCTAATATAGGAAGATACAGGTATGTTGTATATGCAGTTTGCTTTAGTTATCATTTTTCAACTTTCTTACCATACCCACCATATAGATTCAGGATTTGCAGGTGTGCACAATACTATCCAGTTGCTTCCCTTCCATACATACACAAATATCTATAGTGTCTGTCCTGAACACAGAGGCAGAATTATTATCATGTCCGTAGGCAACACTCCTGATGTCATTGTGTCTACTACCCATGAACCTTAATTCAGTGCATTTATCTGAATGCAAACATTTGCATAAACATGGACATCTGTGTGACCAGAAATTCTGCACTTTCAATTTGGTTATCTGAAATGCATAGAAAGGTGAACAGAGAAAGAGGGAAATGACTGAAAATGATAAAGTGCTTCATCAAAACACCATGTAAAAAACAAATCTTGATGTGAATACATCTGGGCATGGACAGATCCATGTAATCTGGTTCATGTCAGTTTTTAATTCATAAGGAGGTATTTTCTATCCCAGATTGGTATTAAATGCGCATATTTTATGGGAAAAAATTGGGCACAAAATTATTGTTATAAGCAAGTCTTTAAGAGATAGCCAAGGACTACTTTTTAATTATTTGTGTTTTATTTTTATACAGATAATAGCTGCTCCAAGAAGCTATTTTTCTCCTGTAAAATACCTCTGGGAGGAACAATATGTAGTTTTTTTTAATTTATTTATTTGTATCCCGCTCTTCAGCCTCAAGGCTATCAGAGTGGCTTACAAATTGTTTTAAGCAATAGCTATTTACACATCTACACTGCATTAAGTAGTTTCCAATGTGTGTTAGCTAATTGCCCCCCACAAGCTGGGTACTCATTTTACCGACCTACGAAAGGATAGAAGGCTAAGTCTACCTTGGAGCCTGCTGGAATCGAACTTGCAACATGGTGACTTGCAGGACTGGCATTTAACCACTGTGCCACCAGGGCTCCCTACTGCTCCCAAGGGCATTTGTGACCCCATTTTCAGTGCATGAAAAAGCAACTGTGTTTTATAGACACTTGAAGCATCAACCTCTGTAAGTTTAAAAATGTGTTGAGATGCTGATTTGAAATAACTACTTTCTAATCTACATATTAGCCCAAGACATGTCGAGCAGAGGAGCTAGATTCAGAATATAAACCTCCAAAATTCTTCAATAACCAACACATTTCTCACATTTATTCATTTACAAATGTGCTCTGTCTCTGAGATTTTCAGACAGGAATGAAAAAAGTGTTCCCGTCTTGCAATCTCCTGTCTCTCCCCGCTCCTGTCCCTGTAATGACATAAAATGAAAACTTTTCAAACCTACCTTAATTGCGCCTCATTTCCTTGGCAGGGCAGCCCAGGAGTGAACGGAGCTCAAACGGAGCTCCTTTCACTTCCTGGATTGAAATCCTGGCTGCTCTCGCAAGAAGATGAGAGTGCAGAAAATTCAAAAATAAAAACAAAAATACTACAGTAAAAGTAACATCAAGCACAAAAACACACTTAAATCAACACAACTAACCTGGGGAGGGTACAAAAAAGTGTGTCACTTACCTCAATGTCCCAATCTCACCTGAAAGTGTTCTGGCACAGACCTCCCATTGACGCTCACATTGCACCAGCATAACAGGGCACCATTTCAGTCACAGGACATTCCGTTACAGAAACGGAACAGGGGATTCATTGATGACTTAGCCCATCAATAAAAAAGAAGTGCCAGCATAATGACTGTTGAATGGGAGCATGACAACACAGGAATGACGTCTGAAATGCAAGCCCTTTAGCGATCTTCTAGCATCTTTATCACACCATATTTAGAGTGGCTGATAATCTCCTCTCTTTCACCCCTCTGTTTCTCTATCTTTGTCAGTGCATCTATACAGTTCACATATGTGCTCATGCACATAACTGGTTTCCCCCCTCCCCCTTGAAAGAGTATATGAAAATATTCAAAAAATGATGGAAAAACAGTTTTTTTTAATAAGTGCCAGGAAATGCTGAGAAGGAGAATTGCAGGTTAGGACTTATTCTGTGCAAAAAAAAAAAAAAAGGTACAGAACCCAGATACAGCTGAGCTGCTTCTCTGGAATGTGACATGGAGGTACTGTTGTATCGTGGTTCTTCCCCTTCCTGGAGGGGCAGACTCAGAAGGGGATGCTGGGGAACATAGGAATTCAGTCTGTGCTGGATAGAGTTACACTCCCTCTGAAATCTCAGGTTTGCAGCTTGGGCATACTCCTGGACACAGATTTGTGCTGGATGCCCAGTGGCCAGGAATATTTTTGCACCATTGAAATGAGCGCTCCAGCTGAATCCATTCCTTCAACTGTCATATCTGGCCATATTAACACATTCCTTCATTACATCCCAACTGAATTACTGTAATGCATTCTGTGTGGGACGTCCTTTAGAAACTGTTATGAAACTTTAGCAGGTCCAAAACGTTGTGGCCAGGCTGCTGATAAAAGGTGGTTAAAAGGATCATGTAACTCCCCTATTTTTTTTAAAAAAAAAAGTCTCACTGGCTACCAGCCTCTTTCTGGGTAGAATTCAAAGTGCAGGGTATGTATGACCTTTAAAGCCCAGAGTATCTAAACATCAATTTCTCCCTATACAAGCCAGATGCCATGTACTTGCATTCCCAGATGCAGCGACCAGTAGTTTCAGAGTTAAACAAAAAACTTTATTGGCACAGTAATCCAGAAAGCATATCATACAAGGTTGTTGCTCAGAATTGAAACTCAGAGGGTAGACGGTACAGTTTGAAATCTATGAAAACTGATGGGCTACAAAGCTATTGGTTACCTATCATCCCCTGATCCTTTCATCCCAGACAATCGTACCTCCTCTTTTTCCCAGACAACTTCTGAAGCTGCCTGCCAACTTATCCCCCCATTCTATAGTGAGCATTATACTCCCTACTACAAAGCACTCATTAGCCAGTTCAGAGAAATGAAAAAACAACAACAATTAACAGCAAGATTATAGCACAATACAAAAAATGGCAGGGATAGGCACTGTCAGGGACCGATCCTGACACCTAACAAGGTTGAGCGAGGGATTTCTTTCAGATCCACCACCATCACAGGCATGTTTAGTGAGGGTATAAGTGAGCCTTCTCTGTGGTTGTTCCCAGGCTATAGAACTCCCTTTCATGGGAGGTCCCCTCTTTCTACCAAGCAAAGAACTTTTTTTTTTTTTAATTTAGGCAGGGCTTTGATTCTTAAATCATGTGGCAGAAGATTGTTTGGAATGTGCTGTGCTATGCTTTTCAGCTTTTATCTTTTTAATTATGTTTAATTTTGTTTTAACAGTGTTTAAACTGTTTCTGATCATGTGGTTTTTAAAACCAAATTGTACCTTTAATTGTTTTTTAACTTTTGTAAAATAAGATTTTAACTGGATTTTGCTCTAATAATTTTAAGCCACTTGGGAGATTTTCACATGGGGAAATTATTTCCTGGAGAGATCGGGACAGAAATGGGGCTGTTCTGGAAGCAGTGCCACATTTCACACGCCCCCTTCCCTCTCCCGATCTTCCGTCATCCTCACAGTGCTCGTTTTATTTCTATTTATTAATGACAAACTCTTGTTAATAAAAAATCACGGAACCTAGCGGGAGGGAAACAGAACAAGCACAGCGTCAGGACAACAGGAGATCGGGAGAGAGAAGTGGGCATGCAAAACACGGTGCTACTTCCAGAACAGCCCCATTTCTGTCCCAATCTCCCCAGGGAATAATTTCCCTGTGTGAAAATCTCCTTGGTGTCCCCTGCCAAGAGAAAAGTAGGGCATAAAATAAATACATAAAGGGATTTTCTGTGTAGAAAATAGTCTTTGAGAACTTCAACAGTTGGATTATTTGTTCTTGCCTGAAAAAATGTAAATTACAAAGATGTACATTTCTAAAGTCCCTCAGTGCAAACTGTATTATGCAACTGTTAATAAACTACAGACTGAAGAACTGATTGCTAAATCATGGCTGCCACAATGAAGCCCATGATAGTGCGGATCCTTTAAATTTAGGGAGAAAGTTGGATGTGGAAAATTTATTAAGAATCCATATTAATATCACTACATGTTCATAATTCAAAAGTTTCAAACAAATTTTGTCTGTCTTACACACACACACACACACTTAAAAAAAAAACCTCTGATAGTAGATAATCCCTTTGATCAGATACCGTTCATATTGATCTATCCATCTCTCAATGAGAACACCAAAATGGATTCTGCACATCCAGCAGTGACATACACAATTAAAACTGAAATTCTGAGTAGTAATTTGTAATAAACCAAGACTATGCTAAACCTTATGACTGATGTTTAAATATTGCCTTATGAAATGCTATGGTATTTTTATTTGCTTTGGTGGGTGGGGTGGTTCTTAACCTTCAGGTGTATTGTAAATATATTTTCGCTCCTACTAAAGATAGAGTTACAGTTTTTTATTACAAGTCTTATAGGTCAACCTGTAGCATAAGAGTCATGATAAAATTACTAGTACTAGAAAGCTGCGGTTCTCTAAATTGCCACTGTTCGCCATCAGTTTATATAGCAAGCTAAAACTTACCTTACTTTCTTTGTAATCAAACCTTGCTGAGGCTAACTGAAGCCACACCAGTTATTCACTATGAGTAATTTTTATTTCACTCCACAGGAAGACAAATCCCTGAAGTGACTTCAGCACTAGCAACAACAGGCTCAATAGGAAACATGCAAGAATGTAAGTAATGCTTTGTATTCACTCAATACTGTATATTATTACCTTTAGACTTCCATTACCAGAGCTTTATTTGTAAGTAGGGCTGAATTAAGTAAACCTGGAGATGTCTGATTTGGCTATGCTTATGCCTGCCTCGGTTATATCTTGTTTGGATTTTTATTCCACATTCAATGAGGGCCTGCTTTCAACGCAGTCAGAAACTTCAGCTGGTCCAAACTGCTAAGGTCACTGTTGATCAAAGCCAGATAGAAGGAGCACACTTCTTATCATGGTTTCACTGGTTACTGGCCTGATTCTGGACATAATACAAAGTGTTGGTTTATTTGTTTTAAACTATTTATATTCCACCCTATATCATGAGATCTCAGAGGGGCAAAAAGGTAAAACTGAAGCAAATGATTTAAAACAGTAAAAATAATTTAAATAGACTAAAAATCTATTAAATAAGTTGACAAGTTAAAACAGTTTACATTTATGTGCATAAACATTGGTTTTCTCTACACAGGTGGGAAAAATCATACTCACTTCATTGCCAGTGCTATTAGAACACACAACACATGATGGGTTTCACAGTGAAAGTGCTTCTTTTAGGCTTTAATGCAATTTTTTAAAACTCACTATTTTACTTCGCAGTTTTAGGAAAAGCCAGATTTTTACATGTGTGTCAGGATTGGGGTGGGATGGGGGCTTGCTTGGAGGGTGGGAAAGGTTTGTGGGTGATTACCTAGGTCCAGCAAGTGTGGTGTGTGTTGCCATTTTTGTTTTACTTTAGTGTATGTACTGTATGTATGCAGATCTCCAAGTGAGTGAGTGACTGAGACAATGAGTGTGTGGATCCTCCTTCTTCCTACCCTGATCTGATCCACTTCCCACCTGAGTTGGGGGAGTGCACCCCCTTTCTCTTGCATCCCCACCATATGATCCCCTCAATCAGCCTTGTATCAACATTTTTTGACATGCACGCAGGGCCTGTTTAACCAGTCTGCCAAAACTGCATTGGTGGAGGCCCCCAAGATCAAGAGGGCCCCCTGCTGGGCTCTTTATATGACAAAGTTTATCTGACAAAGCTGCTGCTTTGTAGCCCCCTCCTAGCCTTCTCCTCCAAAAACATCCCACTGGCTTAAAACAACAACAACAACAACCAGTGTCTCCCAAACTAAAGAGAAAGAGAAAGAAGCAGCAGCCCTCCCTGGCAGAAGCTGGGGGGAGTTTGCTGCTGCAAAATGCAAACCAGCCAGGCACGGAGAGGGGTGAGTGTGTGTGTGAGAGAGAGACAGGGAATTTGAGGGTTGTCTATTTCCCTAGGAAAGGGCTTCTTTCCTTCTTTCTTTCTTCCTTCCCTTCCCTTTCTTCTGCATAGATCCCCTCCTGCCCATCTTTCCAGCTGCTTTTAACCTGTCTTGGTTCCTCTCCCCTCCCTTTCCCCTTTGGTCTTCTTCAGCTTCCTCCCCTTGCTGCCAACTGAGTTCAGCCTGCAAAAGAAATTTGTGTGTGTTCGCCTATGTGCCTTCAAGTCATTTGTGACTAAGTCAAACCTACCATGGGGTTTTCTAGGCAAGGTTTGTTCAAAGGGGGTGTGTGTTTGACTTCCTTTGAGGCTGAGAGAGTGTGACTTGCCCAAGGTCACCCAGTGGGTATTCATGGCTGAGTAATTCAAACCCTGGTCTCCATAGTCATAGGGCAATGCTGAAACTTCTGTAACACTCTAGCTTTTTTAACAGAAGAATATAAATAATATAAATTAAAATTTGGAGTACTATTACTGGGAACAATGGTTTTATTGTTGTCACTAAAACACCAGTATCCCATTAGTGTTATGTGAGAGGCATTGGCCTAGAGCAGTGGTTCTTAACCTTTTCTTTACCAGGGACCTCCTTTAAATATCTTTTGTTGGCCCAAGACTTAACTCAAGATTTAAAATCCTAATAATAATAGCTAATAACAATAGCTAACAACAACAACCATCCATTAAACTTTCCCTCAGAGGCACTCTTGCTTCTTCCTGCAAGTTTGTGGCTGGAGTGGACTGAATGGCAATGTGCAGGTCAAGCCAGCCAGACTTTGCCTTGGTTCCTGTCATGTGGCTACTCCATTACAGGGAGGAGATGGGCCAAGCAGCCTTCAAGCCTTTGTGGACCCCTGTGAGGACATTGCAAACCCCAAGTTAAGAACCACTGGGCTAGAGAATGTTGGAAAAGGAACAATGCAACCAGACCTTGAGAAGGGTGCTGGCAGGAGGATTCTGGGAGGTGTAATCCAAGAGTAACCTTCCCAGGCTGTGAATGCAGCCTAGAATCATAGAATCATAGGGCTGGAAGGGACCCCAACAGCCATCCCATCCAATCGGCTTCTGCCCTGCAGGAACACACAATCCAAGCATTCCTGATAGATGGCCATTCGACCTATGTTTAAAAAAATCCAAGGAAGGAGACTCCAGCACACTCCAAGGTAGTATATTCCACTTCCAAACAGCTCTTTCTGTCAGGAGGTTCTTCCTAATATTCAGGTGGAATCTCTTTTCCTGTAGTTTGAACCCATGGCTCCATGTCCTAGTCTCTGGAGCAGCAGAAAACAAGCTTGCTCCTTCCTCAGTATGGCATCCCTTCAAATATTTAAACATGGCTATCACGTCACCTCTCAACCTTCTCTTTTGCAGGCTAAGCACACCCAGCTCCATAAGCCGTTCCTCATAGGGCGTAATGGCTTCCAGACCTCCCACCATCCCTCTCAGTATCTTTCTTGAATTGTTGTGCCCAGAACTGGAAACAGTATTCCAGGTGAGGTCTGCCCAAAGCAGAATGGAGTGATATTATTACTTCCCTTGATCTAGACACTACTCCTATTAATGCAGCCTAGAATCGCATTGGCATTTTTTGCTGCTGCATCAGACTGCTAACTCATGTTCAGCTTGTAGTCCACTCTTTCTTTTCTTTGAGGAAATCTACACCATTACGTTAATTGCTAATAAAGAAAAATATTATGTTAGTGCCTATAATATAGTTTTTAAACTAAATTAGTGGTGGCAAATTATGTAATACAGTAGGCCCCTCTTATCCACTGGGGATTGGTTTGGGGGGTGGGGGTGGATTCTGAAAACCATGAATAATAGTGAACACCATTGAAAATAATGGGACTTCTGGTTTAAAATACCATAGAGTTGTCTTGGAGGGCCTAGAAAACGGCTAGGGAGGACACGTTTTCTAGGAAGACCCTATGGTAGGTGTGCTGTTTTGTGTCCCATGGATACTGAATCCGTAGATATGGGGGCCCTACTGTAATCTGAACATCCTGTACTGTGAATAGGTTAGGTTACATTGACCTGAGATAAACATATGGGGCCCCCAAAATAAAGCATTGCAGGGGGCCCCAAAATTCCTTAAGCCAGCCCTGCATGTATGTATGCAGATCTCTGCAAGAATGAGTGAATGAGTGATTGTGCCTCTGAGCAAATATGCCCTCCCTCTTCCTCCCCCAGTCTGATTCACTTCCCACCTGAGTAAGTGGCTGGCTGATGGGGGGAGCATGTGCACACTCCCTCTTCCTCCCCCCCCCATCTGATCATCCGTGATCAGCCACTCACTCAGGTAGAAAGGGAATTGGTTGGGGTGTGTGTGAAGAAGCTCGCTCACTCATGCAATGATTGCATACATACATTCACTGATGTAAAACATATGTCGACACAGGGCTGATGGGGAGGGTCAGACTGTGGAGAGGGAAAAGGAAGGTTGTGCTTGCTTCTCCCCAATCAGCCATTCACCTGGGTAGGAAGTTAATCAGATGGGGGGGGGAGGAGAGTGAATGAAGAAGGGTACGCCTGCTCGTTGACTCAGTCACTTGCTTTTTTGCTTGGGCAGAGGGAGGAAGAGGGAAGGGGTATCCGATATACCCCTCACCATTGTTTTCATAGCTGGGCTCAGCTGCAGGGGGTGTCTCCATCTTGTGTGTCTCTGTGTGTATGTATATGGGGGTGGAGCCATTTAAAATCCCCTCCCTTACTGATGATCACCCACTGACATGCAAAGGGGGAAAGGAGATTGGATGACAGAGGCAGAGCTTTTTATTCAGGTGGGCTTCTAGCCACTGGCTGCTTCCTTAAGCAGAGACTTTTAGCACACTGGTGGTATACATATGCGTGTGTTTAAATCATTTTCACTTCAACTGTTTTTTTTTAATAATATAAGTTAATTACATGTTATTTAATGTTTTTATTTGTACTTTTTTAGTTAACTTGTGAAGTGCCTTGAACCTTTGTTGAGAGAGAAAGGTGAGACATAAATCAAAGAAATAGTCACCCTGTTTGTTTGTTTTTTGGTCACATTTGGGGGGTGGGGGTGAAAATAGCAAGTGTGGTCCCACCCCCTGATGGGATCTTGTCTATGCAGGTCTCTAGGGCATAAGAATTCCCCCCCCCATAAAAGTTCTTTAAATCTGATTTATAGGATAGTGGATAACAATTCATTAGGCAGATCAACTGTGAGAAGAGTTAGATACAATATACATAATCTGTATGTATGCCTAACTCTTTTAGAAACAGTTAAGTATGATATACATAAACTGTCTCTCTCTCTGGCTTTTCTTCGCAAACGAAGATTCAGGAAGGACTCATCCCATGCTTTCTGCAAGCGCGCTGATGACTAAAAAGGCCAATCTGAGATAAACAAGTCCAGCTGCAGAAAGCACAACAGAAGGTCTCCTTGGGTGATGTTTCCGGGTATCTACTAAATGGAGATGTGTCTTCTAAAAGAAATGGCAGCATTTCAGCATAAGATTTTATCAAATATATGCTCATACCCCATCACAAATATAGGCCATCTTCGTTCAGTATCAATGTTCCTTCTCTGTCAAATTTCATCACAAATTATTGTATGTAATAGATAAGGCTTGTATGGCTTCACAACCACAACTGCATTCAAGGAGGTCTTATATCCACCTATGTGACCACAAGTTCCACTGAACTCATTGTGAGGTCTTTCTGAATATACTTCTGAGTATAAGACTGTGCCTCCATACCTTTGAAATAACAAACATTTTTAGTCTCCAGACTGAAAGCCATATATGAGCAATACTTTCCACAATTTTTATTGACATTTGCATTTTTCTCTCCTTTTCTACTGTTGACCAGCTATGGAATAACAAGACTAGACACAGAGAATTGGGTTGAAAAGGGCCACTTTATTTAACCTAGAACCTAGTTAAACCAAGTTGAGTCTGGAAAGGTGTGTGGGGGGGGGGGGGGAAGCAACCTAACACAGGATCAGCTGAGGCCAGGCATCACTCCATGACTTCCTCATCAGCCTTCCCCTGGGCAAACTACCTGAGCCCCAAGGGAAACTCAATAACTGGGTTGCTCCCCATCTGGTCATTGACTGGAAGGCAGACACAAGTCACAGGATGCATCTTACAGTGGACTAATTATAATAATAATAATAATAATAAATTATTTATTTATAGCCCAACCAATCACAAGGAATCCAGATGGGTTACAACAATAAAAACACATCAAACACAATAAAATTCAAAATTAGCCCCTTCCCAACCCCCCCAACCCAATACTAAAATTACAATTAAATAAACACAGTTTAAAAACAAGAATACAAAAGTTTAAAAAGGTAGATAACTGGTGGACAGAGCGATGTAAATCACCTTGTACGGGGAGAGTGTTTAAGTTAAGAAGGCCTGCCGGAAGAGATCCGTCTTAAGAGCCTTTTTAAAGGCTGTAAGAGTAGAGATGTGACGGATCTCCTCTGGCAGGTCATTCCACAGTTTTGGAGCAGCAGTGGAGAAGGCCCTCTGGCTCACTGATGTTCGCCTAGATTTTTTTGGCTGAAGTAGGTTCTTCCCCAAGGACCTTAGTGAGTGGGACGGACAATATGGAAGAAGGAGATCCTTTAAGTATTCTGGTCCCAAGCCATGTAGTCCTTTAAAGGTAATAACCAACACCTTTTACCTTGCCCGAAAACTAATTGGCAGCCAGTGAAGGGACTTCAGGACTGATGTTATATGGTCATTATGGGAAGTACCAGTAATCAATCTGGCTGCCATATTTTGTACAAGCTGAAGTTTCCAAACTTGGCACAACGATAGCCCCATGTACAGCGTATTACAGAAGTCTAATCGAGAGGTTACCAGTGCACATAATACAGTTTCAAGGTCTCCCTGCTCCACGAAAGGGTGCAGCTGGCATATCAGCCAAAGCTGAAAACAGGAGCTCCTGACTGTCGCATCCACCTGAGCTGTCAAGTGAAGTGACAAGTCAAGGAGCACCCCCAAGCTGCAGACAGAGTCCTTCAAGGGAAGTGTGACCCCATCCCAGACTGGCTGACATAACTCCATTCTTGGGTTCAGTTTTCCTATGACAAATACCTCCATCTAACCTGGATTCAGCCTCAGTCAGTTTTCCCTCATCCAATCCATTACCACCCCAAGACAGGCATTCTTTAGTCACTGCATCAGAGATGCCATCCTTTAGTCACTGCATCAGTCCAAGACATAGAGAAATATATTTGGGTGTCATCAGCGTACTGATAACACCCCGCCCCATGCCTCTGGATAATCTCGCCCAGTGGCTTCATGTAAATGTTGAATAGCATTGGGGACAGAATGGCACCTTGAGGGACACCTGATTTGAGCTTCCTCTTGGGTGAACAACTGTCCCCAAGTGACACCATCTGGAACCTACCCGAGAAGTAGGATCGGAACCAATGCAAAGCAATGCAATGCAATGCAAAGCTCTCTCAGGCATTCCAGAAGGATACCATGGTCGATGGTATTGAAGGCCGCTGAGAGGTCCAAGAGCACCTCTTCCCTATCAATGCTCAGACGGAGATCATCGACTAAGGTGACCATGACAGTCTCAACTCCATATCCTGTCCTGAATCCAGTTTGAAATGGATTAAAAAAAAAATCGGTCAAAGTTGGTAAGAAAAGACCCAGACAGCCTCTTCAGTTTGGCTTGGAACTGGGTGAGGGTAAGGAGGACACAGGCAAAATAAAGCCTCACAGCCTTAGCCCTGCCCTCAGTCCAAGTCCCTTGCCTCAACTGTTGCCTTGGTGTGCACCTCTAGTTTTTGTTTATGGGGGAAAAAGGCACAGGCAGCCTCTTCAGCTTGGCTTGGAGCAGGACCCTGACATCAGGAGGCCAAGCTAGGGAGCTTATACAGATTTCACCACAGATCTGTATTGGTGAAGACAGGTGGATAGAACCAATAAACACCCTAAGTCTGCCCCAAACAGCTGGCAGCATGATGCATTGTACCTAACATCAACAATTCTGGCCTCTCCTCCATCGGAAGCTAGCAAAAGCAGGTTCTCCCCTGCAACACCTTGGTCCAGATGTACAGGTTCAGATCCATATCACTACTTTTATGAAATGCATTTTATAAATGTATGGCAAAACCTGATGCAGCACATTGCAGAGGAAAATGAATATTTATAACTAACATGCAAGTCCCTGGAAAATGGTTTTTAAAACCATTAGATGTCATCTTGTTTATCTTGGCTGTGTTGTCTCCCAGTATGTGTAAAAACAGGATTTCCTGGCCACTCAGAAAACACCACCTAATGCTGGCACCTTTCTTCTTTTATTAGTTTTCTAATTTTGTGCTCATGCTTTCAAAAAACAATTTGACAGGGAGTTGATTCTCTGCTTCCTTGATGTGAGAAAATCTGTAAATAAGCAATTACAGAGCAATCAAAGCCTGAAGTCCTTTTTATGAATGTGATGGGAGTGTCTTTTTAAAAAAATTCTTTTCATTTCCCTAAGATGCACACTATGCAAGTCAAAAGCAGTACAGATTTGCCCCTAAAGAGAGATTGAAAAGATTGGAGTTGTTTATTTTAGAAAAGAGATGAGAATGTGATCAAAACTATATCAAATAATGAATGGTGTAGAGAGAACAGATAGGAGACCCACTCCTCATACCACCAAGAAAAAAACAGGGGAAATGAAGAACTGATAAAAAGAAAATTACATTTCCATACAGTGTCATGGTTTGTGGAAATCACATTGTGAGAGTTGATATTTAGAAAGACCAAGAAAAGAAACAGACACTCACACCAAACCACAGGAATGCATAGTTTCCAGATTTTTAACCAGACTATTATATATCTTGCAAAACAATATTCTTCAATGTTACCTCTAAGCCCAAAGTATTAATAGCTAGGACAAGTTGTTTTCCTGTATCACCTTAGAATAGAAATGAGAGGGTGGGGACACCCATCTTCATCTGGGCTGGTCTCCATCTGGACTCTGAAGCTTTTGGGGGATTTTTTTTGGGGGGGGGATGCAGGTTCCCTCCCCCCCATGTATTGTCTAAAACTTGGAAAGACCCAATTTTGTGGAAAGTGCAGTGTTTTGTACACATGAAATTTTCACAAAAGTACTAAAATGTGAAAAATAATAGGAAAAAAATGTGAAACTTTTTGTAACATATTAAGAGACCCTTGCTCATTGAGGACAAGAAAATGTAGGTATTATTTATACCCTTATTGTGAGTTGATGGGAGTTACAAGGATTAGCTGTATTACCTTTAAGGATCTTTTCAAGCTAATGTGAAGGATACATATTAGTACTTGGCAAGATTTGACACCAGGAGGAAGATAATAATCAGATGTGTTCTGTAAGCAAATTCAGCTGGTAAGGCCACAGATAAGCACTGAGCATCTGACAGATAATTGGGGATGCTAGAAGGACCAGATTTGTATATGTCATGCATTCTCTAAAGGAACTCAACACACAGAGAAATAAAAACGAATCACCTATTGTAATGTAACTTAAGTGGGAGGTAGACCTGGGTATAGGAGGGAATGGTGGTCCATCATTCCACATGGTGGGTACCATAATAGAGAAGCTCATCCTTCTCACTGTGATGAAATACACATCATTAAGCTACTTTATTTTATTGTTTACACTGGGTTGTCTTCCTATTAGGTTTGCTTCCCATTTCTTCCTTATGCCAATTATTCAGATCCTTTGATTTGCAATTGTTAATTGTTTGTCCTTATTATTTTGACCCTTCCTATTTGAGCAACAAAAACTAGAGGTGCACAGCTGCACAGATAACACCTATGTTAGTAGGTTTTATACATTCCCTTAGCCTCCCAGATATATTTTGATTTTATGCTGGGAATGCTAGCACCAGAAAGATTTTGTGACGACATGAAATAAGAGAGTCCAGAAAATATATATACCAATACTAAATTGGACAGAGTCAGTAAAACATAAGGGACACTTTCCCATGGCACAGACTATCTTCAAAAGTTTAACCAACAATATTTATACTCAGAAAACTTAATCACAGCTTTCCCAGATTCTGTTTTGCAGTAATACTTGGAACGGGACTCTGAGTAGTAAGTATCCACATTTCCAGCTATCTCAGCTAGGAATACAAATCTTTGCTTATTCTATTCTCACATGGAAGAGGAAAGGATTACAAAAGCTTTCTTGGACTAAGTTTTCAGTATTTCTCTGCACTGTTTGACTATTTTTCAAACTTTAAGACTTATTGTTAAAAAAAACAAAGCACAAAAATGATTTCTATGATTCTATGAAAAACTTGTGGGTTTTTTGGAGTCCAGGTGGGTTTGTTTGTTTTTCACAGAAAGTGTAAAATACACTATTTTCTCTATAAAAGTTTGTTTTTGCAGATGTCATGATGGAGTGCCTTCTCCAACTCCATCATGGAGCCACATGGCATCTACAAGACCTACATAACATCATCATCTGTAAATTTCCTGGCAAAAGGTAAGGCAGAGAGGGTGGACCCTAATTTCCTAAACATGACATCACATCACCTGACTGGAGAGCCAATCAGAGTTGGCAATGCAGAGCCAATCAGATTTGGCTAATGGAGTTTTGAATTTCTGAATACCTTTGTCTTCAACACATGGCTTGAGACCAGAAAAGAGACACATGGTCTGGAGGAGATTTGAGGAGCAGCTCTCACACATGGCTTAAGAATATCAAAGAGCCACAAGGGATATCATGAAGTCTGAGGGAGTAGACTTCTCATATACTCTGAATTCCATCATCAGAGACTGATTGCTATGGACTTCATAAATGTGAGTTACAATTTTCTTAGTTTCCCTGTTTTAGGAATATGTTTAGGTAGAAATGCATTAGTTTTTGTGATTTATTTTTAATCCCCTGACTGAATGCATCCAAGCTGAGAACCTGGAGAGGATAGATTTCTCTCCATGCTAACTGTTTAATCACTTAAACTAGAATTCTCTCTTTTTCTACAAGCCTGTGTCCATGTGCCTTTCACAGTCATAGCTATCCTGCCTCTTCTCTGGGGAATAGAGAAGGGGAGTTGGGAATCTCTAACAGAGTGAGTTGTTCACTGATTAGCCAGAGAACTGTCCCAGTTTCCCACTGAACTGGGTTTTAAGTGACAAGCAGTGGGTGGTGCCAGCTACTGAAGTGAGATACAGTTCTCAGGGGATTTCTAGGCTACAGGAATCCTGAAAGTGTGTCTCATATTGTACAAAGAGCTAGAGCCTTCTTTTCCTTTCTGTGACAGTGTGAATGCACAGAGAAGGAGAAGGGGGCTCAAACTTCACAGCATAATTTTTGCAAGAAAGTCATGAAACTAGAAAAATCTTACAGTTCATCCTTTTCTCAATGGGTGTCTCAATGTGTTAAGACCCCTGTTTTCATCACTTGTCTTGATTTTTAAAAATCTTTTGCCTTATGAAGAAGCCAGTAGAACTTCAAAAGCTTGCATCATGTGTTTTGCAGTTTGGTTGGACAATAAAGTTCGGATGCTATCACTTTTTTTGTGAATTTTGGATTTTATTTTGCTTCATGGCCAATATGCAGCTGGCCAGTGGCAGCCAGAAAGGTTACAATGGATCCCCCCACAGCTGCGGGTGCTGCAGGGCCCTTAAACCGGAGGATGGCTCTCTCCTCCCTCAACCCCCACTCCACATTCAATATCCTTGAATGTGTTTCATGAGAAAATATGTGATATTCTTTACAGACCTAGTGTCAACAGAGATATTGCTCTGAGCCAGAAGAGTTTGACAAATTGTAGTGCTGATTTGCAAAGAAAGAATGGAGCACATACACATACAAAAATTGTGCTGCAAAGCTAGATCCAAAGCGCTAAAAAGCATACCACTTTGCAACTTGGATCCAGCTTTGCAGCACAATCCAAAGTATGTTGATTCAGAAGCAAGGCCCATTCAGATCAATGGGACTTGCTTGTTAGTAAGAGTGTTTGAGAACCTAAAGGTTCTAGCACAGGTAGGCTTGCCATTCGTGTTGGAAAACTGGGAAAATCCTGGATTGAAGGGACTGAATATAGTCCCATCCAGCTGGGCTGATTGAAGCAGCAGATCCTGGATTCCTCCAGCTTCATCTGTTGAAGGCAGCATCCGTCTCCCTTGAAGACATGCAAAGCCTCTGAAGTGGAGGAAAGAGCCGTCCTCCCCCTCCCCAGTCCCAGCAGCAGGGGTGGGAAGGCTTCTTTGGGGGCGGGAGGAGAGAGCCATCCTCCATTCCTCCCCTCCCGGGTCCCAGGGGAAGCATTGGTGGTGGGAAGCCTTCTGCAGGGGGGGGGAGTTGAGGAGAGAGCCATCCACCATTCCTCCCCCCTCCCTGATCTCAGCAACAGCGGTGGAAAGGCTTCTGCAGGGGAAAGTTTGAGGGAGGTCCATCCTCCATTCCTCCCCCTCCCCAGCCCAAGCAGCAGTGGCAGCAAGGCTTCCGGGGGGGGGGTTGAGAGAGAATAGAGCCATCCTCCATTTCTCCCCCTCCCTGGCCCCAGCAGCAGTGGCAGTGGGGAAGCAGGACCGGTTAAAGGGCCCCACAGCAGCCACAGCTGTGAGGGGACCCATTGTAACCTTCCTGGCTGCCACTAGCCAGTGCGCTGTCACCACATGCACTGTAGTCAGGCTACATGCTCAGCAAGAATTGCCGAGAGATGGGGTGAGTTGTCCATGTGGACAGGTGGGTTTGCCTATATACTTTTGTCCCAGTTTTGTGGCAGAGAATTATGTCAATCCGAAACACAAGTAGAAGACAATATCCCTTTTTCCACATTGCTACCAAAATAAGACATTGTTATGCTGTTGTTTCTCTCCTATCCCTTGTGCAAGGGCAATTGGCAAGGACAGAGAGATAGTTGGCAAAAGGTTCTATTAGCCATAAATGTAACAACAATTAAATTTAATTTTAACTGATAATTCCTTTCATCAAGACATCATTGTCCAGTCAAAGGAAACAAATGCAACCTTGTATTGCTCTCGAGCCCCATACCTGCTTTGGGAAGGTCGAGGTGGCAGCGGCCAGGAGGTTGGCCGGCCTCCCCCCGGCCTTCCTGAAGTGGCTCCGAGGCTTTGAAGCCCTGGAGCCACCTTGGGAAGGCCGGAGAGTGCAGCGGGCGCATGGCTGGCCAGCCTCTTCCCAGCCTTCCCGAGGCGGCTCCGGGGCTTTGAAACCCCAGAGCCACCTCGGGAAGGCCGGGGAGGATGGCGGCTAGGCGGGCGGAAGGGTGACTGGCCGGCCTCTCCCCAGCCTTCCCGAGGGGGCTCCAGGGATTTGAAGCCCCGAAGCCACCTCAGGAAGGCTGAGGATGGTAGCAGGCAGGCAGGCGGGTGGCTGGCCGCCCTCTCCCTGGCCTTCCCGAAAGGGCTCTGGGGCTTTGAAGCTCCAGAGTTGCCTCGGGGAGGCCAGAGAGTCAGCGGGCAAGAGGGTGGCTGGCCGCCCTCTCCTCGGCCTTCCCGAGGGGGCTCCGGGGCTTTAAAGCCCCAGAGCCGCCTTGGGAAGGCCGGAAAGGGCAGTGTGCTGGCGGGCGGGCGGGTGTCCGGCCGGTCTCTCCCCAGCCTTCCTGAAGGGGCTCTGGGGATTGATAGCCTTATAGCTGCTTCAGGAAGGTTGGGAGGGGTGGAGGGAATGTGGCGGAGAGGCTTTTCAGCTACTCCCCACCCTCCCAAAGCCGCAACAAGGCTTGGAAAGCTCAATTGCAGCTTTGGAAAGGGTGGGGGGAGGCTAAAATGCACCTTTCCCACCAACTCCCCGCTCTCCTGGGGCTTGGCTCTCCACCCCAAATGGAGCCAAGCCCCAGGAGAGTGGAGAGTTCAATCTCCTGGCTTGTTCAGCAAGCACTCCATTTAAATCGGCTCCTCTCCCTTGCGTGCGAGGGAGAGAAGCTGATTTAAATGGGGTGCTTGCTGAGCAAACCACGAATAATCAAAACTGCGAGAGTGAAAGCTGCGAATGTGGAGGGGCAACTGTATTCCTCTTTAGACATTAAGACAGGTAGTCAATAATGCCCTCTTCTTTATTTTTGTGTGCCATCAAGTCATTTCTGATTTATGGTGACCCTAAGATGAATCCATCTGAGGGTTTTCTTGGCAAGATTTGTTCAGAGGGAGTTTGCCTTGTCTTCCTCTGACACTGAGAGAGATTGTGACTTATGTATTATTTTTATTTATTTATTTAGTAGTATTATTATTATTAGGTATTTATACCCTGCTCTTCAGCCACAAAGGCTATCAGAGTGACTTACAATTTGTTTGAAGCAATAGCAATTTACAGATCTACACTGCATTAAGCAGTTTCCAATATGTGTTAGCTAATTGGCCCCACAAGCCGGGTACTCATTTTACCGACCTACGAAAGGATAGAAGGCTGAAAGAACTTTGGAGCCCTCTGGAATCAAGCTTGCAATGTGGTGACTTGAGTACCGGCATTTAACCACTGCACCACCAGAGCTCCCTTTGCACAAGGTCATCCAGTGGGTTTCCGTTGCTGAACAGGGATTTGACCCCTGGTCTCTCACAGTCCTAGTCCAACAGCCACTACACTGGCTCTCTACCCTCTTCTAGGACACCCCATTACACATCCCTCTCTCCAGTCTCCCCCATTCAATCTTCAATGCTCACTAAGCATCCACACTGGGCTATTTTGGGGTGTTTGTCCTTAAAGGAGTTTTCCTTCTTAAAGATTATTTTGTACTTCTACAATCTTTGGAGTTACTCCACATCTGTTCATATCACCTTTTGTGTTTGGCCAGAATTGTTTTGACTACATAAGGATTCATAACTGGAAAATGACTTTGTTAGTAGTACATTCAATAAGGATGGTAAAATGCTAACAGATCATAATGAAAAGGTAGAACTACTTAGGTCTTGCCTATACGGTCAAAATAATACTAATGGTATGTTAACATACGGTGATCCATTCATATGGACATGCACATAAATAAATGTCATTCAGAAGGGAAGCCAAACCATTGCAAGGGTCATGTGCATTGTGTCCGGGGCTTCATCCGGATTTTTAAAAAAGCTCCATACAACATGCAAATGTGTGATCATTTGAACACTTGCATTCACACAGATATGAACAAGCAATGTAATCTAATTGGCTGGATGAGCATGGGGAAGGGGCTAGTAAACAGGGAAAGTGCCTGCGGCCACCATGTTACATTTTCAGCTAAGCAAGGGTCTGATAAGTAGATAACACGGTGATCTTATACTATATATATGAACTATCACTTGTGCACAACATGGAAAACTTTTTTAAAAGAAAAAACATTGTAGCAGCAGATTTAAAAGTGTAAGTGAATCACTCGCAGCCGCCATCTTGGCTAGGGGGTCATGCAGAGTTTATGGGGCTCTTTTTACTGTCAAGACAAGTTGCATCGTTGCGCAAGCCTGCTTTTCCATATGTGTTCATATTTCCCCCCTTCATATAGACAAGACCTTAATACCTATTTTGCTTCAGTTTTCTCAAAAAACAAACAAACAAAAAACACACACAGAGAGACAACTGTGTGCTTCCATGCAGAAGCAGAGACCTTGGCAAGGGGTCTGGATTGCACATTAAGATTTACAGGAAGCTAGTCAAGAATCACCTAGCTAACCTAAATGAGTTCAAATCTTCAGGGCTAGATGAACTGCATCCTTGAGTACTGAAATAACTTGCTGGCTGATATACTCTCTAAACCACCTATCATCATTTTTTAAAAAAAAATCTTGGAAAAGATGTGAGGCGCCAGAAGACTGGAGAAGGGCACACATTGTCCCTCCCATCAAAAAAGGCAAAAAAAGAAGACCAGGAAACGACATACCAGTCAGCCTAACATTAATATCAGGAAAAATTCTACAATGGATTATATAGGAATCTGTCTGCAAGTGTCTTGATGACAATGCAAAGATCAGTAGGAGCCAGCATAAGCTTGCCAAGAACAAATCCTACCAAATTAATTTTATATTTTTTGCCAATCAGGTCACTAGTTTAGTAGGTGGTGGGATTTCAGCAAAGCATCTGATAAGGTCCCCCATAATATTTTGATTAGCAAACTGATTAAATGTGGAATAGATGGGAACACTGTGGGTTGGAAAAACATCCTCAAGGAGTCATCATCAATAGCTGCACTTCAAACTGGAAGGAGGTTTTGAGTGGAGTGCCTCAGGGTTCTGTCTAAGGCCATTACTCTTCAGCATTTTTATCAATGACTTAAATTATTGGGTAGAGGGAATCCTTATCAAGTTTGCAGAGGACACAAGGGATGGCTAACCCATTGGAAGATAGGAATAGAATTCAAAAGGACTTAGATAAACTAGAATATTGGACAGAATTTAATAAAATGAAATTCAAGTGTCAAATGCAAAATTTTACATTTAGGCTACAAAAACCAAATGCACAGGTATCAAATGGAGGACCTATGATTCAGCAGTACTACATGTGAAAAGAACCTTAGGATTATTGTGGTTCGTAAGTTGAACATAAGCCATCAGTGTGATGCTGCACCAAAGAAGATAAATGCTCTCTTAGCCTGCATTAATAGAAACATGGTTTCCAAGTCGAGAGAAGTAATAGGCCCACTGTATTATGCACTGGTCAGAAATCATCTGGAGTACTGTGGTCAGTTCTGGGCATCTCATTTTAAGAAGTATATAGACAAATTAGTGCAGGTTTAGAGAAAGGAAACAAGGATGCTAAAAGGTATGGAGAACAAACCATATGAGGAAAGGTTGAAGAGAAAATGGGGTTGTTGTTTTTTAACATGACTGCATTCTTTAAATACCTCCAGGGCTGTCCCAGAGAGGAAGGGGCAGGCCTGTTCTCTGCTGTCCCAGAGAGGAGGACCTGGTCCATTAGTTACAGGACAGTAGATTTTGATTGATCAGTTTGGCAATGGAACCAATTGATCAGTTTGGCAATGGAACCAATTGCCTAGAGAGGCGGTGGAATCTCCTTCTCTGGACATATTCAATAAGAGGCTGGACAGCTACCTGCTGGGGATGCTTTACCTGGAGATCCTGAATTGAGCTGGGGGTTGGACTCATTGGCCCATGAGGCTCCTTCCAACACTATGACTCTAAACTGTATGGCTTTCTGAACATACACAGTGTCAAGATGGCAGAGGTCAATGGTTAGCAATTTTCAGAGTACTAGCTGGACCTGGTGTACAATACGCTGTTAAAAAAACTCCCCCCAAAACTCCCAGTAGACCTCATGACAACCCTGTAAGGTAGGCAAGTGGATTTAAATTCCTCCTTCCCCCTTCTCAGCATTCCACACTTTTCCCAGAATTGCTGAGGGTGACTTGCTCTGTTACCCTGCCGCCTCCATCAGCTGACAGCCTGAATCCCATCTCAGCCTACGACTGACGAGTGGCTGAGGGAGTGAGAGGAAGGAGGGGCCTTTGTGTTTTGGTGATGCAGTGGATTGTGATGTGGAGAGGGAATTTGCATGTGGGTGGTGATTGGTTGGGTGTGGGTTGGGTGTGTTTCCTGAGCAGCCAATCAGTACACTGGGAAAGGCAACATACCCAACAGAATTATATATAGAGAGAGAGAGAGGCGCTACCACAGGCCTGCTCTTTATACTCAAGAGATGTAACACTTTGTGAGACATGTGTTGCATTCTGAAATTCTCCTTCCTTTTTTGGAATTTAAAATTGCAGACACACATCTCCTTGCCATAAATCGATGCCAAGACAGTTGTAGAGTTCTTGATTTACTTCCTCCCTTAGCTATAAAACAAATCTCTGCCTAATTTGCTATAAAAATTTTTCCTGCTGTGTGTGTATAGTAAATATTTTCAAAACAAAATCTGTTGAGTTGATTTTCAAGAATGGTGATAAGAGATAATTGAAATGAGACAGAAATTGGCTCCACTGATAAATACAATATTTAAAACAAGATCAGGAAATGTAATCTGCATCTGAGTTAAAATACCACATCACTACTCTTAAGCATACACATTGGAATTTAATGTTAACCAGGTGGTATCCAATTATTGTTAATCTGTGGCCTTTCTTAATTGATTATATTTCTCCAGCCAAGTGAATCAAGGCTTTATGGCAAATGGAATGAATCTGGATGTCAAAGAAGAAAGTAATTAGGCATAATTTTGGAGACTGCCAATAAACAGGTTTTCATTTCTCCATCTTGTTATTTAAATTAAAAGACATTGACCCAAGAAGTATTTGAGATAGGGATACCATAGTCAAAGTAAAGTCATGGCCACTGACATGGCACATTGCAAGTACAGAGACAGTGGCTTCGATACTGTAGTGCTGGAAATATCATGTGAACAGCACATGAAAGTTCAGACTGCCCATCATGTAATACAACATAATGCAACTGCATATGCTGAGCAGCCCAGATATTGTCTGTCTACATTAACAAGCATTTAAAAAGTAGCTGTGTAATAGTCCATAAGTAAAATCAAAATGCTGTGTTGGGTAAGACTTCTTATTGGGACCAGTAAAATGTTAACCAAAAATGGGGGGGGCTGTACAAGAGTGGCACAGAGAAGCTGGAGGTTTGGGGAAGACATAAAATGTCAAAAATCAGACCTGGCATGTTGGCTATTATGTCTCTCTCCATTCCTACAAGAAGTAGAATTCACGTCCATGTATTAGTTCTCAGCTTTCTAAGATACAATGTACAGAAAGATGGTTCCCCTCCCCCACTGCTATCCCATACCACCAAGACAGCTCAGGGGAAGAAGGGAGTTACTGGACCAAGGACCACACTTACAGTGGCCTGCTTCTTGTATACCCAGGACTTTTTCAGACCCTCTAAAAAAAACCCATGGAGGTTGGGAGTAGGACAGTGCTGTCCTGCTTCTGGCAATCGATTTTGCACTACGCCATCCTCCTCCTGCCCTTCGTTTGTGCTTCCTCTGTGCTGGAGGGATGAGAAAGGCATCGCTTTTCATTGACGGAAACTTCTGTCGAAAAGCGGCACCTTTCTTGTCCCTCCAGCACAGAGGAAGTACGGAGGAAGGATGAAGGAGAAGAGGAGGACAGGGGGTGCAAAATCGATCGCCAGAAGCGGAACAGCACTGTCCTCCTCCTGACCTCCATGGGTTTTTTTTAAGAGCATATTAACCAGTCCCGCTTGGTTAATTAGAGATTAAGGGACCTAGGTCCTGCTTCCTAAACCAACTCCTCTAGCTTCTTATCAACTTCCCCCCACTGTGCAAAACTGTTTGCTTGGTAGTTTGGGGGGCAGGGCTTGAGGCAGCATTCTTCTCATCAGGACTTTCTGACACTGTGCAAACTGCCAAACCTATTCTGGGGACAGAATTAAACCTCTTGGATAACTGCTTTCAACCCATCCTGGGCTTTGATTAAAACCCAAAATGGTTTCACCACACCACTGACATGGAAGCCACCACTGGACTGGCCTGAGATTTTTCTTTTTTTGGGTGGGGGCAGGGGAAGGTATGCGTGCATAGGTCACAAGAGTACATGTATATGTAACTTCAGGATCCCAAACCAAAATCAGATGCCTCAGGGATCAAAACATACAGGCACTCTGGGATTAAAACATAAAATAGGGGTACAAATCTGTATGCAAATAGGCCCAAACTGCATGGAGGACTTAAGTGCAGCAGGTATTATGCATGGTGTTGGGGTTTTCCCAGTAAAGAGAGTGACTTGCATCAGGACTATGCCCACAGGGAGAGAAGGATTAAACCTTCTCTTTCCAGTTGAGATCCCAACAACAATCTCCTCATCCCAGAGCAATAAGGTCTAGGAAGCCTAAATATGGGCCCCATCTATATGGAGGGGGAACATATTATCCCCTCCAAAGAAATAGCAATTTGTAGTACTGGGACCTGTCTTAATGGTTAATGGGGCCCCCTTAAACTTTGCATGCCCCCTAGCCAAGATGGCAGCCATGAGTCAATTATTTGCGCTTTTAAATCTGCTGCCACTGATTTTTAAAAAAATCTATTTACCATGTTATGCACAAGCACTATTTCATATTTACAAAAGAAAAAATAAAACTGAGGAAAAGATCGCCATTTTATTGACTTACTGACCTCTCACATAGCTGAAAGTCTAACATGGCGGCAGCAGTTGCTTGCCCTGCTTGCAAGCCCCGCCCCCTTGGTAGTCTGGCCAGTCAGCTTGCACTGTCTCGGTGCAGCAATGCGAATGCGACTGTCTTAATGATCATACATTTGCATCCCCTATGGAGCTTTTTAAAAACTCTGAGAAAAGCCTTGAAGCCTTCCCTGATGGAGTTTAAGGTGGATTTGCTCCTCCACTTCTGAATGAGATGTATTGATACGAATGTCCATATAGACAGATCACCTTCATTAAATTTCCATTAGGATTATTTTCACTGTTTGGACAGGACCATAGACATCAGAAAGGGTTTAAATGGGACATTGGATGGAGAGAAGGGTTTAAACATCTTGGTCTCATGTGAAAATCATCCCTTTCCCACCCAGCACACATACCCATAATTAAATAAAGATTTTTTTAAAAAACCCAGATGTAGTTCCCAATGAGATATTGTCGCTTGTCATTTGATTCTCCATTGGGAGTCATTCTCACATAGAATTTACTTATGTGTAGATAGGTGCAAAGTTGTGCTACACCGGGAGAATTTCAAATTTTTGAAAAGAAGAAAAGGACATGAAGAATCCTAGCTTGAAATCTTCTGAAGTGAGACTCAATTCCTCTCTAATATTGTAACCATAGCACCCTTTTTCAGTCTCCTCCTTTCATCTGCTTTGAGTCAACACACAAGTGAAAAGTAGCCACACAAATCATTACTGATTCTGATCTCATGAGCACCAAGAAAGAAAGGGATGAGCAGCAAAGAATATTTTGTCATCATGCCTAGGTCCAGAAATAGATGAAGAGCCCTCCATCCATCCCAATTACCAATGCTGTGGTCTCAGAGGGAAAGAAGAAGAGGCAGGCAGAACTCCATCGTGCCTAAGCCCAGAAGCAGATGAAAGACCCTCCCTTCATCCCAGCTGCCATTGCTGTGGCTTCAGAGAGAGAGAAGAAAGGACAGTATCTGTTGGACTGTATCCCCCCCCCCACTGCCATCCCCTTTTCCTTGTGTGTCATGTCTTATTTAGACTGTAAATCTCAGGGCAGGGAACTGTCAGATTAACAATTTGTAAGCCACTCTGAGAACCTTTGTGGCTGAAGAGCAGGGTATGTACACTGTACGTATGTACATATAAATAATTGAATACATTTTAAAATATGACTCCCCATACCTTCACCTCTCCCCATACAAGCACAGGGCTTTTCAAATGTTATCTAATATGTTTATGGTTCTAAAGAAAGGGCAACAGGAAGATGATGTCTTGCAAATCTGATGCAGAAAAATCTCTCATTCCTTCCTGCCAGTACACAACTGCTGGCACTTCAAAAGCTACACTACCCTTGATCTCCAGGTAATGCCGCTTCGTTTTCTATATTTTTGACAAATCTGTTTTAACAGCCTTTCCTCTGATACTTCTCTGTTTCCATATTTTGACCTTTTCAGCTCCATAATCATAGCTTTTAGACATAAGGGACAATTAACATCAACATGCACTTCTTTTCTTCACAGAACAGGCACTTTTCAGTAGTGGAAGGCAGGCTACCTTTTCGTAACAGGAAGAATATTACTAGTAATTGTTATTGCTACCCTGGTGTTGTCTAGACGATAAAAAAACTCCTCATAGAATACAAGGAGAATACTTTTTGTCCCAACGAGTCATTGTCGACATTTTCAGAAGGAGGGGGGCTAAAAACTGCAAAAACTACATGGGAAAAGCATTCACAGTTTCCCCCCTATTTTTTTAAATAATGTGAGGAAATGCACATTAGTGCTCATTAGGACAACCTATTCGCTTTCCTGAACATTCTCAGAGAGGGTAGAACTGGAGAATGGATTGCTTGAATATGCACCGGGGAGGGGGCCTTTCTGGCAAGGTAGCACCCGGAAGTTCCCTGTTGGATTTTCACATTTGCGTTCATGTGCTTTTTTGCTGCACCAAAGTACCCAAATAATTTTTTTAAGCAGAAGGTCACACTTGTGCACCTTTGCTTTAATGTTAAAAAAATAATGTCCAGTAGTGGCAATGTATAACATGCTAATTTACAGCCACCATCTTGATTCATAGGCGTGTGAACTTCAAATGTGGATAGCTTCTCAGCCTATTGTTTTTGCTGAAAGCCCATGGAGACAAAAGAACACTGCTGCGAATTTCCAACAATGAGCAGGAATGAGCATTATATTCTTATTTATTTCTTATTTAGTTATTTATACCCCGCTCTTTAGCCACAAGGCTATCAGAGCGGCTTACAAATTGTTTTAAGCAATAGCAATTTACACATCTACACTGCAAGAAGCAGCTTCCAATGTGTGTTAGCTAATTGCCCCCACAAGCCAGGTATTCATTTTACCGACCTACGAAAGGATGGTCGGTAAAATCTTCTATCATCTTGTCTAGACTAGCCCACATAGTCCTTGTTTTTTTTGGGGGGGAGGGGAGAAGACAGGACATAAATAAAGATAATAACAACAAGTACCCAAAACTGGGAATCAAGCAGGCTTGCAAATTAAGACAAGTACAATAAACATATAAAAGATTAATCTTAAAATGGAATCAAGCTGTCACTATCATTGAAACAATGTTAAAGGTATAATTAAACAGAATAAAAAGCAGATTAAAAATACAATTAAAAGCAGTATAGCATGCTATGAAAAACCTTTCCTTTAAAGACTTTCAGTTTGCAAAAGCCTCAAGATCTGGACAACCTTGTACAGGAAGATACAATTGCCAGAGCACCTCAACTCCAGGCATATTGAGTTTTATAGATCACCATATACAGCACTTTGAACTGTGTTCAGAAACAGACCTTTAGCCCATGGAGCTGTTGCATCAAGGGAATCATATATTCCCCGTAAATGTCCCACTAACAACCAGGCTGTACTGATCTGTACCAAGTGAAGTTTCTAGATACAGTACTCTTCAAAACCCTGTGTAGAGTGTGTTATGGTAATCCAAAAGGGATGGGACTGAAGCATGTGCCTCCATGACCCATCACCCTTGACCTTGCCCAAACATTCCTGAGATCTTTCTTTTCTTTAAGTGGCACTTTTTTCCTCACTCCCATGTTCTATCAAACCAAATTATTAATAATTACTCCACCAGCACATACAAAGCTTCCTTTCATACTCTGTATCTGCTTTGGAAATGAATTCATCATTTTCTGAAGCCACTATCTTGCTCTGTGGAGGCTGCTTGTCAATTTCCCCACTGTGACACTAAATCAGGTTGCAATGCACTGTTACTGTAAATCACAGTCTAATTTACTTGTCACTGTGTTGTGACACTTTCTTAAAAATGCCTTTTAATTGCAACTATAAATTATGCACTAACAATTCCTCCTGGCAGCCTTAATACTACATCAGAATATTTTTGCTGTGAGGAGGGGGAGAGATGGAACCACATCAATGACATCAAATTTGGAATGGATTTATTAAACAGTATGTGATGAAGGAAGCAATGTTGAGTTCTCCCTCCTCTTGTCTCTCAAAAAGATAATCGATTTTAGCTGCTCTGTACAGCTTTTAACATGATAAAAATTCTGTTCACAGTGGAATTAAGTAAGCAGTGTGACACTTCTACCTTCTGATGGATCATCTTGGTCATATTCTCTTCCCTACCTCAACTGCCTGTTGAACCCATTGTTAGGCCTGAGTGGTACATTCCTACACCCCCCCCCGCCCTTGATTATTGGTTTCTCTTTAGCCAGAACAGGTCCAACTCCATTAATGTTGTCAAAAAACCATTTCTTGAATCCCAGAATTCTACTATTCTCAGCAGATATTTATCCCTATAGACATTTAATATCCATTCCTGAAATCCTCCCTTATCTTACTGACAAATCATTACTGTATTACTATCTGCCAATTGAAACTGCAAAGGTGAATTCAATTGTTCAAAAGTTTACTACTGAGACTGAGCTATAGGGTCTTAGCAGATCCTTCTAAGGTGTAAAGCATAAGACTACCAAGCATTATGAGTTCTTTTCAAATAAGCTTTAAGCTATCCTTTCCATGGGTTTCTATGGAGAAAAGAATTAAATAATTCTGGCCAGTTCTGCATTAAAACAACAGGAAAAGGATAGTGAATTTGGTTGTTTTTTTATTCATTTGTTTTGTTCTGTTTGTTTTCCTTGTTTGTTTGTTTTTTCCTGACTTCCTCGTCAGCACCCCGCTGATATCAGGCATGATTGAAGCAAATATACTGTAATCTTAACATAAATTTCATTAGGGTATATTAATCTTTGCATGCTGAATATGTATTTTTTTTCTGAGTTCAGCAAACCAATTTGAACACAAGTACAACACAAATCATTTTGAACCACTAAGGGGCTATATGTGTTTTTTTCTTATTATACATATTAATAAATAATAATTTTAGTATTATTTTAAGCTATCCATCCTTACAATGTGGCATATGTACAGTTGCAGTATTAAACATACCAGCAGCAGATAAATATTTGATAAAACAATGATCTATAAAATTCTCTAAGTGCAGAATGAAATATTTTAAAAATATTCTTTAAAAACACATACACACACACCAAGGGGCTATATGTTTCCCTGGAGAGGTATTTCAGATGCACAGAGCTACTACAGAGAATGAGAGAAGTCTCTGAAAACAACTAATCTGACATCTCTCACCACTGGATCAAAGTTCAAAGTTTCCATCATCCATCTTAATTCTTATGCAGATACCAGCATGAGAATTAAGATGGATGCTAGAGACACAGTGTAGGCCACAGGTGAACAAAACTGTTGCCCTCCAGATATTGGTAGACTGTTTTCTTCCAGAATCCTTCACCATTGGCTATGCTGATTAGGGCATCTTATTGGTTGACCTGCTGATTTATTTATTTCATTTATATCCTGCCTCTCTCCTTATGCAAGATCCAAGGTGAATCATCTGTTGAATCAACATGTTGAGTCAACATGTATGTAAATAATTTTGATGCTACTCTACTCTATCTGGAACAATTAATAGGATTCAGGCTTATGGCTGATAGAGTTGCAGTCTAGCAACATCTGCATGTTTTCATTGACTTTAAATACAAATGATCAATAAGAGGTGAAGAAAAAGATTATATGTTCAACTGTAGGTTAAGAGTGCTTCCAATATCTATGTGTGTCTCTCTGTGCATAACAACAGTAAATTAAAATCAATCATGTTGGTTAAACAACTTAACCGTATTGAAATAAAAATAGAATAAAACCAGGGAATAACAACAACAGTACAGATTTCCATTGGGCATGAAAAGACAACAGCTGACATCCTGTTGGTTAGTCCCAAGCAGAGTAGGTCTATTTAATCAATTGTTGAATGGTAAGTTAACACATAGGTAAATCCCATTGATTCAATGCATCTAAACTACTCAGGATTAAGACAGGGTTTACACCAACAGTTGTAGTTTCAGACTTACCTCTGTCTCAAACCCTAGTGCATCATTACAAGAAGGCCCTATTTCTGCTAGTTACCACATACCTGAACTCTGATCCTGTTGGGACATGAAGAAAGGCCTATGAGGCAGATAAAAATGTGCAGGATTGATGAAGTAGTTTTGATATGCCTAGGTTCTCAATACAAGCACCTTGAGCTATGCATAGAAATGGGATGAGACACTTTGCTGTAGGATGGACTGGATGGCCCTTGTGGTCTCTTCCAACTCTACAATTCTATGATTCTATGTTCTTTTCACCAAGCCCTAGTCAAAAACCTAGCTGCTATGTTTTGGTCTATCTGAAATTTCAGAATAGTAATCAAAGACAGTCCCAGATACAATGCATTTTAGTAGATGGAACAAAACATATCCAGAGCACAGATAACAATGGCCAGTGCAGTTTGAGTCATTGTCTTCTGACATCCATATGTTGAATTAAGTATTATATAAAAAAACTCATCATCCAATTGCACCTACTGGCATTAACCTTTTCTTTTGAATGCAAACAGTAGTTGGGGGTACTTTCATGTTAGATTACAGTGTGGGACTCTGAACCCAGGTCACTTATGAAAGCAATGTCACTGTTTAGTGCTTCAATTTAAGGCTGTCTTACATGAAAGCTCATGTCTTTTTATAGAGATACAGATGTTCCTGTGATTGCTCTGGGCAGAAGTCTCCTATTATGCCTCTTCTCAGCTAGATTTGTCCTGTTCTCCTTTATTCATCGTTCTCAATAGAGAGGCACAACCCTTTATTGGAACCATTTCTAACTAGGATTCAGGTGAATTTTCAATCCTGAATAGGTCGAGTTCTGAATATGTTGAAATGAGTATCTCTTTTTGTTGAATGAAATTACATTCTTTGTAATTATAAGAGTTCAAACAATCTTGGTGCATGCATGCATGCCACCAAATTTTTATTTATTTATTTATTTATTTGCTTTATATGCTGCCTTTCTCTCAGAATGGGATCCAAGGAGGCTCACAACACATATCAAAGTGTATCTTGGGAATGCTGTTTGTGCAATATGGTGTCTTTTTCCATCCTATATATCCCATCTCAGGTCACAATGCCATCTTATCTGGTTGTAATCATGTCTTTTCTTTACAGTGGTAAATTAATATGAATCCACAGTGGTTGTACGAGCAGCACAAGCAAAAGCAGCACAAGAAAAAATGCCCACTTGTTGCAAAGCTCAGCATCTTGTTGCTGTCAAGGAGGACCAAGCAGAGTCTGGTTTAGCAATAAAAACCATGAAGATTGTGCAGGGATTGAAAATACAAATTAACACACAAACAATCTTGATTAATTGTATGTATGCATGTGTGGATGTATAGCCCATTGGATCAAAGCAGAACTTGGAAAGTTGCTTTCATGAAATTGAAAGATGTCTTGAAACCTCCTATCACTGAGTATAGATAAGATGATCTTCTGGGTCCCAGTGTTTGGAAAGTTGAATATGAGCACATATTGAAGCCATCTAAATCTGGACAGTAGTGGGATGGTGCTTTAGGATCCGGAGCATCAACCTACTGTTCCTGAGATGTGATGGGTTCAGCAAGTCATTATATTCATTTCTCTTTAAAAGTAACTTCTCCAGCTTATTTCCAGACAGTGGGAAAACTCTTGAAAACACTCTTGAGGCTACAGAAGCAAGCACAGAAAATTTGCAATGGGAAGAAGGAACACTCAGTTACAGTTTGCTTCAGCATGCCTTTAATTTTTTTAAAAAAAATCTGAGCTCCATGTCAAAGTGAAGGCTAGTTATGCATTCAAACATTATTACTGTACTGGGTTTAACTTCCAAAATAATGAATGCCAAAATTCAATTTGTTTGTTTGTTTGTTTTTTGTTTTATTGCAAGAGGGGAGAACAGCTGTTTGTTAAAAAAGAGGCCCCATGTTCCAGGTGATGTTCTAGTGAAAAGGTGCAGGTAGCAGGTGATGGGTTAAAATCTTTGCCTGAGACCCTGGAGATCTGCCTTCAGCCAGAGCAGACATCACTAGTGTAGACAGCCAAATAGTTTGACCCAGTATGAGGCAGCTTTCTATATGCGTTAAGAACCCCCCGACTCAACAATTAAAAGAAACAACCTTTACCTGTGATACAGAAGAAGATATATCAGGGTTAGTCAACTTGGCCATACAGAAAATAAACAATCCACAACAAGGTGATATCTTTAAAAAAAAACATACATAAAAAAATCATTATTTTTAACTTCTTTTGCCTGATGAAGAATCCAGTGGAGCTTCAAAAGCATGCACAATGTGTTTCATGCATCTCAGTTGACCAATAAAGGTATCATTCTTTAGTGGATTGTTTTCTTTGTAAATGTTACTCTTGGAGGCAACACGGGAATAACTGTAACCCTTTTCACATTGTATCATTAAAACTAAGCAAGGGGATCTTGTAGCACCTTTGAGACTAAGGACTTGTCTTTATAAGACAAAACAACAACAACAACACAGAGTGCCCCACAGTAATGGCATTTTGCAAAAGTTGGGACTTGTCTTAATAGGGTGGGGTGTTTTTTTGTGTCCCCATAAGCTTCACAAGCCTGCTGGTCAAGATGGCAGCTGTGAGTTATTTACTCACATTTTTACTTACCGTAATTTGCTGCTGCCAAACTTAAAAAAAACTATTTCCATTGTGTGCCAGACTGATATTTTGTTTGTAGAAAAAAAGAAAAAATGCCCCATTTTCTCACCTTAGTGCATGCTTGCTGAGGTGAAAATTCAACATGGTGGCTCTAGGCACTTGCCCTGTTAGCAAGCCCCATCCCCATGCTCATCTGGCCAATCAGCATTGTACTCTCATATGGTAAAGCGATTTATATCAAATTGCTTCTCCCAATGAAGGGGAATGCACATTCCCTATGCTTTTTTTAAAAAGGCTTTTCCCATGTAGTTTTTGACATTTTGGGGCCCCCTCCTTCACAATATGGCAGAATGATGTGGAATGCCATTAAGACAAGCAGGCTTTTTCTCGCATTCCGTGAGGAGTATTTTCGCTGTTTAGACAAACCCCTAACAGATAGAAAGAAATTGTAGCATAAGCTTTCATAGACTTGGTGTACAGTTGTCCCTTCACACTCGCTGAGGTTTGGTTCCAGGACCCCCCGTGAATACCAAAATCCGTGAATACTGAAGTCCCATTATATGCAATGGCATAGCAAAATGGTGTCCCTTATATAAAATGGTAAAATCAAGGTTTGCTTTTTTCATTATTATTTTTTAAAGAATATTTTCAAGCCGTGAATACTTAAAACTGTGAATGCCAAATCCATGAATGTGGAGGGACAACTGTACTTCCTCAGATGCATAGAATCTCCATGCATCTGATGAAGACTCCATGCATCTAAGGAAGCAGACCAAGGCTACGAAAGCTTATGTTACCATTTCTTTCTCTCAGCCTGTAAAGTGCTACAAGAGACCCTTGAACTGATATTACAGACTAACAAAGCTACGGAGATTATCAGACACATTAAACGAACGCCAGGAGACTGCAAAAGTGCTCCCTTTTCAGATAATGTCGCCCCCCCCTTGTTATGCACCCATTCTGCTGCTGTTCTGCCAGCACTGCTTTTTATTGACAGGAAAAGCTGTCAATAGATCCTCTGTTCCATTTCTGTCACAGATGTTTCTGCGAGCGAAAAGGTGCCTCGTTATGATGGCGAGATCCCAGCGTCAATGGGAGGTCCCTGCCAGAACACTTCTGGGTGAGATCGGGACATCCGGGTAAGTGACACACTTTTTATGACCCTTCCCAGGTTACTTCTACCTTTTAAACTACAGTTGTCCCTCCGTATCCACGGATTTGGTATCCATGGATTTAAGTATTCACAGGCTGAAAACATTCTTTAAAAAATAATAATCCAAAAAGCAAACCTTGATTTTGCCACCTTATATAAGGGACACCATTCTGCTATGCCACTGCATATAATGGGACTTCAGTATTCATGGATTTTTGTATCCATGTTGGGGGGGGGGTCCTGGAACCAAACCCCAGTGAATATGAAGGGATAGCTGTATGTGTTTGTTTTTGTGTTTTTGTTTTTGCTTGCTATCATTTTTTGTGTCCTTTTTATTTTTATTTTTGAATTTCCCATGCTTGTGTCTTCTCATGAGAATCCACGGGATTTCGATCAAGAAAGTGAATGGAGCTCCGTTAGAGCTCTGTTTACTCCTGGGCTGCCGGAATGACAGGAGAGGAGGTAAGTGTAGTGGGGAGGGTGATTGTGGCATGACAGGGACGGGACAGGGGCGGGAGTGGAGATTCTGGGACAGGAACACTTTTTTTTTGTCCCTGTCTGAAAATCTCCTGTCCTTGAATTCTACCCCCATTAAAGCTAAAACAGTTTTGGCAATGTAACAGGTAATGTTTATTGATTACACCTAAAATGTTACCTGTTCTAAGGTCATGCAGTGGCAATTTTTTCTATTTTTAAGGATTTTTTTAAAAAACATCAACCAGAAATAATGTATTTACTACACATTAAAAATAAAATAACTAACAGTGATTCTAAAATTTCATATTTTTTTAAAAAAACTATTGACTATTACTGATGCAGTCCTGTTTTTAAACAGTGTTCCAATCTCTGATGTAGCCTGATCCAAAAATTGGTCCATGTTGCCAGACCCTTAGAAGCCAAGAAAACATCTGAAATAATTTGGAATTAAAGATGCCAGCCTGTCTACTGCAGCTGGTGATTCTATTTCACTTGAAAGTAAAGTGATTTATAGAATTGACTGTGAAAGCATCAGGATATCTCCATCGACATGAAAAATGACTCTCAGAAAGAAGCCAAGAAACCCCAGATCTTTCTTTACAATGAAAGATTTAAAAAAACAAGGTAATTCTATATACATTTTTATTGTTCTGGCAGCCAGAACATGCATCTTAGAAATAGATTCCAGTCCATGTTATCAAGGAGGCAACAAGTGTGCACATTTGTTGTTGCTGCTGTTATTTGTAACTCAGTGCCAGAAAAGCTGCTAAGAAAGAATTATTTCCTTTAAAAACCTTTGTGCCAAAGGGAGGATCAATTACATCTGTATGTATGACACATACCACCAATAGAATCATTTGCAACAATATATCATTGTGTAGGCTAACAGTGCATTATCACTTGAATGAGGCTTAATTCAGTCTTGCAGGCTCACAAAACCAGGTAATTCACTTTAAGGTGACTCTCAAACTGAAATGTGAATGGCACAGAACTAGATAAGAGCCTATCTAAGACAGGGGCTCACTGCCTATCCTGTGGCCCTATGAAGTGTTCATATGGGTTTATTAATGAAAAAAAAGGAGTAGCTCTTGCTACACGTCTGATGCAAAAAAAAAACCTACTCAAAAGGTTTGATTCCAAACTAATGTTTTCCACAGTCTCAAAGTCCCTTCACAAACTTCACTTGGACTAACGTACTTCACTGGATTGTATTGGTGAGAGTGAGGACCTATCCATGGAAATTCCTGTTTGTGTTGCATTAAGCAACAATTATTTTGTCACATCACTATAGTCTGACCACACTAGAACAGAGAGAGGTTTTTTCATTATGATGAAAAATGGTGCCTTGGCACATTCCTTCAGCAGTCAACCTCTGCAGGATTCTTCATAATTTGAGAACATGCTGTAGCTAAAAAAGCCAATGTGATTCTAGACTGCATCAAGAGAAGTGTATGTCTAGATCTGCTTTGGTCAGACCTCACCTGGAATACTGTGTCCAGTTCTGGGCACCACAGTTCAAGAATGATATTGAGAAGCTGGAATGTGTCCAGAGGAGGGCGACCAAAATGGTGGGAGGTCCAGAAGCCATACGCATTGAGGAGCAGGTTAGGGAGCTAGGTATGTTTAGCCTGGAGAAGAGAAGGTTGAGAGGTCACATGATAGCCATGTTTAAATATCTGAGCGGTTGTCATAGTCAGGATGGAGCAAGCTTGTTTTCTGCCATTCCAGAGACTAGGACATGGAGCAATGGACTCAAGCTACTGGAAAAGAGATTCTACCTAAACATTAGGAAGAACTTCCTGCCAGTAAGAGCTGTTCAGCAGTGGAATGTGCTGCCTCAGACTGTGGTGGAGTCTCCTTCTTTGGAGGTTTTTAAACAGAGGCTGGATGGCCATCTGTTGGGAGTGCTTTGATTAGGTATTCGTGCACGGCAGGGGATTAACTAGATGGCCCTTCTGGTCTCTTCCAACTTTACAATTCTATGATCTATGTTTTGACATGTATATGTGTGTGTGCGCGCGTGCACACACACACACACACAAACAAAATGAGGGTTTGGTACAAAAAAATATACAGTCGTCCCTTCACATTTGCGGGGGTTACAGGGATAAGACCCCCGCAAAAGTGAAAAAATGCAAATAAAAGCAGCCTCTGAGGGGTTAACGAGGAGTCCTTCCTAAACACACACACACACACACACACGGAAGGTGGGGGTGGCATCTGAAATCCCAGCAAGCAACTGACACAGCCTCTGAGCATTTAAGGAGGAAAGAAAAGCACAGCCCCATGCTGTGAGCATGCAAGCAAAGTCCCCCATTGCCACTCCCCTCTCTGTGTCTTAACAAACTGAATTGCTTCTTTAAAACTCACATTTCACCCCATGTCTCCTCATGGCCCAAAGAAAAGTACAGCTGCATGCTTGCCACCCCCTCTCTGTGTCTCACCAAACGGAGTTGCTTCTTTAAAACTTACATTTTGAACCTTTCCTACACACATTCACACACAGGGAAGGCACAGGTGGCAACCGACCCAGCCTCTGAGCATTTAAAGAGGAAAACTTCCTGCTGGCCGAAAGAAAAGCACAGCCCCATACTGTGAGCATGCAAGGTTTCCTCCTTAATTGCTCAGAGGCTGGGTTGGTTGCTTGCTGGGAGATGCCACCCGCACCTTCCCTGTGTGTGAATGTGTGTAGGAAGGTTTGAAATGTGAGTTTTAAAGAAGCAATTCAGTTTGTTGAGACACAGAGAGGGGGTGGCAAGCATGCGGCTGTGCTTTTCTTTGGGCCATGAGGAGACATGGGGCGAAATGTGAGTTTTAAAGAAGCAATTCAGTTTGTTAAGACACATAGAGGGGAGTGGCAAGGGGGGACTTTGCTTGCATGCTCACAGTATGGGGCTATGCTTTTCTTTCGTCTTAGACCCTCAGAGGCTGGGGGGGGGGTTGGTTGCTTGCTGGGATCTTCTCTGTGTGTGTATGTGTGCAGGAAGATTTCCTCCTTAAATGCTCAGAGGCTGTGTTGGGGGAAGCGGGGGGGGAGGAATTTCTGTGAATACATAAAACCACGAAAGTCAAAGCCGCGAATGTAAAGGGACAACTGTATTGTTTTGTCCAAACATGTCAGTTGTTTTGCAAAAAATATATTGTACAAACCCCAAGGTTTTGCACAATCAGGGTTTTCTGTAAAAAGGTCTCAACATGTGAAAAATCTTCAAAGATAACACAAAAACTCTCACAGTCTTACCCACTAGGAGAAAAGTGTTGAAATTATTCATTCTTGCATACAAGAATGTAATAAGCAAAGATTTACACCTTCGTGCAAGAAACAACAGAATAGACAAAATATTCCAATTCTTTGTTCAGTTTCTATGGCAAAACTACATATACATGCATTTATATAATTAGTTCAAAATAATCAGCTGCATCTCTAGATCCTCGAATTCCTGAGCTCTGGTTGTTTTGATAAGAACCAGACCAAAACAATCAAAGAAGTTAAAGATTATGTTGGTTAGTTTAAGTCAAACTGTAAAATCCAGACGTTCAGCATTTTTCTGTAGGGAGACCCCATTGCCAGTGACAAAGGCTGGCTTCATATTTCAGGAAATCTTGATAAGATGCTGTCTGGTGCCCACAAATCCTTTCCATGCCACTGGCAGGAAGGAACATGTTAGCTACATTTATATGCATTGTTCTCAATAGAAAATGAGAGTCAGGTAGTGCTACTGCCTTTACAGTTATAAATAAATAAATAAATAAAATGGCAGCTCACTACGGAGCATGGCAGGGGGTTGGACTAGATGGCCCTTGTGGTCTCTTCCAACTCTATAATTCTATGATCTATGTTTTGACATATATGTGTGTGTGCGCGTGTGTGCATTGTATTACTGAGTTCTTTGAAGCAACGTCTCATTTCCAAGTGGAAGGCATGCTGGAGAATGTGTAGCAATCACACTCTTCAGAGCCTCCATAACACCACTGGAATTAAAAGGTATGCTCCTCTGTTACATTGTGCCCCTCCAATCTGTAAGTGGGATATGATCCTGAAATGCCCCAGAGCCATTTGATCCTACCATCCAAGGAAGAGCATTGGAAGCATTTGTTACCTCACAGGAACTGTATGTGTATGTGCCTTCAAGTCATCTGTCAACTTATGGTGACCCTATGAATTTCATAGGATTTTCTTAGGCAATACTCAGAAGTGATTTTGCCAGTTCCTTCCTCTGAAATAGAACCTATAGCATGTGGTATTTGTTGGTGGGCTCTCATCCAAGTACTAACCAGGGCTGATCCTGCTTATCTTCTAAGATCAGACAGGATCTGGTGCCTTTAGAGTATTTAGTCAGGTGTTAATACTCAGGAGGGAGAGAGACAGGTTGGTGCGTAAATATAGAGACAGGAGACAGGCAACGACTGTAGCTATACATCTTGGAACTCAGTTCACTGGATCAGATCAGGCTTGGCTTGGAACCCTGGACTTTTCCAGATTCAAAGCAGAAGGAAAATAGCTTTCAATCCACCTTATCTTTTTAGACAGCAGATCATTTCAGTTCAGCACTTTCTTTCAGCCTGACCCTTCTTTGATATTTTTCCATTGAGTTTGGACATTCTCCCTATTAACTGGGCAACAAGGATAATGGGATAAGCAATTTCTTTGTAGTCAGTGTGGCATAATGATTTGAGTGTTGGATAAACCTCCTCTAAATAAATCTTCCTAAGCCCCCTTTATGATAGGGTTGCTGTAAGTCAGAGTTTACTTGAAGTCTCCCCCCCCCAAAAAAACAATAATTTATTTTGTGACATTACAGTTACAATTTAAAATTACAGCCATAGCACCCACCACTGGAGGGATAAAGCCTGCCAAATTTCATTCAAATAGTGTGAACTGAAGTGGTACTTATTTGAAGGTAAATAGCTATAGGATTGCAGTCACAGAAGAACAAAGGAATAAACAATATACATAAAAGTAGCTTTCTTCCGCTCATAAGCTCTAAATTTATGCTGATGTAGTTTATTTTTTCTTTGCTCATATGCCAGCAAGTCAGGGGAAAATCAAGCAGTGCTTTGTAGCAATGTGGTGTGAGAACTGAATGAATGAATTATCAGTCTCCCAAACCTCACCAAGCTCTTAAGAAACTAAGGGGAACAGTGGATTTCTTTTGTACTGAAACTGAAAATAGACAAAGAGAAACAGGCACAGGTAAATGAAAGGACTGTCTTGCTGACTCATATTTGCTCAGAGGGAAAGGATGATAAGCCCCAGACATAAACAACGAATCAAAGTCCGTACAACATGAGTTAACCATCATAGCAGCCCAATAGGAGCTGGCACAGCAAGGTTTGCAGTGGGTCAGCAAAATGTAGAGTACATTAAAATAGATAAATGTGCACAACAAGGGCATAAATGTATGCCAAAGTGAAAGGAAGGACTTAGAATTCACAATGAAACAGAAAGGAAAACTGATTTGCAGAGCACACAGAAAATGAAAAATTTGGGGATGGATGGAAAGAAATTGCCTCAGACACATGTTTTCTTTCTGCAATGGTAGACCCACTGTGACAACCAAGGAAGGAAGATTACAAAGAAAGACAAACCAAGTAGGGCAGATGGGCTGAATTCACTTGGAAGGTTCTTTTGGGTAAACCCATTTAAAATTAGGGGAAACTGCCAGAGAAACTTGCTCTTGTGACACTTCCATTCATTTTCCCTTAGAAAGGGAAATTCCCAGTGGACTGAACCTCATACATGAAAGATTTTGCAGAAGAAAATTGTGAACAGTATTAAAACTCTATTCTCATTATTACTATTTGTCTCATACCAATAATATTTTAGGGAAAATAGGACCCTGGTGGAATTTTAGTCAATACAGGTGTTCATGGAGTGGCAGGTAAGGTGGACAGGAAGAAAAGTATGGTTCCCTTAGTTTGGTTTGAAACTGCATTATGGAAGGCTGATTTCTAGATACTTAAGTATACTTCTATGATAACTGACCTGTAAATTCAATAAATAAATGAACAGATTCTGTCACAAGCCCACACTTTCCTATTCATCCCTGTGTGAATGATTTTGAAAATACAACAGCTAATGCCTGAAATTCAATGGCTGCTCCATTTTGGTTCAATGTGTAGTTAGCCTTTGGGAACTTGACTCTAAACATGCTCAAGAAGTAGTTTGGTCTCCTACAATATCCCTATTCCAGAGATACATCATGCAAGGGGCTCCTAGTTGCATCTGCTGACTTTGCTTTATCCATACATTTATTAAAAGCCATGTAGGGGGCATCCTAACCTGCAGATGCTCAGGTCCACATTTACAAATAATTATCCTTAATTAAGTTCGTTCTTTTATCTTTTATATCCGCCTTGTCCATGGCAAAACAGGACTACTTTTAATCATTGATCTGCGCCAACGAGAGGCACCTGCAGCGGCTGTTTTCCTGCTTCAACACCTTGTTAAAAACCTTCCTCCCCCTTGTTTCTTCATTATTTTCCCCTACCGACTTTGGTAATTACTTTATCACTAAGATCACTACTATTAGATCTGAAATAGTTCTTCCTAACTTGTCTTCCCCCATTAATCTTTTGGAACTGTCGACTAATCAATTCTCTGTGTTTCCTCCTGTTTCCCTGGATGAACTTTCTACCTTGCTGCACTCTTCCAAACCTACAACTTGTTCTCGTTATCCAATTCCCCCTCGTCTCTTAATCTCTATAGCCCCCTCCTTCTTTCCTTCGCTTCTTTCTATCTTTAATCTTTCTCTTTCTACTGGTTCTTTTCCCTCTGACTTTAAATATGCGCTTGTTTCCCTATTTTGAAAAAATCTTCTCTTGAACCCTCTTCTTTGCCTAGTTATCGCCCAATCTCTCTTCTCCCTTTTCTTTCTAAGGTTTTGGAACGGGTCGTTTATTCCCGCTGCCTTGAGTTTCTCAAAGCCAACTCCTTCCTTGATCCTTTTCAGTCTGGTTTCCGCCCACAGCATTCCACTGAGACAGCACTCACAAGGATCTCTAATTATTTTTTACGAGCCAAGGCAAATGGTCTCTATTCTGTGCTTATTCTCCTTGATTTATCTCTGACATTTGACACCGTGGATCACTGTCTTTTAGTTGATATACTTTCTGACATTGGGTTCTCGAACTCAGTTCTTAACTGGTTTAAATCTTATCTGTCAGACAGATCTTTTGCAGTGGTCACCGGTGGTCAGATCTCTTCCCCCGTACCCTTATCCATTGGCATTCCCAGGGCTCTGTTTTGGGTCCCCTATTGTTCTCTCTTTACATGTTGTCTTTAGGAAAACTTATTCTTTTGGTTTTTCCTATCATTTGTATGCCGATGACACCCAACTGTATCTTTCCACCCCTGATCTTTCCTCAGGGCTTGAACAGAAAGTTTCTTCATGTCTTTCAGCTGTCTCTCTCTGGATGCGTCATCGGCGGTTGAAGCTCAATATGTCCAAGACAGAGCTTCTTGTTTTTCCACCTAAGTCCTCCCTTCAATCCTCTTTTTCTGTTCTTGTTGACAACACTTCTATTCACCCTGTCCAGGAAGCCCGCAGTCTCGGTTTTATTTTTGATTCTTCACTGTCTTTTATTCCTCATATTCAGGCCACAGCCAAAGCCTGCAGATTTTTCCTTTACAACATCGCCAAAATATGTCCTTTTCTTTCGGCCTCCACTGCCAAGACTTTGGTCCACACTTTGGTGGTCTCCCGATTCGATTATTGTAATCTCCTTTTAGCCGGGCTTCCCCTTTCTCATCTTCGCCCTTTAATTTCTGTTCAACATTCAGCTGCCTGCATCATTACCTCCGCTTGCCACTTTGACCATGTTTCCCCTTTGCTGTTTTCTCTTCACGGGCTTCCCTTCCCTTTCCGTATTCAATATAAGCTTTTGTTGCTAACTTTCAAAGCCCAGCATGGGCTAGCCCCTCTTTATTTATCTGACTTTCTTTCTTCTTACATTCCCACCTGTACCCTTCGTTCTAGTACTCAAGGCCTATTGTCCCAACCTAGGTTCTCCACTGCTCCATCCCGGATTCGTTCCTTCTTGCTTGCCACCCCTCACTTCTGGAACCTTCTTCCCACTCAAATACAGGCCATTACTTCTTTGTCCACTTTTAAATCTGAGTTAAAGACCACCTTGTTCAGAGAGGCACTCCCTGGCTTTGTCAGATTTACATTTATTTTTTCTGTCACTTGGGTTTCCTGTGGTGTTGTTATTAATTGTTGTAATTATCCTTGTTTTAATTGATTTTATTATTTTGCCTATTGTTTTACTTAGATTGTACGCCTTCGGTAGGTTTCATTCTGTTTTATCCTTGATTGTTTTTGTACAGCGCTGTGTACATTGACAGTGTTCTAGAAATAAACTTTAATAATAATAATAATAATAAACCTGAAGTCAAAGTTAGGAGCCAGTGTGGTGTAGTTGTTTGAGCACTGGACTATGATGCTGGAGACCAGGGTTACAATCCCCACTCAACCATGGAAACCCATTGAGTGACTTTCAGCAAGTCACAAAATCTTAGCTTCAGAAAACCCCATGATAGGTCCACCTTAGGGTCATCATAAATCAGAAACAACTTGAAGGCACAGAACAAGAACAAAGTTAAAGTTACTGAAGGTCAAGAAATCATTGCAGTAGAACATTTTTTGGGTGCATGGCAAAACTAGATAATCAGCTATAATTATCTGCTATAATAATTAAGCTATAATAATTAACAACCACATACACATATCAATCTCACAGGGAGATATTAAATTATATTTGTATCTCAGTGCTTCAAAAGTATCACCTGTCTAATGTCACACTGGTGACCCAGGTGTTCTTACTGTATGGTATGGTAGAATAAGTATTGTCATTCTTCCTACCCATTTCACCCACTGCTGTCACCCAACTGTTTTGCTCTGAGAACAAGACAGAGAGTGGAGCAGAGTATATGGCAATTAGCACTCACCACATAAAGTAGACAGCACTAGCCAGAGCCAAGGCCTGATTCAAGGTAAACATCATAAGCAGATGCCCTGGGAAATCACACAGGCTGATCTCAATGCCTGGATTGGAGAACAGACCCCCCTCAAAGGTATACATTTGGGACTGGATTTATTTCTGCATGGAAATGTATAGAATTGATGCCCTATGGGACTCTTGAGAAGCATGGACAAGACTTCAACCTCCTGATGGAACTCTTTCAAATGGAGCATGCCCAAATCAATACAGGAGTGTGTATGGCTCATAAAAATTACACAGTAATAACAGCAACAGAAAGTGACAGGATACTTTCAGCCATTTGGAACAGTTTTTACTTAAATCTAATTTAATTATTTTCTTCTAAGTTCACAACTATTAAGTGACTATTGAATTAAATATTTAAAAACATATATTAAGTGTCACATTGAATGATGTACGCAATACAATTCTTTTTGATTTCTTTATGAATTAATATTCATTTGTTTAAACCCATTGATGAAAAGCATATTTTTTAAAAAAAAAAATTGCTTAAAATAGTGACTAATAAAACTGAAGAGTAAAAATAAGAGGGTCCAACCAGAAATTCAGTGTGTTCATATGAATTTCATGCATGCACTGATGGGGTTTGTACCTGATGGCTGTGTTCCCATAGCATGAGTGAATGCACTGACCACACCACCATACCCTGCCCAGACCATACAATTGGCACCATGTGAAGCAGTACTGTGCATAAGGTAGCTCTACATAGGTGGGACTCTTACACCAGCCCTGTAAGGAGAATCCTCCATGGGGAAGACAGAGGAAGAACAAAGCTAGACAGGTTTAGCTGGTGTACCCAGCAGAGAGAAGTACTCTTAAATATCATTTGTATGGGACACCTGCACCCTGAGACCCACAATTTCAAGGGGAGAGTGCCCAGATTCACTCCTCTTCTCTCTTCCCCATGCTGGGATCAAGGAAAAGGAACAAAGGGCTCTCAGCTGTCATTTGCAGGTACTGACTGAAAGGAGCCAGATTCAGACATTACTCTCTTTCCTGAATGATTGAAAGGATGGTACACAAGGGAATGCCCTCTGCCATCAATTCTGATCACAGATAGGATACAACAGTGCAGAGTCTCCCTCACCCCAACCCACAGGAGCTGGGGCTTGGGGGAGTGGAAGGCCATGGAGCAGATTCTGGCTAGATGGCCAAGCCCACTCCTTGAACATCATCTCAGATAGTATGGGGGAAATGACAGTGACAAGTAACAGGGAAGAAATGCACTACTGGAGAAGTGTGAATGAAGTAATTCTTAACTGCTTGTGAATCTGCTGTATCCTCCTTCCAAATTCACTCTCAATAATACTGAACATTAGTATAGTGCTTTTAAATGTCCAAAGGGCATTGTTTGCATCATTTAGCTGTAATCTTTACAACAGCCCTGTAAGGTAAATAAGTATTATTATTCTCCATATTGTAAATGGGTGGAGACACAGAAGCTGAGAGTCTGTTGTTGCTGTGTGCCTTCAAGTCATTTCCGACTTACGAGGACCCTAAAGCGAGCCTATCACAGGGTTTTCTTGCTAAGATTTGTTCAGAGGGAGGTTGCGTTTGAGATTGAGAGTATAACTTGCCCATGGTCATCCAGTGGGTTTCCAGGGCTAAGTGGGGATTTGAATCCTGGTCTCCAGAGTCGTAGTCCAAACCACAGCACCATGCAGGCTCCCACCTGTCTAAAATTCCTACAAGAGGAAAGATTTGAATAAGGGATTTTTTTTTACTCATAGCTCAGTCTCTTGGCCACTGTGTTACACTAGTTCTTGCAACCAGATCACCAAGAAGCCTTTTCCTTCTGTAGGATTTTGAATGAGTGCTTTGATCTTGTTTCACAGTAAAGAAAAGGCAATGGTGGGAAGATTGTGAGTGGGGGAGTTACAAACAGGAAAAGGATCAATAGCTCTTATCCCTGCATTGCCATGTTCTAAATCTTTCTGAACTGGTTGGTGGTTCCCCCGCCCCCACTGTTGTTTTTAACGTTGTCAGGTCAGTGTTGTATACAGTAGTTGTAAATGAGGAGCTGCTCCTAGAGCAGGGTGCCTTAGTAAAATCAGGGCAGTAAGCAACACTTTTATCTTTTCATTGTGCTTAGCTGTCTTAAATAAAGTGCTATCTACAATTTACTTCAGCCATATGCTCTCCTTTCAGCATCTTTTTTGTTTTGATGTACAATTCTAAGATATTTTATGTCTCCTATTTATAGGTATAAAAAGCAATGAAAAAGAAAAAAGTGAGTAGGAACAGCTCTCTGGTGGGTAAGTAGTAGGGACACTATTGGTCCTAAATAAATAACAGGAAAAGAAATGCAGAACAACTCTTAACTGAGGGCTAAACTGTCATACCCTGCCTCCAGGACCCAGGTGCAGACTCTGACACAGACAGTGAATGTTCAGACAGGTAGACAGAGTAACAGGAAGACATGCCAGTGCCTGAGAGAGAGGGTGAAACACGTCCGTCCCCTCCAGCAGCCACAGCCCTCTGTTATGGACATAGACACAAATGGAAACACAGACCTAGCAGTACCTACACCAACAGAGCATCATAGAGAAAAGGAGGTGTGGAGATGCTCTGAGTGTTTATATCTAAAACACTCAGCAATCAGACAGCATCTGTGGAAGGCAGACAGCCCTTAAATAGTTGGGCACTTCCCTCGGGAAGTTGTTGCTGAACAACCAATCTTCTTGGTGGAAGCAACATTCTTGCATCGTGTTCCTGTTCTGCTGTCTGATACCCTTAGACCCTGATCTGTTTACCAACTATGCTCTTGGATCTCCCTTTAGACTGTTGCCTGGATTTATTGCTGGACTGTGTATGACCTGGACTGAACTGACTTCATTGTTTTAACTTCCTTGCTGGTGGGCCATACTTTCCACTGTGGTTCGTTTGGTTCTGCAACTCCCTGCATTTCTTCCTGGGGGATCTGGTCTTGTGCTGAGACCAAACAGGACATAAACTCTGTAAGACACCAGAGATCCATTACTGACTCTTTTGACTTTTGTAGGGTGAGGGAATCATTCAGCTCAATAGATGTTGTGCCAGTAAAATACCCAGTTCCTCACCATTGACAGAGCTGGATAGAGCTGATGGGAGCTGCAGTCCAACCACATCCAGAAGGCTGCATAATTCCCTGTTTTAGAGAAAAACAGCCACAGGTGGCCACTGAATGACTTGAGATGTGGGAAAGGGAAATGGCTCACTGAAGGAATGGGCAAGTGAAGCCACCACTAGATGAAAGAGTGTTCACCTCACAGCACAAGACTTCTCTTTACCAGGCTCTGCTCCTGAGCATGTGACTCTTAAATCCTTTCAGGATTAGAACCATTGCTGTACCAAGGTTTCAAGAATTCTACTCCTGAGAATTCTGATCTGCAGCTCTCTGATGCTGCTGTAATATCTTATCTTACCCAGTTTATTTTTTCCTGCTGTTTCAGAGGAAGTTAGTGGATAGCTCCCTTGCTATGTCAGCAATCACATCCCGGATTCTGGCTGGACTGGTAGTCTTTCCCAGACATCCAGTTTCCCTGTTTTGTTTGTGAGCCTGTTAACACCCGCTCCATCAGTTCCTATGTGAAGGGAACAGAACCATTGCTTTCAAGACAGTTACATCTAGACCAGATGCCAAAAGTTGACCCACACAAAATGTTTTATATGCCTACCAGTGGTTTTAAACCTCCCTCCCTCATTTGAGTAGTGTATGAACTAGGTGGTCTCATATGGCAGCTGACTTACATTCAGCCAGTTTGATGACAGGAAAAGACCTTGGGAAGCTACAGGTGTTACCTTTTACCAAATGTTTTTGTTTTTTGGTCGTAAAGTGTATTTTATTGATTTCATATATGAAAAAGACAGGGAAAAACCCAGACAACAACAGATATACAATATACAATCACCCCGATCTCCCACTTTCTGCTAATTGCTTCTAAGAAATATGATATTTCATCTCTACCACTTAATCATACACACACACACACACACACACACCCTTCCTCATTTTAGAGAAAGGGAAGAACTTTAAATAACAAAACATTTTATATTTAATCTCTGATTTAATTCTTAACAAATTCGATAAATGGTTGCCAAATATCTAGGTGTATCTGTATAGGATTTTCTTTTAACACATTCATTAATTTATCTGATTCCCTTGGTTCTTGTAGTTTCCTTATCCATTCTTTAATAGCTGGGATCTTCCTTTGCTTCCAGTACTTTTACTAAATGATTTTAAAAATTACATTTTGGAGTACAGTTCCCAGAATCCCCAAACATGGATAATAGTTCACAATGTAACTTTTCCAAGTTCTGACATTACCTTTGACCCGAGAAGCAAATGCCTAAGGACTCTGACCAACAACTAGGGCAAGCCCACTGTTCCATCAACATATATAGAAAAAAGGCAGACAAACCAGAGTGTGTATACCTTCATTCCATTAAAATAACTCTCCTGTCCCATATTCCCCCTGCACTTCATTGCTAGAAACAGTTTTATACAGCACTCCTTTGACACAGAAAGGGAACTAGGCTGGAAAGAGCAATGCTTGAAGCAATGGGACACAGTAAGGAAAGGCGGAGAAGAAAGTATGATTTTTCCTTACCTGTGTGCTTTTTCTTTTTTTCTTTTTCTTTTTTTTTTGGTATTGGGGGAAAAAAGCATCCACAAGTTAGAATAGGATATAAGAAGAAATTAAGGAATTGTACGCAAAGACTAACAGCTGGAAAATATATATAGAATAGAAAATATGGTGCGTATGATGTGTATGTTAATTTGAGATTTGTAATGTAAAATATAGAATCCGAGGGAAAATATGAATTGGAATGGAATATATATGTATTGTTGTTGTTTAACAGAAAAAGGAAAGATGTACTAAAAAACCCATCCACCCCATTTACCACCTCTGTTCACTGTTTATATACGAACATCTGAAAATATACATGTTCCCCCCCCCCACCGCCATGTGCAGGGAGTAAGACTAGTAGTACCCCAAAAAGATGTATTGTCTGAATATTCCTTGAGTGTAAAAACAAAAAAACCTACAATTTGCAGCAGAGTATTCTGCTTGATTGTTACTTCACAAACAGAGAGCTACACTCACTGCCTGCTATACCAAGTTAATAAACAACCAACTAGACAAGATACCACAATTAGCTTTTCACTCAGAACATCCACTGGATTGATTATATTTCTGCAATCAGGAATTTCAATGACAGTTGTAGAAGGCTGTTCTGGAAGGTACTGTATGTACTGAAAAATAATTACATAGATAGGAATCATGCTAGTTTTGTGTTCAGCTTTTACATTATTTTTTATGTGATGTGCCTTCATTAATTCAACAGTAGTGGCTGAAGTGCAGAACATTTTCCTGGGATTTATTTTCAGCTAGACAAAGCAGCTACTTATATATTATTATACTATTATATTGTGAGGCACCTTCAGTCCCATATTAGAAGAAAGGCAGGATCTCAATTAAATACACAGATACATACTGTAAGGCACTCGCCTCAGAGTGGGCAACACATGGCTGACCAGGTGTTGGTTGGACTGCATCTCTTACCAAATCTGTTAGAAGTGATCTGTCCAGCAACATCTGGAAGGACAAATATTCTCTATCTCTGCCATAAGGCAAGAGCTTCTTACCTTGCAGATAGCTAGTAAGCCTGTCAAATACCCTACATACATGTTTCTTTCAAGGAAAAAGCCGTTTTCCTGCTGTATCCTGAAAAGAAAGCATACAAACTATGTAGCTTGCATTGGGAGCCTTACAGGGATATAGCTATGGGGGGGGGGGAGATGAAGACACACACACCCCCAGTAAGAATTTTTCTTTCCTTAAATGAAATTTTCCTTCAGTCCCCAAATTTCTAGCATTGCAGAGAGCGAGGCACTGAAAATCCTTCACACCTAGAAATCCTTCACACCTAGAACTCTCCTATTTGCTATGTTCACCTTAGAATCATAGAGTTGGAAGAGACCACAAGGGCCGTCCAGTCCAACCCTCTACACGGTATTCCAGGTGAGGTCTGACTAAAGCAGAATAGAATGACACTATTACTTCCCTTGAACTAGACACTACTGAGGCATGCAGCCTAGAATTCCATTGGCCTTTTTAGCTGCCTCATCACATTGCTAACTCATGTTCAGCATGTGGTCCAGTAAGGTTCCTAGATCCCTTTCTCACGTACTGCCATCAAGACTGGTGTCACTAATCCTATATCTGTGCTTTTCATTTTTACTGCCCAAGTGTAATATCCGACATTTCTCCCTGTTGAAAGTCATTTTGTTAGTTTTGGCCCAGCTTTCTAATCTGTTAAGGTCATTTTGAATTCTCATTCTGTCCTCTGGGGTATTAGCTATCTCTCCTAATTTGGTGTCATCTGCAAACTTGAAAGCATGGTCTCTATTCCCTCATCCAAGTCATTGATAAAGATGTTGAATAGCACTGGGTCCAGGACAGAACTCTGTGGCACTTCACTAGTCACTTCTCTCTAGGATGAAGAGGAGCCCTTTGGATTCAGCCCATCAACCAATTACAAATCCACTTAATAGTTGCATTGTCTAGCCCGCATGTTACTAACTGTTTTGCAAAAATATTATGGGTGACTTTGTCAAAGGCCTTACTGAAATCAAGATACACTACATCCACAGCATTCCCTTCATCTACGAAGTGTGTAACTTGATCAAAAAAAGAAATAAGATTAGTCTGGAATAACTTGTTTTTCAAAAATGTTGACTTTTAGTAATCACAGTATTCCTTTCTAAATGCTTACAGACTGTTTAATGATCTCCTCTAAAATCTTTCCTAGTATTGATGTTAGGTTGACTGGGTAGTACTTATTTGGGTCTTCTGTTTTCCCTCTTTGAAGATGGGGACATTTGCCCTCCTCCAGTCTGCTGGGACCTCTCCTACCAGTGGGCTTCACGAATTTCATCAGCCTCTCTGTTACATTGTGGATTTTTGCACCTGGGAGACAGCACACCTCTCAAGACATCTTATCAGGCCCGCAAACTACTGATTCCATACCCCTCAGCAAAGAGTCTCCTACCACCACTACACACCTCCTCCGAGGATTGGCAGAGGCCAGCCTGTGTGCTGAACCATCCAAGGTCTCATGCACATTCTCTGAGGTCTAGCTCTGCTGCTCTCTTTCTGATTCCTTGTCATCACTGACAAGGGAGAGAGCTTCAAACTGGTTCTGTAGTGCCAAACTTGTAGAATGGCTCCTTCTCCTTCTCCTTCTCCTTGTCACATTCTTCCAAACATCGACCTCCTGTGTATCAGAACTAATCTGCTCCAGAGAGACACCCCTTGCGTGTTCCTGAACCACGACCTTCTGCTCTGCTCTGTCTAAGAAAACCTCCTCCTTAATATGCTGTATAGTGGCTAACCGGGCCTCAAGTTGCTGGACTTTCTCTTCCAGCAACACAAACAACTTGCACTTGCTACAGGTGCAGTAGCTCTGCACATCCACAGCCAAGAAGACAAACATCAGACAGCTGTTGCAGGTGACTGTAGCAGTTTTCTCACTATCCATATTGAATACGCTGAAGTTGGCAATAGAACAGAACTTTGGGCCTCCCACTCAAACTCCCCCGCTAAACACCCATGCCAAACACCCCTGTTGGCCTCTCTCCTATATGCCTCTCTCCTGCACGCTGAGCTCCAGAGACTTGAACTTCAGCTTTATACACCACACATATATGCACCACATTAAAGACCTTTCCACATAGCCACTTAGGGCTTGTCTACACTGGCCAGAATACTCTGCCTTCCAGCTAGAGTATTCTGGCCCCAGAGATCCTCCAGATCCCCCACCCTGTTATTGCAATGAAACAGGAAGAAGTCCACATGCACAAGGGAGCAGTATCAGCAGGTGCCTCTACTGCTGTTGTACATCACACTCTCTGAAGCCAGGAAAGAGGCCCTCTGTATGTGATCAAGGCTGATCACATACAGGGGACCTTGCTCATGTGCTGGGGGCATCCATATGGACTCCTGCATTCCCATGCCAGACCCACCTGGGTTTTCCTGGAGGTTATTCTGAAATGTTTTTAAAGGGTCTCCCTCTGGCCTGGCCTCCCTCTGGCTTCACCTTGCATGTTGTCTGGAGGCAAATTGGGGCAAGAACCCTGCATAATTTGGACTGCAGGATTCCAACACGGGGGGGGGGAGAGACTGGGGTGAATTTCCCATCTAGACAAGCTCTTAGTCGCCAAATGCTTGTTCAAGGTCTTTACTGGCTGGTAAAAGTTAAAATGAGAGTAGGAGGGGGTCAGCCTAAGGATGGAGGGTTTCACAACCTGGGATCAGCCCCAGGCTGTATGAAAGAACATTGTGATTACTAAGACTTAGGAGATTATCACACTACACTGTTATAGTGCTATTATTCCACTTTGACTGCTAAGGCTGCCTCCTGTGGAATGGTGGGATATGCAGTTTAGGAAGGGGGATTTAGAACTCTCAGCCAGAGAGCGTTTTTGCCTCACTAAACTACAAGTCCCAGAATTCCACAGAAGGCAGCCACAGCAGTTAAAGTGGAATAATAGCACTATAACTGTGTAGTGTGATAAAATCCTTAGTATGGGTTTGACAGAAGCAAGTCATGCCAGATTGATCTTATTTCTTTTTCTGACAGTTCTTTTTCTGATAGAGTTAAAGGCCTGGTATATAAGGGGAGTGCTGTGGATGTAGCATATCTTGATTTCAAAACGATCATCTATGATATTCTTGCAGGCAAACTAGTATGAACTAGGCTATTGTTAGATGGATTTGTTAGTTGATGGACCAAAACTAAAGAGTGCTCATCAATAGTTCATCATCATCCTAGAGAGAAGTGACGAGTAGAGTGCTGTCCTGAAGCCTATATAGTTCAACATCTTTATAAGTGACTTGGACAAAAAAGCAAAGGGGATACTTATTAAATTTGCAGATGACATCAAACTGGAAGTGGTAGCTAATACCTGAGAAGACAGAATCGTAATTGAAACAATCTTCAGCTGAAGACTGACCAAAGCAAAACTGAGTGATACTATTTCTTCCCATGACCTAGACATTATAGTTTCTGCATCCTAAAACCTCATTAGCTTCTCTGGCTCTGTATAACATTGTTGATGAAGACCCCAGACCCTCTTGCTGGTACTGTCAAGCCAGGTGTTACCCAAACCTTTTTTTTTGTCCCAAATATACAAATTTATATTTATCCCTGTTGAAATTAATGTGCTTCTTGTTGAATTCTGACAGTATTTTTCTGTTCATGGGCACCAGAGTATAAGGACATCCACAAGCTGGAACATGTCCAGACAAGGATGACTGATAGGATAACTGGTCTGGAAATCAACACCTATAATGAATAGCTGAAGCAACTTGGTATATTTTGCTAAGTTCTCTACTCCAAAGACTGAGAGGTGATGTGAAAACCACCTCAAAAGACAGAGTGGATTTGTTTTCAGATTATCTGGAGGGTAAGGCCTGAACTCATGAGATTCAATTTCTAAGAAAGGAGTGTGGTGGACAGCAAAGCAAAGGACCCTTAATTCCAGGTAATTAAAGGGTTAAGGCTTAGATTTAGGGAAGGAACAGCATGATGTGGGGCCTTCCAAGAATCACAAGAAGCAACACTCATCCAATGAGACTCCTATTCAAGAAGAAGTATGAGAACTCCTAGATCTTTTGGGTCAGATTTTTTTTTTAAGGGCAGTGTATCAAGGTACAAGAGAGCTCGAAAGACTGATGCCCATGCCTGCCATAACCTGGGGAAGTGCCAAAGCTGGATAAAATATCCTGACTCCCAGCTTTTCTCCATGGACATCAGAGAGCCAGACTGTCAGCTTCAATATTTGTAGAACAGGAAGTATGTATACATCAGTTGTGTTAGGTTTTTAAATTTCTTTTAAACAGGACTGCTCTGTAACTTAGTAAGTTCTTATGATGTGCCTGACAGGGAGGTTGCCCTCAAGTGTATGATGCCTTCAAACATTATATAACTACCTATTTAGAATAAATACTTTCATCTTACAAATTCCTTCTTTCCATCCTTGTTCACATCCTGCCAGCTCTATGTACTTGTGAGATTTCCTGTCTTTCATGGGAGAAAGAGGAAAGCCAGAATTGGATAAAGGGGCAAAACAGACCTCCTCCTTTGTGAAGGCACAGAACAGGTTCCATTACTGATTGAAATACCAGATTTACAGCCATTAAAAAGTGTAGTGGACACTGATATACCTGACTTTAAATAGTTGCATGTCTTTTTAATAGTATTGATAGCTTCTGGGTATGTACTAGTTCTAGTCATTCCATTTTATCCTCTCATTTACCCCATGTAACAGACCTGTAACATTGCAAAAGAAAATTTAGTACCCTAGCAATACTATCATCAGTTTTGATTGTCAGAGTTCCTCTGGCAAAAGAAACTGCAGATTATTTCTCTTCCTTATAGATGCTTCTCTTCTATATAGATGCATGTTAGATGTGAGGCTTGCGGGAAGGAGGGATTTTCCTCTTATACTGCTGAAATATCAGTGAAAAAGTGGAAACCCTATTTTAACCTCTTACTATAAATAGTTCAACAAATGATTTCACATTACAGATCACCTCTCTTCTGTGTCTGTAACAACCATTTTTATGAGCTAACATACCACATTGATTTGAAAACCTGTATCTCAAAGCACGGTTACAGAAGTTTCCTATAATTTTAGAAAATGTTACTTATGGTTTCTCTTAAATCACATGCAGTGACTATTATGGCTGGACAAGGAACTGATCACCAGGATTTTCTCATGCTCCCAATCTGTAGAATGATAGCTAGAAAAACTTTTTTAAAAACCTCCAAGTTTCAGGAAGATTATCTCCCAACCATTCCTTATGTTTGTATGCAGCCATCCATTACAAAGGGGTGGGTACCACATGGGTGACTGTCTATATGCAGCCATAACATTTCTTTGACCTCCAGACACTCCTGGTAAGGAAACTGCTGAAAGAACCAAATAAACAAAATTTACATCCCAAGGCTATTCATGCAGGATTAAGATGTACTGTTTATTTGTTACATTTACATCCCACCTCTCCCTCAACGATCTCAAGGAAGCATGCATGTCTTACTTTTCATTATCATCCACATAACAACCTTGTGACTTAGATCATGCTGAGAGTGAGTGGCTGGTCCAAGGTCACCCAGTGGGTTCCATGGCACAGTGGTGAACGGAACCTGAAAGTCCCAGTCCAACACACTCTAATCACTATACCACACTGACTCTCATCTTTATGACTGCACTCTTTTGTTTTCTAATGTTTCTGTTTTACCTACTAAGAACAGAAACAAATCACAAACACACCTCTCTCTCTCTCTTTCTCTCTCTCTCTCTCTCTCTCTCTGGCTTTTCTTCGCAAACGAAGATTCAGGAAGGACTCATCCCACACTTTCTGCAAGCGCGCTGATGACTAAAAAGGCCAATCCGAGATAAACAAGTCCGGTTGCAGAAAGCACAGCAGAAGGTCTCCTTGGGTGATGTTTCCAGGTTGTGATTCTTTCTGTGTTGTCATTTCTCTTCAAGACTTGTTCGGCATGTAGTCTCAAATAAGGCTGCAGCATTGTGGATAGTGTGTCTCCATGCCTCCCAATGTGAGGCCAGGGTGGACCATTGTTGGTGATCAATTTGGCCGAGCCTGAGATGTTGTTTCAGGGAGTTCTTGTATCGCTTTTACACACTACTTAAAGACACATGCCTTCAAGTCTAAGACACCTGCCTTCAAGTCCAGAGTAGATCACTAATCAATGGTCTCATCTCCATAACTAGGGATGGAAGCCAGGAGACAGGCAGACCTAAGGATTTTGTAGAGACAGAGGGTTGTAAAATTTGCCTTTCTAGCTTCAGCACTAAATACAACTCTGGAATACAACCCATACTTTCAAGCATGTTTGTTTGTTCTTGAGAGGAAGCATGAGATTCTATGTGGAGAACATAGTGGTCTGGGAAGCTTGAGAACACATTTGGAACAATGCATTGTGACGAACCTTTGGATCCCACTGAGTAAACTAGCTGCCCTGGCACAGCAACTCATTTATCTCTCCGCATCATAATCTATTTATGGTAGCAACATTTCTCATTTTTATTTCTGATTTTGCTAAGGTTTTTGTGGTTTTTTTTACCCAATTGCTGTTAAGCCACTTTTTATTTATAGTACATCAAATCCTCCTCCAGAGAATTACAATAGTACGACTCTATTACTTCAGCAGGATTACACAGATTCCATGAGGACCTAATTTGTCCTATTATGGATACGTACTACTGACAGAATTTAGGAGACAAATCCAGAAAATGCTGGCTCTTCTTATAGAAATGTAATAATTATTGCATTTTATTCTCTCCTGCTCTTTCTTTCCCTCTTTTTGAAGCTATGATGAGAAGCTTTGACAAGCACATTTTCTTAATGGATTAGACTAAGAATATCTGACAAAATACATTCCAATAACAGAGAACTGGGAGTTGTCACAAGAAGCCTAGACAATGGCAAGTTTGGGGGGTTTCCACCAAGCACACTTGATAACAGCCTTCCCCAATGTGGTGCCTTCCAAATATGTCTTGGCTGGCAATGATGGGAGTTGCAGTCAGAAGTGTGGCTGCTTAGAGACAACTGTTTAACATTCTGACAACTATCTGGAGTGTTTCCAAGCTAACAGGGAGGGGGGAAATCTGATAACATTTGATTCTTATAAGTTTGTCTTAATGCTTGCTCAGTACAAACTCACTCAGCTAAAGTCAGCAAAACAGAACAGATTCAGATAACAAATCAGAAATAGCAATTGACATGAAAAGAGCCACAGAATATTTTCAAAAAATCCCTGCAGTACCACTCACAGACGCTCACTTACAGAATGTTTATGAAGACCAAAGTAAAACAGGGAAATGACAACAATAAGGCATTCCTTCCAAAGAATCCAATGTAGTACTAAGCTTGGAGAAGCAAGAAAAAGAAAATGAGCAGAAACAGAAGTTGATGGGGCAACCACTGACTTTGCCAAGCTCTCATGAGAGTGGATCAAATCCATATGCAATGGAAGATGTATGTTTTCCTGGCAAATGTTCAGCCACATGTTGCAAGGCATTACAGTATTTCAAGTTACAACTTTTGATACAGCCAGGAAAGTTTGAGACTGTCAGTGTGTAAATGGCTGAGAAAATAGCAGATTTATTTCCAAGCTACATTCCAGTGACATGATACCATCAGAAGAAAAACATCATGCAAAATCTTAGAATGGGCTTCACAGTTTCAAAGCATGTAAATTTAAATTTAACTAGGTAAGTCTAGCTAACTAGCTTTGGCTGAGTCCATAAATTATATGGAAGGTATCAGCAAAAGAACCTATGAAACATACCGATTATCCAAACTAGGGGCAACAGTAAAAGTAAAGCAGAAGGATAGACAAGTTGAGGAATAGATGGTTAACAAGAGCAGTCTTTTTATCTGAAGCACAGGGGATCTCTTACTTGCATCCATTCTGTACACCAGCCAAGAAGAACAGCAAACATACTAGCCTATTGAAAGACATTCAATTCTCTTTAAGGGCCTTCAGAGTTCATTTGCATTGAGACATAGATATTACATAAATATTGTGAGCTCAAAAGCAGCCCTTTCCTCCCATACACTCCAGCAATGATAACAGACGCAACAAGCCAAAACTGGTACTTCTTCTGGAGGAAGCATATGGCCAAAAACAGCATAACCAATGTTCTTGCAATTGAATCCAATTGGTCCCCTCTGTTTGAGGAAAGGCTTTTGATACAGTGACAACTTTTAATAAATGAAGAGGAGGGGATGGTGGTTTTGTTTTTTAAAAAATCCATCTTTTCCCTACATGTATCCCAAATGTGTTCTAAATGTGTCCCTCGAAAAGGTAAAGAGTTATGGGGAGAGGGGAAGGGGAAATTGATAAATATTGTGCCCTCTTCATTACTGGAGGCATCTGCTGGACCAAAGGCTCTTTCACAAATGCAAGGGCACAATTGGATTCAATCCACAGTGTATAATGAGCAGCACTTTTCAGTATTCCAAGACCATACACATTAAAGATGTTCATTTACTTCAGCAATTTCCAACTTTATTTTCAAAGCAACCCCCCCCCCCACACACACACACTTTGTGGAAAAGTATTCTCTACAAATTGATTTTCAAAGTGTATCTATACTATAAAGTGCAATTCCACTTTAAATATAATACATAGTTCCAGCCTGTGGGATCTAGGGATTTTTAGTGTGGTGCGGTATTTGGAATTCTCTGCTAAAGAGTTTTGAGAAGAGGAATTGAGGATAAGACCAGATATCTTGGAAACTGTAGTCCAGAGAATTGCTGTGCAGGGCTCTTGAGTAGAGAATTCCAAGTATCTTATCAGACTACAAATCCAAGGGTGCATTATGATGGATCCATGATTGTTATAACTATTGTGGTACAGATATACCTTTTGTACAGAAGCGATTTTCCTCATCCTGATAAAAGGTCTGGACTACAATTCTCATCAGTCCTGAGGCACATGGCCATTGTTTAAAGAAAAGAGGTTGTAGCCAAATACATCTGGTGGGGAACCAGGTTAGGGAAGATTGAATATGCATATTCAGGGATGTGTCAGGAAGGAAGGAGCAGTTAGAAACAGGAGGCATACACTTCCAGATAGTTTTATTCCAAATGGCATGTTTGGAATTCAGGGGAATTTCAGAAACAGAGGTAGATTGCATTACAGTTGTCCCTTCATATTCACTGGGGTTTGGTTCCAGGACCATCACCACCACCCTGTGGATACCAAAATCCGTGAATACTCAAGTCCCATTATATGCAATGGCATAGCAAAATGGTGTCCCTTATATAAGATGGCAAAATCAAAGTTTGCTTTTTGGATTATTATTTTTTAAAGAATATTTTAAAGCCGTGCATACTTAAATCCGTGGATACCAAATCCGTGGATACAGATGGACAACTGTACTTTAATTACAAACACAAAGAGATTAACCTGCATAATTTGACACCTGTAAAACAACACCTGGGCCTTCTCTCATATGAAAACCAGAAGAATATAACAATTACCTTGTCAGACTGCAGCCCTTCAGAAGGCTACCATATGCAAAGCTTACTCGAATGACCTTTGATGTCTGGGTATAACCATGGATTTTACTTCCCCATTTCCCCCCAGTATAATCTCATCTCCTCTTCATCTGCAAGTGGCATTCTCTGTCTCCATATTCCATCCTGCCAGCACTACTGTTGCTTCCAGAAATATAGCTCAAGAAATGGTTGGGGATTGTTGCCTAGTAACCAAACAGCTCCTATTATCATAGATATGGCATCATGGTGAGGTGGGGGTTGAGGAGACCTCAGAGATCCACAGAGTCATAATTCTCAGCAAAACAACTGACACTTGGGAGAGCAATGTAATTTCCAGGAGGGCTGCACTGTCAGAGTCCCCAAAAACAGCTAGTGACCAGGGCAGAAAATCCATGTGTATGTCAAGCAGCAGAGTCCTGACCGCAATGTGAGTTAGCACGCAATGCTTTTTACTCCAACCATCACAGCCAATTCTACTTGACATAACAGCATCTTCTAAAACATGCATATCCGTTGTTTGGATTTCTCACTAAAATTATTTATAGGATATATTCAAGACAGCAAAACTCCTTGGATTCAGGCTGTCTCAGTGGTACTTATGTTTGTTTGTTCATAGAATGCACAAAAAAGATAACCCAGAAGGATGTGAACAAGGAGATGTGCATCACAGAAAGAAAATAAAAAGACCTTGAGAGCTGCCACATAGAAGATGACAATTCAGCCAAACAGATAAAACAGATGTCACTTTCTGAATCTAATTGGAGCATCTCAGTGCAGCACTCTTCAATTTTATACTCCAGCTAACATCTGCTTAGATGTTCCCAAGCTACTGCTCTACAGCTATGCCTTAAAACAGCTGGCGGGCTTTTACCCCATACACACACAGTTCCTCTTCTCATTTTCTGTGAAAATAAGACAAACACATCTCTATCTGTGAAACCTGAAACACAGTTATAAGAAAAGGCATTTGTCTCTTGTCTCAGATTACAGGAGGAAAGAGCATGTGTAACATTATTTTCTCTATTACTTGTGTTAAGGTTCAAAGATGCTAATTAATGAACTTGGTCCTTTATGTATTTTTCTTTGAAAAGGTGCGTGTTGGTTTTGGTTTTTTTTTTTTTTTATTTTATTTCAAGCACATTCCCATAGAAGTAGTCAGATTTCTCAGAACTCTGTGCAGGAAGTGGAACAGCAGAGTAGGTCAATCTGATTAAATATCTTCCCCCCGAAATTAAATTAAAGTGCTTTCCCTTTTAAGTACTTCAAAGCTTATGATTAAAAACCAGAGCAAGTGACACTCTAGTTCTAGCTCATAAATGTCATTAAACACTTAATAAAAAGCTGCAGAGGGTTTTTTTCAGTCTAGGTGTTCCCCCCCCCCCAAAAAAAGGAAGACATGAATTCTTGCTAAGGTGTTCCTCCTTCTCCAAAAGCTTAAATCTTTTTTTTAAAAAATAGTGCTACTTGAGATGAAAATTTCTTTTCCAAAAGAGAGATAAATGTGGAGTATCTCACTCTCTTAAATTAAGTTCTGTCTCTAAACATTACTGCTTTTTTTTCATGCTGCAGACTCGATTTAAAGAGAACAATAGGCTCTAAAAATAAACATAATATATAATGGTCTCTCAGACAATGTCAAATGCAGTGGGAAAAGAGTGATGAGAGTTCTTCAGTGAGCATTTTAATGAACCTTCTCTCTTGATTCAGTGTAAGCATCATTTATTTTTAAAGCAATCACTCACAACTTTCTCTTAGAATATTGCCCTCTTGACTGCTTCTGCCAAAGTGTTGGACAATAAGGAGTAAAAACACCCCCTTGCAACTTGGAAGCCAGTAATAAGAAGATTCATTGTCAATGAAAAGAAAACAGTCTGCATGTACTTGTTCAGACAATATAACGAACATAATCCTTTGGACTTCAGGCCACAAGTCAGTCAGTCAGTTGAGGAACTTACTGGAAGTGAGTGTATTTTACAAATTCACTATAGAGTTGCAAAGTACTGCAGCATGGTAGCTAAGAAGAGACTGACCTACAAATTAGGAAGTTCCAGGATCAAGTCTTACCCATTCCATACTCTCACTTGGTAGCGTTAGCAGAGCTTGTAAAGTTATTTTCAAAGCCCTAGAAATACTTAACATTTATAATGAACTTTTTAAAAAAGATAGCTCTTTACTTTCACATACCTCAAAAGTAAACAGAATTGTTGGAGTGTTGTACAAAACACACTCTTCTGTCCACTTCGTTGACACCTCATCACTCAAACCAAACCACAAGGCAAAAGCATGAGGCACTTGGACCATGTGAGGTTCTCCCTCCAACATTTAATGAGGGCACATCCTCATAGCTAAGGAAATAACTACAAGTCACCATTATATCATCAAATAAATGACCATATCCCTTGTTAAATTACAACTGTAATGGACAATAGTCAGAACATTCTTACTGGAATAGGGAATTCATGGTAAGTAACTCTAGCTATTTTGCAACTAATAGCTCTGAGGCTTAGGTCAGCCATTCTCTCATCCTCTGTAATATGAGGAATAATAATCATATTTACGGGTAACTTAAAATAATTATATACTGCTTTTCATGATAAGGCTCTTCCACTGAGCTTACAAAAGTTAGTGAGCTGTATTTACACAGGAGCTAATTTAGCCTTGTATATATAGCAGGAACATTATACTTCTGAATATTTTATAGTACAATCCAGCAGCAATGTTTCCAGAACAACCTCTCAATGGTCCTTATTTTACCCATCCCTCTGATCCCTTCTGCCAATCCTGTCCACCAAAGCTAGCAAGTGATTTTGCAAAGCTTTCTGTCTGGTCTCATATTCTGTGATATGCCAGGTGCTTTATAGGAATATAATAATTTCCTTCTAATGTGATGAGCATGCAAAACATTTCACATGCTTTATTTAGTTATAAACCTTGCAAGAAAAATTAGAAACTTGGTGGCAGAAAGGTTCAAAGTTGGAAGGGTTATTATCTAAACCATCATGGGTTGGTCAGAATGTGAGAGGAGAGAATACATTTTGCTGCATACAATCTATAAATTCCACATGTTCAAAGCAGAAGCTAAACACATTTACTTATTTGGACCAATTTCAATATATCTTCTGCTGTGGTTATAAACTATGTAACTGGCTTAAGACCAGTGTGTAGAAGTGTATACATGAGGGATAAAGGAATCAATTTGACATTCTCTCCCTTTCCTTTTTTTTTTTTTTGACCTCAAATTCTGCCTGTCCTAAATATGAAAAAATGTGAATGTTAATCAACTTGTTAAAAATAAAAGAACTTGCTAAAGCAAAAATTGGTACTGGACAAATTTAATAGCTATAGCTATTCCCCTCATGGAGAGGACCATGCTGTGTACTGGTAATGAAACCTCAGGAAAAAAGAGGTGGTAACCCTAACTCAACACTCACATTATAGAATACACAAGGAATCACACTCAAATCTTTAAGAGTGAAGCAATCAAATCCCTGGGCCTCAGTGGATAAATCTGATACTCTTAATCGTTCCTTTAAAAAAAAAGATCTCAAATTCTTTCTATCCCTAATATGAAAAAAATGCCATTTTGAATAAATTCTAATAAAAAACAAAACAAATTCTTGCCTGTTTCTAATCCCCATTTCTTGATGTATCAGCACTGGACTGGCCATTCCTAGGTACAGCTGGAAGTTAACTGACTCTATTAAAGAGCACTATGTTTGATGCAACATAAATCAGACCATTGTAAACTTCCTGGTATCAGGACAGACTACTTTTCTCTCTACTCCAGTATTGTCTATTCTGAATGAAAGTAGCTTTCCAGGCCTTCAGACTAAGGACTTTTTCAAATGGTTGAAAAAAACCATGAGGAGGTGGGGAAAAGAATGGGGCTGTCGTGCTGACACAGCCCTGTTTCAGACAACGCAGTCCTCTTCCGTCCTCCTCCCGACCACCTCTCGACTTTTCCCCATGCTGCTTGTGCCACTTTTTACTGAAAACCTCCATGAATAAAAAGCGGCACCCGCAGCATGGGGGAAGGTCAGGAGGAGGTCGGGAGGAGGACTGTGTCATCTGAAATGGGGCTGTGTAAGCGCAGCAGCCCCGTTCTTCTCCTGACTTCCTCGTGGGGTTTTTTCAACCGTTTGAAAAAGTCCATAAGCTTTTCACATCACCTGTTACTGGATTCTTTAAAAAAAGATAAAGTGATGCCAGGGATTGAAACAATCATGTTCTGCATACAAAACACGTCCTATGAAAATCTCTGCTTTCTGTTCCATCTGTGATTACTCATTCACATATAGAAGATATTAGTTGATGCTTCAGTCAGCAAATAAATTATGAAAACACAGATTTGCAGTCGGGCCCTTAGAAGTATTGTACCACTTTGAATCTGATTTTTTAAGGACTAAATTACCTCCAAAGCAGGGGAAATAATGACATGCCAGTGACAAAGGACCCTACTCCTGGGCAATGAAGTCATGTTCCCTATGACATGTCCTGTGAGGTTTCTACTGGTTATAGTCAGCCTCTGTCATGTCTCTGCTTCTTCACAGTCAGTGGACAGCAACTTCAAGGTTAAACAGAAAGCTTTATTGCCACAGAAAAACTAAAGAGCCAAGACTACAAATTTTGAAATTTGTTGGTAGGAGGGTCACTTTTATGGACCATCCTGACAGGCTTGGAGTCTTATTGCGATGTGCTACTGATGCAGGAGCTCAGTATGCATATTCAACTGATGTAGCACTGACCATATTGTTAAACTATGACTACCTCTCACGAAGAGGAATATTTTTAAACACTAAATATCAGTTCTGCAAATACACTCATATTTTCATTTTGAAACAAAATCTTCATGCAGTTATTCCATCTCTGCAGCCATTGTTAGCTACAGAGGTGAGAATCAAGCAACCCTCCAAAGCCTGTGGGACTGCCAACTCACAGCATTCTTCACCACTGGTTAGACTGGCTAGGAATGCTGGGACTTGGAGTCCAATGACTTCTGAAGAACGGCATATTTCCCAGCCCTACCTTAAATACTTTGTATCCGATTATGTATGTAATGAGCCTATATGATATATACGGATCATATGTGTCAAATCACAGCCAAAGCAAAGCAATACACTACAAAGTGACAAGAATAAGAATTTTAAAAAAAAATACTAATAGCAAAAGTGACAATACAAAAACAATACCTGACTGTTTTCCAGACCATATCTCTATCATCTACGGACACCACTTTTTTCCATTTAACATCATTTCCCCCTCTTAGATTGGGTTTTCCATTTCAAATGTAAAAGCTTCATATTTTCTTTTTCCCCCATACCCAAAATTAGATCTGACCTCTTTGAATTAGCACATTCATTAGGAACAGTAGAATAAACAGAAGCTGTTAAAACACAGAAAGTCATCTGCAAGCAGAAGAAGCTAGAAGGGCTAATTTTAGATTTCAAAATTCACCTGTTTTTCATTAATTCATGTATGCCTGGAATACCAAAATTATAGCTAAGCTGAGCTGTCTGCAAATCATTGCTTTAGAGTTGGCTTGCATGTAAGAATATCAAGCAGGTTGACTTCCTATGTTTTATTAAAACACTCATAATTATCCCAGATCCTAAAAGCTCCAAAGCTTGCATGTGATTCATGTGGTCAGCCCTTTCCATTTTCTAAAGTATGGTGGGGATATGTGCATTTGTTTACTGATTCCCTAGCCTACCCGTTTTTTCTGTTAGATGTTTCATTCCATTTAACTGTTGTCATATAAGGACAACTGTCCAAACTATCAGGAGTCCATCTCAGCCTGTTATGTAAAATTATTTATAAAAGTAAGCACACATCGGTCTGGCAAATAAATTGTGACATGGGGCCTTCAAGGCATGCAGAATTTGAGTTTATCTACAGTTAGAAAGAAAAGTTATGTTTACAACAAGAATCAAGCAAATGTGGAAGAACCGCTCCATCTTGCACCTTGGCGTTTATTTCTGTTTATTGAAACAGACATCCAAATCGTTAGCTTGAAAACAGCTGCTGGCAACATACCAATTTAGCGATACTGGAGGATCTATTCTGACACAACTGGGCCACAGCATTCCTTATCCTAAAACATAACCCACTCCAAACTGGAGCTGGACAGCACTTCAGATAATAAGATGATAGCTGGAAGATCCTTGGCTTAAAACATGTCTCAGTCCTTAAACTAAAACCCAAACTAAACATAAGGCTGGATCCAGATTTAGGCATAACAGCCTGTCCCCCCCCCCTGACAACTCCTCATAAATGCCATTCAAAGAGTTAGGGAATTCTGTTCAGTGTGGTAAACTGTGGGGAAGATTAATAGGGGCTCCACAAAATGAAAAGGAAGAAACCTTATATCAAGGAGAGTGGAGTGCCATTCATGGAAGGTGCCCTCACAGCCTAAGGGAGTCCTTCTATGCTTGCATTTCTTTAGACCAGCTTTCTCCAACAAGAGCAAGAGCAAGAGCATTTATATTTCTATACCATTTATCAGTGCAAAGCACTCCCTAAGTGGTTTCCAGTGTGTGTTAGCTAATTGCCCCCAACAAGCTGGGTACTCATTTTACCAACCTATGGAAGACTGAGTCAGCCTTGGAGCCCTGCAGTATCAAACTCACAACCTTTGTGGCTGCAGTACCAGCATTTAACCACTGTGCCATCAGGGGTCCTATTAACATGGGTTTCTCAGAAACAAGTCATGTCAAACTAATCTTGTGCTCTCCAGCTGTTTGGGACTTCAACCTCTATCAACCATAGTGAAAGGTCAGAGATAATGGCCCTTATAGTCTAAAACATCGACAAGTAGTCCAATTGGTGAAGCCTGGTTTAGAAGATCCAAAGGTTTTCTACGTACAAATGCATAAGCGAGTAGAAATAGGAATATTTTTTCTAATAGTAATGGCTCACTCCATAAATTCTACTATAGGCATATAAGCTGAGTTTTACTTTAGAGCTAGGCACTATATTCTTTTTCCTTTTTTGTACTTTGCAGCAATTACTGAAATGCCATCAGAAAGAGTTGTATGCTTTCTATGAACTCTGTAGCGACAAGCAGTTATTCAAAAGACACCTTTAAGCATCAGACAATCTATCAATGAAATGCTTTGAAAGCACTGATTCTAATAGGCTCTGAGTAGCCACTAGTTAGTGAAAGGGCAGCCATCAGTTACATTTCTGAAATTCAGATCTGAAAAGTATACAATGAAGGAATGTTCTGTCTTTCACAGTATGATCACCTCACCCATCTTCTTTCAAGATAATAAGGCTTAATTTCAGTCTTGACGCATATGCCTCATGTAATACATGCATAAGGGCTGGCCCAAGGCATTTTGCTATCTCCAGCTAAGAACAAAATTGCCCCCCTCCCTGCTTCCCCAATGTAGAAAAGCTGTCTTGACTAGTAGTTGAATCTTTCCTCAGCACTAGCAACAAGAGAACATCCTCCACCTAGCTGCAGGCTAGTTTAGGGGATGCAGGACAAGCTGCAGATCACACAGCTCTCTTCAAAAACACTGCTCTGCTTTCTATCATCTCCTGCTTGAGATAATCATTTTACCTAATGTAATATAGCCAGACCAGGATGCATATTCAGAACCAGAGCAATGTTGAACAACAGCAGCAACTACATGCCTGAATATGCATAGAGGTTTTTCCCCCCACTTTAATCTTTCAGAATGAGCACAAATATAAAAGGGCAAGACAAAACAGAGGCAGAAGGCACATCCTACATACAACAGCATTTAGATGACCAGATCAGAAGTAGGTTCTCAAGTCCAAGACAAATTAGTTGAATCCCCTGTACTTTGAAAAACCTCTGCATTTATTTATTTATTAAATTTGCATCCCGTCTTTTTTCTAACAAGCTCAGAGTAGTGTACATGTTTTTCCTGCCTCCATTTTATCCTGACAGCAATTCTGGGAAGAAGGGTAAACGAAGGCTGCTGACACACTGCAGAAATAATACAGTATGACACTGCTTTAACTGCCATGGCTCAATGCTATGGAATTCTGGGATGCATAGTTTTGTCAAATATTTAGCCTTCTCTGTCAAAGAGCTCTGTTGCCACAACAAACTACAAATCCCAGGATTCCTATAGGGTGGAGCCATGATAGTTGAAATGGTGTCAAACTGCATTATTTCTGCAGAGTGTCAGCGGCCTAACAGATAGGGACTAGAACAAAACCAACTGGTGTGTTTAATTGTCAATGGAAGCTTTATGAAAGGACTGAGGAGATTTAGTTTCAAAGAGACCAACATTAACTCTAGTAACCTAATGCTACAGGGAGTCAATTAGGGACTAATTCACATTTTACCTTTTGTACTAATATACGAATTGTGGAATACAATATAAACAAACTGTAAAGGTACACACACGTACACTGTAGATAGCAAGAATATTTTTCTTTCACATACAAATGCCAATGAAAAATGCCAATTTTCTGCCAACTGATGCTGATGATGCCTTTTATTTTTGCAGAGTAGGAAGGAAATGATTGAAAATGTCTTGCTTTGAAAATAACATGCAAGAAGGATTTCCGCTTGGGTTTGTTGGCAGACTTTATTTCAGTAGAGGAGGGGGAAAGGTGAAATGGTGTTGCTTAAAAACAGCTATGTAATATCATGCCCCTAAAGTCTAAGGAGATTTTCAGACAGGCAAAAATCGCCCCTTGCCGCGCGAGCAGCCTCCCGAAACTGCTGCGCGGCAAGGGTCTTTTTCGGACGACGCTGTGCCTCTAGCGAAGCCGTCCGTGTCACTTCCGTGAAGCTTGGGACGGCTCCGCGCCATATTTCAAGCACGGAGGCTGCCCGTGATTGAAATATGACGCGGAGCCGTCCCAAGCTTCACGGAAGTGACACGGACGGCTTCGCTAGAGGCACAGCGTCGTCCGAAAAAGACCCTTGCCGCGCAGCAGTTTCGGGAGGCTGCTCGCGCGGCAAGGGGCGATTTTTGCCTGTCTGAAAATCTCCTAAATACCCAGAGGTACCAGATCCCATCTGATCTTGGAAGCTAAGCAGGGTCAGCCCTGTTAGTACTTGGATAGGAGACTGCCAATGAATAGCAGGTGCTGTAGGCTATATTTCAGAGGAAGGAACAGGCAAAATCACCTCACAGTATTCCTAACCTAAGAAAACCGTGTGAAATTCATTGGGCCACCATAAGTTGACAGGCGACTTGAAGGCACATAAACAAATAAAGCCATCTAAATTGCAGGTTCCAAAGCTAAATACAGTTGCCCCTCGACATTCGTGGCTTTCACATTCGCGGTTTTGATTATTCGCGGTTTAAACCCAGCCCCTTAGAGAAGGCTGCCGAGAGGCGGGGCAACCTCCTGCCTGCACCTTCTCCGGCCTTCCAGAGGTGGCTCCGTGGCTTCAAAGCATCGGAAGGCCGGAGAGAGGCAGCACAGCCTCCTCACCACCCACACACTGCTTTCCCCGGCCTTTCTCAGCGGGGTCCGTGGATTTGGAGCCCCGGAGCCCGCTGAGAAAGGCCGGGGAGAGGCAGCGCAGCCTCCTCCCCGCCCGCCCACCCGCTGCTGACCCCGGCCTTCCTAAGCGGACGCCGGGGCTCCAAAGCCCCAGCACTCACTTCGGAGGGCCGGGGGGTGGCAGCGCAGCCTCCTCCCCACCTACCCGGCCACCTGCCCGCCCGCCTGCCCGCTGCTCTCCCCAGCCTTCCGAAGCGGGCGCCGGGGCTCCAAAGCCCCAGCGCTCGCTTCAGAAGGCCAGGGGGTGGCAGCGCAGCCTCCTCCCCACCCGCCCGGCCACCCTCCCGCCTGCCCGCTGCTCTCCCCGGCCTTCCTAAGCAGGCTCTGGGTATTCTAAGGCCTGGAGTCCCCTCAGGAAGGCTTGTGGAGAGGCCAGCCAGGCTGGCCAGACACCCTCCCACCGCCTCCCTCCCTCGGGGGGGGGGGTTTGCGGGAGCAGTTGTTATTCATGGTTTTTCCACATTCGCGGGGGTCTCAAGAACGTAACCCCCGTGAATGTGGAGGGACGACTGTATACCCAAACCTTAAATGCACTGACTTGTAAATAATTCCTACTGATTTCAATTCTCAGGACACTTTCACAAATTACTCTGCTTTTTAGTCTTGGATTTATTACTTGGGAATATTAGTATGGTCTGAAAGTGACCTGGTTTATTGGTGACATGAGGGGGTTCACATAAAACCCTTTGCATGTTCATTGAGAGGTTATCACAGCTTTGTAGGATAGCTTCACTTTCCACTGAAACTTCACAGCACTTGCTACTTCCTTGAATTATGAGATCTGTCTATTACATACCAAGATTGTGGTCCTACCTTTCAGACAAATCAGAGAGAACTGCTTGTGAATGCTCGAGTGGTGATCTTGAACATGTCTGAACCTGCATGACAAACATCAACACTCCTGGCCATTCAGTTAATTTTAAATCATCATTTAAAGCAGGTGGTTTGTCTGTTGTGTGCCAGAAAAATGCTAAGTTTAAAAGTCGAGCAACATGTCAATTTGAAATTTTTAGTAAAACTGAACAAAACACCAACGAAATTGCAACGCATGGCATCCTCCTAGTGGCATGGGGGGCTTTCCTATCCCACTGCTGCCACCATTTTGTGGAGAAGGGGAGATATCCACCTCCCGCCCTGTCACCACTTTGTGAAACAAGGCCTCCACAACACAGCCAAACTACGTCTCCCAGTGGGATAGCACAAGCAGGTGTGGCTATGTATTCACTCACACCAGGCTGGATGTTTCTTGTTAACAGAAGAATGTTTATTGTCAAACGAATAAACCATGTAACTGTATAACCAAGTTATTGGGCCTGCACAAACATTCACTCTTTCTCTAAGCCTCTAACTTCCAAGGATGTTAAACTGTCTTGAATCACTCAAAGCCTCATCTCAATTATCTAAACTGAAAAACTCAAAAATTTTCCTCACTCACTCCCCCTTTATCTCCTCCAGAAGCCCTTCCTCCTTCCACCTCCTCACAGAAGATTGGCTCCTGGAGTACCAGGTCCTCATTGGCTCCCTAGCCATCTGTTACAGGAATCTTTTCAAATACCTACTGAGGCCTACAGGAAAGAGTGCATGCCTCATGCACGTGTATTTGAGTGGCCAAAAGATTCAGAGAAGGACGTGAGAATGTGGAAGACAATGAACACCTTGGATGACCTTCCACTTCAAGAACCGAAGAAACTGTGGAAAAATTCAGCCAGATTGTTTAAGGAGACTGCCAACTATCAGTGTCCAAATGATAGCTGAAGCTGTGAACATTGACATAGACACTGCATGGAAAATTTTGCATGAGGATCTCAACATGAGAAAAGTTTGTGCCAAGATGGCCCCTAGAGTTCTCAAACAAGAACAAAAACAGTGTGGCAAGGAAATTTATGCTGACATTCTGCAGCAACCTGAGGCAGACCCAAGCCTTTTTCAAAAAAATCATCACTTGTGATGAAACCTGGATCTTCCAGTATGATCCTAAGACAAAATGACATTCAATGCACTGAAAAACACCATCATCACCAAGAATGAAAAAAGCATTTCAAAGCAAGTCAACATTAAAACCCATGCTTATTGTGGGAGATGGTTTTTTTTTTAATTAATTTATTTTATTTTTATTTATACTCTGCTCTTCAAGTATGTAATCAAGTATGTAATGTTGGCAGAACTGGTTCCAGAAGGCAGAACAGTGAATCAGAATTATTATAAGGAAGTTTTGACAAAGCTGAGAGAAAGAGTTGGGGGGGGGGAGAATGCCAGAACTGTGGGAAAATGGTTTCATTCTTCATCAAGAAAACGTTCCTGCTCACACAGCACTTTCTGTGAAGCAGTTTTTGGCCAATAAATGCATTACTACCCTTGAACATCCTTCATATTTGCCAAATTTGGCACCATGAGACTTTTTTCTTTTCCCTAAAGTGAATTGGTGCTTAAAGGAACACATTCTGAGTCAATTGATGCAGTAAAGAAGAAAATGGCAGATGTGTTGAAACAGCTGACAGTAACTGATCTCCTCCATGCCTTTGACCAGTGGAAAACAAGACTGCATTGGTATGTGAGTGTGAACGGGGAGTATATTGAAGGTGACAAACATTAGAACTGTAATACATATAAATAAAGATGGGTTATTGTATCAATCTCATCATTTCATAGACAGACCTTGTATATCCACTGAACATTAATGAGGAAGAGTTCTCCAAGCCTACAGAATTCTCCAAGCCTACAGATATACATAGAGATACTCAGTGAGGTATCCTGACCAGACAATTCCATCAGTTTGGGAAAGCTACTTGTTGAGACAACAGCTTTCAGAATCCCACAGCTATGGGATGATGTGGGATTGTGGGAAATGTGCTCTATAAAAGTAACTATTCCAAATTGTTATTCAAGGCAGTCATCTTTTTTTCCCCCTTTCCCCTGTATGATTTTTTAATTTTTATTTATTTTATTTTTTTGCCTGATGAAGAAGCCAGCAGAGCTTTGAAAGCTTGCATGATGTGTTTTGTGCATCTCAATTGGCCAATAAATGTATCACTCCTTTGTGGGTTGTTTTATTTTGCTGTATGGCCAACACAGCTACCCCTGAATATTTTATTCCAAATGGTGAGTGTCATACACATGCATATTTGCCTAAACAGACAACTCTTTCCTATAAAGGGCTGGCGGATGTTCATCAGGGGAAGGGGAAAATAGCTAATTCATGTGGCCCTGAATATTCATCTGCTTGTTCATTAAATGTGGAGTTTGTGTGAAATTCCATGCAGAAACTTCACCAGAAAGCAGCAAGAGACATTGGTTTCCTGCAGCCCTGAGAACATAACTTAAACAAATGATTTTACCTTAAAAATCTTAACAACTTTTCTTACATACACTATTGGCTCTATTTTGTGATGTGCTAAGCCCTTATAAAAGAGCCATAATTGCTTGCATGGTGTCAAAATGGGTCAAGTAATATGCACAAGGTAACTTTGGAATAACAGAATCAGAAGTAGAGCAAAATAATCAACTCGGTCTACCGTGTCGGCTGGAAGGAATGACTGTTTATATAAAAACAGACAACAAGTAACATTTCACCACAGAAAACAACAAAGAGGGCTTCTAATTAGTGCAACAAGAATTTAGAATTTGCTTCAATATACTTGATCTAAGAGGAGTGAAATATACCAGCTTAATCCAATGCCCTTTCTCTTGAAAGGCATGTTCAGTGTTTCTTTCTTAAAAATAGAAGTCAGAAGCTTAATTTTTAAAAGTTGTGTTCATTTTTTTTCATTACTCGTTACTGTGTTATTTGCTGCATTTCTTGTTAGATATTTATGACTTCTTTTGGGGGGGGGGAAGCTTTACAATTGATAAGAGAATGGCAAGAAACCTGAAGAAAATCCTATCAAAATGCTTCTAAAATGTTTTAAAATGCCCCTTAAAACTAAGGACTTTATAACACGCAGCAAAAATCACATGATTATGACATCGCAGTAGCATGAACAGGTCCTGCTATATTGCACAACACTGTCATCCTCGCATAGTCAATCTGTGCTCCAACCACAAATAAGGCATCGTTTTTCATTGATGGCACAAGCCATCAATAGCTCTCAATATCAATTTTCATGGTATTGAAGAGTGTGCGAAACTACATCCTGCTGTAATCATGAGATTGCAGTGTGAATGGGCAGTCCTCTTTCCCCCCTCCCTGTTCCCAGTGAGAAAACGTCTGGGTGAGAATGTGGAAACTATCCACAGGATGCTCTTTTTATGAACTGTCCCATTTTGTTTGCATGTTTTTAGGTTTTAATGTTTGTGTATTCATTTACTTTGTAAATTCAGGGGGTTTGGGAGCTTTTAAGCATGCTTGCATCTTCTCGCGAGAACTGCTAAAATCTCGCCCAAGCTAAATTACGGAAGTAGAATCCCATCCTTAAAGTGCTAGTGGTGGTTGTGCAATAATTCCATGGAGGTTGTACTGCACGATTACAACGACGTACAATAGTAAGTGTAATAACGCCACAATGTTTCTGTTTTCCTCAGTAGTGGAATTACAGTATTTTTAGCCACTAGTCTAATAAAGTGCTAACTTACAAAAGCAATTAGAAGTTCTTATTCTTTACACCAGTAAATTGTAATTCCCCCTTGTATTGCTTTGGAATGTAACTTTGTAACTTAGTTATGCTCTCATTTTCAAAAAGTAACTCACTACAGATAAATGTGTTACTTATCATTCAAGACAGGGCGCACAAATGCAAATACGACAGCAAAGACATCATCTTACATAACACAGATGAAAGAGGAAATGTGCTTTTTTTTCCCTTGGCATGCTCCTTCAGGCTCTTATACAACACATTTATTATATTTGTATTTGAAATACATTTGGATAAATTAAATGTGGTATCTGCATTTTGTATGCATTAAATTTTAATGGTTGCACTCTGGAAACATCTTTATCATATTAAAACTTTTTCTTATTGTTCTTTCACCTAGGAAACACATGCACACATGTATGTGTGTGTGGACATGCAAACACACACAGAGGGCAAATGCCTAAGTGGAAACTTACAAGCTTCCAAAGCAGGAAGAAAAAACAGATCTTCTGCAGGTATCACTGCAGTTTACATATTAAACATCACAGATGGTTTGCCCTTGTGTCCCTGTGGCTGCACAACAGCTGTAAGCAGGGAAGGAACGTTTTGAGAATTCTTAGGCATGGCTTCCTAAAGCAGAGGGAAATTTGGAACAGAAATCTGGGAGGGGGAGCAGCATACTCTCCAACTGTCCCAATCTAGCAGGGACAGTCCTGATTAATCCTGTCTTCCCACTGTTTAAACTACATTTACAATATCTGTTTTCTCTCTGCTCCTCTCACTCCCCCTCCCTTGGTCCTCAGTTTACTTCAGTTGCTGCAGAGTTCAAACTGCAGAAGTAGTTTGCACTCAATTAACTCAGTAGAGTGGGGTGAGGTGGGCAGATTTTTGCCCTTCCCTGTAGTCTCAGGCAAAAGAAAACTGTTGCATCCTCCTTTAGTTTGTCTGCTCTTCTTCATTAATAACTTTTACTGTCTTGACTACACTCTGATGTTGCTTGGCCACATGCGTCCTTGTATTCATCTGTGAAATACTGGAGGGTGTGAAGCTGGAGCAGCTTTAAAGGGCACATGAGCCAAGGGCCAGTTGAGAGCTGCCAACCCTGGAACTCCCTTACTGCTCATTTCACATGCTCCAGGGAGAGAGAAACTAGTAGCAGATGTAGCCCTTCTTTTGCAAAGGGGAAAAAATTCTAAATCTGATAGATCCAATTTTTTTGCCCTTCAAATCCCTAGCTGTCTACAAGTCAGCACTTCTCACAGTCCTTTATTAGAGCATAAAAGTTCATCCATATGTGAATTCAGACACAGAAACTGATGACTAATATTGGAGTTGAGTTATTTTTTTGTAACCTCCTCGGTAGCTCTGTTTAGGCACTGTTCTTTCAAGTACCTCAGAAATGCAAATTGGACCAAGCAGTAATTCTGTCTCTGATAGCTTGAACATCAAATGCACCTCCCACCAGTTTTTGCACATTATGTCCTAAATCCATTTGTTAATCCCAATAAGAGTAGATCCACTGACCTAATGAGAACTTGGTAAATCAATACTTACATATATCCTATTAATTTAATAGGTGTGCCTTAATTGGAACTAACAATTGGATTTAGGCCACTGTGCAGACCTCAGCAGGAAAGTGTTCTTTGCATGTATAGCTGAAGGCTTACATGGGACTGGAAACCTGATCATGAAAGAAATGATTGCACACATATGTGCAAAGGTTCATTTCCTCACACTATACATACAAATACCAGGGAAGGAGCTCAACATCAAGGGCAGAGCATTCAGCATAACCCTGCTGCCCACTCTTATTAATGTTCATGTTGATAATTAACTGCATGACGATTTTCTCATCTATTGATATGTTTGTTCTTCCAGCACCCTTAAGGAAGGCTGCTACCAACCCAACTGCATGGAGTTTTCAATTGTTTCACAAGGACTATTATTACTGCACTGTCATTATCATTTTCAAAGCATGTGCCTTCTTCAGATTGCTGAGTGACTTGGGGCCAGAGAATCAAAAGGAACATCTTCTCCTGGCCTGGACATTTAGATCATCACCAGAGGCCCACCTTCAGGTGCCTCAGTTGAAAATCAACAGGTCCTCTGTTGTAATGTCCCATTTATGGCATGAGGCACCCTAGTACCTACACTGTTACCTTTTTGGCACCAGCAACATCCCTTTTCTTGTATGAAATTTTGATTTTTAAATTTTGTAGCTGTTTCTATATGTTTTCCAGTACTGTACTCTTTTATAGCTGAACCTCGCTTTATTATTTCGAATTATTTTAATCGGGGGGGGGGGGGGTAATCAACCCAAAGAACTTTTTGTAATTAATTGGATTGAAACTACAATATATGAATTTTCCCCTTTGATTTCCTCTCCCTCTCCTTCTGCTCTTGTGTCTATAGGAATCACCGCTCAGGAAGATGATAAGGAGAAGTATAATAAGCCTGATTAACAAGGCCTAACTTGCTAAAAAAAAAACCTGGCTCTAATGGTGAGGTGAAACTTTTTAAATACTTTAAATGAATTTCCAAAAGAAGTTGAAAAGCCAGCTTCATCACCTTGAGAATGCAATAGCCTGTTTAAACATTGGCGACTGCATACTGTGCAACTCCCTGACAAAATATCAGCTTTTATCTCCACAAGTTACCGTCAGCAGCTTCTAAGCAATATTCTGGTAAGCACCTGGCATACCTCTGACTAGCACATCTGACAGCATGCTAATGAGCAGGCCTTCCAGTAAGTAACCTGTATTTAGGGGGAAAGAGAGGTTTTCTTGCATTCCTGCCCACTTCAGTTACATAGGCTTTTACTCATAGGAGACAAAAATAGTGTCCCTGTCTTGCTCTCTCCTCTCCTGCCCTACTCCCGTCCCTGTAGCACTTTAAAAAGAAAAGTTTTCAGACTTACCTTGATAGCAGCACAGAAACTTCTCCCCTCCCCTCTGGCAGCCAAGGAGTGAAAGGAGTTCTCATGGAACCCCATTCACTTCCTGGAAAGCAAATCCCGGCCATTATCATGAGAGAACGATCAAGTGGGAAATTTAAAAAGAAAAAGGTTAAAAAGTACACCAAACACAAAAACATATTTAAAATACCCCAAGCAACCTGGGGAGAGGAAAAAAAAGTGTGTCGCTTACCTCGATGTCCCGATCTCAACCAGAAGTGTTCAACAGTGAGCTCCCACCTCAGCTGGCATTGCGCAAGCATAACGGGGCACCTTCTCACACACACGTCGTTGCATTACAAAAATGGAATGATGGGTCAATTCATGGCAACAAGCCGTGAATTAAAAGGAGCATGGGGGTGGAAGGAAGAGGCATGGAGGCATAACACCACAGGGATGATGATGTCAGATATTCAAGTCATTTAGTGATATCCTGTCATCCCTGTGGTGGGATATATAGTGTGTTTGATAATCTCCTTAGATTTTGTTCACTGAAACCATAGTTCCATCTGTGATGCCAAACAAATGCTAGGGAAACAAATCATCTAGCAGAAATAACAGCTGACTGTATCCATGCACAGATGTGGTTCCCTCCTCTTCCCCACATATGAACACAATATTGCAGATATATAGAAACTCTGTTACTTTTAACTATCAGACAGATGCACTTGCCCTCCTCTCCAGTATCCCAACCTATCTACTTCTGGTCTTCTCCCACTGAGCAGAAAGGTCTGAAAAGGGTTACTCTATGCATTCAATTGAACATACAGAGAAGTCTTCTCACACCAGGAATTTTGTTCTTCACAAAGTAGGATTTCTGGTTATATGAAGGCTTATAATGGGTGTCTAGCTAAATGTACATCAAGTCCCTTCCAAACCTTCTACATTTAATGTGGAAACAATAGGTATGGAACGGGTGAGGGTAGTGATGTTGACAGTAAAGGCAAGTACATAGTTCTGTCCTCTTACACACATTGGAATTTCTGTTTCAGTCACAAAGCCATGGTAGATGACCTTGATATTTCACATTACTTTAGCCCTATGGAGGACTCCTGATATACCGACAAGTAGCTTAATCCTATCATCTGCAAATGGAGAGTAGCTTTCATAAAAGTTATAACAGAACCTTTGGTGAATCAAACTGTTTTGGCCCATTTGGGTTTTGCTCAGGGAGGACATGTAATGCCATGTAATAGACCTGTGAGATCCACTTACAGTAAGTTAGTAATCAGTCCAAGATTCAGGCTGAGACAGTTGTCAATTCTTAACATGTAGACAGCACAGATCTGTTTTGCAAGTAATCCATATCTTGTCAAGGCCAGCAACAAACCACTTGACCTCAATGGAAACAAACTGACACATTGGATGGCTTCCATTACTCATCTAAGGAAAGGTTTTATTTTTTGTGTTCACTTCTGAAGCATATACCCAGAATTATTGGCCTTGAATCCTTTACATCCTTGTATTTCTGGGAGAGCAAAGCTACTTTTATCAGTAGTGCTAGCTAACAGGAGAGCACATTTGCCATTCTTTGCATGAGCCAGTTAAACTTTAATTAAATTTGTCTGCAGTTGAACTCAAAAGAAATCCTGAAATTAACATGTAATACCTACAGGGAATACACTCAATCTAAATGCATAAATCAACTAAAATAATCTATTTGCTTTTCACAATAAATAATGAAAGACTTATGATCGGTCTTCAATAGAAAAATACTGGGACAAGCAATAAAAATAACATTTTTTCTATAAGAAAGCTGCTGTTTCACTGCGTGATTATTATTTGTGAATCTTCATGTTTTACAGTATATACCTATGTAGTAAGCTCAATCAGTATAACACAATAGCATTTCACATAGAATCATACAGTTGGAAGAGACCACAAGGGCTATCCAGTCCAATCTCCTGTGATGCAAGAATACACAATCAAAGCACTCCCGACAGATGGCCATCCAGCCTCTGTTTAAAAACCTCCAGAGAAAGAGACTACCACACACCAAGGCAGTGTATTTCACTGTTGACCAGTTCTTTCTGTCAGGAAGTTCTTCCTAATAATGTTTAGGTGGAATCTCTTTTCCTGTAGTTTGAGTCAATTTCTCCATGTCCTAGTCTCAGGAGCAGCAGAAAACAAGCTTGCTCCCTCTTCAATATGACATCTTTTCAAGTTGTTGGTTTTTTTACAGTAGGTTAGACTGGAGACAAAGGACTGAACTACATGTGAGGTTAAATACATCTTTATATCCAACATGGAGGATTTCAAAAATGCAAAGAGTATCAGTACTGGATGTATCTGATGTTGAGATTTTAACAGTGAGAATTTAAACATTTTCCTCCACTGCTTCAGTAATGAACAAATCTCTTATGTGAAGTTTGCATTTACTTTGTGGAGCGGAATAGCCATCCTCTTATCCAGCTAACACTATTTGCATTTATTTAAACCAGGTATTGGCAATTATGGTCTTCCAGGTATTGTTAGACTGCAGTGCTCTGCTTCCCTCACCATTGGCTGTGCTGGCTAGCACTGGTGAAAGCACCTGTTCATCAACATCTGGAGGACTGCAGTGGCCCAGCCCAGCTTAAACCTACGCATTAAATACAAAGATATCTTAACATCATGTGTGGCAAGTTAACAATACATAGTTCCTGTTGAAAATTATAGTGTTGTGCTAAGTCATTACACAACACTGGTATCAAGTAGAACTAAATTATTCTGAGCCTAGTATGTTTTATACATTCCCCGTTTGATGTATCACACCATTTTTAGTCCCTTGTCCCAATCAAAACACTTTTTGTACTGTTACAGGAAGCCATAGCCTTCTTAGTCTTATCAGGTATGCTTGTGGTGAGTGAGCAGCATGATAGCAGCAGACTCTGCCCGAGACCTACACATTTTCCTAGAAATGTGAAAGCAGTCGCTGTTCACATGGTCATATATGCAGAAGTTTCTGTCCACAACATTAGAAACTGTGCCTATGCAGTGCTTCTAAGCCCCATCTTCACACCTGTAACTGTACATACAGCCACTTTCTTCAGATGTTCTAATGGATTCATATAGTTAGGGGAGGACCCTGCTGCTTTGATGCCACTTCCTACAATTACATTGGGGTGGGCAGTTGTGGATGATTCAGGAGCTGACCACCCATTTTCAGATCCCCACGCCCAATCATTTTCAGGCTACACCCAAGCATTTTCACAAAATGAGAAATTACATTATAGGCACTTCAGTGTCTTGGATTTACTACTTACAGCCTTTTTAAGGTACAGGAGAGAGGCAGAATGGAAATTCAATGGAAAACTGCACCTCCTAGAGGCCTCTAGAGGTAAAATTCGCAATTTTTAACAACAGCCACAAGCATTTTTCACCAATCTGTTTTTCTCCTGGTAGTTTTAATGGGAGGGGCTCTGATAAATCCAGGATCAATCAACCGTTTCTATAGTTACATTCTGTGTTTCAAATTCAATAGGTACCATATGCATTAAAGCTGGCTAATAGGTTTACTGCTGAAAGTTACAATGTCCTGTTTATTATTGAAGAGGTCTTCATAATCCTAATGGTCTGCCAATATATTTGTTTAAACAAGTGAAAGTTCTAGGGGAATAGCCGATGCTGGAAAGTGAAAGATCCACAAAGCATGGGTTAGACAGAGAGAGACAGGGAACCACAGAGGTGTAGTGATACAACAGTGAAACTTCTTATAAGGAAAAAGAATTGCTTTTTTCTTATTAGGAAAAAGAAAAAACAGACTGTTAGCAGAGAGACCAGAAGAGCCATGCCACAGAACAAATGTCAGGACAAGGGAGATTTTCAGATGGGGATGAAAATAGTGTCCCCATCTCACTATCTTCTTTCCCGCTACCCTCCCAACCCCATTCGGGCACAGTGAAGAATTTCAGACCTACCTTTAATTGTGCACCTTCTCTCCCCCTCAGCAGCCACGGAGTGAATGCAGCTCGCACAGAGCTGCATTCATTTCCTGGCTGAAATCCCAAGCCGCTCTCGTGAGAGGACGAGCATGCAGGAAATTCAAAAATAAAAAGTCAAATACAGTTTTAAAAATGACAGCAAGCACAAAAACACACTTTAAAACCCCCAACACTTTAAAAACCCACCGAGGGGAGGAGAAGTGAGCGCAGTGGCAGTGGGGGGCGGCAGCTGTCACAGTATCTTCTCCAGCAGCGGAAAGTTGTTGGTCTGCATCAATAGAAGTATAGTGTCTTGATCAAGGGAAGTAACAGTGCCGCTCTATTCTGCCTTGGTCAGACCTCACCTAGAATTCTGTGTCCAGTTCTGTGTACCACAATTCAAAAAGGATATGGACAAATTGAAGCGTGTCCAAAGAAGGGAGATTAAAAATGGTGAAAGGTCTGGAAATAATGCCTTATGAGGAGAGACTTAGGGAGCTGGGTATGTTTAGTCTGAAAAAAAAATTGTTAAGAGGCGATATGATAGCCTTGTTTAAGTATTTGAAGGAGTGTCACATTGAGGATGGAGCAGGCTTGTTTTCTGCTGCTTCAGAGACTGGAACACGGAGCAATGGATGCAAGCTCTGGAACAGAGATTCCACCTCAACATTAGGAGGAACTTTTTGACAGTAAGAGCTGTTCGGCAGTGGAACACACTCCCTCGGAGCGTGGTGGGGTCTCCTTCCTTGGATGTCTTTAAACAGAGGCTGGATGGCCATCTGTCGGGGATGCTTTGATCGTGATTTCCTGCGTGGCAGGGGGTTGGACTGGATGGCCCTCGTGGTCTCTTCCAACTCTGCAATTCTATGATGCTATGATTCTAAGTAACCCAGGGAGGGTACAAAAATGGTGTCACTTACCTGGATGTCCTGATCACACCTGGAAGTGTTCTGGGATGGAACTCTCTCTGCAGCTGGCATCACACTGCAGAAATGGGGCACCTTTTCACTCGCCCATCCTTCTGTGACAGGAACGGATTGGGTGATCTATTCACATCTTAAGCCGTGAATAAAAAGCAATGAGGGTGAAACGGGACCAGCACGGGAGCATAACAGGACAGGGATGCCATCATCTGAAAGGGAAGGCTTTTAGTGATCTCCTGGCATTTGTGTAATGCCATATTAAGGGCATCTGATAATCTCCATGGTCCATGGGAGAATAGAGATGAGAAAGAGTATATAGGGTTGTAGTATAGACAGACAGGGCCACTTCTAGAAAGTGCACCAACAGAGCCATACCATCTCCACCTGCTGTGCTAAAATAATGAGCTGTCAACCAAATAACCCTTTATAAAAGCTACTCATTTGATACCTGCTAGATTAAAATTGAGCAATGGCATAGAGATAAGAAACAGTTTAGAACAGGGTAGAGCTAAGACTAGCAGCATACCAGAGAGATATTCATTGAACCAGAATGGAGTGATATGGTATTTTGGTTATGAACTTGCATCCTCTGATATACTAACCTGCAAGAATGTAACTGTATGAAATGAACTCCATCCATTCAGGCTGAGTACTTATCTGTCTAATTATATTGATCACTGTCACAGAAACAAAGGGTAAAAAGATACATGCTGACTAAGACCTAGAACAGACAGGAAACAGTCTGTTATACTGAAATGATTTCTATGGTACATGGTGGAATACTGCAATATATTTTGGAATACTGAAATGTGTTTTAAAGTACATTGTAATGATGAGCTATGTTGAAATATGATGAAATGTCTATGGGATGTATGGTGGACCTTCAGAAGGAGGATATAAGTGACTAAAACTAATAAACTTTTCCATAGAAAATAAAAGCTGTGTAAACATTCCTGAATGTAAAATAACTGTAACTGTCCTTAAATTTCTAATTTTTAAGGTAAACATAAGTGGGAGTTCATTTGTTGATTTGTCTGATCAGACTATATTGTGAACTATTATTATGTACTCTCATGTGATCACAAAGGTAGAAGGACCTCGGAGTCAGTACAAGTGAAGAAGGTCACGGCAAGAACCTTCAAAAAAATAATGGAGAAGGCCCCACACCTATTTCAGGTCAGGGAGCAACCACAACAGTGACCGCAACACCCCCCCTGCAAGCCACATGTAGCCCATGGGCTGCACACTTCCTACCCCTGCTCTATACATATGCATTTACACCAATATCCTGGAAAGGAGTTGTACACTGCAGAACATGATAAGCATTAACCTTTTGATCTTCTTTCTCTTCCTCCTCTGGACAGTACATGGAAGAAACAACTCCTGTAGGGACCTGTTCCATTTCTCTGAGATTTTCCACAATGCGCAATGTTTAAGCTTGTGTTTGGAGGTTGATATATTTGAATAGCCCTGAATATAAGAAGATGTTCAGCACCAAGCACTTGCTTTGCCTCAGGGCTGCACTTAACTAGAACGACATATAGACAGTATCATATTAAAAGCATGTCATGATCCTACAATGTTTCTCTGCCTCAAAAGATGATACCTACAGCCCAAACATTTGCTCAGCTGCCTTTGTGAATTTTTTTTCCTTTTAGGAAACCATCCAAGCTGTCAGAGACCTCAGGGCTGTGGAAGGAGAGAGAGAGAAAATATGTAGCATTACCTAACTGGCCAAAGGAGCACCTGTACCCCAGTAGACTGTGACCTTTCAATCAGAAGAGCAGCTCAGACAGGCTTGCTCAGCTAACAAAATTGGTTCCACAGGAACAAGCACGCATTCTAAGAATAGAATTAGTCTCTCTGGACTGCTTGCTCTTTGAATCTCTAGTGTGAGCAAAGGTTTCAACCTCTCACTATGAGATAATATGGTGGATGTTAACATTTGTTCCTTTTGAATTCTCTCCACTATTTAGTTAGGAAAAGTTCTTCTGTACAAACTGAAAATGTTAGTAGGAACCAAATATTTCCATGAATAGGTACATGGGCGAAGCAGTTCTGGGAATGCCTGCACAGGAGTCAAATCCAGGCCAGGATTACCATTAGACAGAGTGAGGTAATCACTGCAGGTGACAGAAGCAGACATCTCTTCCACACGTACTCTCTGGATTGGTGTTCACAACTGGAGAACAGGCCTGTGTAATGTATGCTATTCAATTTGCCCTGCCTTCCCAGCACACACACACACCACCACTATCACCACCATTCAGTTACTAGTGTCGAAGCAAGATTCAACTTCTAGAAAACCCAACAGTTTCTGGACATGGACTGGAAAGGCTGCCATTTGCTGTTTACCACAGGCAACAAAATGTCTTGGGCTATCTTGATTGAAAAGTAGGGCAGTGGCCATTTTGAGAACAGTTATAGCAAAAAATACAGTGTTAAGGGAAGTTTGTTTCATGCCTCAATCTCCTATGCCATCATTTCCCATTTACAGCAGATAGAATACAAGCCTTATTGAAATAGGTTGGAGGAGTACATGCCATCTTCTGTATGATATAGTTTAACCAAAACTCTAGGAAAGTTACGTTTGGACTACAACTCCCAGAATCTCCCAACCAGGATGGTCACTGGCTATACTGGGAGCGGGTAGGGATTCTGGGAAATGTAGTTCAAAAAGGAAATGTTCAAACCTCTGATTTAATCACATGCATAACAGTGAACTGAAGTGAAAACAAAACTTATTTTCTGGCATTGTGGCACAATTTGAGCTTGGACAAAGCAGTGCAGATGGATTTTAATTCCTACTATTTCACAAAAAGATTTATTAGCAATGTAGCACTAAATTATAATAAAAAAACTAAAGGTGGGATGAAATTGAGATTGCTCATAAAATGCCACATTGGTTACTTACCGTGAAGGTGCATTCTTGAGGGAGTGGGGTGATGCGGGTCCTTTACATCTGGGTTTCGTCAGTCACCGCCCAGGTGTAGCAGGAAGTTACATTAAGCCTCTTCATATTCAAATTTCTTTGTCTTCATCTCCTCCATCCTGGAGCCACGAGGCCAGTTCACTGACTAGCAAAGCCCTGTAAGGACTAAAGAAATCGTTTAAGTCAAATAACATTAAGCAGCGCTAAATAATAAGGGTACCGCCATGTAAGGAAAAACGCACGCAGTCACTGGGCGGGGAAAGGACCCGCATCACCCCACTCCCTCAAGAATGCACCTTCACGGTAAGTAACCAATGTGGCATTCTCTGAGGGAGGGGTGATGCGGTTCCTTTACATCTGGGACGTGCCCAAGCTGACTTAATAGGGCGGGAGTGACTGCGGGATTGGCGGACTCAGTCTCTGAGCACCTCCTGGAGCACCCTCCGACCGAAGTTCGCCTCGGCGGAACGGAACTTATCCACCTTATAGTGTCTAATGAAGGTGGACGGTGTGCTCCAGGTTGCTGCCCTGCAGATTTCTACCAGGGAAGCGTTAGTGGAGAAGACCGCGGATGTCGCGGCTGACCTAGTCGAATGTGCCGTGACCCCTGAAGGTCTGGGAAGCCTAGCTGAGTCATAGGCCTCGAAGATACAAGCCCTGATCCAGGAAGCAATGGTCTTCTGCGAAGCTCTGGACCCTATGGCTGTCTGAGAGAAAGAGACGAATAGGGCGTCGCAACGTCTGATGGGGGCAGTACGTCTAATGTAGATCTTCAGGGCCCTCCTGACGTCCAAGTTATGCCAGAGCTTCTCCTTCGGGTGCGAAGGGTCAGGGCAAAAGGAGGGCAGAATCAAGGGCTGCGAGACATGGAACTCGGAGACTACCTTTGGTTTGAATGACGGGTCTGGGTGTAGGGTCACTACATCCTTGGTAAAGGAACACAGGTGTTCCCTAATTGACAGAGAGGCCAACTCCGACACTCTTCGCGCTGAGGTGATGGCCACTAGGAAGGCAACCTTGATGGTGAGAATTCTAAGGGAAACTGTGCGCAACGGTTCAAACGGGTGCTTCATGAGTTGCCTGAGGACTAGGGAGAGGTTCCACGACGGAAACCTGTGCCGCACCGGGGGTGAAACTATCGAGGCACCCCTGAGGAAACGCCTGATATGGGGGTGCAATGAGAGGCGGTTTCCGTCCTGTGCTGTGAGGAAGGCCGACAGAGCGGCCACCTGTCTCTTCAGGGTATTTGGTCGTAAGCCCGCCTCGAGGCCTTTCTGTAAGAATGCCAGGATGTGTTTCACCGAAGCTTCTTCAGCGATCAATTGGCGAGGGGCACACCATCTCTTGAAGGCTCGCCATGTAGCTTCATAGATCCTCCTGGTGGACACGCGCCTAGAGGAAAGAAGGGTACTAATGACTGAATCGTCGTATCCATGTTCTCTTAGGGCTTGCCGCTCAATCTCCAGGCTGTCAGTTGTAACCAGCTTGGATCTGGGTGGAGGATCGGACCCTGATGAAGAAGGTCGGGTCTCTGAGGTAGACGCCACTGGCTCTGAACCCTCGTGTCCATCAACTCGGAGAACCAGGGGCGCCTCGGCCAATGTGGCGCTATCAGGACCACTTGTGCCTTCTCCTGGCGAATCTTCCGACAGACTTTCCCTATGAGGGGAAGTGGGGGAAACAGGTATAGGAGACCGGCCGGCCAAGGGGATCGTAGGGCGTCCGTGCCTTCGGCGTTGTGGTGAAAGAACCTGGCGAAGAACCTGTCCAGCTTGGCGTTTGATCTTGTCGCGAACATGTCCACCTCCAGCTGGCCGAACCTGGCCTGGACCTGAGTGAACACGTCGTCGTTTAGCTCCCACTCTCCGGGTAGAACCGAGTATCTGCTCAGGTAGTCTGCTTGTTGATTGCGTTCCCCCTGCAGGTACTGAGCCGCAAGGGACTGCACCGTCCGTTCGGCCCAGAGGAAGATGAGATCCGCTTCCTGTTGCAGGGACCGGGATCTCGAACCTCCTTGTTTCGCTATGTACGATCGGGCTGTAGTGTTGTCCGTCATCACCATGACGTGTTGACCCCTCAGGACTGGGGTGAAGTGTTGCAGGGCCAAGCGAGCCGCTCGTAGCTCCAACCAGTTGATGCTGTGCGTCTTTTCCTGTGGGCTCCAAATCCCTTGCGTCACTTGTCCCTGACAGTGTGCTCCCCAGCCCCGTAGGCTCGCATCGGAGGTGACCAGGATCGCCTGGGGTACTGTGAACGGAGAACCCTTGCTGACTGTCTTCATCTGAGACCACCTGGCCGGCGAATCCTTCACATGCTGTGGGAGGAGAAGGAGAGGGGACTTCCTCAATGCGATCTCCTTTTGGTAAGGCATCAGGAAGTTCTGCAGGGGTCTGGAGTGGAACCTTGCCCAAGGCACAACCCCAAAGGCTGATATCATAAGGCCGAGGAGTCTGGCTAGTAGGGACAGTGGTACCTTCCTTAGTAAACGAACGGTGCGAACTTCCCGTAGGAGGACCTCCTGTCGCTCCTTGGACAGGGTGATCTTGGAACGTTGTGTGTCTATTTCCACACCCAGGTGGACGATGGTGCGGGCAGGAGACAGGCTGCTCTTTTTGAAGTTCACCAGAAAACCATGGGCCTGCAGGTAGTGAATTGTGGTCTGCAGGTCTCTCCCTGCTTTGTTCAGAGAGGACGCACGCAGTAAGATGTCGTCCAAATATGGGTACAGGTGGATTCCCTGTGCCCTCAGGTTGGCGATTAGGGTGACCAGGACCTTGGTGAAGACCCTTGGTGCTGAGGCCAGACCAAATGGAAGGGCCCTGAACTGGAAGTGTTGATCCCCGAATGCAAAGCGGAGGTATTGTCTGCTGTCCTCGTGGATCATGATGTGCATATACGCATCGGAGAGATCGAGTGAGGCTAGAAAGTCTCCTGGTTGGAGCGCCTCCCTTATGGATGTAAGCGTCTCCATCCGGAACTTTCTGTATGTGATGTGTCTGTTGGTGTATTTTAGGTCCAGGATGGACCTCTGGCTGCCATCCTTCTTTGGTACTGTGAAGAAGAAGGAGTACACGCCTAAGAAGCGCTGAGAGGGTGGTACCTCTTCTATGGCTGCTATGTGTCTTAGGTGAGATATGGCTGTCGTCAGGTCTCTCGCCTTCTTTGGGTCTTTGGGTATTGGGGCTGGGAGAAATCTGCCCCTTGGCCTTGAGTCGAACTCGATTTTGTACCCGTGGGTGATTGTTGAGACGACCCACCTGTCCGTTGTCGAGTTCGACCAAAGCTGCAGGAACAGACTGAGGCGGCCGCCCACTGGGGGCGACCCCGAGTCAGGATTGTTGTCGCGAGCCTCCACGCTGGGCGTTGGAGCCTCCCCTTCTGCTGTTGTTGGGCTGCGGTCCAGTGTTCTGTCTGATGACGTAGTTTGGCTTAACCCATGGTGGGCGAAAGGAGTTGTAGTTTCGCTGCTTCCCGAATCCCCGAAAGGAACGAAAGGGACGAGAAGTCTGAAAGGGTCGTCTGCCGCTCTTCTTGTCTGGCTTCTTGAGTGTGGAGGGCATGGCCAACTTTTTGTCCTTTGTCTCGACTAGGATACCTTTTAGGGCCTCTTCCCCAAACAGTTTAAGGCCCTTAAAGGCCGCTGAGGCCAATGCTGCCCTGGTAGGAGTATCCACCTGCCAGTGCTTTAGCCAGACTGATCTCCTGGCCAGCGTGAGGGCCCCGATCGCACGGGCGGAAAAAATCATGGCGTCCTGTGCCGCGTCGGCTATGAAGAAGAAGGTACGCAGGAATCTAAGCAGAGACTTGTGCAGCACGTTTGGATCGAGCTCCTGGATCTCCATGAGCTCTTGCAGCCACACTATCGCCGCTCTGGAAAAAAGCGATATTGCCAGCGTGGATCTGACCCCGCATGCCGCGGAGTCGTGGGCCTTCTTGATGGCTGCGTCGGTTCTTTTTTCGTCTGGGTCCCGGAGAGAGCCCTCTCCTTCCTTAGGAGCCAGACAATTGGAGACGAGGGACGCGACAGGATTGTCGACCACTGGGGGCTTTAGGAGGTCCAGAAAGCGTTGAGTGGTGTTGTAATATTTCTGAGCCACAGTGGTGCCCCGCCTTCCCATTGAGGGTTTTTCCCATTCGTCAGTTACCAGGGACCAGAAGGCCTCTGGGAAGGGAAGCTCCGGCTTCTTTGGGCGTGAGGTGCGCATCACTGCAGCGACCTTCTCGTTGGACGACGATGTCGATGGAGCTTGGTCTGTGTCTGTAGGAGTAATTTCTAGTGTTGCCATCACCCTAGTAAGGAGGGGAACATACCACTCTCCTTGGAAAAGGCGATCCGATTGGTCCTGGTCTGCAAACTCGGAATCAGAGATTTCTCCTTCTTCCTTGTCGGTTAGGATTACATCGTCGTGGGTCCCAGACGCCCTGACGACGTCGGTGAGGGCGCGCTCCTCATCCGAGGGAGGTAGGGACTCTGCAGAAGAGTGGGTGGAGGGAGGATCCTTCCTCTTCTTGGCCAGGACATCTGTGCCTCTTAATGGGTCCCTAGGGCCCTTGGACGCGGACTTAGCTTTTGCCTTGCCCGGTCCTGCTGGCTGCTGGGACTGCGCGTTGTTCGCCTGGTCCTTAGGGGGAACCCCCGAGGTTGAGGCGCTCGTGCCAGGCTCTTCTGACGAATCCTCGTCTGAGAGCAATGCCTTTGAGAGTAGCTGTAGGGCTGCCTTAATGGCGCCCTTACGCTTTCTACGACCCCCCCGCTGTGTGGGTCTAGCTCCCCTGGCCTTGGGTGGGTGAGCGGCCAACCCCTCGATGTCGGACTCTTCCCCGCTAGAGTGATCGTAAAACACTGGGATGCCATGGTGGTTTTGGCTGGTATGGCCCGTGGGTGCCTGGAGAGGCGGGGCCTGAAGGACTGGGGCCTGGTAGGGCTGTGCCTGAAAACCCACCGCCTGCATAGGCTGAGGCTGGACCACTGGTGGGAGGAAAACCTGATTTTGGTTACCCAAGCCCAGGGTCTGGTTCACCGGCCCCTGTGGCGGCAGGGCCTGGTAAACCAACGGTTGCTGCGCCTGGATAGGTACTGCCTGCTGAGGCATTGGTTGGAGCACCAAGGGCAGCTGGTGTTGCTGGGGTGGCACCTGGGCAGGCAAGGTCGGGAGGAGTGGAGGTTGGGAGGCCAGGGCCTGTGGGGGGGGGTGCTTGAGGAGTTGGGGCCTGTAAGGCCTGCTCCTCCATGCCCAGGCTTTGTGGTGGTTGGCTCGGTTGGGGTAGGGCCTGGCTGCTTCCTGGAGTGGGGTCAGACAGCGAATGGGGTTCCCCATGCGGTGTGCCCCCCTCCCCCGAGGCAGCTGCGGCGGTTGCTTGGGGCCCGGTGGATGGTGAGGGCTCCGCATGGGAGCGCGAGTCCTCGCTCTCCCCTTCCCCCTCCTGCGCTCCGTTTGGCCTCCAGGGGGGTAGAATACGTGCCGTCCCCAAAAGCAGGGAGGGCACGATGCGTGGGGGAAGGGGCAGTTCGTCCCCGCTCCCCCCAAGGGCCCCTTGTACCTTCCTAGGGGCTCCTGCCCCTGGCCAGTCCTGGCAGCAGGCACCTGGCGCGTGCCAAGCACTCCATAGGGCCGGAGGTTCCATCGCGGTCCCGCTGGAGGCATCGGAGGCCAGCTTCTTCCTGGGCTGTGCTGGCCTCTTCCGTGGCTTGGCTGCTGCTTGGCCATCGGAGGCTTTCCCAGTCACGATGGCCTGGTGTGCCTTCCGGGCCGCGTCCCTCTGAGGGACGCCCACATGGGAGCCGGCAGCGGCAGCAATGGCGACCGCGGCTCCCTCAGCAGCGCTCTCCGCGTCCTCGGAGTGGCCGCGGTCGAGAATCGCATCCCCGGCCACTCCGGAGTCCTTCCCCGCCTGCTGGGGAATCTCCTGGGCCTGCATGGCCTCGGAGAAAAGAAAACAGTAAGGAGAGAGGTGGGAGGGGGGAAGAGAGAGAGGAGGAGCAGGCTGGAGCCGATTGAGCAGCCGCGCGGAGAGAGGAGAGGATTTTTTTTTTTTTTAAATAGGCGGGAAATTCAAAAGGAGAAAGGCAAGGGCTGAAAAGCAGCAATGCCTGGAGAAGGAAAAAGGTAGGTAAAGGAACAAGAAAGTAAAAAGAATAAAGGTGGAGATAGAAATTCCAGACGGAGGAGATTTCTCAGCTACCTACTGGGCGAAGCAGGAAGTTAGAACTGGCCTCGTGGCTCCAGGATGGAGGAGATGAAGACAAAGAAATTTGAATATGAAGAGGCTTAATGTAACTTCCTGCTACACCTGGGCGGTGACTGACGAAACCCAGATGTAAAGGAACCGCATCACCCCTCCCTCAGAGAATTATAATAACTCATCATGATATGCAAATTATATGTAATATAGTCAGCTTTTTTAAAAAAAAAAACAATGACATTAGGAAAAATGCCTTTTATGCACTGATTACTCTTGGTATTTCAACTCTTTCTTTGCTAGTTCAGCCACTCTAGCATAGCCCCTGAAGTAAGATAAAACTAGGGATATAAGGAATATTCACAATTTTCTTGTCCTCGACAAGAAAGGATGTTGACACATGAAGACACTTCACTGAAAAAAAGTCAAGTGCTGAAAGATATTTTACTTTAAAAAAAAACTTTAAAAAAAGTTTGCACCCAAAATATATGTGCAAAATAAAAAAAAATTGTGCAAAAAACATCATTTTACATGGAAAGCAGCACATTTTGCACAAAATACAGTATTTTTGTGCAAAATGTTGATTTTTACAAAAAACAGGTTTTTGCATAAACAAATCTTTCAATTTAAAAAAATCCTCAAATGTGGGAAACCATTGAAAACATGCATAACCTTTAACCCTCACCCGGCAGGGATAAACATTTTAAATTATTCATTTCTATATCTAAACATAAAATAAATGCAGACTGATATCCCTAGGTATTATACAGCCATGAAATGGAAATGTGACTAGAGTACACATTTCACCAAATGATAAGAATGTTCTAGATTATGCATTTTCCCCAGTTTCCTTTTAGGGTACCATCCAAGCTGTCAGAGACCTTGGGACTGTGGAAGGACAGAAAGAGAATATGCAGCATTACGTAACTGGCCAAAGGAACACCTGTACCCCAGTAGACTGTGACCTTTCAATCAGAAGAGCAGATCAGACAGGCTGTCCAAAGGACACTTGACTATCAGACAAGCTCTTTCAACACATGGTTTAGAGCATGGATGGACAAGTGAGGCTCCATGAGCCACATGCCACCCTTGGGAGCCCAAAGTATGGCCGTTGAGACGCCCAGAAAATGTCTCCAGCTTCCAGCCCCACCAAAAATAAAAATAAAAATTGGGGAGATTTTCAGGCATTTGTTTTGTCCCCAAACAGACCAAAACTGCCAAAAAATGAAGCACTTTTCTTATTCTAACCTACAAAGCCCTCCCATACCACAAAAAAGAAGAAGAAATCAGCCAAAATGGCACCCAGAAGTGATATCATGTCACTCTGGGTGCACTGAAACTTACTGGTGCAGTGTGCTGGACAGGCACTGGGAGATAAAATGGCCCCCATCCCCTGTACAGTTGCTCACCCCTGGTTTATACCATGGGCTCATATAAGTTTACACTATCTACCTGTATTCATTTTAATGGAAGGATGTCCAAGTGAATGCTCAGAGAAACTGAGCCAAGTTACATGTACATAACTACAATGGATCTTGCTTCCAATCATGAGATTCAAGATTGCTTCTCAAGGTCATCATCCATGAACTTCATAAGCAAATAAGAATGTTTGCATTAGGTATAAAAATCAAGATGGGATAAATATAATGGAATCATGATGCCAAAATTAAATAACTGAAAGATTTTCTATGATATTATTATTAATAGGCAACCTCTTACAGAAAATATTTACCATAATGAAGAGAACTGCTCATAAACAAGAATGGTTTTACAACACTAACAATGTAAATGGGAGTGTATGGAATCCAATGCTTTCTGGAAATTCTCTTTTGTCAGTTTATCCTCAAATCAAGTATTAAGGGCATATGAAATAAACTTCTCATATTTCTAGAGGAAGAACAATCTGGATAAGAAACTATAGTTTCTCCAAGTTCCAAAAGGCTTCTGAAATGGGGGGGGGATTTCAAAAATAGTTTGTGATAAAACATAATATCTATATACCCAAAGAACAGAAATAAAAACTTTCCACTGGGCTTATCCAAGCTACTTGTGTGAGACAGAGGAGATGTGTGGATTCAAGAGTAAAAAGATCTCTGAAGCAGCAAACCTGAATGCCTTGACCTAGAACATTGGAGGTATTCAGATAATGTAATCCCCATATATCAGCAAGTGTGGAAATTTATTCTGAGCTGCCTTTACACTATTAATAACATCTACTTTTTATGCAGTACAAACTTATTTCATATGCTGTGCAAGTTAATGAAACTTTGATCATACCTTACTATGATGGTTCTGATATCAGTTTTTAGATGCATTGGATGACTGAGTCTTTTTTATTTTTCAGTGCACTTCACAGTTTTTGTTTTTTTTTTAGAATGCATTCTTTATTTTATTTAATGGTTTTCCCAGTTGTAGTTTTATATTTTGTTAGAATATTAAAATTTCAGAGCAGTTTGATTGTCACTTTAGTGTGTTTGCAAGCATTCTGCAAACTAACACCCATTCAAGCTTGTCATTCATTTTGTCTACATATCAAAGCCAACTTAAATTGTACTCATTTATCACAAAGTGGAAAATAGCAATATACTCTTTCCATTGTGGAATTAACATGCATTCTTCATGCACCTTCCATGATAATGAGCACTCATCACTCTTTGTAAAATGCAATCTAAAATGTTCTGAGATGAAAACAAAAGTAATGCTATTGTAATTGTCTGCAGGCAAAATGAATACCCAATCAACAATTAATAAAATGGGATGAAATTTCTATTTTGAAATTGTGGCATGCTAATAAATAAATAAATAAATAAATAGGTGAACAGTATTCCAAACAAAAATATTTAAAGTGTGTGTTTCTAACAAAAAGCAAAAAGATATGTATAGGATAAGTATAGTAGAACATTTAAGAACACTTATTTCAGAATAGTTACTTCCTAATGTTCTTCAACCAACTTATTACATTCCCCATCAAAGTAGTTCATGTATGGGAGGGAGGGAGAGAGATATTAAAATCATGATTATGAGAGGAACAGAGAAGTCATTAAATAATTATGTATATGAAGTAAGAAAGTATTTACTATTTAAAATTAACTGCATTAAAGTAGAAGATTGTGATGTGCAGACTAAAAAAACAAAAACAACCCACATCTCTCCCCCCACCCTGCCATGCTGCAACAATATTTGTACATCAAGTTTCTATTTTCCTCTTAAAACTACCCTTCAATAAACAGTACCAAGAAACAACAGATCATACAACAAATATTTCCTGAGGACATCGCAGCCTTGCTTAAACACTGCCTCACCACAAGCTACTTCCAGTGGGATAACGAATTCAATGAACAGATAGATGGGGTAGCCATAGGCAGCCCCCTGAGCCCAGTGACAGCAAACTTTTACATGGAACATTTTGAAAAGCAAGCCCTGGAAACAGCACTAAAAAAGCCCGCAATATGGTTCCGATATATGGATGACACTTTCACCATTTGGAACCATGGTGAAGAAGATTTGGTCTCATTCCTGAACCACCTGAACAGCATCCACCTAAATATCCTATTCGTGATGGAAAAAGAGAAGGAAGGAACACTGCCATTCTTGGATCTCCTAGTCATCCGCAGACCAAACCAACAGTTAGGCCACAGGGTATACAGAAAACCCCCACACACAGACTGATACCTACATAAGAACTCCAATCATCAGCCAGGACGAAAAAGAAGCACAATAAAAACATTGGTAGACCGTGCAAAAAGGATCTGCAAACCCCACTACCTGGAGGACCAACTGAGGCACCTAAACTGGGCCCTACAGGCTAATGGTTACTCCAGATTAGACATCACAAGAGCAGCCAGACCCAGAAAAAAACACAGGAATGAAGAAGAAAAACAGTCACCCAAAGGGAAGGTATTTTTACCATACATCAAAGGAGTTACAGACAGAATAGGGAAACTGATGAGGAAACACAACTTCCAAACAATCTATAGACCAACCAGAAAAATCCAAGAAATCCTACGCTCAGCGAAGGGCAAAAGGGACCCTCTCACAACTGCAGGAGTTTACTGCATACCATGCAGCTGTGGACAAGTTTACATAGGGACCACAAAACACAGTGTGCAAACACGAATCAAGGAACATGAGAGACACTGCAGACTGGGACACCCAGAAAAGCCAGCAGTAGTAGAACATGTTATAAACCAACCTGGACACAAAATGTTATTTAAAAACACAGAAATTCTGAACCAGGCCAACAACTATCATGTCAGAATGCTCAGAAAAGCTATTGAAATCCACAAACACCTGGACAACTTCAACAGGAGAGAAGAAACCTTAAAAGTAAACAAAATCTGGCTCCCAGTTTTGAAATACAATAGAATTAAAACTCAACACTTACAAAGGAATTCCACCCAGGCACATGGGGATTCCCAGCAGATATTGGCCCATCAACCAACCATCAGCTAAACAGACACTAATGATCCTTGCATTTCTATACCCAGAAACTAACCATTCAATTACACAAATTTACATATACTCCCCTGCAGGGGTTCACATCATATAAACCCCAGACACACTCCTACCCAACCATTCTCTGAAGTTGCCAGCCACAGATGCAGGCGAAACGTCAGAAACTATTCCAGAACACGGCCTCACAGCTTGGAAAAAAACCAAGGAAAATTTATAGTACCAAGAAAGTTACGCTTATAAAATGGGATGTTTCATTAATGATTTAGATATCAGGTCTTTAAAGAACTATAAATTAAAGTCAAAACAACCTCAGAGCACAAAACATCATCAGTCATTGCAGATATTATGACTATTAGGTTCCTTTTGGCTTTACATTGGAAGATCTCCTCCAATATGATTTAATATATCTGGACTTTAAGTAGGAACTCTTGAATTCAAATCCTCTTCCACTCTGCCATGAAGCTCAGTGGGTGGTCTTGGGACTATCACTGTCTAGGTTATCTAACAAGATGAGGATTAGTTGTTATATGTTTATACATTCTTCCTTTGAACAGCTCAAAGCTGCTTACGTATGGTTCCCAGATGGTTTGCTATTTAGGCATCTCGCAGAGCCAGACTTCTTCATGTGCATGAATAGAATTGTAACATGTGTCTTTCAGAGTTTTCTCAGGGCCAATATAAAATGAGACACCATTATTAAGACAACCATTTATTCACACAGACACACCCAGTCTAAATGCATCACATATACAAAAAGATGTCCCTATTGGCATAAAATTTGCACATACTGTCATAGCTGCAAGTGCAAATTTAGAAAGTGACTATTACGATTCAAATAGAAATATAGTACATCTCACCACAGCGGAGAAGACCATGACCAGATGTTTTCAGATTATATAATTATAGCACTTTAACTGCCATAGCAACATCGTATAGAATCCTGGAATTTGCAGTTTGAGCTGGGGTGTGAAAGGGTAGAGCTTCATCTCAGGTCCCCCACCCCCACCAATGTTGCAAGGCAATCATGGATACAAAAAATGGTTCACAAGTGCTTAAGTCTTTATTTATCACAGCCCATTAGATTTGTGGCCCTTTCACCAACAGCTGGTGCCAGTATCAACAGACATCCAGTTCTCTAAGCATACTGTAGCATACTTTATTCCACCCAGATGGTAGGTGTAAGTACAGACAATAGGTTTTCCAGTTACAAGTAGCCACGTAGGCCCCACAGTCCAACAGATAAATCTCGCCTTCCATCTCAGCCAAGGTTTCCCTTGAAGCTCTCCTCAGCATCCTTCTAATACCCCTTCTCCAACGCTTCCTAATTGTATTTCTCCAGCTCATGCCTCTTCAACTCACTGCTTCTTCTGTTGGTCCAAAGCAAGGCAACAGTGACTCCCTTGTTGTAGAGAGAAACTGGGTCTGAGGAGGGGAGTTATTAGAACCCACATCCCTGAGTGGTGCAGCAAGTCATTTGCTTGGCCCTTCCTATGGTTATCATTACGCTCGCCTTGGACTGGGCAGTTCTTCAACAGAGGGTGCCTGAATTCAGAGGATGACAAAACGGGGCACATACTGTAGCTACCCCTAGATCTCATAAACATTGCCTGAAAATCTCAGAAGGCATGGGGAAATAAAACCAAATCTATCAATCTGGTGGCAGAAGGCACAGAAGACATAATATTATCTAAGAGGGGTCATAGGTTTAATGTGCTGCATGGTACAAAAACTATAAAAGCAGATAGCAAAGAGACAGGGAAAGAAAAACATGTGAACAAAAACAGCAACTAAGTGATAAAATGTGAACTTCATAGGACTTTTTCGGACGGGGTTTTGCAATGCTAGCAGCCTCGTCCCCATTGCGAGGCTACTGCACTGCAGGGTGTCCCTTTCGGATGACACTCTCCCCTGCCGATACTGTTGCATAACTGCTGGGATGCTGCAGCGCCATATTTGGCGCTTTTCTAATCACGATGAACTTTCGTGATTAGAAAACCGCCAAATACAACGCTGCAGCGTCCCAGCAGTTACGCAACAGTATCGGCAGGGGAGAGCGTCATCCGAAAGGGACGCCCTGCACCGCAGCAGCCTCGCAACAGGGACGAGGCTGCTAGCGTTGCAAAACCCCGTCCGAAAAAGTGCATAGTGAAGAACCTGCTGTTAATTGCCTACCTCAAAGGGTGGACATTTGCCCTTAAATGGAACGTTCAATGGAAGCTAATTAGCATAATGATTACTGGGGATTTCTGCATAGACACAGATGAAGATAGTCGACCTCTACAGAGATTTAAAAGTGCTATGGCGTTGTTCATAGCAGGGCCAAAGTAAAAGGCATGTGAGGCAGACTAGCTAAGGTGGCAGATTTAGGGATAACGCATTGCTCATATTTAGCTTATATCATATTTTTATAATCCTGGAAAGAGTATTTCAATTTTTCGCCATAGCTACCATCACATCTTTGGCAGTCTCTAAATTACAGCAAGAGATCATTTGTTTGCACAGCTTACACTACATCTATTCTGTGCTGTTTTGTCCTTCCTCTACTTTCACAGCTAATATGCACTTTGCTTTATTTTGATATAGTAATGCTTAATTCAGCATTGTTGTTCTAGTTGTAAGTGTGTGTGTGTGTGTATTTTAAGATAAACCTTTTAAAAACCCTCACAATAGTTCAGGACTGCACATTCCTTGTAATACTGTACATGGAACAGCATAATACATACAATCATACAATCAGAGTTACATGAATCATCATAATCTAAAATCCACAGTAATAAGCATGACTTGGATATACAGTACAGTCCATTCATATTTGCACTTCACATGGACATTCATCCATGTTCAAAGCAGAGTTTGCAAAAGCTGTTGGGGATGATAGGACACTCAGTCCCCAGAGGAAGCAAAAATATCTCAGTAGAAGTCAGCAGCAACCTGTTCCCAAGGAGAATACTCACACATAACATTTGACTTCCAAACAAACAGGGGGCACTTTATCTTGAAGGTCAAAGCAGTTACGATATGTACAGGTATTCACAAAGTAGATGGACAAACTGCTGTGCCAGGCACCAGATTTGTTCAAGAGAGAGAGTGCTCTGGGTGCAGCCTCCTTTTAAACAGTCCCTCAGGGCATTGGCTCCCCCAAACACTTGAGTGCCTTCCATCAGCCTTTTGCACACCACACTCTACTGTGCACCCCACACTTCAGCCTGATGCAATGCCTTGCAATCTCCTGATTGTGCAGCTGTGGCCTCCAGGTTTTAGACTGGGCTTGGCCTTGGCTAGGCTGGCAGGTTTGGCGGTTGTCTGGCCATTTGCTAAGGAGTTCAGACACTGACTCCTTACAATAGCATCCTGTAGTTTTCAATTTGATAAAGACATACATCAGTTGATGAATATCTCATGCACATTACAACAGTTTCAAACATGACAACTACTGGTGCAGATAAAATCTTTGAGGGATAAAAAAACATCCGCTCCTCTTTTCTTAACTGAAGGTCACTTTCACAAACAAAAAAGTTTTTAACCCTGTGACATTCTAAGAGAGTTTATATATCACAAAACATATAAAGTAAGGAGGTTATCATACCCCACTCTTATAGTGCTATTATTCCACTTTAACTATTCTGGCTGCCTCCTGTGGATTCCTGGGATTTGCAGTTTAGGGAGAGGCATTCAGCTTTCTCAGCCAGAGAGCTCTTAGGCCTCACTAAACTACAAACCCCAGAATCTCACAGGAGGCAGCCATAGCAGTTAAAGTGGAATAATAGCACTATAACAGTGTAGTGTGATAATGTCCTAGGAGATTTTTCACACTACACTGTTATAGTGCTACTATTCCACTTTAACTGCTTTGACTTCCTCCTGTGGAATTCTGGGGTTTGTAGTTTAGTGAGGCCTAAGAGCTCTCTGGCTGAGAGTTGTAAATGTCCCTCCCTAAACTGCAAATCCCAGAATTCCACAGGAGGCAGCCATAGCAAATAAAGTGGAATAGTAACACTATAACAGTGTAGTGTGAAAATCTCCCTAGTGTTTGAATTGGTTTGCAACTTAAGGGCAGATTTATTCAAGAGAAATGTTTGTTGGGCATTAAGGATAAAGAACCGGATAGGAAATACAGACTACTCCTTCAATACATGGCAAGAGCTGCAATAATACTGTTTGTTCTAACTTGGAAATAGACTGAAGCACCAATGATGGAAGGGTAGATTGTTAAGGTTGCTGAGTTAGCCCCAATGGCCAAATTAACATGGGTTCTAAAAGATAAGCCAATTGAAGATTTAAAAAAAAATAATAAGACTGGAAACCATTTATGGAATTTTTTAAGAGTAATAAATCTAACAATGTAATAATCTGTGGTTATGGTTATTAGCAATTTTAGTAGGATTATTTATTTGGATCTGTAATGGTAAAATATTTGTTTTAATTATTCTTTTCATTACAGTCAGGATTGGGGTGGAGTGGGGGTCACAGCACTACTGTGTTTTAGTTATATCTCCCCTTTTGTTGTCCTCTTTTTCTTTCTTTTTCTTCTTCCTCTTCCTCTCTTTTTTCTTCTCTGTTTATTTTTTAAATGGATATTACTTTGATTGTAAATTAGACTGTATTAAAATCAAATAAACAAAACAAAACATGTGTTTCACATTTTCACAATAACTAGCTCCTAGCTGACATAATTAGGAAATATTTATAAAGAGGGAAGTGTTCTAGTCAACAAAGAGAAAGCTAAAACAGATCCTTACTTAAAAATAATATTTTTAATTTGTTTGCTAAAAAGATCATGAGAAAAACAAATGATATGAATTATATGATAGCCCCAATGATATGAAATAACCTGTCAGGTTGTGAATAGACCAAACCTGTGTTTGAATGGTCCCATTTTTAGAAATATAAAATCCTACTTCGAGAAGTGGTTTAATTAAAAGGTGGGTAATTTAAATAAAAGGAAGTTCAGGAGATTTTCAGTTAAGATTCCCTAAGCTCATCTGTAATGATAAGAAATTTGATTAAAATGAGAAGCTGCACAACTCTTTCTATTTCCCTAAATTACACCAGAGGAACATGTATATTTAGGTCTGAGTCAGGACTAATAAAATCTTTATTAGAATTTCTGAAAGCTTTCCATATAAGACCGGGGTGAGAAATCTCTGGCTCTCCAGATGTTTTGAAACAACTCCTGCCAGCCCAAACCAGAATGGCCAACAGCAAGAGGACTATGGCAGTCCAAAACATCTGGAGGGCCAAAGGTTATCCACCTCAGCACAGCTTTTTTTCACTAAGTCCTTCTGTAATAGTTTGTTCATGTATTAAGAGATAAGAACATGTTTTTGTGACTTTCTTGTGCCATGTCCCTACTGTAAATGCACCAAGCTACAAATTCATGGAGCTGCCTATGGTTATTTGTAAGCACCTTTGGTCCTGATCCAGCAATGATTTCCAGAAAGAGGATACAGTATTTCTATTGTCTCCCTTTGACTTTAACATACTTTCACAAGTGTTTATAAAATGCTTTTAATACTGCTGCAATTATATCCTGCTTTCCTTCACAGACCCCAGAGGGACACAGCAGCACTTCTCAGTTTTTCTCCTTTCTAGGTACTGGATATGCTGGGCACTATTTGTAGGACATTACATGATACATTACATTGTCATGCAAACCTTACAAGAGGGAACTACACACAACCAGTCCCAGACATTCATCTGAACACATGAGGAAGTAGTTAAATTTTACGCATCACATCCACTCCGTATCAGTTGGCTACCCCTCATTCACATCAATTGGCTATGATGACTAATGGTCAGAAAAGCAGATCCACACATGCAGGCCACCTCACAGAGAGAGGAATCCTGACTGGCCAAGTATTTTCCTTTCCTGGAGGACCCTATAAATGTATAGCCCTATACATGTATAGCTTTCAACAAGGCTGAATAGAGAGACTGACGGCCAATGTGGCTTATTAAGTTTGAGAGGAGATGGACAGACTGGGAGCATGGTGAGACAGTGCTGACATCACTCCTCTCCTCAATGTATAATTTGTGTTTGTTTGAACACTCTTTGGGAGATCACAATGGGGAGGCTCCCATGCACATATTGAAAGAACACGGGAGGGAAGCCACAGGGCTTGGGCAAGCAACCACTCCCATCCCTGCAACACAGAAAGCTGATGCATAATATGGTAAGGCCCTCTGCCACTGGCACTGGTAGCAAAAGTGCCTTCCTGCCATCTATGTTTTTGCCTAGTGCGAAAAGGGCTTTATGATGATATCCATGGGGAATACATTTTAAGTGAAACCATGGATAATAACAAACCCTATTAAAATAAAGGACTTCCTGTACATGCATACCATAGAGTTACATTGGAGAACCTAGTGATTCCTACAGAGGACAACTCTCTAGGCGTTTTCCAGTGCAACTCTATGGTATGTGTCCCTATATTTTCAGCAGTGGGTGCTACAGTCTATGGTCTCCGTGCAATTATTCTACAGTTGTTCCTTCATATTCACTGGGGCTTGGTTCCAGGAGCCCCCGTGGATACCAAAATCCATGAATACTCAAGTCCCATTATATGCAGTGGCATAGCAAAATGGTGTCCCTTATTTTAGATGGTATTGCCGCCTGATTCCAGGAAGTAACGAGGCCAGACACAATAAAGAGACACACAATAGATGTATGGGTAAATAAAATGGGCTTTATTTGGCCCTACCTATTTAAATGCCAACTAAAATCTTCAGAAGGGGGGAGGCAACCTAGTGGGGGGAGCAGCTGGGGCAGTAGGTCTAATGAGACCACACACCCCAGCTTCCCCAGGCGAACACCTGGGCCCTCAGAGAGGAATCCCAATGAATGGGGTTGCTCTCTGGCCGGCCCTCGTCTGGAAGGTCAACCCAAAAGTCCCCCGTCCAATCCACACGGATTGAGGCAAGGGATTATCCTTCAGGCCAACCCCAAGATGGGTGTCCTTCTGTCCACCCAGGCCACACGGCCTGAAGTGGCCCTTCCAGACACCCACCTTCACCAAAATAGGCGCCAAGGTGCACACCAAATTCTACGCCTCCCCCTTTTTCCACTCAGGTTGGCAATTTTACCTATTTAAACCACACCCTTAGCCAATTTCCCAAAGCCACTGCAATAGTGTGGGGTAGGCCAAAAAAAAAAAAAAAAAACCCTTGTAAAAAAAGGGGGGGATTCCTACCCAGCCCCGAAGCTACCATTATCACACTATGTTAGCGGCGGGAGGATGGGTCAACGAACAGAAAAGGGGGGAGGCAAGGGGCGGTAAGGCTTATATGGGCTCTGTAGCCCCGCCCCTGTGCCTCCAGACGTCGGCGCAAGCGCCCAGACGTCCTGACGCCGGCCTCCTTGCCCTTCTCAGGGCAGCAAAGGTGGTTCCCCCCCGAATGGCTGCGCCTAACGGGGGATGAACCAGAAAATCAAGGTTTGTTTTTTGGATTATTATTTTTTTTTTAAGAATATTTTGAAGCCATGAATACTTAAATCCATGGATACCAAATTCGTGGATACAAAGGGACAACTATATTTCCAAATAAAAACCAATGATTTTACTACAGTATTCTCTCTAGAGAAAGTCACATTAAAGGAATCTATGCAGAAGCAAATAAATTCTACCAGTTGCTTACATAATACACTGTGTTATATAATTATACATGGCCCTCGTGGTCTCTTCCAACTCTGCAATTCTATGATTCTATGACATATTGTTTTCAATTTAGTTATCTATCTATCTATCTATCTATATAACTTAACAAGTCTAAATGAATCCAAGACAAAATTTTAACTACTGTTTCCCTAAGTCATTCCGTTGCTGCTTTTTTCCATCTTTCAAAAATGCATCTTGTTTTATGAAGACAAACTGAATCTCTGCCTGACTCACTGGCTTCCCAAAACTGTCTTCTCAAGAAAATGACTGCCAGTCATTTCCTCACAGAAATAAAATTTCAAGTCCTGCTTCTAAGGGTTATGGCCTAGGCAGAAAGGAATTAGCTTGGCACATCTTCTCATTGAACTGCTGTAAGCTTTAAATCTGTGTCTGCTGCTTTAGCCTAAGAAAGTCCATTTACACTTAGAAAATCAGGCTGCTAGAAACCAGACTGCTAGTTCACAGGCTTGGAAAATGTGCTAATTGCTGAGATCATCATTAAACCCTGAAAGGGGAGAAGTTGTTGATTAACCTTAGGGAATTGTAGCAGATGCCTGTGAGAACCAAGGACTAATGTTGCCTTCCCTTTGTTATGCGGCCTAGGCTAACTTAAAATGTAAAACAAAGATAGAGGTGTAGCAACCCTATCCTAGCTGTAAGCCTTATTGTATTGTGTAGTTTAGCAGGTGCAGTTATAAAACTGCTGCTCTGTCACTTTTGCCTTTCTATAAATATGCCTGTTAGCAATAAAGATGGTTCTCTCCCCTACCTCCTTGCTACAAGGAGGCTAGAGAGGAGCTCAAGCAGTTAGAGAGGAGTAACCCTTTGATCAAATAATTGATTTGTGAGAATACCTTATCTTTCTGACAAATTTAGGGCTTCTCTACACTGCAGGAAAAAAATCATTCCTCATATAGGAATGCGATCATGACACACAATGTTCTTGTTGATTCGCTCAGAATGCAGTTCTTTTCAATGCCTGAGGGCTTTAATCCAATTTTTTAAACTTGTATCCTTTACTTTTCTGGAAAATCCAGATAATCTTATGTATGGCTTGCCCTCTGAGGTGGCTTCAGTGTGGAGCCAGGAGATGGGGTTTAGGGGTCACCTGATAATTCCTACCAGGAATGGCTACTTCTGCTGTTTGTATTTACATTTTGCTGGCATACAGTTGGTACTGTATTATTCTTTAAAGGTATGTTTGTGCATATAATTGTATATCATTATTTGCACACCTCTGCCTATTTGCATATTCACATGCAAATAGGAAGAAAAAAGAGAGGAGTGGCCACAGCCATGTGGCCAAAAATAATGTGAAGTATAGAACACATGATCATAGCAGGACTGCCCCTTTTACACCGAAGTGAACTCACCTATGGGAAATGTGTGGCTGGTAATGTTGCTCTCATTTCACTTTAAGAAGATGTGCATGACATTAACAAGATGTGTGCAGGGTCACTACAGACCAGGAAGAAGATATTTAAAGGAGATTTTTTCCACCTGTCTAAACAAGCTCTAAGAGGGCCTTCCCTAACTCCCTGAGGCAGCACACCTGACATTTCAGTTTGCCCAATACCACCAACTCTACACTACACAGAATGGAAAGTCTACTTTGTTTTTACTCCTCAGTCCCTGTCCATAATGGTGGATACTAAACATGCACACAAATGTTCTTTAGTCCAAAATTATTATACAAAGAAAATAATCAATTGTTAGATATGGGGGTATTGTTGTTGTTCTTTATATTTGTATGGTGGTGAAGAGCTAATCCAACCATAGATGGGAGGTCCACTATCATTTTAACTTGAACTATCTCATGTAACATGAATTGAGGACTATATAAGGACTATATATTAAATAACAAAACTGTGTTTCTATCTTTCAGACAAATCGGACAGAATTGATTGTGAATGCTTGAGTGGTGACCCTGAACATGTATGAACCTACATGACAAACATCAACACTCTCGGCCATTCAGTTAATTCTCAGTCATCGTTTAAAGCAGCTGTGTTGTCTGTTGGTGCCAGAAAAATGCTAAATTTAAAAGTTGAGCCATGTGTCAATTTGAAATTTTTAGTAAAATAGGTGAACAAAACACCAATGGAATTTTTTCAAAGGGTTACTGAGGCCTACATGCACTGGAAAACACCATCATCACCAAGAATGAAAAAAAGCACGTCAAAGCAAGCCCACATGTTCATTGTTTTGCGGGGTGGGGGGTTGACATCAAGGGTGTAATTTTGCCAGAATGGGTTCCAGAAGGCAGAACAGTGAACTAGCATTATTATAAGGAAGTTTTGACAAAGCTGAGAGAAAGAGTCAGGGAAAAAAGGCCAGAACTGTGGGAAAATGGTTTCATTCTTCATCAAGACAATGTGCCTGCTCACACAGCACTTTCTGTGAAGCAGTTTTTGGCCAATAAACACATTATTATGCTTGAACTTCCTACATATTCACCAGATTTGGCACCATGAGACTTTTTTCTTTTCCCTAAAGGGAAATCGGTGCTTAAGGGAACATGTTTTGAGTCAATTGATGCAGTAAAGAAGAAAATGGCAGATGTGTTTCAGCTGACAGTAACTGATCTGTTCCATGCCTTCGACCAGTGGAAAACAAGACTGCATTGGTGCGTAAGTGTGAACAAGGAGTAATGTATATTGAAGGGGACAAGCATTAGAATTGTAATACATATAAATAAAGATATGTTATTTATCAGTCTCATTATTTTATAGACAGACCTCGTATATGCATCTGCGAATATGTCAAAGATGTATGTTCAATTGCTAGTCCCAGCTAGAGTAACTCATTGAACCAATGGAATTTCCATAAATGCTGACAAAGTGCTGAAATTTGATAGTTGAATTTAGGCTTAAATGTATGAGAAAACTGTTGGGATATGTAGTTGCAATCCAATAAGCTGTCTGATTTAACTGTTGAAAGGGTTAACTGGTAAATGTAAACAGAATGCATGAAATAATTTCCTGTTTGTAATGTGATTGCCTTTTTTGGAGAAGGAGGCATGACTTAACTCTCTTTGTCTAGAAAAGGACCATGAGGTGATTCAGAAGCCAGGATGGCATCATAGGGGCAAGAACTCTGGGACAGAGCTTCTGCATATTTTAGTTTTTAAGATGTAGCTTTCAGTTATATTTTGTTAGTTTAGTCTACCTTTTTTCAAGTTGTTCCTGATCTTAATTGAGATGAACATGAAACTTGTGAATAAAGTATTTTCTATGTTTTTATAAGCTACATTCGAGTACTTTGATTCTTTTATGCTAGAGTGTGGATGCTGGGGGCTGGGGGCTGGGTAGATGGCTGCATGTTTGGAATCAGTATGCTTTTCCTGTGTATGTATTTTAAACAGAAACTCTGCTGTTGAGTGTGATTTCATAAGAAGATTAAAGCCAACAGTTCTTTGGTGCCTGTTTTCAAAGGTACTTCCAGTAAAGCACAGGGGTAACATTGATAATCCTCATTAAAAATGATTTCTATTGAAATCCCAATTGCTAGAATGTGGCTGTTTAATTGGAATAATTTGGTAGGTAAGTTTCTTCCTGTTCCTGCACAACACATATGGCCATTAACTTGTCTGCTAGCAGTCACCATTGCCACTTTTTCTTACCAAAGGACCATCTATGCTCTGCAAGGAAGGGTGGGGTGGGCTGGAACTACAGCACAGGAATTCGTAGACCTTAATTGCACATATCATGAGTTATTGTGCCTAATCAAAAAATAATTACTGCCAATTCAAGCATAAAATACTTGTGCCGTAAGAGAACACAAACAGAACCAAAGCACAACAGTCATTTTTGTATTCCAGAAGATGTTCTGTTTGATAACATCCTTGTAAATTAGCAAAATATTAAATTAGCCACAGGAGGGCTCCCTCTAGCAATGCTGAGCACAACAGAAATCTCTTGTCAATAAATAAAAAATAATTCCTGTTCTGGAAGACCAATTTAAGCTCTTATTTCTCAAAAGTTACTTTTTCCATGTCATACAGTCACACAAGAGCATGTTTTGTTTAATATAAGTACCCTTTGCGAAGGCCTGCACATATTTGTTTTAGTTATACAGCTACTTAGAAATAATGCCTGAGATTCTCAAACTGTGCCCAGACTAGTACCACTCAGGACTAGTTTTGAGGTGAAATTATGAGCATCCTGAGACCCTTCCATCTTGTAAATTCCCCACCTGCTATACTGATGTGGAATGATCCAGACACAATTTAACTGATCAGTTTCTCTCATGATGAGGAATTTCTTGATTCCAAAAAGCAAGCAAAGAGCCCACAGGATGGGTTATCTTTGTTTTTCTAGGATTTAAAACCTATAGGAGTGAGAACAGCTGTACAATATAGCTAAACTATGAATATCTATTTTGAAAACAACTGCAAAGTGAAAAGAGGCAGATGCACAAATATAGAGATATAATGATAAAGCCATGTGTGCATAGAGTTCTAGAACCTGGTCAAGAGAGTAATCTGTAAAGGTAATACAGTCATCCCTTTCTTTTCATGGCTTTCCCTTTTGCGGTTTTGTGAATTCATGGAGTTGGCTTTGGCCGGCCTCCCTGGGATTGCGGTGGTGGTAGCAGCACCACCACCAGCCACCCCACCATCCATTTGTGGGGGCTCATGGCGGAGGGGCTCTTCTGCCCCCACTGCAGCTTTGGCAGGCCTCCCCCTCCACAGTATTGTGGCAACAGTGGCAGCACCACCACCACCAGCCCCCCCCCATCCACTCACTCACTCTCACCCTCACCCACCTTGCACCCAACTCATGCTCATGCTCATGCTGCTGTTGAGGATGGGGCTGCTCTGTGCCAAGACTGAGAGGTAGTAGGTGCCGCAAGGGGTGATCAGGCCCTTCAGTGCCAGTAAAAGCAGCACAAAGGCGGCAAAGGGCTGCCGCAATCCTGGGGAGGGGGATGCCGGCCAAAGCCGCAGTGGGGGCAGGAGAGCCCCACTGCCATCCCCTCCCCCTCCCTGGTTGAACAGCGGAGACTGGGTGGGAGGCAGGGCTGAGCACCTCCTGCAGTCCCAGGGAGGGGAAAGTGTGTGTGTGTGTTGGAGAAGGGGGATGGAGGGTCTCGTAGGTCCACCAGCCAGCGCACATAGGGTGTGTGTGTATGTGTGACCTTTTGGGGGAGGGAAAGAAATGGGTGCTTATGGGGTCTGGCAGCCACTTTGCGTGAAGCTGGCAGGAGGAGAGTTGGGGCGCCAGAGTTGTCATGCCCCCCTCAGTGATACATTTTTTATCCACAGTTTTTCTTTCACGGTGGTTCTCTGCCCTAACCCCCGCAAATGGGAAAGGACGACTGTATGATCACTGGTGTAGCATATAGCTGAGAATATTAATGGTAGCTTATGAAATTGCTCTGTTCAGTTGTAGATGCCCCCAGCCTTCTGTTACATGAGATAGCAACCTTACAGCAAGGGTGGGGAAAGTGTCATCCTTGAAGCTTCCTGACAACACCCCCACCTTCATTGTAGCATGATTTTCAGGAACTTTTCATCTGAAACACTGCCCCAAAACATTGACCCACACCAACCAGAGCTCCACCTCACCTCCAAATACCTTTTCTTTTTTCTCTGTCTTGGAAATAATGGCAACCAGGAGATATTCAGAAGCCACTTCCAGCTGTCATTTTGGCTGGGATACAGAATAAAAAAAAGGTGTTTTCACACACTATTAGGAAAGTGGCCCACTTCAGAGGGGAAGCAGGCTCCATTGCATGCTGTTGCCCACCCCACATATATAAGGTTAATGTTATAACAATTTGAACACTCAGGAAACATAGACGGTCTTGTGGGAAAGTTAAATGTCTGGACTATTTAACAAAACCCTTTTCACTCATTTTATTGATCAGTCCAAAACAAACAAGACTCAGACTCAAACACAGCCAATCCTATTTATACACTGCAAGAGAAAGTAAAGACATTGTGCATTACTGAGGTCAGAACACAACACATGATAATGACACCAACACTGTTCTTAAGGAAGGCTAAGAGAGCTGAGCATTAAGGATTCTGTTGACAGCATTACCCTTCTTATTATTTCTTAGGAATTCTTTGTATACATGTAGAACTTGGGGTGGGGGGCTTATAATAGATAAGCATGTGACAGTTCTTCAAGAGAAAGAGAAATCTGGAGATACAGCTTCTTACCCATGAGATCCTCAAATACATAAGAATTGGGAACCATCTTTTCCATAATCCTTGGAATGTGGGGAGACAAAATTCAGGTGTTCAGTTTTGTAAACATGTAGAAGGAGCCAGCTGTTCCCAAACTTCTTGCATTAACAAGGACAGATCTACAAAGGAACTGTAACTCTTCAGGTGACTGTGGCTACAGAGCTCCATGGAGTTGGGAACTCTGTCACATCAGAGTTCTCAATCACACTGAATCACATCACACCATCACACTCTTCTGAATGAGACAGAAACGTTTCTAATGAAATGGGCAGGACTGGAGTGGGCACACCCACTTTCCTTCCGCATGCCTAGATGAATAAAAATAAAAATGAATGCCTGAATAGGGAAAGACTCAGTCAACAAGATGATAAGACCCCAAGGAAAAAATGGACGGTCAAACTTGACATGCCACTAAACATAAAATCCATAACTAACTGATAGCAACAAGAACACGAATTTCATCAACACTGCAGCTTGCAAAATGGGATTTTTAAACCCTTTACTCCTTCAGCATGTTCACAAGAAATAGCTCACCCTAAAACTACTATTTTCCTTGGACAATGATGCCAAAGAGTTCTCTTCTATGGCTGGCAGAATATCCAGCAGTGATATTTTATTGGGAATACAACAGAATATAAGGACACTGGAACTATTTTTAAGGCACCGGGGTGGGGGAGTCCAACAATGGCTGGCACATAGTTATTAATTTTGCTCACTTGCAGCCTTACAGGGGGAGCCTTCTGCAGCCTTACAAGGGGAGGGAGGGGAGATAATAGATTTTCTCATTCATTATCTTTTAAACATCCTTAAAAATGCCCTCTATGTTTTCAGTGAAGCACATTTCCAAACAAGTGTGTATAAGATGCATTGCATGCAGCCTTTATTATTCCTGGGAGAGGCTCAGCAACAATTGCTATCTTAGTATTTCTTTGTGCTTCATCATTTAGTACTCTTCTGATAATTTCTGGGGAGACTCAACTACACAAATCTTGGAGTCCAATTTTGGCTAATCACTGGGAGGGGCTCAGTTCCCCCAGCCTAGTCTAGCCACCCCCCATCCCCCCATAACAGGGCAGATATTTTAATTTACAGTAAACATCCTTCCTGTGTGTTGTGGGCCTTTAGGAAGGATGGGGGAGCCTGTTGTTAAGATTGCATTCAAAATCTATAATGGGTCAAAGCCAGTGTTTCTTCCAGCTGTACTGTTATTCAACAAAGTTCTACTGGACAATATGCTCACTGATTAAAATGTGAGGAGGAAACCTGATTTCTGCTCATTTTCCTTTTTTCTGCAGCCTTCAGGACCACCTTCCCAATAGTTCTGGATGGCTTCTCAACCAGAAGAGATTTTCAGGAGGCATAGCACAATGGCTGACCCATTCAGCCAGTGGAAAAGCTTGGGTGATCTACAGTTCACCACCAAAATTCCTTCCACTTGTAAGAGGTTCACCTGGCTCCAAACCACGATTGTCAAAGATGTGCTTAGCATCGCATCTCTTTTAGCACCAAAAGGATGGAAAACAGTATGAATCAATAAGGTGCAATAACAAATACAACAGAAATATGGTCAATTGTGAATAGATCAGTGAAATAATATTTACACCACCAATAAAACGGGGGTGGAAAATATAAGCTCTAAGTAGACATATACTGACATTACTCATGTTCATCCTCTTCATCTCATTTTTAACCAACAAGCTCAGTTATAAAAACAGCTCACTACCCATCTGCCTTTGGGACAGTTAACATATGAAAGGCACCATAGGTGAAATTACATTCTGTTATATAATGAGAAATATCGTTCGTATGCTACAGAAGTGCTAGATGGAGTAAATATAGTAAAAACTCATTAGTGATTCATGGAAAGAATACTTTCAAGGTTACCTAGCCATTATTAAGAGTGACTGCCAGATTAGGCACACACACCAAAATTTCTAAAACAAGAGAAGACGAGGAATGCTATTATGAAAAATACTTTAACATCTAAAATCCCTGTCTTGGGAATTTGCCAGGCAAAGTTCTGCTAAGGCATTTACTCTTTTATATAATTTTTGCAGTAACAAACACTGTGACAGAGAATGAGAGAAAATGAACTGTAAAAAATTGTAAATGGAACTCGAATGCACCAATCAGAATTTACAAGGCTGTAAAAACAAAGATGTTAAGCCATACTCAGTTAAGTTCCTTGTGTTTTCATGGCACAACAAGAATGACTGATTTATAGAAGAAAAGGAGTCAAGTTCATTTGTAGTCTGAAACATTATATCCTGCAGCTTGGATTGCCACTTTATTGCTAAACAACATTTCTAATGAGCCTAGAGTTGCTGTGTTGTTTTTTCAAAAAAAAAATCTTGTTATGAGTCCTACAAAATTTGTCATTTTCAGACTATTTTGCCTCTGAACTTTCTGTTTAATACCACATCCTAACAAACTGTGAAATCCATTTGAAAGAGAGAGAGAGGGCATTTTCGGACAGCACTTACCGCACAAGCACCTCCTGGAGCAGTAACGAGGCTGCTGCGCGGCAGGGGGTCCTTTTCGGACGCCGCCATCCCTCTTCCAGGATCATTCATGGCACATACGTGAAGGTTTGAAACCAGCAATGCCATATTTCAATCACGGGCAACTTCCATGATTGAAATATGGTGCGGCCACTTCCAAAGCTTCACGTACGTACCACGAATGATCCCGGAAGAGGGACAGCAGCATCCAAAAAGGACCCCCTGCCACGCAGCAGCCTCATTACTGCTCCGGAGGCTGCTTGCGCGGTAAGGGGCATCTGAAAATGTCCAGAGAGAGAGGGAGGGAGGGAGGGAGGGAGGGAGGGAGGGAGCATATGAAAGAAACATAGACACATAGAATCATAGAATTGTAGAGTTGGAAGAGACCACGAGGGCCATCCTATCCAACCCCATGCCACGCAGGGAATCACGATCAAAGCATCCCCGACAGATGGCCCTCCAGCCTCTGTTTAAAGACCTCCAAGGAAGGAGACCCCACCACGCTCCGAGGAAGTGTGTTTCACTGCCGAACAGCTCTTACTGTCAAAAAGTTCCTCCTAATGTTGAGGTGGAATCTCTGTTCCTGGAGGTTGCATCCATTGCTCCGTGTTCCAGTCTCTGGAGCAGCAGAAAACAAGCCTGCTTCATCCTCAACGTGACACCCCTTCAAATACTTCAACAGGGCTATCATATCGCCTCTTAACTATCTTTTTTTCCAGGCTAAACAAACCCAGCTCCCTAAGTCTCTCCTCATAAGGCATGGCTTCCAGATCTTTCACCATTTTAGTTGCCCTTCTGTGGATATGCTCCAATTTGTCAATATCCCTTTTGAATTGTGGTGCCCAGAACTGACCAAGGCAGAATAGAGTGGTGCTATTACTTCCCTTCATCTAGACACTATACTTCTATTGATGCAGCCCAAAATCGTATTGGCCTTTTTAGCTGCTGCATCAGACTGTTGACTCATGTTCAACTTGTGGTCTACTAGGACTCTTAGATCCTTGAGCAAGCAGAGATCACCAGTGTTGAGGCCATGATATTAAGAACACAGCTGCGCTGGGCAGGGCACATTTCTAGAATGGAGGACCATCGCCTCCCAAAAATTGTAATCTACAGTGAACTTGCCATGGGTCAGCATGAGAAGGGTGCTCCAAAAAAGCGATACAAGGATTCCCTGAAACAACATCTCAGGCTTGGCCAAACTGATCACCAACAATGGTCCGGCCTGGCCTCACATTGGGAGGCATGGAGACACACTATCCACAATGCTGCAGCCTTATTTGAGAACTCACACCAAACAAGTCTTGAAGAGAAATGACAACGCAGAAAGAATTACAACCCAGAAACATCACGCAAGGAGATCTTCTGCTGTGCTTTCTGCAACAGGACTTGTTTATCTCAGATTGGCCTTTTTAGTCATCAGCGCACTTGCAGAAAGCGCGGGATGAGTTCTTCCTGAATCTTCGTTTGCGAAGAAAAGCCAGAGAGAGAGAGAGAGAGAGAGAGAGAGAGAGAGATCCCTTTCGCACGTAGTCTCGTTCAGCCAGGTCTCCCCATCCTATATCTATGCATTTCATTTTTCTGCCCTAAGTGCAGTACCTTACATTTCTCCGTATTGAATTTCATTTTGTTAGCTTTGGCTCAGCTCTCCAGTCTATCCAGGTCATTTTGAATGTTCATCCTGTCTTCTAGGGTATTAGCTACTCCTCCTAATTTGGTGTCATCTGCAAATTTGATAAGTATGCCCCTAATTCCATCATCTAAGTCATTGATAAAGATGTTGAATAGAACTGGGCCCAGGACAGAACCCTGTAGCACTCCACTGGTCACATCTTTCCAAGACAAAAGGGAGCCACTGTTAAGCACCCTTTGAGTTCAGCCGGTCAAACAATTACAAATCCATTTAACAGTTAATTTGTCTAGCCCACATTTTACAAGCTTGTTTGCAAGAATGTCATGGGGAACATTGTCAAAGGCCTTACTGAAATCAAGGTATGCAATATCCACAGCGTTCCCATCATCTACCAAGCTGGTAATTTTATCCAAAAAAAGAGATCAGATTAGTCTGACATGACTTGTTTCTCTGAAACCCATGTTGACTTTTTGTGATTATGGCATTGCCTTCTAAATGTTCACAGACTCTCTGTTTAATGATCTGCTCTAGAATCTTCCCTGGTATTGATGTCAGACTAACTGGACGATAATGGTTGGGATCCTCTTTTTTCCCCTTTTTGAAGATGGGGACAACATTTGGCCTCCTCCAATCTGCTGGGACTTCTTGTTCTCCAGGAGTTCTCAAAGATTATTGCCAATGGCTCTGAGATTACATTTGCCAGCTCTTTTAATACCCTTGGATGTAGTTCATCTGGTCCTGGAGATTTAAATTCATTTAGATTAAGAAGGTATTCCTATACTACCTCTTTGCTGATACTGTGCTGGATTTCACCTATTGTGTCCTCTGTTCCACTATCCTCAGGTTGGTCACCCTTTTCCTTTTCTGAAAACACTGAGGCAAAGAAGGTGTTGAGTAAGTCTGCCTTTTCTCTCTCCCCTGTTAGCATTTTGCCATCTTCTCCGCGTAGTGGCCCTAACATTCCCTTCTTCCTCCTTTTGCTGTGAACATACCCCCCAAAAAACTCTTTTTATTGTTCTTAACCTCTCTAGCAAGCCTGAGCTCATTCTGCACTTTAGTTTTTTCTGACTTTACTCCTACACGTGTTCGCTATCTGTTTGAATTCTTCTTTGGTGATTTCCCCCTTTTTCCTTTTCCTATACATGTTCCGTTTAAACCTTAGCTCCATTGAAAGTTCTTTGTTTATCCATCCTGGTTTCTTGAGACACCACCCATTTTCTTCCTCAATGGTACTGTTTGAAATTGTGCCTTCAGTTTCTCCCTTTTGAGAAAGTCCCATCCGTCTTGAGGTCTCTTCTCTTTTAGTATTCCTGACCATGGGATCATCCCCAGTATTTCCCTGAATTTACTGAAATTAGCTCTCCTAAAGTCAAGAATGCGTGTCTGACTACGCCTGGCTTCGCCTGTCCATTGTATAACAAACTCCAAGAGAACATGATCACTCTCACCGAAGGATCCCACCACTTGCACCCCATTGACCAGGTAATCCCTGTTGAAATTAATCTGGACGTGTTTAGGTACAGGACCTACTGCACTTCAAAACAACATTTTTCTAATGAGAAGACTCTGTATTTATTATATACTTAATTAACACATAATTCCTCTCCATTGATGCCCCCTTGTCGTGGGAGAGAGGCTTGCGTACCCTAATGATGTTTTGAGCTATGCTGGCGGTGGCATAATAGCCACTGGTAGGGTCTCCCATGCCAGACAGGTCAAAACCGAAGGGTCTGACAAAGAGCGTCAAAGGGCAGGATGGGCTCTCTAGCCTTGTGGCAACCGTCCTAGGAGAAGGAAAACTCCAATCCCAAACCCGGGCAGATGGTGCTCGTCCAACCCTGTAAGGTCAACCATCTAAGAGAAGGAAACTCTAATCAAACCTACGGCCCGAGGACCTCGCTGCCACGTCCATGCTTGCAAGGCCACGGCAGATGAATCTCTGGTTTAAAGGGTGAGGCCAGTTCTGTGCACGCTGCGCTCCACCAGAAAAATCCATTGCACAGGCTCGAAGGACAAATCCATTTCCAAAAAAGCCCTGTAGCGACTGGCGAGGGACGAAACCGGCAGGTGTAAAGATGCACTGGAAGCCGCAGCCCCAACCCTGCATGCAGGCGGTTCAGGACATTGGTCGCTCAAGCCTGACCCGGGAGATGACAGTCTTGTTCGGCAGCATCCTGAATGACCAAGCAGCCTTTTTTAAGGAGAGCACTGCTTGCTCCATATGGAGAGGGGCCTAGAAAAGGTGGCCTAACGAAAGCTCATCCCCAACTACCTGGTTGGCTAGCCGCGGCCAACGGGAATCTTCTGATGCGGTCAAACCAAGGCAAAGAAACAAAGGCACACACCGGCCTCCAAAGGTGTAAATAAACTGACGCTTGCATGCTGGAACATCAGAACCATGCAAGACTCTAAAGATAGTGGACGGCCTGAGCGTCGTTCTGCCCTAATAGCCCTTGAACTATCACGGCTTAATATTGACATCGCTGCTCTTAGTGAAGTTCGCTTCCATGAGGAAGGCAGCCTTAAAGAACATGGCGCCGGCTACACACTTTACTGGTCTGGCAAACCCAAAACCGAAAAACATCTTTCAGGAGTAGGCTTCATGATTAAAAACTCCATTGCCTCCAAACTCGAAACCTTGCCAACAGGACACTCTGATCGCATTATTTCCTTACACCTCCCACATGTTGTTCTCTTTAGTGTATATGCCCCAACTATGCAAGCCGACCCTGTAGAGAAAGACAAATTCTACACAGACCTACGCCAACTCATACAAAAAGTCCCTGTGGAAGATAAAATTATTATCCTTGGTGACTTCAATGCCAGAGTAGGAAAGAACTCCGAAGCCTGGAAAGGTGTCTTAGGCAAGCATGGTGTTGGAAATTGCAATGATAACGGACGCCTCCTGCTAGAGTTCTGTGCAGAACAACAGCTGACTATTACAAACACAATCTTTCAGCAGAAAGATAGCTTGAAGACAACCTGGATGCATCCCCGATCCAAACATTGGCACCTCATTGACTATGTTCTAGTCCGTCAGAGAGACATTCGTGATGTCCGTCATACCCGAGTGATGCCCAGTGCAGAATGCCAAACAGATCATCGCCTCGTCAGATGTAAACTAAATCTTCATCTTAAGTTCAAACCTAAGAGGGGTGGCATCTTAAAGAAGAGGCTCCAAGTCAACAATCTTCAACAAGCTACCATGAGAGACCACTTCCAGGCAAACCTACAAACGAAACTTGAAGACCATCCTACAGATCCTTCTCCTACAGTGCTTTGGCAACATATCAAAAACAGTATCCTCCAGTCTGCAGAAGAATCCCTCGGGTTCTCCCACAAGAAAAATCAAGACTGGTTTGATGAAAACAACCAAGAGATCCAGGAGCTGTTGGCAAGGAAGAGAGCTGCTCACCAGGCATACCTCGCCCAGCCAACCTGTCATGTAAGAAAAGCAGCTTTCCGCCTCACATGTAGCAAACTACAACAAAAACTCCGAGACATGCAGAACAAGTGGTGGTTCAATTTAGCAGAAAAGACACAACGCTGTGCAGATCAGGGTGATCATAGAGGATTTTATGAAGCTCTTAAAGCAGTGTTTGGACCTACTTATCAGGTCCAAAGCTCCTTATACAGTACAGATGGTCAAACATTAATTACTGATAAAGCCTCCATCTTGAATCGTTGGGCTGAACATTTTCAAAGTCTCTTTAGCACCAACCGAGTAGTCCAAGGCAAAGCTATCCAACATATGATACAAAAACCAATGAGAAATGAATTGGACATAGCTCCCACTTTGGAAGAGACCCTTATGGCCATACAGCAGATGAAAAACGGCAAGGCAGCTGGGATTGATGGAATCCCACCTGAAGTTTGGAAACACGGAGGTCATGCACTCCACGAAAAATTCCACGAATTCCTTGTGAGTTGCTGGGAAAAAGGGGAACTGCCATCAGACCTCCGAGATGCAGTCATCATCACCCTGTACAAGAAAAAAGGAGCAAAATCCGACTGCTCAAACTATCGAGGGATAACACTGCTCTCTATTGCTGGAAAAATCCTTGCAAGGATACTCCTGAACAGATTAGTTCCTGCTATTGCAGAAGAACTTCTCCCTGAAAGCCAATGTGGCTTCAGAGCCAATAGGAGTACTACAGACATGGTATTTGCCCTTAGGCAACTGCAAGAAAAATGTAGGGAGCAGAACAAGGGTCTCTATGTAACATTTGTCGACCTCACCAAAGCCTTTGACACTGTAAGTAGAAAAGGTCTGTGGCAGATCCTGGAAAAACTAGGATGTCCCCCCAAATTCCTTAAAATGATTATCTTGCTACACGAGGGCCAGCGTGGTCAAGTCAGATATGGCGATGCTCTTTCAGAGCCCTTTCTAATAACTAATGGAGTGAAGCAAGGTTGTGTTCTTGCACCAACTTTATTTACAATCTTCTTTAGCACGATGCTCCAAAGGGCTATGTCAGAGCTTGAAGAAGACGACGGCATCTATATACGCTACCGTACTGATGGTAGCTTGTTTAACTTAAGCCGTCTGAGGGCTCACACTAAGACTCTAAACTATCTAGTCCGTGAGCTGCTCTTCGCCGATGATGCTGCCCTTGTTGCCCACACAGAAGCAGCTCTGCAGCGCCTAACGTCCTGCTTTGCAACAGCTGCAGAGCTGTTTGGGCTAGAAGTCAACCTGAAGAAAACAGAAGTTCTTTACCAGCCTGCACCACAGGACGAACACCACCATCCCCACATTGCCGTCGGCAAATCAGTGCTCAAGTCCGTTCAGCAGTTCACCTACCTGGGAAGCATCATCTCCTCAGATGCCAAGATTGACAAAGAGATCGATCACAGATTAGCAAAGGCATATAGTGCATTTGGAAGACTTCACAAAAGAGTCTGGAGCAATAAACACCTGAGGCAAAGCACAAAAATCAGTGTGTATAGAGCCATCGTACTGTCTATCCTCCTTTATGGATCTGAAACATGGGTCACCTATCGCCACCACCTACGACTCCTCGAGCGCTTTCATCAGCGCTGTCTACGCACAATCCTAAATATACACTGGACTGACTATGTGACGAATGTTGCTGTCCTTGAACAAGCAGGGATCACCAGCATTGAGGCCATGATATTGAGAACACAGCTGCGCTGGGCAGGGCACGTTTCTAGGATGGAGGACCATCGCCTCCCAAAAATACTACTCTACGGTGAACTCGCCACGGGTCAGCGTAAGAGGGGCGCTCCAAAAAAGCGATACAAAGACTCCCTGAAACAACATCTCAGGCTTGGCCAAATTGATCACCAACAGTGGTCCGCCCTGGCCTCACATCGGGAGACATGGAGACGCAATATCCACAATGCTGCAGCCTTATTTGAGAACTCACGACGAACAAGTCTTGAAGAGAAACGACAACGCAGAAAGAATCACAACCCAAAAACATCACCCAAGGAGACCTTCTGCTGCGCTTTTTGCAACCGGACTTGTTTATCTCGGATTGGCCTTTTTAGTCATCAGCGCGCTTGCAGAAGGCGCGGGATGAGTCCTTCCTGAATCTTCGTTTGCGAAGAAAAGCCAGAGAGAGAATTAACATAATTAATCTGCTTTGGATTTCAATATGATATACATGAAAGTAAAATAATAGTTGTATCTATTTATTTACCTATAGGACTTTAGACAGTGGAAATCAAATGCACAAGTATAAGCTGGGAGATACTTGGTTCACCAGTACTATATGTAAAAAGAACTTTGGGATTATTGTTGATCATAAGTTATACATGAGCCAGTGATGTCATGCTGTAGCAGAGAAGGCAAATGCTATCTTAGCCTGCATTAATAGAAGCATAGTTTCCAAGTTGAGAGAAGTAATAGTCCCATTGTATTATGAGCTGGTCAGAAATCATCTGGAGTACTGTATTCAGTACTCCAGATTCAGTTCTGAGTACAGAACTGTGTTCAGTTCTGAGTACCCAATTTTAAGAAAGATATAGACAAGCTGGAGTTCAGAGAAGGGCAACGAGGATGATAAGAAGTATGGAGAACAAAACATATGAGGAGAACTTGAAGGAGCTGGGCATGTTCAGCTTGGTGAAGGGAAGATTAATCATACTCTTTAAATACCTTGAGGGCTGCCACAAAGAGGAGGGTGCAGGTTTGTTCTCTGCTGCTCCAGAGGTCAGCACTAGGTCTCATAGTTTTAAGTTACAGGACAGTAGATATTGCCTGAACATTAAAAGGAACTTCTTGACAGTAAGAGAGGTTCAGCAACAGAACCAATTGCTTAGAAGGGCAGTGGGGTTTCCTTCTCTGGATGGCTTCAAAAAGATGCTGGGCAGCTATCTGCTGGGAAAGATCTCACAGGAGATCCTGCATTGAGCAGTGGGTTGGACCTGATGGTCTAGAGGGCAACTTCCAACTCTATGATTCTATGACATATGGAAAAGGTATGAACATACTAAAATTTGCTTACCCAAATGCCACTCTCTCTTTCTTTCATTCTTTTTCTTTCTTTCAAAGACCCCCTTTATGTCACTGGAGAATTCCACCCAACACGTCTCTAATAAGGAAAAAAAACTACTGGTAGCACCAACTAGCAAGAACACGATTTGCAATTGTAAGAGCTAAGGTCCATAAACTGGTTAGGGTACAAGAAGACAACAGTAGCTTATCCATAATCCTTCTTCACGCAACAATTTAGGCTTGGTTGCTGGTAGCTTCTGGAAGGCATCAAATCACCATGCTACATTAAAGATATACTTACCCTCTCATCAGAAGTAGACCTCTTGAACTAAGTCTTCTAGTTTAAGAATCATGATCAGCACAGGACCAGCTTCTTCACATAGCACATTGGAGAATTCATAATTTAAGACTCTATAACCAACTCTCTGTCCCAAAACACATCCTGTCTGCCTCAGCATGTTCTATGTAACAAATATAAAAAGAGCTGTACTGGATCAGAGCAAAGCTTCATAAAGTACAGGTTCATGTTTCCCATGATGGCTCTTAAACTATTTACTGGAAACCATCAACAAAACAAGTACTCAGGCTCATCTTGGCTCTGAACCTGGAGACTCTATTTGCTTTAAATGGTTAACAGTCTTGTCCTCCATGAACTGGTCTACCTAGCCTTCCATAGCCTGATACCCTGAAGACTATCAGAACACAACTCCCACCATTCCCAGGTATCATAGCCATCATGTCTGCAGAGCACCAGCTTGGGTAAGGGTGTCCCAAGTTCCCCCCTTTAGTCATCTAAGCCCCATGTCATGGACTACATTCTGTAACTGTTAAGAACATTATTTTAAAAATACAGTTGGTGAACCACATTAGTAGAATTGTGCATTACTTCAATGTTGTTCATTTTTTCAGGGTGAAGCAGCAGTCAGGAGGAAAGTCACTTCCATCACCATCTGAAGGGAAAGTTGTCAGATCCAAAGCAGCCTGTTTCTGCAGTGCTCGCTTCCAGGCAGGGCATCAAAACTAGAAGCATTCTGGGAAGGCTGCCTTGGACAATAACTTGTGCTAGATAGATTATTCTTCCAGAAGCCATCCAATAGCACATTTGGCTTCAAGGTCCCACCTGGACACTAGGCATTTCAAAAATAGAATGCTCAGAATGCCTTCCTCTGCCTTTCCTCTGCCTAGGGATGCATTTCTTTATTAAGTTCATTCACAAAGGATGCAATTTTTAATTTTAGCAATTTTCTTCCTGCTGCAAAGACTATTTGCAGTTCAAGACTTATTCTGTGCAAAATTGGCACATAGCATTTTTGCACAGAAAATGCTGTTTTCTGTACAAAAGATACTATGTACCAAGTTTGTGCGGGAAAAAGTCCTGAGCTGCAAAGATGCTTGTCAGTCCAGGGTCCTCCTTTTCAGAGTTCCCTGACATTCAAGAAAAACATTTTTGTACCATTTTTTAAAAAAATGTCCACCCTTACACTTGCTACCAGAGCATTTATGGCATTTTTAATTTTCAAAGAACTACTATTCCTACTGCTATGCCACTGACAGCATATCAGCCTTAGTCCTTATCTAGTACAAATCTATTTCATTGGATTTTCTAAATACCAGAACTATGACAAAATAAGAAAACATTTTTTCCTGTCCACTATAAAGCTGTAAATCCTTGCCTTCACTTTTGGCTATTTTTAAAACGAAAATGTCCCCAAGGCTTATGTCTTTCCTCCTAAGAAAAAGTTTTCATTTTGATCATTTTGGTCACTCTTCTCCCAGCTCTATGATCACCTTTTCAAGATAGGGTGACAATACTGATTTACACTATTACAAATGCAGGTGTGCAGTCACTTTATATAAAGACATTACTATGCTGACCATGTTATCTTTAATCCCTTTTCTAATCACATGGAATTTGCCTTTTCACAGCTTCTGTAGACTGCATTGACATTTTCACTGAGTTAGCCACTACAACTCAAAGGTTTCTTTGCTGATTAGTCACTGTCATATGTATAACCACATATCTGAAATTAAGATGTTTTGCCTAGTGCGCAAGATTTACTATATGATCATTTATATTGAACCTCATTTACCCTTTTATTGCCTATATACCCAGGAAATTGCAGTTTTGGTTGCATTTTCAGTACCATGAATGTATTGGTGGTTATCTACAGACTTAGTTATCTCCCCTAATTCCATATCCACTTCTCAACAGGTTACATAGCTCCAGTTCCAATATATGCACTTGGGAGAGCATTGTTTACTCCTTACAATTGCAGGATCACAGTTCATTTATTTCTATACTTTGCTTCCTGTTCTTTAACCAGTTAGGGTTAAAGCATGAAATTTCCATATCATGCTTAACCAGCTCCTAGTCTTACCCATGTCTAAGGATGGGTAAGGTCAGAATCTTTTGGTCAGGCATTTTGTTTAAGATTTTCAGGATGTTACATTCTGCCAGTTCACACTTATCTTCAGCTAGTTGACACTGCGAAATAGAATTGCCAGGTGAAATAAGGGACAGAGATACTGTCCCTTTAATATTTATGTAGTGGAGGGGATTTCGACAGGTGTTGCTTGTGTGATGAGCAGCACCTGCTCAAATTTCCTCTTCTACACAACCATTAAAGGGACAGAAACCCTATCCTTTATTTCACTTGGCAACTCTACTTCCAAAGAACTCCAAAAAGCTTGTGGGGTCCTGCAGACGTCACATTGATTCCTCTCACTGAAGCTTATTTTCTACATCTCCACAATGGGTCTGTAATTTCCTCTCTCTCTGGATCCTGATTTTTTTATGAGTTAAAATGGCTGTCTTTCAAGTTCATATCTTGCCACATCTATGTGCTTTAGTTCTCCAGAACTTAGTTCAGATGTGGGGACCTGTCCAACTGTTTGCACAGTGAAGACTATGATGCAAAGAATTCATTCCACTTTTTGCTAGTTTCACTATTCTTTTTCAGTAATTTGTTCACACTTTTGCTACCTAACATGTTTTTACTGGATGGTTTCCTGTATTCAATTATCTTCTTTCTTTTTTTTTTAAATAGACCTTTAAAAAAATAGACCAGTGACTGTGATACATGTTGACATGATCTACTATTACCTTTGTCGATCAATGGCTTAATCATCCTGCTATCACTACTCATATATATTTTATGCAGCCAAAAAAATACCAAGTAGTATAAATCTAAATACTAATAAAAACACTGATGGGACACCCCCACAGTTCCTTTCAGATGGGAGCAGTACATGAGGCCATTGAATTAATGGTACAATCTGTAACATGAATCTTCCATTCATCAGTTCACATAGATACATGTTCAGTCTACCCAGGTACCACTGTATATTTGATTTAAAAGGATTCTTGTATCTGGATATGGATCAGAAATGAACAGAGGGATGAAGGTTCTCACAAACACTTGAAAACATATACTGTATAGTGTATATATAGTATAGCGTATAAATAGTATAGTGTAATGGAAGCCACCTTGGGTCCCACTTTGGAAGCTGCCTTGGGTCCCACTTTGGGGAAAAGGCAGCATATAAATTAAATAAATAATTACAGTGCAGATTTTCAGCACTGAAGTTCTATGAGAGGTAAATTTTCTTGTGCAGCCAAATTTGAAATATCTGTCTACTAAGATGCACTTCAAACAGGGGAAAAGTTTTAGATAATGTGTAATAAAAACTCCTCACGTCTAATACAGGAAATGAATGATGGTCCTTCTACACAATTACAAACAATAGCAATACAGGTAGTGGAATATACTGCAAACATAATGGATGCTAATTTGGACCACTGGAACAAGCCATTCCTAATTCAATCAATGCTGCAACATCACCCATTTCTCTAGGTCCTGTCTGTCTTACAGTGAAACCTGTACATGTCTTCTCAGAAGCAAGTCCCATTGATTTTAATTTGGCTTACTCCCAGACAAATGAGTTTAAGACTGCATCTTTAAATAGCAAGACGACTCATGAATTGCTAAAATGTAGTGCACTCATAGTACCTTATACTAACATCCCAATGTTTGTTTTGTAGTACAGTTTCAAACCTGGGTTCTGCATTATAGTTTTAATGAGGATGAGAAAAGGAAGAACTACTTACTGAGCTTAGACTCAGGGCCATGTTCTAATTAATTTTAGTGTTGAGGACAGACATCATCTTAGTAAAATATGAAAGGGAAAAAATGATTCAGGAAATATTGATAGTACTTTCAAAGCATACATTCCTGAGATTAAAACATAAAAGATGTCAAGTAAGTATCAATGGTCTAAGAATCTACATCTGTTACATTCCAGCTCTTACACCTTCATTTGTGCCATTGGGTGTGAAGGAGGACACATGAAACAAATAACCTGCCATAAAAAATATACATGTCTAAGCCTTCCCTTGACATACTGCTCCCACTAGTCACAATAAATGTATTCATTTGCACACTCATTAGAAAATGGATTTACAGTTCTCTGAACAGATAGTACTTTGTGTGGTATTAAACCCAGCACCAAACATTTTATTAAAAGTCTTCTTTCATTAATGGGGAAGTCATACTGCTTTTCAAGTAGAGCCAAGAATAAACTTATTCAAGCAATGTGAACTCTAAAGACCTTATTAGCACTAATTTTACCTTACGTGTTCCAGCAAGTGATCTTTGAGAACTTTAGAGATCATTCTTACATTGTCCATACATTCAGTTTTAAAAGGGATTTTTTTATGGCTCACACATTAGTTGTTCTGCACCCATGGTTATCAGTGTGAAGAGACTTAGGTGGTAAGACCCACTGAGTTGATGATGAAACTTCACTTCTGATCACACATGCTTAGGAGTGTGACACAAGTCAGTCTTCTACTTAAATGAGTAGCTGTAATCTTGCGTATACTTAGCTAAGAGTAAGCCCCATGGATCACAGCAAGTCTTATTTCTGAATAAATGTGCATAAGATTGGGGCAGACAATGAACTAGACAACAAAGATTTGTGCATTCATGCAGAAGTGCATTTCTCACTCAAGATACCCTTAAGACTGGAGCTAGACCAAGTACTTTGACTTTGACACTGAAAGTTACTCCCAAGTAAGCATATATGGATTTGTGCTCTAGAAATCTTAAAGATTTTACACTAAGTTTAGAACGAGCCACTTTTTAAAAAGAAGGATATCTTATACATGTAAAGCTCTTTAAAATGTGTGCCCTGATTCAGAACACTTCATAACTTTACTTAGCACATTAAAATCAAATGGCAACTGCAAGCTATCAATCAACAATTTGACATGTGTTAGTGTGTCTTCTATTGACCAAACTACTTTACAAACATTCAATATGTGGAAGAGTTATAATACCCTTGAGTGATGGCCCTTGAAATTAAGGATATTAATATTACAGTTGATATATAGCGCTGTCTGGTACAAACTGATACAAGTGATAAACAAGCTGCAAGATAAAACAAGCTGCAAGATTAAAAAAAATTCTATAGTTTTACCTTCCTCACCCTTATGTATGTATGTGTGTGGTTCATTTAAAGTCTATATGGACCATTGTGCAGTTAAGATCACAGTGATATTTGTGAAAGAAATACAGCCCTTCCTAATTTATTTGCAGCAGTGATTTAAAGTTTTGCATTAAAGCAACTCTCTAAAAGGCACTTAATTTAATGCAAGTCTTATTTTGGTTTATGAGCCATACATAAACTTAACGAGTTGAAAATTATGACAAAAAATATAGGTTATATTAACTGCTGTTACTCTCAGATGACGAAGAAGACCATAAACTAGAGATACTTAACAGCACATTATGACATCAAGCAGACAGAACAGTCAAACAGAGTATGAATGGAAATGCCTTTCTGTATAGGGTATGACAACATTCAGTGAAAAGGAGCATATTTGTGGAGCAAAGGGGATTTCAAGGGAAGACATAAAACAAGACTTAGCAGAGTAACTAAACAGGACTGGTTTTGTTTTTTGTTTTTTTTCTGCAGGACCCCTAGAATCAAATTCCCACTCAACTGAGAAGTTTGGGAATGGGTGCTTGTGCAAGTCTTCAGGGGATTCTTCTCTCAGATTGCAAGCAACTCTCTCAGGTTGATAAGGCAGATTAAGGAACAGAAGGTACCTTGTACAATTCAAAGTGCTATAGAAATCACCACGGATCCTCATGTGTTCAAATATAACATGGTTATTTTTGTATGAACACCATGTGATTCTATTTAGGCCACAATGAAGTGATTCAATGCAACTGTTCAGCATCACTCCTTTCCATGGATACCAGAGTTTGGATGAAACTTGTGGTACCTAGGGGTTGTCCACATGGTGAAAATACCCCTCACAGAATTCGCTCAGAAAACAAGCTGTCTTAATGGGGTCCCGCATTGTCTTGTGGTATTGTGAACGAGGGGGATCAAAAAGAGCAATAACTACACGAGAAAAGCCTTCATGGCTTTTCCTGACTTTTTAAAAAAAGCTCCAGAGATATGTGCATTTTCACATGTTAAGACAGGCAATTTGACATGAATTCCTTCCCTATGCAGGACACAGCGCAAACCTGATGGGTTGAACGAGCACAGATGGCAGGGCTGGCTTACAGGGTAAGCGCCCACTGCTGCCATGTTGGATGTTCACTTTGATGTTTGTGATAGCTTTTCCCCTCTCTTTCTTTCTTGGAAAGGTGGAATATTGCTTGTGTGCACTTAAAAAAAAAGTTTGGCAGTGGCAGGGCATGCAAAGTTTAGGGGGGCTAGAAAACCATTAAGACAGGTCGCAGCTGCGGCAACTTGCTATTACTGTGGAGCAGTCTGGTTTTTTTTTTTTTCCCCCTTAGTGTAGACTGCCCCCCTAGACACACCCATGCCCAAACTTTGGAAATCAAATTTAGCAAAGCTACAGACAACAGACTATGCCTACTAGAGAAGGAATGGAAGCAGTTCTCATCTCACACCGGTGAGAGAGTGACTCAAAGACTGTTCACCCAAGTCCAATACATTAGCCTCTTGCCACTTCCTCTCTACCTGAATCAACTGAATGGACCAAATACCAAATGTCGAGTGAGTTCAGCATCCACACAGAAAGAGCTTAAGCGAAAAGAACAAGCATCACTCTTCTCAACTGCCTGCCCCTGTTCCTTTGGCAACGAAAGAGGTGCGACGGGCTCCCTCTTTGCTCCCTGGCCGCTTAGGCTGGCATGCTTTCCTTCCCACTTACCTGCTGCTCTCCCAGCATGGGGGCTTTCACCAGGTGTTTCTCCCTGTACAAAGACCAGAGTCCAACGTTGGGCAGGAAAATCAGCGTCGCCACGAACAACAACGTCATTTGCAGAAACCGCTTCTGTTTTCTCTTCATGGCCAGTGGGGGGGGGGGTTTGCCGGAGAAGGACCAAGGGGGTAGGGTGGCCTCTCTTTCCTTCTCTCTCTCTCTCTGTCTCCTCTTCCGTCCGTGGCGATCCAGGGAGGAAAGGGGGGGGGCGTTGCGTGACTTCCTTCGTGTCACCCCTCTCGCCTCCCCGACACCCTCGCAGGGATAGGCGTGAAGAGAAACTTCCGTGGGGTCGCCAGCGTGGTCACCCTTTCACGGGGGGAGTTTGTAATCTAGAAGGGTCCAAGGCAAGGAGGTTACCTGGCGCCTAGTCCGCTCTGCCGAGCACCTGCCCAGCCGCCCGAGTTGGCGCCTCAAAGCCTACCGAGCGAGACCCCCCTTCCCCATTCACCAGAACCCCAACCCAGCCCCGGCATCGATAGGAGTGGCTGCGGAGCTGCTGCTGCTGAAGCCCAGAAGTTCGAGAGCGTGGGGCGGGGGAGAGGTGTGAGTGGCGCCAAGCTGGGCGACCAATTCCTCAGCAGCCGAATTTGAAAAGGGGGAGATTTTGGAGGGGGGCGAGACGAGGGAAGCGAAGCGCGATTGGCAAAGCCTGCCTTTGTCACATCCACGATGCCCGCGCGCCTCCTCCCTTCTCCAAGTCGTCAAAAGAGGGGGGCGTTGGTACCGGCTGGCCCCAGTTTCCCTCCCCCCTCGAGGAAATGGCTCCCAAGGTGCCGCCTTGACCCGGGACCGAGCCGGACTCCCCGTTGGGGAGCGAGCCTCGCACTCCCGCCTTCCCTCACAAATGGCATCCGCCCCCTTCCGTGAGCATCCCTCTTGCGCCTTCTCGGCCCCTCAGCCACCTCACGGGCAGAAGGAAAGAGCGCCGAGAAGCTCCAGTTGGCGCCACTTGGACTAGTCTCTCTCTCTCTCTCTCTCTCTCTCTCTCTCTCTCTCACACACACACACACACACAGACACACACACGACCGGCGCGCCGAAGCCTACCCGCTCTGCGCGGAGACCTCCCCTCCCCAGTCACTCCTCTGCGTGAGGGCCAACCTTGTGCGGGCAGCTGCCGCGGGATTGTGTGTATGTGTGTGTGTGAGAGAGAAAGACCCACAAGAGAGTCCAAGGTGCCAAATGAAAACACGCAACCCCAGTCATTTCACCACTTTACACTGTTGGACGGGGGGGGGGGGAGGAGAGAAGACTAGACGAGGACGAGACCACCCTCAGGGTCCCCTCCCGCCCCTCTTCAGAACTAGCACCGAGATTTCAAACGAGGTGGCCGGGCGCGACTCGCTCTCCTCTCCCTCAGCCCCGCGGGCTCCCGCGCCTCTCCTCCCGCGCCTCCTTTACCCGCGGCGCCTTGCCTCCTCCGACCAAGACCGCTCGGGGGGGGGGGGCTACCACGTGCCTTGGGGAACGGCACTGAAGGATGGGGGCCGCGGGTGGGGGAGACCGGACTCCCGCCCAACACCCCCCTCTCAGAGGGAGCCGCTTTTCCACAGCGGAGGGCGGGAAGGAGCGGATGCCTCCGAGAGAGAATCGGACCCCCCTCTCACCTGATCCCCCAATCCAGAACTCCACACCCCAGAGCAGGATCGGACGGGAAGCAGCAGCGGAGGCGGCGGCGGCAGCGATTTGCTCCTGGGCTGCCGACCTTCCTCCCCTCCGGTTCCTTCATGATCAGTTGGATCGGTGGCGAAGCAGCGGCGGAAGCAGCGGCGGCGGCAGCCTCAAGCTGGCTTCTTCCACAAGCCGCTCGGCAAGGCGGGGAGGAGCGGAGGGAGGGCCGGGGGGGAGGAGGAGGAGGAGGCCGTCAGGCGAGGGAAAGGCGCCGCGCCCGCCGAGCCTCTTCCCGGGAGCCCCGGCGCGGATCCCGTTCCAGGGGCGAAGGACGGGCGGAGGGCTGCGAGGCAGCGCGGGGTTTCCTAGCGCCAGCCAGCCAGCGAGAGACCGGGCGCCCCTCCCTCCCGCCTGCCCGCCCGCCCTGTCTTTGGCCGAGCCGCTGCCTGCAGGTGAGCGCAGGAGTTGCCGACCTAGTCGCCGCGAAAGGCCGGCGGTAGAGCGGGGTCGTCGGCCAAGGGTCAGGGAATGCTCCCGGCCGGCCGAGGTGGGCGCCGAGAAGCCCAAGAGGGAGGCCGGCGAGAAGACCCCCAGCGGGGAAGCCACGCCGTTCCTTCTTCTCGGCGCGCCTTCTGCCCTCAGCGGACTTCGGACGGGAGAGGGGGGAGTTAGGAGGTCCAGGCGGGGGAATGGGGGCGGCCTCGACCCTTGAGAGCAACCAGGTTTCCTCCAACGTCCTAAGAATTAAGCTGGAGGTTCCTTCTTCCTGACATAACAGCGTTGGACCAATATTGGTAGTCCCAACTAGAGTAAGACCCATACCAATACAATATTGGTAGTCCCAACTAGAGTAGATCCATAGGATTAGTGGGATTTGCACCTGTGTCGAGTCATCTTCCCACAGTTGGTTCAGTGGGGGCTAGGGTTGCTAGATGAAAGGGGGGGGAGAAGAACCTCTGTCCCTTTAACAGTTGTGCAGAAGAGGGAATTTGAGCAGGTGATGCAACACCTGCTGAAAAATCCTACACAGCCATGAAAAGGGCAGGAGCCCTCCCCATTATTTCTCCTGGCAACCATATAGGGGGTGCCCTAATTGAGAGTACCAGTAAAACTCAGGTCACTGTTCTTCCAGCCCAGGTTGATAGCCCGGGCAAGTCCTGACTGCCATAGAGGGGGCTTTCCTAGGATGGAATGCGATGCTTGTGGGAAGCGGCTAGGCCCAGACTAGCTTCCAAACCCAAGGACCAGCTGGCTTCCTGCAGGAGACCCTGGTATAGTAAGCAGTAGGGGTGACAAGAGTATTTAAAAATGGTCAAGAATTTATTTCTTGAGTCCTGAAAAACCCTGACGTGGAGATTCCTGGGTTGATTAGAATCTTTGAAGTTCAGAATTTCTTCTGGACACAATTTGCACATGGGTTGTTGGTTGTTTTGTGCAGATAACAGAATTTTCTGCTCCAAAATAAGGTATTTGTGAAGAAATACTGTTTTCTGTGCAAAAATGCAATTTTCTGTATAGAGAATTGTTGTTTTCTGTGCAGGAAAACCATGTGTGGATTTTGCACAGAGTAAGTCTGCAACTACAAATAGTCTTTGTGATGTGCAGTTTTCAAAGACTGAAATCACTTGTTGCTTTCTTCTAGAACAAAATTAATAGAGAATGATATCTTTATATGGCAGAGTTAAGTAAGACTTTTATTTATGCTTACAAAGGGTAAGATAAGTTCCCAAATTCATATTTAAGGAAATCCCCATTTCAGTAATATCAGTAATAATATTTGCAACATACAGGCAATATTTCCCAGATCTCCCAAACTAAACTCATTCCTGTCTTAGTGAATGCCTTCATGCTCAGTGGTGACTGGTAGGTTCCATGTCAATAAGGGACCCTGGATTTCAGTCTGAATCTTATAGGAGATATCACAGCTCATGAACCTTATTGCTAAATGGTTTCAGCACTTGGATAGCTCCTTTAATGTTCAGAATGGATTGACTATCTCACTATCATGGGAGCCACCAGCCATCACTGTTCATGCTTCTCTGGTTATCACAAATGTGGAGTAGGATCATGGAGACTTCCAATGTTATGTGAAGTAATGTAGCCTTCATACCAGGATTGGCATTTCTCTCCACAAGAGAGTCATCACCATATGTTACTACTACCTCTGTATAGTTCAACAATATTACAAATGTGCAATAATGATCACTATACAGTAACACAATAGTATGGATGTCACTTCCATACCGAGAAGATCTAGAAGGAAATACTCCATTGAGGAATGCATGGGACACTGACAATTGCATAACAATTCAAGAATTGTATTAACATGGATATTGCAACATGGGTCTCAAGATTATTTTAACTAGGATCTAATAAGGACCTAATGCAACTGTGTACTCTTCTAAGCAGAACTTGGAGAGAAAAAGAATGTCCTCTTCCCTGTGCCAAAGTACACATGGAAGGCTACAGGTGGAAGGGTAAGAAAGCTTTCTCCCACCAGTTATTAGTTGCTAATACAACAGTGGCTTTAGGCTTTTGACTCTTGAGAATGTCCCATATAACACATCCCATATAATAGATCTTTGCATCAGTAAAGAATGCTTGTGAGCTTTTCCTGAGCTCCCTTGTGTTGATGAATTTTCCAGGTTTTTCCCTTAACTACTGGTATCATGTTTGACATCAATTATTATTGGTAGTAATTGGGCAGCTACATAGTTCTAGAGACTTGTATTGTTCTGCTAAATCCCAAGAAAGAGAAACCCATTTGTTCAGGATTATGTTGGAAGTTTATCTGAAAAACAAGAGCAGTCTGTAGGAAACAGGGATCTCAGAGGGTGACTGGGTTAAAAAAAAGGCTCACAACAGTCTGAGTATTTGGGGCATTATTGTGAACCTTTCATCCAGGGCTGTTAGGTGCTGACTGCCTCAGATGGCTGATCTGAGGTGTCAGACAAGGCAAGGAATGGATAAATTAGTTTTATTTCTTTTTTTAAAAAAAATGCTACTTTTTGTTGCTAAGGAGAGATAGATAGATAGATAGATAGAGAGAGAGAGAGACTCTTGATATTTCATATTGCAAGTGCCAAAATTCTGGGGCCATTTTCCTCAGGCAGCAGAATGGTTTGGGCCTGCTGTGCTACAAAAGGCTGTTTGATATAAACATGACCACAATGAAAGCTTCCTATTCCAAGATGAACATGAAAAGGGTAAGGCAAAACTTTGGCAGATAGAATTGAGTAAGAACTTCATTTCATTCATTCATTATCAGAATTTATTAACATTCACAAAATTTGGAAGCAGGGGACAAAAAAGGAAGCTTTGGCTGTCCTTATTATCATATTGAAAATGTTGAGGTCATTGTACAGCTTCATTCAGGTAGTGTTGTAGGAAAAGAACCCTCTCTCATACATGTCCCTGCATGTAACTCCCTCACATTCCAACCTGTGATGTTAAATAGAACTAGTATTTTCCAAGTTAGCCCAGTAGTATATCCCTTTGGAGAGCCAGTGTGGTGTAATTGTTTAAGTACTGGACTGCAACTCTGAGAACAGGGCTCAAATCCCCCCATAGCCACAGAATTCCACTGAGTGACCTCAGGCAAATCACACTCTCTTAGCTTAAGAGGAAGGCAGTGGTAAACCCTCTCTGAACAAGTCTTGCCAAGAAAGCCCCATGATAGTTTTCCTTAGGGTCACCATAAGTCAGATGAGTTGAAGGCACACAGCAACAACAACATATTCCTGTGGCAACAGGATTATTTAATGCAGATGCTCTGTTTGTCTTTTTGCTGCAAGTAGGAGATTTCCTTGGAGACTTAGGCCCTCATGCCCTTTTGAACATCATGTCTTCTGTGATGGTTACAAATGTCCTTTTAATTGACTCTATTCCAATATTCTGCAGTGTAGTTAAATAAATGCATGAGGAGGGTAGTTTACTAGCCCCACTTGCTTCTGTCATCACTCTTCACATATAGAGAATGACAGTCTGGCGAGAAGAGCCTCTGCAATGTGTGGACATTCTCCCTGAGTTTAAGAACCACGATCTCCCAGGGTTCTTAATCACATGGAGAACCTACATGTATAGAAAGATATAACCATGTCTGTTTAGAGAGGGGTTTGCTTCATGAGTGTTCTCGGCTTTTATTATATTGTTGTTCCTATGTAATTTTATTGTCCTTTTTTAAAGTAATTTTTTATGGTGTAAATCCAACTGCTGGTCTAACCCATTGAATCAACACAACTTGCATGAGTGCTGACTTAACAAGTTCCTGTTGATTCAGTGGGCTTACTCTATTTGAGAGTAGCAATTGTATTTAGGCTACTGTATTCTATGAGTGGCTTTAATTGCTTTTAGGTGTTGTGAGTGGCATGCGTTTAATAAAAGGGCAGGAGATTTGCTTTTTAAATAACTAAATAAAGTTGATTGTAGTTATGCTGAAAGACATTCACAAATTTCTTCTAAAAAGGCCTCTGAAAGAAGCCCGTTGGATAGAAACTGCTGATTATGACACTGTCTGTAGATCTTCTGATTAACAATGCAATCCTGTACCTGACTACTGAGAAGTCAACTAAATTGACCACAGTGGGACATTTCTAAAGAAGAGTGTACAAGCCCAAGCCCAAGTACTGGTCCAGTCCTATTGGGACTTAAGAGAATGTGTGCAGATCAGTTGCAGAGCACACATGCTACCTGCAGAAAGCGTCAAATTCAGTCCCTGTGATCATCCCATAAATCTGAAGGGTGATCAAGTTGCCACCACAAGATAGTGATGATTGCCAGCTCTTCAAAGACCTTAACAGGGAATTAGACAAATTCATGGAGGATAAGACTATCAATGAGCCAATGTGGTGTAGTGGTTTGGGCGTTGGGCTAGGATCCTGGAGACCAGGGTTTGAATCCCCTCTCTGCCATGGAAAACCACTGGGTGACCTTGGGCAAGTCACACACTCTCAGCCTCAGAGGAAGGCAATGGCAAACCCTCTCTGAACAAATCTTACCAAGAAAAACCCATGATAGGTTTGGCTTAGGGTTACCATAAGTCGGAAACAACTTGAAGGCACACAACAACAACAACAACAACAATAGGCTATCAATGGTTACTACTCAAAATATCAATGTATTACCTCCAGTATCTGAGGCAATATGCTCCTAAATATCAGACTATTCATATCTTGCCTGTGAGCTTTCCATAGGCAGAGTTAGCTCCTGTGGGAACTGACTACTGCTGCAGATAGGCCTTTGTAAGACTCTTACATTCTCATATTAAATCACCTTCTGCTGGGAAAGACAAAGATGTTATTGAGTTCAGTAGAAATGCTGGATATTAATGAGAAAGGTAACATCTACAAAGATCTTTTTTAAAAAACAAAACAAAACCCCAGTCCTTTGTTATTGGAGTGAGATGATCTTTCTTCCAACATAGCTTCATGTCCCTTCCATGACAAAATCTGATGTTGATAGATTTCCTGCAAGGACAGAAAAACCCAAGCATATGCTGAGGTCTTGAGACAATATGCAGAGAGCCTTTGATCCTGTTAATCAGTACCATGCATGCAGGTTTAGTCAATGCAAGTCATTTTGATCAGTGTTGTCCATAGCTTCTTTCATGTGAAGGGAAATGTTCCTCACAAATCCTGGTCTGTTTGTTAAGTCATTAAGAAGAAAATGCAGGATCAATTTATTATTGGAGACATTATGGGTATGTAGTAAAAGGCTACATTACCATATTTCTGATTCAGCCACATGTCTGGAATACTGATGTGGCCTCAAATACCTTTATGAATTAAAGAGAATTTGACAAGTATGAAAAATATTCTGGTGTTTTTCTCTCCCAAAAGTCAACTAAATACAACAATAAAAAAGAACCTAGTTTTGCTACTTTATGCCAGATAATTTAGACAGTTCTATATAAATTATCATTTTATTCTATTTTATAAGCATCTTCTTAATCATTTTGCTGAACAAATAAAGTGATGGATAGTTGCTGTTGGAAATAGTTGCTAAAACAAAATGCCACTGAATGAGTTAAGTGTCTGCTAATTTTTCAGCAATTTTCTAAACTGCATTCTTTCTGGGGGTGTTTAAAAATCCTGACATGCATATCAAAGTAACACAATTTATTATCATTACGTGCTAGCTATATATGAACAGAATTCCCTTGATGATCAGCCCAAATAATGGTCTCATCCAGCACTTCTTCTTTTTTTGCGGGGGGGGGGGGATAAATAGACCAATAAGATACCGTCGAATGTTGCTAAACTGAACAATCACATAAAATTTTATTTCATTGGATGCTGAAAAGGTGTATGCTATGGATGGGCTAGGTATAGTGCCCTCATTGTTCCTGAACCACAGCTCCAAGGTGCCTTCATTATAAGATATGCTGGACAGAGCAGATGGCAGTTGTGGTTCAACAACACCTTTACCCGCCTTTGCTATGCCATTAGAAGCTGATATTTAATTCATTGTTAAAGCAGGTTAGGACTGTGCATGATTTGGATCTGGGCCCAATTTGTCAGAATCAATCTGGACCCAATCTAATCTGATATGAGATTCAGGAATCCAGATTAGAAATTCTCTCTCATGATTTGCAATTGAGGGGCAAAGAACTATTATCCATACAATTTGGAGATACAGTACAATCCTAAATATACACTGGACTGACTATGTGATGAATGTTGCTGTCCTTGAGCAAGCAGGGATCACCAGCATTGAGGCCATGATATTGAGAACACAATTCTAGGATGGAGGACCATCGCCTGCCCAAAATAGTACTCTACGGTGAACTTGCCACGGGTCAGTGTAAGAGGGGCGCTTCAAAAAAGCGATATAAAGACTCCCTGAAACAGCATCTCAGGCTCGGCCAAATTGATCACCAACAGTGGTCTGCCCTGGCCTCACATCGGGAGGCATGGAGACGCACTATCCACAATGCTGCAGCCTTTTTTGAGAACTCACGACGAACAAGTCTTGAAGAGAAACGACAACGCAGAAAGAATCACAACCCAGAAACATCACCCAAGGAGACCTTCTGCTGTGCTTTCTGCAACCAGACTTGTTTATCTCGGATTGGCCTTTTCAGTCATCAGTGCGCTTGCAGAAAGCGCGGGATGAGTCCTTCCTGAATCTTCATTTGCGAAGAAAAGCCAGAGAGAGAGAGATCTTGCACCCTTGCTGAGCTGTGGTATGACTGCTATGCCTCTGTCGTACCATAGAATCATAGAGTTGGAAGAGACCGAGCAAGACTATTTGATGCTGCCTGTTGGACAAGGTTGGGAGTGCTGTAATATCTGGCAATCTACCCTTGTTGATTTGCTGCCTACAGTGAAGGTAGATAGCAGTCCTGGAATCTGCTCCCACCTCACAGTAGTCCCAGACAATGCTGTTTTTGGCGGTGACTCAAAATTCTGAACAGTCTAACAAAAACAACTGTGGTCAATTGGGATATGGTGTGAGGAAATATGCTATACTTCCTAATCACACAGAGACTCATAAACAGGTAAATCAATAAATAACAAGAAAAGTGACATATAAAGATTATATAACTTCAATGACCAAACATAATCCTTCTTCATAATTACTGTGAATTAAGACTGCTGGTGAAATTCTGGCTGCAGATTGTATGATAGAGCTATCAATGAGGAAAATCTAGCTCCCCTCCTCCATTTCTGCATCACGCTTGGCATTTTCTGTAAATGGTCATGTTGGAGACAAACTGTCCTGATGACTTTTAATGTCCGTATTAGTCCAAATCTCTTTGGACTGTGCCATTCTGCTCTTGAACAGAATCAGGTCAATCTAATGCAACACCAAGTTGGTACAAGTTAGTCCAAATTAGCCCAAGTGTCAATGGCCGGTTCTCTCTGCATAACAGCTTTGGGAAGAGGCAGTTTTCATAGGTTACTGGAGAAGAAAGGTTTAAATCCCATTTCCTTTGAGATGTAGATGCAGACAACTTCCATAACATACCTGCTATTGACTTTTTCAAAGCAAGAGACAATACAATGTAATCACACATTTCTCAAGGAATCTTGTTTGGCCACACAGAGTATGGTGGGGGAGCATTATTCAGGCTACAGCACATTGAATGAATTTTTAAATTGATGGAATGGGCTACTAGGAGGAAATAGCTCCATGTTATAGCAATTCCCTCCTCCCTCAGCCACAGTTTATTGAAATGGAGTGAAGCTTTTCTGGAAATGTGGAATTTGGACAAATTTCTCTCCCATTTATGCTAGCAGAAGAGGCCCTTCCCTGTAGATTTATTTCTTTATTATCCACTGCCTGATTTCATGGAACAACCTATGCATTTGGCTATATCCTATTAGACTATCAGATAATTTTCTTGAGCCTCAATTTATCCTATGCAATATAGCACAGGATGAAGCTCATCCTGGCCCAAGAGGTTTTTTGCTGTTTGTGGCATAACAGCAAATCTACCCCCACCTCCGAAGTTACCCCCAAAACATTGTACCTTAAGCCATTTATTTGGAGACCAGAGGCAGAAATTCACTCAAAGTGCCTCTCCTGCCAGTAAAAAATGCAATCATAATAAAGTAAAATGCCTAAGAATTTCCTGCCTTTCATGACATCCAAAATCTGTTGCCTGAAGAGGCCATGTCATTGGGCGTGACATATGGTCCAGCCCTGCATTTTATTTTCAATAAGAATGACCTGAAAGGAAAAAATTCTGATTACTGTAATAATTACCCAATATTGAACTATACAAACCAAAGCACATGATCTCCCTACATATTTGGGCTACATAATACAAGACTCAGCAAGAAACAGTCCCTAAGGTTGGATTGATAGAAGTGCAAGGTCTAAGAATGACCCTATGTTAGTCTTAACAACATTTTGTTTCACAGTTCTGGTCTATTATCTGGCATGGCAAAGCGTATGAACTGAGCATTTCCCTTTGGTTAGGTTTTGGGTTTATTTCCCCCAGAGTAGACACATACACACACAATAAATAAAACAATTGCCATATTTGTAAATACAGATTGCAATGTCCGATTTGTGCCATTTGGAAAGGCAAATGTAGCATCGCATCCAGCTAAGCAGAAAGCTAGACTTGTTAACCCTATGTAATAAAGATATGACAACCAATTCTCTTTTGCACCTAAATCTTGCTCCACCAGTATGTTTTCCCTCAAAACCTCACTCTGCTTTTATCCTATTTGGATAAATCTGCTTGCTTGCTAGTCTCAAGCATCAAGTTGCTATGCTTGCTAATATCAAGCATAGTAGACCTATTACATGAATGGAAACTTGGTAAGTCAACACTTATGTAAGTTTCATGAGGTCAATGGGTTTACATGGGGTCATTGGGTTTAATGTTTGATGGTAGTGCCAAGGGGCTTTTCATTTACATGGGTTCACAGAGAAAAAGTTAGCATTCCCTTCCTTTCTGCTCCTTTTCATCCTCAAAGTGCCTCTTGGTTATGGGGCTTTGCAAAGGAGAAAGAGCTCTCGGGGTTTCAATAGCTGTGACTCTACTGTAATATATATGAATAGCTGTAACCCCACTTGGGACTAAGTCCTATCAAATCCGGTAGCTCTTACTACTAGAGTCAGTGTGGTGTAGTGGTTTGAGTGTTAGAGTAGGACACTGGGAGACCAGGGTTTGAATTCCTGCTTAGCCTGGGTGACTTAGGGCAAGTCACACACCTCAGACTCAGAGGAAAGCAAGGGCAAACCCACCCTGCACAAATTCTGCCAAGAAAACCTGTGATAGGTTCACTTTAGGATTACCATAAGTCAGAAATGACTTGAAGGCACACAACAAAGGCTGCATTTGTACTGCAGAAATAATCCAGCCTGACACCACTTTAACTGTCATGGCTCAATGCTATAGAATTCTAGGATTTGTAGTGTCATGAGATATTTAGCCTTCTCTGTCAGAGAGCTCTGGTGCCACAACAAACTACAAATACCAGGATTCCATAGAGCCATGGCAGTAAAAGCGATGTCAAACTAGATTTCTGTAGTACAAATACAGCCAAAGTCTTACTGCTTGCTATTATCATTTACTGTATATGTATTATAAGCATTTGTATGTATTGTTTGTCAATATTATGGTACAAAATGAACATATGTATTGATCTTAGATATTTCACTACAGGTTGAATTTCCTTTATCCAGAATTCCAAAATCCAAAATTGTCCACATGGGTGGCAGAGATCGTGACACCTTTGCTTCCCTATGGTTCAGTGTACACAAACTTGTTTCATGCACAAAAAGATTAAAAATATTGTATATAAAATTATTTTCAAGCTATGTGTATAAGGTGCATATAAACATAAATGAATTCCATGTTTAGACTTAGGTCCCATCTCCAAGATATCCCATTATGTACATGCAAGTATTCCAAAATCTGAAAGATTCCAAAATCCAAAATATTGTACCTCTTGTTTCCAAGAATTTCAAATAAGGGAGACTCAACCTGTAGTTATTAACACATTTAGATTCCAAGGAAATCAAGATAATGGTACCCACACGGTCTCCCAACGAAGCAGTGGTTAGACCCAGTCCTTAGCCAATGAAACAAATTTGGAAAATGAAGAGAAAGGTGTGGATAGCAAGAGGAAGGGAGAGGCAGAGAACAAGAAAGTGTTCAAAGATAATGAAGTTAACGGAGGTGAGTCACCCCAAAGAAAGTTATAAATGAAATTGCAGGGTTGTGCAGCTTCACACATCTGCTGCAGATACAATTATACTTAGGACTGACATCATATAGTTTCAAAACTTTTAATTCTTTGACAACAAAATTCAGAAGCCCTTCTGTCCAGGTTTTGGTGTATGCTTGATGCCTTCTGGTGCTAGAGGATGTGATGCTTGCAGGATAGCTTTCAGGACCTTGCTTGCTTCCAGATAAATGAACATAACAATGCATTCTTCACCAAAAGGAATGTATGGCATAATTAATATTTCAGAAAAGGCATTATTTATACATACATGTTAAAAATGTTTTATGCCACTTCATGTGCCTGCACTGGTACATTGTTTAATCTAATCTTGTTTATGCTTTAATTTTGTTCTTTTTTTACATTCATGAAAAATGTCTTTCTGTTTCCACAATCTCTAGTGTTTTCAAAATATGCGATAGAATGCATGCAACCAGAATTCAATGCAATTGTGTAGGAAATTATGGATTCTGAAGACACTTTTAAGCCAGGCCTACATACATGGAATCAAAAATTTTCTTCCATCTAGATGTCGCTCTTGTCACACAACTCCTAGCGATTTGTTCCAGGAAGAATTCAATAGCCCTGCTGGTGAATTCACAAAAATGCCCATTTTATTCCACCATACATGGAGGGTTCACCTATCAAGAGAAAGTCTGCCTTAAAAATTCCAGCTTTGTTTTCATATTGTGATTTTATTGTATATTCCTGGTGGTGATGGTGGTGGTGGTGGAGGAGGAGGAGGAGGAGGAAAGCAATATAAGTGCTTTAATAATTTAAAAAGACAAAATAAAAAATTAAAACTGGTGGAGTCAGATAATGATCAGTTAATGACAAAGCTGAACTTATATTTCAGAACAAGAGTCTACAGCTTCTTACGCTAAAATTAAATATGGCATTAACTGATCTGTTACTAAATTGCTTACAACTTACAGAAGGTATCTTTTGGAAGAGCAATGAACCAAAACCAGAATTCTTGAATCAACTTTGTTCCACTTCAACAAGCTTCTTACTCTCAGAATTGTCATGGAACATTCATTGATCACCACAATATTAAAAAGACAGCTGCTTGTAGGCATGTGTACCCAGGTTCTTCGATATATAGTCCTTACAGTACTTAGTTTTTTTAAAAAAAGAATAATAATAAATACTTACAGTAGGTACAATGGCCTAAATACCATAAAGCAGCCTTTCTCAACCTTTTTATCCTGGAGGAACCCTTGAAATAATTTTCAGGTCTGGGGGAACCCCTGCATAAACATTATTCTATATACAGTACTGGTATTGCTTTCCCTCCACAATCACAATCTCTTGAGGAACCCCTAGCAACCTCTTGGGGAATGCTAGGGTTCCAGGGAACCCTGATTGAGAAACACTGCCATAAAGGCACAAGATACTATCTGATCTTGGAAGCTAAGCAGGGTCAGCCCTGGTTAGTATTTGGATGGCAGACCATCAACAAATACCAAGGGCTGTAGGCTATATTTCAGAGGAAGGAACTGGCAAAACCACCTCTGAATATTCCTTGCCTAAGAAAACCCTGTGAAATTGACCGAGTCACAATAAGTTGACAGGTGACTTGAAGGCACGCACACACACACACACACACACACACACCTGTTTTATAATGGTATACAGTCCCTGTATCTGCTGGGGATTGGTTTGGGGGGGGCGTGGATACTGAAACCCGTGGATAATATCGAACACCATTGAAAATAATGGGGCTTCTGGTTTAAAATACCATAGAGTTGCCTTGAAAGGATCTAGAAAATGGCTAGAGAGGACACATTTTCTAGGAAGACTCTATGGTAGGTGTGCTGTTTTGTGTCCAGTGGATAATGAATCAGTGGATATGGGGGTCCTCCTGTACACAGAAACAAAAACAGAAGCTGAGGGAGAAAGAAAGAACTCAAAATTCTGGCTTTTGTTAAGAGTTAATTCCCTCTCCCGGATACAATGGCTATGACTGAATTTGGAGTTTCTTGTAAGAAAAATAAGTGTGTGTGTGTGTGTTTGAAACTGAAAGATCAGTTGCTAAAGAACACAATGCCTAATGATGTATGGCATTCACTACTAGATGTAACGGCTTCTGGGTTTAGAGGGGGATTAGAGATATTGCCTGTAGCTCTCCTGGAAGCATCTGACAAGTCACTATGAAGCAGGTTCCTTTATTAAATGTTTTGATCTAGAAGGGTTTTCTAAACAATTGAGTACATCCAGCTCACAGGCATATTGTCCTCTATATCAGGGGCAATTGTACAAGTCTGACAAGCCCTGGAGCCCATTGAAGGCCACACTGCCACAGAATTAGCTATTGCTGCTGAATTTACAGCTTCTGCAGCACCAGCTTAATAGTAACTGTAGCAGCTCTTGGTGATGCAGAAAGGCACAAGAGCCTCCTCCCATGCCCTAGAGCCCTGTGAGACTGCAGGGCAAAGCATCTGTTTCCCATCCAGATTGCAAAGAAGGGGAAAGACCTGAAAATCTTTATCTCTCTATATTAGCATGCCTCCCTATATGAGCCTTCAAGAGAGGGCTTTGTGTATCCCACTACCCTCCCAGGCTCATCTGGTGAAGTCATGGGACAAAGCCTTCTCAGGGGCTGCTCCTAGGAAGTCTCTCTTGACAGAGGCTCAGACCATCTTCATATTTAGACGGGCCTTCAGCTTTTCACTGGTTGGAGTAGAAAGATGTGCACTGAGTGTGCTATTTTCTTTTAAGATGTAATATGTGTTTTATCTGTTCCAAACAAATGTCTTAAAAGTAATGGTTTAATTGGATTAATTGCTTTATGTTTTTTTTTAACACATATTGTTTTAGCAATTTTGTTTTGACTTATATTGTAAGCCTCTTTGAGTCACATTTGAGCAGTATCATAAGCTTTACCCAGCAAGGAGAAAACTCTTTGAAATTTAATATACAAGGGTAAAGTAAGTGAAGATTTGTTTATACAGGGGACATATTGGGAGGAAAGTAGGATTAACCTGTGCAACAGTGGTGTTCTTAGCCACAGTGGTAGCTGGTGGCTTGTGTATCACTGAGGTGCTAAATCTGCTCCAGGTTTTAGTCTGAATATTAATGTACCTATCAAGGTGCTAAATCCCAGAGTAGATACACTGCCAAGGAAGCCTCCAACCATTAATTACTTCATTATTTTACTTTGTCTGACATATGAGAATACAGTGGGGCCTTGGTATCCACTGGGAATTAGTTCCAGAACCCCACGTGTTTTACTAGCTATGACATCCCCTCTCTCCTTTTCTCTGGGGGTCCCCACATAATAATTGGCAGTATTTAATAATTTGGTCAAACACATGGTCTTTCACATAGTGTAGCCATTAACATAAAACCCAAAGACACATTGATTAAGGAGATTATCAGACGCAGGGGAACACACCAAAAAAACATGTTACCAACTAGATCAGAAGATCACTATAAGAACAGAAAGAGTGACCTTACCAGACGTCCACATCCTTCTGCCATTTCAGAGATGCAGCGCCGCTGTGAATGAGGCTTCCCTTTTGTATTGATGAGGACAAACTGCTAATAAAAAGGGATGCCTTGCTGATGCCTGTGCTATGCCCCCAGAATGCTGGAGGACATTATCCTCTGGTAAGGTCTCCCCTTCCTGTTCTAGTGGTCTTCTGACACAGTTTTTGCTTTGTCTGATAATCTCCTAAATCAGGTGTGCACTAAAGGAGGGGCCAAGCCTAAATTCCAAAGAAATGTTAATTCACAAATCAACTGAAGGCAACATCTTGCCAAAGCCCCAGGCTAATCCTATTTTCTAAGGCTGGCACAACCAAAACTTGGCAACAGTCCTCTATCCTGGTTCCCCACCTAAGCAAAGGAATGTTGCTTCCTCTATTTGATTTGCAAAATATAAACTCATCAGAAGACAATTAGCATATCCAGAATGTCTTTGTCACTTTCTGAGCAGCTTAAAGTATTGTCATCTACTCAAAATCGCATCCCCAGAAGGCAAATATTTTCTATAAAATCCCCTTGGAAATGCCACTCAAATGTGCACAGATCTCCTTCCTGTCTGTTCCTGATTGGAACCTCCACCCTGCTGGTTTCATCCGCAACCTCATCTCTTCAGGAAAAGGCGTTGTATCACCCATCACAAAATTCCCTTTGCTATTCCTCTATCTCCATCTCTCCCACTTCTATTTCGCTAGTCTTGTGTGAATGCTTGATGCCTGAATGTGTGTGTGAATGTGGTTATTATTTTTCCTAATAAAGGTTATTTTTATTCTATCTAGTATATGTCTCCTCTAGTAGTACTGGTATATTGTCATGGACGGATCATTTCCTGGTCAAGATGGAGCTAAGAGCCACTGTCTGCCCCACCGGGGGTGGTGGACCTATTAGAATGGTCCGCCCTCGAAGGCTAATGGAAACAATTGGATTCCAGAAAGCCTTGGAGGGTTTAATGGTTGGTAACGCCGGTAATTCTATTGAAGCTTTGGCTAATATTTGGAACACCGACCTCACCAAGGCTATCGACACAATCGCTCCCAAACGTCCTTTCCAGCCTGCTCCTAACCGTAAGCCCTGGTATTCAGAGGAGCTTAGGAAGATGAAGTGGGCTGGACAAAGACTAGAGCGCACCTGGCAGAAGACTCGACTCTTATCCGACAAGACTCGTCATAGGAATTTCCTTGATTCTTATCGAGAGGCGATACGTGCAGCGCAGAAGTCTTTCTTCTCTGCACGTATTGTGTCTGCAGAGTCCCGTCCAGCAGAACTGTTTAGGGTGGTGGGGGAGCTGACGCAGATTCCACCTGTGCAGAACCCCTTACTCAACCCGACAACAGCCTGCTGTGATGCGTTTAACATCCACTTTGCAGATAAAATCTCTCGGATAAGAGCCAACTTAGATGCCAGTGTTATGACAGAATCTATAGACGAGGTGTCCAGCAACTACATTGATGAAATTTTATTGGATCAGCTTCAATCTGTGAGTACCGATGACGTGGACAAGCTCCTTGGTAGAGTGAGGGAAACGACCTGTCCCCTCGATCCCTGTCCATCTTGGCTGGCCACCCAAGGGGGTGTCGCATCGAGAGTACTCCTTAGGGATATTATCAATGCGTCCTTCAGGGAGGGCTCCCTTCCACCTTGTCTGAAGGAAGCGGTGGTTAAGCCGCTCCTGAAAAAGCCTTCCCTGGACCCCTTGGACAGGAACAACTATAGGCCAGTCTCCTTGCTGCCTTTTCTAAGCAAAGTGATTGGGAGGGCTGTCGCTTCCCAACTCCAAGCTGTCTTGGATGAACCCGATTATCTAGATCCATTTCAAACTGGCTTTAGGACGGGATATGGAGTGGAGACTGCCATGGTTGGTCTGGCTGATGACCTCCGCTTGGGGATCGTCAGGGGTAATGTGACCCTGTTAGTGCTCTTGGACCTCTCAGTGGCCTTTGATACAATAGACCATCCCATCCTCTTGGATCGCCTGAGGGAGTTAGGAATTGGAGGCACTGCCTTGCAGTGGTTCCGTTCCTTCCTCTTGGGCAGATCCCAGAGGGTGAGGCTCAGGGACAGTTGCTCTACCAGAATAGAGCTTAACTGTGGCATTCCTCAGGGTGCCATTCTGTCCCCGATGCTATTTAACATCTATATGAAGCCGCTGGGAGAGATCATTTGGAGGCATGGAGTGCGGTGTCATCAGTATGCTGATGTCAGTATGATATACTTCTCCATGTCTTGGTCATCAGCTTCGACTTCAGATGGCATCTCTCCTCTCAATGATTGTCTTAAAGCAGTAATGGACTGGATGAGGAAAAACAAATTGAGACTGAATCCAGACAAAACAGAGGTACTAACAGTTACAGGCCCGAAACCAGGTCTGGGAATACAACTTCCAGTCCTGGATGGAACTACACTCTCCTCCAAGGATTGTGTTCGCAGTCTGGGGGTGCTCCTGGACCCATTGCTCCAGATGACTAGTCAGGTTAATGCGACGGTCAGGAGTGCCTGTTATCAACTTAGGCTGATACGCCAGCTGCGCCCTTTCCTGGAAACTAGGGACCTCGAAACTGTGGTACATGCACTGGTAACCTCCCGTCTGGATTTCTGTAATGCGCTCTACATGGGGCTACCCTTGTGCTTGACTCGGAAACTTCAACTAGTCCAGAACATGGCAGCCAGGTTGATTTCTGGCATTTCCAGAAGAGAGCATATAACACCTGTGCTAAAAGCTCCCCACTGGCTGCCTATTAGTTTCCGGGCACAGTACAAGGTGTTGGTTATGACCTTTAAAGCCCTAAATGGCTTGGGTCCAACTTACCTCCGGGACTGCCTCCTTCCATATGACCCTCCCCGCGCACTTCGGTCCTCTGGGAGGAATCTGTTACAGCCTATGAAAACAAGACTGTCGGTGACCTCCCAGAGGGCCTTCTCTGCTGCTGCTCCCAGATTATGGATTTTTTATTTTTATTTATTTATTTAGTTAGTTATATCCCGCTCTTCAGCTACAAGGCTATCAGAGCAGCCTACAAATTGTTTTAAGCAATAGCTATTTACACATCTACTCTGCATTAAACAGTTTCCAATGTGTGTTAGCTAATTGCCCCCACAAGGTGGGTGCCGGATGAAATCCATCTTATTACCACCTTAGACAGCTTTAAAAAAGCTGTCAAGATGGATCTTTTCCGGCAGGCCTTTCCTGAATAATTTTCCCGGCCCAAGACTCGGCTGTCCTTTCTGTCTGTGATTGTATGTTTTAATTTTTTTCTTCTAACTTATATATTTTTAATTAATGTATGTTTTTAATCCTTCATAATTTAATATTATTTTAAGGGGTGGGTGGGCTAGGGTATTGTGATTATGGAGTTTTTATATTGTAAGCCGCCCCGATTGCGTTGCAGAGGGGCGGGATAGAAATAAAATTTTATTATTATTATTATTATTATTATTATTATTATATCTGGTCACAAGATCCTGCCGTTACCCCCCTCTTGCACACCACAGTGAGTACATTAATTTCCCAGATTAGTGTTGGTATTTTTAGGGTCCCCATGACTCCAGAGCAATTAGGGTAACACGTGGATACCAAAATCTGTGGATGTTCAAGTCCCATTATATACAATGGTGTAGTAAAATAGTGTCCCTTATATAAAATGGGAAAAAGCAAGCTTTGCTTTTTGGAAATTAATTAAAAAAAATCAAGATGTGGTTGGTTGAATTTGTGGATACAGAATCCATGGATAAGAGGGCCAACTGTAAATGCTTGCTGTTCAGTGGGGGAGCAGTGATCACATCATTGCATTTGTGGGCACTGATGTGGTAGGAGCAAACTTTCTATTCCATCTATAAAACTAGCCTCCTCTCTCTGTGATCCTGTGAAAGGATCCAGTGTGCCTTGGAGTATATCCACATTCATTGCATCTCTAAAGGTCTTTGCAGTATTCAAGCTCTCCCTTTGTATGGTGCGCAATTATAAGAGGCACTTTGATATGAAATAATAATAAATTATGATGAACTGTGGGTGAGGTATGTGATTATGCTGGAATATGTTGGGGGATTGAGTTGAACATGTCTCATATGAAGCTGCATCTGTCTTGTTGGAAAACAGACGATAAGAGGTGTCAAGTGTGAAACGCATTGAGCACAAATGTTATAACAAATTAATGTCAATGCTGGAAACAATTCTACTGAAAGTACACATGGAGACTTGCTGGAATACAATATTTTTATGAAGGAAGGTTAAACTCTGGTTGAATATTTATAAATAAATACTTACAGCAGTAAGGATGGCGGTGATTAGTGAAATCCAGAATATGTTCCAATGAAAGCAACATTCTTAAAAAAAAAAAAAGGGAAAGAAAGAAAGGAAAGGAAAGGGGGGGGGGAAGAAAAAGAAAAAGAAGAAAAAGTCAGACATGGCTTTTGGACAAAGGGCCATTTAGAAAATTGTTTTTTAGATTACAGTTCCATCTAAGTTTTTGACTATGATCAGCCAAAGGTGCTGTATTCATAAATTCTGCATTTTATTTGGTGTTTCAGATTAAGAAATCAAAAAACACATTTACTTTCAAATGACATTTATATCTTTTGAGTTCCTAATTCCTGTGGCTTTTTATATATATAAAACTCTTGCATACACTGAAAATATGTAATGAGTGGCTATCACAGTTCTCACTTTTCCAAGTGAAATGGGAGTAGGAAAGAACATGGCAGAAATGAAAAATTAGTACTCTGAATATGATTCCTCCTCTCTGAAGAAAAATTCAGCTGCAGTTACACAAGCCAACTCCATGGTGGAGCCAAAGGTATCTTCTAAAGATTTATTTCTCAAACACAGAACCAAACAATATTTTGATAATGTTCAGTTATTCTTTTTAGAGAATATACAGGTGAAATTTGTAGCTTTGTTGCACAAGATGTTTGGAATCCCTCCCCCCCATAGATTTATTTTACAGCTAAAATACAGCTACAATAATTAATTGAAATTGATTTTTTTAAAAAAAGGTGAATTCTATTTAATGAAATTCCAGTGCTGTTGCATATAGATCTATATTTGCAAAGGACATATCTAATGTTCAAAGAAAATGTGGAAAAGTCCACATTGAAATGCTTTATAAAGCATATTGATCATGCCATGCATTTGTTGAAAGGTGCTTAATTTTTTAAATGGCATCAAGTTAAAGGTAAAGGAATTTTCCTGAAAACGTATGCCACTTTTAGACATTGGTTTCTTATTTTCAAGTACAAGCTATTTAAAAATGTGTTTTTAACTTTCTATAGCTACCAGGCAGTCAGTATTGATCACTAAATCATTTTCATGATGGTCTATGTAGGCCCTATGTATGAATTTAAAGAAAATGGATATTCAGTTTGTTTCCTCAATTATTTTCCCCAATCTACAGCTGTCAGGCTCCTCATCTGTCGAAACAGAGTGTCCTTCTTCAGTGGACCAGTTATTGGCACATGGAGATGTCCTGACTCATTAAAGTAGGTAGACAAATATCTCTTGGTTGGTCTGTATCATATGACAAAGAGCACAGGAAGCCCTGCATTTGACACCAGAGACCTACTGTGATATAGTCATGTGTCTCAAAATTTTTCAATTAGATATCAGTGACCAGAATCCTGTTGCTATCTCACATATGCAAAGGTTCCCCTGTGGAAGAATGTGGACATTTTCTCTTGGTGTGTACCATCTGCATTCAGGTCAAGGTTGCAAAAGTGTAGCTGTGTCTGTGGTGTCACTGCTCACACTGTTGTGCATTGTTAGTTGATGTGCATTTGTCTGCCTCTGCCTAAATGGACAGTGGTACTCCTTCAGTTGCATATTTGATTGTGTGTTTGGTCAGGCACTGGGTTGTACAATATTGCTATTCAGCACGAGGGTCACATAGTGTAATCAACACATAACTCCACATAGAGATTTATATTACACAATCCCAATGTAAGATCTCAGCCAATGGAGATTTTCACACAGGGCCAAAATGCCGCGTTAGTGCCCCGCCACCTCCTCTCCCGTTCCTGCCATGGAATAACGTAAATCTTTCACACACTTACCTTCATTCTGTGGCAGGAACGGGCTCCACCTCCCCTCACTGGCCAGCTGTAAATGCAGCCATCACAAGGCTGCTTTTACGACTGGCCGTCTGAAACCTTATCACGTTAATGTGTAATAACAGCCGGGGAGTAATTTTTTTAAAAAAACTCCCCCAAACAGAAAATCAGTTCACCAAGCACAAAAACACACTTTAAAACACACAATCAAAACAGGGAGGATAAAATAAAGAGTGCCACTTACCTGGATGTCCAGTTCGTACCAGGAAGTGCTCAGAACGGACCTCCCCTCTGCGGTTGTCATTTCAGAACAGGAACGGGGCTCCTGTTCGCACACCCATGATTGCGTAATAGCAATGGAATGGGAGGTCTATCCACAATGAAAAATCATGATTACATTATTCCGGAACAGTCATGGGAGCAGGATGGATGCAGGACAGAACAGGGTCAACGTCGTCCAAAAGGGAAAACCTTTCCCGACCCTGTTCTGTTCCTGCCACGGGATATATTGCCCGTGTGAAAATCTCCAATGTCTATTTTATTTGTCAATGACCTTTCTCTGCTTTATGGTCAGGGTGGTTTACATTAAAGTGGAAGATGTATAGCATTATAGAAGAATTAATCTGTAATATCTCAATGGTCAGAATACAGTAAAACAATCCTTTATCACACTATACTGTTATAGTCCTAATTAATACACTTTAACTGCTACAGCTGCCTCCTGTGGAATTCTGGGGTTTGTAGTTTAGTGAGGCCTAAGAGCTGTTGGGCTGAGAGTTCTAAATGCCCCTCCCTAAACTACAAATCCCAGGATTCCACAGGAGGCAGTCATAGCAGTTTAAGTTGAATAATAGTGCTATAACAGTGCAGTGTAATAATCTCAAGAAATGTTAGACGGCAATCCATTAAGCTAGTGGTTCTCAAACTTTGCTCTCCAGGTAGTTTGGACTTTATCTCCCAGAATCCCTGATCTCTGGCTAGGAGGAGTTGAAGTCCAAAACACCTGGAAGACCAGAGTTTGATGATCCCTATATGAAGCTCTTCACCAAGACACACAGTTCATAATTACTAAATCACATTGAGATTGTATATATAAAAAAGTAAGCATAAACTAAGAAAAAAAGATTTCAACAGGTCAAGAGATACTTAGTGAAGACAAATCACAGGATCTTAAAAAAAACACACATCCAAAAGCCATAACACATAATTAATAGCCAATAAATCTGAAGGTGATATCAGACAAGCAATAATTTAAGGCATTGCTGTTTGCAAGCTCCATCGATTTCTGCAGCTAGTTAAATCTGCTGACATAGCCTTCTACCCCACTGATTCTTCAAGGCTGGCATTGGAATAAAACTGGCTACTACAGTTGTCCCTCTGTATCCACAAATTTGGCACCCACAGATCCCATCATCCATGGCTTGAAAATATTCCCCCCAAAATAAATCCCAAAAATCAAAGCTTGCTGTTTTCCATGTTATATAAAGACATGATTTTTATTATGCCATTGTATATAATGGGATTTGAGCATCCACAGATTTTGGTATCCACAGGGGGTCCTGGAACCAAACCCAGCAGATACCAAGGGCCCACTGTATACCTAGAAGTACTAGCCAGTTAGTACTGTTGTTGTGTGATACAGTTCTATCATCCAAAAAGAGGCAGAATTAATGTGGGTGGGTGGGGGGAGTTTCAACAGATGTTGGTGGCTGCATTATTGTTCCCCAACATCTGTCACCAGAGGAAGTAGACTCACTCACTCACTCACTCACTCTCTCTCACACACACTCATGGTGGGGCCTGTCCTGATAGCAGATAACCAAAATCTTATTCCATCTCTGCTTTTAACATCTCTGCACTTCCATATCAATGGGCAGGATAAATATTAAAACCACTAACAGAAAATGAGAATGTATCACTTATTCTAATGTGCAAATATCTCTCAGGGTTTGTGTACACTATCAAAAACTCCAAATCCCCATGTGAATGGCCCCAAATCCAGGGTGATCAGGCCACACATCACATGGCCCAGATTTGCAGCACTCCTAGATGTGGAGCATGTGCAATTTGGGGTTTTCTCCATATTTTCATCTGCCACAACAGCTGCCACCACCACTGTAACCAGTTTTAAAGCTCTGGAGGTAGTTCCTGGCTGAAGGGAGAGGTTTTTTTCCCCTTTCCCCTGGCTCAGCAGTGCAGCCTCTCCCCACTCTCTGCTCACCTGTCATTTCCTTCCAGCACTTCCGTAGTTTTCTTCAAGTGCCTCTTCCTGCAATGTGCGACTGGGAGAGTGGGCAGAGGGAGCACTTCCAAGCCGGGGAAGGGATAAAACCTCTCCCTTCACACGGGACTGCTTACAGAACTTTAAACTATGGTCAAGGGGACGGCCAAAACTCTGCAGGAACAGTGAAGACAAGGTACCCCATGTCCCTGCAGAGAATAATAATGCACAGGGCTTCAGGGGAAATGCAGGGGCATGTGGACAGAACTCCATTCAGCGTTTTGGCCCCATGTGTAGACAAGCCCTGAGACATAAACATCATCTTTCATGTTCCAAACAGTGACAGCCGGTAGCTTCCATGTAAGGGGCAATTAATGTGGTCCGGATTTTAGCCTGAACTATAAAAGAGCTATCCAGGGTACTGAATCTGTTTTGGGGATGGGACCCAGTATTCTGAATAGCTCCTTTAACATTTATACTGAAATTCAGAGTACAGTAGGACCTCCTTATCCACTGATTCATTATCCACTGATTAAATTATCCACAGTTTCAGTTTCAGAACAGCTAACATAGATCTTCCTAGAAAATGTGCCCTTTCTAGCCATTTTCTAGGTCCTCCAAGGCAACACTCTTGTACTTTAAACCAGAAGTCCCATTATTTTCACTGGTGTTCAATATTATCTGCGGATTTCATTATCCACGGTGGGGCCTGGAACCAATTCCCCACAGATATGGGGGTCCTACTGTAAATTCATAACCCAGTTAACATGGCAGTCACGAGTCACTACTGATTCCAACCTGACTGGCTATGGAAAAATCTGGTAGTTCACTTACGCCTCCATTGAAAAGGGAAATGCAGAGCCTTTTTTCCCCTGCTCCCTCCAAATGCTCTCTTGGAGCACAAGCTAACCGATTAAAATGTGAAAGAACCACAAGGCCAGCTGACACAAGGGTATCAAAGTCCCTCCCAGCTAAGGGGTATAGGAACTTTGCTAGGCCTATTGCAGCTGTTACCCTGGAGTGGAGGGGTTAGGATCTGGCATAGCATGGTTCCTCCCAGTCTCACTCCATTGCTTCTCTGGCCCTATTTTGGGCTTTTCTGTCAGCATATCTTAGGTAGTATAACAGTTCTCCTGGCAGATTGCTTTATTGAGAGATAATTGAAGTCACCCAGCAGAAAACAGTTTTGCTGTCAGAAGGCCATTTCTGCCAGCAGAAGATTGTTGCTGTTGCTGTTGTGTTCCTTCAAGGAATTTTAATTTTATAGCTAAATTTATGGCTAAAATATCAATGGGGTTTTCTTGGCAAGATTTGTTCAGAGAAGGTTTGCCTTTGCCTTCCTGTGAGACTGACAGAATATGACTTTTCCCAAGGTCACCCAGTGGGTTTCCATGGCCAAGCAGAGATTTGAACCCTTGTTTCTCAGGGTTGAGTCTGGGGCCAAGACTCAAACCACTACACCACACTGGTTCAGAAGATGCTTTTGCTGAGTAATGCCTTACAGCCAGTCATATTTGAGGCAATATAGCTCTACTGGGATGTTTTTGGACTTTACCAAACCACCCCACTTTTCTGTTCTGCAGCCAGGATAATTTGTGATGCTTTTTTGCTGGCAAAAGAACCCCCTTTACCACACTTATCTTCCATCCCATCCAAAGTCAGCCCCAGCAATAATGGAGTAGTGGATGGAGCTCTATTCACTTACTGGAATGAAATCCCGTGGATTCTCACGAGACGGTGTGAGCATGGGGAATTCAAAAATAAAAGCAAAAATAATTTTTAAAAAGTTTTTAAAAGCACAGAAACACACTTAAAAATTCCCAAGTAAACAGGGGAGGTTCATAAATAGAGTGTCACCTACTTAGAAGTGTTCCGGCCGGACCGGCCATTGACACTGTATTCACGTGGAAAAAAACATTGTGAGGTTTCAAATGCTGGCAATCCTGGCAAAAAATTGCCACAGATGATCTATTGATGGCTTGTCCCTAAATAAAATAAAACGGCTTTTCAGCAAGACATGAACATGAAAGGATGATGTCATCTGGAATGTGTGCCCCTTTGCATTTATGTGGTGTTGTTATGATGCCGTATTTGATGTGTCTGATAAATTTGATGTGTCTGATGTGTTTGATTATTTAGCCTTGTCCAATGACTGCCCCCCCCCCAGCAGAGGGCATTTTCAGAAAGAAACTGATAGGCACAGAAGGTCATATTCTCCCTGCCCCTACTTTTCTAACTAATAATTCTCATGTGTAATGTCTTCCAAACACCAACCTATTAGCTCAGCAAAAGTATATATGGCAGCATACTCTGTCTAGAAATTCTTTAAATGGAAATGTTTCAGTTTGAATCTAAATGCCTAGTCCATATTCCATCATCTACAATACCGTGTTCCAGATTAAAAATGTGTTTGTTTTGGTGTAAAAATCTCCTCACCCTTTTTAGCATACCATGGACATCATCTAAGCTTGCAAATAAAGCATGGAGATAAAATTGTACATTCTTTTCATGCGGTTGTCCTCCAATATTCTATCAGTGCAAATAAAGCCTACATTTGCCTACATACTGTCATCTTTCCTTGCTCTTGGTTATTTACCAAATTAAAAATAAAAACATGTAGATCTTTTGTGAAGGGAGATGCACTGCTGCTTTAGTTTATCCAAGCGTTTATGTTTTCTTTCCCAACATTGGACCACAGATGGCTGATGTTAATAACCTATTATTATTCAACTTTGTGTTCCTGAGCAAACATGCTTTTGCCAGGAACTCCACTGTTGTTTAAGGAAGGTTTTATGAAACTGCAGGTGGAAAATGTGATAACCAGGCCAAAGAAAATAAATGCCTTAAGTAGAAATTAGAGTGAATCCCCAATTGGAAACCATTGTATGCAACTACTAAAGCATTTAAAATTCATTTAATGAGAACAAATGTTCCAAAATTTTTATGTGAAAAGTGTCACCTTTCGTTATTTTTCCCCAGGGCTTTGAGGCCACTTTTTTTTCCAGAGGAGAGATGGAAAACATTCAGATAGCTTGTCCCACCACTCAGTCCTGCCTACTCACCCCAACATTTACATAGGCACTGATAGCAGCAGCCCATTGTGAGCTGCTTCCCAGCCTATAACTGGCTGCATATTCAACATCATTTTTCTCCCTTCAGATTGACCTCTTCCTAGCAAGAGTGAGAGATGTCACTAGCTTGTCAGATTTGGTTGTGTGATTATATCACTCAGTACACAACAAGATGAGTCAGAGTGAAGGCAAGGCTTCTTGAAAAGGTAGGTACTATTATCTCCTTCCCTCTGAATTAGCATTGTTTAGCAGCAGTGATCTTGTCATTTATCCAAAACTATCTATCTAAAGATATCACTGTTGTTAGAAGGAGGAGGACTGAAACAGGAATCAACCAGGGCTACAAACTTATGTGAACAAGAGGAAAATATGAGGTTTGGGAAACAATTTTGAGAGACACCCTCTGCAACCTTTGCTGCTAACTAATTTTTCATTGCAAATGGCTGATGAGGGGAAAAATGATCAGTCCTTAATGATATTTTTAGCCATGAATGTTTATAATATTGTAGCTTTTGTTTCTAAAATACTTCCAGTAAGCCAAAATGAAGAAGCTATCTACAAATACTGAGACTTCTGAAATGAACTGTTATACAGCCTAACCAGCCAAGGTTGTTTAAAGAAAAGAAAAGAAACAAAATGAAACACACTAACACATTAAATGGTTGGAAACACATTCAGGGGTAGCCATGCTGGCCATGCAGCAAAACAAAATCCACAAAAAAGTGATATCTTTATTAGCCAACCAACTGCAAAACACATGATGCAAGCTTTCAGAGCTCTACTGGCTTCTTCATTGGGCAAAAGATGTTTGATTGAATGATTGATTACATTGCTATCCTGAGGACCATCACTTTGAAACTAAAGGAAGGATAAGATAGGGAGATATTTTGTTATTTCCAAATTGGAGTTTTTCATGACATGGTGGCGGGGACTTGGGCCAAACTAAACTTGTCATCATGAAATATATAGTTTTCATTTGAGAAACACATTGGAAATGTTCTCTTTTTCTTCTTTTCTCTGCAGACTCTTATAGGAAAGGAACGATGGGAAAGGAAATGACTAATTTGCCTGTACCAACAGATTTTTTTTTCCAGAAAAGGTCTCCAAGATGCACCTAACCTTGAGGAAACAAGTAAACACCTTTTCAGGTAGTGCAACTGCTGAAAAGAATGTGTGAGTGGGTGAAGGGTTATCTCCCCTCCCATCTGATCACTCCTTTATACCTGTGTTCATGTTGCAACACAACAGAGGGCTGGAATTTCATTTGCAATGTCTAGTTTGGCCCTTCAAGACACCTAATCCCAATTTGATCCTCTGCTCCCATTCTGACTGCTAGAGGAGGTGGCTTTCTGAGGAATATGCAATAGTTCAGCTTTGACTTACTTTTTTTTTTTTAAGTTCAGTTCCCTTAGAGGATTTTATTTATTGAATGTTCTCAGAGTCCCTGAACTTCAGTTTCCTTTTAAGCCTCCTGTATACTTTCTATGCATCTCAATTTTTTTCCTGTTCTGTCTCAAAAACAGATATTTTTGTTTAATATTTTATAAGTCTGTGGTCTCTTTGCTGTCCTCTTAAATATCATGTGTTTGGGGAGTACATGTAGTGGAATAGTGGAAGTTTCAGCCTTTTCTTCTTTTTCAAGACTTTTGCTGAATTTTCCCTGGAGATTTTTTTCCCGGAAAGTCCTTCAAGCAATACTTCCTGGTTTCTTTCAGTCCATTTTTAAGCTTAACCTACACCAGTGCAGAAAGATTTCATTTTCTCCCCCCTTCAGATTAGAAAAGTTCCATAAAATTTTACTTATGAAAGTTTGCTTGCTAAATTTCATGGTGTTTGGGTAGTTTGGAAGCTCATCAAATGTTATTGCTCTCAGGTTTATGACATTTAACCCCTTTCTAGAACTGGAAATTAAAACATATAATTCAAAAGGGAATCTTTTCTAAAGCAAAATGTAAAGTTGGTGAGCTTTCCTTTGGTGAAATGCCTGCGGAACAGGGAGAGGCTCAAAGAATTTTAATAAGTCTCATAAAATTTCTTTTAGCACTTGCCTAAGACTCCTTCTTTCCTCTTCCATCTGGACAGGTATTTGTGCAAATGGAGAAAAGCTCTATTTGTGAAGCTCTGATAGAATTATTATTTTTTGTTCTAACTTTCCTCCCACAGAGGTGTGGAAATCTTTAGTCTCATTCTCATTAAGTTTCTCAGTTTCTGACCAATATTCTTGATCAATTTCATCTACACATCAGTCTGAGATACATTTTTCCTGCATGGGAATTTAAGTGTATTTTGGTGTGCATTCTCCCAAATGTTTGCATTTATTTGTACATAGTTTTCTAATGTACTGATATCATCTATAGACTTTTTTTGCACTGACTAAAGGGCATTGTTCCCATTTTTCCCCATATATGTGCATGATGAAGTCATGCATGTTTTTGAAACATGTACATAGTTTTTATATCATGTGAATGTATGAGTATGCATGTCCAAGCCAAGAGCCATTCAGTTCCATTGTCATTCTCATGCATTTTGTTTTTGTTCAGAACTGTAAATCCAGTAATATAATTAGTAATAAATATTACTAATTTTCTCCTATAGCGGGAAGAAAACTATTCATTCTCACATGTGAGAATAAAATATTCAAATATTTGTGCCCTAGTAAATATAGGCAATGAGATTTGTGGTGTCCAGTGTGGGCTACTTCTGAGTAAATGTGTTCAGGACTGCCCTGAAAATTACTTACTTATTCATTTCTGTGTAAAGAGATGAACAGTGTTGTCTTTACACTAGAGAGTGTTCCTGCCCCCTCAAAAGTAGACACATGGAGGATGAACAAGACATGGAAATTCTACAGGAGGATATTAATTGGAGAAAGATTTAGATCAGGATGAGGGGTCAGCATAATTGAATCCCTCAGAAGAGAATGAGGAAAAGGAAGGTAGTGACAACAGGTTGTTTAATATGGATTATTTTAAAAACCTTCTGAAGAGAGTTTTGCAAACTTTAGGATTAGACAATGATATACAGGTGACGCAACATGCATCAATTCTAAAGAGAAAAAAGCAAACAGGGAATAGATATGCCATTCCCAGAAATGTTTAAAGACCTTATGGAATTAACAGTGTGGTGCATCCTTAAACTCTAGGAGATTTAGGGATTATAGCCAAAAGTTATGTTCACAAAGTGATTCATGCAATAATAAAGAGAGTGCCCCCCACCCCACAAAAGGGTCAAGTTTTCTTTTCCATTAGAATAAATTTGGACACTAAGCTGAACTATAGGGGGAAAATGTCCTAGACCATTACACCGTAACCAGGATAGTAATAACATCTTTGTTGTTCATTAATGTTCTGAAACAATTAAGTTACTTAAAGTTCTTTTAAAGACATCCAGAGGTGATAACCTTCCCTCATAGGCCTAGAAAATTTTCTTCTAATTTTTTGTTGAAATTGAAGGAAGATAAACCTCTTCCTTTCTATTATGGATATTTAGGATAGATTATTTAATATCTAGGGCTGATTGAGCCTGGGCTGTTTTATAGCTTGTAGGTCTTAGAGCTTTACTTTGTAAGCACAGTAATTGAACATGGCCATCACTGTAGCCGGATGATGCCTAATATAATGTATAGTTTTAATACAAACCAAATGTTTAGAATGTTAGGTTCCACTTATAATTATGTTCCAGACTGCATAAATAAAATTTTATGCTGTTATGGAATGTTTACTTGGGATATGAAACAAAGATAGAAGATGGAATTTTCTTCACAGTTATATGTTTCCATGGATTTACCACTCATTTTTAGAAATGCACTATTAATAGAATTAGGCTGCAATTGTATGGTCCCAGAAAGGATCTTGTGGCGAGCAGATAGAACTGATTTCTCCTTTAGTCTTGGCAATATTTTATCTTTGCTGGTCCATACTGGGGGTGCTTAATGTACTTCTTGTATTTTATATCTTATTTTTTAAAATGGTATAATGGTATTATTTATGATATTGTTGTAAATTGTACTTCAATTGGTATATATTGTAAGTTGCTTTGTGGATCTATTTGCCTTGAAAAGCAGGATAAGAATACTTATATAAGAGAAACTCATTCATATGCAGGAGATGAGCTCCCAAATCTGAATCAAATATTGCTTTCTCATCTCTGTTAAAGATATTGGCATAAGGGCCACTGATGATGCTCCTGGGATAACTTCTATCTGACCTACACCTTTATACACCAAATCCTAATAAAACAGTATCAATTGGCTGAAATTGCAAACACTTCAGTTCTTGAGTGATTCATCCTTCGGATAATTTATTGTTCTCCATTGCAAAAAACTGCTGCCATACTCTTAAAAAAACAAAACAAAACAAAAAAAGTGGAATTTGATGTTTTAAGATATTATGACTTGTATCCTAATCGTGGTTGAAAATTTTGATGTTTGATTGTTTTAAATACTTACAAGTTATGTTTGGTTTCATGGAGAAGACTGATAGGTGACGTGATAGCTGTCTTTAAATATCTAAAGGCATGTCACATAGAAGGTGGAACAAACTTGTTTTCTCCTGTCCCATAGACTAGAACATGAACCAATGGATTCAAATTACAAGAAAGGAGATTCCAGCTAAGCATTAGGAAGAACTTCTGTTCTGTGTGATACGCAGCAATGAAATGGACTGCCTTGAAGGACTCTCTTTCTTTGCAGGTCTTTAAAATAGAGGTTGGATGGGAGTGCTTTAGTTGTGTATTCCTGCACAACTAAAGGACAGGAGGTTGGACTAAATGGCTCTTTGTGGTCCTTCCAGCTCTAAAATTCTGTGATTCTATGGACTTTTTCGGATGGCAATTTGTAACGCAGGCAGACTTGTCCCTGTTGCGAGGCTGCTGTGTGGCAGGGGGGCTGTTTCGGATGATGCTGTCCCTCTGCCGATACTGTTCCAGAAGAGCTGGGAGGCTGCAGTGCCATATTTGGCCATTTCCTAATCACAGAAGTTGACCGTGATTAGGAAATGGCCAAATATCGCACTGTAGCCTCCCAGCTCTTCCGGAACAGTATCGGCAGGGGGACAGTGTCATCCAAAACACCCCCCCCTGCTGTGCAGCAGCCTCGCAACAGGGACGAGCCTGCTTGCATTACAAATCGCCATCCGAAAAAGTCCTATGATTCAAATGAAGAAAGAAAAAAACCTTAATTCACATCACTTTTTGTAGAGAGAGGAATTTCCATTTTACTGTTATATTTCCAGGAATATGTTCAAGTCACACTCTCTCAGCCTCAGAAACACCTGTATTAGGTTTGCCTTAGAGTCACTATAAGTCAGAAACAACTTGAAGTCACACAATAACAACAACAGAATGTGAACATATCTCCCATAAGTAAATCTCGCTGTTTGAAGTAATCTCAGTTTTCTCCCTAGTAAAGGAGTTTAGGACTGTACTGACAATCTACATTTTGTGCTGTAGTCACTGGTCTAGTGTGACACTACATTGATGTGCTTTGTAAGGCATCTGAAATATAACTCTTGCAACTTGGGAGGGAACTTTAGACCCTTTCATGGACAGAAGTAATTTCCATTAATATGGTACCTTAAGAACTTTTCTTTTGCACTGGCAGAGAGCAATTTTCATTAGCTCTTTGCATGAATTCTAGGATTAAGGATTGTTTGCTGATGTGTAACGGCAAGTAAAATTGTATGAAGAGCAGGCTGAACCCCATTACAGAGCAAGCTTATATTTCTTTAATACATTTGCTCTTAAAATGAGAAGCTTTCCATTTTATCCATGTTGAGGCTGTTTTTAAAAAGTTTTTAAAAAAAGAATAAAGAACTTTAAAGCAGCCTATGGCTATCTGGGAAGTTGCTCTAGTTTCCTAAACTATGGTAAATACAATTTTGCTACAAAGAGTTACAGATAGATTAATTATGCTCTTTTTGCAATTTTCTCGGGAAAGCATTTGTGTGACTATCTCATTTTATCAGGGCTGGCCCCAGACATTTTGTTGGCTAAGGAAGGCAGCAATTGGCACCTTCCCTTCAGTCCCAAAGTCAAGGTGCATAGTAGTATCATGTTGTTGTTGTGTGCCTTCAAGATGCTTTGGACTTATGGTGACCCTAAGAGGTCTGCCAAATTATTCTGCCACCTTAGGTAGGAAATCTCCTAAGTGCCTCTCCCATTTCCTGGCAATAAACATAAAATGGTAATAACTAATCATTTGCTGCCCTTTTATAACATCCAAAATCTGTTGCCTGAGGCTCTGCGTAATGATAGGGCTGGCTCTGTATTTTATTCTTAACAAGAACTTCTTGAGATAACTTCAATGATCAAAGAACTGACTCTGCCCTTCCCACATCCAAGCACAACATATGAGCCTACTGTCATAGTGTCTCTTTTTTAAAAAAAATGCAATTCTAACTTCCTGGAAAGTTACTGGTATAATATATAGCAGTAATGATAGGAGGCATGAGCTAGAGGAATCCCCTGCATAGTTCACTTTATATAGCTCTGCATAATCTCTCTATATAATTCTCTTAGGTATGTTGCCATTTCCAGTGTGCTGACTGGCTGCTTAGGAACCTGACAAACCAATCAAAGTTCAGTTGGGCAGCCAATCAGCACACTGGGGGCAGGAACACGTGGACCTTTAAGTCCTTTCTAAACATGGCCTCCGGCAGAGGAGGTGTAAGTAGCATGGGTGTGTGTGGCATAATGTGTGCGGGTGTGGGGAGAGCAGCGTGGGGAGGGCGGCACAAGGGGGCGGCACAGGGGTGGAGTGGGGAGGGGGTGCGGAGGGGCAGCGCAGGAAATGGGGAGCGGTGCGGGGGAGCAGCATGTGTACCATCGGGAGGGTGTAGCACATGGGGGGAACGGTGTATGTTACACTGGGTATAGCTAGTTTACTTTTAATTTATTTTATAAAACTATTTATATCCCCAACATCCTATATCTCCAATAAAGTAAATTTAAACAATTTAAAGCAATTTCATATATGAGAAGAAAAAATAATTTACAGTTGAGAAAAACATTAAACTATCCAACAAAATATAACAAAAGTTAAATGATTAAAACAATGCACATGTTTATCAGTTCAGCCCACTTTCCCACCATATTCCCTTTCTACTATATTGCAATTATATATACTCATATTTCTTTCCTACATAGTTGTCATAAACAGATAAAATATGGAATTCCCCAAGGAAGCAAACCAAACAAAATTAGTGCCCCCCCTCCCAAACAATAAATGTTTAGATACTGGAAAAGGGCAAAGTTCCTAGAGAAATGTGGAGTCAGAAGAATGTGGGATAAATTTAAACTGTCCAGAAAAGGAAAGAAGAAGCTGAACTACAAATAATGTAAAGACTATATTGTATTATCTACTTTGTCACAAGTGAAACTTCAAAGAGGTTCTGTGTCCAGCTTGTCAGAAAAATATTATCTTGTTTGTCTGATCAGCACATTGTTACCTGTATTTCAAGGTTGACTCGGAAAATGTCTTTAGAAGTACAATCCTATACCACTCCATCCTCTTCAACACTTCACATCAAATCTAGACACATTTGGCCAAGTAAACATTACTGTGGTCAAAATGTTAAAATAGAAAGATCAGACAAGCAAGGAAAGGCTGTAGCAGTTTGATTTTGCCTGAGGAAAGTGCAAAAAACCAGCCCAGTCCTATCGGAGTGTTGTCTAATTTAATTAAGTGTACTCTTTGAACTCAGTTGGCAACAACGGAAGGACAATGGTGGAAAATGGGAGAAGGCGAGAGACACTGGGACATTTTAACAGCAGCTGAAAAAGTGGGATGACAGAGGATTAACTGGTATTCTCCCCCACTAATTGGGACAGTTGGAGGGTATCCATCTCCTCCCTTCTCAGAAGTAGATTTCAGCTGGTTGAAAGGGGCTTATTCCCAGGTAGGGTTCCTCAGGATTGTTGTTTGTCTACCCTGCCTCCAAGATATAAAATCTGCATGGTTTGAAATGTATAGGTGAACCAGTATTGGTGAAACCTACCGAAGGGGCTGCTGCTTCACCAACATGAATTGTTATTTTAATCTCTGCAGAAAGTGTATGAACTGTGACATCTGAACCCCAAAAGCAAGTGTGTCATTTCGTTCCTCATTGCAAACACATGGATTGTAAAGCAAATAAGTGCCATGCTTCAACCATATAAACAGCAAACTAGTCATAAAGGAACCGTTCTTTCCGGGTTTCTAGTGCTGCAAGAGTCACATTCATGTGAAACATTGTTTTGCCAGAAGGCATGTGATCAAATAACAAGAAGACAAGGTTAGATCACCTGGGGAAATAACTCTGTGATATGTGATGATTGGACTAAACTATCCCAGTAGTAGAGGATGTTCGGAGCTAGCCAGTGTGACTTCACAGTCTAGACACACCAGTCAAAAGCAAAACCACATTTAATGTTGCAAACCTGCCTGCAGACAAAAGCAATAGGTTGTAGAGTTGCTGACTAGAAGGCAACAACTAGCACAATTAAAAGTGACAGTAGATGCATATAGGCTTGCATTCTTAGGCTTCTATAGTTAGGTCAAGAAACATTCAGAAAAGAGTAAAAGAAGAAGGGGAAATGTCTTCTAGTTCTTTTCAGGCATTCAGTAAATCTCTGTGCAGGGGTTGTTTTCCACATCCTACACAATGATTTGCCAGAGGACTCTTGGTAATGTAAGAGTGATGATTAAAAAAAGAAAAACAAAATTCACTCACTGATATTTACTGAAGGATATACTTGCTTGTAAGGAATAATTACACACAAGACCAATAACAGAGTGGTTTGTATGCAGAACAATGCACATTTAAAATAATCAAGATCGCTGCTATTGCCTATGTCATTTTCCCTGTGGGAATTAAGCATTTTGTGTACATATTTAAGAAAAGATTTTCTTCATATCTTGTATTCTGTACAGACTCAGTCAACAGGACTATAAGAACTAGTAGTCTAGCTATATGGATAACATTGTCAGGCCACATACGTAACACTAATATTCTGAGACAGAGGACTTTTCAGGAATCTACAATTGATTGGCAAAGTGCCAGCCAATACCCTGTTAGCTAACATGGATGTTGAGGCTCTTTGTAGAAACATCTTTCATAGAGATGGTATAAACCCCATGAGGAAATCATTCCAGAAAGAGCATAGGACAATTAGCCACCTAATTCTACCACTTTATAACGACCCACAAGTATTTCAGCTTTAGTGAACAAGTATAGTCAGATCAGGGGCATTGACTTGGACCCTCACATGGTTCTACTATATGTCAACATATTCATGGCTGCTCTAGAGAAATGCAGTCTCATCACCTATCCCCCAAAGCCTCTCTTCTACCTAAGATACAGTGATGACATCTTTGTCATCCAGATGCATGGAAAGGTGTCACTTAAGAAGTTCCACCAGGGCTTCCATTACTCTTAGTCCACTTGCAATATGACCTTAGATCAGTCTACACAATATATTATTTTTCCACATACAGTGGCACAGCCACATAACAGACATATAAGAACCACCTTATATTCTACTGACTGCTAGCACACTTAATTTACTTTCACAAATAATCTATTTTCTACATCTGTGTCCTATGATACAATTGTATCTGTTCAGATTCATTTGACAAGTCTTACAATTTAAGGTTTTAAATTAGGCATTTCTCAAACTGCCATGCATTTTTTAAAAATATATCAGGTTGACAAACCAATACTGGTATCCAGGAATAAATTACCATAAGATAAATTATAAATAAATACAGCATCAAAAACCTTTGTTGTCACCTATACTTAGCAGAGCCAGTGTGGTGTAATAGTTTGAGTGCTGGGAGACTAGGGTTCAAATCCCCACCTGGCCATGGAAACCCCCTGGGGATGCTTGGGCAAGTCACATTCTCTTAGCCTCAGAGGAAGGCAATGGGAAAGCTCCTCTGAATAAATCTTGTCAAGAAAACCCCGTGATAAGTTTGTCTTAGAGCCATCATTAGTTGGAAATGACTCAAAGGCACACAACAAGAACATACTTAGCTCCTAGATGAAACTGCTTAGCAGAAACATGAGGGGCACTGTGTAACTGTCAGTTCTGCTGGACTGGGTTAGGGGGAAAAAACCTGGAGCTTAATTCAGACATGACATGATGAAAGTGCTCCAGGAGAGTAAAAAAGAAGATCAGAAAACAGGGACTCTAGCTGGGCTGCAGGGGGTCACATTCACCTTGCATTTTAGGTGTATTTCTGGATTCAGCCCAGAACTTTAATTCACATTTCATTTTTACATACTGTACTTCTCTTTAAAATATACATTTTTGAACTGAGATCTACATTCAAAAACCACAGAATTGTGCAAATCAGAGGATAACCATGTTTCAATTCTTGTAGTAGTCCATGAAGAGAGATGTTCAAAAATTGTCTAATATACCCAATGAGAAATGTTTATTGGAGTAATTTTATAAAGAAGAATTAAGATTACTTTCATACATTTGCCTTCTTGGGTTATGGATGGTGCTGAAAGTTGTGTTTCTCTGCCCCTATTCTCTGCCCCTATTTTCTGCTTCTGAAAAAAGTCAACACATCTGTGTGTGAATGGAGCTCTGCCTTTTCCAAAATGTAATCCAGATCATTTGCAGAGAGTCAAGGCGTATAAAGCTTCTTTGGATGTAGGCTCTAATCTAAACAGGTCTTCAAATGAGAAGCAGAAGTTACAAGTATGAATAATGGGCATGATTATGAGATCACTCAATTTCTGACAAAGGTGAGAGTATATATGAGGTATTTTTTGCCTTCTTACAGCCAAGCATTTTGGAATTCCAGTCACTTGTAATTTTGGATGCTGTCAGGACATATTTAAAGTAAGGTGATATTCAATTCTTCTAGATTATGAACATTTTGCATTCCAAATGCATACTTTAAATAGAAGAAAATCTCCATGTGTAAATGTACATTAGAAGCTGAAGTGGGATACAAAGCCCTTTAAGTGAATCTCATTCCATGGACTTCAAAGTCACTGGGTAATGTCCTTAGAACATCAGCAAGTTCTTTAGTGGTTATGATTTGAACCTTGGTCTTTAGTAATAAAATGTATGCACACTCACCACTGTGCCTCTGGCATTTTTAACAGAGCATGCTTTGAAAGCCTAATGAAAAAGATCCTCATAGCAATGTTCTGTGTTGGATAAGTTTAACATCATACATTAAAACAAACAATTAATTTGTTCTGTCTTGCTGTAAATCAGCTGGGAGTGTTTGCTGCTTTTAATTTGCCAGAGTCTTACTCTTTTACAAATCAAATTAGTAATCATGTATCTTGTTAGGCAGAATTCTTAGGAAACTGCAGTTCAAGGACAGTTAGGCAGCGGTGTCTGAGTTCTTTTTCTTTTTTCTTTTTTTCCTTTTTTTTTTCTTTTTTGCTGCTGGGGGTCGGCTTTTTTGCTAACAAGATGCAACTGCCAGGAAAAAAAAGAGTGCCTAAGGACACAGATGTAACAGACATAAGAATTATACATTCTGTGAAGCTCATTGAGCCTTCAAAACATTGTACTTGATGAGTATATTTGGATCCTAGCCATATAGTTTTATGCTCTTGATTGTGTCTCATTATGCAACTGCATTAAAATAACAGGAGCAGAGAAATTGCCTTTATCTTATGTAGATTATAGAATAACTACACTGACATTCATGCACAAACCTGGACTGGTCTTGGAAAGTTCTATTCCTGTGAACGATGTTCATTGACATATGGTTATGCTAGGTACTCAGGTGCCAAAGCACTGTGGCATTTACTTTAATGAGGCTTCCACAATCTACCCACCTTCAAATGTGCAGATGGCTACCTCCTTTCCTTCAAAATGAAATCTTTGAACTTCCTCAGACTGGGAACTTTATTTCTACATTCTTGTACAGTATACAAGCAGAAAATGAAATAAACTAAAGGGTGTTAGAATGCAAAGGAAGGACACACGTCATCAGCCTGCTACTTCTCCCAATCTAACTATTAGGACTTGTCTACATGGGCTAAAAAATCCCATCTTGCCCCTGTCTTAGAGCCCTGCAGTCCATATGACACAGGGCATTTGCCCCTCTCCTGGGCAGTCTTCACCATCCCCAGGCAGAGATGGGGCTGAGAAGCACAGAAGGCAGGGTAGGGCCTGATAGAACTGTTTATAAAAATAACTGGTTTACAACATTACTGCTGCTGATAATGGGCCCTGCATGTTCACAGCAGCCCGTCCTTGGACGCCATCCTTCACTGCTGCTGAGGTCTCCCTGGCTCTCCTGGAAGGCAGGAAGGAGTCTCGCAGCATGTGTCCAAGGCTGGTCACATGCTGTGGGCCCCCTTCTGCCTTCCAAGTCAGCAAAGAAAATAGTAGTGGTGGTTGCTACAGCATGCCAGTCAGGACTTCTGTTCCATGCAAGGAACAGGGAAAGAATGGGCCAGATCTTCAATCAGGACATGTCGGCAGGGAGCTGGCATACCCTGGCTTGTGTAGATGAACCCTTAGTTCTAATTTGAATCCTTATTCAGTCCTTGGTCAAATTGGGGTGCCCCACTATTTAGGCACCCTGTATCCACACATGGAAGGGAGGGCAAGAAGGGAGGGTGACTTGATAGCTTAGCTGATGGCTCCAATTGGGCATAAAACCATTCCGTCTGTGTTTGAGAAACCATACTTCTCTTGGTTGTCTCTCCCCACCCCACCACAGGTGATATGTCTGGCCTGCTAGAGTTTTTACTTTCTTCAAAGTAACTGAGGTCCTCCTTTTATTTTATTTTGGTTTCTTTTGTTGGGTTTCATATATTATCACTGGTTCAGTTACCCTCTTTAATGTCTTGTCTCTACCTTGTTAGGGTGGTGGAGGCATTGGGCACAATCCATTTTGGGGGGACAAGGTGTGGGACAGTCCAGTTCTTAAAGGGTGAAGGTCAGATGGGGAAGCCTAGCTGATGGGCTACCAGTATATCCTCCAACAGTTCCCAGATGAAAGCCAGGACACATGTGGCTGAGCAACATCAGAGTATGGTCAAGATGGCAAATGTTATCAATGAGGAAGAATGCATAAGCTAGGAGAGACTGCAGCAGTTTACTTTTGTTTGAGCCTAATGGGAAGGGCAAGATAGAATGCAAATGATTTTTGCACTTTTAACTCAGTTTGCAGCAACTGAAGTAAAGGAGGGACAAAGGAGGAGATCAGGAGGAGAAGAGAGAAACTGGGATATTTTAAAAACAGCAGGAAAAATGAGGTAGCAGGGGATTAAGCAGGCCTGTCCCTGCCAAACTGGGACAGTTGGAGAGTTTGTACTACGCAGTAGCCAAGCTTAAAGAATAACCCACCAGACTCACAGCCAGGTGATAGGTTAGAGCCACATAACCAGTGAATGGCTTCATGGGGCTAGTAAACATAGCACACACCCCATTCTCCAGTTCTCCACCCAGGCTGGTGGTGGCGTATGATTAGCAGCAGGCAGGCTAATGGACCCTTTATTCCTGCCCACCAAATTAATCTAAGCTGTAACCACTCTAAGCTGCAACCAATAGAATCATAGAATTGCATAGTTGGAAGAGACCACGAGGGCCATCCAGTCCAACCCCCTGCCATGCAGGAAATCACGATCAAAGCATCCCCAACAGATGGCCATCCAGCCTCTGTTTAAAGACCTCCGAGGAAGGAGACCCCACCACGCTCCGAGGGAGTGCGTTCCACTGCCGAACAGCCCTTACTGTCAAAAAGTTCCTCCTAATGTTGAGGTGGAATCTCTGTTCCTGGAGCTTGCATCCATTGCTCCGTGTTCCAATCTCTGGAGCAGCAGAAAACAAGCTTGCTCCATCCTCAACGTGACACCCCTTCAAATATTTAAACAGGGATATCTTATCGCCACTTAACCGTCTTTTTTCCAGGCTAAACATACCCAGCTCCCTAAGTCTCTCCTCATAAGGCATGGTTTCCAGACCTTTCACCATTTTAGTTGCCCTTCTCTGGACACGCTCCAATTTGTCAATATCCAGAACTGGGCACAGTATTCTAGGTGAGGTCTGACCAAGGCAGAATAGAGCGGCACTATTACTTCCCTTGATCTGGACACTATACTTCTATTGATGCAGCCCAAAATCGCATTGGCCTTTTTAGCTGCCGCATCACACTGTTGACTCATGTTCAACTTGTGGTCTACTAGGACTCCTAGATCCCTTTTGCATGTAGTCTCATTCAGCCAGGTCTCCCCCATCCTATATCTATGCATTTCATTTTTTCGCCCTAAGTGCAGTACCTTACATTTCTCCGTATTGAATTTCATTTTGTTAGCTTTGGCCCAGCTCTCCAGTTTATCCAGGTCATCTTGAATTTTGATCCTGTCCTCCAGGGTATTAGCTACTCCTCCTAATTTGGTGTCATCTGCAAATTTGATAAGTATGTGGGTTGTATTACTCATAACTGGATTTCTCCCCCTTTTTTTCAATAGCACCACAGAGGCAACCAGTAACCCAAAAGATGGAAGATATTTAGTTAATTTTATCCTCAAATTTGGGTGATGTTACCTCAGTGTATGTCACACTGGAGAAACATAAATGTTTCAAAGGCATATAGCAATCCACTCAACAACATAATCCTATGTCAGCTCAGATGTACGTGCCACTGAATTCAGTGGAACTCATCCCAGGTAAGTGTGTATGGGTAAGCAAGGATCCCAGAAGTGGGTATCTTTTTTTGGTGGGGAGGTTCAGCTCTGAAAAGCAGATAATTATTAATTTTGCCTAAAATGCAGGTAGATTTTTACAAAACAATGAAAACCTAGAAGATTCTCCTGTAAACAACAACAACAACAGAGTCCTATATTCTTGGACAGAATCTGAATCATTGATGGTCCCAAACACCAGTAGTAACACCTGATAGACTGTGAAACCAATGATGACAATGACCACCACCAATGGAAGCAGGTAACAATCTGACTACCATGAAAGCAACAGCAAACTAAAATCTGAAATATTATAAAACTGAATAAATAAAAATGCAATTAATATATCAAGTAATGGGAAAATATGTGAGATGCTATTATATGAATACAAAGGTGCCTCTAAGGTCTCCTACCACAGAGACCACAGAAGGTGTACATAACTTTAAAGTAGATGATGAAAGTTGCTGAAATAGTTCAAGATTTTCCGTACCTTGGCTCAGTCATGAACAATAATGGAGACTGAAGTCAAGAAATCAAAAGAAGACTAAGGGCTCATCTACACAGGCCAGAATATGCTGGCTCCATGCCAGCATATTCTGCCCACAGATCTAGCCTATTGCTCCCCCATTACTTGCATGGAATAGAATGGAGTCCAGACTGGCACACTGGTTGGTCTCTTCAGCTTCCACCTGCATCCCACTCTCCATAGTCAGGAAGCCAACCCACAGCATGTAAACAAGGCCCCCTGCATGTGACCAGTCCTTCATGGTCATGGAAGAGTGAGGCAGACAGCAGCTGCAGTCAGGGCCGGTTTAAGGAATTTTGGGCCCCCCTGCAATGCTTTATTTTTGGAGGCCCATATGGGCCGGTTTAAGGGATTTGGGGGGCCCTGCAACACTTTATTTTTGGGGGCCCATATGTTTATCTCAGGACCTAACCTATTCACAATACAGGTTATTCAGATTGTTACTAATAATATATTTGCAGGAGGAGGGTTATAACCCCCCAATGATGGGGGCCTCTGCAGCTGCTGGGGCTGCAGGGCCCTTCAACCAGCCCAGAGCAAGGGGGAGGCTTGAACCCTGCCTTGGTTGGGAGGCTGAGGCGCCAATTTGCTTGGTGGAGACTGGGGCTGTCCGGAGAGAGGTTCTCAGCTTCGGTTGCCAGGCAACTCTGAGGGATGGGGGGGGAAGGCAGGGCTCACCATACAGCGAAGCCGGAGAGTAGCGCTGAGGTCTTTCTGGAGGCTGAGCTTGGCCCGGCTGAGGGCGGGCGGGTGAGCGGGTGAGGAAGGCGGCATGTGCACGATGGGGTGCTCCAGTCCCGGCCCTCTCCTCTGGGCAGCACCGCGGTGGCTTCGGCTTCTCCTCTGTCAGCATCGCTGGCACCGAGGTGGTGGCTTGCATTCGGTGCCGCGGGGCCTCCGCTGCATGGTGTACCTCACCAGCAGCAGCCCAGGACATCCAGCCGGCTTGCTAGGAAAGGGGGCCTGCCACAGGCCCACCCACTCTCCCTCTCACCAGCCACACTGCTGAACAGGGGGCCCCTGGCTGTGAGCCCCCCCGCACATGCGGATTTGGCAGTATGGTTAAACCGGCCCTGGCTTCAGTGATGGGCCAGCGTAGCAGTCTGGGCTTCTGCGGTTACCCGGGGCCTGATCTGTTTTATTTCAGACGGAACAGGTTTTTGCCAGGTATTTTTTTCTTTAAAAAAATGTATAATAGGCTTTACCCTGTCTTCCCCCTGTCTTGGCCCCAACTATGACGCAGAGGTCATGAGGACTGCCAGGGGCAAAATGAGGCGAAAGCCCTTCATCATCCGGACTGCAGGGCTCTGAGGCAGGGGCAAGATGGGGTAAATTGCCCATCTAGACAAGCCTTAGGACATGGAAGGGAAGCTATGAGGGAACTAGACAAGATCCTGAAGTCTAAACATTTATCATCAAATGAGGATTGCCATATTTTCCATTTCTATGTATGGTTCTGAATGCTGGCCAGTGAAGAAAGCTGATAAGAAGAAAATCAATTCATTTGAGATGTGGTGCTGGAGAAGAATTCTATAGATATCGTGGATTGCTAAAAAGACAAATAAATGGGTTCTGGCACAAATCAAACCTGAACTCCCCCTAGAAGCGAAGATGACTAAAATGAGACTGTTATAGTTTGGACATATCATGAGAAGCTATGACTCACTAAAAAAGACAATAATGCTTGGTAAGGTAGAAAGCAGTACGAAAAGAGGAAGACCACATTCCAGATGGATAGTCTCAATCAAGGAAGCCATAGCCCTGAGTCTGCCAGACTTGAACAGGGCTGTTGATGGCAAGGTGACTAGGAGGTCTCTCATTTATAGGGTCGCCCATAAATTGAATTCAACTTGATGACAGTTAACCACAAAACACAGCTGTTCCTCTACTGCACTACTTTAAGAGCAAAAGCTGTAACGATATGTTAGAAGATACAGGATTGTTGAGAAAATACACTGAAAAGAAAATATAAAACTTATATATCTACGTACCAAGCTGTTGCAAAATCATATGGAA